>OY998177.1:57324697-59724697 GCA_963921935.1 Galeruca laticollis
AAATAAAAAAACTGAAAGGAATTTCATCAAAACATAAAATAACAAGTTTATTCCAGAATACTAAAATTATCTCTAATAATGCACTTATAACACAAACATTTGCAGAAGAATTCTCTAGAATATCAAGTGATGAAAACTACGAACCAGAATTTAGGGAATATAAACGCGATACAGAACAAAGAATAAAATTAAATCATACTACAGGTCAAAGCCACCCAATAAATGTGCAAATCGACAAGTAAGAATTAGAAGAGGTGCTGGGACATTGCAGCGATAAATCCAGCCGGAACCTGACAAAATCCACTACACTTTTTTAAAAAACCTCCCAATAACTGGTAAAAAGTATTTGCTACAGACATACAATAAAATTTACTTAGATCACAAATTTCCAAAATCATGGTCAGAAGCTATCATAGTGCCAATACCCAAGCCACAAACCAAAGAACTTGGTAACGTCTTACAGACCAATATCCCTAACATGTACAATGTGCAAAGTTTTAGAGAAGATATTAAACCGCAGGTTAATGTGGCATCTGGAAAAATTGCTAGGTGTATTTATGGATCTTGAAAAAGCTTACAACTTAACCTGGCAACATAAAATTCTACAAACACTGGTAGATTGGAACATTAATGGAAATATAACAGTATTTATCGAAAAAATTTTGACATAACGTAATTTTGTAGTCAAAACAAATGGTGAATTATCTACCAAAAGAAAACTAGAGAATGGACTTCCTCAAGGATCTTCCTTAAGCACAATGTTATTTCTTGTCGCCATAAATGACTTCACCTCTTGTATCACATCTCCGCTACGTGTAAGCTTATACGGGGACGATATTGTAATATACGGAAAAGGTAAAAATATTAAAACATTGCAATCCCTAATTCAAAATGGATTAAACAAAAAACAAAATGTGTCTTATTTGAACGAAGAGCCCAGAAATAATACCCGGAATGGACCATAGGAAACACCAAACTCAGTTTCACGAAAGATATCAAATTTTTCGGAATAATTTTTGATGATAAACTTGAAAAAACACATTGACTATCTTAAACAAAACAGTATGCAAAGCTTAAACATATTAAAAATCCTATCACATCAAAAATGGGGAGCAGATATAAACAGCTTACTTGACATTTACAAAAGTACCATTAGATCTAAAATAAAATATGGAGCCATGGCTTTCCAAACCGCTAAAGTTATATAAAAACTGTGGAAATAATTTCAAATAAAGCACTTAGAATAATAATTGGTGCGTTCCCAACAACCCCCACAGACAGTCTCTATAAACTTCTTGAAGAAATGCCATTTACAGATAGAGTTCAACGTTTATCTTTATTTTACTCGACAAAAGTTTTGGCCCTTCCTAACCACCCTTACCACAAAAAAATTTACACTAGATTAGTGCAAACAGCTCTTCCCGCAAGTATCAATATTACACCACATTTTTACAACACAGTTAAAACGTATATAGCAGAAATCAGCTACAATTTTCCTGAAATAATTCCTATAAACAGCTATAATTTTGCCCCCTGGAATCTCTCACCTATCTCCGTAAACACAGAACTTTCCAAATTCAATAAAAAAGAAACACATCCTTCTCTACTGAAAAACGAATTCAATAGAATATGTAGAATTTACAAACCGTCAGAAGTTTTATTCACTGAAGCTTCAAAAAATTAATCAAATCGTTCAGTAGGCTCATCAGTAGTTACAGCAACTAATACACAAAAATTCCGGCTACTAGAGGAGTGTAGTGTATATACAGGAGAAGTGTTCGCCATTCATCAAGCTTTAGTTTACGTAATGAGTAACCCAAAATCAAAACATGCAATCTGTTCTGACTCACTAAGTGCCATATAATTGATTCGACAAATGTATGCAAGCAACCCTTTAGTGCAACAAATCCAACAATTTTTCCACCAATTATTTACGCTAGAAGTAAAAGTCACACTTATCTACGTCCCCTCACATGTAGGAATCGACGGCAGCGAGTCAGCTGATACAGCGGCCCAAGAAGCAACATCGTTAGAAATCGGAAGATCTCAAATTTATATTCACAGTGATATCGACAACTTTCTCAAGAAGTTAATTAAGAAAAAGATGCAAACAGAATGGAATAATGATCAAAATAGCCTCCAAAGCATTAAATCGCAATTTACTGACCTATTAATATTAACACCCAGCCGGTTAGAACAAATTAAAATATCAAGACTAAGACTTTGCCACACTCGTATAACGTACGGTTATAGAATATCTAAAGAAGAACCCCCCAAATCTAACAAGTGCAATGTAAGACTGTCCATTAAGCATATCCTTGTTGATTGTCCAGAATTTCAAAAGGAAAGACAAGAGATCAAAATCTCCACAGATCTTAATGAAAATCTAAAAACTCTGGAGCAAATACAAAAAACAATACAGTACCTAAAAGATATTAAACTCTATAATTATATCTAGTGAATATTACGTGAATACTTAGTGAATGTTTTTAGTGAATATTTAGTGAATGTAATGCTGTAATTTACTATGTAGTAGAATGATATTGTAAGTGCTAATGACCCTTAGCGGTCGAAGCACATCCTCACAAAAAAATAGATGGGATGTATAAAGAAATTGAACAGCTAAAGAAAGAGAATATGCAGTTAAAAAGGGAAAATGTTGACTTGAGAGGAGAAACGGAATATTTAAATGAAAAGATCATACAGATTGAAGAGTCTGAGAAAGAAAAATGTTATAATAGATGGAATCATGGAGGAGGAAAAGGAAAGCAAGATACAATTGGAATAGCTATTTGTGTATTAAAAGCGGAAAGTGATACTTTGCCGCTTGAGGCAGAGAATTGCCCGCGCGACGCGTAGCGGAGCGTGGGAAATCTGCCGAAAGCGGCAACGCACTTTCTGCTCGAATTGCACACAAGATTTTTTCTAGGATTACCTTATTTTTAGACAAATAATTAAAAAAAACATGAAAATGCCTTTTACTGCGTCCCAAAGCTCTTCGTGTTCTAAATAAATCTGAACCGCGAATTTCCAGGTACCATAGCTCTCGTGCCCTTTTAGATGCTCGATCAGCGGAATCTGGCTCATGATATCACTTATTAACAAAAAAATTCAACAAATTACAAACTCCAGAAGCTTCAATGGTGTCTCAGGCGTGTCCTGTGTCCATAACCTCCTGCAATTTGATGTTTTGAGTCAAGGTTTCGAGAAGAATAATAACTTAATCTATCAAAAACAACGTAAAAGCAACTAATGACAATTTAAAACTTACAAAAGCCGTAAACGACATTGAGATGACATTTACAAGGTTAAACAAATTGAGGTTCGAAAAATATTGGGAGTAATTATTTATACACTTTGAATATTTTTAAATATTAACTACAACTATAACATAGGTGTTTTGGATGGGTTTATAAGATAGAAAATAATAATTAAAATGACGTTTGAATCGGTCTAATCTGTAAGGTCTTATAACACTGCGCCGTCGTGCTCGAAAAATCGCGCGTGTTTGAAAGACCAGTTATCCACGAATACTTTACACTATTGTTTTTATTGGCGCACTTTGACTTACTACAAAAAAATAGAAGTCCGTCCTCGATGCCCAGCCAAGTTTCATTTAATAAAAGTCCGTCCTCGATGCCCAGCCAAGTTTCATTTCATAAAAGTGCATCCTCGATGCCCAGCCAAGTTTCGTAAAAGTCCATCCTAAGTAGTATTTATTTTTATTAAAAATGTATATGGATTGATTCCCTCGGGGATTAAATGGGTCCCATCCGCGGGATTAAATGGGTCACTTTAGTCGCTTGGTGTATAATGTACTATTAATATACCTATTATTTACTAACTTTCTTTAGTTTATTGTAAATGAAAACATGTGAGCGGAAAAGTATGCTCTAGAGCGGAAATAATGTCAAATTATGACAGATCACGGAAAACATCAACTTTGCGGTTAGATTTGAGTGTGCAAAAGCCTACTTTGGTTAGTGATCGTAGGAAAAATAAATTAAAGAACATTATTAGTTAAGTGACCAGCACGATTGATGTAAAAACTAATGTCATTGAATTAAGGAGAATTGGTGGAAATAATAAAAAAAACCTGTTTTGGTGGAAATGATAGATTGGGACAAGAAAATGGATATCCTAAAAGTTGCAAATAAGTTAAAAGGGACAACAATATACATCAACGAAGATTATGCAAAAGAAATACTACAGCAGAGAAATAATTTAATCAGATATATGAAAGAGGCAAGAGACAGCGGACAAAGAGTGAAACTGGTTTACAACAGATTGTATATAAATGGGAAAGAGTATAAATTAATATACTTACAGCAGGGTAGGGGAACAGAGAAAATGAAACCCAGGATGAGAGAAAGAGGTCCGCTAGCATGCGATTCCCAGAAAGACACCCAGAAGAAGAATCCACACAAAAAAATAAAAACAAATGATTAAAACCGGGAGCACGGCAGGAATAAATGACAAGGCAAAGAAAAAGGTGAATAGAAATAATACTCAAACTAAAATTAAAAACACAAAAAGGAACAAAAGGCGAGAGCCATCAATTATACACTAGATACATGGAATGTCAAGGCATTATTGATGCCAGGCAAACTGGAAGAAATTTAGAGAGAAATGAAAAGATATAATATAGATATTCTGGCTCTACAAGAAATAAGATGGAAAGAGAAGGGTGCAATAGAGAAGAAAAATTACACATTTTACAATTCAGGAGAAAAACAACAAGGACGAAATGAAAAAGGATTTTTAGTAGCTCAAAGCATTTGAGCTAAAATAATAGAATTTAAAGCAATCAACGGAAAACTTTCGCTCATAAGCATGAAACATAAACAAGTTAACATAACTCTATCAATGCATACGGACCCACGGAAAATGAAGATGAAAATAAAAAAAATCAATTCTACGAAATGTTAGAAGAAATTGTTCTAGAAGTACCAGCAAATGATATACTGATGCTAATTAGAAACTTCAACGCAAAGATCGGGAAGGAGGAATATATAAAGGAAGTAGCTGGAAAAGAAACTAATTATGAATACACTAACAATAACGGAGGTAGATTCTGTGGATTGGCAGCAACAACTAATACTTTCATTGTAAGCACGAGACATAAACATAAGAGAGAACATAAAATAACCTGGATAAGACCAGGAACGACAGAAGGAAAACCAAATAGACCATGCTTTGATATCCAAAAAATGGAATAAAAGAATACAAGATATCAGGTCACACAGGGGAGCCAATGCAGTTTCAGACCATATTTTAGTAATAGCCAAATTGAAATTGAAAATAATAAAAACCAACCATACACACAACACCAGAAAACGATGGAACGTAGAAAAATTGAAGTCACAAACCAGTAAGGCACAATATGTGGAGACAATACATGAAAAGTTAGAAACCGTCTATGGAAATAATATCGGAATACTATGGAAAAACATAAAAGAAAGCATTATTAGTGCCGCTGATCAGTCACTAGGGCCATTTACATTAAAACCAAGTAAGGAATGGTATGATGAGGAATGCAATAATAAAGTTAGGACAAATAATCATGCAAGATTGAACAAGGAAAAGAAGATCTACAAACATATAAGAAATTAAAGAAGGAAGTAAATAATTGCTGTATAAACAAAAAAAGACAATGGATACACATGCAAATGGAAGATCTGGAGAGGAATAGCAGGAACAGTGGAAGACTATTCGGATACATAAAATAACAAAACAAAAGATATAAAGCACCTGCAAAAATAGACAAGAAAGATTGGACATATTACTTCAAAGAGTTCTTTAAAAACAGGGAAGAAAATATAGAGGACACAAATGAGAGCTGTGAGAGATAAGTAGAAAAACCGCCAGCATATGAAGAATTCAAGGAAATAATCAATCAACTAAAACAAAAAAGAGCCCCAAGTCCTGATCAGATCGTGAACGAATTACTAAAGACTGGAGGAGAATAATTACTAAAAACAATCTACAAGTTAATAACCCTAATATGGGAAGAAGAAGATATGCCCGTGGAATGGAGAGAAGGATGGATAACAACAATACTAGATAAAAGAGATCCAACACAATGCCAAAGCTATAGATGTATAACACTGCTTAATACAACTTACAAAATATTTACAACACTTATACGACGAAAGTTAACCAGATATGCTGAAAGAACAATTGGACAATACCAACATGGATTTCGGGAGAATAGGTCGACCACAGGTGCAATATACATTGTAACACAGACAATAGAAAAATGCTACGAACATGATATAGACTTACATGTAATATTTATAGATTTCAAACGGGCATTTGACAGTGTTGCCCGACGTAAACTATTACATGATATGGAAGAGCTGGCAATACCATCAAAGTTGATCGGATTAACAAAAATGTCTATGGAACAATCAAAGGCAAGAGTGATAACAAGTGAAGGAGTCACGGAAGAAATCTCAATTGAAACAGGAGTAAGACAAGGAGACGCACTATCCACCACACTCTTCAACATTGCCTTGGACGGAATAGTAAGGCAGACTGGGATAAGTCGAACAATTGCGCAAGCTTCAGTGCACGTAGTAGCTTATGCCGACGATATAGCGTTAATGGCAACAGACAAGAGAAGCATGGACAACGCATTGTTAACTCTCATAAGAGAGGCAGACAAGAGAGGATTACAAATTATCGAAGAGAAGACAAAATACCTCATATGCTCAAGAAGAAAGAAAACGAACATAAAAGAGATAAAAATAGGGGAAAATTGTTTCGAAAAAGTGTTAATCTTTAAATACCTAGTGGTAATTATTACCAGCAATAATAATCGAAGCGAGGAACTAACCCAGCAATGGGCAATAAGATATTTTGGAAGTAAGTACAAAAAAATACTGAAAGATAAAAATTTGAGCAAACAAACAAGGCTGAAAGTATATAAAGTAGCAATACGTCCAATCGAAACATACGCAGTGGAAGCAATGTATCTCACAGCCAAGGACACATAAATACTAAAAATATTTGTAAGGAAAATCATACGTAGAATTAACGGTCCCAAAAAAATAAATAACGAGCAGTACAGGAGCCTAAACAATAATGAGATTGAAGATATTCTAAAAGGAGAAGATATCGTTAACGTAGTTAAGCCCAAAGACTACGGGGGGGGGGGCACATTCATCGCCGACAACCAGAGGAGCTAATAAGAAAAATCACTGTATGGACCCCACAAATAGCAAGACCAAGGGGAAGTCCAAAAGAAAAATGGTGGAATCAAATAACTTACGACATTAAAACTCTTGAAATTGGAAAATGGAATAAAGAATGCCAGGACAGGAAAAGTGGAGACAAGGCAAAAACACAAAAAACTATGAAGAAAAAGAGACATCAGATAACAAGGCGGAGGGATTCACCGCAATAAAGGAATCCTAGAGCTCCGAGAAGGAGAACCAATCATTTACTATATATATATATATATATATATATATATATATATATATATATATATATATATATATATATATGAGCTGCTCAGTGGAATAACGGCCTAAGCCTCTTGAAGGTGATATGGAAATAAACGTAAAAAAGGAATGAGCGAGTTTTTTAAAATTTTTATTTCTACTGTACGTAACATTTTCAATAAACATTTAATGTAGCCCAAATAAATAAAGTAAAAGCTAATATTTTAATAAAAGTATTTTTTTGAATTCTGAAAACTAAAGAAAAATTATGTGGTTTGGGCCACTATTATATATAACAAAAAATTGAAAATCTCTCTCAACTGTGGCTTGGGTTCGTAACCGTACACACATCCACTTAGGTTTATGACACTTCCTCCAAAACTTCGTCATCTAAAGCATTGTCAAGATCATTATCTACGGCATCCTCACTGGTATTTAAATGATTATAAAATGAATGATGGATTTCCGGAATGTATGGAAACAGAGACCGTAAATCTTTCATTTTATTTTTTTCTATTTTTCGTCCTTCCGGATATAGCAAGTCCAGTTCAATGTTCTGTAAATCTGTTCTAGTTTCTCTTTTTTCAACATTTACAGACATAAATGGTGCTATAAGGTCATCGTCCACGTTCGTATATTTATAAAATATTTTATAAGGGTGAGATTTACACAACCGTATCCATTGAAATTTTAACCATTCTACTTGCCTTCTTTCATTTTTTATTTCGTTATCGTCTAGTTTTCTGTTCGTTATTAACTGTTCTAACTTTTTCGTACATATAAAATCATTTTCGGTCATCTTAATTACCTGAAATTTAGGATGTTTCTTCTTCGCAGATGCTATGACTTTCACCCAATCATCAGGTATGTAAATATTTTCATGATATCGTTTTTCTCTTTCAATCAACCCAAAATATCTATCGCACGGTAACTATGAGTGACCGGACACTAAAAATTTCTGGTCAATTTGTTCAATATTATACTGGTTGGAACTTGTTACAAAATTACAAATGGCAGCAATTTTGATATTTCTATTCTGCCCCCCACATTGATCACTATACATTATAACTTTTTTGGTGGTTACAAAATGATTAAAAAAATGTAACAGACAGGAACCAATTTCAGGTGGCCCACGAGATGCTAATCCTTCATGCCATGTATGCTTGATTGGTTGCCAAATTATGAATACCCAAGCAATATGTCCATAACTGACGTTTATAGTAAACAACACCTGTAGATAGATTTGGTGTGGGTAATGTTTTCATGAGGTCAAATGCAAATATTGTGGTATCATTGTCCAAAGTTTGGGCAAAATCGTATCTTTCTTTAAACCAGACCGTCCAAATTCGACCTTTCTTAAATGAAGTTCCTTTTGAATTGCGACTTAGGTCTTTTATATTTGTGTACCGTGCCGTAGCTTAACGTTAAACGCATCACACTTTTTACAAGTGTCTGAATATGGCTGTCGAAAATGTAAATTAAATCTCTCAGTAAATATTTTACTAAATATGAACCTCGATACTGCATTATTTCCCATTTCTTCCTTGTAAAGACTATACATGTTAGCAATACATAAGTCAGGTGAAAGATATTGGACATTAGGACTATTTGTTCTTCTGTAGTGACTTCTATAAGTAGGAAATTTCTTAATGAATTAAATCACACCATTCACCGCTTCTTCACTGGTCTTCTTGTTACATGGCTGTTTTCCTCTTCTATCCAATGGAGCTGTCGTCTCAGTTGAATAACTACCTGGATTTTTAGATATAACTGCCCGATAAATTCTTCCGTCCGAGACTCCTAAACTTTTTTTAAAAAAAGTTTTACAAACGGTAACATCCACACCAGCTTTCGGTAGTAGGTATATGCGAGTATTCTGTCTTCTTGGTAAATCGGTCAGCGCTCTTCTGCTGTAGGTTCGTAATTTGGGTTCAACTTTTATTTTACCAAAAATAAAAGCTGTCTGTAAATTGAAATTTTTCAGTTCATAGAAGTTATCAAAAATAAGCTTCCTTTCTTCTAGTGTGAATAAACTATGACACTTTTTAGGGCATGTGCAATCACCATCATAAAACTTCTTTGCAGGAACAACCTGACCTCGTACATTTAAATACTCTTGACCTGCAGCTCTGGCTCTTTTTGCCGTCTCTCTTTTCCATTCGGAATGATGTCGTAGTCGTTTTCTACTCAGCTTTCTTTTTTCTTTGGGAGACAAAACATCTTGAAGTTGACTAGGTCCAGGGATCACAGTAGGGTTGTCAATCGCGGTTTCATGTTCATGCAAATTATCAGGCGAAAAAAGCCCACGTTCTTCATCTGACGGAATGTATTCAGATCCCGAATCCTCAAACTCGGAGGGTTCTCCTACGCTGGAATCTGACATTTCTTTCTGAAACAACAATACGTCCAGTTACTATAAAAACAATGACCAGTTGACGCTCCGTATCATTTTCAATAGGCCACTCTGTATAACACAAGATTCAATATTTTATTACTGGCTTTACATCGCACTCCCAAAATAATTAAATTAATTTTTGTATTTTGGATCCGGTTAAATATCCGCAACGTAGCAGACAATATAAGAAATTTTTCCCAAAAGTAGTGTTGTGTTACCAGACTATAGTAAATCACTATCATCTTATAAACACAACGTCCAAGTTTTATCCTAAGAAGAATGTCAACACAATAGTCATACCAGAATTTGTTTTAAAATAATTAATTATTGTTCGTTAATATTATTACCTAACCTAAGAAAACAACACAGGACTAAAATAAATCATAATGATAATATTATTATAATAGATACGATAGTATTTAGATTATGTTGTCTATAAGATAAAAAATAAAAACCTCCCTCTTTTTTAGATAACACAACACAACAAAGTAACTGCACAATAAAAATAGTCAAAAGGATACAACTGCAGCAAAATAGAATATAAACATAACCACAAATCTTACTAAACGACCCACAAAGCTTGTTATATATCTTGTATTTTTACAAGTATTGTGGCCTAAGTGAATATAGGCCACTGTTATATTGACTAATTGTAAGAAACTACAGTGGCTCAAACGATATTGGGCCACTCCTCCATATAAAAATATTGTAATCATGTGAGAGGAATAACTACTGATTCTTTTCCCTCTACCGTATAATGTCAGTAATAAGGTTAGGCCACTATACTTTTGAAAGTTTACGTCCTTCGCCAATAGATGACAGTAGTAACCCAACTTTGTATATTTTGTGGGTTGGGCCACTATTTCCCTGAGCAACTCATATATATATATATATATATATATATATACACTAATACACTAACCTCTTTGTTATACACATATATATATATATATATATATATATATATATATATATATATATATATGCACTGAGCTTCATAAACATGTGAAAAATGAAAAACATAAATTTGACTTTAATAATACTAAAATAATAAACCAAGATTCTAATTACAAAAAACTAACAATAAAAGAAATGATACATATAAAAAAGGAGAACAATGCAGTAAACGATGAACAAGATATCAAAAATCTAAGCCAGATATATTATAAATTATTATAATAATAACATCAACTTTTTGAATGTCCCTTGTATATTGTAAACCGTTGTTTCTAAGGCAGGTACTTTCGCTTTATTATTTTTGAAGTTGTTTTATTAGTTACCAGTTTTTGTCGTATGTGTGTACATTTAATTTTAATGGTTCAATCGTTTTCAATTTATTGTTTTAACATCAATGTAAACATTTTTGAAAATGCTCCGAACTCGGGAGCGAAACGTTAAATAAAAATATAATTTGATACATAACCTGATGCCCAAGAACAATGAAAGGAATTTATATACAAGGTTAAAGAAAAACAAATAATTTATATATATATATATATATATATATATATACACATATGTCCAAAAGTTTGGAATACGTATAAATAATATATCTACGCCTATGGTGGCTTAAAAATTGCTGTTGATATTTATTCTAGAGCCTTTTTAAATGAAAATTATCAAAAATTTGATTAGTTTTGGTAGCAATTTGGTCACATTAAACTGATTTTGGTATTTACACATTATTTCAGTTCTTGTTTAAATTTCAATCGAGCCGTTTAAAAATGCCTAGAAACATGATATCTCATTTTGACAGATCTAGAGTAATTGCATTGTTACTACTGGGCTTTATTCAAAGTGATATCGCCAATATTATTTGGCGTCACTTAGAGTGCTGTATCGAAAATTCAAAAAAAAATTCCAAGACACAAATGACGTGAAGGATCGCCCCAGAAGTGGCACAAATCGATGTACAACAGCAGCATAAGACCTGCAGATAGCATTGATAGCTCGAAGAAATCGTCTGGAATCTACAAGTGGTATATCCAGAGAAATTTTTAGGCTTGAAGGACTGAATATTTCACTGCAAACAATAACACGCAGACTAAATGCAGTAAATTTGTATCGTAGAATACCCTTACGTGTTCCCAAACTGACCTATCAACACAAAATTGTAAGGTTGCAATGGGCTCGAGAAATGGTACATCATGGTCCTAACTGGAATAACGTGATGTTCTCTGATGAATCAAAAATTGGCTTGGTTTCTGATTCGCGAAGAACACTAGTTTGGAGGGCCTCAGGATGACAACATCGACTGAAAACAGCCCAACAGCGTGTCCCATTTGAAGGTGGGAGTATTATGGTTTGGGGTGGTATTATGAGTGACACACGGACGCCTCTACTGGTTCTGGAGAGAAAAGTCACTGGTGCTGTATACTTCGAGGAGGTTTTAAATCCTGTCGTGCGTCTATTCCGAGGGGCAGTAGATGATAGATTTGTGTTTATGCATGACAACGCACCTCCGCATCGAACCGCAGCAGTACAAAATTTTCTGGAAGAAGAAGGAATATCCACAATATGGTGGCCCTCGAATTCCCCAGACATGAACGTCATTGAACATGCCTGGGACATTCTCAAAACACGCATTAAGAAGCGAAACAATCACCCTATTACACTGCGAGAACTAAAAGATGCTGCTCGTGAAGAATGGGAGAGAATTCCGCAAACCCAGCTCGACCATTTAATCGACAGCTTGCCAAATCTCCTGCAGTCATACATACAGGCCAATTGAGGAAATACTGATTATTAATTTTATAAAAAAATATTTTTTTCTATACTAATTTAATTTTAAATGTAAGTGGTACATTGTAAATTTTTCACTCGAAAAGAATAAATAATTTTTTTGCATATTGTTTATCTGGCTTTGAGATGTATTTGGTATTGGTGGGAGTTGTAGGAAAATGATGTTTAATTATTCAGAATTTTTTTTATATAGAAATCAAAAAAAAATATGAAATATTCCAATATTCCAAACTTTTGGACATATGTGTATATATAAGATGTACGAATGGTGCGTACAAGTAACAAAGAGATTAGTGGGTATGGCACGCAAAAAGAAAAAGGGGGGCTACTAAAAGGAGTGGTAACCGCAGACATGCATGTTTCTGGTTCATTAGCCGTCCTCAGTACGGTACAACCAAGTAAGGGTGTGAAAGTGGGAGCAAAGGTGTTGATTGAAACATAAGAAAATAGAACAGAATTCAACAGGATAGTCAAACGCAACATTTGTGTCAGTAATATTGGAAGATCTCGCATATTCGAGACAACAACCAACATAGACACGGAGGCGCATATAACACTCCCGTCTGAAACTTCCGACCCAGAATAATGAAACAACAACAAGATGTACGAATGGTGCGTGACATATGAACAACAAGTAACAAAGACATTAGTGGGTATTGCACGCAAAAATAAAAAGGGGGGCTACTAAAAGGAGTGGTAACCGCAGACATGCATGTTTCTGGCTCATTAACCGTCCTCAGTACGGTACAACCAAGTAAGGGTGTGAAAGTGGGAGCAAAGGTGTTGAATGAAACATGAGAAAATAGAACAGAATTCAACAGGATAGTCAAACGCAACATTTGTTTCAGTAATATTGGAAGATCTCGCTTATTCGAGACAACAACCAACATAGACACGGAGGCGCATATAACACTCTCGTCTGAAACTTCCGACCCAGAATAATGAAACAACAACAAGATGTACGAATGGTGCGTGACATATGAACAACAAGTAACAAAGACATTAGTGGGTATTGCACGCAAAAAGAAAAAGGGGGGCTACTAAAAGGAGTGGTAATCGCAGACATGCATGTTTCTGGTTCATTAGCCGTCCTCAGTACGGTACAACCAAGTAAGGGTGTGAAACTGGGAGCAAAGGTGTTGAATGAAACATGAGAAAATAGAGCAGAATTCAACAGGATAGTCAAACGCAACATTTGTGACAGTAATATTGGAAAATCTCGAATATTCGAGACAACAACCAACATAGACACGCTGGCGCATATAACACTCCCGTCTAAAACTTCCGACCCAGAATAATGAAACAACAACAAGATGTACGAATGGTGCGTGACATATGAACAACAAGTAACAAAGAGATTAGTGGGTATTGCACGCAAAAAGAAAAAGGGGGGTTACTAAAAGGAGTGGTAACCGCAGACATGCATGTTTCTGGATCATTAGCCGTCCTCAGTACGGTACAACCAAGTAAGGGTGTAAAACTGGGAGTCTCGACATACATACATTTCTGCTGCTAAAATTAAAACGCAATTAAATAATTAACCATGAATATAGAATCTCTTGAGTAATATGTGATTCAACTAACGTTCCTTTTATGACCAAAGTTTTCAACAACAGTTTTAATCTTTTATCTTACATATTGCAATCATTTCGATAAAACAATATTTTAGAAATAACATCAACTAGGAATGTTATTCTGGTGATTTATAATATTATTTTGAATATTATCAATTTGACCTAAATAAAAGTGGTTAAACAGGAATATAAAGTTTATTGACCACAACCACATAGCTAAACCGTACCTGCGAACTTGAATGTAAATATTTAAATTATAAACATTAAGATAGGCTGATGCAACGGTCACCCATTTAAAATGGTGATAATCGTTTGCCAGTGCACATATAAAACTGTTTAATGTTTAATAAAACTGCCAATAGTTGAGATTATTTGTAAGTAGGTTTTTGTTTATTTCCTTTCAAATAATATTTATATAATAAGAATACATTTAAAATATTTTATGATTTAAGTATAGACTTGTGAATATATTTGGATTGCATTTATTGCTTAACTAAACTAAGAGACGAATATTAATCGATTATATTTTATTATTAATGCTGGTAATCATTTTCACAATACATACTTCTAACTGGATACTGATAACATAGAGAATACAATCAAAAAAATTTAATATAACATCTAATTAAAAAAATATAGGAACGAAAGTAAATAATTGTTTATTTAAAATTGAATTTCTAGCACAATATTTTTTTCATTTCGTGACGTTACTCAGAATTTTAACTGAGGCAGGTAATTTTTATATTTCTACCGCTTTGCTTCTTCCGTTGTTTCTTCCATGCTACCCTGAAATGCTGCCATATTTTTGGTGCACATTTAGTTCAAATATCACTCATTTGATCCATCTCATCTAGAGTAGTTCAAATTCCATTTTTAACGGTGTAATCACGGCATATTATTATTCGTGGACCAAAGTGACGGTTCGCTAAAAGCACTGTACTGATTTAACATTATTGTCCAATTTTCACTACTTCTAGGTTTCATCCCTATTCTTTGATTGTTTAACAATCCCACAAAATTACTGCTAGTTAAAAGCAAATAAGCTAAATTGCTTCTTAAACATGGATACTTCGATAACTCTAACTTAAATCTTCGAATCTTTTTTTTCTTTTTCAGGAACTCTATTACCACTGCAACTATGTTTGTATCCATTTTCAAATAAAATCAAAGCCTACCATCAAATTTCCTAAATATTTAAGGTTATGTTATTTTAATATAAAAATGTCAATTCTGGTCCCAGGCTTTAAACCTGGACTATTTTAATCCAGCAGAACAGTCAGTATAAACACTTATGTTCTAAGCTAAACAAGTCCACGATTTGGTCCACGCACCAAATTGCTCCACACGGTGTAAACTAACTCAAAGGGTTTTCTAAAAATACACTGCCTACCAAAGTTAACGCATGATTGACGGATGAAGTTTGTGTTGTTTGACAATCCGCTGAACACTACTTTTTAACACACCAGATACATGAGCGATGTTTCTCAATGATTGCCTGTTATCCATTACAAGATGACCAAGAACAGCTACCTCAACGGCGTCATTTCTGATAGGACGCTCACGATTATGTTTTTTGTTTGAAACAGAGCCAGTTTCTTCAAATTTTCTAAATAAATGTGTAACATACTGACGACTTACTTGCTGATTCACATGGTTTTGGTTAAAACATATAGTAGCAACACTAGCCCACTCATTCTTTTGATACTACAGTTTTAATAATTCAACTCTTTCTTGTGTACAATAGACCATACGAAAAATTAGGATATTAATAATATCCGAATAACTGATCAAGAAGAACTGTGAATAAACATGAGAATTTTACCTTCAACCAAAATTTTTTTTGTTATTCGAAAAACTAAAAACATACCTAATAACATATTTTACTCCATCCAAAACAAAAATTACAATGATCCTGAAATAAGTTCGTATTCTCCAATAGAAAATCATTCAAAATAAAAAAATAACAGAAGATATTTTTTCTTTGGTTACAATACATATAGTCTAAGAGCCCACGACACTAAACCTGTAATGATAGGGCTCCCAAAGGTCATACATATAATTCGTCATTTCATTCAAAGGAGAACATAAAATGGCCTTGTTGCCATATCAACGCTATAAAAAACAAATAAAAATTTTTTCAGGTTTCTGTAATGATGTCTCCCGTATTGTGATTGTTCCTCGAGACAGGGGAGGGGTAGGTCTATATGAAAAAGCAGTATTGCCAGCCTGCTGATATGCCTTATCAGTAGCTGCCGAGAGATAAGCGATACCTTCGCATTCAGGTTTCTATCATCATTGACCTCCTCAAGAATCAAAGCTTTTCTGAAAGGTCATCATTTTTTGTGTAAGAAAAACCACTACTCCTCCAAACAATGAAGAACATTGCGGCCGCACCGTTTGAAAGTCGCTCTCCACGCAACCGAATTTGTCGTTTCAATTCGGTTTTATCAGCAACCGCCTGGTTCTTCTCGATTTATATTATCGAAATACGATTGCCACTATCACGAACAGTGAATTTTACGTGTCGTTGATTGTTTAAACAAATGAAATCGTATATTTTATTTGAAGTTTTTCGATTTTTCAGCCGTTTTTATTGTGTTTTTCATACTTTCTTATATCTATCGTTACATTTCAAAATAAATTAGTTTAATTCTGTGAAAAAATATTAGGTGTTATTGTTTCAACGAATCAGATATCTATACATTATTCCAAAATTGAGGATTTTTCAGCTGTTTTTTGGTCATTTATAATTTCTCTTGGCCCGCACGAATCTCTTCCGCTTTATATTTTTAAATAAAGATTACCTGAAACATGAAGATTTATTGGATAATAAATTTTGAGTCGCGGATACGATTCTGTTAAAAATTTGTAATACCAAGGCTTCGGAAATTCACATTGTGTTTGATAGATATTTTTCTCCCTCGATTAAAGATTGTACGCGTGAAAAACTCAATGCTGAAGATATTTCCTATAGTATCGTAGAACCGAACCAAACTTGACCGACTCATTTTTTGAAAAGCTTACGAAACCGAAAGTTGAAAGAAGCTCTCGTGAACTTTTTATCTGAGCACTGGGCGAATGATAGTGTAGCGACCATCCTTCAAGGAAATAAGATTTTCATAACGGTCGAAAATCGCTGTTTTTCATACCAAGTAATCGGTAACCACATCGCCAAGTCAGAAGACACTAATTACACGTGTTCTCACGAAGAAGCAGACACGAGACATCTAGAGCAGTTATAAAAGCGCCGGATACGGATATTCTCATCAACCTGTTGAGATATATACAGAGTGGCCCAAAAGTCTGGAAACGGCCAATTATCTCGTAAATTGCTAGACATAATTGTACGAAATTTGGGGTACGTAACACTTATGATTTTATGTTATCTGGAAGGTCTTAAATACATAAAAGTGTGCAAAATATATAGATTTGGAAAAATTTAAATGTAGAATGCTGTGATTTTGACATTTGTTCACCATTTACATTATGAACTAAAACTGACAGTAGTTTGATTTGTTTTGAAAAGTCCTGCAAGGTAAATTGTTTCTCTAAAATGGTTCTTAACGAAAAAGAACGAATTGCTATTCTAATGATGAGAGTGTACGGCGATAGAAAAAGATCTTATTGTGAAATAGCAAACTTGTTCAACGATACTTTCCCAAACCATTCTCCTATTCATAAGGCGACGGTACAAAAAACTGTAAACCGCTTTGAGGAATCTGGAGGAGTAAAAGATAGATACCGATCAGGTAGTCCGAAATTGGTAGATGAGGTAGAATTGAATGGCTTCCACGTTTACCTGATTTCAATCCTAAGATTATTTTTATTGGAGATACTTGAAAAATTCAGTTTACAAAACTATACCAGCAAGTCTTGCAGAGCTAAGGCAACGAATTATCGATGAATCTCGATTAATATCTAGACAATCATGGAGAAATGTGGTAGACGTATTCTACTGTTAACTCAAAAATGGAGCATATTTTGAACACTTGATGAAGTGTCCATTATGTTAAAAATCTAATCTTTCAATTGTTACGTTTTAATGTAGTTGCCAGGCATCTGTTTTAAGTATGTAAGACGTTCCAGCCTATATAAAATCATAAGTGTTATATATGGTTGAACTCGTATTGAATAGGAGATTCCAATAATGACTGAATATACAGGGTGATGAATTTGAAAAACCAAATTGACTAATAATGTAGATGTACCCCAAAGTTTGTACAATTAAGACTAGCAATTTACGAGATAATTGGCCGTTTCCAGACTTTTGGGCCACTTCGTATATAAATTTCCAGAGAAGAAGATATTAATGAACACTTCCGCGAAAGCGTTGGACAAATCGGTAGTCGACTGCTCTAAATTAGCAACAGCGTTAGAACCGGGCTTATGACGAGCGTTGCCCGGTTTCCACGCCTTCACTGGGTGTGATTACACGGTTGCATTTTTTCGAAAAGGAAAAGTGTGACCGTTTAAAAACCTACAAAAGAACGATCATTTCCTGAATGTTTGCGTCTCTAAAGGATAACACGGATTTGGAGAACGAAAATATACTCGATAGGTTGCAAGAGATCACGTGACAAATGTACTCAATAAAATATTGTAAGCGCGTGAGAGATTCTAGATTTTCCAAAAATTATACTCGGGAAATGAATTAAATGATGTTTTTTTTGAAAATAATAAGAGATTTCGACTCAAGTATTATCCCACCGTGTTACCGATCACTGAAACAAAAAGTCTTACGTACGATATACGTCACCAGCATGTGGCTGAATGCAACGTCCCCAAATTGCGTAACGTTCCGTTTCGAGGAGTACGGTTGGGACTGTTAGGAGATGCGCGAAAAGTTACAGCCCCTTTGGTATACGGGTCAGCCGACGCCCCTAATCGTAGACGATATATTGGATATGTCGGTTCAAACCGACGACGATTGTGACGATGATTTCGACACCCTTACTTTTGATTCGGATGACAAATAGTAGGGAAACAATAGTTTACTTCATAACAATGATTTCAAAATTTAATTGAAAGCAGTTGTTGAAAACTAGGAAAAGAATAGTTGATGAGGGGAATGAGAAGTAGTTCGTAACAAGTATAGTATAAATATATGATATAGAATAGTTGTTTTTTACCTCAGCTTATAAATTGGTACACGTATACAACTTTCAATATTGGAAAAAAAAATTTAATGAATAATAATAATAATAATTTATTCACAAGGTAAAGATAAAAAATGACAATTTATATACAGGTAATGTGTGAATAAATAGAGCTTAATCTACGAGGTATAGTATGTATATCAGAATACACATATATACTTGTATGTAGAGCGAGAATATATAAATAAATAAACAAACAAATATCCAAAACAGCACCCAAAACATAAGATGAATTGAAATGTACAGAATAGTTCCTAATCATAAAGTTAAAAATACATAAAAAGTAGTGCTTAAATAACCTAATTAAATATATGAAAAAAAATATTAGTAGTACTCTAACATCATACCAATTGTTAGTAATATAAATGGTTTTCATTTTAATTATCATTATTAATTGATTTAGTTTCCTATTATTGATTTTACGTAGGTGGTTGGTAGCTCTTTGATATAATCTTTGACTGTTTTAGTGAAGTGTTGGATTGTGGGTGCGTTTTTAATATTATCAGGTAAGCAATTGAATACCTTTGGTCCCAGATATCGGTAGCATCTCTGACCGACTGATTTCTTCATAAATAGGGGTATATACTTGTCCTTTTGTTGCGTCTTATGTTGGTGAGAATGTGTAAGGAGTTCGTCCTTATGCAAATATTGTGTTTTTCCTAGTTTCAAGAAATAAAGTTTCCTCAAATCATAAATGTGTGTCTCCTCAAATAGCGCTTCACTTGGATATCGGTTTTTTCTACACATTATTAGTTTCAAGAATCGCTTTTGTATGATTTCTAATGATTTCAGGTATGTTTTGGATACTCCACCCCATCCTATAATACCATAGCCCAGATGCGATTGAACTAAACTGTGGTAAAGAATTTTTTTTTGTTTAAAGTTGAGTATATGTGAGACTTGTTTGATTCTGTATAGAACACTACGTAATTTTTTTACTAAATAGTTTATATGTACGTCCCATCTAAGGTGGCTGTCAATCATAATACCTAAGTATTTAACCGTTTTCGATGGTAAGATTTCAAGGTCATCTTCTATTGATATTTTGTCAAATGTTGGGAGACTCGCAGATAAGCTACAGACCGGCAGATAGAAAGTTTTTTTGAGATTCATTGATAGTAGTCTATTATCGAATCATTTCTTAATGTTACCAAAGTCAGTTTCTATTTTAATATTTAAGTCGTCCCAAGTGTTACTTTTATAGAATATGACCGTATCATCTGCAAAACGTATGATGCTGCCTTGTGTTCGTATGGAGAATAAATTATTTAGATAAATATTGAATAGCAAATGTCCCAACACAGTTCCCTGTGGTACACCACATGATATAGTTTCTTTTTTGCTGAGTATGCTTTGTATTTTTGTTTGCTGTTTCCTGTCAGTTAAGTATGAGTTGAAAAGATCATTGATTTACCCTTCACTCCCAGATCGTCAAGGCTTGATAACAGTATATTGTGGTCCACGGTATCGAATTACTTTGCCAAGTCTAGAAAAATTCCAATGGAGGTTTTTTTATCTATAAAATTATATATTTTGCTCGTGAGTTCTAATATCGCATCGCCGGTGAACTTTTTTTTGTGAATCCATACTGCGCTCCTGACAACAGATTGTATTTCTTCAGAAACGAATTTAGTCTTTTTTTATGATCTTTTCCATAATTTTACCCAAATTTGATATAAGTGTTATAGGTCGATAATTTGAAACCTCTGTCTTTTCGCCAGTTTTGTAAATAGGTACCACAGTTGACATTTTGAAAGCAGAAGGAAAGTGACCACTTGACAAGGATTTATTGATAATATAACTTAGAGGTTTGGCTATGTAAGTTGATATGAGTTTCAGTGTTTCCGATTTCAATCCATCAGGTCCTGGTGATTTTTTATTTTTCAACTGCAAAATAGTTTCTTGTATTTCATAGGCGTCAGTGGGAAAGGAAAAAAAGGTGTGATCTGCTTAATATTTTTTGCTAGATTTGCACCCACATTGCTAAAGAATGAGTTGAATTTTTCAGAGATTATAATTGGATCGCAAGTTATATTTCCATCCTCAGTCTGCATCAATGATATATCGGTATGTAGTCTTGCGTTCGTTAATTCATTTACTAATTGCCATAATCGTTTTGAGTCTGCCCCTTTTTGTTCTATCTTTTTGTAGTATTTCATTTTTGTGCCTTTTATTGCCTTCTCAAGTATTTTTCTATATGTATTGTATTCAGTTTTTAAAATTTCATTTCGTGGATTTTTCTTTAATATAGCCTACATAGTATTCT
The DNA here is from genome assembly GCA_963921935.1 of Galeruca laticollis. Taxonomy (NCBI): domain Eukaryota; kingdom Metazoa; phylum Arthropoda; class Insecta; order Coleoptera; family Chrysomelidae; genus Galeruca; species Galeruca laticollis. The sequence continues at coordinate 57,346,279 of OY998177.1, forward strand.
TCCTATTAATGGATTCCAGTAATGATCCAGTAACCCATGTTTTCCTCTTTATATTTTAGTTTTTAACTTTTATGAATTTCGAGGATCCATTTATTGCAGTTTGGACTAGTCTGACAAATTCAGTAACCGAGTTTTCCAAATCATTTATTTCAAAGAAATATTTCCAATCCGTACTTTTAATGATTTGTATAAAAAAAATTTCATTTATTTGGTTATAGAATTTGGAATTGGCTGTAGTTTCTTTTGCATATTTATCGTTGAATATTATTTGCACCAGTATTGTGTAATGGTCGGTAATACAAGTCTCCACAGTCAGCAGAATGATAGATTCTAGGTTTCCCTTTTTCGACTTAATGAAGATATGTCTATACATGTACCTGACTGTGGTCTGGTGGTAGTATTTATTGCTGAGTTATATCCATACTCTCCTAATGTGTCCGGGTAAATATGTGAATCGTTTGTATTTTCATTCATATTTATATCTCCGATAAACACACTGTATGTGAAGTTCTTTGCGTGATTTTTTAATATATTGTCCAGGTATTCAATAAACGGTTCGATTTGTGTATTGCAAGGTGATCTGTAAAATGCATTAATAATAATAACTTCTTTGCCAATAGTCACCGTCAATTGGAGTAGACTTGTACCATTTATTTCAATTTCTTGGTGAGAGTGGTATAAATTCGATTTAATGAAAACTACTACTCCATCATTCTGGTTGAGCTTGCCAAAATTATAGAGAGTTGTATAGCCTTCAACATTATATACTCCGATGTCATCTATAATTCTAGTTTCTGTAAGTACTATGCAGTCTATTGAGGAGTCTAATTCCTCTAGAAATATTATAAATTCATCCAGATTTTTAGCTATGCTTCGAATATTATTATGTATTATTTTGAAGTTGCAATGACAACTATTGACTTTTAGTACTTGTTTAGCTTGGTCTGCATTTTCTAACACAAAATTTCTTATTTATTCTTTTCTTTGAAATCTCTAATATATGGATTCATTTCAGAGCGCTCACTTATATAGATATAATATGCAATTTTCAAGAAACATCAACAATGCATATAATAAAATACTCATTCGCTGGCTTTCGAAATGTTCCTAGTTTTTTATCGATACATGTATTTCAATAAATATTAGTCCGAGGGTTTAACATGAGATTATTTGGCATTTATGCTTAAACAAAGGTACTATCATTGGAAAATATAATAACTTAGACTAATACTGGAAAATAAAGAATCATTTTAAAAGAATTATGATGGAGAAGTGATTTTATGTTAGTAATTTGTTAAGTTTATAAAAATATCATTTACTACTTGCAGTCGAATTGTTCCTTGTAGCACGGCCAAATTTGGTTATATTTTTGGCTTGTATAGTAGGTGTTGTTGGTTCCTTCTTTACTTCTACCGTTGTCTTCGTATTCTTGGGGGTCTCTTCTCTTGCTAATTCCTCTATGTTTCTCGGATTTTTCTCTGTATTTTCAATGGCATCTTTCTTGTAATCTATTTTGTGACTAGTACTTGGAGTGGGAGGTGCACTGTTCGCTTTGGGTAGTAATTCATCAGCTTCAAATTATTTATTGCCGCTCTCTAATTCTTCTGGAGTGAATGGAGTACCATTAACATATAATTTATGGTTCTTTAGATGTGCTTGATAATTATTTACTCTGGCACTCTTAAGATGTTTGACCCGTATTTTATTTGTAGTTTGATCTTCAGTTCTTAAATCATGAGATATAGAAATACCGGTGCCTCGTAATTTCTTTATGTTTTGAAAATGTTTCAATTTTTGTAAATAAGAGATAAACTCTAAGATGATTGTACCTTTTTTTCCGATGAGGTATATGTTGTTTACGTCTTTCTCAGATAGGTTGCTGTTAAATATCTCGTTCAGCTTTCCAGTAGTAACTTCGAGTACATTATCTTTGTTTGCCTCTATCCCAAAAATGACAATAGTATTCCTTTTGTTGAACCGTTCTATTTCGACGATTTTGTGTTCTATATTATTGCATTTTTTTTCCAATTCTTTCAATCTGTTAATCAGTCATTCATATTTAATTATTTTATATATATATATATATATATATATATATATATATATATATATATATATTGTACTGGATATATTATGTGTGGAATTTTAATTGTTTAAATTTAATGTTTTTAAACCTTCCTATCAATTAAATTTTTAATTCGCCCACGTTGGGCCGACAAACTTGTACTGAATATAAATATTTATCAATATATGAATATAATAATTGAAATTTCATTTTCCCAACTTTGCTGGTGCCAAATTTGTATAGGTTTCTATATTATTTATTATTTGAAACTGTTATTGAATAATCGTTAAACATGTATAACTCTATCAAAGGGTAGGGTTCAATTGCGCCGTTCAAATTTACTATAATTATTGAATTGTCAAAATAAAATGAACAAAACTTATGATTTCAGAAATTTTTTAAAACATAGAAGTTTATAAACAGGAAATGTGTATACACTACAAAAAAAAAATAAACTACAAATTACTTTGGAAACAATAAAAATGTTAGATTAATTACTAATTATGAATGCATTCCTTTTTTTGTTTAAATAAAGGCCTATTTTAATTTAGAGATCTCTAATATAATATTTTAAAACGGTACCTTTCATTCACTAAATTTGTATCCACTTCAAACTAATCTTCAATTTCAATTTATTTGCTGTTGTACTGTCCAAATAAGCAAACCTGGAGCTGAAGTAATATCACCATCGCTCATCATCAAAGGATGTATTATTGTAGGTACTACTTTTAACGAAGGTTTTTCATTGGGAAAGTCTTTAGGTAAATATACTTTTAAAAATAACTTATTACCCCCAGAAATAAAATATGAATCGTATTCTTCTCCTTTGATAACTTCAGCTACACTTTTTATTTACAGCTACAGTTCCAAAAAGTGAACTTTCACCTTTCCTTTTTAGTTTTTCATAAATGTAAGATGTCCTCTCTACCGCATATATAGAACTGTACTACGAATCAAATAGCAATTAACTCCCTTACGGAGATCACCCGACGTTTATTTTCCACCAAAACCTTTCAAAAGGTTAGTTTTACTGTATATACTATATTTTTTTATAAGTTTTTCTTTAAATTTACCACATTTATGAGTTAAATTATTATATTCTATTTACTTTGACGTTTTCAAAATCACTGACGTTTTCAATTTTCAATCCATCAATCAACAGCGTTCGGTTGCTATGGAAACTTATCTATCTATCCATTATGAATTATATAAACATTGTGTCTTTGTCGATGACTGGATGTTTATATTACAATGAACCATTAAATTTTAAAGCCGTATATGAAGCATGAAATAACATTTTAGTATTAGAAATGAGAATGTATATAGATGAGAATTTTTATACATATAAATATTAACATAACTTATTTACTATTTATTAAAAATTCCTGAAATCCCTTGCATAAAACAGCATATTTACTAACTGTATAAAATGTGTCGCGTTTCTTCTAAATTATTATAAATTTCATTCTAATTTCGACGGATTCTTTTGAAATTACATCATCTACTGAGTTATTTTTTTTATTCAGTATAATAATGTTTATTTTGTACTATACATCTACAGATAGAAAATTTTAAATAAAAAAAGTACAAATGAACTGTTAACCACGAAGTAAACTAAGTTTACTTGTATGTGGCAAAAACACATTAAACAATTAAACTGTATATAATACAATGTAATATGACTTATTAATATCTTAAATCTAACCAGAACTGAAAATTATAAACAATATGGAATTTACAAGAACTTTAACATTGTAAAAGATATAAAAATAAAAACACTGAAGATATAGGATGGATGCTATTTACATTATAACTATTTCTCTTTTCTATATATAGCCTTTTCTTCATTTCAATCAATCAAGTTGTTTATAAAATCTCTCGGCTTACTGCTGACAAAATCTCTTAATTTTCTTTTGTATGATGATAGTATGGTGACTTCCCTAACTTCACTCGGAAGTGAATTATATAATTTAGGGCCTAAATAGGTAAAGTTTTTTTGACCAACCGTTTTTTGCGTATGTGGTGTAATAAATGTTGTTTTATTTCGCGTTTCGTATTGGTGGCCTGGAGTTCTAAGTTCCGTCTTATGTGTATGTTGAATAATACATACATTTATAAAAAATATTTGCCTAGGACCAAATATTTCGCTTTCCTTATATAATGTATTACTTGGACAATCATAACCTCGGTGAAGAATTGTCCTAAGAAAACGTTTTTGAAGGATTCCTAATGGTAGTAGGTACGTCTTAGAAACTCCGCCCCATCCCATCATTCCATAATTAATGTGTGGTTCCACTAGACTTCTATAAACTATTTTTCTTTGTTTTAAGTTAAGTATTTTACATATTTCCTTAAATTTAAATAGAATGCAACGTAGCTTCTTCAGTAGATATTGTATATGCTGATCCCATCTCAAATTATGATCTATAATGATACCAAGATACTTTACTTTGTTAACTGGTGAAATTGTAAGATTTTCAATAGTTAAGTCATAATTTGGCAGAGCATCAACGTAGGAACTGAATGGTAAGTATACAGTTTTATTAATATTTAATGATAGAAGTCTACTGTCAAACCACATCTTTACTTGTTGTAGATCTTTCTCTAAATTATGTTTGAGGTCAAACCAGTTGCCGTCATCGCAAAACAATACTGTGTCGTCTGCAAAACTTACTATTTTGCTATGTGTTTCCAACATAAACAGATTATTCAGATATACATTGAAGAGAATAGGTCCTAACACCGTCCCCTGAGGTACGCCACATGAAATGACTTTTCCACTACTATAAGTATCTTTTATTTTCACTTTTTGTATTCGATTGGTTAAATAAGTTCTGAATAGGTCATGTGGAATACCCCTAATACCCAAGTCTTCTAAAGTGCTTAGCAGCACCCCATGGTCGACCGTGTCAAACGCCTTCGATAAATCTAAGAAGACTCCAATTAAAGGCCTGGATTTATCTAGTGCATTATAGATATTTTCTGTTAGATATCTAATCGCATCTTGTGTGCATTTATTTTGCCTAAACCCGTACTGCGCTGAAGACAGCAACTTGTGTTGTTCCAAAAATTTATTTAACCTTTTTTGTATTATTTTTTCAAATATTTTAGCCAGACTACTAATTAAGGAAATTGGTCTGTAATTGGCTGTTTCTTGTTTTGTTCCATTCTTAAAGATTGGGGTTACGATTGAAAGTTTAAAAGCAGAGGGGAAGTGTCCCGTTTGTAGAGATTTATTTATTAAATATGTAAGTGGTTTAGCAATATCATCTTTCATGATTTTTAATGTTTCTGCCTTTATGTTGTCATAACCAGGTGCTTTTTTATTTTTTAGTTGTGTTATAACGTCTTTAATTTCGACTTCGTCCGATGGATACATAAAAATGGAATGGTTGCAAGTTTTATTTTTTTCAGTGTAATTTATATTTTTGTTAATATTACCAGCCAATTTTTTACCTACTGATATGAAGTAATTGTTAAAGATATCTGCTATTTCTGAAGGTTCAGTAATTGATTTATTTTTATCATTTTTAATCGAATTTATTGTATCGGTTTCTGGGACCGTCAGGAACTCATTAATAGTTTTCCATAGATTTGTTGATTTATTATCGTGTTCAATGCGATTTCTGTAATATTCACTTTTTATTTGTTTTATTAATTTATTTATTTTTATTTTATTTTCATTATAAGTTCGTCTTAAAATTTCATTATCTTGAGATTTTTTAAGTTTTTGAAACATATTATTTTTTTTATTGATTATGTTGATAAGTTCATGGGTTATCCAAGGTTTCCGTTTTTTTTTCTTGTTATTAACTCTTTTATATTTTGTAGAAACATCTATACATTTTTGAATTATATCAATAAAATGATTTATTTCAGTTTCGATGTCAACATCGGAGTTAAAGACTAAATCCCAATTAACTTGATGAATTTCATTTTTTAATTTATTTTCGTCTATTATTTTTATAGAATTGTTATTTGTAATATTTTGTTTTTTATTTGTGGAAGGAAGTACAAGTTGAAGTAATATTGGATAATGGTCTGTTATATCGGTTTCCAAAGTCAGTGGTAGTATAGTGTCATAGTTTAGGTTTTTATTTTTGATGAAAATGTGATCAATACATGTTGCGGACCGATTTTTTACTCTAGTTGGCGAATTGATTGAAGAAATATATCCATGTTCACTCATAATATCGAGATAGTTTTGTGATTCTTTAGTATTTGATAATAGATCTAAGTTAATATCCCCTATAATTATACTGTAGTCACCCGGTTTGTTTTTTTGACTTAGGAAAGAATGTAATGCATCAACAAACTCATCCACTAAAGTAGATGGCGACCTATATAAAGCATTTATGATAAAAACTTTATCGTGTAAATGTATTTTCACTTGTAAAAAAAAACTGTTATTAAAACGAATTGTTTCATGAGAGTCATAAATATTGGATTTTACAAATACAACAACACCGTCATTTTGATTTAGATCTCCGTGGTTATAAATTGTCTTATATCCTGGAATGTTAAAGATGGTGACATCAGGGACACGCCAGGTCTCTGTGAAAACTATACAATCAAAAGTGATATCTATGTCTTCCAGTAGCAATGTGAATTCGTTAAAATTGCGATTAATGCTACTTATGTTGTTATGAATTATGTTGAAGGTTTTAGATGAATAGTTAACTTCTAGAACACTTTTGGCTTCTTCAGTGTTAAGATGAAAATTTTCAATTGCTTTAATAGAGAAATCTCTAATATATTGATCCATCCTATATATTTGCGATTAAAATAAACAATTTCTATTCTGAATCAAATGTAAAGGGTTTTTCTTATATCCTAATTGACAAAACAGTTAAAAGACAATGTAAAAACACTGGTGATTAAATTATTATTTAAAAAATAACTAAAACTAGATGGACAACTTTTAATAATATTAGTAGTCCAGGCAGTGAGGCTTAAAAAAGTTTAATACTTAATTTTCTTGGTCTACTTCGTAGAGTTTTTCCGGGTTACACGGGTTTCAGCTTGTTGTATATTTTTTCTGCCAGTAGGGGGGGTGTTTTCAGTGAGTGTTGCAGAAATGTTGATATTTTTTATGCTTTTACCTTGGGTTATAGCTGATCCTTTGAATTTTTTGATTTGAGCGGCTGCAGTTTGAGATAGAACACTTGTTTTTATTTCAGCTTTAGTTTCGTTTCCGTGTTGCTCTTCATCTATTTCGTCAGGTTTGGTTGTTGGTGTAGGTGGGGCAGAATTATATTTTTGTGGAAGGTCGTATTCAAGCTCAGCTATTGGTTCTTCGTTATGTGTACTTTCTAACTCTTCAGCGGTGTAAGGTACTCCATCTACGTACAGTTTGAAATTTTTTATGTATGCCGTATGTTGTTTACTCCTGGCCTTTTTAAGATGTTCAACCAGTATTCTATTAGATGCTTGATCTTCTGGTCGCAGGTCACTTGAAATAGATATTCCACTACCTTTAAGCTTTTTCAAATTTTGGAGAATTCTCTGTTTGGTCAGATAAGATACAAACTCAAGGATTACAGTACCTTTTTGCCCAATAGTAAATAAGTTATTTATATCTCTTTCTTCCAAGTCGCATCCGAAAATTTGATTCAATTTCTCAATCGTTACTGCAATCAAATTGTTTTTGTTAGCATTTATTCCGAAAATTACAATATTATTTCGTTTATTTGATCTTTCAATATATGTAATTCTATTTTCAATTTTTTGACAGCGCTCTTCAATATCTTCTATTTGTTTATTTATATTATTGTTCAGATGTTGTATATCTTTCCTTATTTCAGCGGAATTGTTCTTTATTAGTTCTTCCAATTTTACTAGCAAATCTTGATTAGTTAGTTGGTTCATATTTATATTTTCCACCTGTTCACTGGACTACGAGTTCGATATATGTACATATGCGAAGAAAGTAACTATTTTATTATTATTTTTATCTTCAAAGCTTTATTCATGGAATGTTTTCATAATTTTTCTAGCATGGTTTTTTACTTAGATTGTATAAACTTGAAGAATTGGGCTTAAATTTCTGTGCAGACCAATATAAATTTTTATGCTAATACTACGGTATTTACCTCATTTATCGTTTACTTTGTCACAGTATCACACACACACCAACCTTTACTTACAGCAACGGAGTATGGTTGTGAGGATTTTGTTCACTGTTTTTACTATCGGCATCTATAATTGATTTAGACATGTTTCTTTTTACAATTTATAAATATTCGTTAAAATAATAGCTTTGCTATTGGGCTCCTTTTTTTAAGTAAACATACAAAATATAATACTGTACACTTAAAGTTAAAATAATTCCAAATAGTTTAAAATCCGAATATCAGCAGCCTTATTAATTTTGTCATAACGTCAATGTATTCAAGAAAATAGATTCAAGGTGCTCAATATACTTGCTGGATGATTTTTACTATGATAACTTTCCCAAAATTTGTTTTCTCATTTATTTGATTCTAAAAGAAATGAGAAAACCAAATTTTCCCTATTTACTACTTGTGATTGCCCATTTATTAACATTCTAATTATTTACCTTATAAGAATTCAACTAGCACAATTATTACAATAATGTTCATTCAATACTTCGTTATATATCATTTTAAATTCATTAATATTATTATTTATTTACAATCCGTCATTGTTATTTAATGATAGTTATTATTTATTAGTATTGTCCTATATATTATATCATATCAATGCTATCTTTACTCAGAATAAAATTTATATAATTGACTGATATTAAATATTCCTCTTATTCTTTCACTAATAGGATCTTTTAAAACGTAGCTATTGACTCCGTTTGTATTGTCAATCATATACGGTCCTTCAAATGGCAATTGTAATTTTGCACATTTCTTTTTCTTTTTATTTGGTATCATTAATGCCTTGACAATAACTAATTCACCTTTTTTGAATATTGTTTGTTTCTTAATATCTTTTAATTTCCTTTGTACATATTTGTCCGCATTTCTTTTTAATTTTACATTAACCTTCTCTATCAATTCTTCATAATTTTTTATTAATTTAGATTCCCATGGTCGATCTGGCATCACCTGTTTCATTAGGACTATTGGTGGAATCTCCGTTACAGTATTTGGAATTCCATTTAAAAATTCTTCAATCATTGTAAGTTGCTGATCCCATCCTTCATGGTGATTATTTGTTAGTATTCGAAGATATTTAATAATCTCTCTAATATACCTTTCCGATGGATTTGCACAAGGATCTCTCACGCTGGTATATAAAGGATTAATATGTGATTTTTTTAGCCAATTTTGAATTCTCTTATTATTAAAGTAAGTAGCATTATCCATGATACAATTTTCCGGTATACCCACACTTCAATAAAATATTTTGTTAAATTTTCCTGTACCACTTTTGTATTTGTTTTCTTTGTTGGGTATAATTTTATGTATTTTGAAAAATTGTCCAATATTACTAAAATATGTAGATTTCTATTTATCTCACTTGGGATCAAATTTGACATAAAGTCTATTGATATTATTTCTAATGGTTTCTTTACTATTATTGTTTTTGGCACATTTTGATTATGCATATTTTTTTCTTTCGTCATTTGACAAACTCGACAAATTTTTATTATGTCTTTAGTTATTGCTAAATCTCCTTTAGCAATATAGTTTTCCTATGTGTCCATATTTGATATGTAAATCTTGCAAAATTTATTTTGCTAGTTCTTTGGTAATTAAATATAGATCTGTTTCATTCACCTTTTTATAATAAATGTTATTTTCCTGTAATGCTCTATCCGTTTCATTTTTTGGAAGATTTTCTTGATCTTCTAAAATTCTTTTTATTGAAAATAATTCCTCTTCTTCCTTTAATCTATTTTTACCTATTTTAATCTGCCTGCCTACATTTCTGGATCTGTCTTCCATCCGAGTAATGGAGTCTGGCACTATATTTGATTTTCCAGATATATATTTTATCGAATAATCATACTCTTGTAATAACAGTGCCCACCTATGTATTCTATTATTTCCATATTTATTATTGAGAATAGAGGCTAGAGCCTGATTATCACTTTCTATCGTAAAATGGTTTCCTAGTAAATAAAATCTAAGTTTCTTTATTGAAAAAATTATACTGGCTAATTCCAATTCACTAACACTATAGTTCTTTTCACTTTTCTTTGTTGTTCGTGACACAAAACATATTGGAACTTCTTCACCTTCCACGTTTTGTACTAACACTCCTGCTAATCTATTAATAGAAGCATCAGTCCTCAAAATAAAAGGAAAGTCATACCTCGGATGATACATTTTTAAGCTGTTTATAAATTGCGCCTTAATATCTTGAAACGCCTTTTCTCTTTGTGTATTCCAATTCCATTTTACATTTTTTTTAAAAGTTCAATTAAAGGTATTTCTCTTTCACTTAAATCAGGAATTATTCTCTTATAATAATTGAGCGCTCCCAAGAAGCCTCTTAATGTTTTTAGATTCTTAGGTCTTGCATACTCTTGTATGACTTTTATTCTTTCAGGGTCTAATTGTATAACATTTTGATTTATTTTATATCCTAAATATATTATTTCTTTCTTATAATATTCACATTTTTCACTATTTAATTTTAGCCCTGCCGAGTCAAGTTCCCTCAGTATTGTTTCAAGATGTTGATAGTGTTCATATTTGTTTTTTGAATAAATTAAAATGTCATCCACATAATGAAGAACAGAGGATTCGTATTTGTTCAAAATTTTATTTAGTGTCCTTACTAATGAACTACATGCACTTTGTACACCAAATGGCACAACACAAAATCTATAAATTTCTCCATCTATAGAGAATGCCGTTTAGTCTCGACTATCCTCATGTAGAGGTATTAGCCAGAAACTATGTTTAAGATCCAATTTTGAAAATATTGATGTGTTTGTGATTCGTCCTAAAATAGCTTCAACTGACATAGGTGCCTCATATTGAGGTTTTGAAAATTTATTTATATTTCTTGCATCTAAGCATAATCTTAACTCTCCATTTTTTTTATTACCACAACAATAGGATTTATGAACTGTGAATTACTTTTTTCAATTATTTTACTTTCTATTAATTCTTGTATATATTTTCTGACTTGATCTTTATATTTGTATGGAATAGGATATGTTTTAGCTTTAAAATTCGTAATATTTTCATTTACTTCTATTTTATGTACAAAATCTTTTGCAATTCGATTTTCCTTTGAGAATAAATTATTATATCTATTCATCAACATTTTTATTTCTTCTTTCCTTTCTTCTGGACAATCTATTACCATTTCAATTCCTTCTTCTTCTCCTTTATTATCATTATAACATCTCTTGTTATTCATTTCTTCTTTGAACATATTATTTTTTTATTTGTTCTTCTTTTAAAGCTTTCATTTCAAAATTTATCCATTTTTTATTTAATTTTATTTTCCTTTCTTCCATATTTATAATCGCTTTATGCTTTTCTAGTTCATCACATCCTATTATTATGTCAGTTTCTATATTTGGAGCAATTAATACTTGTAATTTAATTTCTTCACCTTCAATATTGACATCTATGTTTATTGATTTATTTATTTCACATAACTTTTTACAATTAGCACCAATCAAATTGATTTTGGGAATTTTTATTATATTATTCTCAGGAATATTAATTTTATCAACAAAATTTTCATTTATTATAGATGCTTCTGATCCACTATCTATTAATAATTTTGATTCTATATTGTTTACGAAACCATTTATTATAATTAAACCATTACTCCTATTTATATCTATGTTTTCATTTAATTCTATAAATTCATTTGGTTTTTCATAAATATATTTGAATAGATTTTGTTTATTTGATGTGTGCATCATTGAAAATTTTGACTGTCATTAATTTCATCTGTTGTCTGTCCTGTACTCTCTATATGTATTTCGTGTGTATTGATTCTTGTTTTATTCATATCATTATTTGTTTCTTGTCTTTCTTCTGATCTGCTTCTCCTGGTATTGTTTCCAATTCTCTGGTAGTTTACTCTTCTTGTTCCATCATCTTCATTTCTTCTTGGTATATTATGAGTTTCTTCTTCCATTTTCTCTATATTATCTGTCATTTCTGTAATTGTTGTCTCTGTCCATATTATTATTATTATATCTTTGATTATAATTATCATTGTTATTATTAGCATTGTTTCTATTATTATAATTATTATTACTGTTTTTATAATTACTATTTCTGTAATTATCTCTGTCCATATTATTATTATAATTATTATTTGTCCAATTGTTATCATTACCATGTCTTTGATTTCGTCTAGCATTATTATTCTCGTTATTCTCATAATTTATTCTTCCATTTTGTTGAGTATTTTCTTGTCTAACTATATTTATTTCCACTCTTTGTAGATAATTAGACAATTGGTCCAATTTCTTTATATTCTGTATAGCAATGGTTTCAGATAATTCTGCCTTAAAATGCCTTGCTATAAACATAACAATCTCCTCTTCCGGAATTGGCGGTTCTAGATATTGTGCCGTCGCATGTAGATTAATAGCATAGTTATTTAAACTATAGCTTCTATTTTCACAAAACTTACCAAAATATAAATTCTCTCTAATGGTTGCTTGTGCATTTTCTCCCCAAAAGTATTGCAAAAATAGACTTTCAAAATCATTAAATTCTTCCACTTCTTTTTCCCTTGCAGCGAACCATATCACCTTCTAACTGATCCCTTATTATTTCCTTCATTTCTTCCATATCCCGTATTCCTTTTAATCTGGTTTTTGAAATCCTTATGAATATTTTTGGATGTAATTTCTTTATATTGCCGTCAAATTTGTGGTTTGTGGTTCCATATATTGTCCTTATCCCTACATAGTCAGTATTCACTCCTCTTTTCTCAATTTGTTCTACTTTAACTTGGATATTTTTTATTTCCATTGTCAATTCCTTTTTTGTTTTGTTATTTTCTTCTTCTACTTTCTCAACTTGGTTAGTTTCATTTAAAAACACTAATATGTAATGTATTAAAAAATCGTGAGAATATGTAGTGAAATCGTTAGATCGTGAGATCTTCACTCAAATCGTGAGATCTCACGATCAATCGTGAGGTTTGGCATCCCTGACTGAAATGCATCAATGCGGTAATTATGGTTTGTGTTCCTACTCTAAGACATACTAGGAGCGTCATCTTATTAAGAATAGTTTCGTTGTGTAGACACGTTCTGTGGTGCTCTGTAAGATTAACAACTTTCTATGGAATTACTGTGAGTACTAAATAGTATTTTACACCTAGCTATGCAGAAAGAAATTACGAATTGAATGCAGTATAAATTGGTCGATTTAATCTATAGATTAAATTAAAACATTGCATTTAAAGAGGAATAAAACTTTCTTATTTATTATAAGTTTACTACTATTATCGCCGTAAACACAAAAACTGGTATTCTGATATTGTTGAACTCACCGTTAATAGTACATGGGTTTGAGTTTATTTTAAGGTCATGCCAGACGAAATAAATAACGAAGCAATATTTCACATGTTTAAAAAGTTAACAGATCAGATCGACGGGCTAGCAGGAGAATTAAAAGCTTTAAAGTCCACTTTAGAAGATAAAGGGCAGATTTTAAATAAAACTTATGAGGAGTTAAAACTAGATAATGAAAGGCTTAAAGAAAGATTGATAATAAATGAAAGGAGAAATAAAAAGTACAATTTAGTAATTTACAACTTAGAAGGTGGTGATGTGTATGCTGCTGTTCTAAATTTATTTAATCAAAAACTACAAGTTACCTGCAATTATTGTGACTTCCGAGACATATTTAGATTTAACTCTGGCAGTCAGGTCAGTAAACATAAACCTATTCTATTGGAATGCGTTAACAACAGGCTCAAGACTGAAATTTTAAAGCAGGCTAAGCGACTAAAGGGCACCGGTATATACATTTCTCCAGACTATCCAGTAGAAGATTATCAGAAGAAAAAAACCCTTTTTCATTATCAGAAACTGGCTCGGCGAACGGGCCAAAGGGCATTCATAAAAGGAAATTCTCTTATTGTTGATGATATTGCATACAGTATAGAAGAGGTGCATACAATCTCAATTGGTAATAAAACTGAAAATCCCCCCGCATTAATACGCAGCAATAGTACTTCATATACTGGCAGCAATTCTCTCAAAAGAAATCGCGAAAACGAAGATAACGGGAAGCCACCTAAAAAACTATGACTAATCCAGACTTACGAACAAAAACAATCAATGTAGTAGTTTTTTTAATTTTATAGTATTTACAATTTAAGTTTTCACTTTTGAAAATGTGGCTCCTAGACTAATTGTAATATTGTATGAAAAGGTACCTATGTAAACTACTTGAGCTGGACTTAGTTTATACTTATTGTTTTGAATTCTCTCATTTTCTTCTGTGGCTACTTACAATTAACATCACCAAACAGGTTTTGTAGTTTTGTATCAATCAATTTGTGCTGAAACTATGATTGTTTCTGTGGGACACATTAATATTGGGTCCTTGCTACCTAAACTTGCTGATGTTGAGCAACTTATGAATCTTAAGGACTTAGCTATATTTGCAGTTTCTGAAACTTGGCTTACTCCTAGAATTGGTGATGGAATACTAAATTTAACGGTTATAACATTATTCGAAATGATAGATTAAGTAAGAGAGGAGGAGGGGTAGCAACTTATATTAAAAATATAATTTCCGAACAAGAGACATTTTGTGAACATCTTTGGGTTGAAATTAAAATGGGTAATAAAAAATATATAGTTGGTGTTTTGTATAGGCCACCAAACTCTAATAATGACACTTTTTTAGATAAGTTCGAAAACACTTTAATTACACTAAATGCAGAATATACTGACATTATATGTCTTGGAGATTTCAACATAGATCTTTATAACTTACAATCAACTTGGGCTCGCAATTTAATTGCTATCTATGAATCATTTAATCTGATTCAAAATATATCAGATCCCACACATATAACGGGAACTTCAATTGATCATCTTTATACCAACTTCGAAGTTAAGCATTCTGAAGTGTTTGATACTCATTTGGTCAGACATTTTTTAATTTTCTGCACATTTGAACTTTCTGGAAGTATGCATTTCTCAAAAACAGTCACATATCGTGATTTTGATAGAATTAATTTAATAGAGTTTCAGTCTGACGTAGAAAAAGAGAACTGGTCGTCTCTATTTCAATTTGAATCTATTGACGATAAAATTCTTTTCCTAAATCATAATATCTTATCACTAGTTAACAAACATGCGCCAATGAAAACAAAGTTCTTAAACTCAACAAATCGAAGCAACCGTGGATAACAGAAAACATTCAGTTAATGCAAAAGTTACGGGACAAAGCTTTGACCAGATTCAGAAAATCAAAAAATCCTTCCCATTGGGGCTATTACAAACAGTTGCGCAACTTTACTTTAGCTAGCATTAAAAGAGAGAAGAAAGCATATTAGGAATTCAAACTCTCGAATTGTACTGTCAAAGAAAAGAGGAACGAGATGAATAAAATAAAGGTTACTCAAAAGAAAAATATGGTTCTTCCTGCTTCCTTGAAAAAAGCAAATGAATATAACAATTTTTTAATAAATGAAACAAAAGACAACCGTATTCCTGACAAAGAGTTACTACAACATTACAATAATAATGTCATTGATATTGTCGATAAACAATTCAGATTTGATCACACCAGTGAAAATGAGATTCTCAACATTATTAAAAACATTAAATCCAAGGCTTACGGTGTAGATGACTTAAATATTCAAATTATATTACTTTATTGCCCATCGATATGTCCCTTTCTTGTTCATATTTTTAATCAATGTATAGATAACTGCTACTTTCCTAATACCTGGAAAAGAGCGAATGTGATACCATTACCTAAGATATCTAATCCCACCGAATTTAGTAATTTAAGAAGCATTAGTATTCTTCCTATATTTTCCAAAATATTGGAAAAAATATTAGAAAAACAAATCTGGACTCATCTCAACCTTCAAATGTACTGCCATTAAATCAATCTGGCTTTAGAAGTGGCTACAGCTGCGCCACGGCACTGACAGCTGTTACTGATGATATTGTTGGCTCTCTGGATAGTAATAAACTTTGCGTTTTAATACTGCTCGATTATTCACGTGCATTTGACAATCTAAACCATCACATTTTGATTGAAATGTTACATTACCTGGGATTTAACGTTTCAGCTATTAAATTAATGAAGTCCTTTCTTTCAGACAGAGAACAATTCGTAAAAATGTATCAAGATGTATCAACTTGTTTATCGGTAACACAGGGCGTACCTCAGGGAAGTATCTTAGGCCCTCTACTGTATACTTTATACACTTCTAATTTTCACGAGTATTTAACTTATTGCAATTACCATTTCTACGCCGATGATTCCCAATATTATTATTCTTTTACCTTATATGAAATTACTTTGGCAATGGGAAGAATCAATGAAGATTTATTTAAAATTGTTTCTTTATCCGAAAAACATACCTATGTTAAAAATTAATACCAAAAAATCATGTGCATTATTGTTTGGCCATGAAACGCACAGACTACAGGCGATGCAACAACTGCATATCTTTATTGGTAACGAAATGCTGTGTTTTAGCGATCAGTGTAAAAATTTAGGTGTAATTTTTGACCACAAACTCCATTTCGACAAACATGTTTCTGAAAAAATTAAAAAAGCGTATGCTTCACTTAAACTAATTTATCCTCATCGCTCAGAAATCAATATCAAAACTAAAAAAATGTTAACAGATTCACTGGTCTTATCCCACTTTACTCATTGCGATACTGTATATGGACCTTTTCTCAGAAAATCTGACTGCTATCGCATTCAGAAAGTTCAATATTCATGTTTGCGCTTAATATATGGCATCAGACGAAGAAACAGAATAAGCTACAAGCTGAAAGAAATTGGCTGGCTTAGTATGTTTAATCGACGGAAGTTGCATGCCTACTGCCTCTTTTCCAAATTTTGAAATCCAAAAGCCCGTCATATTTATGTAAGAAAGTAAAATTTAGGACAGATGTTCCCAATTTAAATCTAAGATCAAAGAATAAAATTACTATCCCTCGTCATAAAAAAAAACTATTTAAGTCTTCCTTCTCTTATCAAATTGCCTCCGCTGTTACTCTTCTGGATGTGCCTAGGTTCTCGCTGTCACTGGCAGCATTTAGGAATAAACTGCGTAAGGAATTGTTTCAACATCAGTAAGTTAAATTTCATTTTAGTCAAGGGGCTTGTTTCAGCACACTAATTGATTTTAATATAACAATGTTATCTTAATGTCAGGTTATTGAATTTTTACATTGTTCAGAACCTTACTATTAATTATTAATCTTAGGTAACTTCTGGTTTGGTTGTTTTTTTTTAGTTTTCTTTTTTGAGGTTGGTGAGGAAGAATTGGTCAGTAGACCTATCACCTAACCTTTTGTTTACCATCTTTTTTTCTCAATAATTGTATTACTGAGTTGTATTTTGTTATATGGTGAACAATAAAGAATTTATTATTATTATTATTAACGATTCCATGGGCGATGGCAATATTAAGACCATGGCAATAATTGGCTCACCTACCTTACATTTATTTAATGTGTTACTGTCACCGTTATAGGGTTTAATATGTTCCAATTTTAGTTCAAATAGTTCCCAATTTAGGATTTTTGTAGTTGTAGTAGCTATTTTGTTTATATTTTTAGATGAAAATTAATTCTCAAAATTATTATTAGAAGTATTATTATCTTTAATATTTAATTTATTAAATGTTTCTAATAAATTTTCCAATCCATTCATAAAATAAATTAGCCGCAAAATATATTTAAAATTTTACAAAATATCTGTCTAGTATCTTAATTAATTAAGTGCTTTAATAATAAACCAACAACGTTTCTATATTAAAATATATGCTAACTCTGCATTTCTTATCTTATTTACTGTAACATAATATTCTTATTTATTTCTAGAGTTTTCTCTTCCTATAACTATTTTGTATTTTAAAATTTATTTTTGATTCGAAATATTGATTCATAATTATATTAAAACAGTTATTTAAAAGGATTACAGCGATTTAATATCTGAAATTGCAACCACTTACTTTCGTCACTAGTGACGAAAGTTAACGTTATGTAATATTCTATCACTGGTGTCGGAAACTGACGTTTTCGGTTGATGTAAAACGTGACGAAAGATTTTTAAATGGTTATAGAAAAAATAATATTTTTCATTTTTTTTTATTCGATAAACTTAATTCGATTTAAACGAATATATTTAGACGAGTCATTTGGTCATACAGCTCGATTATCTCGACAAGCAGTGTCTTGAGGAGTGTCTGCAACTTCCCGCAAATTATACATAACGCCCTCCTTATTAATAATGGTATTATATAAAATACATATTGCTTTTACGATCTTATCAGCGGTTGTCTCTCTCGTCTACATTGCTTTAGCCAAAATACGCCATTTGGAATACAATATGTCAAATGCACATTCAAATGTTTTTCTAGCCCTTGATAATTTTATTGAAATATTCAGATTCTAAGTTGATATTCCTTGTTTTGCCGTAGGGCGTTTGTATATGATCTCATGAAGTGTTTGGGAGAGCTCTATTAGCTGGAATATGTAATGTCTTTGCCTGCATCAAACTATACAAAAGCTAAAGACCGAAATGTACCTCCATCACTTTGCTTTCTATATCCCCCAACATCAATTATAGAAAATTTGTAATTTACATCAGCTACTCCTAGTAGTACAATTGAAAAATACTTTTCATGTATATATTCTGAATTTATTAACATTAGCAAACATAGAAACGATTTCGAAGTAAATAATACGAAGAGTCGATTATAGTAAGTACCACTCTGAAGACAAAAACATTTCATAAACAAGGAATACAATTTACAATTCACCCAAAAAACGTTTACTTTTCGCCAAATCATTAAAATTCACCCCTGTGTCACTCCTGTCAACTTCCCCATTTCAGTCGTCGCACCTCCTTATATAGTCATTTTCAATCTTCCAGAATGTTCCACAACGACATTTCGAACCTTCCTGAATATTCGATCGAACAATCCAGAACATTCTATTACTGTGCAACCTAACTAACACAGGACAGCTCAAAAGGGAAAGAAGAATACCTAACCTAAAACCAATTAACAAGGAAAGAAGAATATCTAACTAACATAACACTGTCATTAACGGGTTCGTTACAATATGTATGTATATATAAATTGAATATCAATTGTGGAACGTGGGTCTTTTCAAGTTATAATATTCTCCGATTAAAATAGACTTGTTTTGGCATTTTTTCGATATTTGAACAAAACTCGGAATATTTGGGGGTGCAAATTTTAGTTAAGACACACTATATATAAACTTGCACTAGTTTTATGAATTTTCACGCGTAAGGCCCTCCTTATTTACTTAACATAGTAACATCAGACTGGCGCTAGGTAGCAATTATTTGTTTTGCCCAAGAGTTTTTGTTACTTATACTTTCTACAATATCCATATTATTAATTAATATCAATATCTATACTAACGTATGCCGCAGAAACAAAGAGAAAATGAGAACATTACATTAATACATATGTTGAACTAAATTTGCGTACTAAAAAACCATTAAACAACCGTAGTACCTCTCTGTTCTATAAATCGTTTTGCTATCACTATTTTTGTGAAATAAATATGTGTAGAAATTCCGTAAATGACTGCATTTAAATTTCCAACTGCAATCACGAGTATTATTAGTGAAGCCTTATGAAACGAGTGGCTAAACACGTTTTTAGTTTCTAACACGAGGTGCTTACTATACTTTTTCTTCGCCCACAGGAATGAAAAAATTATATTATAATTTAATTATACTCATAACATGGTGGACGATGGATGACGGCTGACTGACAAATTAAATCACACAGAACAACAAAATTATCACGGAACATGAAATTTAACATACAAAAAATACACTTGATGTGACGTTTAAAAACAAAAGATAAACGAGATGTGACTTTTCGCATTTTAAACACAAGTGTTTAAAGAGTCGTTTTGTGCATGTCAAACCCGTGTTTTAAATGGGGTTTTAGTAACGGAAGTAGAAAAAAAATGTTAGAGGGCATACCAAGAAATTGTGTTAGGGCCACTTGTACTGCAGTTGTTAACTATGGTTTACGACCTCAACCAAGTTTTAAGTAAATTATTATCTTGCACCGTCACTTAAACCGAGTTTAATTGCCTTAACTAGCTGTTAAATTAAATCTCCCAAATTCGAGGGATTATTCAATGTTTAAGGCTAAGCTTTGAATACTAACCGTACATTTTCTCCCCTGTCGTTAATTATAGAGACTTCCTTTACTCAAAGTTCCATACCCCCCAGTTGGAAATTAGCATCAATCACCCCCATATTCAAAAAAGGTAACAAACTTGATTCCAATAATTGCCGCCCGATTAGTCTGCTGCCAGTAGTCAGTAAAGTCATGGAAGCCATTATTTCAGAGGAGATGACCAAAGTTCTTCTCCTGGAAAATGTGATTCCAACGCAACAACACGGATTTGTCGCCGGCCGTTCCACTCTAACCAACTTGCTACACTGTGTTAATGACTGGACATCATCTCTTAACAATCGGCAGCCAGTTGATATTGTTTATCTGGACTTCTCAAAGCTTTTGATCGTGTTCCCAGGCGCAGACTTCCACACAAGCTGGAACACTTCGGCATTCGCGGCTCTTTACTTAGCTGGATTGACGACTTTCTAACAGACAGATATTTCAAAGTAAGAGTTGGCGAAGACTTCTCAAGGGATAGACTGGTGGAAAGTGGAGTACCACAGGGTTCTGCTCTTGGTTCTCTGCTTTTTACGGTTTACACCAGCGATCTTCCTTATCACGTATCTAACAAAATATCTTTCTACGCTGACGACACAAAGATATATACGAATCCAATCACCAACCAACAAACCCTCCAGCTGGACTTAAACTCCATCTTCATCTGGTGTTCCCACTGGCTACTTCCGTTGAACACTGAAAAATGTGTAGTGCTCCGAATTGGTAAAAATAACCCACTACTACCGTACTTCGTAGACGGCCGACCATTAAATTTTGTGTTTTCCTATAGCGACCTCGGAGTTATTGTAAATAGCAACCTAACTTGGTCTGATCATATAACTTCAGTCTGTAAGCCTGCGATCACCAGACTATATCTCATTCGTAAGTGCATTTCGAGTGTTTTGTTTCAGTCGTTTTGCAAACTGTATACTATCTACGTCCGACCAATTCTCGAGTGCGCCGGTCCAACGTGGTACTCAGACCTAGTTCGCGATAAAAATCTTTTGGAAAATGTTCAAAGAAGAGCCACTCGACTGTCCCTGGGACAGCGAAGACCTTCCTACGAAGAAAGACCCTCCATGGCCAACCTAACTTCCTTTGAACTTCTCAGACACCGCGGAGACCTCATTACACCTTTTAAAATATTAAAATTGAATTTTGGTAATCTTGATATGATGTTCACCTTAAATTCAGATGACCGCCTTAGAGAACACCTTTTTAAACTCAAAAAAGAAAACTTTATCGTCAGATCAAGACAGAACTTCTTACCAAACAGGGTATTCGACAGCTGGAATAATCTTCATGTATGCACAGTTTCTGCACCATCTACTAACTCGTTTAAAAACATACTTGATCGTACGCTGCTAGAGCACCTATAGTTTATTTGGTATATTGCATATATTGTAGTTATTTTTCTGTTCTTTACCTACTAGTAGGTTACTTATGTAATTATCTGTTTTTGGGCACAATAGGGACCTGTCCCTAATATAATAATAATAATAATAATAATAATAATAATAATAGGGGTCTAAAGGGTAGTGATGCGTCTCTTACAGCGAATTAACCAATGCCATTCAAAACGCTGCTAATTTAAGTATACCTAAAACAAGTGGTTTGGTAAAAAAAAGAAGAGTACCTTGGTGGAACCCAGAATTGGAAGAGGCCATTAAAAGTAAGAAAAGAGCCTTCAATTTATTTAAGAGAATGCCGAGCAACGATAACATGATTAACTTCAAAAGACTCAGAGCCAAAGCCCGTTTTCTTTTGGTGAAAAGCAAAAGAGAATCGTGGCAAGATTATGTCGGTACAATCGACTTAAATACCCCAACAAAAGAAATTTGGGAAAAGATTAGAAAAATTAAGGGATATAGCTTTAAAGTGACCTCACCCTTATTAATTATAAACGGTAGAGAAATTACGGGCGAAGATAATATAGCAGAAGAACTTGCCAAATCATTTGCAACAGTGAGTCCCACCAATAATTATAACCCAAATTTTGTACAACTTAAAACCATACAGGAAAGCATAACGATAAACTTCGAAACACGAGAAACCATACCATATAATAAACCATTCAGCTTAGAGGAACTTGAGGAAACAATATCAACCACCAACAATTCAGCACCAGGTAGTGATGAGATCCCTTTTGAACTCCTTAGGCGCTTACCTGAAAATAAAAGAATATATATATTAAATTTATTTAACAAAATATATATACACGGTACTTACCCCACACAATGGAAGAATGCAATTATAATACCAATCCCCAAACCCGGAAAAGATGCAAAAATTCCATCTAACTATCGACCCATCTCACTAACATGTTGTCTAGGTAAAATACTAGAAAAAATGGTATGCGTAAGACTACTGCAACATCTGGAAAAAGAAAAACTATTATCAAATTATCAGATGGGCTTCCGTAAAGGAAGATCCACTGTCGACCAACTCGTATTAATGGATAACTACATAAAAAAAGTTTTTCTGAGAGATCACATACGGTAGCAATATTCTTCGATATCGAAAAAGCTTATGATCCAACATGGAGATACGGGATTTTTAAAACATTACATACATGGGGTTTTCGTGGCAACTTGCCGAAATTTGTTCGAAGCTTCCTAAGTGAAAGGAAGTTTAGCGTTAGAGTTGGAATGGAAACATCACGAAGGCATTATATGGAAAATGGAATCCCTCAAGGGGCAAACTTGAGTGTAATTCTATTCTTGGTAGCTGTCAACGGCTTGGCAAATGTTGTAAGCGAAAGAGTACAAAAAAGTCTGTATGTGGATGATCTGGCGATATTTTACTCCTCGCCGCTTATGGAAGATATAGTCAGCACATTACAGAATAGCATAGATGCCATCGCAGAGTATTCGGAAAACAACGGTTTTAAAATATCGGTAGCTAAAACACATTGCATACACTTTTGCAAGCAAAAAAGAAGTCATCCTGAACCCATGCTGTACTTGTATAGAAATAATATCCAGATTGAAACATCTACCAAATTCCTGGGTCTCATTTTTGACAAGAAACTTCTTTGGCAAGACCATATAAAAGAGCTTGCAGTGAACTGTAAAAAAAGGTTAAATATCTTAAAAACCCTAGCCAATATCAATTGGGGATCTGATACAACTGTACTGATACATTTTTACAAGACGTACATATTATCAAAAATGGATTACGGGTCCATCATGTACGGCTCGGCAAGTGAATCTAACTTGAAAGTACTGGAGCATATTCAAAGTACTGCCTTAAGATTAGCTCTAGGTGCATACAGAACAAGCCCTTACCTTTCATTATGCTGTGAAGGAGGAGTAACACCACTTCGGTACAGAAGGCAAACCTTAATGTCAAATTACTACTGTAAAATTCTTAACAACCATACAAATCCAGTTCATGAAATACTATCTGCACCAGCGACACCTTTCCATACCCAACGAATTAGCAGTCTATCACTTCCTATAAGAACATCACTCTTACTGTCCTCTCTAAATATCAGCACAGAGGAAAATGATGAAGGCGTAGAAGAACAGAAAAAGAGCATAAAAGAAAAAATTATGGACAGGTGGCAAGAAGAATGGACTGTAAATAATAACTTCCTAAAACAAATACAACCAAACATACAACTCAAACCAACAGAATACAAACTTCAAGAACGTAGGGATAAAGTGATAATTACCCGGATAAAAATTGGGCATACTAACCTGACCAGCTCTCACTTTCTTCTCGGTAGAAACCCACCTGTCTGTGAATGCGGAAGACAAAACACCGTAAGTCATCTAATAGTTGAATGCCCACTGCTTTCTCGCAGCCGTCTAGATATGGGGATTGCAAAAGATGTTAAGTCATGCACATCAACAACAGACCAGCAAATTAAGCTCCTAAATTTCCTAAAAGCGAACAATTTGTATCTGAGAATATAAAAGTGTAGCATCAAATATTGGGGGAGGTTTTTGGTTGGTAGGCCATAAAGGAGTCCAACACTACCCGATTATACGTCGGGTTAACATGAGTTTTCCCTCCTCCAAATTAGAAGAGCTAATGACCAAAGCAGTCGATACTCTATAATAGAAAATAATAATAATAATAATAATAATTTTATGTGTCTATGCCGCCTACAAGTGGTATTTTTTGTATAAAAATGTTGATTATTTGGAATTGGAAGAAGAAATTTTCTTAGAGGATGATTTAGGTACTTTGTAAATTAACGATTTCGGCTTTTATAGGCGTATTTATGAAAGGTCAAATTATTTTGATGACTTGGATGAATTGAGTTTTTTTAGAAGATTCAGATTATTAAAAGGGACAGTTCTATGACTTCTAGAAGTAATATAAATATTAGAATATCCCCGTGACTTGTAAGTTTATCATAGAATCAATATTTTTTGGCCAGTGATAAGGAAAAAAAGGGAAAAATAAAAGTACATAATCACTACTTCCTTATTTTTTAGAAACCATACCGTATCACCAATTAATCAGCTCCTAACCATCCTAAGATTTTATGCAAGTTCAGGAATTTAGACCTACACAAAAAAAGGATCCTACTTTTTGTGAGATTCTTTTTCTTTTTAGTTCAAAGAGAACTTATTTAGCCATTTTACGGAACCTTAAACAGTTCGAGAGTTTAATTTTTATTATTAATCCTAAATCAATCGCACTGTTTATCTATACTATATAATAAAGAGATATTTGAGAAACTGCCTGGAGTTTAATTTTAGGTCACCTTTGAAAACCTCTCCAGAGAAAAAAATATTTAAACAAAATAACGAGCTATTTGTTTTGTTAAATCTGTTTCTGTTTATCCAAACCAGATAATTATTAATTGTTAAGTAACAGTGGTCATAAAAAATAATTAATAATTAAAAAAATATTTATTAGGTATTTAACCATGTCTTCCCATGTACATGGTCATGATTTATGTCATTGCTCGGCATACAATTATAATAATTTATCGACAGAAGATTTTAGAATCCTAGGATTATTGCACAAACTAAATACTCCCACAATAAACAATCATTTATTGGCCAAACAAGTATAATCTAGGGTAAGCATTATGCAAGTGAAGATAGTCACAGTACCAACTTATAGAAAAATTACCAGAACTGTGGCTTAACTGTAATCTAGTTTAAATAAATAACTGTGCAAGCCATACCGTTAATCTAAGATTTAATAAGTTAAACCTGGTTTTGTTACCAGAAGTTTTGCACTAGTACTGAGCAATTGGCGCTTATTGGGTAAGTTTGTTAATTTCTTTGTGATTTTTATCCAAAGTAATCGCGCCTGGGCGCTCCAATCTCAAATTTTATTGGAATAGATTACTTACGCGCGACGTCCAAATAAATCCATATCACATGCAAAATTACCTTAACAGTTTTTTCATTTTCTGTTTTTCCTTCAATTTGTTACAAATAAGGGTGATCGTTGCTAGAATTAGAGAGTTAGTGTGTAGTTCAAAGTATTTATTCATAAAAATGGCAAAGGTAACGCTTTTTTAAAAAAGGTTTACAGATATTGAGGTTATGTGATCATGGTTTATTGACATATTTTTGTTATTTTCATATTTAGTAAAAATTGTACCATATAAATGGATTCAAAACGTGTTCTGAAGCTATCTAGAATTAATTAATTTCCTAAAAATAATAATTAGATTGTTAAAAGGGGTGAAAATGCTTTGGAATTAAACCACATGAAAAAAATGCAATCGATGAATTCAGCATCAGTAACAGAATATATTGTAATGTCCAAATAAAATTAAAGTGACGATATGGTGAAATTTTATCCCTCTTAAACAAGCACACGTTGCAGTTTTCAATGTCACTTGATCTGTTTAAGGTTATCTGTAATGACATGTTAGTTTGAAAAGATGTAGACTACATCACAGATAACCCACAGATAGATGAGACACTGACTATATAATTGAGTGATGTTAAACAGATTTCTGTAATTTTAGGTTTAGGCGGTATATTCAAATTTACTGTATTTTAATTATTTTATTTCAAAATAACCATTTATAGTCCATCATTTGACATTTCATTTAATTTAACTCGATTAACTCAATAATGATTAGATGTTGAGTTAAATTAAATGAAATATCAAATGATGGACCATAAATGGTTAAATGAGAAACAATAAAACAATAATCATATAAACAGTTTATTTATTTTGGTATAAAAATACACAACAAATATTTTCTTTCACAAAGTACTTTTCTTAACAAACAGCATGACAATAAATAAACTATAATGTAAAAACAATGCAATAATTAAAACATAATTTGAGTAACATACATTCTAAATTGGAGTATTATTAGATATTTAAATGATGTTAAATCAAGATAAAAGTAGAAAATTATTTATAATAAGTTTATATTAATTTATTTATTTTTATACTCCTATAACACACACAGAGCTGGACAAACTACTGGAGTATAACTGCTAACTATTTAATAAAAAAAAATGTTAGCAATGAGTAGTTAACTACTATTTTTGGCAACTTTCTGTGAAAGAAAACATTTGAGTATAATTACTTTGACTGTTAGAACAAAAGTAATTGAAATACTTTTAAAGGAAAAGTTGTTAACTACTGCCCAGCTCTGTAAATACAAGGTGCCAAGTAATTACATATAAGAGTGCTAAACAGCTAAAATTATATATCTAACATTTCATTTCCACTTAAAACACATCTTTATTTCTTTACTGGAAGTATTAAATAGGTCTATATCACAAGCTTAAACATAGCATTACGTTCTTATGAAACCCTCGCATAGTTACTCTGCAGCTCCTGGCAGTCTATGATTGTTAAAATGTTTCTTAAGGGCTCTTAAAAATCCCACCATCTTCTGGAAGTCCTTTTTCATTTCTGGTTGAGCTTCTACAAGTAAACACACAAAATAACAACAATAAATAAGTAAACACACAAATATGTTTGAAAATTTATATCAACAGAAGAAAACAAAATGCGATTACTATTGAAATAATAAGTTACACATATTTTTATACTAAGCCAAAAAAATATCTAAAATTGTTTGAATGTTTTTAATTTTTTTTAGGTTTTTGCTATAATTTTTTAATAAAACTTACCGAGTACACCACTTATTACATTCCTTCGCAATACACTTTGACATACACTATAGCAATTAAAAAATACACCAAAATACCGAAACTCCATAATAACATCAACACTTGAACTAAGGAACGATGACAGTTTTCGTTTATTTTTTGAATTTTTTTGAAATCTACCGATTTTAGTTACTCGACAGGCTCTATAGATGGCACGGTCAGCAATGTCCCTAGCCTGGACTACATTTCAACTTTATCACAGCGCACTATATTACCAACTCTCAAAAATATTTATCCCTAAGCAAAGGTCAAAAATCCCTAAAACCCCTAGAAACCCTGCTAAATAAAAATAAAATATAAGTAATAAATAATATGCTGTGATATTTTTGAATACTCTTTATTCATAAATTATTTAATACATCAAATATAATTTCGTTTTCTTCCGGAGATTCATATTCATGTTTGAATGTTTTTAATTTTTTTTAGGTTTTTGCTATAATTTTTTAATAAAACTTACCGAGTACACCACTTATTACATTCCTTCGCAATACACTTTGACATACACTATAGCAATTAAAAAATACACCAAAATACCGAAACTCCATAATAACATCAACACTTGAACTAAGGAACGATGACAGTTTTCGTTTATTTTTTGAATTTTTTTGAAATCTACCGATTTTAGTTACTCGACAGGCTCTATAGATGGCACGGTCAGCAATGTCCCTAGCCTGGACTACATTTCAACTTTATCACAGCGCACTATATTACCAACTCTCAAAAATATTTATCCCTAAGCAAAGGTCAAAAATCCCTAAAACCCCTAGAAACCCTGCTAAATAAAAATAAAATATAAGTAATAAATAATATGCTGTGATATTTTTGAATACTCTTTATTCATAAATTATTTAATACATCAAATATAATTTCGTTTTCTTCCGGAGATTCATATTCAACGTACATAGAGATATTTCGAGTGAGAATAGGCACAATAACCACATAGTCACCACAGAGTAGTTGTAATATATTTGTACTAGATACCGCTAAGTCTCTAGGTCAACAAATAAATTTCATTGGCTAGTTTGGATTGTCTTTATTTTTTACAATAAAAATAAATAAGTATGGAGAGTTAGAAAATCCCTAAAAATATAATATTCCTGAAAAAATCCCATTCCACTTATATACCTCCCAAAATTTGGGGGAGACCCCCTAAGTTGGGAACTCTGTTGCTATGTGAAGGGCTTGCTTGTGAGGTTAACTGACGATGGAATGAGTTATTTTTAGTTACAGATTTGGAAGTCTGTTTCGCTGGAGTTGTCAGAACTACAAAGCAAATAATCTGTATTTGTACTACATAAAGACCGGTTGAAAATTAAAATGCAACTACGAATAACACAAACCAACACTAACATTATTTAAACAGTGCTGAACGCAAGTACATCAATTATTTGAAAGTTTCAAATTAATAAGGAATAAAGTGTGAATATGTAGCCATAGGTTACCTTTATTTTAAAAACATTATAAGTAGATACAGTACTTGTGTCACCCTATACATCGTATGATTTAATATCACATATTTTGTAAGGAGTATACTTGCGTCACCTATTTTTACCTCGTCAAGAGGTTTTTGGACTGATCTAAATTGACTGGACTATTATCGTTTTAAAAAAAATATATCAACTTTGTTTTAATTACCATTATTGTTATTAATTCTAGGTTAATCGTTGCCGAACTATGGATAATATGATCATAAAATTATTAGTTTTACTTGTTCCCGTTATCGTGAACTGCTTAGACAATGGACTTGTTAAAACTCCGCCAATGGGATGGATGCAATGGGAAAGGTTTAGGTGTTTAACTGATTGCGAGGCGTATCCAGATGAATGTATTAGGTAATGAAAGTTTACAATATTCATAAGCTATTGGTTATTTACGTAATGCCAATGCTTCATAAAAATAAATATAGTTAATTTCGAGTATAGTAAATGTAATTTCTCCTGTGGGTAATCGATTACTTGCCTAAAATAACATTATGACAAAAGTTAAACTTGCATTGTATCTATAAAAACTATATATAAAACATAAGAAAATAAATGAAAAACTGTTTTTATTGGTATTTCAACACCCTTCAAATGACGTTATGAATACTTCAATTACTTTTACCATTCTTTGAAAATTTATGTCAATTTTGTTTTATCAAATGGTAACCGCTGTATATTTCCATCTAAAGCCTATTGATACTTTATTATTTTAAAAACCGCCGTATATTATACTCAGTAGTTTTTATATATTAATACCAAAAACATAAATTTTTTATTATTTCTAATTTCAAATATGTACGCAATAGCAAAGATAAAACAAATTTTAAAATAAACCTGTTTGTTTACATACAGTGCACGCTTAAAGTATGTAAACATGAAGTTATCTTTGTCACCTCGTAAGGTGCAGTCTGAAAATTTTGGTTACGGACATTAAGGTACGTCCACACCGAAAGCAATAATAGGAACATTATGTTTATGTTGCTTGTTCCTGGAACTTGTTTCTGAATGTTGCCAAACGTTTATTTAAGTTCCTCATTGTTTACGAGTGTAGCAACAAAAGTTCCTATAAGTTACTTGTTTCCATATTTAGCGGCAAATATCAAAGGAAATATATATAAACATTGGTAGGTAAACATACTTTGTTACTCAACGGTATTTTTATCAGTGTGGACACGTTGTTGCTTGTTCCCAAAATTCAAAACTTGTGTCGTAAAGCCGTCGCGTCATTGCCGAAAACATCAGCTAAAGTTGATTTGATTAGTTAGTATTAATAATAAAAATTAATAGTAAAAACATTGAGTAATAGTAATAAACATGCCGTTTAAATGGACAACAGAAAATATAATATAATTGAATTATACCGGGATGCCGAGTGTTTGTGGAATCCACAGGATAGAAAAGTATAAAGACCGTTACCAAAAACAGGATTTGTGGGTGGAGATATGTAATGAGATTGGTGATGGTGTTAGTGTTGATGAAATTAAAAGAAAAAGAAAAAACTTTGTGGCACAGTTCTACAGAGAAAAAAAAATATCGCAGATATATAAAATCTGGTGCTGGAGCATATTTTGTTAGCAAACGGTTTGCCAGTTCGTCGTTGCGCCGAAAAAGGAATAGATTATACAAATGTAAGTGTTATTTTACTTTTTAACTAAAATAACATTATTTTAATATCTTTTTGCCATGGTACTAGTTAGTCCCTGTGGTGATGCAAAAAATCTGTGTACCTACTTTTGTCGAACAGTTTTAGCTTCAGTTGACGAATTACGAGCTTTCGTCGGTAATGACATCATTAATGATCCATTTATGTCGTTTCTTCATGTACCGGGTATGAATTTACCAGTATCTTTGTCTTCAGTATCAAATGTACCGGATGAAGCATAAGTTTGTTCTGAAAATCGACTACGTTTCAAACAATTGTGTAAACATACAATTGAGGTCACAATTTTCTCTACTTTTCCAGGAGCTAGAAGCAGGGGTTTTCGGAGTAACACGTTTTGTGAAATCCTTCTCGCCCTCGATAGTCTATAATTTGATATTATTTTACACGATCCTTTTTCCTGATACGCGGTACTAACTTGGTTCGTCCAGGAAGTTTCTGATCATCTGGCAAATGAAGTTGACACTTTAATAAGATCTTTTTAAAATGCGTATTGGCAAACTCTCCTCCCTTATGATATGCGCCCCTGAGAACCAATATTCATGTAAATAACCTCATAGTTTGCATTTGCTACTACAAACAACGCAATACTAAAAAATTGCTTATAGAATTCACTGCCAGTATAAATTTGAAAAAAAAGTATTTTTTTCAGAAAAATTGAATATTTCATAAACTACTAGATTTTTTTACTTGACAAAAATTGTAAGTATTAAGGACACAAAAAGGTATATTTCCCGAAAGTTTCATTTAAGTTGAAATACTTTTGACGATTATGAAAGAAAAAAAAAGAAAAAAGACGGACTGGAAATGTTGAGGGTATGTTAAGAACTGATCAATACAAAAGTTGTTCATTTTTGAATGATATATAACTTTTTCTCTTGAGCACTTTTCATTTTGACGCCAACTTCCGCCGGAAATCGCAATAATATGATTTTCCGCCCCATTTTCACCCCCCAAAAACACCCTTAATCTCCGCGATGTGAACACAAATTTTTTATAACCCCCTTCACCATTTCCAATCGTTAAAGTGCTGTCTACAATTTTCTTCTTTCAAATATATAAAAAGCCTATATTAAAGGCAATCCAACGATCTGACATATCATGTTCAATATGGCGGTTGTGCGTAAACACAGTTCCTTCATAAACACGTTATTTTCTGTGCCCTCCAACATTTCTAGCTAGTTCTTAAATGTTGTTGTTTCAACTCCAGTAGGCCTTTTCGTCGCAATTTTCTATGCGCTAGCGTCAGTGCATCTAACTTTTTCGTACAGTTTTAGTTTTTTGTGAACAAGCATGTTAAAATACCTGTATACAAAGAGTTAAAATCTACAAATATTAAACAGAAAATGATATTTATCGAAAAAATTTACATAAGGAATTTAATTATTTAAATCGTCTACAATTATGTTATCTGTACGAAAAGGAACAACAACCTCACTTGCAATATCGTAAAAAATTCAATAGATAATCCACGCGTAATCATATGAAATTTAATGGGGTCAGAAAATTTGTAAATATTGATATTATTAATAATATTCGTTATTAACTTCGATGTTAATTTTCTGCATGTGCTAACAATTCATTATGATAATTCATTATGTTAAAATTATACAATAACTATTTACTTAATATAATAGATAATAAGATTGTATTGACAGTTAACGAGCTCACTTTTTTCCCTTTTTGCGAACGCCTTAACCACCAGTTTAATTGTTCACAATTATGCGCTTCAACTGAATTGTGAACAAGTACAATATCATAATAATAAATACTTTTATTGTTAATCTACAATACAAATAATCATACATTGCATTGTTGCCGCTAAAAAAATGTAGCTACCAAAAACCTCTAGAGTTCAAGCTATTATAGCTATTATATTTTTCTTTATCGTTAATTATTGATTTAGCGTTATCTACTGCTAATTTTATTTATTTCTGAAATTTATTAGTTGGGTCTTTTTTAAGGGTCTCAAAATTGCTTGCCTGAATAAAATTGTTGGTTTTTATAATCTTCTTTAGGTAATGGCTATTACCGTATTTCCTTTATCTGAAAGATTCTCGTAGATGTAATTTCTAAATATTGTTTATTCAAACCTCGATTTTCAGTTAAAAAATCAACGGAATTAATTGATAATATTCAAAATATAATACTACCCCATAATTCTAAATTCATATCGTTCGATGTAACAAATCTATTCCCTAGTATACCTCCTAAAGAAACTATAACTCCTGTTGATAACTTGCTCACATACAATAATGTTGATCCTATAATTCACTCTGATATCATTACTTTATTAAAAGTGTGTTTGAATCAAAATAATTTTCATTTCAATGGAGAAGTTTATAGCAGTAAAGATGGTTTGATTATGGGCAGCCCCCTCAGCCCCCTACTAGTAGAAATTTCCATGGATAATATAATTCATAAACACCCCCTTAGTAAAAAATTTATGTACTGGCACCGATATGTGGACGACATTTTAGCTAGCTTCACCGGTACAAATAGACAGCTTCATTACTTAATCCACAATATTCACAAATTCACAATAATATCAAATTTACCGTAGACTTGAACAAAATAAGTCTATAAACTTTTTAAACCTTACAATTTCAAATAATAAACATGATTTTTTCTATATTTCATAAACCATCATATACAGACATTACAATTCATAATAGTTCAGTCCACCCATTCAGTCATAAACTAGCAGCTAACTCTTAACAGTCCCATTAAATACTAATAATTATAACAAAGAATTAAATATCATAAAACAAATAGCAGTTAATAATAATTACGCTCCAAATTTAATTGACAATATTATAAATAAAAGGATAAAACAACAGACTTTAGAACAAGTATTCCCTTCTGATAAAAATAATAATAAACAATTTAAAAGCTTAACATACTTTGGAACACCATCCTTAAAAATTAAATGATTTTTAGAAACTTTAGACATGAATATTTGCTTTAAAACTGATTACAAATCTAAATCTTAAAAATTTATCAAATCAGGAGTTTATAAATTAAAATGTGGTAGTAACGACTGTGATAAAATTTATATCGGTAGAACTTTTAGAAATTTTAAAACTAGAATTTCGGAACACTAACGTAGCTATGACACCAAAAAATTATATTCTAACTATTCAAATCATTTATTAGAAAACCAACACATTTTCGACCCAAATTTTGAAATTTTACATGTAGTCGGTACATCCTTTAATTTAAATTTATTAGAGGCTCTTGAGATAAACAAAAATAAATATTCAGGTAACCTTCATAACGACCAAATAGATATCAATCACTGTCCTTTATTAAACCTTTTTACCTAGAAGATAGCTTAGAGGCTCTTGAGATGAACAAAAATAAATATTCAGGCAACCTTCATAACGACCAAATAGATATCAATCACTGTCCTTTATTAAACCTTTTTACCTAGAAGATAGCTTAGAGGCTCTTGAGATGAACAAAAATAAATATTCAGGCAACCTTCATAACGACCAAATAGATATCAATCACTGTCCTTTATTAAACCTTTTTACCTAGAAGATAGCTTAGGAATGTTTGCAGCGAATGAATTTCCAGGTAATTTCTTTCAATACCTTTCTTAACATTAGTATAATAGAATTCTGTATTTATGCACTGTATATATTAAAACATTTTTAAACTATACCTTCATTCGTTTTGAGAAAGCTACTGTGTTAGTGAAACGCGTCAACAACTTTAAATTGAACATTAGTTCAAATAAATGAAGATTTAAACAAACTATATTGTTTTATTTCATCGTTCAATCAGATAATCCCCTACATCCATCTTACATACCAACAATTTTTCCTGTCAAAGAAAATAAAAAGATTTATTCATTTTTAGCATTTAGCATGTTAGTGAAACGCGTCAACCAGCTTAAATTGAACAGTAGTTCAAATAAATGAAGTTTTATTTCATCGTTCAGTTGTCAATTTTTTAGAGTTTACAACATTTTTTCAATATATTGTGGAATTATTTAGAAGCAGTTAGTTTCATTTAAAATGTAACATTTGTAGATTCCACTATTCCACACAGTAAGGGTCGAAACAGTAAATTTCATTAAAAAAATTATCTTCCAAATTTGAATAATGCAAACACTATGGAGCAAAGTCTAAATTACACCATTATTGACGTT
The DNA here is from genome assembly GCA_963921935.1 of Galeruca laticollis. Classification (NCBI taxonomy): domain Eukaryota; kingdom Metazoa; phylum Arthropoda; class Insecta; order Coleoptera; family Chrysomelidae; genus Galeruca; species Galeruca laticollis. Next base: position 57,381,110 of record OY998177.1, read on the forward strand.
AATATTTGGATTATACAGACAGTACCTCTACATGAAAAGTCTTAATTAGTGCAAACATTTAATATCCACCCAACACTATCATAGAGGTTTGCTTTTTCGATTAAAAAAAGTGATTTATATTTTTTTCATACAGTGATAAGCTGTTTCGTACCATGGCTGATCACATGGTTTCCGATGGTTATCTTGCAGCTGGATATGAGTATGTTATGATAGATGATTGCTGGACATCCCATGAAAGAGATAGTAAAGGACGATTACAGCCTGATCCGGACAGATTTCCTTATGGAATTAAGAATCTTTCGGACTACGTAAGTTAAGTTACTGTTAATTTGTTTGGCTTGAAACAATGATAGTAAAATTGCGTTATTTTTATGCATTATTTCTTTATAAAAAAACCGCGTGTGTGTCACAAATGAAATTAAACTGATAATGATAAAATAATATGCATTTCCAATTCCCAGTATTTATTAAAATTAGTCTCGACTATTCTAATTACTTAATTTACATACCGTAAACAGGGGTGGCTTTGGATCAAATAAAAAATAATTTTTTCGATATTTTCAAAACTATAATATTTTTAAAAAATGTGTTTTTCCAGTTTATATGCTTAGGCTTCCTTGATCAATTTGCGTAATAAAATATAGCGTACAACGTTGAATATTAATCCATATTTAACTAAAAATGCTGATCAATGTCACCTGGTTGACTGGGGTGACGTTGATCATGTGCTAGAAATCAATACATGTGAACAAATTAGTGTTTTTAAATGAAACTCACGGTCTCTAGTTAATTCCACAATATAATAAAAGTTATTGAAAATTCTAAAAAATTGACAATTGTTTCGATAAATCAATATCATCGTCAGAATGACATAAGTTACATTTCATTTTATGCCTACCTGATGTTTAGTAGTTATTTTTGGCTAGACCAAGAAGTAACCTAACTTGTGATTGGCTTAATATATGTTTATAGAAAAAAGAAGAAGATGTGATATTACAAATATTGAAGCTTAGATATTATTAGCCCTATGGTGATATCCTGGATATCATTTTTCCAATAAAGATCAGTATAACTGTCTTCTTAAGTGATAATTGTAAAGATCAGCAGATATAGTTTTCCTGGTTTTCTATATCATTGCACAGTTATACTGATCTTAATTGGAAAAATGATATCCAGGATATCACCATAGGGCTAATAATATCTAAGCTTCAATATTTGTAACATCACATCTTCTTCTTTTTTCTATAAACATATATTAAGCCAATCACAAGTTAGGTTACTTCTTGGTCTAGCCAAAAATAACTACTAAACATCAGGTAGGCATAAAATGAAATGTAACTTCTGTCATTCTGACGATGATATTGATTTATCGAAACAATTGTCAATTTTTTAGAATTTTCAATAACTTTCATTATATTGTGGAATTAACTAGAGACCGTGAGTTTCATTTAAAAACACTAATATGAGCATATTTCACGAAGTAAGGGTCGAGACAGTTAATTTTACATGTGAACAAAGTTACCCTGGTGAAAATCGTTCAACCTGTTTTTAAACAACGTATGTCGGGGTGAATTTGACCACTAATAATCTGGTGCAAGTACGACTATAAAATATTCTATTTAATATATTTGAACTCAAAAAATTGTCTTTTCAATGAGCCTTATTTATCTGGTTTTGAAACCAAAGAGACATCATTCTCATTCTCAATAGTTTTTATCTATTCAATTTTCCAAAAGATCTGAATTCCTGAACTTCCATTTCGTCCTCTGATATAATTCTGGTTCACATAAATGTATGTAGATCCGGCTGACTTTTCACCAGTAAATTTTATTACGACATATCTTCCTTCTTCTAGCAATCCATTCTCCTCCAATAAGTCCGTTGCGGTTTCATTTTCTTCATCAGAACGGTTCGACTGTACTATAGGTGCCGCTAGCGGGTCAGAACGATAGTCAGTAAGCCCGCTGTCTCTGAGGGTTAAGGTCATTGTTGTGAGATGACAAGCTGTATATATATCACGATGACAAATCAATCGTAAGAAATTTCACTTTACTGTGAATTCTAGGACAAGTTTGAATGTCTATTGTAACGTCAAACCCTTATTATTCCCTTTAATGGTCTTAAACGCCCATTAGTAAAATATTGTTTCGCTTCAAGTACCTGTTCAACAAAAGTCTCTTTATAAAATAGAGATTATGGATACTTTCCAAAACTATTAAAATGTTACTACAAATAACTTCAATTAGCATCGTGAACAATATTTCAAACCCTTTCACAAATGAATAAGGAATCAAGTATTCGAAATGAATGTTTTATGGATTGACATAAATTAACTAACAGGACACTATTTATCGCTTCACGGTAAAAAGGGTAATTAACTTTTTGTCAAAAAATATCACCATTCAACTAACAGAGCTATAGTCTGAAAGAGAAAGTCCTACCCCCAAAAAAACTTATATCTACAGAAATTAACCAATTTAAAAACAGTCAGTTTCTCAATATCAATCAGTACAGAACTAAAAACCACTGTCGAACGGTCGACATAAAAAAGTATTCGAGAACATACAGTGCGCGTTAAAACTATATCTAGATCAACGAATCATATCAATTTTAAACTTAAAAACGGGGAAAGTTACGATTTACCTGAAGTATTACAATATCTCTCGCGTTACGACGCCAAATAAAAACGTGCAACTTTCTGTGATGTCGTTCGAGAATTATCGGAACAATATACATAATTACCTCACGACCATTTAGTATCTTTAAGAAAACGGTAACCAACTATCAATTCTCTGTGGATATTCTTGTTGCCCTATCTTGTTACTATTTTGTTGTAAAGTGATTTACGTGTTTAAATTGTCGTATTTAAGTGTTTATTAAACGTTACTTGAAATTTCGACTGGTCCTTCCTTCCGTAACCTTATCGAAGCTAACAAACAACACATCTACTTAGGTGCAGTAGTGAACGACAAACTCAACAGTACACTCCACCAATCTAGTTCATTACAAACCCTAAGAGTCATTTTTGTGTTATGATTGTGAATAACAATGAAAACTATGTGTAAATGCTTCTACTGAAGTGCACGAGTTAATTTTGATTTTATTATTAGGACAGTGACAATGGTAGTGCCTACGACTGGCCAATCGATGTTTATACTCACAAGGTTCTTCTAAGGCTTGAAATAATCGCTTCCTTGTATACACCTTAACAGGTTTTTTTAATGGATTCTAAAAAATGTTCTTATTAGTTTCAATAGATGAAAAGTAAGGAAAATGCGGAAACAAGAATATATTGTAGCACAACTACATACATTTTTCACAATAATACATAATATACTATACCTTTTAGCTTTTTGGGAGTTGAAAATGATGGTTGCTGTTCCTGTACACAAAAATATCATCTACACCTTTTTGGTAACCTAAAAACAAAAATAACAATTTTTTTATCCGCAAAACTTTTCACAATGATCCCCTATAAGTTTATTATTGCTCTAACAAGTATGATTGCAACAGTTTACATAGAGACGAATACTTACTAAGCAAATATAGTGTTAGCAGTGAAAGATTAATTAATTTGCCATTACGGTATTTCGAAGTTTCTTCAAAATGAATATCACATATTCTATAGGACGTCAATAATGTACCTTCAGGTGTTAACTTAAAGTTGTTAATTCTTTGCAATCAAATTCCACAAATATCTTTATTGGTGGGCATGGAATGTCTTTAAAAAAGACATTATAGATAAACCTCAATCAATGCTTTCAATTTTAACTTATTTATTTCAAGTATTCAATTATCACCCAATAATTCCCACTATTAAGTTCAAAAAAATATACATATTAATCAAGTTTGAAATAAAAACTTCATCCTCATTTAACAACATGAATTTAACTTGAATATGTTAATGAATAACTAGGAATGTTTACATTCTAATCCCTGAACTGCCATTAATTATTGTTAATAGTTAATGGCAGTTTGCATTAATAATATTATACACTTAACTTTTCGTCTGTTAATCAGTACACCCAGGCACACAGCATTTCTTTATTGTTCCACTGATATTAAGCTTTAAGCTATTATACACATATGTAATATATCGCGTTTTCCCGCTGGAAACCGAAAAAGAAGCTTAATAAAACCCAAATTTTCAACTTTTTTGGGATAAAACAACATTTCTCGCATATTAGATAGGGTTGGGCGGAAAAGTAAAAATGCTCGCGGGTTTATATTTAAGATTCGGGTTTGTAATCCACTATGTATTTCCACGCATGTTTGCTCCATTCTCATATCGTTGTCCTCGCCAATCATATATAGTTAAATTTAATTCTACTAATAAATCTGTCACATAGTTATACAAGCGAGCACTAGTAGTAGTATCAACTACAAGACAAAATTAAATTAAATGTTCACGTATTTCAATTGTTTTCGTCAACTCGTTTAATAAAACGAACCCCAAAACTACTGTTACGAAACAGCACACTGGTATAGTCCCTAAAACCGACCCTGTCTAAGCCAGGTATAATAGTTAAAATTATGGCGGATACGCAGTTATAAAAAAACTATTTACGATTGAGACTATCTTATCTAGAACTGGTTTTTGTGACCAGAATTATCTAGAAAAGGCCAGAAAAATCATTTGTGTGTATAAGCCGCAGCCGGGAATTCTCTAGTACAAAAGGCACTAGTATATAAGGGGACTGATCAGGAAGAGTTAGTTAGTTTTAATTTGACATCGTGAGTTAAACAGAAAATAAGTGAATATAAAGTGTTTATATAAATTAGTTTGAGTGAATATACAGTTAATATAAATTAATAATTAAGTGATTAGTTAAGTATATATAAATTAAGTGTTAGTGAGTTAGTGTTTCAATAAATTAGTAAGTAGCCATACCAAGTGTTTAAAATTTATCCCACCCGTTAATTGTCTAAATAAATAAGAAAAACATTACATTGGTGTCAGAAGTGGGATAAAATATATAAACTGCTACGTAAAAATGGCCAAGAGATTAAGGAATCTGAAAGCCACGGAATTAAGAGCAGAATTGGAAGATCGTGAGTTGGAAACGTCCGGTAAGAAAAGTGAATTAGTAGAAAGACTTAAAGTAGCACTGGAAAATGACGGCTTTGATCCAGAAACAGTTTTATTTAATGACGAAGCTTCCACCTTAATCTCGTAAATTTCTGCTAATATTTCTGCTAACATGGACGAGAAGATTTCTGCCATGGAAGAGAACATGGACGAGAAGATTTCTGCTATGAAGATCGACATTTTTGTTAATATTTCTGCTAACATGGACGAGAAGATTTCTGCCATGGAAGACGAGAAGATTTCTGCCATGGAAGAGAAGATTTCTGCTATGAAGCACGACATTTCTGCTAACATGGACGAGAAGATTTCTGCCATGGAAGAGAACATGGACGAGAAGATTTCGGCTATAAAGAACGATATTTCTATTTTGAAGAACGATATGTCTGCCGATATCTTATTAATGAAAAATGACATTGCCGCTGACGTTGAAAGTGAAATTTCGTCCCTAAAATCTGAAATCGCGGATAAGATGTCAACGATGGACGAGAAAATCGGGAATAAGTTTACAACGATAGACGAGAAAATCAAGGAGTTAGAGGAAAAGATTGCCGATTCAAGAACGCGAGGCACGCCAGAGGAAGAAAAGAAGACCGAGCAAACGAAACTTTGCAAGCCAGAAACACTACCTAATTTTGAAGACATTGGCAGTTTTACCCGAGTCAAGGCCCCAACGTTCGATGGAAAAATGTCGTGGACCAATTATGTGAAACAATTTGAAGCAGCCGCTAGAGTGAATAATTGGTCCGATAGAGAGAAGGCAGTGAATTCAACCATCGCGCTTCGCGGAGATGCCTTAGATGTACTTCAGACGATACCTTTCGAAGAAACAGACGACTTCGAGCAGCTGACGAAGAGGTTGGACATGCGATATGGTCATGAACATCTAGAACATTTGTACCAATCTCAGCTGAAGAACCGAAGGCAGAAACGTGATAAATCCCTTCAAGAATATGAAGTGGACATCGCTCGACTAGTTCGATTTGCTTATCCGTCAGCACCAGAGAACATGATGGAATGTCTGGGTATTCAGGCCTTTATTGATGGCTTACGTGACCCCGATATGCAGAGGACACTTCGTTTAGCCCATCCGAAAACATTAGTCGACGCATTGACAGCTGCTCTTGAATATGAAGCAGCAACGAAGGCTTCAGGATATAACAAAATTAGGACCATCCAAGAAGAAGGTGACGAAGACATATTTGACCAGTTCGTCAGTTTCATAAAAAGTATGATGAAGAAACCGAGAAAATTCAGATGCTGGAATTGTGGCGAGCTAGGGCATGTACGTAGTTCGTGTAAGCGCCCCAAAACTCCTGCAAACCAAGAACCCCTGTCACAGGAAAACTAGAAAGGGTCGGCTACGAGGGGGCAGCACCGACCCATGATCGTTCCAAAGACCCTCTCATACTGATAACTTCGCTCAGATGTCGCAACGACAGTGTAGATGTGGATGGCGAAGTGAATGGCAAGAAATATGCTCTGCTGGTTGACACTGGAGCAACTAGAACCATTATACGACCAGAGATAATAAACCCCAAGAAGAAGCTTCTACCAACGAGACTGCGACTGCGGACCGCCACAGGTGAGAGCGCCAACGTTCACGGTGAGACACAAATCCAATTGGGAATTGGCGCAGAAAAGTTCACGCATACGGTAATCGTAGCTGACATTGAAGAAGACGTGATTCTGGGAATGGACGTAATTAATGTACATGGTTTCCAATTAGACTTCAGAAACATAACCATTAAAGTGGGTTTCGAGGAGGTATTCCTGCATCCATATGAAGGCAGCGCGGTGTTGGCAGCTGTACAGGAAGATATCGTTCTACCTGCACGAAGCGAAACCATGATAGTAGCACGGCCACAGGGAATCATGGAGGAAGGTACACCGGTTATAATGGAGCCAAGGAACCACGACGAAGAAGTTGGCAAAGGAGTACTAATTGGAAAAGGATTGGTTACATCGGCTAAAGAGATCCCAGTACGTGTGATAAACGTGAATGGTTACCCAATTACCATCAAGAAGGAAACCAAGATTGGATCCTGCGTACCAGTGACGTCTATAGTTCGTCAAACAACGACCACTGACAATTCCAATGCCAGATTCGAACAAATGTTATTAGTAGCTGGTCAATATTTGGATCGAGCTGAAAAAAAGAGAATGAGATAATTTCTCTTGCAGTATCGAGACTTATTCGTACCAAAAGGAGGAAAGACTGGCAGAACATCAGCCGTCAAACACAAAATTGATACTGGTAATGCTAAGCCAATTAGACAATCAGCTCGGAGACTTCCACGAGCGAAGAGAGAGGAAGCTGAAAGAATAATTCGAGAGATGGCAGAAGAAAAAGTAATAGAACCATCTACCAGTCCATGGGTGTCTCCAGTAGTGCTCGTGAAGAAAAAGGATGGAACTACGAGATTCTGCGTGAATTATCGTCAGCTTAACAACGTGACGAAGAAAGACAGCTATCCTCTGCCTCGAATTGACGATACGCTAGACACTTTGGCCGGCAGCAAACTGTTTTCCACCTTGGACCTGAAGTCTAGTTATTGGCAAGCGGAAATGGACCCAGAAGATAAAGAGAAGACTGCTTTTACCACCGGATCTGGATTATGGCAATTCAACGTCATGCCATTCGGGCTCTGTAATGCGCCTGCGACATTTGAAAGACTTATGGAAAATGTCTTGAGAGGGTTATCTTGGAAGACATGCCTGGTCTATTTGGACGACATCGTAGTACTGGGGAAGACATTTGACGAGCATCTGAAGAATTTGGAAGACGTATTCAAACGACACCAAGCTGCCCAGCTCATGTTAAACCCGAAGAAATGTCAGCTATTCCAAAACCGAGTCAACTATCTAGGTCATATAGTGAGCAATGAAGGAGTGGCGGTGGATCCAGAGAAAATTGCTTCCATTCATCAATGGCCGCAACCAACCGACAAACATCAAATTAGGAGTTTCCTTGGACTTTGCACGTATTATAGAAGATTTACCAGGAAGTTTGGAGATATTGCCAAGCCTCTAACGCGACTCACAGAAGAAGCAAGTGCTTTCCAATGGGACGAAGACTGTCAAACGGATTTTGAAACCTTGAAGAGGCATTTAACCTCGGCGCCGATATTAGGATATCCATTACCAGAGGGAGACTTTATTCTTGACACTGCCGCAAGCAACGTAGGAATTGGTGGAGTGCTCTCACAGATCCAAGGAGGGCACGAAAGAGTACTGGGATATTTTAGTAAAGTCCTCTCCAAACCAGAACGAAACTACTGCGTCACAAGAAGAGAACTTTTGGCGGTAGTGAAGTCCGTGGAACACTTTTACCAGTATCTCTATGGTAGGGAGTTTTTAATCCGGACTGATCATGCAGCACTCAAGTGGTTGATGCAGTTCAAGAATCCCGAGGGCCAGATCGCTAGATGGATTGAACGACTTCAAGAATACGATTTCAACATCGAACATCGAGCTGGTGTGAGTCACCGAAATGCCGACTCCCTGTCCAGACGGCCGTGCCCAACAGACTGCTCCCACTGCAACAAGGTGGAATCTAGGAAAGCTGCAGTTTCAAGAACTACTGTAGTCAACGAGGAATGGTCACCCACCAGGATCAGAGAAGATCAGGAGAATGATCCTCACCTGAAGATGATCCGGCAATGGAAGAAAGAAAATCGGCGACCTACCTGGCAAGAAGTGTCAAGATTTTCACCGAAACTCAAGGCGTATTGGGCCCAGTGGGACTCCCTTGTCCTGGAAGAAGGGCTGTTGAAAAGAGTCCTTGAAAACGATGATGGTTCTGAGATGAGGAGACAGCTAGTTATCCCGAGAACAAGAGTAGCTGAGGTACTGAAGAAGTTACACGACAGTCCATCGGGAGGTCATCTGGGAGTGAAGAAAACCCTTCAGCGAGTTCGTGAAAGGTTTTATTGGATGAACAGCTCCGACGATGTGAAGGACTGGTGTAAGAAATGTACGACTTGTGCTACGAGTAATGGACCACATCGCAAGAGAAAGGCACCCATGCAACAGTACAATGTTGGAAGCCCTTTCGAAAGGATTGCTTTAGATATCGCTGGACCATTTCCGACGACAGAAAATGGTAGCAAGTACATACTGGTTGTAATGGATTATTTCACAAAGTGGGTGGAAATTTACGCTATCCCGAACCAAGAGGCCACAACTGTCGCGGATGTATTGGTGAAAGAATTCATCAGCCGATATGGAGTACCCATGGAAGTCCACAGTGGCCAAGGAAGAAATTTCGAAAGCCATCTATTCCAGGAGATTTGCGACAAGCTGGGAATGAAGAAGATCAGAACAACAGCATTACATCCACAGTCAGATGTAATGGTCGAGAGAATGAACAGAACTATTGGAAAATACCTGTCCAAAGTAGTATCCAGCCATCAGAGAGATTGGGACCAGTATCTCTCCCTATTCGCATTGGCTTATCGATCTGCCGTCAATGAGTCCACGAGTGAAATACCTGCGAAAATCCTGTTTGGACGTGAAATGAGGCTTCCTTGTGACCTGGAATTTGGCTGCCGGCCTGGAGAAGATATAGCAGACGAAGACTACGTGATCCAATTGAGAAGAAGGCTGGACGATATTCATGAATTAGTTCGAACAAATCTTCAAGTTGCCAGCGACAGAATGAAAAGTCGGTACGACACGCAGGCCACCGAAGGCGGTTTTAAAGAAGGGGACAAAGTATGGTTACACAACCCGGCGAGGATAAAAGGATTTTCTCCAAAATTACAAAAATCCTGGGAAGGTCCATACTTAATCAAGAAAAGGATCAATGATGTTTTATATCGCATAAGCAAGATCCCCAACGGAAAACCAAAAGTAGTTCACCGAAACCGACTAGCGCCATTCGAAGGAGACCATGACATAGAGGAAGGAGTAAACCTTATTCGAGATGTGTCTGACCCCACCTTCGATGAATTTATGGGCGCGTGTGGAGGTACCGGGAAAGCTAGATATGGAGTCACTTCGGAACAACAACAAGATTTGTTCACTCTCCCGGAAGATTATTTACTGGCCTACAACATCCCCGCCCGTATCAAGAACGCACGAGGGTTGGCAACCGTCTTTCGAAAGAAGTTCAGGCAATTAGAAAAACTTGAAGACCAGATTCCAGCCCCTGGCAAGACACTAAAACTGAAACATAATGCGCTGTACGTCAACAGCGATGTGTGGGAAGCACTTCGAAACCTCCGAGACCATGTGTTGGAATCCAACGTGAAGAAACTGGCTATGCCTAAGATAACGAGTAACCAGTTGGATTGGCGAATCATCAGGAATATGGTAGAGATTATCTTTCAAGATACCGGTGTCCAGATATTAATTTGCAGCTACAACCCCCGTTATCAGTATCCGATGAAGACGGTGCCCTGCTATTTCCATAAGATCGGAAAGTGTAGAAATGGGGCCAGTTGCCGATTCAAACATCCAGTCTCGGCTACACAAAAGTTCCAGGAGGAACTTCCATTTAAGGAGGGGGTAATGTTACGAAACAGCACACTGGTATAGTCCCTAAAACTGACCCTGTCTAAGCCAGGTGTAATAGTTAAAATTATGGCGGATACGCAGTTATAAAAAAACTGTTCACGACTGAGACCATCTTATCTAGAACTGGTTTTTGTGACCAGAGTTATCTAGAAAAGGCCAGAAAAATTATTTGTGTGTATAAGCCGCAGCCCGGAATTCTCTAGTACAAAAGGCACTAGTATATAAGGGGACTGATCAGGAAGAGTTAGTTAGTTTTAATTTGACATCGTGAGTTAAACAGTAAATAAGTGAATATAAAGTATTTATATAAATTAGTTTGAGTGAATATACAGTTAATATAAATTAATAATTAAGTGATTAGTTAAGTATATATAAATTAAGTGTTAGTGAGTTAGTGTTTCAATAAATTAGTAAGTAGCCATACCGAGTGTTTAAAATTTATCCCACCCGTTTATTGTCTAAATAAATAAGAAAAATATTACACTACACTTAATTGTTCCGTATGACTGACATAGTGTGTACAGTCGAGGATTCTAGAGTAATATTTATGTTTTCTTACTAGATCTAAAATAGTCGTTTTTAATTTCGAGCTCATACCGCTGCAGCTGCTTTGATTTTTATGTGTGCGTCGAACATGTTGCTCTATTACAGATTCAAATTTGGTGAACATAATACCAACAGTTTTAACATTACGTGAACTGATAACTAGCGTTAAAAAACAGAGAAACTTCACTGGAATAAATAACTTTACAATTTTAATGCTATTTTGAGACATTCATTTATTTAAGAAAAACAATTATAATAATAATTTAATAAAATGTTACCTTTAAATATGCATTTAGGTAATTTCAAAAAGATATTAGGGTACAATTATTAAAAACTAAAACCCTGTCCAAAACACTGAAGACGGCCACTAAAACAATTTAATTATCTACACAAGTCCACAAAACACCATAACATAAACAATAGCAATGCATATTAAGTATTTTCCGGTTGTCACCACTTAAGCCGAGAAGCCTATTGGTTTTGTGCCATTGGGATTTTATTTATTAATTATTGTTTATTTGATATGATTCAACCATTGCTATTATTAGATGACGTGATTAATATTTCTGAATTTCAAATATCTTTTAATTATATGTATTGTATTGTTTAGATTCACAGTAAAGGATTGAAATTTGGAATCTATGCAGATTATGGTACAAAAACATGCGGTGGTTACCCAGGAAGTATAGACCATTTAAAAATTGATGCTGATACCTTTGCTGAGTGGGAAGTAGACTACTTGAAATTCGATGGCTGCTACTCTGATTGGATTTTTATCGATAGAGGTATTACCTATATGGTTTTCGTTTACAAGCTCTTACTATACTCTTATTCTCTTCTCTGTAATTTTGATAAACGGAATGTCCAGAACATGAACTGTGAAATGTTGTTCATTGTTATCAAAATATGATTTGAATCTCATTTATTTTTAGGTTATATCGAAATGGGTAAATATTTAAATGCAACAAAACGCCCAATAGTATATTCTTGCAGTTGGCCAGCATATCAAGAACCAAGAAATATGGAAGTAAGTAAAAACATTTTTTTCTACTTTCGTTACTAAATCCGCGTTTAAATATTGGGTTTGACAAGCGCAAAACGAGTCTTTAAACACTAGTGTTTAAAATGCGAAAAGTCACATCTCGTTTATCTTTTGTCTTTTAAACGTCATGTCACGATTATCTTTTGTATTTTAAATTTGATGTTCCGTGATAATTTTGTTATTCTTTGTCATTTGATTTGGCAGTTAGCCACGGTAAGCAATGTTATGAATATAATTAAGATATAATATAATTAAGATATTGTTACGAAACAGCACACTGGCCTCGTCCCTGAATCCGACTCTGTCTAAGCCATGTATGAAAGTTAAAATTATGGCAGATACGCAAGGATTTCTTGGAACTGTTGACGATTTTTTTGTGAATATCTTATCTAGACATTGTTTTTGTGACCAGTCTTATCTAGAAAATTCCAGAGAGCCGATTGTTTTTGTGTAAGCCGCAATCTAGAATTATATAGTAAAAAAGGCACTAATATATAAAGGACCGACCAGCGGAAGAAAATTAGTTTATAAAGTGATCTCGTTATATAAACAGCGAACAAGTAAATAGTCTAAGTAGTGAAGTGTTTATATAAATTTTTTTAAGTGAATATACTGTGTATATAATTAGTGAATAGTGTAGTGAATAAATTAATTAAGTAAGTGAACCTACCGTGTGTATGAATTTATCCCACCCATAATAAAAACATTTTAATAAATAAGAAAAACATTACATTAGTGTCAGGTGTGGGGTAATATCAATAAATTGCTACGTAAAACGGCTAAGAGACTATGTGACCTGAAAGGGACGGAACTAAGAGCAGAACTGGAAGATCGTGAGTTGGAAACGTCCAGTAAGAAAAGTGAATTAGTAGAAAGACTTAAAGTGGCACTGGAAAATGACGGCTTGGATCCAGAATCAGTTTTATTTAATGACGGAGCTTCCACCTTAATCTCGTCAACTTCCGCCATGGAAGAGAAGATTTCAACTAATGTGAAGAACGATATTTCTGCCAGGGAAGAGAACATTTCAACGAATGTGAAAAACGATATTTCTGCTATGAAGAACGACATTTCTGCTAATATGGACGAGAAGATTTCTGCTATGAAGAACGATATATCTGCCGATATCTTATTAATGAAAAACGACATTGCCGCTGACGTTGAAAATTAAATTTCGACTCTAAAATCTGAAATCGAGAATAAGATATCAACGATGGACGAGAAATCGAGAATAAGATGACAACGCTGGACGAGAAAATCAAGGAGGACAGATATAAGAACTCAAGACACGCCAGCGGAAGAAAATAAGACCGAGCAAACAAAACCTTGCAAGCCAGAAACACTACCTAAGTTGGAAGACATTGGCAGTTTTACCAGAGTCAATGCCCCGTTCGATGGGAAAATGTCGTTTACTAATTACATAAAACAGTTTGAAGCAGCTGCTAGAGTGAATAATTGGTCCGATAGGGAGAAAGCGGTGAACTTAACTATAGCGCTTCGGGGAGATGCCTTCGACATACTTCAGACGATTCCTCTGGAAGAAACGGATGACTTTGAGCAGCTGAAGAAGTGGTTGGACATGTGATACGGTCACGAACATTTGGAACATTTGTATCAATCCTAACTGAAGAACAGAAGGCAGAAACGTGATGAATCCCTTCAAGAGTATGAAGTGGATATTGCCCGACTAGTTCAATTTGCTTATCCATCAACACCAGAGAACATGATGGAATGTCTGAGCATCCAGGCCTTTATTGATGGCTTACGTGACCCCAATATGCAGAGGACGCTTCGTTTAACCCATCCCAAAACATTAGTCGACGCATTGACAGCTGCTCTTGAATATGAAGCAGCAATGAAGGCTTCGGGATATAACAAAATTAGAACCATCCAAGAAGAAGGTGACGAAGAGAGATTTGACCAGTTCGTCAGTTTAATGAAAAAAAATGATGGACAAGAAGCCGAGAAAGATCAGATGCTGGAATTGTGGCGAGCTAGGGCATGTACGTAGTTCGTGTAAGCGCCCCAGGACTCCTGCAAACCAAGTACCCCAGTCACAGGAAAACTAGAACGGGTCGGGTACGAGGGGGCAACACCGACCCACGATCATTCCAAAGACTGATAGCTTCTCTCAGATATCACAACGACAGTGTATATGTGGATGGTGAAGTGAATGGCAAGGAGTATACTCTGCTGGTAGACACTGGAGCAACTAGAATCATTATACGATCAGAAATAATAAACTCCAAGAATAAGCTTTTACCAACGAGACTGCGGCTGCGGACCTCCATAGGTGAGAGTGCCAACGTTCATGGTGAGACACAAATCCAATTGGGAATTGGCGCAGAAAAGTTCACGCATACGGTAATCGTAGCTGACATTGAAGAAGACGTGATTCTGGGAATGGACGTAATGAATGTACATGGAATCCAATTAGACTTTAGAAACAGAACCATTGAAGTGGGTTCCGAGGAGGTATTCCTTCATCCGTATGAAGGCAGCGCGGTGTTGGCGGCTGTACAGGAAGATACCCTTCTACCTGCACGAAGAGCACGGCTACAGGGAATCGTGGAGGAAGGTACACCGGTTATGATGGAGCCAAGGAACCACGACGAAGAGGTTGGCAAAGGAGTACTAATTGGAAAAGGATTGGTTACGTCGGCGAAAGAGATCCCAGTACGTGTGATAAACGTGAATGATTACCCAGTTACCATCAAGAAGGAAACCAGGACTGGATCCTGCATACCAGTGCTATAGTTCGTCAAATAACGACCACTGACAATTCTAATGCCAGATTCGAACAGATGTTATCAGTAGCGGGTCCATCCTTGAATCGAGCTGAAATAAAGAGAATGAGAGAATTTCTCTTGCAGTATCGAGACCTATTCGTACCAAAAGGAGAAAAGACTGGTAGAACATCAGCCGTCACAAAATCGATACTGGTAATGCTAAGCCAATTAGGTAATCAGCTCGAAGACTTCCACGAGCGAAGAGAGAGGAAGCTGAAAGTATAATTCGAGAGATGGCAGAAGAAAAAGTGATAGAACCATCTACTAGTCCATGGTTGTCTCCAGTAGTGCTCGTCAAGAAAAAGGATGGAACTACGAGATTCTGCGTGGATTATCGCCAGCTAAACAACGTGACGAAGAAAGACAGCTATCCTCTGCCTCGAATTGACGATACGCTAGATATTTAGGCCGGCAGCAAATTGTTTTCCACCTTGGACCTGAAGTCTGGTTATTGGCAAGTGGAAATGGACCGAAAAGACAAAGAAAAGACTGTTTTTATCACCGGCTCTGGATTATGGCAATTCAACGTCATGCCATTCGGGCTCTGTAATGCGCCTGCGACATTTGAAAGACTCATGGAAAATGTCTTGAGAGGGTTGTCTTGGAAGACATGCCTGGTCTATTTGGACGACATCGTAGTACTGAGGAAGATATTTGATGAACACCTGAATAATTTGGAGGACGTATTCAAACGACTCCAAGCTGCCCAGCTCATGTTAAACCCGAAGAAACGTCAGCTGTTCCAAAACCGAGTCAACAATCTAGGTCATATAGTGAGAAATGAAGGAGTGGCGGTGGATCCAAAGAAAATTGTTTCCATTTAGCAATGGCCGTAACCAACCGACAAACCTATTATAGAAGATTTATCAGGAAGTTTGGAGATATTTCCAAGCCTTTAACTTGACTTACAGAAGAAGAAAGACCTTTCCAATGGGACGAAGACTGTCAAACAGCTTTTGAAACCTTGAAGAGGCATTTAACCACGGCGCCGATATTAGGATGCCCATTACCTGAGAAAGACTTTATTCTTGACCCTGACGCAAGCAACGTAGGAATTGGAGGAGTGCTCTCACAGATCCAAGTAGGGTAATAAAGAGTGCTTGTATATTTCAGTACAGTCCACTCCAAACCAGAACGAAATTACTGCGTCACAAGAAGGGAACTGTTGGCGGTAGTGAAGTCCGTGGAACACTTTTACCAGTACCTCTATGGTAGGAAGTTCTTAATCTGGACTGATCATGCATCACTCAAGTGGTTGATGCAGTTCAAGAATCCCGAGAGCCGGATCGCTAGATGGATTGAACGACTTCAAGAGGACGATTACAACATCGAAAAACGAGCTGGTGTGAGTCACCGAAATGTCGACTCCCTGTCCAGCCGGCCGTGCCCAACAGACTGCTCCCACTGCACTGATTATTTCACATTGTATCGCGGATGTATTGGTGAAAGAATTTATCAGCCGATATGAAGTCCCCTTGGAAGTCCACAGTGACCAGGGAAGAAATTTCGAAAGCCATCTATTCCAGGAGATTTGTGACAAGCTGGGAATGAAGAAGACCAAGACAACAGCATTACATACACAGTCAGATGGAATGGTCGAGAGAATTGGGAAATACCTGTCCAAAGTGGTTTCCAGCCATCAGAGAGATTGGGACCAATAACTTTCCCTATTCGCATTGGCTTATCGAAATGCCGTCAATGAGTCCACGAGTCCACCTGCGAAAATCCTGTTTGGACGTGAAATGAGGCTTCCTTGTGACCTGGAATTTGGCTGTCGGCTTGGAGAAGATCTAACAGGAGAAGACTACGTGATCCAATTGAGAAGAAGGCTGGACGATATTCATGAATTAGTTCGAACAAATCTTCAAGTTGCCAGCGACAGAATGAAAAGTCGGTACGACACGCAGGCCACAGTAGGTGGTTTTAAAGAAGGTGACAAAGTATGGTTATACAACTGGACGAGGAGAAAAGGATTCTCTCCAAAATTACAAAAATCCTGGAAAGGTGATAAAGAAAAAGATCAATGATGTTATATATCGCATAAGTAAGATCCGCAACGGAAAACCAAAACTAGTTCACCAAAACCGACTAGCGCCATTCGAAGGAGACCATGACTTAGAGAAAGGAGTAAACCATATTCGAAATGTGTCTGACCCTACCTTCGATGAATTTATGGGCGCGTTTGGAGGTACCGGGAAAGCTGGATTTGGAGTCACTCCAGAACAATGACAAGATTTGTTCACTCTCTCAGAAGATTATTCACTGGCATACAACATCCTCGCCCGTCTCAAGAACGCACGAGGGTTGGCAACCGACTTTCGAAAGAAATTCGGGCGATTAGAAAAACTTGAAGACCAGATTCCAGCTCCTGGCAAGATACTGAAATTGAAACATAATTCGCGGTACGTCTTCTACGTGGTAACTAAAAATGAATTTCAAGATCGATCTACCTACCGCGATGTGTGGGAAGCACTTCTAAACCTCAGAGACCATGTGTTAGAATCCACCGTGAAGAAACTGGCTATGCCTAAGATAGCTAGTAACCAGTTGGATTGGCGAGTCATCGGGAACATGGTAGAGGTTATCTTCCAAGATACCGGTGTCCAGATATTAATTTGCAGCTACAACCCCCGTCATCAGTATCCCATGAAGACAGTGCCCTGTTATTTCCATAAGATCGGAAAATGTAGAAATGGGGCCAGTTGCCGATTCAAACATTCCTTCTCGTGTACACAAAAGTTCCAGGAGGAACTTCTATTTAAGGAGGGGGTAATGTTACGAAATAGCACACTGGTGTAGTCCCTGAATCCGACTCTGTCTAAGCCATGGTTGAAAGTAAAAATTATGGCGGATGCGCATAGATTTCTTGGACCTGTTTACGAATTTTTTGTGACTATCTAGCCATTGTTTTTGTATAAGCCGCAATCTAGAATTATCTAGTAAAAAAGGCACTAATATATAAAGGACCGACCAGCGGGAGAAGTTTAGTTTATAAAGTGATCTCGTGATATGAACAGCGAACAAGTAAATAGTCTAAGTAGTGAAGTGTTTATATACATTAGTTTAAGTGAATATACTGTGTATATAATTGGTGAATAGTGTAGTGAATAAATAAATTAAGTAAGTGAACCTACCGTGTGTATGAATTTATCCCACTCATAATAA
Source organism: Galeruca laticollis (assembly GCA_963921935.1). Lineage (NCBI taxonomy): Eukaryota > Metazoa > Arthropoda > Insecta > Coleoptera > Chrysomelidae > Galeruca > Galeruca laticollis. The sequence goes on from OY998177.1 coordinate 57,399,258, forward strand.
AAACGTTTTAATAAATAAGAAAAACATTACAATATAATATAATTAAGATCTATTTTTTTATTCCTGCAGGCGTAGAAAAGTATAGTAAGCACTTCATATTAAAAACGTCTTTTGATACTCATTTCATAAAACTCGTGACTAAAGTAACGTTTTTAAGACTTGGTACTTAATATACTATTTCCGTGGACCGTGTATTTACATCCGCTATTAATGTTCTCAAAGTCATACATTAATGACCCCTATTAATCCATGATTTTCTGTTAATGAACGATTTTGATGATTTCCATGGTAACCAAGGAAATCAACTAAATAGAAAACGTCAAGCTAAATCGCTGTTCGGTGTCATTATTAGTGTTTATAATAAATTGTGAAATTTTGTATTGATTAGTATTGAATTCTCCCAAGAAATGGAGGTGGATGAAAATTTTACATTATCTCCGCCGGAAGTTGCAGAAAGTGCTAATTCAACATCATCAATAAGTTTACTACCGGAAAAGAGCAGAAGTCTGTATGAAAAAAACATATGCCGAATTTATATCTTGGTGCAATGACAAACAAGTAAAGCATTATTCAGAGACGGTTTTTTGGCATTGTTGCCGTCTTAATTGTTCGGTACCAATTTCTCCAAGTTTCCTTGGATGGGACCAAGATAACGTATTATTATTTGGAACGATACTGGGCGATAAACAATTAGGACGTATGCGAACGGCACTCTTGTTTTGGTTTGAGAGTTAAGAGTCGTGGGTTTATTTGTGGTACGTTAAACAACCGGAAATGTAATTAAAGGGCGCCAGAAATTTTAATTCACAGGAAAAATTTCAAAAACTGCGATAAGCGAGAGAAATTATAAAAAGTGAGGTATTTTTGGTAGTGTATCTGTGGAGGTTTGGGAAATCCTCACTAAAACGCGGTTTATGATGTTAACCAGTTTATTAACAGATTTTACCAGCGCCAGTGAACAAAACATTAAAAATATTTACAATATGGGTACATGCATAACCTGGTACCGCAAACAAAATTAATATATACATAAAAACAATAAAACAAATTATCACTAAACACTACACGGTAATTGTTCGTGAAATAAATAGTCTCCAAGAAACAACAAATATACAACTCAAAATCATATACATACCCAAACGATAAATGTCGCAGAGTTTGCGAACAAAAAAAATTAAATTATTAACGAAATTATTTTCCGTTTATTCAAAAAAGAAAATGTAGGATATTATATTATTAAATTACTTGGAAACAAAAAACACATAGGCTTTGTGAAAGTTATGTCAATATCGGGAAAATAATTTAATCTAGATTTGACGTGCACGCCGAATTTCCTAACGATTATTCTATAAAACATAAACAAAGGTTCTCTAAAACAATGGCAATATTAGTAATCAATAAACTCGTTATCGTTATCGTGACACTAAATTAATCTTTCCACCATCGACTAAGAACGGGTACGATTACTCCAGGTAGGAGAGATACTAAATAATCATTTACGATACCAGAGTCCAATTGTTTCCATCCAATCACCACATTACTACTCATGTGAAGATACTTGCATCGACGCCGGAGGCGTGGTTTCTCGATTAGGTCGATTTAAGAATATAGGATAGTAGATACTTGTGATAAGCATATTTCCCAGATATTGCAAAGAACGGCCTAATTGCAAGTTTATGGTCAAAATACTCAATGCTTAGATCAATACTGATTTTGAAAAATAACATAGACATTAACAAATTAAACAAATTAATAATGCTTATCAAGAGGAAAAAAGAATGATATATACCGAAGAAGTCAAAAGTGCTCGAGAAAGAACATATACAAGCATTTATTTCTGATCCTCCTGACAACCTGTTTTTCTCCACTTTAGAAAAATACATGGTCGACGGAAAAGTATTCTAACCAATCCTTGCATTAAAATACGATTACTGATCTCCAACATTAACGCGCTCACGCGTTATAATATCTCGATCATTAATCGCCTTCATTAATGTACTTGTTGGTTAAATAACTATTATTGTACCGCGATCAATTTCGGAACCGAAGGGTAACTCGGATACTATATAAACAGCTTACCTTTACTTTCCTAGCTATAAAAAAATAGAGAAGTCAGATTTTCCCGTTGAGCGAAACCCTAGCAGCTAAACCAAATCACAAACCACGGAAACATAAATAATTAAAAAGAACAATAGTAACCTGGGATAGTATGTTTGATTTTATGGGATACATTTCGAAAAGTGATAATTGTATCGCTAAAAATTCGCATGCAATAGGTACTCTTCTCGTTCGATACCCTATTCCCACAAATATAGGAATCCTATTCCCGAACAGTGTTGCCAGTGTCATTTATTAAAATGTACCAAATATTATTGGAAAATGTACCAGAATTCAGTATTTTGTACTGAAAAATTAAGCCCAACATAAATATTCGTTCGCGCGGAAACATGACACCTGACTGCCGAACGTTGTCTAAAAGTTCTGGGAACTTTTCCGAACACCGGTGAATGATTTACAGTTTTTTTATTTATTTATGTATATTAAATCCTGTTATTACAAAAAATATTTCGGGTAAGTATTTTATCATCTGAAATATCTGAAAATGTAATTGGTCAAAAATGTACCAAAAATAGTGAAATTGTATTTTTGTACAAGAAGTGTGAAAATGTACCAAATTGATACAATTGTACCAGCTCTGACAACGCTGTTCCCGAATCGAATGCGATAAAGAGTTGGTTGGTGTGAGGGAAGTCTTAGCTTGGGTCACTAATTTAACCAATAGCTGTAAGGTATATAAATCACATGACTTGGCACGTTACGCTGTCTACTCTGTGGTCGGTGCTTGTCGATATTACACATTTTTGGAGAATGGCGCTAGGAAATTTTGAGACACATTAATGAGGATTTTTAGATTCCCAATTGACCATCGACACAGTTGATCTTACATAAGTATAAATAAACATATTCTTTTGAAAGCAGCACTGTACTTTTAAAAAAATAATGAGTATTTACCATGATTCTCATAACTTATTTCCTTTTTACCCAACAAAAGAGAGAAGCTGTAGAAAGTGAATATGTGTTTTAAGTTGACGTTTTGCTACAATGTAAACGCGCTTAAAAAGGGACAAGTCTAGATATGATATTTTTTCATTTATTTTATTTCGGTATTAGTAAAAAAACAAATACAGTTATATTAAAGAAAATACATGTAAGTTATGTCCATAGCCTTATCGACAATAGCAACGTCAACACTTTTATGTAAAACTATATAAGCTGTCTGTATATTATTTTAAAAGCTTTTTGTGTAACTCATTATCATTCTTTGTACAACTCTCTTTGTTAAAACATTTATATTGTTCATAGTTGTAACGTAATTCAAATAAACAAAATTATTTTTTTCTTCTTAAAAAAAGAGTTTTCAATAAAAGAAAATGAAAGTTTAGAAACTATTATAGTACCTAAGGGAAGTCCGGGCAAAGTGGCACGGTTAAGGTTTGACTAATTATTAAAATAGTATATATTGGAAGATAAGAACGTATTTAATATAGTCATGTTTATTACTGTATTCGCTATGTAAATTTACAATCAAAATGACACATCTTTGTTTTTGCCAAAGTTCTACGTGTTTTGTGAAAATGTGTATTTTTTACTTTGCCCCTTAATAGGGGTAAAGTGAAATGATATTTTTTGGTAAAAGGGAGTAGTAAAAAACTAATTGAATTTGAATTAGTTGCAGACCCACTATTTAGTTGGTATATTTGTTAAAGAAATATATACTTTTCCATAAAATCAATATTTAAAAAAGTATCAATATGAACGTTTTCAAGTGCCAAAATTTATTTCAATTAATTAAAAAATATATCCAGAGTGTGTAGCAGACTATCCGTTAAGTGTATCCACAAATTTCTATTCTTCCACGATAATCTAAACAGAGAAAAATAATTTGAAAAATCATATAGGGTAAAGTGAAATGTTGGGGTATTGTGAAAAATGCTAAAAAACTAGTTCATTCATGAAGGCAGTACATACATGCAATTCGGAGGCCTTTTTATTCTTAGCTTTTTAACCCTTTAATGCATGATTTTTCGAATTTAAAGAAAATGTTTCTGTGATGGCAATAAGATTTATAATTCGAAAAAAATATGGATAAAAATCTATATTACAAAAAAATACAGATTTGACAAAAAAAGCTTTGTTGCAAATTTACAACTTTTTGCAAATATTGTAATTGAGGTAGGTTGCAAAAATGCAACTATATGCGCTTAGTGGTATCAAATGATGCAGTCACTATTCATGGAACGCTTTAAAACAATTGTTCTTTTTATTTAAACATAGTACAACTCCGCATTTTTGACACATAATATCTGTGTAACCACTGCATTTAGGCAGTTTACATCTGGTGTGCTTCTCGCTGAAAATAGGTAACAGGTTCTCACCTCTTGGGGCGGAGGATGTTGGGCATTTCCCCTACGTTTTTTAGCTTGTAGTTCCAATTCAATGGCGGTAGGTCTACCTCTTTTTGGAGTTTTCTTCATTGAGCTATAGCACAAACAATGGGCAACTTCCACTCTAAATTTAGACTGGGGCAATATGGTTTTTTGTAGATCTAATGCAGTGAAAACTTTTTTGAATAAAATCCAAGAGTTCGCTATGGCGATATCCAGTAAAATATAGAATATGCGCAGATACCATTTTCTACTTCTTAAAAGTATTTTGTGTCTTCTAACCATGCTGTCCATCAGATCTACCCCTCCCATATGTTTGTTGTAACAACTCACGATATTAGGACACTCTACTTCTATTTTACTCCCACTCTTTTTATCAAATCGTTTGACAATACCCACAGGAAGTTTACCAACGTATGATGGCAAGAGTGTGACATTCTTGTTATCTTTCCAAATTGTGCATGAAATATCTACTCCATCAACAGTAGTCACATACTCTTCGGAAAATCCTCGATTTTCTTTTTTTTAAATCAGTATCTGTAGGTAACGGATTATTCGGTATCCTGTCCCTCCTTACCGTATCTACAGAAAGAATACCTCTTTTAGATAGGTGTATCATGACTTTAACAGAGGTATAATAATTATCGTAGAACAAGGTGTAGTTTTGCATATTAGGAATAATACGAGACAGACGTACAATTATATTTGAAGACGCACCTAAATTTGGTTCATTGTTTATTGTCCTGAGAAAATCTCGAATTGGTATGAAAATCCTGTAATTCCAACAATTACTGCTTCATAAAATGTCCAATTTTGGTTGAACAATGTGTTCATCAATAGAAAGGGTGGGTTCCATCGTAATACTCTTGAATTTTTCATTTAAATAATCAATGATAAAACGAATTTTATGCAGTCTGTCGTGGTTAGGATTATCTCGTGGCAAATGATCATCATTATTGTTAAAATGGATAAATTGTTTTATATCCGCAAACTTATTTATCGGCATCACATTTCGTATATGGTCATATCCTATTTCTGTGCTCCAAAAAGATCGTATGCTGGGCATATTTATTATGGACATGTAATAGCAAATGCCTGTAAATTGTTTGATGTCTGAAGCAGAAAAATGTTTTGGATTATTCGGATTTTTCTGTGTAGAGTATAAATTAGTTTGTTCTGCAATATACTGAAAAAAGTCCTCCCCACAAAAATATTTAAAATAACTGAATGGAATTTCGAATGCCATAACATCAGGCGCTAATTCAGTTATTCCGTGGAACAGGGTTTGCTGTTCATTCAAAATAAGATTACGGCGATGCTATTTCTGTTCATCATAGGCAATTTTTTTTATTCTGCCTTTTAGTTTTCTTTTGGATGCTGAAGATTGATGACCATTTTAATTTCGTTCTCCACTCTGTATATTCACAGTAGTTATTTCACTAACTGTTTGTTCTTTGTCTTCATCATTATTTTTATTTAATTCAAATATGCATTGATCTTCTTCATCACTAAGGGTGCTGTCATCATCTGAAAAGTCTAGTCCGGCCTCGCTGTCTGACCAATTTTCCCAACTTTCAAGTAATTCTTTCTCGCATAATGCTTTTTTATTACGATTCATGATTTTGCTATTTTGAGTCGTATATGCACAATGTTGCAAATCGGCAACAAACACCAAACTGTCAAATGAGCGACTAAATAGTAAACCATGACTAACTGAATTTATTTCATTTAACTGAATAACACCGCCATCTAGATGACTGAAGTGTATGTAGATTTGTAGTGTAGACTGTTGCGAATATGCGACGCTATGCATTTACCAAAATTTATGGACTTTAAGCAAATTCCCTGATGAATTTTTAGAACGTTGTAAATTTGTAACAGTATGCATTTAAGGGTTAAGAAAAAATAAGGTTTTAATAACACTAAGAAAAAATATTAATAAAATGTTTTATTGCACAAAAAAATATGTGTTACATGAAATAATCCAAATCCTGACAACCAAATACAAAACGTATTAAAACATATTTGGTATACAAAAAAAAACGAAAGGTCCTTATAACAACAAAATACAATAAAAATAATATGCAGCTTGGTAGGTGTCTATACCTACCTATTGAGAATAATGCAACTATTTAAATTTTATTTTCCCGAAGCGCAAATGAACGTATTTTGATAGCTTGCCCTTAATTTCCGATTTATAAATATCAATAATAAATATGTCTTTATGATTTTGATACTTTCTCATGAATTTTACGGTGTATATTGGACCTTGTGACCTATTCGAAACTTTCAAAATTTGTACGAAAAAATATTTATTATTATTTTTTGTCTGTTAGTTCAACAAGGATAAACTCATCGTCTTCCTTTGCATTTTCTTCGAATAAAGTAAATACTCTATCTTCTGAACGACGTATTGTGTCATCTTCAGCACTATTATCGAAGAATTCGGTCAAATCGGACGACGAATCTTTGCGTAAGAGTTTTTCATCAACCTAATCAGAATCATCAGTCGTCCGTTACAACCCTTTGACACATTCGCTTGGCAACTACCTTAAGATCATCATATGCTATTTTTCTTTTGGCTTGTTTCATGATTTTTTTTTGCGTAGTTGCCGTCTTCAGCACCGTATAACCAAATAAGGATGTGAAATTTGGGAGCAAAGATGTTACTCGAAACATGGAAAAAAACAAAACAACAGATTTCAGCAGGGAAACCAAACGCTCATTTGTGCCTTCATTTGGAAGATCCCGAGTTTTCATGACAACGACCAAGATCGACACGGAGGCGCATATAGACCCCCCCCCCCGTGAACCTTTCGACCCATAGTAAATAACAAAGAAGATGTAGGAATATCGCGTGATATGTCACAACATCAAAGAGATTCATGGGTAATTCACGCAAAAAGAGTGTCGATCTTGGTTGTTGTCCTGAAAACTCGGGATCTTCCAAATGAAGGCACAAATGAGCCTCTGTGCCAGTAGCCCTTTTTCTTTTCGCGTGAATTAGCCATGAATCTCTTTCCGACTAGACGTCGATACAGCAGAACAGATGCTAGCATCTGGTACAATATTCGAATCGTTTTTTTTATTTTCAGTCTCCGATTGGTAATTATTACGCTCAGGCATATTGCTTTCGACTTATCCAATTTCCCTATTTGTAGTTTCCGACGGTTCAAAAAACTCTTCAAGAAAAATGTGAGTGTTCAGTGGAGACATATTCCCGTATTATCAAAACCACTCATCGCATTCTGAGTCGTCGCTGCGCGGATGTAGGCTCGTCCAAATAAATCTCCTACTTCTGCAACAGAAGAGGATTTTTTCTAATCCTGGCAAAAATCACTAGAGGCGGAATAAATTGACCCAAAACGTTGTAACAAATAAGGGAAGTTGCCGTTACTCCTCTTTCTGCCGAGGATAAATCACCAATTTGTTTTTTTCCCTTCACGAGCAATTGTTTTTGATGGCTTGTTGGGAACGGTGGTAACTCCTGTTTCGTCGCCATTATAAATTGCGCTAGGAGGAAAGTTGTATATTTCCATTAAACTGCCTAAAAGCTCAAAAACTTTTCCACATTTACTTTGCTGAATGCAGATGCTCTCGCAGCTGGGATATTTTTCGGAGCTATTACTCACACTAGCTGGTTTCTTTTCACAAAGTACTCTACCCAGTCTCTTCCTGCCAGTTTTTCCTTTGCCAGAACTCTTAAATATATTATCGTAAGACCAAATAGTATTTTCTTCATGTCTAAAACGTGACTTCTTAATTCACTTTCCTGCTCCTCGGTGAAAATGGGCCTGAATCGTCCTCTTGGCTAGTTGAGCAATATTTTCATTAATCTTTTTACATCTACAAAACAGTGTTGACAGCGGGATTCCAAAAGTTTTACTGGCGTCTCTAATACTCAAATTTTCCTGCCTTCCTGCAGATATGGCATTTATCATGCTCTCTTCACTTCATTCACCCTCTTTCGACTTTCTTTGATAGTTTCTGACCATTTTTTCAGTCTCTTCTGAAAAATAAATCAAATATTCACTTTACCCCAAGGCCTTCAAATAAGGGGCAAAGTGGAGTGCATTTCACAGTGCCCTGAATGAACCATTTTCACTTTGCCCCAAAGTGTACGAGAGCAAAAAATGTTACATAAAAAGCAGAACAAAACTTTAGAATTATAACTACGTCACAAAAGAATGAAAATCTAAATACAAATTGAAGTCACTCGAAGAATCTTTGGTTCCTTAGTATATAATATTACACTAGAAATGAGTAGGTACACACTTATTTGACTTCACAGAGCGCGAGATGCGTACACCACGGCGGTCCGACTTCAACTGAAGGTAAATAGCTACCAGCTGAATATAATATAGCGGTCATTTTTCACTTTGCCCCGCCTTTTCGCATTACCCCGACTTCCCTTACTTACTTTTGAGAAACAAAAATTTTAACACACAAAAAAACATTAGGCATAGACAATAAACGATTTTAAGATTTAGCTTTAAAATTCGGATGCTTCTTCTGGGGCAAGATATCTGTCGACATCTGAATGATTACGGTAGTAATCCCGGACCTCTCTGTCAAGTAAACCTATGATTTGTTCACTTTTTGTTAAGGTCTCTGAGTTTTATATAAAACATTAAGTTAAAAAATTTCCACGTAACATTCATTTCGATTTTTCTTTGAAAACTTCACCTTAAATTCTTCTTCATCACTTAAACTGTTTAAATCTAACCACTGAATATTTCGTGTACCTTAGACAAGAAATGCTTCTGTGTTTAAAGTCATTGTTTTTGTCCTGTAAGGGTCCGGTTCTTGAGACAAGTTCGGAAAAAGAACAAAATCGCCCAATAAACACACAAACGTTTTTAAAACGTAAAATATTTAACATGTAAAATGTTTATAAATGGTTTTTGGACAACTATTTATAGGGAAACTTGGCCTAAAATGACATACCACTTTGTGTTTAGTTTGTAACACATTTATTTTTTCACATAATAACTTGCAAAAATATGGCATGACTAGTATATTGCACAATCAAACAACTTATTCCTAAGAAAAACAAAGAATGATTCATTTTAGGACTAAAAAAATTTAACAGAAATATATGAAATGTGTTATTTTACCATAGTTCATTTGGGTAAAATGACATATACCCATTTGAGTATAATAGCGCATAATAATTCAGCACAGTTCGCAAATATATTGTTTGCGAGATTTTTTAACCCCCGTAGTCACAATATGCCCAACTGGAGCATTTTTGGCACCGAATCCAGGGTTCCTTTGACCCCGACTCGATATATATACAGAGTATAAACATGAGGGATTCTCGTCGTTATCATCAGCTGGAAATACGTCACTTTCCGTTTCGGCGTGTTGTTGAGCAGATAGGTTCTTCTTTGCACGTTTTGCAGCTCGACGAGATTCTACAGCCTGCTTCTCAATATGACTTTGGCTTTTATCTCCTCAATAATAGGAGACCTTTGTTGCACACCTGAAGTGGATGGCAGAGGAGAAATTTCTTGAGAGCGAATAAGGGACATTTGTAATAGCTGTCGATGACATAGGAGTGTTGTTTTGTTCGGCGGAAACTTGAGCATGATTGTTATTTTCTTCTGGCTCAACAATAACTTGAAGTATATCTTGTTCTGGTGGTACGATTGTAACTGGTGCAAAATTGAATAAATAATCAGGAAATACGTCTGGATTGATAGGCCAAATTCCACTAGTAGCATTATGATTTGTCGCGGCCTTCTCCATAAGCTGTAGTGAACAATCTACCAATTTGAATGGTCATTTAAGTATATTGTCACTTCCTGGTCATAGTAAGTTTTCATTGCACCAATGAAGCAAACATCCAGTGGCTGTAGTCGGTGTGTGCAGTGGGGCGGGAAGCATAACATCACAATTCCATGCTCTTTTGCAAAAGTTAAAACTTGGACGTTTTTGTGACTTGTCAAGTAGGAGGACAGCTTTATTTTCTACAGAGGAATGAATATTCTCTTTAAAATGATGGATCCACTTCAAAAACACCTCACCGGTCATACATCCTGTTTCCTGTGCTATTCCGAGGGTCCCTAATGGTGCTTCATCTGTTAACTACTGTTTCCAGTTTTTCCTATGGAATATGAGTGTGGGAGGATTAAAATTAGCAGCTAATCTCATGCAGGCAACCATTGTTATGTGTTGCCCTCTTTTTGCACTAGTGATTAGTCCGACTTGTTTACGGCCTTTTGTAGCCAACACTTTACCGGGTTTTTCTACTTGGATAGGTCTGAATGATATACCTGGATTCCTAGACTCACGCAACCGATCCCAGTCAGCCATTTTAGTAGTTCGGTTGAAACGATTTGTTATTCTATTCCGTTCCGCTAACTGATATGCCAGAGAACGGACATCATTACAAGATAAGCCAAACAGACGGGACTTTGGACTGGCGTGTAGTTTTTCTTTGGTATTGTCCTATCATACTGAAACGAATGTTAGGTACCTTTAGATATTAAAATCACAAAATTACTCCAACGTGGGTAAAATGACATGGTATGTCATTTTATTCAAGTGAACAATGTTTCATTTTACCCAAGTGCATTCACCAACAAATTTGTAGACACGAAATAACCTACAATTTTGTGAGAGCTCTCTAATATTTTTTCCATGTATAAGAAGGACATATAGTTACCTTGTAACTTGTAATTATAATGCTGCAGATTTTTTTCTGTGCGCGAAAATTAGCGCCAACAAATATTCTGCACTAGTCCACTGCACTTAACGGTTTCTAACACATTAACCGCTCGACTGAGGGTCACGCCGTTTGGAACCATGATACAATAAAATAGAAGATATGATTTCGCGCATGCTGGCTCTGACGTGACGCCGAGAGTGAACGCCTTGAATTAGTTTGCAGTTACATTATTGGATATGTTTATGTCGGTTAATTTTACATTTTTATTGTTGAAAATTAGCAAAAATTAATCAAAATGAGATGTGTAGTGTACGGTTGTGATTCAGACAATCACGTGAAATGCTTTGAACACGATGTCAGCTTTCCAAAAGACAAAAAAATGATACGAGAGTGGATCCGTTTGTCTAAACGCTTAGATAAATTTAATACCATAGAATATTAGACCAAATAATTATGCTGAAATTGAAAAAAAAAAAAAGTCACTAGCTCCTCTTGGTAATCGTAGAAATATGTTGGGGTTATATTTATATTTAAACTCCTAAATGGGCAGGTTGATTGTGTGGATCTTTTGAGTCATATGGGGATTAGCATTCCTTGTCAGGGTCTTCGCCATCAAGTTACCTTTCATGTGCCCTTTCATAGAACAACATATGGTGCTATGGGTCCTATAAATAGATATCTGTGCTTTTTTGAATAGCTTTAATTTTCATAATTTAAATACGTCTTTGGGCCAGTTCAAATATTGCTTAGGGCTGTGATTTGTTGAGTTATGTTGTGTTCTCAATTTTTTTTATTTATATAAATATTGTTTTATCACCTCTAGCTACATGGAAAGTGTTATGTATTTCAAATTAATTGGTTATGCTGTATCAGTCTTTATACCTGTCCATATTGTATTATTTATTGTTGTACTGTAACAGTTAGAGGGGTTTTCAGTAGGTGTATACATACATAATAACATAACTGGATAAAATATTCTTAGAAATGAAAATAGAAGAATTTCTATAAACAAAATGGTAACATAAATAAATAGGATTTCAAGTTTCAATTACATTCCAAAACGTAAACATAAATATCTATCCTAGACGCTGTCCTGCCAGACGTTGGTCAATGTTTGTTATATTTAAAGCTACTCACTAATAACTCTCACAAATAATATTATTTAATTAGTGTTTTTAAATGAAACTCAAGGTCTCTAGTTAATTCCACAATATAATACAAGTTATTGAAAATTCTAAAAAATTGACAATTGTTTCGATGATATTGATTTATCGAAACAATTGTCAATTTTTTAGAATTTTCAATAACTTGTATTATATTGTGGAATTAACTAGAGACCTTGAGTTTCATTTAAAAACACTAATATGAGCATATTCCACGATGTAAGGGTCGAGACAGTCAATATATTATTTAATGTTTGAAGATAGTTTAACTTCGTATCTAAAAACAAAAGAATAGTAGGTATTATTTTGAGCTTAAATTTTAAATTTACTATTTGTGATTATTGAAATTACTCACTAATTACTTTATATATCGATACCGATTCATAAACCCAAACATATTGTTTTGATTTTAAATTTCTATAAATAAATTGAATACCATTCTTCCATACTTGTTTTAAAATACATACTTTCCAGCACTGCAAATAACCACTTTTAAAATATATCTTATAAATAAAGAAAATGAAATTTATTGGTATTTTCAATAATTAATAAAAAATTTATTTTAAATAACATATTAAGTAATAGAAAATATTTGTAATAAAATGTTTCTACAACCACTATGTAAAACACGCTATTCTACACTAATTTTTATAAGCAAAGTAGCCTGTTTTCAATTTCTTTAATATCCGTTGGAAAAGTAATAATTTAGAGTGTTAAAAGTACACGCTACGGCACTTTCCCGACGGAAATGTTAATTTCAATTTTTTTTGACGATTTAACATTATCTTTATAGTGATTTTCGTTGATAGACACTAATATTACATTTAATTAAAGCTTATCAAAAAAGATACACCAGGCATAATAATTCAAAATTGATCAAATTTCATTATTAACTGGACCTACGTTTATTTGATTTTTCATTTTTTAAATTCTTTCTTCTGAAAAATTGAATAAAATATCAATATAAGTTACTTTTTTCTTTCATTAATAAACAGTTTTGTTGATTATGTTATTATTAATTGTTATTTGCCGTACGTGCCAATTTATTCTTTAACTTAATCTCTTTTTAGTCAAATTATACAGCACTGGCTGAAACATGTAACTTATGGAGGAACTGGGACGATATTGATGACAGTTGGCAGAGTGTAACGAGCATTCTAAATTGGTTTAGTGAAAATCAAGATCGTATTGCTCCATTTTCAGGACCTGGACATTGGAATGATCCAGATATGGTAATAGTTATTTGTAAAACAAGTGCCACAATGACTCGTTTTGTAGTATGAGTGAAGTTTGCGCAACGAATAGCGAGTACTACAGAAAGACATTGTAACATAAGTTTTACACAATATTTTTTATAATTAGCATTTATTTATTTTTTTAAATAAAATAGAATTACATATAATCCCTGTTTTTAAACTAGGAGGAGTGGTTTGAATTTAAGTTGGCAATTCTGTAGATTCATGATTGGTCAGATCACAGATGGTTTTATTCAACACTTTTGACATATTATGACCGAATAATTGTGTAAATAGTAAACAAACTTTCATTCAAGCAAACATAGGATTTATATCATGAACAGAAATATTTCTATAATACATCTTCACATAGATATCTGGTAATGTATCCCAAAAATCGAACGTTATGTGTACCTATATATTGATCCTATACAATATAAAAATAAACAATTGATGAATCATTGATGAATAAACATTAGCGAACTTTATTTATTAATATTTGTAATATATAATTTATTCAAATTTACCTTTAAGACCATTTAATATAATAATTTGCTAGCTAGAACAGTGCTAGACCATATTATAATTTGTTTCAAGGTCAAAGTCAAACGACAAATAAAAATACGCACTACATAAAATAACCAACTGTATGACTCTAAAAAGTACCAAAAAAGTGTTCAAAGAGACTTCATTGTGACACTGTAAACAATGTTATTTTAGATATAGATTTTAACGGGGTTACAATGCATTGAAACCTAAGGTTTATTGTGCTCGCTCTATCAGAGCTGTTCTCGCTACTATTACAGCGCGCCTTCCAGTTCCAGGGTTCTAATGAACTCTAGTATTTGGGACGGCTTCAACGAGGCTAGATCCTCACTCCTAAGTTTCTTGTCCGAAGCATTTCTTGCGTTGGCTTGCAATGCCGAGGCATTCTAGAACTAGGTGATCCGGAATTTCATCCTCCTCCTACAGAATCTACACTCGTCAATGTTATAATGAAATCTCTTTTATACGTGAATTATAAAAATTCGGCCCTACGGCTAAATTTTGTTCTATGCAGCTTTTAATGCCATTTGTATCTAATATGGCGTCCGTTGAATCGTGAAATTGTAAATTTTTAAATTATTAAACTCGCGAGAGAATTCATTTTCGTCAAAGCAGCGATCGTTGCTTTATGGGTCGACTCCATTTTTCTTTACTTCTTTTAGCTCATCATAGGAAATTACGGCTTAAGTTATGAACAGAGTAAAGCTCAAATGGCAGTTTGGTGTATTATGGCTGCTCCTCTAATAATGTCAGTTGATTTACGAACGATTGAACCAATGTTTAAAAATATTATTCTCAATAAAGATGCAATAGCAATTAACCAGGATCCATTGGGAATTATGGGTCGGTTAGTATTACAGGTTAGTGAACAATTTTGATACATTATTCATGATTTCTTTAGATTAACAAATAAAATAGATATGTTTATATTGATTTTTTCTTGCCCCAAACATCGAGTCACATTCTAAGCTCACTTGCGGACACTTCCACTGCTTTGCCATATTTAAAAAGTTTCAGTAGTTGCAGGAAAAAATGAAGTTTAATTGGAAATGTGTTAAAAAGTTATGCAAATAAAAACCAGTCATACTAATTTATGCATTTGAGTCACTTCTTTTAAAATTAATTAATAATACTTGAATTATACTTAATAAAGGCATATTCTTATATAAATTTTAAACAACTATTTCTTGTATCCTTAGATACCTTTATGGTTATAACTAAAAGTCGCAACATTACTCAAAATTTCAATACCTGTTTAATGTGTCAATAGTAATCGATTTAGTAGTTGTGTCCTTGTTTAATTACTATATAAAGAGAGATGCAAATATTGTCAGAATGTGATCGACGATCATTTCGAATACGCCGTAGTATGTAGTAAATAATGTCAAACGTGGTTTGCTTATACGTGCGTCATTACAACTAGAGAGTAAACATTGAGTTCTTTCGTTTTGATGTGTTTTTCAAGACTTTTAGTGACAAAATAAACTTTTAAGTTAATTATTTTGATGTTTTTGGATTATCATGGTTGAATGAATGAGTAGCTCATTCATAAATACGTTTAGTTTTGCGGCTAACAATTCTAAACGCCTGTAGTGAAATAATGAATGAATTACAAAAAGTGGGGATGGTATTGTAGATACATGGCCTTGGAAATTTCGGCTGTTTTTCTGACATACTTGGCACCGATGAACCTCTCTATATATATATTATTACTCTAAGATTATGTCCAAAACAGTGCCTTTATAAGTAATATAGCAAATAATGTGCATATGTTATATTATCACGACGGTCTCTTATCTTTCTTTACAGCTATACAGGTTTTCAATAGGATTTAGGCCTGGTGAACATACAGGCATAAAGATGAAATTATCCTCAAATGCACCTAACCAATGCCTAACTACTGGTTCTAACACCAAATCAACATGTACTAAGTGACATAGAAACCCGAGTTTCGGTAACATTTACCAATTATGTATTATAAAATCCTCCATTACAGATAATTATTCCACGATGTTATAATAGTATGTTGTAAAATAAGTATCACAATGACTCATTTTGTAGTACGAGTGCGGTTAGCATATTAGCAAAGCATATTATATACAAATTACAGTTGAAAGAATTTTTAAATTTTAAATGTTCAATAAATTACTAATACATACGTCGTAATTTATGAATATGGAACTAAACAGAGAATTATCAAGCACTCCACCAGAATTTAGCAATATTGCAGATAATGCAGTTAATGATTTACCTGGAAAATCTAAACAAAAATATGAACAGTTTTTAAAGTGGTGTGAAGGAAACATTGTGAAAAATACGCTCATTTAGTGCGCATCTTCAGTTGAAATAGGTCAAGGTTTTGGATGACAATAATAAGAATCCGTTGAGGTTATTGTATTTGTAAAATAAATTCTGTTCTATTATATTAATAATATAAAACGAAAAATTCGATATTTTCGTTTTTGTAACATAACCTATCTTTTAGAACATCACCATCAAATCACCTTATTAAATTACCAGTATAATATATATTTTTCGAGATATTTTCGACTTAAACTTTTTTCGGCACTTAAATATATGAATACTTATAATTAATACTTTGAATAATGCTCTGTTGCATTAACATACAAATAAAAGGTTCGTTTTAGTATCATCCAATAACAAGAAAATGGCGTACGTGACGTTTTCACTAAATGCGCGTATTACACAGAAAATGTCAGCTATAAATATCAGTCTGTAAACTATAACAAAAAATATCAGAATGTAGAACCACAGAAAAAATACCTAGAAAAGTTGTGTAGAATTTGATATGTTGCAGCGCTACTTGCTGAGAAGTTACAACAAAGAGGATGGTGTAAAATCCTTCTCCGTGAAAAAATACATATTAATACAGTTCCTTTAAAATGTAAAAGAAACATTGAAATAAGGAAAACTATTTATATTTGTATGCACTACTTTCCGCACACACTGTATTATATGTATAATCAATAATTTTGAAAGATTCGGTATACAAATCAAATGTGACATTTTAATTTTCGGATGACGTTTATGTAGAATATATTTAATGATAGACAGAATTATATTTCATTTGGGAGAATATATTTGAAATTTTAAAATACAGATTTCGTAGAAATTACGACTGTTGTTTCGTTGTGATAATTTTGGGAATATTAATTTGTTAATTTGTATTTGAATCTAGTAGTATAATATAGAATTTTGCATTCCTACTCACTATAGTCTTTTTATAACCATATTTCAGAAAATTAAACATTTTTTATTAAATAAAACTGTCGATCAAATCAGTGACAGTTGGTAATTTTTAGTGACAGAAATATTGGAAACGTCATCAGAGATTTAAAGTGCCTTTTATAATATTAAACATACAGTTACTGACCAATAGTGAAACAGATAATTTGGAGATACGTAAAAATTTAAACAAATTTTGAATAATTAATTTTTTAACAGTTTGATCCCACCCCGAGACAAGAGTAATAGGTCGATTATACATATAAATTCATTTTTAGAAATACTAAATTAATATTTATTAGAGCCGGGCATATTTTTGACAACTACTGTCAAAGTAGAAATTTCTTACATAAAGTTTTAAGTTGTATGTACAAGAATTGTCGCTGCGACAATATACATTAACGTGAGGTGAATTGAAATGTATCTTTACAGGAAGGTTTACATTAAAACTAAATAATTGAAACTCATCATAGAGGCTTGAATATATTATAATTTGGCTTCCAACGCAGGGCAATTATAATTAAAAGAAGGTATAATTGAATATATTATAATTTGTCACCCAAACGTGGGGCAACTATAAAAGAATATTGAATATATTATAATTTGGCTCCCAAAACGTGGGGCGATTAAGATTTTGCATATAACTATAAAAATATAGAAATTTATTGACATTATTATTAAAAAAAATTAAATATCTACCATGGAAAGAAGAATGACATTAAGGGATCGTAAACAGGTAGGAGTTGAAAGTTGATCTGATGAAGAAAGGGAAGAAAGGAGTCATGGAAGAGGAGATTTTCAGGTGCTGTACTTGGAACAAGGAAGGGAACAATCAGAAGGAGATGTGACAGTAGGAGATGAGGAAGAACAAGAAAGAAGGGAAACACAAGGAGGAATAAATAGCAATGATCAGTGGATGGAACAATTTTTTATGAAAAGGGAGGAGAATAGGAAGGCGGACATGGATAAACTGAATGAGAATATGAATAGTATGAGGGGAGATATAAATAGTATGAATGGAAATATGAATAATATGAGGGGAGAAATGTTAATAATCATTTGGAAGATATTAATATGTTTTACTAGGATACTAATAAGATATTTGGCAATTTTGAAAGATAAATTATAATAATATACAAGAATCGATTTGTCATTCTTTTATTAGGGGGATTTAATACAGTTCCTCTATTTAAAATGTAAAAGAAACATTGAAATAAGGAAAACTATTTATATTCGTATGCACTACTTTCGACACACACTGTATTATATGTATAATCAATAATTTTGAAAGAATCGGTATACAAATCAAATGTGACATTTTAATTTTCGGATGACGTTTATGTAGAATATATTTAATGATAGACAGAATTATATTACATTTGGGAGAATATATTTGGAATTTTGAAATACAGATGTCTCTGCTATCAGAATTACAATGATATTAAAAGAATTCAAATCTCTCTTTGTTATAGGGAAACATAAATTAGTGTTTTTAATAAGAAAATGAATTTTTCGTAACCAAAGGAGAGGAGATTTATTTATTTGAAGAAAGTTTAGTTAGTTGTGTTTGAAATCCCGAAGAGGCAACATCGTCATTAGAGTTGTCTCAATTTTTGGTAGATAGTAGAAGTTTTATATTTATACAACCAGATTCAAAAGCCATTTCATTATAAAGCCAGTGCGTGCATAATTCGAATAAGAATTGCATCGTGTGTAGTGAATGTGTTCCAGATTTCTAAATAAAATTTAGAAAGTATCCTGAATTCTAAGATCAATTAGAATTGTACGAGTTGTCCAGATATTAGTTGGTGAGTCCGATCCAGTTTCTTTACAATAATTTCTCGAGAAATAATAAGGCCTATTTTTAAATTAAATTTGACATAGATGCATCTATTAGATTTTTGATTGGAAACAAAATTAATAAATCATATAAGAAAATTCACATAAGAGAAGAAAAGTTTTGAACTAGAAAAATTTGAGTGAAGCTTGTTTTTGACATTTATCCATATCAAGATTTAGATCGACAATTGGAAGTTTTATTAAACGTTTTTCATTAGGTTGATTTATAGCATATAGGTTGTAGTAATTTTAAGTTTCGTAGAAATTACGACTGTTGTTTCGTTGGGATAATTTTGGGAATATTAATTTGTTAATTTGTATTTGAATCTAGTAGTATAATATAGAATTTTGCATTCCTACTCACTATAGTCTTTTTATAACATTATTTCAGAAAATTAAACATTTTTTATTAAATAAAACTGTCGATCAAGTCAGTGACAGTTGGTAATTTTTAGTGACAGAAATATTGGAAACGTCATCAGAGATTTAAAGTGCCTTTTATAATATTAAACATACAGTTACTATAGGTTCTGACCAATAGTGAAACAGATAATTTGGAGATACGTAAAAATTTAAACAAATTTTGAATAATTAATTTTTTAACAGTTTGATCCCACCCTGAGAGAAGAGTAATAGGTCGATTATACATATAAAATCATTTTTAGAAATACTAAATTAATATTTATTAGAGCCGGGCATATTTTTGACAACTACTGTCAAAGTAGAAATTTCTTACATAAAGTTTTAAGTTGTATGTACAAGAATTGTCGCTGCGACAATATACATTAACGTGAGGTGAATTGAAATTTATCTTTACAGGAAGGTTTACATTAAAACTAAATAATTAAAATTTATCATAGAAGGTATAATTGAATATATTATAATTTGTCACCCAAACGTGGGGCAACTATAAAATAATATTGAATATATTGTAATATATATGCTCATTTTCATGATGATCGGGTAAACGGTGTTGGAGTGATGAGAGAACATACATATATTAAAACATTAATTTATATTACTGTTTTAAATGAAACTTACTGAAAAAATGTTAAAAATTCTAAGAAATTTGACAATTATTTCGATATTAAATATCATCGTGAGTATGACAGAAGTTGCATTTCATTTGATGCCTACCTGATGTTTAATAATTTTTTTTGGCTAGACCAAGAAGTGACCTACCTTGTGATTGACTTAATATATGTTAATAGAAAAAAAGAAGAAGATATGATATTACAAATATTAAAGCTTAGATATTATTAGCCCTAAGGGGATATCCTGGATATCTTTTTCCCAATTCAGATCAGTATGTGCAATGATATAGAAAACCAGGAAAACTATATCTGCTGATCTTTATAATTATCACTTAAGGAGACAGTTTAAAAGTTGAGAACTCCCTAGATTTATCTGTTCATTGACGACTTCATATTGTGGTTTTCATAAGTGTCTTCTAATTTCCAATTCTTCAAGGAAATTCAGTTCTTGCTACTTATCACAAATATGTAGTTCTTCTAGTTCTGTGTTAGATGTCAAGTAAATGTTTTGCGTAGTGGGATTTATCTGGTTGTTTTAATTAGTATGCTCGTAAGTGTTCATTGTATCATATTTCAAAATTTCTAAAGGTTTGACCCAAATATACAGCATTACATTCTGGACATTTAAGTTTATATATACCAGACTTCTTTAATGGGGATATTTTTGTTTTTACATTTAACAATTTTGTACTCACGCTACTTTCTGTTGTAAAAGAAAAAAATTTGGCGAATGCGCCCCGATTACTAAGAACTATTTGTCATTATTTTTTTAGACTGTTTTATCTAGAGGTTTCCAGGAAGGTCGATTGTTTGTTGGGAGGCGCAATCGAGACACTTCCGGAATAGAAGGCACCAGAAGCACCATTACTATATAAGAGGCTACCTACCAATGGCGAAGTTAGTTTACAATTTAATCTCGTAACGAATAGACGTGAACATAAATATTAGTGAAGTATATATATGAATTAGTGTTAGTGAATATACAGTGTACATAAATTAAGTATAAGTGTAAGTGAGTTAAGTCTATAAATATATCCATATATGTATATATATATATATATATATATATATATATATATATATATATATATATATATATATATATATATACCGACAAACTACCTAAAACGAGAGTACCTGTATATCAGCTTTGAGTACAGCTAGTTGGCTGCACATTTTACTGTAGCATTATCTCAGTGTCCCTCGCGATCGATGACCACGTTCATAATTTTTCGGCCATTTGAAAGTTGACATTTTGTATGAAAAAAAAATTTCTGTATATATAGAGTGACTTTCGATTTAGTCACTTTTGATGGTTTCACATTTACATGCCGTAGAACGTTTGTATTGAGCTTTTTCGGTGTGGTGGTTTTTGTGGGGGTGTACTTACTCGGCAACTTCCGTTGCCTGTGATCTTGAGCTATAAGCAATGGTAGCCCATATCATTACTCCAGCAGTGCGATGTACATGTCGCTCAACAAAAAATTGAGGGCTTCGACATTCGCCTCGTCTCCTTCTCCCCCTCGATTTACCATCATGCATGACTAGGCAGAACCGGGGTTCATCACGGAAGACGATAGTGTTCCATTCCTGATTCCACATTAGTCGTTCTTGGCACCTCTGAACCAGAGTTAGAAGTAACACCAACTGATGTCGGTATGAGAAAACTACAAACCTTCTTATCCGTCTATAAATACATCGCATTCCAAAGAACCCTTCCACGTTCTGTAAACCACCTATTTGCAATTGCCCTTGTCGATGAGAAACTGTGCCTTTGGACCTTCGTATTCAGCCTTCTTGGTGCCATGCCTCATAACATCTGACAACAGTATCCACACTCCTGTTTATTTCACCAGCAATTCATCGGAACGACAGCCTAGCTTCCCGAAGACCAACAATTCGACCTCTCTCGAACTCAGTTAGCTGTGTATAATTTGCATTTATTTGTACTCTAATCAAGATAAACACTAGTGAATTCTTGTAAGGCAACTTTTAAAACCACTGTACTTGAATCAATTTTGTATTCTGATATCCGAACGGACCGGTTCGTCCAGTATTTACAGCAAAATAATAATTGAATAAAAACAGAAATGTTCAACTGATGGCGCTCAAACTCTAATCTTGTATTCAGACTTTTATTATAAACATGTACGCGAAATATTTTTGAAATAAAATAATGTTTACTGGTTGTTCGAGATTCTATGTCACTAAGTATATCTTTATCAGTTAAAGTTGGTTGACTGGGAAACAAAGGAGCTCTAGTTCCGATCATAATACCTCCCCACAGTATTAGAGTTCCTTTCTTATGTTTTGAAAATATGAACCCGGAACTCCACCAGAAGTATTCCAAAGTTTATCCTTAAGTTAACCTTTTAAAACTGTAGAAAATTGGATGAATTATTCGATTTCAAGAATATTATGATTTAAGTGTGTCCATGTTCAAATTTCTATGATTCATAACATGTTTTTTTATAAAAATATATCATTTTGTAGAAGGATAGAATGGATGTATGGACCAAACCATTAAAGCCTAAAGAAGATGGAAGAAAACCTTTCGCAATCGCTATTATGAGTCATAGAGTAGATGGTTACCCATATAGATTCAATTTTACACTAGGCGAACTCAATATTACGAATTGTAATCATTCCCTCATTAAAGTAAGTTCTTACTTCACTTCACTATTTTATCACTTAAACTGATATTTGTGATTAGTATAAAATGCCTTATTAGCTTCTTTTCTTCTTTTTCCAACAATATTTAGCTTTTTACCTTTTTTACAATCCCAAAAAATATTGCTCTTGAGTCTTGAGTGTGCCAATATAGACAAAGTTAGCTACAGTTCTAACAACCATTCAAATTTTGTCATTTTGTGTCATATGAAACAATTTCATCCAATCATGTCGACATTACACCGACTATTTCACACACTTGTCAAATGAACCAATCAGGAGCTCTAGTCAAGTTCGGGTTATCGATAACACCAAACTTGACTCTCAACCCTGATTGACCTGTCAAGTTCGTTATTTTCAGATTTGTATATGTGACATTTAAACGTCAGATATGAGTAATCACGTTGTGCACGCATTTAAAAATGAACAGATATGGGATAAACTCTATGTAATTAATCATTGTTAATGTTCCTGTTTATTAAATAAACTTCTTAACTTTTTTGCGAATTTCTTCTATTTCTGCCAAATTTCAGATTTTTTACCTCGTTTGTGAAATAGTCTAATAAAATTCCACTCGTGATTGAATTTATCTTAAAAGTCTGTCTTTTATTTCTGTACTCAACTGAATTGCTTCAAGGAAACATCACTTGAAGGCGTTTGGTTTTTCTGTTGAAATCCGTTGTTTTGTGTTTTCCCATGTTTCGATCAACATCTTTGCCCCCAAGTTTCGCACCCTTATTTGGTTGTACCGTACTGAGGACGGCTAATGAGCCAGAAACATCCATGTCTGCAGTAACCATTTTTCTTTTTGCGTGAATTACCCAAGAATCTCTTTGTTGTTGGGTTTACATATCAACTGAAAGTTTTAATTTAGGTTGTTTTATTTCAATATATGGCAATGGGTTATTTGACACTATATTAATTTCTACTATCTCTGATTTTTTTGTTTGACGGGTTTTCCAAAAATTTTGATTTTTTGCTGAGTCATTCTCCTCAGAACAAACAAAATTCTCAAAAATCTTTCATTATTTCTTCCTCTTCAAATTCATTTTCATAATCATTACTATATAATTCTTCACTTACAAAATTTACATAAATTAAGTCTAAGTAAATGAATAGTAGTGAAGTGTTTATATAAATCAATGTAAGTGAATATACTGTGTATTTAATATAAATTAGTGAATAGTTTAGTGAATGAATAAATTAATTGAGTAGACATACCGTGTGTATAAATTTATCCCACTGTCGTAATAAAAACGTTTAACGTTAAAATAAATAAGAAAAACATCACATTGGTGTCAGGTGTGGGGTAATATAAATAAATAGCTACGTAAAAATGGCCAAGAGACTAAGTGACCTGAAAGTGACTGAACTAAAAGCAGAATTAGATAATCGCGAGTTGCAAACGTCCGGTGAGAAGACTGAGTTAGTAGAAAGACTTGAAGTGGCACTAGTGAGTGATGGCTTCGATTCAGAAACATTTTTATTTAAAGACTAGGCTGCCTCCTTAATCTCGTCCATTTCTAACATGGACTAGAAGATTTCTGCCATGGAAGAGAAGATTTCAAATAATGTGAAGAACGATATTTCTGCCATGAAAGAGAATATTTCAAAGAATGTGGAAAACGATATTTCTGCTAACATGGATAAGATGTCTGCTAATATGGACGAAAATATTTCAACTATGAAGAACGATATTTCTGCCGATATCTTATCAATGAAAAACGACATTTCCGCTGACATCGAAAATAAAATTTCGTCTCTAAAATGGGATATGGAGAATAAGATGACAACGATGGAAAATCAGATGAGCGAGATAATCAAGGAGTTAGAGACAAATATTGCCGATTTAAAAACACAAGACAGGCCAACAGAAGATCGAACAAATAAAACCTTGCAACCTAGAAACACACCGCAAGATAGAAAATATTGGCAGTTTTACCCTAGTCAAGGCCCCAACGTTCGATGGGAAAATGTCATGGACCAATTACGTAAAACAGTTTGAAGCAGCTGCTAGAGTAAATAATTGGTCCGATAGGAAGAAGGCGGTGAACTTAACTATCACGCTTCGGGGAGATGCCTTAGATGTACTTCAGACGATACCTCTGGAAAAAACGGATGACTTCGAGTAGCTGAAGAAGAGGTTGGACATGCGATATGGCCACAAATATCTATAACATTTGTACCTATTACAACTGAAGAACCGAAGGCAGAAACGTGACGAAGCCCTTCAAGAGTATGAAGTGGATATAGTTCGATTCGATTATCCATCAGCACAAGAGAACATGATGGAATGTCTGGACATCCAGGCCTTTATTGATGGCTTGCGTGACCCCGATATGCAGAGGACGCTTCGTTTAGCCCATCCCAAAACATTGGTCGATGCATTAACTGCTGCTCTTGAATATGAAGCAGCCACGAAGGCTTCGGGATATAACAAAGTCAGGACCATCCAAGAACAAGGTGACGAGGACAGATTTGACCAGATCGTCAGTTTGATAAAAAGTATGATGGACAAGGATCCGAGCAAGCTCAGATACAGGAATTGCGGGGAGCTAGAGCATGTACGCAGATCGTGTAAGCGCCCTAGGACTCCTGCAAACCAAGAACCCCAGTCTCAGGAAAACTAGAACGAGTCGGCTACGAGGGGGCAGCGCCGACCCATGATCATTCCAAAGACCCTCTCATACTAATAGGTTCTCTTAGATGTCGCAACGACAGTGTATATGTAGATGATGAAGTGAATGGCAAGAAATATACTCTGCCGGTAGACACTGTAGCAACTAGAACTATTGTACGACCAGAGGTAATAAACTCCAAGAAGAAGCTTCTACCAACGAGACTGCGGAGCGCCACAGATGAGTGTGCCAACGTTCACGGGGAGCCACAAATCCAATTGGGAATTGGCGCAGAGAAGTTCACGCATACGGGAATCGTAGCTGACATCGAAGAAGACGTGATTCTGGGAATGGACGTAATAAATATACATGGTTTCCCATTATACTATAGAAACAGAACAATTAAAGTAGGTTCAGAAGAAGTAATACTTCATCCATATGAAGGCAGCACGGTGTTGGCAGCTGTACAGGAAGATACCGTTCTACCTGCACGAAGCGAAACCATAATAGTAGCACCGCTACAGGGAATCAGGGAGGAAGATACACCGGTTATTATGGAGCCCAGGAATCACAACGAAAAAGTTGGCAAAGGAGTACTAATTGGATAAGGATTGGTTACGCCGGTGAAAGAGATCTCACAGTAGGTGTGATAAACGTGAACGGTTACCCAGTTACCATCAAGAAAGAACTCAGAACTGGATCCTGCGTACCAGTGACGTGTATAGTTCACCAAACAACGGCAACTGACAATTCCAATGCCAGATACGAATAAATGTTATCAATCTGGTCAATCCTTAAATCAAGCTGAGGAAAGGAAAATGAGAGAATTTCTCTTGCAGTATCGAGTCCTATTCGCACCAAAACGAGAGAAGACTGGTAGAACATCAGCCGTGAAATACAAAATCAATACTGGTAATGCCAAGCCAATTAGGCAACCAGCGCGAAGACTATCACGAGCGAAGAGGAAGCTGAAAGAATAATTCGAAAAATGGCAGAAGAAAAAGTAATAGAATCATCTACTAGTCCATGGATGTCTCCAGTAATGCTCGTCAAGAAAAAGGATGCAACTATACGAGACTCTGCGTGGACTATCGCCAGCTAAACAACGTGACGAAGAAATACAGATATCCTCTACCTCGAATCAACGATACGCTATATACTTTGGCCGGCAGCAAACTGTTTTCCACTTTGGGCCTGAAGTTTGGATATAGGCAAGTAGAAATGGACCCAGAATACAAAGAGAAGACTGCTTTTACCACCGGATCTGGACTATGGCAATTCAACGTCATGCCATTCGGGCGCTGTAATGCGCCCGCGATATTTGAAAGACTCATGGAAAACGTCTTGAGAGGGTTGTCTTGGAAAGCATGCCTGTCCTATTCGGAAGACACCGTAGTACTGGGGAAGACATTTGACGAACACCTGAAGAATTTGGAAGATGTATTCAAACGACTCCAAGCTGCAAAGCTCATGTTAAACCCAATTAAATGTCAGCTATTCCAAAACCGAGTCACTTATCTACGTCATATAGTGAGCAATGAAGGAGTGGTGGTGGATCCAGATAAAATTCCTTCCATTCAGCAATGGCCGCAACCAACCGACAAACATGAAATAGGAGTTTCCTTGGACTTTGCACATACTATAGAAGATTTATCAGGAAGTTTGGAGATATTGCCAAGCACCTAACTCGACTCACAGAAGAAACAAGAGCTTTCCGATGGGACAAAGACTGTCAAACGGCTTTTGAAACCTTGAAGAGACATTCAACCACGACGCCGATATTATGATATCGACTACCAGAAGGAATCTTTATTCTGAACACTGACGCAAGCAACTGCTTCACGAGAATAGAGCTTTCGGCGGTAGTAAAGTCCGTGGAACACTTTTATCTGTATCTCTATGGAAACAAATTAACTGTCTCGACTCTTTGTGGAATCTACTCATATTAGTGTTTTAAATGAAACTTACTGTTTCTAGTTAATTCCTCAGTATATTAAAAAATGTTAAAAATTCCAAAAAATTTATAATTGTTTCGATATTATCTAAATATCATCGTCAGAATTTAAATAGTATCCAAACAATTGTCAATTTCTTAGAATTTTTAACATTTTTCAATATACTGTGGAATCAACTAGAAATAGTAAGTTTCACTTAAAACACTTCTATGGAAGGAAGTTGTTAATCCGAACTGATCACGCAGGACTCAAGTGGTTAATGCAGTTCTAGAATCCCGAGGGACAGATCGCTAGGTGGATTGAACGACTTCAAGAGTACGATTTCGACATCGAACATCAAGCTGGTGTGAGTCACTGAAATACAGACTCCCTGTCCAGACTGTTCCCACTGCAACAAGGCGGAATCTAGGGAAACTGCAGTTTCAAGAACTACAGTAGTCAACGAAGAATGGTCACCCACCAGGAATAGAGATGATGAGGAGAATAATCCTCACCTAAAGGCACTCCCTTGTCCTGGAAGAAGGGCTGTTGAAAAGGGTCTCTAAAACGATGATGGTTCCGAGATGAGAAGAAAGATAGTTTTCTCGAGAACGAGAGTAGCTGAGGTACTGAGAAAGTTACACGACAGTCCATCGGGAGGTCATCTGGGAGTGAAGAAAACCCTTCAGCGAGTTAGTGAACGGTTCTATTGGATGAACAGCTCCGACGATGTGAAGGGCTGGTGTAAGAAATGTCCGACCTGTGCTACGAGTAATGAACCACATGACAAGAGAGGCACCCATGAAACAATATAATGTTGGAAGCCCTTTTGAAAGGATTGCTCTAGACATCGCTGAACTATTTCCGTCGACAGAAAATAGTGGTATATACATCCTGGTTGTAATGGATTATTTCACAAAGTGGGTGGAAATTTATGCGATCCCGAATCAAGAGGCCACAACTGTCGCGGAAGTACTGGTGAATGAATTTATCAGCCGATGGGAAGTTCCCTTGGAATATCGCGTGATATGTTAACGGCAACAGCAAAGAGATTCATGGGTAATTCACTCTATTTCAGTAGCCCTTTATTTTGCGTGAATTACCCATGAATCTCTTTGTTGTTGTTGTTAACATATCACGCGATATTCCTACATCTTCTTTGTTATTTACTATGGGTCGGATGGTTGATGGCGGGGGGGCTATATGCGCCTCCGTGTCGATGTTGGTTGTTGTCCTGAAAACTCGGCATCTTCCAATTGAAGACACAAATGAGCGTTAGGTTTCCCTGCTGAAATCCGTTATTTTGTGTTTTCCCATGTTTCGATTAACATCTTTGCTCCCAAATTTCACATCCTTATTTGGTTATGCCGTGCTGAAGAGGCAAAATGGGCCAGAAACATGCATGTCCACGGTTACCACTCTATTTCAGTAGCCCTTTATTTTGCGTGAATTACCCATGAATCTCTTTGTTGTTATATATATATATATATATATATATATATATATATATATATATATATATATAAAGAAGATGTAGGAATATCGCGTGATATGTTAACAACAACAACAAATATATTCATGGGTAATTCACGCAAAATAAAGGGCTACTGAAATAGAGTGGTAACCGTGGACATGCATGTTTCTGTTAGCAAATTTCACATCCTTATTTGGTTATGCCGTGCTGATGAGGCAAAATGAGCCAGAAACATGCATGTCCACGGTTACCACTCTATTTCAGTAGCCCTTTATTTTGCGTGAATTACCCATGAATATATTTGTTGTTGTTATATATATATATATATATATATATATATATATATATATATATATATATATATATTATATAAATATAAATAAACATCTTCTATTTTTGTGTTAGAAGTTTCTAGACCTGTAACTCACATTCTATTTTTCTAGGATATTTTTGAATCAACAACATTAGGCTTAGTCGGCGACAAAGAATTGATATTTACACGAATAAAACCAACTGGTGAGTTCAACTACTTTATTTAATATTTTTTTATTTAATAATACGCATCAACTGCATGGGTCATTAGCTTCATTCAGGATTACAAAAAAAAGCGTGTCGAATAATGCCTATTTGAGCCTCAGAACATCTATCGATTTGAGAAACTTTTTCAAATGATGCACATTACATGAGGATCTGCCAGAAGGAAGTTGCGCCTGTTTTCGTTTCGTTCTTAATTGCGGAAACTGAGTAAATTTTCACGGGAGTATTTCATTGCAATAATCGCATTTTGGTATAGTATTGTTACGAAGCTGCACACTGTAGTAGTCCCTGAAGCCGACTGTGCTCTAATTCAATATCTGAAGTTGAAATTTTGAATTTTGGCGGGAGCCTACGGATTTCTAGGAAAGACTACTTTATTTGTGATTGTTTTTATGGACATTCTAAGAAAGCCGATTGCTTGTTGGGAGTCGTAATCGAGAAATTTCAGGAATTCGATGGCTCCAGAAGACGTTTTAATATATAAGCAACTACCTGCGAACCAGGAGTCAGTTTACAATTTAACCTCGAAGTGAATATACGTGAAAATCAATATAAACGGTTGTGAAGTATTTATACGAATCAAGTGTAAGTGAATATACAGTGAATTTAATATAAATTAGTGAATAGTTAAGTGTATGAATAAATTACGTAAGTAGATATACCGTGTGTTTGAGCTTATCCCACGCGTTGTGATAAAATTATTTAAATAAATAAAAATAAAACATTACATTGGTGTCAGGTGCGGGGTAATATAAATAAACAGGTACGTAAAAATGGCTAAGAGACTAAGAGACCTGAAAGTGGCAGAACGAAAGGCAGAATTGTGAAGGCTTGTATCCAGAAACATTTTTATTCAAAAGCGAGGCTTCCACCTTAATCTTGACAATTTCTGATATGAAGAACGATATTTCCACTATGAAGAACCATATTTCTACTATGAAGAACGATATTTCTGTTTACATGGACGAGAATATTTCATCTGTGAAGAACTATATTTCTGCTAGCATGGACGATAAGATTTCAACTATGAAGAACGATATTTCTGGTGATAACTTATCTTTGAAAAATGGCATTGCTGCTGACGTCGAAAATAAAATTTCGTCTCTCAAATCGGATATCGAGAATAAAATGCAACGACGAACGAGAAAATAGAATTGGGTATCGAGAATAAAATTACAACGATCGACAAGAAAATCATGGAGTTATAGAGAAAGATGACAGATTTAAGATCACAAGACACGCCGGCAGAAGAAAAGAAGATAGAACAAATAAGCAGCAGCAAGCCAGAAATTGCTCGAATTAAGGCCCCAATGTTTGACGATAAGACGTCGTGAACCAATTATGTAAAACAGTTTGAAGCAGCCGCCATCGTTAGAGGTAAGTTTAGTGGATCATCAATGTCTGCCTCAATTTCAATTTTATTTTGATCTTGGAATTATTTGTGACGGATAAGTGATATGTTCTGGTTGATTTCGCTGGAGCGCTGTTCGTAGACATTAGCGAGGGCGTTTCATATGTCAGTGTTGTTACTTAAAGTGTGAGCTTCGACCTCAAATCTGTTAATTTTAGTAGTATTACCTTTTATGACGAATATTCTTCTTACTTTTTGCCAAATTTCGATCCATGATTTGCGTTTGCATTTTTTATTATACACCTGGATTTTGCGAACAGTCTCAAAAACTCTACTATGCATTGTACTGTTTTTAGTCGTTTATATTTATTAAAGGCGTAGTTGCTATCGTCGATGGCGATTTTGCATCCGTTGTTCCACCATGGAACATGATGTTTTTATAATGATAGTTGGGTTTTCCGATTGACTTAGTTGCGGAATCTATGATAATATTCGTAAACTGATTTGTCTATGTAAGAAGAAACTGTAGATACAGTAAGTATTCGATTTTCTCTTCAACTACGGATGAGAAAAGTTCCCAATATGTATTTTTTAAATTCCATGTGGAAGCGATGGGGCTGTAATTACAGCTGGAGTTATTTTATATAATGATGGGATGGGAATCGATGTTATTGCTGTTGTAGTATAGTCTAGTATATCCCAAGTTAGTAATAACAATGTTGGATCTCATATCAAAATATCAATACACGAAGAGTATCTAGTTTGAATTCTGAATCTAGTAGGTCTACCATCATTCAAAATAACAAGGTTGTGTCTGTCAGTTGATGGTATCTGCTCTAGCAAGTCATTAAAATCTTTGAAGTTGAAATGCAGGTGGCAAATATATATTGCAGATAAGAATGTCGCTTTTGTCGTAAATTTTGATAGCTATCGTTTCTAGGTTTGATTGTAGAGCTGTGCTTCGATGATGTTAAGTATTAGAATTGCTACTTCGCCGCTGGCTCTCTGAGGAACATTACAATGTTTGCAGCATATCTGATACTGGATTAAGGCTTGAACTTTGTCAAGTTCGTTTGTCACTGAAACAATTTTAGGGCACTGTAAAGCGTTAGTTACAAAATATAATAG
This sequence comes from Galeruca laticollis, assembly GCA_963921935.1. NCBI lineage: Eukaryota > Metazoa > Arthropoda > Insecta > Coleoptera > Chrysomelidae > Galeruca > Galeruca laticollis. Next base: position 57,431,151 of record OY998177.1, read on the forward strand.
TTTATGTGGTATGAATCAAAAACTGACGTACGTGTACCAGACCGAACATATTTAGATAATAGTTTTATTTAAAAAAGCATGTTAATAGATAAAAAATAATATATGCGTTTCTTCATTGCCAACCAACTTTCCGTATTTCTTTATAAAAAATATTGTAAATATTTCCATGTCTTGAATTTATTTAAAATAAAAAAACCTCTTTGTATTATGCCCCATGGAAAATTAAAATTGATGTGTTTCAGGAATTTTGCGACATACTTTGATCCGGTTAAACTTTCCACTCTGTATAAGATATAAGGGGGATTCTAAAATCACAAAAATTTGTTTATATTTCACATGTGTAATTTATTAATATTCATCCTCACTGATGCAAACATATAATTATTTTGAAATTAATCTATTTCAGGTGGTGCTTTGTTTGTAGTCACTCCACAGAAATAATTGGAATGCAGCTTAATTTATTTCTTACATTAAATGTTTTCTGATAATTTGTTTTTTATTCATGTAAATCCTTTGTTTTGCCGGTGTATGAGTTTATGTGTGTGTTCTATAGAAACAGAACATACATGTCAGTTGATATTTGACAAATAGGTTGATATGTTAATAATTAAATATTGTTGTGAGATAATTATTTTAAATTTCAATTTATAAACTAAAATGTTAGAATCTGAGTTAGATTGAGACAATCGAGCTAACAGAAAATGCAGAAAATAATTTGTTACCGACTAAATCGGCTAGTGAAAGCTTCATTTGCCAGATTTAAAAAACGGCGTGAAATTAAAAAAGACCAAAAAATATACAGAAAATGTAGTATTAGCTTATTTTTGGAGCTGGTTAATAAAGAAAAAATGAAAAGTTCCACAATATGGTCAAACTATTCAATGATAAGATCAATGCTAAGTACTAAAAGCAAGGGATTGATATTAGTGAATTTTTAAAACTTCGGGCTTTTTTAAAAAAGCAAAATGAAAGCTATATCGCCAAAAAAACCAAAAGTTTTTACATGAGCACAATTTAAAAAATTTCTATTTGAATCTCCAGATGATAGATTATATTTTAATTTGTATCTAAGGGCAACCCAAAAGGATCTAGTGTATCCCCCCTTTCTCGAGCTGGGCATGTACCCTACACCCCTTCATACAGTCCCAGGATAATAATGAATGCTATTATTTGGGACGGCTTCAGGGAGGTTCATTCCCCGCTTTCGATGTCGGTCGTCCCGAATACCCGAGCACGGATGCCTTGCTGTCTCGGCGCAGACAGAGATTATGTGTTCCGGTGTTTCGCCCTCTTTTCCACAAAATCTGCAGTCGGCGGTGTTTTTTACTTCAATTCAAAGATAATATGATTTCATTGTCTCGAGGTGTTCGTGCAAGTGGCAGTGTCCCGTCAGGAACCCCGTGAGGATTCGTAGGCTGTTTTTATATATTTAATTCTAAAATTTCTTTATCTTTGTGAAAAATTCAGAAATACTCTAGAACTAATAATGTTAACATGTATTCCTGAATTTTAAAAAATTCTGTTATGTATGTAATACTACGATTTATGAGTTAAATAGAAAAAGGTTATTTTTATGGAATAAACTTTGTACTTCTATTTCTAATGCTTAAGAAGTTTCTTCAAGTAGTGGCAAATTTATTTGCTGGAGTTCGATTGTATTATCTAAAATCTGGTAATATCTAAAGTAATCAGAAATTTCTGACAAGATACAAACTTGAAAGGTTAAATTAGAGCATCTATTAAAAAATAAAAATTTAAATTAACATATTTTAATCATGTACATCAATTTCCTCCGGATAACACTTTTATGCTTGCATTTGTATTACTTACGATACTTTTAACATGGACGGTGAGTAGATACGAGGTGTTTTAATAAAAAATCCAATCACTGCAAAAATCAATTTATTTTTATTATTTAGACATTATAATTACAAATATAATATTTAAAAACCATTGTTGGAGATGCAGTATATTTCTTTGAGTGTAGGAGTATGGTCCTCCAGTGGTGTGGCAGGAAGGAGGCGGGGTATAGACAAGAAGTAAACAAGTAAAGCCATAAGGACACTAATTAACATGTACCTCTGTTATTATTGATCATATTAAAGTGGGACAAACGGCATTATGAAGCATAGGGTATAAGGTTAAAATCTTACGTAAATGCCCTAAAGTTAACCTACCTTGTCCACTTTCGATAAAATAAATGTTTCAAATTTTAGCAGATGATTTAAATTAAAAACAAAGATGCCTTCATATAAAAAAACGGACAGACCAAAAGAATGAAAATATTCATTTAATTTTCTAGGAAATTACTGTCGAAGGTCCAATCTATCAAGAAAAAAATCAGGAGTGCACTACAATGATGCGTTTAAGAAGTATTGTGAGTCAAAGTTACAGTATCGAATAATGAGTGGTAAAATCAAATATCCATAGCTACTCAAAAATTAATAGAGTTAGGACATTAACAATGTCACCCATCGATGTGGGACGAAATTTCATCTAATCGAACATGTTTGGAGACAGAGAGAGGCTAAAAATATGTTTTTAGAGAATTGCGAAAAAAAATGTAATTATGAGATGTTTGGTACGAATGACAGAAATCTGAGGGTAATGTGATGAATCCGATTGAAATTTACTAATTCGACCCTTACTGTTTCTAAATAATTCCACAATATAATGAAAACATTATAAAAATTTAAAAAAATATTGTTAAATATTATCTCCAGAATGACAGAAGTTACATTTCATGAGATGCACATCTGTTGTTTAATAATTATTTTTGGCTACCTTGTGACTGACTTAATATATATATGAATAGAAAAAGAAAATTCTACAAATATTAAAGCTTAGATATTATTAGCCCTATGGGGATATCCTGATTATCTTTTTCCCATTTAAGATCAGTATAACATTGCAATGGTATGGGAAACCAGGGAAACTATATCTGCTGATCTTCACAATTATTACTTAAGAAGGCAGTTTAAAAATGGAGAACTTCCTTCAAATTTCTTATTCTTCAAGGAAATTTAGTTCTTGTTTCTTATCACAAACATATAGTACTTCTAGTTCTCTGTTAGGAGTTAATGCATGTTTGGTGTCAAGTAGTTGTAAGAAATGAGATTTCTCTGGTTATTTTAATAAGTATGCTCGTGTGTTCACTCTGTCTAATTTCAAGACTTCTAAGAGTTTGGTTCAAATAGACACCAAATCATTCTGGATATTTAAGTATTTATTGTAAGTATTATAAGTTAGCTAAAAAACTAAACATTATACTCAATTATGGATATATATCTAAATACTCAATTGAAAATTCAATAGAACTAATAAGAAAATTGAAAACATTCAACTTACAAGACTTTAAACTAATTTCATTTGATGTTACCACGATTTTCTTTAAACGTCGTCAAAAAGAATGCATAGCACTTTTAGGAAAATTACTAGAATATAAAAATATTAATCCAGGAATAATATCAGATATACTTAATTTATTTGATGTATGTATTTATTAGATTAGGGATATTGACTAATTTTTTGAATAGCTTTTATTTTAAAGATATACCCTATATAAACACGAAAATAATAATTTTATAAAAAATATGGCAAATTCCAAATAAAAAATACGTAAATGAAAATAAGTTTCAGAATTTCCGCTAAAACTATCCATACCGTCTTGTGACGTTATAAGACTTTAAACGTATCCCGCGTTCTGTCAGAGTTAACTGATCTTGACTGATTTTAACATTTTCCGCATCAATATTACTGATCTGTATTATAAAACTACCTAAGTAAATTGTTAAGCAAATTCTTATACCGAAGCGATTCCAACAATTTTTTTTGCTTCTACGTATTGATTCACTATATTACGAAACTTTTAGTTATACAATAGTCACTCATCCAAGTGTTAGAGATCTTATTTATGTTTTTTCTATTCAATAATGTTTGCTAGGCTAAGCTCTACAATTATTTTATGAAATTCATCATCATTCGGATATACTTGTTTTAATCTGTCTACCAATAAGTTTGGATCCGACCAATTGGAAAGAATGTCATAGCTTTTTGGTGTGTGAGAACCTGTTGGAATTGTAATTGGTTCATTGAGTTGTTTTACGGTATTATTCGACTTATTTTTAATGCAGAGTTTATGAGAGTCATCGAACAGTTTTGTAACATCACTTAAATTTCTGGAGTATTTACGCTTTTTAAAGAGCGGTTTTGGATAGTTCTAACAACATTATTATCTGATCGTATAAGATGTTTTTTAAATATAGATATTACAAAAATGTATTTTGATTTTTCTTTCTAAAACAGAGAGCGTACTCTGGTACTTACACAGTAAACCAAATTTTGATTTCCAATTTCAGTTCTTACGAAAATAAAATAAGGGATCTTTTATGAAATCTACGTTAGAAAAATCGAAAGTTTGTCTAATTATGTATCCAAATAACCAATAACCGGTTCTTTCTGTAGTAGCACGGTTTCGATCTTATATTTCTCTTGATTATTCACACGGTTCCAGAAATGATTAACATATTATCTATAGTTAAATTTTTGTAATAAGCACAAATATGGCAAGGGAATTTAGGTACATATATATATATATATATATATATATATATATATATATATATATATATATATATATATATATATATATACTACCCAGACTGTTTCCCTCACACCCAACAAATCCCTCTAACCGACGTAGGTGGATTGGACCCTGGGGACGTACAGGCAGCTGGAAGACACGACGAACCTTAGAACTCAGGCTTGGCACATCGGATAAACCCACGAATACCCTCCCGCTCGAGCCAGGAAAACCACCCTCCCCCGAGGTTCTTCATCAGGGGAAATATGGCTCTATTGTGCCCTACGGCACTGGTGACAGCACCGTTGCAGGAAGGAAAAAATAAAACGGGAAATACAAAGCTAAACAATGAGGACCAATTTGTTACACTAGGTGACAAGGTCAAAAATTGTTACATTTTGTTACATTTTCAGTGGTATTTTTGTAATAAAATGAGCTTTTTATATTCGTACAAGACATGGGAATAATGAAGTCACGTTAAAAAGGCATTAATTTTGTTTTATTGGTCAAATATCCTTCATTATATGAGGTATAGTTGTAATGACCATTCATTATCAAAATGAGCTTTGTGGAAAAATGTGCGAAATTAATATGTAAAAACAAATTAACTGTCTCGACCCTTACTTCGTGGAATCTACTCATATTAGTATTTTAAATGAAACTCACTGTTTCTAGCTAATTCCACAATATAATGAAAATTGTTGAAAATTCTAAAAAATTGACAATTGTTTTGATAAATCAATATCATCGTCAGAATGACAGAAGTTACATTTCATTTGATGCATACCTGATGTTTAGTAGTTATTTTTGGCTAGACCAAGAAGTGACCTAACTTGTGATTGACTTATTATTAGCCCTATGGTGATATCCTGGATATCATTTTTCCAATTAAGATCAGTATAACTGTGCAATTATATAGAAAACTACGAAAACTATATCCGCTGATCTTTACAATTATCACTTAAGAAGACAGTTTATTAGTGGAGAACTCCCTAGATTTAGCTGTTCATTGACAACTTCATATTGTGGGTTTCTTAAATGTCTTCTAATTTCCAATTCTTCAAGGAAATCCAGTTCTTGTTTCTTTTCACAAATATGCAGCACTTCTAAAACAACCAGATAAATCCTACTACGCAAAACATCTACTTGACACCAATCATCCATTGACACCTAACACATAACTAGAAGTGCTGCATATTTGTGAAAAGAAACTATAACTGGATTTCCTTGAAGAATTGGAAATTAGAAGACATTTAAGAAACCCACAATATGAAGTTGTCAATGAACAGATAAATCTAGGGAGTTCTCCACTAATAAATGTCTTCTTAAGTGATAATTCTAAAGATCAGCAGATATTTTTTTCCGTGTTTTCTATATCATTGCACAGTTATACTGATCTTAATTGGAAAAATGATATCCAGGATATCACCATAGGGCTAATAATATCTAAGCTTCAATATTTGTAATATCACATCTTCTTCTTTTTTCTATTAACATATATTAAGTCAATCACAAGTTAGGTCACTTCTTGGTCTAGCCAAAAATAACTAATAAACATCAGGTAGGCATCAAATGAAATGTAACTTCTGTCATTCTGACGATGATATTTATCAAAACAATTGTCAATTTTTTAGAATTTTCATTATATTGTGGAATTAGCTAGAAACAGTGAGTTTTATTTGAAATTCTAATGTAAATAACAAATAATACTAATTTATGTATTAGAGAAAAAAAGAGTTAGGTAAGTACATCTGATTATAAAACTACCTAAGTATATTGTTAAGTAAATTCTTATACCGAAGCGATTCCAACAATTTTTTTGCTTCTACGTAATGATTCACTATATTACGAAACTTTTATTTATACAATAGTCACTCATCCAAATGGAGATCTTCTTTATGTTTTTTCTATTCAATAATGTTTGCTAGGCTAAGCTCTACAATTATTTTATGAAATTCATCATCATTCGGATATAGTTGTTTTAATCTGTCTACCAATAAGTTTTGATCTGACCAATTGAAAAGAATATGATAGCTTTTTGTTGTGTGAAAACCTCTTGGAATTGTAATTGGTTCATTGAGTTGTTTTATGGTATTATTCAACTTATGTTTAACGCAGAGTTTATGAGAGTCATCGAAGTGTTTTGTACTATTACTTGAATTTCTGGAGTATTTACGGTTTTTAAAGAGCTGCTCAATTATTTCACTAAATTTAGTTCAACAATACTGATACCATAGATGTCCTCTTATATCACGGTGGACATCCGTTCATTTCAGAATCTGTTTGTATAATTATAAATCAAACAGGGTGAAATGTTTGGGATTCTTATAGAATACTAATTGTTTCAAGCCAAGCGTACTTTTAAATACTTTGCCTCCTTGTTCATCATTAAATTCTAGTTGATTGTTTCCAAACATCCATTGTTTATCTTTTAATTGCGAACCGTTAGCATGGTAGAGTATCCATTATTCAATTCCTAATTCTGGAGTGTAAGCACAAACAGATTCTTTTGATACATTTTGACTATTGTTGAAATTTCTGATATACCATCGTTACAGAGAAATTAATCTAGAATTTAAAAAAAATAATCAAAATCAAATGAGCGGATCGCGAGGAAGCCAACTTTGAAATTGGGGCCAGTTTTTAGTAGCCGTTTTTTTGCCGGTGAGTTTATAATAAAACATTTTCATTTCAGTCAAGGTAATTTAAATAAAGTTGTTAAACTTTGTTGTTTCATTTCTCTCTCCTACAACAGGTGGCGCTAGGATCCAGTTCGCAATAAGTAAACTCACGTGAGATTAAGATCAAGGCAAATAAAAACATGTACAATTATAATAATTAAATTTCAAAATAGCTAGCCTGAAGATAAACTCATTGATAAATCTAAATTTAATAATTAAAAATAAACAAACATATAAAAAACATCACAAAATAAATAAATAAAATTACCAAATTTAGAGTGGACATCATTTACCCACCCTTGGGAAAACTTTGGTAGTTTAAGGGTTAAACTTGAGTTACATGGAAACCATTTGAAGCAAATATCACACATGATGTCTTTCCTCCTCTATGAATAAGCAAATGTGGATTCAAGTAATTACTGCTTGTAATTTCAAACAAGTGTCCCATTTTAATGGTTTTCTCCTGTATGAGTACGCAAATGTGTCTTTAAACATCCTTTTTGAGAAAAGGATTTGCAGCAAATGTCACATTTAAATGGTTTTTCTCCTGTATGAATGCGTAAATGTGCTTTTAAACCGCCTTTTCGCGGAAATGATTTCAAACAAATGTCACATTTGAATGAGTTTTCTCCTGTATGAATATACGAATGTACCTTTAAATATTTTTTTAGCGAATATGATTTCAAACAAATATTACATTCGAATGGTTTTTCTACTATATGAGTACCCAAATGTGTATTTAAACATCCTTTTTGAGAGAATGATTTCAAACAAATATCACATTTGAATGGGTTATCACCTGTATGAATGCGCAAATGTCTATTCAAAGCTTCTTTTCGTTGAAACGATTTCGAACAAATATCACATGTGAATGGCTTTTCTCCTGTATGAATGCGCAAATGTCTATTTAAACATCCTTTTAGCGAAAATGATTTCCAACAAATGTCACATTTGAATGGATTATGTCCTGTATGAGTACGCAAATGTTGATTCAAATTACCACTGCTTACAAACGATTTCAAACAAATGTCACATTTCAAGGGTTTGTCTCCTGTATGCGTATACATATGTTTCTTTAAATAATCCTTTAGCAAAAACGATTTCAAACAAATATCACATTTGAATGGCTTATCTCTTGTATGAATGCGCAAATGTGTCTTTAAACCCCCTTTTCGCGGAAATGATTTAAAACAAACGTCACATTTGAATGGTTTTTCTCCTGTAAGAGTACGCAAATGAGAATTTAAATATTTTTTTAGCGAAAATGATTTCGAACAAATATCACATTTAAATGGTTTGTCTCCCGTGTGAGTACGCAAATGTTTTTTCAAAGCTTCTTTTCGTTGAAACAATTTCGAACAAATGTCACATTTCACTGGTTTTTTTGTTATATGCTTATTTTTTGAATTATTTTTACGAGAAAATGTTGAACAAATGTCACATTTCGAATACTTTTTACTAATATTAGAGCAATTACATACACTTCCCCTGACAACCTCATCTGCACGTACAATTTCATCTTTTACATCATTTTCAAGATTTCTCCTTTGTGTGTGACCTACATTGGGAAACTTCTTTCCTTTTATACAATGATTTGATGAAAAGTGGAAATTGAATTCTAATTGTTTCGTGTACAAATTTCCACAAAATCCACATATGATAATACCCGCTAAAGTTTTTGGTTTCCCATATTTTCCATTGTTTAATAGTCCTGTAAAAAGAAAATTAGAATTAGATTTCCAGAGAATCCAAATTTGAGGAAAACATGAAAAAATTCACATAATAATAAACAGTCTTTATTAAAGAAATGTACAAATGGTACTTGCGTAGTGGAGATGCTAGAGGCGAAATTTAGCTCTTGGCTATTCTAGCACTTAACCTCTAGTCCTCTTTGCAGTAGATGAAGGATGAGACAAGAAAAAAATTACATTTAAGTTCAGTGTCGAATTATGAATATTATAGAATATTGTATAATTGTTTAAATTGTGGTGTAAGGGGTAACGCTAACGAACATAACATTAAAGTTGCCCATATGTCAACCTCACCTGCACGAGTGGTGATTCTATCACCCGGTACACCCTGCTAGATAACAGACGAGGCTCTGACGACCGAATATTAGCGGTATAACTATACGTCGCACCACAAACATGTTTTCACAAAATCAACCACGACCCTCACTCTCCGGCGGTTTGAATTACGCTAAACAAGGAAGCGGTAAGACTGGAATGATAGCAAGTGTTAAGAGTCCCCGGATGAGAGCTGGCTACCATCGAAAACAACAAATACATAATTGCCTCGGTAAATGTAAGAAACTACGTGAATTTGAGGAAGACATCGTTGGTCTGAGTAAAGATAGAAGAAGAGGAAAAGGCCAACTTAAATCCGGACACACTTTTTACTACATAGGACAAACAGACGCGCCGGACAACAGATATTAAAAGTATAAGTACAAGAGTTATTTACCTCACTTTGAAACTAGATCCGCGGCATAACTTGAAAATCATACAGGCATACGCCCCCACGTCAACTTCAGAAGAAGATGAAGTAGAGATTTTCAATGATAATGTAAATGAAGCCTCAAAAACATGCACTACTTATTACACACTATTTTATAATACCAAGCTTGGAAGAAAACAAGACGCGCCTAAAAACCCACTCGAAAAATATGGATATGGAGAAAGAAATGAGAGAGGTGGCAGACTTCTTGGTATACTACAAGAAAACAGTCTTTATTCTATGAATTCCCTTTTCAATACAAATGTCAAACAAAAGTGTACTTGGATTAGTCCAGATGGAGATACATAAAATGAAATAGATTTTATCATCTCCAATAAAAAAGGAATAGTCCGTAATGTAACAGCTCTATAGGCAGTGATCATACAATGATAAGATCAAAAATATCCATAAACGTTTGGGGAGAACGAAGAAAGATGGTGAAAAGGACAAGTAATAAGAAGTGGAACCCTCCAAACAATACACAAGTATATCAAAATGACATAGATAAATATCTAGATCAACAAAATGCTACGGTACATGTAAATGTGAACATTGATGGGCTGAATAAGAACATAGTAGACACCATAAAAAAAACAGAACAAAATAACTGTGCGAAGATAAACAAAAGAGCGAAGAGAACTACCAGATAAATACGACACAAGCTTTCCACGACCGAAACACATGAATATAAAGATATAGCCTAATCTATCACAAAAGATATCCGAACATCGAACACAGAAGTTATTGCTCAAACAATTGTAGAAGCTTGAAAGTATTGAGGCAGAAACTCTCTAAAGGGAAGAAAGAGATCTGTAAATTGAGAAATAAAGAAGGCTTAAGAACAACCGACAAGAGAGAAATCCTGTAAATAATAAAGGAATTCTACAGCGATCTATACGCACCAAGTAGGTACAGAGGAAATTAATGTTGAAGAAATTCCTAAGATTATGAATAGCGGCCCAGAAGATACTCCAGAAATCACAATCTCTGACATCCAAAAATTTATGTCTGATATGAAAAATAATAAAACCCCTGGAAAGACAAAATGGTTATTGAAGCCCTTAAGATAGGAGGAAATAAGCTACTACAAAGCCATTAAAATTTGAATGTATTTATACTGTTTTTTTGAAGTTTAATAATTTTTGGAAAATGTTTAGAATGATTTATTATATATATTTATTTTACAACTTTACCATCAATCTCATTTAATTATTCCTTGACAATAGGTACATGAGTATTCGAAAGCTCGGAAAATAAATATTTAAAAGAGTACACCTTGGTATTTATTGCCACATATCAAAAAAAATCTTAGTTATAAAGTTGGCAAATAATTCATATATATATATATATATATATATATATATATATATATATATATATATATACAACAAGCTACACGGATATTCATGGATTAAGCACTGTGGTGATTAAAAGTAAGCGTTCCACTTGCTAAGCCCTTCGTCAACCATACCATCAATGAGGGAGAACACTTACCTCCTATCTGTGAGAAATAAATAATACCATAGTTTGTATAAAAAATCACTGGGATAATATATTTAGAAAACTAATAACATTTTAAGCCGTGACCACAGACAACAAGCTGATGACCACAGACTACTTACACTACGTTGTTCTACTAACATGAAATATTATTGTTAATTAACGCTAACCATACGGAATTCCGTTATATATACATATCGAAATAAATACATATCGGTCGTCGCCTTACTTTACCTTACTTTGTTAAATCAATGTTTGTGTTATTTGACGCGTACAATTATAAACGTGTTATTACTAATATTTAATTAATCGTATTTCCGATTCGTGGTTTAATTCTTACTAACTAATTCTTCCCAAAATTATCAGTGACATTACAGTTCAATAGCCACAACAGCTGGCAGAAAGAAAAAGGGGCTACTGAAGAGAGTGGTAACCGCAGACATGCATGTTTCTGGCTTATTAGCCGTCCTCAGTACGATATAACCAAGTAATGGTGTAAAACCTGGGAGCAAAGCAGTTGACTGAAACATGAGAAAATACAACGAATTTCAACAAGACAGCCAAACGCAACCAATAATGCAAACAGAGTTCAAACTTTTTTTAAAAAATTCCTATTCTTAAGGGTTAGAAATCGAAAAAAAAAAATTTTATTCCGATGAAATTTTTCATAGGGAGCTTTTTGATACGAGGATATCAAAAAATTTGTTTGGGAAAAAATATATTTCGAAAATTTAGGAAAATTAATGAAAACGGGATTTTCCCGAAAACTACATCCAAATAAAACACTAACATCATTTTGTATTCCCCGACACAAAAGACATAATATTGCATGTTTTTCTGATACATTCACTATAAACCCAAATTGATCAGGATCGTAAAATGTATTAATAAGCTTCTATAAAAAATTCTATAATTCTGAAACTATACAAGATTTTGACTTCATTCTTACACAATTCGATAGAGGAAAGATGCATCTAAATTACTGACCATCTTTGGTATTTTCTATTTTATATTTGTGGAAAATATACAGGGTTAAAATTGGACTAAAAGTTTTTGTACAAAAATTTGTAGCAACTACGTTTATGAATTGGAAATACCGAAATTGGTTAAAATCGAAAAAGAAGCATTCATACTATTTGAAAAAAATACAACTTTTCATCGGGAATGCAAACCGAGTTATAAAACATCAAAGTTGAACCCTTTTATTAAATTCAGATTACGAAAAAAAAATTTGATTCAGATTTCGATTAAATTTTGCATAGGGGGTTTTTTGATATGAGGATTCAAAAAAATGTGTCAGTTGTTCGGAAAAAAATTATTTCGCGTGACAAATTTATGAAAATTAATGAAAAAGATTATCCGGAAAAATATACAATAAAATCAAAAACTAAAATATTTTTGTATTATCCGACACAAAAATTTAATTCCATCGAATCCCTCGAAAAACTCTATTTCGAACTGAAATCATTGCTTGAATCGGCTGGTTTCCATTTGCATAAATGGGGATCTAATTCTCAAACCTTTCTAGAAAATATATCGCAAACACAAATAACTGAATTTGACATCAATCTAGAACAGCGATTCTCTAAGTGTGTTCCGCGGAATTCTAGGGTTCCGCTATTAGTAATTCCACAAGAAATCAGGAAAAAAATCAAAACACCTCTCTCTGGTCGAACGTTTTGACGCGGGCATATCACGAGGCGCAGCCGAACTTAGCCGCCACCACCAACAATACATTTTTATTATGCCGTCACTGTCGATATGTACTTGTGGGCGCTCACAAAGTCGAAATTGCTTAAACCGCATTTTTTGTATTTCTATTTTTATTTATCAAAGGTGTCGACTCGAGTATTTTTGAGAATGTTCGAGATCGAGGTTAGGACTATAAAAGTGACGATCGCGCCTCAACACTCATCAGTCGACGACTAGCGTTCGGAGCGATAACTACCTACCTACTTACAAGCTAGCTAACGAATTACGAATTTTAAACGAAGTGTTTAGGTATTGTTCTACTGCTGTATTCTGATTGTGCAGAGATGCAGAGATATTAACGTGAATGTATTTTCATGTTTCATTGATTACAAAAAAGCGTTTGATTGCGTTAAGTATGACATAATCATTTCACAGTTGTACTGGCACCAAACAGCAGACGTTAAAATTGATCAACATCAGACGCTATTACAATTAAGAGGGGAGTAAGGTAAGGTTATATCCTGTCACCACTTCTGTTTAATTTGTATTATGAGACTATATTCAGAGAAGCGCTGCAAGGGGTCCAAAGAGGAATCAAAATCAATGGAGTCGTTGTTAACAATCTGAGGTACGCCGACGACTGTGTTGTGCTGGCAGATAATCTGGCCGATTTACAAGACTTAATGAACCGTATAGTAAGCCAAAGTGAACGGCATGGACTACTCATGATGTGTCTAAAACTAAGCTTCTTGTTTTTTCAAAGACAAATATAATTGCCAATGTGTCCATTAACGATATACAGGTAGAACAAGTAAATTCATTCAGATACCTGGGGACTATCATTAATAATCAGTGCGACCCCAAGATCGAATTAAAAGCACGAATTGAGCAGGCCAGAAAAACATTTATTAATTTGAAGCCTAGAACTTCGAATGCGCATGATCAGATGCTATACATTTTCAACCTTGTTATATGGCAGTGAAGGGTGGACTCTCGATGCGTCTACAGAGAAAAAGTTGGACGCGCTTGAGATGTACCTATACCGTCGTATGTTAAGAATATCGTGGGTGCAGAAAATCACCAACACGGAAGTCCTTGCGCGGATGAAAAAATCAATAGAACTGATGCAGATTGCTAAGGAGAGAAAGGCGAGATATATAGGCCACATAATGAGAGGCGAAAGGTATGAACTCTTGAGACTGATCATTGAAGGAAAAATACAAGGAAAAAGATCAGTGGTAAGAAGACAGAACTCCTGGCTGAAAGACTTAAGAAGATGGTATGGATGTACCTCAATTGACATCGTCAGAACAGCTACATCCAGAATAATGATTGCCAATTGGATCGCCAACATCCGACGGGAGACGGCCGATTAAGAAGAAGATTCTGATTGTATCAGTTTTGTACATTTCTTCTTTGGGCTAAACTCTTCTACGCAGTAACATTATTAATAAAGAAGAATGGGACGTTGGCTTAAAGGCGTTAAACGTGTTGCAACATCTTCTAACGAAGCCGAATGTACAAAAGCGCGGAGTATACAGCAATTACCGATCCAGACGATGATGCAACAACGTCAAGCTCCACGGTGTCAAAGGCGAAAAAAAGGAAGTATGATGAATCATATATCAATTTCGGATTTGTTGATTCCAACGGTTGACCTCTCTGCATGTTATGTAGTAAACTGCTTCCTAATAATTCCATAACACTTGCCAAGTTGCGTCGACATTTGGAAACTGTACACCCAAAGTCTAAAGACAAGAATAAAGAATTTTCGTACGCAAAGTAAAATTATTGGGAAGTCAAAAAACTATGATGCTTGTAACCCAAACTATCGATGAAAATAATCATATTTAGTTAGCTATCGCATTGCACAACCAGGTGAAGCACACAATATCGCTGAGAATGTAATAAAGCCATGTGTGTTAAACATAATAAAATGTATGCTTGATGAAAAATCTGTAAAGCGTCTTTCTACTGTACCGCTATCAAACGATACTGTTTCACGGCAAATTCATGATCTGGCAAGCTACGTCGAACAAGAACTAGTTACACGTCTACAAAAAACACGATTCGTCTTCCAAATGGATGAGTCGACTGATGTCGCTGGTCTGGCTATCTTGCTGGTTATCGTGAGATATCCATATGAAAGTTCCCACACACACTACCGGAGAAGAAACTTTTAATATAATTAATATATTTTTTGTAGAAAATAATCTCAGTTGGAACGATTGCATTGACATATGTACATATGGGGCCAAGGCGATGACGGGTAAAATAGCAGGAGTAGTGTCACTAATAAAAAATAAAGCGCCTAATTGTAGTTCCGGCCATTGTATCCTGCCCAGACAAGCACTTGCGATGAAGCAAATGCCGTCAAATTCAAAATTAGTTATGTATGAAGCGGTAAAAATAATTAATATTGTCAAATCACGACCACTACAATCCCGATTGTTCTCATTATTGTGTGAAGATTATGGCAGTAAACATAAAACACTGCTGCTCCATACAGAAATGCGATGGCTGTCTCGGGGTAAAACTTTAACAAGGCTATTTAAACTTAGACCCGAGTTACAAATGTTTCTTTCGGATATTTTTTTTAATTTCAAAGATCGTTTGTATGATAAAATTTGGTTGTTCCGACTGTCTTTTATGGCGGATATTTTTCAAAAACTGAACAAATTAAATTGCAAGGTAAAGAGACAACAGTGTTCCAGGCCTGTAACAAAATAACTACCTTCAAAAGAAAATTAGATTTTTGGATTATTTGCGTTGGTAAGAGAGAAATAGAAAGATTTATTATTATTATTATTACATTTTAAACAAGGGCAGAGGGACCAGTCCCTATTAAGCCCAAAAAAAAATCAAAGGATACATCAGGATGTTAACCTGCGTAAATTAACAAGTGCACACACAGAAAATACATATTTACGTCACTCAGTGAGTTTGTTAGCGATAACGACTCAGAAATGTTTCAAGATGATGTATTTGAAGAATTGGTCCAATATCTCACGTGGATGCGCGCATCTTTTGAGAAGTATTTTCCCGAAGAACAGAAAACAAAAAGGAAACTGAAGTCATTGATTCATAATCCTTTTTTATCCAACTTGCCAAAAGCCCGAACGTATGTCAAACGAGATATATGAATTTATTTTAGAAATGTCGTCAGATTCAAGTATGGAGTCACAGGTCAAAACGATGCCTCTCAACGATTTTTGGTGCAGAATTAGTGATGAATATCCACTGCTTGCCAAAATGGTTATGAATATTATTCTCCCGTTCCCAACAACATATTTGTGCGAAACAGGATTCTCAACCGATGCAGCCACGAAAACAAAATACCGCAATAGAATGGACGCCGAACCTGATATGAGACTTCAACTGTCTTCAATCAAACCTGACATCAACCAGTTGATAAAAAATAAAAAAAACAGTTACATACCTCCCATTAGTTAGATTTTTTTCTTTTTTAATATTTTATATTCTTAAACTTAGTATATAGTAATTTACTAAGTAAAGTAAGTAATAAGTAGTAACTGTTAAATTGTACTTTTATTATGCTTATTAACAGAGAATACATTTTTAAGAACAATGGGGAACTTGAACGAATGCTTTTTATTTCTTGAATATATTTGACTATCTATAAAAACAGCATATACGAAATATTAGCCCTCAAATCGCAATATTTAATTTTTAATCGACTATTGAAGTAGTGACCGCTACCTAGTCATTTAAAACGAAACGCGCGGGAACGGTCGTGACGTCAGACAGCTCGTTCGGTCGGCCAGCGGTACGGCAGCTATAAATTAAATATTAATTTATTCCACTTTGGCAGTCTTTTGTGTTCTGTGCTTGGCATTTTGAGGATTGGTTGCGTTGTGAGAGTTATTTTTGAATATATTTCGTTTCGATTTGTTTAATATTAATAATAATGGAGGAAACGCAAAAACAATACTACAAATACTGCATCGTGCCACTGTGTTCTAGTACAACTGTTAAAACGCCCAGTAAGTTAATTATACGTGTACCACAAGATAAAAAGCCGTCGTTTAAAATGGCTGAAGGCGTGCAGAAGAAGTGAGAAAGATGTTTCTGATAAGACTACTGCCCACGTATGTGAAGATCATTTTAACGTAAGTGTAAAAACATACTTGATTTCGAATATAACAGATATACATATATTTTCAGTTTAACTTTTTGCATATTTGTCTGCTGAATAATAGTACTAAATAATAACCATAAAAATATCACTTTCATTTAAATTCTCTTTTTGTCTTTAAAGACATGCATTATTTAATTTTATTTGTTCATATATTTTAGCTCGAAGAGGACATGGACAACTATGTCAAATTCAAGTTAATGGGTGGCATGAAAAAAATGAAAGCTTGTATATTGCCTCATATATTTGATTGCCAACCAGATAGAAAAAGATCTTTCACAAATCAACCCAGAGCAGCAGCTGTTAAGAGAGCTAAAAGAAGAGTTGTTGATGAAGCGGTAGCTTGCTCTTTTTCTATGATAGAAGATCCAGTCCTTAATCAAGATGATTTGCACATAGTTGCTTTTAGTAGCAAGGATCCAACAGTCAGCATTCACACCATCATCATCAAACAGCCTGTCTCGTCCACTGCTGAACATAGGCCTCCGTTAACGATCTCCATTTATTTCGATCCTGGGCATCCTGGATCCAATTTGGTGTTACTCTTTTTATGTCATCCGTCCACCGGGTCGGCGGACGACCTCTGTTCCTGAACGCATCTTGCCTAGGTCTCCACTCTATGATCTTTTTGGTCCATCTTTCGTTGGTCATTCTTGCAACATGTCCAGCCCAGTTCCACTTTAGATATGTTATTCGCTGGATTGCATCGATAACCCCTGTTCTCTGACGTATCCGATCATTCGGAATCCTGTCTCTCAG
Organism: Galeruca laticollis; assembly: GCA_963921935.1. Classification (NCBI taxonomy): domain Eukaryota; kingdom Metazoa; phylum Arthropoda; class Insecta; order Coleoptera; family Chrysomelidae; genus Galeruca; species Galeruca laticollis. Next base: position 57,449,017 of record OY998177.1, read on the forward strand.
CGTGACTCCCAACATGGAGCGTTCCATGGCTCGCTGGGCCACTCTTACTTTATTTACCGATTTTCGTGTTAGAGTTAAGGTCTCCGAACCATAAGTCAGAACCGTCAGAACACACTGATCAAACACCTTCCGCTTAAGGCATATGGGGTTTTCGGACTTAAAAATGTGCTTCAGCTTCCCATAGGCGGCCCACGTTAGTCCTATCCTTCTTTTGATTTCGCAGGTTTGATTGTCCCTGCCAATCGTAATATCATGGCTCAGATATCTGTAGGATGTAACTTGGAAAATTTCTTTTCCTTCTACTAAGTAGTTTCGGCTTGGGACTAGATTTGTCATGAAATTTGTTTTCGATGGATTGATTTTAAGCCCAACTTTATGTGAAGCAGATGTTAGTCTCATAAGCAGTTTCTCAGCCTTATCCAAGCTATCTGAAATCAGTACAATATCGTCAGCGAACCGAAGGTGACTGAAATTTTCACCGTTAATATTTATACCCATATTCTCCAACTCGACACTCTTGAACTTATACTCCAACAAAGTGGTAAATAGTTTAGGGGAGATTGTGTCGCCTTGTCGTACACCGCGCTGCACTCTGCATCTATCTGTCTCGTCATGGAGTCTTACGCTCGCTGTTGCGTTTTCGTATATATGTTGCAGTATAGCAGAGTATCTGTGGTCTACTCGGCAGTCGGCAAGTGCTTTAAACATCTCGCTGTGCTTGATGGAATCAAACGCCTTTTCGTAGTCCACAAATATTAACACGAGTGGCCTGTTGTACTCAACGGACTTCTCTATCAATGTCTTAATAACTTGCAGATGGTCATTTGTTCCGTATCCGGATCGGAAACCTGCCTGTTCTGTCGGCTGGTAGAAGGCCAATTTCGATGTTAGACGCTTAGTTAGAATTTTGGTAAACAATTTATAGAGATGAGAAAGCAGGCTAATTGGTCTATAGTTCTTCAGGTCGGCAATGTTGCCCTTCTTATGCATGATGATTATGATTGCATTGTTCCAGTTCGTAGGTGTTGTGGTTTCCATAAGATATTTATTGAATAATTTTGTTATGGCCTTTAACAGTTGTTCTCCACCTTCCCTAACTGCCTCAATCACGATGTCGTCATCAGCTGGAGCCTTATTGTTTTTCATTTCCGACATTGATTTTAGGACTTCCTCCTCTGTTATGTCAGGCATTTCCTCCGATCCCTGGTTTAAAACTCGAGGGATGTCCTCTGTGTATCTCAGCTGTTCATTATTGCAATATAAATTTGCATAGAAATCTTTCACAGTTTCTAGAATCTCTTGTTTATTTGTGACTATTTGTCCATCTGCGTTTTCCAGTTTAATGATTTCTGTCCTCCCCAAAGCGAGTTTATTTCTGAGTACTTTCATGCTCTTGTTTTCCTCTATGACCCTCGTTACCCATCTTGTGTTGTAATCTCTGATATCTTTCCGTGCGGCTCTCGATATATTCCTATTCAATATTCTCAACTGGTCTCTGTTGATTGATTGTTTGTGTATCATTTCTCGCCTTTGTTTCATAAGGTGGCGGGTGTTCACCGATAGTCTTTCTTCTTTATCACTCCTTTGGGTGCAGTGTATTTGCTGAGCTTCTCGTAACGATTTCAGTATTGTGTCATTCAAGTCCTCTACATCCTTTGTGTCTATATTTCCTAATTTTTCAGCTATGGTTCTTTGATACTCTTCTTTGTTTGCAACTGTATTCCATTTCTTATTTTTTGTGTTTTGGAGGTTTCTTCTCTCTTTCCTTAAGTTCAACGTTATTGTTGCTCTCACCATTCTATGGTCGCTTCCCACTGATACACGGTTGAGTACTGTTACATCTTGTATGATTTGCTTCTTATCTGTAATGATGAAATCTATTTCATTTCTCGTGTTTCCACCAGGGCTAGCGCAGGTCCATTTCCGTTGTTCCGGTTTCTTAAAGAAGGTATTCATAGTATTTAGGCGGTGTTCTAAGAGAAACTGTAGCAGAAAGTTTCCTCTATCGTTTCTTTTTCCTATCCCATACTGTCCAAGGGAGAATTCACTCTCATCCTGCTTTCTTCCGAGTTTAGCATTAAAATCTCCAACTACCACTGTAAAATTTGTTGGGACCTTGGACAATGCCATGGCAATGTCCTCATAGAAGGTCTCTAAATCTTCATCGGAATAGGTGGATGTAGGTGCATAGACTTGAATAATCTTAATGCTGTATCTTTGGTTTAACTTCAGTACTAAAAAGCAAACTCTAGGGCTTACACTCTCAAGGTGTTCAATATTCTTAGTATGTCTCTTATGGCGGGTGTTCACCGATAGTCTTTCTTCTCTATCAGTCCTTTGGGTGCAGTTTATTTGCTGAGCTTCTCGTAACGATTTCAGTATTGTGTCATTCAAGTCCTCTACATCCTTTGTGTCTATATTTCCCAATTTTTCAGCTATGGTTCTTTGATACTCTTCTTTGTTTGCAACTGTATTCCATTTCTTATTTTTTGTGTTTTGGAGGTTTCTTCTCTCTTTCCTTAAGTTCAACGTTATTGTTGCTCTCACCATTCTATGGTCGCTTCCCACTGATACACGGTTGAGTACTGTTACATCTTGTATGATTTGCTTCTTATCTGTAATGATGAAATCTATTTCATTTCTCGTGTTTCCATCAGGGCTAGCCCAGGTCCATTTCCGTTGTTCCGGTTTCTTAAAGAAGGTATTCATAGCATTTAGGCGGTGTTCTAAGAGAAACTGTAGCAGAAAGTTTCCTCTATCGTTTCTTTCTCCTATCCCATACTGTCCAAGGGAGAATTCACTCTCATCCTGCTTTCTTCCGAGTTTAGCATTAAAATCTCCAACTACCACTGTAAAATGTGTTGGGACCTTGGACAATGCCATGGCAATGTCCTCATAGAAGGTCTCTAAATCTTCATCGGAATAGGTGGATGTAGGTGCATAGACTTGAATAATCTTAATGCTGTATCTTTGGTTTAACTTCAGTACTAAAAAGCAAACTCTAGGGCTTACACTCTCAAGGTGTTCAATATTCTTAGTATGTCTCTTATGTATTATAAAACCAACTCCTCCCTCTGATCTGTCCTCATTTCCTCTAAAGTAGAGCGCGTTTCCTGATTTTAGCCTGAGCTGCTGTTCTCTTCACACCACTGAAGTTCAAATGGAAACAAGTAGCACTGTACCAATATTAAGAACTGCAGTTTCCAAAAGTGATGTCTCTACACAAGCATATCCGAGGGTTAGAAGTAAAGCTGTTCAATGTAAACTACATTGTGGAGTTACGGTTGGGTTATCGCCAATAAGAGCTATTCCAACAGAAGTAGAAATTGCACCATCAACCAGTTTGTTGAGAAGTGTTTTTGATCATACACTAAGCAACGAAAGTAGTGATCCCCATTGTGATGAAAATTTCAGTGAAATAAGCAGTGGAAGTAGTGAGTATTCTCTAACACCCAATGAAGTGAAAGAACTTAATGAAGAAAAGAAAAAGGAATTTAAAAATCTATCAATGAATTGTACATTTACCAAATTGCGAAATAGACCTAGGTTATATATGGGATTATCAGAATATGCATACTATACCTTTAAACTATTAGAAAAATATTGCAAGATAAAAACTATGTATATATTTCTAACTTTAAAAAAAATCAGAACTGGACTTCCATTTATAATGATAGCAGATGATTTTGTCACAACTGAGAGTAACACTTCAAAAATATTTTCAAAATATGTGCCAGTCATTAGCAAATTTTTAAGAAAATGTATAGTTCAGCCTCAGGTCTCATCTGTAAAATCAAATTTACCATTACCTTTCCGAGCTCGATATAGTAATGTCCTATATATTATAGATTGTTTAGAAATAGAGATAGAGAAACCAACAAATGCACTGAAACAATCTTTGACGTGGTCAGAGTATAAAAAATGTAATACACTTAAATATTTAATATCTTGTACACCTGATGGTATCATAAATTATATATCAACAGCATCTGGAGGCCGTACATCTGATGCAGTCATTGTAGAAAATAGTGGCTTTTTGAATATTGCCTCCAAATGTTGCTGTCATGGCAGACAGAGGATTCAAACATATAGAACATTTACTTGTGTCTTAATTAGACCACCTAGTGTCTCTGCAGGCACAAAACTTAGTAAAGATGAGGTACTCGAGACTAAGAGAATAGCTTCTTTGAGAATTCATGTAGAAAGAGTAATTCGTAGATTGAGGGAATTTTCATTTTTAGCTCCACATGCTTGTATTGATAATAAATTGTTGCCTTATTCAGATAAAATTATCAAAATAGTATGTGGTCTGATCAACTTACAATCAGGAACAATTTCAGGACGATAACTATTTTTTTATGATTCGCGTATAAAAGAGACTTCATTATAACATTGTTTACAGTGTCACAATGAAGCTCATTGAACACTGTAATAGTAATTTTTAGAGTACAGTTGGTTATTGTATTTAGTTATATTTTTATTTGACATTTGACTTTGACCTTGACACAGATTATAAATAAAATGGTCTAGCGTTGTTCTAGCTAGCAAATTATTATACTAAAGGTAAATTAGAATGATTTATATATTAAAAATAATAACGAATAAAGTACGCTAACGTTTATTTATCAATGATTTGTCAATTGTTTATTTTTATATTGTATAGGTTCAATATATAGGTACATAAAACGTACGATTTTCGAGATAAATTACCAGATATCTATGTGAAGATGTATTACAGAAATAATTCTGTTCATGGTATAATATAAATAGATCGCAAGAGCATAAACAAATAATCATCCTCTTTTTGCTTAAATGAAAGTTTGTTTACAATTTACACAATTATTCGGTTATAATATGTCAAAAGTCAGAAGTGCTGAATAAAACCATCTGTGATCTGACCAATTAGGAATCTACAGAATTGCCAACTTAAATTCAAACCATACCTCCTAGTTTAAAAAGAGGGATTATATGAAATTATATTTTAGTTAAATAATTAAATAAACGTGAATTATAAAAAATATTGTGTAAAACTTGTGCCACAATGACTTTCTGTAATACTCTCGTGATTTGCACAACTTACCGCTTCGCGATTCGTTGTGCAAACTTCACTCGTACTACAAAACGAGTCATTGTGACACTTATATTACAAATAACTATTTTAGTCTAATATAAAATTATGAAAAAATATCCCTTATCGATTTTAATAACTAGTTCCCAAATAATTATGATTTTAAAAAATAAATTTGTACAAGATATTATATTCCACTATTTGTGAGGTTTGTTGTAAAAATATAATGTGTTAATAAAGAGTCTAAAAGTTATATGAGACTAATATTACAATATATACAAAATTTTAAAGAGTTAAGTTTACCTGTTCTCAAATTAAGTGTTAAAAAAGTTGTTTGTTCTAGAGGTGTAAGATTCTAAATTTCAATTTGTTTATGTAATTTCATTAATAATGTATACATTAGGTGTATATCTCGGTGGTAATTAAAATACGTTGGTTGATAATTTCCTCATTTGTATAAATTTTTTTTATATAATAAAGATTATTTTAATTTTATTATACTTACCCATTTTGTTTTATTAGACTATTATTGAACCCCTGATTAAACTATTCCTAAACACATACAGGGTTAAAGAAAATAATAAGAATCTCAACTGTTTTAATTAAATAAAAACAAATTATTATCACATTTTAAATTGTTTTATTTATTGATACACTATAGATATATATATTAACAATTTATTTATATCATATTTTTAGCAGAGTTATATAAATGTGGAAATATATTGTGTCGCCAAAAATTTTCTGCGGCATCCATTAACATCTCTGTATATTGTTCATCGTATTCTACCCATATATAAGAAAATTTGGAATTATTTTCAAAATCAGGATCCGCAATACAAAATAAAGTTTTCTTTTTGTTAAATAAAAACATCTGTAGTTATGTCTGAGCGTTGTACTTTGCTGTAATCTCCTTATTTTTTGTTAAATAGTTGGAGACAGTTTTATCAGATTTCGGACATTTTATCTCTACTACAAATTCCTTAGTTATAGCGCCTGGAGAAGCCCCAAAAATTGGATGCCTTCCATTAAGCTGCAGTCCTGTATGGTTGAATTTGATATTCAATTTAGTTTCCAAACATTTGACAACTGCTCGCTCCAGCTTTTTCACTCGAGACATTGCTTCTGTAGCAGGAAGTTTGGTTACACCAAGTATTTGGTTAGGTTAGGTTAGGTTAGTTTTCTTTTTGTTAAATAAAAACATCTGTAGTTATGTCTGAGCGTTGTACTTTGCTGTAATCTCCTTATTTTTTGTTAAATAGTTGGAGACAGTTTTATCAGATTTCGGACATTTTATCTCTACTACAAATTCCTTAGTTATAGCGCCTGGAGAAGCCCCAAAAATTGGATGCCTTCCATTAAGCTGCAGTCCTGTATGGTTGAATTTGATATTCAATTTAGTTTCCAAACATTTGACAACTGCTCGCTCCAGCTTTTTCACTCGAGACATTGCTTCTGTAGCAGGAAGTTTGGTTACACCAAGTATTTGGTTCACCAAGGAGCCATCTGATTTCTTACAATGCGCTGCATCATATATTTTCGATGCAGTTATTCTTCCATACCGCAGGTCAAACCACAAACCTGAGTTGGACTGTTCAGTGGTCATTTCCGCAGCTTCAGAGCACAGCTTGGTATCCATTTCCTGACAACAAAATTCTAGAAATTCTGAACAACCTGATGCTCCATCACTGCTAACAAATTTCAACATCAAGTGATATACACCAAGATGTTCCTTTATTCTATCGGGCTTAACATGTTTCAATATCTGGCTTTCAGAATTATTTTGCAGGCCCTGGCTTATAACTTCTTGTAAAAAAAGTGAGCTTTCTTCATCTGAGCTTAACTCTTCTTGTGCTCCAAAATCCTTCAATATTAGGTATTTTATTGAAGTTCCGACTTTCGAGAGTTTACTTTTCGCCCAGTAAGAGGTAACTTCAGTTGGAGAAGGCTCTTCACTTCTTCTATGGAGCCACGTCAAGAAAGCTATAGCGTGTTTACACCCACCTAGAACAAAATAGAAATTGTTACTATAAATTATATCTAAAATAAAATCTTTTTATACAACACGGAGCAGATGCTTCACATATACCTTAAAATAAGCACTTTCAAAAATGATTCTTTTACTAGTTAAAAATTGCAAACCAAAATATTTTCCAGATTTCACTAAATTTTATCTTTAGAAGCAACACAGTCATAGCACTGAAGTTCTAACACTATTTCAGATTCTTCATCTATACTGCAAGTTACAGCATACTGTTTTTTAGAACATTGTGCTCAGGTGTAACTTTAGCTTTCACAGTGCATATATTTGTAGCTCTTCGAACCTGCACCCATCCTATTGCGGAATCTCCATACGAATGCCTTCCAGATCTGTAAATAATATTTTCTATAGTACATATTCTTGTGCCAAACGTTTTATTATGAAATCAATACTTATTTTCATCAATACCTACTATTTTATTTAAAAGTAAAATCAGGGCCACTAAATACAAACCAACAATTTATTGCATTATGTAAATAAAACGTCTAAATATTTCTTCTGTTGAAATAGAATAAACCTACCTGTTAGCTTTGACACCCCGAACTTCAGCAAGAGAAAAGCTTTCCGTGTTTTTTATGAAGGACGCCATAAAGATATCCACTGGTGGTAAGTTGTCAGATTTTAAAAAACTCGTGTCAGTCATTTTTAAATATTTGTTTTATATAACACACAATTCACAAATTATTTCTCTCCAATATACAATACAATAAGAATATTTATCTCTCCAGTAGCAAAAGACTCAAATCCGTATCTGCGACTACGATGCAGCGTTTGGGCGTTGACATCGGCAAGGTAAACGAGCTGTTTGACGTCACAGCTGCTCCCAGCCAATGGCGGCGCATTACAACAATGATTTGAATTTCACACATTTTAATTGCTTATATTTCTTATATAAACATAAAAAATGAGTTTTGTTGTAAACTGTGGTCTTTTTAATAATGTTAGCTTACGGTTGTGACATATATTTTTAAAATTTAAATTTTGTGCAATTTCCCCATTGTTTTATTGTAGGATTCCGTCAAGAATTTCGCTTTCCAAAAGGGTTCCGCCACCAAAAAAGTTTCTGAGCTGCTGAGCTACAGAGATATTCATGGGTTAAGAGGGGCCTCCTCACAGGTATATAAACCTAAAAACCTACACAATACTAGTTACTAATTTAGTGATTATTTGGTTCAAAATATTTACGATAGATATCGATAGTAGTACTGAATCGGCTTTTACTTATTCAACATATTTTCTCTCTGTCTTTGCACTCTTGATGGTTCAAAGAAACGCATCTCTGTTCGAATGTTTTGATTTTTAATATTTCGACTTTTTGTGAGCACAGAAACCTTATCTCCATGGGTGATTTGTGCTTATCTCTGTTTTTTATGTTGCATCCAAACCACAGAACAGCTGTGCATAGATAAGAGAATATTATATACACGGATCCAAACAAAATTTGTTGACATAATTTCCATTTGAGTGTAGATTTTTGATTATTTAAGAGTTTCATAAATGTAAATATACATACTTTAAAAAATTCTACCTTTCAAAATTTGTACCATTTATATTAACATAATAAAATGTTTTCATAATTATACATTTCTGTTTGTTTCATGCTAAGAAAATTAAACTGCGGAAAAGTTGCAAATTTACATGATTAAAAATAGGCCATTTAGTCTGAAAACACAGAACGTCGTGTCACAACTTTGCCTCAATCTAATCATATTTCAGAGTTTCTGTTGGTTGCTTTCAAATTTTATTTGACATGTAGGCTCTTTTTTCAACTACATGTGTAAATATATTCAATTTTATCTAGAAACAAATGTTATAAACAAAGAGTTTCCAAATTTATTATACAAAGAAATATTTATTTGTAATACAATGCTTTACATTTAATAGAAAGAGGAAAGTAAGGTTAACTGAGGAATTTCAATTAAAAATAGCAAACGTTTAAAAAACTTACAAAGCAACTATAACAACTAATAAAAAATTTAAAGCGAAAGATCTGTAATGACAAATAATAGTATATATTGTGGGGAGATCGATATATACAGTACAAAATCAAACATACAATCAACATGTACAAGTTTGCTTCTACCTTGTTTGCAAAGATGGATCATATGTGTTGTGGAGATTGGAACTGAAACATTTTTCCTTCATTATACAAAAAAATAGTTGGTTCATTTTCTTTTTTCCATGACAGATACACATATGTGTGATCACCTGAATGGTAAATATATATTTTTTGTTTTTATATAATACATTATTGGTATTATTACTTTTCCATCCAACCCATCTAATATGCGAGAAAAGTATTGGTTTACCTAAAAAAAAGTTGACATTTTGGATTTTTTTGAGTTGTTTTTACGTTTTTCAGTAAGAACAACACAAAAAAATGGTTTTTAGAAAAAAAATCCTATCTGTATAACTCGATACAGCCCTCGAAGTGCAACAAGTCACCAATTGTATGACTGAATATTATTCAGGATATTTCACAGATGAACCCTTTTGATTTTCAGCTCACCAGAGCCAGTAGAACGAGTGCTATGGTACTTGAAGTATCACATTTTTGGAGAACATTCAGTTTGTTAGCACGATACAGCCTCTGGAGTGTATATAAATGACCAATTTCATGATTGGATATTATTGCGACATTTATAACCGATGTTGCCAAGTTATACGAAAATCCTCAAACAAAGAGAAAAAAGCAAAAACCAATATTTTTTAACAAGAAAAACTATGTAAGTCATTAGATTATTAGGTATATTCAGGAACTTGCAAAATATCTATATAGTGAGCATTTTACTTGTATGTTAGGTATCTTATGTTTTCAAAATTCGATTTTCGACTTTGTAGTGTATATATGTATTAGCCATAAGGTAAATTGTGACTAATTTTTGGGTTTCCAAAATAGAGATATATCAGATAAATATGTGCTTATATTTTGTTATTGTTTTATTTCAGATAATTGTAGGTTTTTCATTATTATTTTCTCGTTACCGTAACTAGATTACTAAATTAAACATTGTTTATAGTTCTGGCAACTATGTAAATTCTAAACATTTACGTTTTTTGTGCAAAAAACGAACAAATTCGACTGGCTCAAGATAGCACAACACAGGGAGTATTTATTTGGTCATTACCGATTGTTTCAGCATACTTTGTTAGTGTTATACTTACGTTTTTTATTGCCTATAAGATGAAAAGAACACCATTTTATTATTTTTATTGCGATATTGTGGTATCTTCATTGGTGAAAAGGACACGTATCTCTCGACTCTCATTATTGTGAACCCTACCTTGGTGAAAGAGACACCTTTTTTTAGTTTTTTTTAGCATTATACTTAGTATGGCGCGAGAAAAGTACAGGAACAAAAAATAATTTTGTAAGTAAAAATATTATTTATTTAAAGAAAATATTCAAAGTATATTTTTTCAGCCTTTATAACTACGTGGATCCAGACTTCAATAATGTCACCACCCCTTTGTGAGTATAGAATCGTAAAAAATGGATGTTTTTATAAACTTTTTATTTTCTTTTTGTTATGAGGAGAAATGGTAGAGAAGAAGATGAACTTCAGTTGCCATGTATTAATAAATATGAAGACAAATACATTAAATTTGTAATAATAATGTTATTGATATTTTTATAAAATATTTTTTATTTGTTTCTTTCCAATAAAAGCATACACCAATTTTTCGTTTAATTTTTTTGAATAATTAATAAGGGTCAATGAAAAAGCGGACACGTCTGTTTATTGCTGTAATAAACATTTTTATAGTTTACCTAATTAATTGGCATTTCTTTGCTACTATTCATTTGAATTATTAAGAGGGGTCAGTGGAAAAGCAGACATTCTGTATTATAATAAATATAAAAACTACCTACATACTTTCTCTGTATTTCAAATTTGTAATACTACAATTAAACAAACATATTGCATAATTGATTTGATTTTGTTTTCAATAAAAGAAAACACTTTTGCTATAATTTACTTGAATAATTGAGAAGAGTCAATGGAAAAACAGGCATGTCCGTTTATTACAAACTGGAGGAAAATGCAAAAAGTATAACATTTCAATACATAACCTGGGAAAATTGAAGAAAAAAATATATAACATTTTTATTCCTGCATTTCGAAAATAAAAGATTACATATTGTGTTACTTTTTGAATAGAATAAGAAATGTCTATTTTGTTAAATTAGTAGAAAGCAATTAATCCTATTACCAATGTAGTTTTTTTCACTAACTCAGAAGGCTGTGGCAGTGTACAGGTTCTTGGAGGAACCAAAAGGCCCTGATATGGGGATCAATAAATATAATGCACGTATGAAATCACTAGCAACAGCTAAAAATATTTGTGGATTATTTTATGTCTGGGCTACACTAAACACAATCTTGTGGAGTAAATATAAATAGTATTTACGAAGCACAAATTTACTTATTTAGCATGAAAATTACTTAATTATAATCACTTACAAATACAATACACACTTAACTATACATTTAGGATATTTTTATGAACACAAAAAATATGACAACAGCATTTGACCCATAGAGAAAGTTATAATATGTTAACAAATCGAAACCAATAAACAAATTGTCTAGAAAGAACTCGTATCGTAAATTTGGTTGCGGCAGTGCATCAACCATTTGTACATGGTGTTGCTGATGAACCGAACTTCGAGTTGTATAATATATTACATTTTGGACCTTGTCCCTGGTAGACTTCAAAATTATGTAAATAGCTCAACTCGTCATTTAGACATCATACTTTGTAGCCGAAACGTATCGGTTTGCCTCTAATAAACTGCTTACAACTATGACGGCCATAGTATTTTACCATGTACTCGTCATAGTTCATGTGTTTGGTTGGAACGGAGTACTTGGAAAAGTTGTCTTGAAGTTTTGTTATCAGTGGACGCAATTTCCATAGTTTATCAGCAGGATCCATTTTAGTGTTGTCTACACAGTGCAAAAATCTCAGTATTTGCAAAAATCGATTCCGTCTCATAGCTTCTCTTACTAAAATGTTTTGAGTGTCTGTACCAGAATCCCAAAAATATCGTTTTTCAGGTAAATTCACATAGCCAGAGAGAAGGAGAATGCCCAAAGTGCACTTTATTTCATCACTGCTTATGTTTGGATCCGGACAATTGAGAAATTTTGCATATTTGTTTGACTCTTCAACAAATAACGAAATTACATCATCATCAATAAAAAGTTCAAACATTTCAGCTGGCGAAAACTCTTCGAATTGCGCGTATTTTGGAGTAGGAAAGTATTTCTCAATATACTGTAAATCTCCTGAAATCCAATTTTTTCCTACATTTTTAGGCCCTTTTCGTTTGTCTTTAGCAAGGATGGTTGACATTTGTTTTTCAACAGCTAACGTTTGTGTTGATGAAGCTTCGTTGGCTCGTATTTCATCAATTCGTTAATTATTCGAAATAATTATTTCTGCTTGGGAGGACAACTGTCGACGGGATAAATTATCTATTACACCTCCATCGTCCTCATCCGCAGAATCCTCGTCAGTCAAAACCGAAGGATCTGGTGGAACCATGTAAATAGCATCGACATATGTCCCATTTTCCGACTCATCATAAGCCATATCCAAAGCTTCTTGTAATGTAAAACCACGCCTGAAAAAGACAGTCTTTTGTAAATATGAGACAGTAAAAGCGCCCAGCGTAACCATATGGTCACGCGCCAATATATGGTACGAAATATCTATGAAACGCACATAATTTTACATCACTCATAGTGTAAACACATAAAATACCATGTTTTTGATACAAATTTTAAAAAATATTACATTATTATTATAGGTTTTTAACTAAAAAATCACTTACTCTAGTCGAAAGTCCATATTTCTCAAAATTCACTACGATGTCTCGAGAAACAAATTTCTTAAACTGAAACACGTTACTCTCACGATCGCGCTTTTGAAACTGTCAAATCTCACAGCAAAGAGACACAAAACAGCACACTTCGTTTCGAATTCAAATGTGAAGGTCATGCATAAGAGGTAGCTGCAACCATATGGTCACTGTGGGCGTTGGAGGGTTAAGCATTTATTGTAACATTTTAAATTTCAGTAGTCGGTACTAATTGTTTGGTGCCGGCCTGTATATTTAATATTTTATTTTGTTTTTAAAGTGAGAAAAGTTTTTATTGTCTTGTTGGTTTTGCCATAAAATAAGCTCATCTTTTAGTTCCGTTTCGTCGAGTTTGTGTTTGTTTCTATTTTAATTTTAAAGTAATTTCATCGCTATGACTGGTTTGATGGATTAGCTTAAATGTTGTGAGTATTGAAGGATTTTTTATAGTAATATGTTTTTGTTTTGTGCTATTGTTTCGTTTCCTTCTATTGTAGAAAGTCCTCCCGAAGAAGTTATAAATAAATAACGAAACTTTGAGGTACCTTTAACAATTGATTTTACCACTACAGACCGCTTTCCATTAGATTAACTCTATTCTCTCTCTCTCTCTCTTAAATATTCCAAATTACATGATAAAATGATCATAAGAATAATAAAAGTGGTTAGAAATAATAATTGAAATAATTAAAATCATACCTTTAGAAGTATATTACCCAATGTCATTACGCCATACGATTGCAATCAGCACAGTAACACAAAACTACCTGAATAATTCTAAAGTATAGTTGATATCTGAAAGGAAATCAATATTATTATTATAATTAATCATAAATCCTTATTATTTTTTAATAATACAATTAAATAACATTTCATAACCTATATGAAGGGACATTTATTTGTTGACGGTACGGAACGCTTCCTAGTCAAATGACAGATTTATATTAGATTGTTGAATTGTGCACAATAGGATATGACGTAAAAAAAGAATTCATTGCCAACACAATATTTATTGTTACTAGAAACCATGAAAATGCGAGGAATAAATATTTTAAATGATTAGGAGTTTATTAATTACAAGTAAATGATGAGCTATAAGAATTAAATTAAAATAATTACATATTCAATAATTAGGTTGTAAAATTTGTGTAAATTAAGATTATAACTATACTTCTAAACAGGTTTTAAATGAAGAAAAAAGGTATTAATGTAATTCAAAGGGAATAATTTTGGAGAATTTGTGAGTGAATGATCCAAGTGAAGTGTTGAAAAGAAATCTACAAGACATTGATAATTTCGAACATTTAATAACGAGACCGTCGATTATTATTAAACGCAGTAACAAGCAAGCTATGAACATCCGGTTAGGAAAAGTAGATTGAACAAAAAGGAGAATTGTGTTAGTGTAATGTAAGTAGATGAATAAGGGGGGTACCACTATAGATATAGGGAAAACAATGTGTTAGAGAGAGAGAGTGTGGTGAGAGAGTGTGTGGGAGAGAGATAGCTGCTTGTGTCGTTGGCGGGTGATTGCTGGGGTCACGAAAACAATATACGGGTTGTTGACATAAGGTGGGAGGGTGATGATACTCGCCATATAGGAGTGTGTCGACGTATACGGGGTGTTGACATGGCGGAAGGGTGTCGATAATCACCACAAAGGGGTGTGTCGACGTATACGGGGTGTCGACAAATAAGATTTCAAGAAGGCGCACTCTGCTACTATTGGTCGAACAAAGGACATCATGATAGGTACGTCACAACGACGTTCGATCAATATACAGGGTGTCGACATAAAGATGTCAAAAGGGGTATGTCAAAAATGCACTCTACGTCGAATCAGCTTAAGTGACATCAGAAGTGGAAATAAAACAAAATAATTTCAATCAATCAATTTATTACATTATCTAAATCGTTCACAACTTTTGGTTTATAGAAATATATAAATTCTCTAAGGGCCACTGACATTATACTATTACTACAATCACAAATGGTGTACAATAGTTCAAATTTACTCAAATGTCCATTATTTTGAGCGAAATTCCTGATAATTTCAATCACATTTCTATAGAATTCACAAAAATTTAGAGATTCTAAATGAGCGAGACGATGGGAAATGAGACAATTATCAACTTGTATAATTTGAAGAACATCTTGTATTCGTAGAAGGAAACTTATGTCGTGTTTAGTTACTTCCAACCATTTAACATCATCAAATATTAGTTGCCGAATAGTGCAATAGTCTCCACAACGTATCGTCTCTGGTTTATATTCTTCGTATAATGCTGGAAGTGGTGCACTTATAAATGAATTATTATTTAAAATATTGATAAACGTGTCCCATTCGTAAGTGCTGAAGGAGATTTTTGTATCAGCGTATGCGAGAGTGATTACACTACTGAACGTCCGTGCTGGACTTAGACCACATCCAATTCGAAAATTCGTATTTGTAGAATACTCGCTATAAAGTAAGTAGTGCTTTTCCATTTTGGAAGCAATTTCATACTTTTCTAAAATATGATTTAGTTCAGCATCATAAGTATAACTTTCTGAAGCACTACTAATACTACTACTACTACTATAACCACTATCTTGAGAATTCATATTGACGACTAACAATCTAGCTTGCTGCTCTCTCCAATTTATATCCACTCCTATCTCTTTGAGGATAATAATGCCCCCGCTACAGAACCTTGTATTCTCACGCGACAATCAAAGTGGAAGTAGTTACACAACAACATCTGTGCTTTCTATCCAACTGTTATGTTTTTTGTCTAAACCCAACCATTTAACATACATCTTGTTGTTGCCTTTTCTTCTAAGCACTTTTTCCACCAAGTAAACGTCTGGATTTAACGTTTTCTGCAGCTCTTGCTCGTAAAACCCTCCACTGATTGGTATACCATACATGTCTTCAAGCAAATACGTGATAGGATTGGTAATTTTGATTTTAACGATTTTGAAGAGTTCAGTTGTCCAATTGGGTGTATATCCTTTTTCAAAGACATGTTTGGACTTGCTTATACGAACAATATCACCAACTTTGAATTTTCGCGGTCCTGCAATCTTTAGATGTTTATAGGTTTTGTTTAAAATAGTTTTTTCGTTGGATTTATTGACTTGGGAAGGTTTATACTTGGTAATTGAATGCTTTGTATAATTGTATTTCTTAGTTATTTCGGGTAGAATGTCTATCCATTTATAGTTACCATTTAAACTGAAATGCTTATACAGTTTTGATTTCAATGTTCGTATTACTCATTCGGCCATAGAAGCCTTTTTCGTACTAAATACACTATAGTGATTAATTGCATGTTTTTTCATTAATTGTTGAAACTTGTTGTTGTAAAATTCCGTTCCTTGGTCTGATTGAAGATTTTTAGGAGTTCGTCTTGTGTGAGCGAGAATGTCTGAGAATGCACGAGTTAGCTCTTCACCGGTCTTTGTCTTTAGTGGACGTGTCCACAAAAACTTTGAGAAGCAATCGATAACGACTAGTATCATTTTATGGTTTTTATTTTGATGAGCGTAAGGTCGCATTTCAGCCAAATCCATTTGCCATAAATCATCTATGCCTTTGACAATTGTACGTCTGCGCGGATAATTTTTACGTATCGGTTTGTGGAGTTCGTTTACAAGCTGAATTTTGGATGACATGCTTCGTAAGCGCATACACGTTCTCAACTGATGATATCTTTTCGATACTATTTGATACCTTTCTTCAAGTAATTTGTTCGTAATTCATTTATGGATACTTCATGCTCATTGATTTTTCCTTGGAGTTGTTGTTGTATATCTTTTACCACAAATCGTCCAAGCCTTTAATGATGGTTCGACGTCTTGGATAATTCTTACGGGCTGGTTTATGTAATTCGTTAACGAGTTGAATCTTTTCTTTTGATGTCATTATTTGTTCTCTAGAACTGTAAGTCTTCTATCTAGGGTTATTGTAATGAAAGATAGTTTTTCATTAATTTTCAATTCGAGATCTAAAATTTCTTGTTCAATATTATCTATATGTTTTTTAGTTACGTTGATTTGTTGAATGTTTTTTAAACTGTTTTGAAGCGTATTTAATATTGTTTGATGATTGGATATTAATTGATCTACATATCCTTTAGTGGTTGCATCGAAAGTTGTTGTTGGTGGTTTTACGTTACACAGTTTTACGTTTTTAATATCAAGATCTCCATCAGGAGTGTGAGGAAATGTGACTTTAGGGATTTGTCTGTAGGGAGCTTCACCAGAACGACGTCCGAATTTGTCAAGACTCATGTCTAAAATGTCATCATCACTTCACGTTCACGTATTATATGTGCTTCAATTAATTCATTCAAAATTGCTACTATTTCGTTTTCATGTGATGTATTTCCGGCACGTTTTGAAGCAACTAACAGCTTTAGTCTGTCCACCAGTTCATTAGGATCATCCCAGTACACATATTCTATAGGTTTTTCGTTATAAATCAATTTGGAATTTGGTAATCCTGCACCTTCTCGAGGATGAAACATAGGTCGGATAATTTCCATGTACTTTGCTCTTCGTGTACCTTTCAAATGTCCTAAAGAATTTCGATGAACGTTTGTTGCTTCCAACATGATTTTGTATGCTTCTAAATCATCTGCAGCATAATTAGGGTCATCATAAAAAATTAATTGATAAAGACCTGGAGTTCCTCGAAGCCAATACCACTGACCATTAGATTCTAACAATTTAATTGCTCCAGTGCTGATGTCGAAATCGATACGTTTGTTGCCCAAAAACCACCAGTCTTTTTCCGCATCGTACACTGGACCATACACGCGATCGATTCTATCATCGTTTTGCCAGTAGTCTTGAACGACGTTTTGACTCATTGGTGGATATTGATCGATATATTCTTCAACGGCTTCTGGGGCTAAGTGTACTTGAGGAGTTGTCTCAACATCATCATCAATTTCACTGAATTGCTCAGTATTGTCTTTGTTTCCTTCCCATGCTGCTACGTCCTCTAACGATATGAAATTGGTTTGTGGCTCTTTTTGTGAATTGATTTGTGCGGGTGACGACGTTTTTTGTGGATTGAATTTTGTAATTTGTGACATTTCATTCTTCGGTTCTATTTTTACTTCCTCTTTTTTAACAGAGTACTGAGGATACTTTACAATTTCTTGTAGAGGTTCAGATATCGGTTTAAAAAGTTTCTTAAGAGACTCATCTTGGTCTGCTTTACCTCGTTTTAATGCTAAGTATTTTTTTCGAATCGTTTTAGCAAGTTCAGCAATTTTTCTCTTGCGAGTAGCCACAGCAACTCGCTTGTCTAGCATCATGTTGAGTAGTGATATTTTATTTCTTTTACATTTCTATATATTTATCAAAGCCTAAACGATAGCGACCGCAATTAAGAGGAAAGTCTTTAACTATAACTACTGCACCATATGGTTCAGTCCAACATTGTGAACACATTTTTTTAAATTCCTCAAAAGTCAGGTCGGGTGAGACGTGTTCGTCAAATATGTGTTTCAAATTAATTTCGTCTTGTTTGAAGAGTACAATTATGTTACAGTTGTCCCTTATTAACTGTTTTGGTATTTTTGAGTAAGTTTGACAGAGGTATGCGGCATCTATATTTTTATGTCTACACATGGAATAGTATTCGCGAATCTTCTGTTGTCCATCACAAGCCACATCATCAAATATGAATATAGAATTGCTTTTCGCTTTGTTGGTACTCACAATAGCTTCATTATTTTTGAATGGGAAATATCCGACGCCTTTGACTTGTCTTAGGACGTCTCGTAATAGCTGATACTTTGGTTGGTACAATGACTTCGAATACAAATAGATATTCTTAAACTTGACACCATTTGAACTGAAAATTAGTGACAACATGACATTAGTCTTTCCACAACCACTTGGACCACATATAATTGCTCTGAAAGAGTTTGGTAATAATGTACCATGCTTATGACTATCTTGTTCTAATGTTATATCTAAATTTTCTATTGGTAACTTCTGCTTCTGTTGAATGAACTTCATCTTTTAACACTTGTGTTGTTAAATCATGTCTATAAATAGATGCTACGCTACGTTTACCTTTCATTTTCAATGTTGGTGTATCAAGGTGAAGGTGTTGTAAATTCTCTTATAAATAAATTACCGTTTGAACTTCACCTACCCAGCTATAATTTCTGTGGTCGTGAGTATTCGTAATATATATATAAATTGTTAAACGTGTTAGGTAACTAGACTTTTTTTTTTTAGCGGGAACAAAATTACAAAAACGTCTTACACGTGGAGATCTAGGCATTAATCCATTAGACAGCGCCTGTAAAGAACACGACATTGCATATTCCCAAAATAAATCCGTAGACGAACGGCACAAAGCTGATCAAATACTTGAAAATAAAGCTTGGGAGAGAGTAAAGTCCAACGACGCTACAGTAGGTGAGAAAGCAGCCGCCTGGTTGGTCACCACAACAATGGAAGCTAAAAGAAAGTTAGGTATGGGTAGTAAGCGTCATCGTCGTCCGGTTTCTTTTAGACGGAGTATCATCGATAAAATTGGGACGTCTTTGAAGCCGGGAACAACCTTAAAAAAGTCTGCTTCAAATGCTTTAAAAGTAGCAAGACTTATAGTGAAAAAAGCTGGAGGTCGACGTCGAATTAAAGTGCCTAGAATTATACCACTTGTCAAAACTGGAGGAATTCTACCACTGTTACCAATTTTCGCTGCTCTCGGAGCTCTCGGCAGTCTTGCTGGGGGAGCTAGTGCCATTGCGAAAACTGTAATTGATACTAAAAATGCTCAAAAGAAGCTCGAAGAAGATACTCATCATAATAAAGCAATGGAATCCATCGGCAAGGGATTATACTTGAGAAAGAATAAAAATGGATTTGGTTTATATTTAAAGCATCAAAAAAACTTCCCATAAAGCTACCTAATCGACCATTATCTGATAGAGACCTACTACATTATAGCATTTTACTCAAAATACCTCATTTCAGAGGTGTTTTTATGCGAGATACTCTACCTAAATCAGGTTCTCTTCAGTATGAATGTGCTATTTTAAATTTAGATATATCAGATAATGAGGGAAGTCATTGGGTAGCTTATAATAAGATAAAGAATAATGTAGAATACTTTGATTCATTTGGTAATTTGAAGCCACCGAAAGAACTAGTCACATACTTGGGACGTAGTGCAAGAATTTTCTACAACAACGACTCATATCAAACATTCAACCAAGTTAATTGTGGACATTTGTGTTTAAAGTTTCTAAACAATGCAACTCACTGATTTAATGGAGACAATTAAAATTCTTTTAAGAAATGCTGAAAATCTAAGTCAAATTTGGTACACTCTACCTATCGAATATAGAAGAGGATTGGTGCAGCTTTTACCTTGTCAAAATGATCCACAACGACATGAATGGTCTGACGTATGCGGCTTGTATATGAAATCATATTGTGTACTTTGTTTGATGGAATATCCGGAATGTTCATAAATTGTATGTTATTTAAATCCTCACCTGATTTGATTTGTATAATTCACAATGTCACTCTTGCTGAGAGTAAACAGCAATAATCATATTTTTTCGTTCAAACCACAAACGCCCATTGTTCTGAATCCCAAACAAGAATATGAGTTAGCTTTGCGGTCATTTCATTCCTACCATTCGATTCCAAATATAGAAAATGAACAAAAATTTTATTACTACGATAGTCAAAATGTGTTAACTACTATTACTTTTCCTACTGGATGTTATGAAATTTCAAATATCGAAAAGTTTATACAAAGCAAGATGGATCTCGAAAACGATGTAGCTCCTGAACGCACTTTTTCATTGAAACCTAATAACAATACGCTTACTTGTGAAATATACAGCAAATACAAAATATCGTTTAAGGAACCAAACAACATTGGTCACATTTTAGGGTTTTCCCCACAAATACTTGACCCACTTCAAATACATTCTTCAGACATACCTGTAAAGATTATAAAAGTATCAACTATACACTTTGATACTAACATTACATCAGGTGCTTTTGACGGAGACAGACCTACGCATACCATCTACGAATTTGCAATAAAAGTAGATCCTGGATACGCAATTAACGAATCTCCAGCCAATCTACTTTATTTACCAGTTATACCACAGAGAGAAATTACTAATATTACAGTGTTGGCTTTAGATCAAAACAGCAATCCTATTAACTTTCGAGGAGAAATTAGTACTGTTGTCTTGGAACTTAAATCACGAAACAGATGGGATTAGTTATAAGAAGTAACACTAATCTTAAATCATCAGTGTTGGTTAAACCATCTAGGTGGAGACGTCTAACTACTTCAAACATTTTGTTTCTTCACTCACTTGGATACACAGTTAACAATGTACAAAAGACGAAAAACTGAAAACGTGGTTGCTGATGCTGCAATGTTTGACATTTATCGTTCTCCAATATTTGATGAATCAATTCGAAAAGCAGAATATAGGTCTTATACACCGTTTGTAAAGTCGTTCAATTGCAATGACATTATTGAGTTTTCCATCAATCAAGTTGATTCTTTTTTTTCTATGAAAGATTCCCTACTAGCAATTAAAGGAAAAGTTGAAGTAACTGGTGGAGGTGACGTATCTTTATCTCCTAACTATGGGTCTTTCTTATTTGATTCTTGTACCTACAGTGAGAGTGCAAAAGAAATTGAGACTGTTCGTGATCCAGGCATAGTAAGCACCGTTCGAGCTTTAACTTGTTATGCACCAGAAGATTCACGATTTATGGGTATAGCTGGATGGAATTATCCATCAGGTTCTATTATTAATGCAGCTAAAAAAACATTCAGTTTACTAATTCCTCTAAAACATATTTTTAATATATTTAATGATTATTCAATGATTACTTGTGGAAGACAGACAATTCGACTTGTTAGAGCTCGCAATGATAATGATTGCGTAATTATTAAAGAAAAGACAGGCAGCAATCCTACGACAGGAACAAAAGCGCAAATAGTGATTGACAGTATTGAGTTGAAAATCAAACATATCTATCCTAGTGATAGTGTGAAAGAACGCCTTTTGAAAGCAATACAGTCTGATAAACCTCTACTTATCCCATTCAGGAAATGGGAACTTAATGAACTACCAGCAATTACTGCAAATACACGTAGGGAAATTTGGAGCGTTAAAACAAGCACATCTGTCGAGAAACCTCGTTTCATGATTATATTTTTTCAAACAAATAAGCGAGATGCTGTTGGAGAAGATCCCACCTTATTTGATCACATACATATTAATGGTATTCGAGTGTCGTTGAACGGTGAATACTATCCTAATGAACGTATGCAGTTGGACTTTGCAAACAGTCACTATACAGAAGCTCATTTCAATTATTCAGAATTTTTTCCAAGTTATATGAATTCTTCAGAAAAGCATTGTGTATTAGATTATGCAGCATTTAAAAACCGTGCTCTATATATAATAGACTGTTCTAAGCAAGAAGAGACTATGAAATCATCCACCGTAGATGTGAAACTAGATATTGAAGCGGATGTTGGATTTCCTGCAGACACTAAGGCATATTGCATCATTATTCATGATTGTTTGATGGAGTACTTCCCACTATCGGAGGTTATTAAAAACATAATTTAAAAGTAACCAATGTCATTTCACCTAAGACCATCATGAGGATAGCATTCGTTGACATTCAAGGGTTCATAGTTAACAGTATCTTCTATGTGAAGGAACTAACGATTGAGATTGGTTTCAAACAACATCATTCACTTTTTACTTCCCCAGTACCATTCAATGCATTGGATGAAAAAGATAAACGAACCACTAGATATTTGGAGAAAAAAATTCATGGTATTAGGTACTCTTCTGGAGATGTTGATTTTTCAAAGTTAAATTCCATATTAGAATCCAAGTTAATGTACGCTGTTGATTACATATACGTCAGAGGAAATCAAAAAAAAGAACTTTTAAAAGAAAAGTGTCACCAACTCAATGTATTTCCGACAATTATCGACACATGTGAATTTGATGGTACACCTTTAGCAACAGGAAATTTTATTCCCACTTCCTCATGTTGTGCGAACCACGCTAATGGATTATTTAGTTGCACCCAAAAGAATGTTGAGCATCTCCGCCAATGGTTTATTAATGATATACTATTTAAAATACAATTGTAATGTTTTTTTTTAAAATAAAACAATAACTTGAATATTGAGTATTTATTTCACCATTTTGTATACATTCCTGCATTTAACAATAAATTTTAATAGTAAAATTAGAATTCATTATAATATGATGAAGGATAATATACATATATAGTGTGAATTTCTCTTTGATGTGTCGCGCAGATCGAAATTGCGTTAAAAATTACCACGTTGGACCTTGGCGATTTCCCATGTTAATTTACATAAGGAATGGTCTAGAACCCGCCTAGCTCCTTTACTATTAGTTTTTGGTATGTCTGTGTATAGAACCGGTAGTTCACGATGATCGATTACATTCCTTCTTTTCATCATTAAAACAAATGGCAACGTTTTTATACCATCAGAATCATTTACAAATAATACGTCATTCAGAACGGCAGTAAGTAGAACAAAAGTTAATGGTTGCAGCATTTTTAAGTGTAAATCTCTCTTTGGGAAATTTTCACACACCGTTGTCCCACAAACTTAGATTTTCCAATTGTTTCAATAGCTTCTTTTTATCTCCATACAATTTGATATCTTTATTCAACTTTTGAATCTTTTCAGAAAATTTTTCCAACTTGTTTTTGTATTCAGTATTCATTTGATGACTTTGAGTAGACTCCGATTTTGTTGTGTTGCACTCTTCTCTTATAGTTTGTTTTAAACGTTAATAAATTCAAGTTATTTGAACGATTTAATATTATATATTAATAATAATAAATTGATTTTTGAAATGAATGACATTTTTTTATTAAAACACCTTGTATTTGCTTAATATCTATTTATCGATTATAAACTACATTACACTGGCTTGTTTGAGTTTAACAATTTTAATAAAATTTTAAAATAACAAATATTGGTATTAATGTTATACATGTCATTTTTCATGTTGTAGAGAATACTGCTGGTGGAGGGTTGTGTGTTGGTCATATTGAACACTTGTAGGCTTTATTCGGTTCAATGGATATGTTGTTGTTTGAGGTGTCTGACGTCTAAAGATGTGATCTAAGGCACTTGCAATCTCCTGTTGTTGTTCTCCGTTTTTCAATTCTTCAGGTATCCAATTTATCGTAAGCTTATCCCATATTCTTTGACTTGAGTCAGATAGACATAGGTTTTCAATTTGCTTCATAACCTTTTTCTTATCTTCATAAAAAGTAACGTCCTTATTCAATTCATTTATTTTTATTAAATATTCCTCAATTCGATGTCTATATTCTGCGAGAGACATCCTGCAACTATCGAGTACTCCAGATTGAATGATATAAAATATGAAAAATCATCATGACATTGATTTGAATGTTGGTTATACACATTTACACAAGTTCAAGAATATTCCACCACACCTGTATATGAATTCGATGAAAATCCACCATTGTCAGTATTAATATTATGATGTTTTGAATTTTTTGTAAAGACCCGTACAGTTTAAGTCCTCTGCAATTGTTGCATGCATTTTGTTCTTTAATGTCGAATGATATGTTAAATAGTGCTCATAAAGAATTAATTTATTTTTATAAAATTAAAGAAATCGATGATTTAAATAATGCTTGATGTAGAAACGTTGTGTTGAAATAAAAGAAAAAATAGATAAACATATATTTTTATTTAAAAAAGTGGTTATAAAGAGAGATAGAGAGAGAGAGGTCCATGGATACGTTAAAAATTACTGCATATATACCTCAAAAGAGTCAATATCGCTATCCACATCAGAATCATCAAACCGAGAATATCTGGGTGTTTCATGTAAAGCATAAATACATGAATCAAAGCTTTTTAATTCAAATAAAACGTTTTTAAAACAGCTGTGACACCAATAATATGGCTCTTGATATACAGATTCAACAATATCGTTAGCATCATAAATTTCGTGAGAGTGATCATAGTTGACTAATATGTACTGATTTAAAGTTTTATGTACCTTTCTAAATATATGAAAACACGATTTGCATACGTTCAGACGATGTTGTTGGAGCCAATATCCACTCAACCATACACAATAACTTGACTCTTCTTCTTCAAATATATACCCCCAATCTGTTTTTCCTAATACCATATTTCTTAAATGTGTAGGTATTTGTTTGGAGCAGTGAATAAATTCCACTCCTCTATATGTGGGATTAGGGTCATTTTCGGCTTCGCTTACAATCATATCCCATTTATATGTGGAAAATCGTTTCAAAACTTTCTTGGTTAACTTCCAAGGAAGAGGGGACTGCTCAGCAAAATCTGCAGCCGTTACTATTGTTTGACACATTTTTTTGGTACATAATTCCATCAATGTTGGAGCATTCATCTATAACAAAACCTCTATTCTAAAATACTATAATGCCCCCATGGTAGCGTATCAAAACTATTGGGGATCAAATATCTTTTATCATCATACGGACTTAACCCAATTTTTGTTTGTTCTATGCTGTATACGTTATGAGCATACGATCGAATACATCGTTGAGTAATATTTTTTTCTTTCAAATCACTTAAACAGTTTATGTAATCATCAAAATTTATTTTGTTTTTAACTACATTGTATCGAACTCCCTTTACCTTTTTAACAATTTTACCTGATTGAAGTTTGAAAGAATACATTTTAGATCGTAACCCTGCAAAATGGGTCATAATTTGACCTTGGTTTTCGTCTTTCATAACCCCCAAAACTTTCTTATTCACCTGTGGCATATTAAAGATATTATTAACAGGGTAATCTGATGTATCGAATTTTGTTAAATCAGCTTTAAGAACTTCCTCATACGCATCATCACAGTAGAGCTCATAAATAAAGCTGTCTGTGTCCATATAGAGTAATTTACATTTATCAATCCCCATTTTTGGGATCATGTAGTCATAATGAAATTCATACATACATAACTTTGATAAATCCAAAATGACCATGCCAACATACAAGGGTTTATTAAAAACTAGTTCCGATTTAGTGAGTTCTATTGCACATAAATTTTCACTAAAAATGGTTCTACTATGAAATCGTATACTTGCCAACAGATTTTTGGCACCATAACGCCCATTCCAAGATTTAACAAGCTTTACAATCCGGTGTTTCCGTATATTTTCCATCGTCTTACCAAACACAGCATTATTTGCTAATTTATATAATTTTTCTTCAAATTTACTCGTAGCTGCAGCCCTCAATCGCGTATTTAATTCGATATAGGGTCGCAGCCACGCAGATTGTTCAAACTTCAAAATTTTGTGTATCTTTTTCAATTTCAATCCTTTGGCTAACATTTGTTTTAAATTACGATAGTGAACTGTGTATTCTTTTTTACAATGAAGTGTTGTCATTAATTTTGAATGATTTGAGCCTACAGGTTTGCGGTGTTCGGAGGCAAATGGAAAATCTTTATGTTGATCGTGCAATTCATGTGGATACTCCAAGTCTACTTGTAATATATACCCTACAGAAGATTCATCTGACACAGACATGATATCCAAATTTTTGTTATCTACCCATTCGAACCCTTTGTAGGGCAAGGGTTCACACATGGCCCAACCATATAAATTGTTCACATCAAAATAGAGCAAGTACTTTGAGGGTTTCATAGGATCATATTCAGTCATGTACTTATTGTTAGCCTCTGACATTCTACCACTGCAAACTGAAATTCCTCCTCGAATTGCTTTCTCGATAAACATTATCATGTCAACATCACGCAATAGCTCTAATTCACATCCCGTGTATTTCAACATGCAGTCCCATGTATATCCTGGCATTGTGTAGTACCATGTGGGATCTAAACCGTAGGTTTTCAAACACTTTTTCCGAAATTGTTCAAATACATCTGATAAAATTAATATATCGGTCTTTAAGTACATATCTGAATATTGACCCAAATTCTCAATGTTGAATATATTCCAAACTGCTTGAGCATGGGCATACTTCTCATCAGAAATATCTTTATCTTCCAGTTTATTATAGAATGTCTGTATGGGTGGTAATTCAGTGGTATTCAATTTTTCCCAACTATCAATAAAATCATAGCAGAAAACACCTTTTTTGGTAATTAATTTAAATTGTTCGGCACTAAAATTACTAAATTCTCGTTTGGAAATTTTGAAATCATTTTCATTTAATGTGGAAGCTAATTCTTCCAAAGAAGCACCTAAAAATCTTAGTGAATCTATGAATCTAAATTTTATGTTAGTATCCGAATCGTTAAGGGTGAATGATATATATTTTTCTTTATTAATGGGGAGTAGACTGATGTTTCCTTTTTTACTTAAGTCTCTGATCATAAAATGGCTGTCATACGAGCTCATATTGTGAAAGACTATTGGCACAACAAACAGTTTCCGAAAATTTAAATTACATGCTTGGTGCGCAAAATTTCTGAACTTCCCCGTAAAGTGATCATGATCCCTAACAATTGTATCTGTAGAAGAAAATTTTTTTTCACATTTGTGACACATTACAATCTTACTTAAGTCGGGTTTTTCTTCCATAGGTACAATCGTTTTAATTTTTGATTGAATATTTTTAGCTAAATTCGACAATTCATTTGCAAACCAATCCATGCAATCCATACCTCTGTAGCTCTTGAAAAAACTCAGTTCCTCGTTATAGCTACATTTTATATAGTAACCAGCACTGTATGCAATATGCTTTTGATATTTCTTTGTTTTAATATGAAGCGGTGTTTTATCGGTAATATGTTCTAGCATACACTCAAAGTCAGCATATACTACAAAAGGTGTTGTCTGTTTATATATATAATTTTTAAAACTAACAAATTCATATTTTGGGAAAGACATTTTATAATTATTTAAGTCACGACACAATTTTATATGTTCATTTAATCTACTTTCACTACTAAAATAATTTATACATCGATCACAAATATATTTTTTTGTTTTCTTTTTATTCAACTGATTAGTAATTAATCGAGATAAATCTTTAATCCAACAATAGTGATATTTGATTTCAAAATTGTTATCATCATTCTCTACAGGAGGCGCCTCATAATCATTTAGCTTAGGAATATACTGACTTTGAATTAAAAGAAGATTTACATGTTTCTCATATACTACTTTAGTAAGTCTGGTCGGGTATACTGTGTAAAATGACTTTTCTTTATTTTGTATTAATTCCAAGGCATAGACATTTATTGAAATATTATTGGATTTTTCAAATTTAGAAATTGCATGCAAAGGCATTGGAGAGTCGAAGTCCTGCGTTTTCAATACAGTACTGTACCATGGGTATGAGGAAGTGAGTGCTTGATTAGATTTAGCCGGAAAAAGTGCTGAGACAATTGACCAATAAAAACACGCTTGATCGGAATTTTTTATATTAATACAAGCCTGCTTCTTTTGAATAGGTTCAGGAAGTTTGATATATGATGAACCATTCCCAATTTCATATTTATTGATATTTACTTCTAAAGAAATAATTTCATTTAATGCAAAACCGGAGTCTTTCTCTTGAAATTCTGATAATTTATTATTAATTTTATCTTTAACATTTTCAGAAAACCAATGCTCTATATCTGTCGATATGTCAATGACAACATTTTTTGTGTTGAAATAATTAAGAGAGAGAATTTCATTTTCACCAGATTTTTTAATAAACTCTCCACAAAAGCAAACATTAACTTTAACAACTGGATGATTTTGTTTCAAAATTTCACTAATTTTATTTTTAAAAATGATTTGACAATCATTTGAAAATTGTGTCAAGTCCTTGTGATATAAATTCACTATAGCACCAGTCCTAATTCTTCCCGAAAACCCCGAAACTATATTTTCCCATCTAACCCTATTTTTTAGTTTACTACCCACCCCCATACCAATATGTCTATTCAAAATCAGTTGTTTGAAATGCTTAAAATGTTGTACACATGTTTGTAATTTCCTAATTGTACCTATATGCATACCTCCTTTTTTTATTGTCCCCTTTTTTATTGTATTATTACAAGCTTCAATTTGTTTTTGTAACCTTTTTAACCAAAATTTTGCGTCCCTAGCTGTGAATTTGTCAAACAATATTTTTCTAACTCTATTGATAAATAGCAGTAATTTTTCAGATTTTTCAACAATATCCATGGTACTTACCTCTCTCTCTCCGTGTATTTCTTACAATTTCTCTATTTTAAATAATATCATTGGATGATGTTTCCCCACATCTCTCAGACCTTTGAACGTCACAGAGTATGTTCCAGCCGAAAATTCCTGTAGGTGTGGTCGATACACTTCTGTTACACGCTTTGGCAAAAACACCACTTCTTCCTCCAAATTTAACAGCACAGATTCTCCAAACTGTGTTGACACAACTCTAGCTTCCTCAATTTTTTGCGGTGAATTGAGTGGTAAATCTTGCAATTTTCGTACTGGTTTTCTCTCTGCAAGAGACATCTTATTAATTTTAGACAGATCCATCTGTAACAGAGAGAGAATCGTTGTCATACTACTTTTTGGGGGAGCATAGAATGAAAAAACTTACATTTTTATGTTGCTTTCACAAATTTTTCGGTTGAATGTCTACAGTCAAATCTCTCAGGCTTGTTGTAAAAGAGAGAATCGTCGCTTTTACACACACACACTTTCAACTGAAACAAATTTTCTGACTCTTCAGCAAAGAATAATCTCTCTCGCCCGAGTTTGCCTATTTATATGTGTCTCCCCCATGACACTTCGCGATATTTTTTTTTTCATTCTAAGATTGTGACTAGTGGCCCTCAACCTTTTTCTAGAATTTATTTAATGTATTAATATAATGCAAACGTGACGACTGTGCTTCAAATTTATAAATAAATTTGTTTGAGAACCACTGACTATGGAGTAATTAACCGCATCTTGTTTATGTAGTTGTGGGTTTTGCAAAATTATACCTGTTTTTGTGGTTAAAAGCTTCTTATCTAAAGATTGTTACTTCAGGTATTTTTATGGTTATATATATGAGAATTTCTTTGAAAAACAAGTTCAATTATTTTGTATAGTTTATTTTGAAATATACACATTTATTATTGATAAAATGACTTTGGAGTAATTAACCGTGTCTTGTTTATGTAGTTGTGGGTTTTGCGAAATTGTACTTGTTTTTGTGGTTAAAAGCTTCTTATCTAAAGATCGCTACTTCAGGTATTTTTATGGTTATGTATATGAGAATTTCTATGAAAAACAAGTTGAATTATTTTGTATAGTTCATTTTGAAATATACACATTGATAAAATAAAATTGTTTTTGTTAATAAAATCTTGAGATGATTTAAAACGCCATTGGATGGGTATGGAATATCAAACGAGTTCCAAGGATCCTGCTGCAACAAGTTTTAGTAAACTTCAGATATATACCATGCTCATACATTTCCAGTCCTGATATGTAATATGTTGCGAATTTCTATGTTTTGATAGATTTGAAGTTCCATTCAATTTTTGTGTAATACACATATTCGGTCGGAAGTTCTTAGTTGAAGTTTCTGAAAATGCATAGAAGCAATTTTCAAAAGTATCGCTGTCAGATATTGCATGAGAAACCGACAGTAGTTCAAAATTCTGGATGTGAAATTTATTTGTTTCGATATTTAAGGAGGAAGCGACAATCGTGATAATAATAATAACAGAAAAAATACCTCTATAATGGTAGTATGAAATCTACTAGCAACATGTTTTTGTGACTAGTAAAAAATTCATAGTTACGCTTATTATAAAATCTACAATGTAGTCCATAACCACCAATCAAAATCTGGTTAAAATCTAAAGCTTGATTTTTGTCTTTTGTACAAAATGTTCGACCAATAGTAGCAGAGTGCGCCTTCTTGAAATCTTATTTGTCGACACCCCGTATACGTCGACACACTCCTTTATGGCGAGTATCATCACCCTCCCACCTTATGTCAACAACCCGTATATTGTTTTCGTGACCCCAGCAATCACCCGCCAGCGACACAAGCAGCTATCTCTCTCCCACACACTCTCTCACCACACTCTCTCTCTCTAACACATTGTTTTCCCTATATCTATAGTGGTACCCCCCTTATTCATCTACTAATGTATTCTCTTATGTATCCGGAAGCGGAACAAGAACCACGGCGAAGTTCGTCGAAAAATGTGAGGTTAGAAAATGTATGAGGCAGCTTTTAAGAAATGTAATAAATAGTTTGGAATAAATTACGAGTCTTATTCCTAAAATAATAAAGGGAAACATTAAACTGGCGACGAGGATGTTCGGATAAGTCCTACATAAAATTCAGTGGAAATTGAAGTAAAGACGCAAGAAAATACAGGTATTTCTTACACCTTATTATTATAAAAACTAGAAAAGATTTCCTAAAAATGACGGAAATAGGCAGACTGAAGGAGTTTGATCCCAATAAGGAGTCGTTTGGGACTTATGTTAAACGGATGAAGTTGTATTTTACAGTAAATAATACTGAAGAAGATAAAAGAAAAGCATTTTTTTGCTTTTAATCGGCTCAAAGGTTTATGATATTCTAACTAATCTTGCCATGCCTAATGATCCTGAAAACATTACCTTCGACGAAATCGAAAAACTGTTGTCTGGCTACTTTGAGCCTGCAAAGTTAGAAATAGTTGAGAGATTTCAGTTTTCAAAACGATCAAAAAGATCATGAATCTATTAATGAGTATGCTATTGAACTAAAAAGAATGGCTATATCTTGCAATTTTGGGAATTTTCTTCAAGAAGCTTTTAGAGACAGATTTATAGCAGGAATAAGTGAGAAAATTCAAAAAGAAATTTTAATTAAAAATCGGAATTTCTCAGAGGCATTAAAATTGGCAATAAGTTTGGAGCTTGTAGAAAAAGAGTCCAAAGAAATGCAAGCCAAAGAAGTTAATTTCGCCAGGAGAGAATCACAGTATAAGAGGAATAAAGAATATGGAAAATGGGGACAGTGTAGCGAGTCAAATACTAAAGGAAGCTCTCGAGATTGCTGTAAGTGTTGTGGGAAAGAACATATTGGTAAATGTAAATACTGGGACTATTCATGCAAACGCTGTGGAAAAAAGGACATTTACTCCAAGTATGCAAAATGAAGAAAGAAAATGTGAGGTATGTTGAAGAACAAGAAAATCAGGAAAATAGTGATGAAGAATCCAGTGATAATGAGCAAGATGGTAGTGTTAATGCTGACAAACTGTTTAACATATCCAACAAGGTGTTCAAGGTGACAAATCCATTTATTTTAAATGTTCAGGTAGATTGTAAAACTTTTGACTTTGAAGTAGGCACAGGTGCTTCAGTATCTTTAATAAGTAAACATGATTATGATAAATATTTCTCTAAATATGAATTGCATGAATGTAGTACTAAGTTATTTACATTTTCTGGAAATGACATCAGAGTTTTGGGTAAAATTTATGTACCTGTTTGTTTTAAAGAACATAAAAAGGAACTTGGGTTATTGGTTGTCAAAGTGGACTCCATAAGATCTTGTCCAATGTTACTGGGTCGAAACTGGTTAAAAGAGTTAGATATATCATTTCAAATTGTAAATAATTTTACAACCTCTGAACTCAAGGACAATTCTATTTGTATTAACAAAATCATAAGTGAATATAAAAATAAGTTTTCAATGTTTTCTCCAGGTAATGGGAAATATAATGGTGGTCAAATTGATATTGTTTTAGAAGGTAATCCAATACCCATCTTTTGTAAAGCTCGATCGGTACCATATTCTCTTAGAGCAGTTGTATGTAATTAATTGAACAAACTAGAAGAGTTGGGTATTCTGGAATGGGTTAGTCACAGCAAATGGGCTTCGACAATTGTCATAGTAGAAAGAGGTATTAGTAGTCAAAAAAAGGTAAGAATTTGCGGTGATTACAAAGTTTCAATAAACCCAGTCTCAAGAACTGAACATTATCCACTGCCGAACCCGAATGATATTTTGGCTATGTTAAGAAAAGGTAAAGATTTTACTGTAATTGATTTAAAAAATGCTTATCAGCAGCTGGAATTGTCAGAAAGGGCTCAGGAGTTGCTTACTATTAATACTTTACAAGGATTATATAGATATAAAATGATGCCTTTTGGCATTACAAGTGCCCCTGCTATCTTTCAAGCCACTATGGATAAGATATTGTTCGGGTTGTAGAACGTTTGTTGTTATATTGATGATATTCTTGTTTGGGATGACGATTTAAATAATTGTAGGCAAAAAGTTGAGACAGTTTTATATAGGTTAAGTAATGCGGGTTTAAAAGTAAGTTTTGAAAAGTGTTCATTTTTGAAACCCAGTGTTGATTATCTTGGGTTTACCATTAGTGGTGAGGGAATTAAGCCTACCAAAAAGGGGGTTTTGGCGATAAGAAATGCTCCTAAACCACATGATTTGACATCTTTACGAGCTTTTTTAGGGTTAGTTAATTCTTATGGAAGGTTTATTCCAAATTTATCTGCTTTATTAAGGCCCTTGCATGAACTATTAGAGAAAGATAAACTTTGGAATTGGAGTAAAGAGTGTGATGATTGTTTTAATAAATGCAAATCCTTAATAGAAGGTCCTAATATTTGAACTTATTATGACATTACTAAACCATTAATTCTTACTTGTGATTCTTCTCAATATGGAGTAGGTGCAGTGTTATCACATGAAATTGAGGGCGTTGAGAAACCGATTTGCTTTGCATCGCGCACATTAAACAAAGCTGAGAAGGGTTACTCTCAATTAGAAAAGGAAGCGTTAAGTATAATTTATGGTATAAAACATTTTCACTTGTATCTATATAGTCGGAAATTTTTGATTTATTCTGATCATCGGCCGTTAGAGACTATTTTAGGTTCAAAAAAGGGAATTCCAACATTGGCGGCTGCTCGAATACAGCGGTGGGCCTTACTTTTATCATCATATAATTATGATATAAGATATAAACAGGGCATACAGACTGCACATGCAGATGCATTGTCGCGTTTACCTTTAGTAGATACTGATGATGCAACTGAGGCAGAAGTAAATTATTTTTCTGTTTTGAAAGAAAAGCCTCTTAGCGCATTTGATATTGCAGCCCATTCGAGCAGGGACTCAGTTTTGTCACAAATTAAAGAATATGTTTTGTCTGGTTGGCCGGATTTTATCCTCCTTACTGGATTAGGCGAAATGAACTAACTATAGACAATGACTGCATTCTATGGGGGAGAAGGGTAATAATTCCAGACTCACTGCGCTCTGAAGTTTTAAAATTATTACATGAGCAACATCCCGGTATTGTAAGAAGTAAAATGTTGGCAAGGAGTCTCGTATGGTGGCCTAAAATTGATGACAATTTAGAATCAACTGTAAGAGCATGTGAGGTGTGTCAAAAATCTGCTAATTATAAGTCAGAGCCAAATGTTAGTTGGCCAAAATCCACAAGAATTTTTGAACGCATTCATATTGATTTTGCTATGAAAAATGGACATAATTTTTTAATATTAATTGATGCCTTTTCTAAGTGGGCTGACATCAAATATATGCCCTCCACTAACTCAAAGGCAACAATTAATGAATTGCGTACGATTTTTGCCAATTTTGGCATACCTGAAAAATTGGTCTCAGATAATGGACCACAGTTTATTTCTGAGGAATTTGAATTTTTTTGCTCCAAGAACGGTATTAACCATATAAAAACCCCTCCATACCATGCAAAATCAAATGGCGCGGCGGAAAGAACAGTTCAAATATTAAAACAAGCGTTGCTTAAGTTAGAATTAGAAAACAACAAAGAACCAATTCAGCACCAACTTGATAATATTTTGTTCGCTTACCGTAATACACCTCAAACAACAACTGGTAAAATTCCAGCAAAAGTGTTTCTTTGCCGTAAACCGCGTACTAGATTGGCTATGTTGAAAGAAAATTTGGAAACGTCGACAGGTAAATTCAAATCAATTAAAACATTTGATAAAGACGAAACGATTTACATCAAAACTAAAAGGGGGAAGACGAAAAATGGATTAAAGGTACTGTTATTGATAAAGTTAGTAATTATACGCATTTAATTGAATCTGCCAATAGGCATGAGTTGGTTCACATTGATGATTTAAAGAAATGTCTTTCTAAGGTATCTAATCTTGAGCAAACAACGAATTCTAAAAATCTAGATGTTTCTATAGTACCCAATTCTTCTTACGATTCAAATCTGTCTAGAATGAATGAGTTGATTAATAATAACCTAAATAGTGACTCATTGAGACATGGTCCCAATGCTGACGCTTCTCTACATAGTGACTGTGACGCACAATCTTCTGACATTATTGGAAACTCACAAAATACACAAATTCAATAAAAGGAAAAGTCAGTCATTGAAACAGATCAAAATCAAAATTCAGAATTGAGGCGTTCCAGTCGCATTCGTAAACCAACAATAAAATTAGACTTGTAAACTAGCAACTACGTCGGGAATGTACTATTATGTAATAAGCGGGTTGAATGTTAACCTAAAGATTTTTGTATTTTATTTTTATATAGCATTTTAATTATGGTACATATATTTGCATATTATAGCTAGAAGGAAGGAGTGTAATGTATTGTCTTATGTATCCGGGAGCGGAACAAGAAACACGGCCAGGTTCGTCGAAAAATGTGAGGTTAGAAAATGTATGAGGCAGCTTGTAAGAAATATAATAAATAGTTTGGAATAAATTACGAGTCTTATTCCTAAAATAATAAAGGGAAACATTAAAGTTGGAGTTTGAATAGAGAGAACAGCCTGTTACTTGGTTCTCATAATACTTGATAAAATTATTAAAAAATCTTTAAATTCAGTAAAATGTATTCTCTATATCAGTCACAGCAATTACAGTGATATGTGTGAACGAGTTTCCCACTTCAGAAGACAATATTTATGACAATGACAATGGAAACTCAGAGCAGTGCCTAAGGGACGCGTCGGTGCGGACATATTGGATTAAGAACATTTAAAGTCACTGATATCTTTTCTTTGGGTCCCAAAGCTAAACTTTTGAATTAAAATGATCATTTTTAGTAATTAATATGAACAAATAAAAAGGCCTATTACAATTTAAAAGACTAATTCTCGTACTAAACAAGTGCTGATTATAATCATGCTAATTTAAAGGACTTGTACTTACTTGTGTAGAATATTATCTAGATTCATTATAATATAAATAGTTAAGAATTTCACTCGTAAATAACAAGTACAAATACATATGTGTAATTTTGATTTTATCTAGTCTCATCATATTTATTTAAATTCGGTATATTTCTGTAAACAGTATGTATATATGTTCTGCGTTTATATTATGTCTAACACAGATCAGCTGATATTAGTATCGGATTTATATCCGTTTGCGCAGACGCTGGCAATTTCAGGGTCATAAATGATTTTAGGGCGCATGTCTTAGACGCCAGAGGCGTAACACTATTAAATTTTATTTAAATACTGAATTAAAAGGAATTAAATGTTATATTAAATACATGCAAATATTATTTCTGATTTTTGTTTACTATCAACAAAAAAATATAAAATTATAGATAATAGTGTTTTAAAATGAAACTCACGGTCTCTAGTTAATTCCACAATATAATAAAAGTTATTGAAAAATCTAAAATATTGACAATTGTTTCGATTTTTCAAAAACTTTTATTATATTGTGGAATTAACTAGAGACCGTGAGTTTCATTTAAAAACACTAATATGAGCATATTCCACGAAGTAAGGGTCGAGACAGTCAATTTCATTGAAGATAATAGCTAATTTCACAAACAAGTATTTGTATTCTATTGAGGCCAAATTAATAAACAATATATTTTAATAATTTTTTTTATTTTCAAATACGCATTATTATCAAATGTTTGATTTTGTACTTCAGGACAATATATGTACAGGATGTCCTTTCTTGATGTTACAATATAATTCAAATTTTTCCAATATAAAAGAGTTATTTCTTTCTCAAGATATTATTGATATTATCCTAACAGAAAGTAACAGAAGAGCTACTTATTTTTACACACAAAAGGCTAAACAATTCTCCCCGATTATACAAGAAGTAGAAGCCTTTATAGGTCTTATTTTATCTTTGGAGTCTAAATCCTGCTCTATGTCAACCTATCATATCTGCCGCAATGTCTCATAATAGGTATCAACAAGTTATGTGTTTTCTGTGATTTCATAATAACGAAACAAGAGAAGAAATAAAGCGCATGATAAATGTGCTCCAATCAGAGTTATTTGATATACTTGTTTCAAACTGCAAGAAATCACTCAATCCTGGTGAACACCTGAATGTGACGAGCAGTTGATACCATTTCGAGGTAGAGCTCCGTTTAGGGTTTACATGAAGTCTATGCCTGATAAATACGGGTTCAAAATTTGTACATTGGATGACTGTAAATCTGCGTACACTGTAAATATGCAAGCATACTTAGGTAATTAGTTTTGAAATTCGTAGTTTACCTATTGCGAACTTTTTTAGGAAAACAAGGAAATATGCCAGGAAGAGGTCGGGAACAAAGGGTGGTTATGGATCTAGTTCGTCTATGTTTGCCTTCAAGAAGACAAAACTTACGTAATAATACCATCAACAGAGCATACCGATGACGTCAGTGGAGAAGAAAATAAAGATAAACCAGAGATAATCTTACATTACAATAATACGAAGGGTGAAGTTGATACATCCGATAAATTGGTGAAAGAATACACTACACAAACTAAAACTAACAGACGGCCAATAGCTTTTTCTTTCACTTGTTAGATATTGGTGGAATTCATTGTTACAAACTGTGAATGTTAAAAAATTCTTCTTGGAAAAGTTATCGTCTGGATAACAGGACGAAGAACTTCTTAAGAAAAATATTGTACGAAGGTATTACAATGAGAAGTCTATAAATTCTAATATAAAGCAGCATATGATAACTATTTTGCCCGAGCTCAAAGAAGTAAATAAAAAACCCGTTCCAACTGTGCTGAAACCTCAAAGATGTTATTTCTGTGCTAGAAGCAAGGACAGAAAATCCAGAAACTACTGTAATGGGTACCATTAATATGTGTGCACTTAACATTCCAAAAACAAAATTATTTGTAATAATTGCCACAATTGAACTAATTTTTTATTTTATTAAATCATTATTTTTTAGAATTTCTGAAGTCATGTTGAAACAGTATTTTAGAATTTTGTTATTGTTATGATAAATGTTCAAATTTCATATGTTTCAATTTTTAGCAAAAATAATTGAAAACGGAACAAATAATGCGTATGTGCCCCACTCGGTATTTAGCGTAATTATATAACCCCGGGTTTATGAAGGATAAAAAAATTAAATAAAACATAATAGTACTATTGATTTAAAATTTCCTGGTTTAAAAAAATCGCTGACTGAATTTTCAAATTCCCTGACAATTCCCAGTTTTTCAGGTCGTTTGACACCCTGAATTATATATAGGTATTATATCGTAATAACAAAAATATTAGTACATATAATGAGTAGTTAGTAAAAATTACCCTATGAAAAATATAACATAAAGTTTAATAAAAATAAATTATTCTCAGCAGCGCTATTCAAAAAATGTTCAAATAAATCTAATATTTACAAATCATTAGCAAACTTTCTTTTTAATAAAGATATATACATAATTATTGTGATAACAATAAGTAGAAGCGGAAAGTGTAATATACTTATTTTCTCGATGTGGCATGTTCCTGGTGTGACGAGGATCAACCAATTCGGGAAGTATAGAATTGAAATAAAACCACTGTAATTTCAGCAACATTTTTTTATTCCAAAATTGATTATCTCTCATTATCCACTGTGCTTTTAGTGGACAATGATCCCCCAGCCAGACACCAAGCTATTTGAAGCTGACTTTGAATTTGGTAAAACCAATCATTATTTTGATTCACTTTCAATGCACCTGTTGCTTTATCTTGTTTCCAAAAAGTGACTTTTTTAGATGCAACAGCTTCTTCAAATGTCATCTTCCTGATACTCCGAGAAAGGGCATTTTATTGCTACAATCGAATCAGAATCAACAATTAGAACATCGGGAGATGCAACCAAAAACACCTCTCTTAAGCTGACAGGGCCAACTGGACAGAATCAATTCAGACCTATTGTATTATTTAGTACTCATTTTGTACTAGTTTGTACCATCGATCCAAATTTTGTACCATGCGCAGTTTTTAGTAAAAATGAGGTGCTGCTAGCTAATATTAAGCCAGCAGGACCACATTCAAAAAAATAAAACAACAGTAGCCACAAAAAAGACTAAATTTGTACCATCAATCCAAATTATGTACCAGGCACTGTTTAAAAAAACATGGCGCTGCTAGCTTAATGTTAAGCTAGAGGACCATATTAAAATAAAATAAAACAAATGTAGCAATAAATAAGACTGAATTTGTACTAATTTGTACCATTAAAACAAACTGGATATATTCAACCAAACTGCTTGAAACAATCTCTAATTGAATTCAAATGTGTTATGCTCATAAGTAAAGTGACTCTTTGCATGAACATAATTAATCGTTATGTTCACTTAAGAAACAACATAATTAAATTATTATTTATTAAGTTTCAAAATGTGTACTTTCTCTGTTCAATTGGAAGCTATCCTGAACTACTTACTATTACTTTCAAGACTGAAGTACCCTAATGCATGAGCAGAATCAATCATCACTTCTATATTAGAAGCAACATAATTTGTACTGTGAAAATATAAAATTTTATATGTTGTACCCAACTCACTAAAAATTGCAAATTTTGGTCTATGTGATGATATTACAGAATATAGAACATAATTTTTTTTTTAAATAAATAAATTTCCTTTATCAATCATGAAAATCCTACAAAACCACCCTTAAATTTTATTTACTAAATACTCGATGCTATTGATTAGATGTCAGTAAAGCTAGCACCAACACGTTTTCAAGTTAAAAAAATGGTATAATTTAGGACTAATTTGTACCCACTCAGTTTTTTTTGAAAAACCACCTTCTAGCATGATGTCAAGCTACACCCCTCCCCCCCCTTTACAAAATCAAATTTTAATAGCATAAATTTAAACGTTGAATTTAGGACTAATTTGTACCCAAAAATTAGAATTTTTATCCACGCAGTTTTCCCTGTAAAAGGCTTTTTAATGCGGGGGTGCTGGCGTGAGCTCAAGCTAGCACCCCACCTTACAAAATCCAATTTTAACACGATACATTTAAATTTTGAATTTAGGACTAATTTATACCCAAAAGCGTTTTTTCATTATATTATTTTCTTTATAAAAGATGACAGTAAATCAGATCATGTGTTTTATTAATTTCCAAAATCATTAAAAAATTTGAAATTATCAAAAGTGAGATCAAAAGTAACCAAATATTAATAATTTTCGAATGTTGGACTAATTTGTACCCAAAAAATTAGAATGTTTACCCACTCAGTTTTCCCCGAAAAGACTTTTTAATGCGGAGTGTATTTCACCTCACAGCAGTCACCCTGAAGAAAGTTCAAAATAGACCGAAATGTAGATAAACTTGAAACTCATGAAACTCGGCCACCTATAGTTACTTCCAGACTTTTTTGTTTTGATATTATGTATTGTTTTTCATCTAATAATAAATATATTGATATAATTACAATTATAAGTCCATATTTGTCATAGATACATACTCTTATTTTTTGTGAGGTCTTTTGCCGTAACTGCGGCAATCCTTTGATGAGATAAAAAAATTAAGTTTTCTTTCTCCAGTGCAGGTGTGCAATGAGGTGCAAATGTTCAAATTGATTAGAAAATAAGAATGGCATCATACTGCTTGATGGCTTAGTAAAGATGTGCCTTATATGGTATTATGGATGACTTTCTGATTGGATAAAAACTGAAAAACATTTTTTGTCACACTATAACAAAAAGGGAAAGGAGCCAGTGTGGAATATTTTTGTTTTTCAGATGATGCCTCTTTGATCTACTGTTCTATTGCTGATTGGAGCTTTATTTCTTAATAATTTTTGTATTGGTTGGAAAAATGTTAGCATGGATTTTTAGTAGTATTTAAGCAGTACACCACATGCCTAAAGGGCTTATTTTATTTTTTGATAGTTTTATATTTATATTTACTTCAAAATTAATAAAATTCGTGGCCTAATATATTATCATCTTCAATAAACAAAATAATATTATAATTAAAAAACGATTTTGAGTACAAATTAGTCCTAAATTCAAAGTTTATTAAAATTATGGTATTCAAATTTTCATGATTAATAAAGGAAATTTATTTATTTTTTAAAAAAATTAATGTTCTATATTCTATAACATCATCACGTAGACCAAAATTTGCACTTTTTAGAGAGTTAGGCATTTTGTAATCTAATTAGAGACAAGTAGGAGTTAACAGGATAATTTCCGACGGTAAGTGTACAAAATATATAATTTTATATTTTCACAGTACAAATTATATTGCTTTTAATGTAGGAGTAACAATTCATACTACTCATGCAAACGGGTACAACATTCTTGAGATTAACAGTAGTCCAGGATATTTTTTAAATGAACAGAGAAAGTACAAAATACAAAACTTAATAATATAACAGTACACATTATGTTGTTTTGTAAATAAAAATAACAATTGATTCTGTTCACACAAAGAGACACTTTCCTCTGGAGCACAACACATTTGAATTCAATTAGAGATTGTTTCGAGCAGTTTAGTTGAATACATTATGTTTGTTTATGGTACAAATTAGTATAAATTCAGTCTTTTTTATTGCTACCTTTATTTTATTTGTTTACTACTACCTACTTATCTTTACAAAAATTTCAATATTTTAGAGGAATTATTATTTTTATGAGTTATTATCTTAGATTATAGTCAACAATAAACAACGTAAGGTTTTAAATATAACAAACTAGGATGTCTACACCCAAATCGTTATCGGGTTCGTT
This sequence comes from Galeruca laticollis, assembly GCA_963921935.1. Lineage (NCBI taxonomy): Eukaryota > Metazoa > Arthropoda > Insecta > Coleoptera > Chrysomelidae > Galeruca > Galeruca laticollis. Next base: position 57,491,017 of record OY998177.1, read on the forward strand.
TAAAATCCAGCAAAAATATTGTTGGGGAAGGACCATTAGAATTAAAGCAAGAGAATTGCTAGCAAAATTATTTGTTCGTCTCGGTGCATGAAAGGCAAGTTTGCCAGTTATACAATCATTTTACATTGAGAAGTTGAATATATAATTGATTTGAAATATCATTAAGGAATCAATTTTTCTAATAAGTTATTTTTATACATTATTAGTTGGTTAATAAAACTGTAAATACAAATTATATCAACTTACCTTTTGATGTAGTTTGCCTTCCACATTTCACTTTTAAGTAGATGAATTTGTTGTGTGTATCATTGTTATCAGAACTGTCCCTTTCTTTTTTAACTGCAACCATACATTCTTCAGATATTATGTTGTGAGCTTCATGCATTTCTTGTTTAATAAGTTGTGCACTATTTATTTTTTCATTTACGTTTTGAATAGTTACTATAGGCACTTCTTCATTTCAGATATGTGAACTGTATTAATGAAAAGTCATGCGTTTCTTGTTACCTGCTTAATATGATTAGGTATGTTCCTATCGTATATATCGATGGTTTTGCAAGTGGTGCACGGTATCCAGAGATCGGTATCACAATAACCCTCAGATTAACAAATAAAATATATGTTTGTTTTGACTTTTTCCTGCCCCAAACAAATGAGTCACATTCTATTCTAAGCTCACTTGCGGGACACTTCCACTGCTTTGCCAAATTTACAAATCGTCTTTAGATGCAGGAAAAATGAAATTAGAAATTTTATTGAAAATTGTTAAAAAGTTATGCAATTGAAATGTCATGCAACGTTATGCAATTAAAAGTCATAATCATTTATGCATTTGAGTCGCTGCTTTTAAAATTAATTATTAATACTTGAATTTTATATAATAAAGGCATATTCTTATATAAATTTTAAACAAGTATTTGTTGTAACTAAAAGTGGCAACATTGCTGAAAACTTCAGTACCTGCTTTGTTTGTCTAGTATAAACTATTTAGTAGTTTTGTCTTTGTTCAGTTACGATATAATGAGAGATGCAAATATAGTAAGAGCGTTCTCGACTAACATTTCTATTGGATTGTAGTATTATAGTAAATACTGTCAAATTTGATTTGTTTATTACAAAGATCAAAGATTGGTTTCAGTGATTTGTGATTGGTTTATTACGAGCGCCATTAGGGCTAGTAAGTAAAAATTGAGTTCTTTCGATGTTATGTGTGTTTTTCACACTGACCTATAAACAACAAATGGAAGGATAATGCAATTTGTCAGTATTAACGCTAAATTGAATTCGCGCATACCACGTGATCTCTTGGGAAAATTGGATCCGGAGCATGCGCAGTCAATCAACCGTACAGGACCGGCCTTGCAAATAAATAATACTATTGAACTGGTACAGTACATACTTATGTTTTATTTAAATAAACTGAGAAAGTATTATTTGTAAGGACTGAATTAAAATTATAAACTTGTTTATATACAAGTAACATAAAATAATTACAGAACGAATTTGGACAGATTGTGATTTATATTTTATCAACACTTTTTGTGGAAAAATTGTAATTATTATGTACTTGATATACCTACATAATCAGAAATTAGTAACCTTTTATTCATCATAATTGAGTGGGTATATTTAATTCTACTTATACAGAAATTTTCATTTCCATTTTATAAATGAACATTTGGTCAGATAGAAGCGTTCAGAAGTGATAAATGTTATTTTTTTACCAATTTTTTCTGTATACATATAACGTAAACATACTAAATTCCGACAGTGTCCCAAAATTCGACATGTTATTCCTTTTTTAATTAAAATAAGAAATCGTTTAACAATAAAGGTATATAAAGACATCTAGAGGCATGTTTAAGTATTATATTTAAGTTTTAAAAAGGTAACTACTTTATCAACCAACAAAAAGTCTGACATCTTAACCTTCAATTTCACATGTTCACACCTCTTTCTGTTTGTGTAGAAGAACCTATTGATTCCTTCTAAGGTAAGTGAGAAACATGCATATTTGAAACTCTTATAATATCTCTATTTTTAACAGAACTGTTATTATTTTTGTGTAGAATTGATTTGGATACTTCAATTCAACTTAAACTTTGTTTTTAACGTGTAATTTTTTTTGCATTTTTAAAAATTTTGAGTGTCTGATTTATGTACTGACAATATAAAGCTTACCCTAAATCCGACATGCAGTGTCGAATTTATGGTCACTGTGCGTTGTATTAAAGTTTGATGTTTTCTTTTTCTTTCTTAATAAAAATATGTTCTGTGTCACTTTCTTCAAATATAAGATCATTGTATACCCTGGGTCATAAATCCGACACGGGTGTCGAATTTAGGTACGATATGTGACGGAATTATGTGGTTGACACATTAATGCAAATTAGTATTAAAAATTTTACTTGAATGTGGTTGATGTAAATAGTTACATATCATAACTAGTTGAGTTCTTAAGTAGACAAAATTTTTTCAGCAAATCAGGATGTCCACTGGAAAATACTATAAGTATACCAAAGATGACTTAAAGAATGTCCTAGAGGCCATTAAAAATGGAGTACCTTGTGCTACAGCTTCAAAGGAGTATAGGGTGCCAAGAACGACACTAATTGGTAAAATTAAGGGAAAATACCCAGAAGACTGTCGAAATGGAGCACCAACAATTTTAACTGTTGAAGAAGAAAATCTTTTGATAAATTGGATTATTAACTTGGGGAAAATGGGATTCCCAGTCTCGAAAACTCAGTTACTCGACAGTGTAGCACTCTTAGTGAAAAAACTCAATCGTCCAAACAATTTCGCTGATGGACGTCCCGGGCGTCATTGGTTTGACGGCTTTCTGAAGCGGCATCCCAATATAACTCAACGACTGACACAAAATATAACTTCGTCAAGAGCAGCAGTTACAAAAACCAAAATCCAATTTTGGTTTGAAGAAATAAGTGAATACTTTAGGACTTCCAATATTAACATTACCAATCCGAATAGAATCTTCAATACTGACGAAACTGCTATGTTTTTGTCTCCTAAAGGGAATAGAGTTCTCACAAAAAAAGGCACTAAGACAGTATACGATCGCGCTGGGGATGAAAAGGAATGCCTCACCGTTCTAGTTACAGGAAATGCATGTGGCCAATTGGCACCACCAATGATAATGTACGCGTATGAACAAATACCTAAACACATAGTTTTACAAGTGCCCTGTGGATGGGGTATCGGAAAATCGGATAGCGGGTGGATGACCTCCGAGTCTTTTTTTGAATATATCACAAATATATTTTATCCATGGCTAATAACAAAGTCTATAGAATTTCCGGTCGTATTATATCTTGATGGGCATAAGTCGCATGTGACAATGCCTTTGACAGATTTTTGTAGGGAAAAAGGTATAATATTAATAAGCCTGCCACCAAATTCCACGCATGTTATGCAACCATTAGACGTGGGTTTCTTTAAGCCTCTTAAAAATAGTTGGAAAAAAGCAATTAATAAGTTTAAAACTGAGAATAACAGCAAAGCTCTCAATAAAGAAAATTTTGCCCCAGTATTAGAACAGGCTTTTAAGGGTATGTCAGGCTTAGAACGCATATTCCAAAACTCTTTTAGATCTTGTGGGCTTTTTCCCTTTGACTCTTCAAATGTGCACTACAATAAACTGATTTTGACTAATGAAAATGAGGAGGAAAAGGCGGTAACACAAACAGAAAACTCAGACATTGTGAATCACTTGAGGTTCTTAGAGACATATATTGAACCGAACCTGCTTTCAGAGTTTTATAATCGACAAGGAGATCTGTGGAATCGCAACGATGAAAATACGGGTCTTTATCAGACATGGCTCAAAATATTTAAAAATTCAGGATTACGCTTTAAGGAAAAAGAAAACGCTTCTGTGATAATAGAAATAGAAGACGGACTTATCCTAGAAGAAGGTTGGAAAAATACAATAATCACTGAGGACTTCGAAAATAAAGATAGCAATATATTGAATGAGATGAACAATAGATTAACAAATGAATTCAACGATAAAGAAACTCAACCGATAGAGAAGCTGCTTGAAGAAAATAGTGAAGAAACAGAACAGTGCAAGTTAATGAATTCCGAGGTATTTACTGAAAATTTCGAAAATAATAAAAGTCTTACAGAAGATCAACATGAACTAACCAGCTTATCAAAAAAAGAACAATGTGAAAAAGACAGTGTTAACACAAACTTGAATAACAATGAATATAAAGAAAATGAAGTGCAAAGGCTTGTAGATACTAAAGAAAAAGTTGTTGAAATAAACAGAAGCACCAACATTTTAATAGAAAGAACTGAGAATGAGACTAAGTTAAAAGAAAGATATGCTACACATACTGTTGAATATAATGAAACTTATTTGAAGCCAAAAGATGTTGCTAAACAGCTACCAGGAATTATAAAGACACCTGAAAACAAACTCAATGAAAATATTTCACTAGAAACTACTGAAAGGAAGACAATTGAGGAAAGCACCGAATACAATATTACAAATTATAATAATAAACAGTTACCAGAAAAAATAAAAACACCTGAAAACAAACGCATAGAAAATAATAAACCAGAAACTACAGAGAAAAAGACAGTGGATGAAAGTAGCGAATAGAATAATACAAATCATAACAAACAGTTACCAGAAAATAATATTAAGACACCTGAAAATAAACACAAAGAGATTATTCCACCAGAAACAATTGAGAGGATAGAGCCGAATAAATATGTGAACGTTTTACCCGGTATTACAGTTCCATCTCCATTTAAGACCGCACTTTTTTGGCCTGGACCATCAAACGTCAAGAAAACCAAAAGAAAACTTTCTTACAAAATTCCTTCTGTGGGGACCTCTGATGAATGGAGGCAGTACTATTTGAAAAAAGAAAACCAAAAAAAGGAAATTGAAAGAGCCAAAGAAGAAAGAAAGCGAAAAAGAGAGGAAAAGGTGAAGCAAATAGAAAGACCAAATAAAAGAACCAGAACAGAATCAAAAGCAAATCAAAATAAAGACGATGTACCTGTAACCAAAGAGGACTTGCCAAATAAAAAGAAACTAACAAAGACTGATATCAATATTAATGATTACGTTATTGTAAATTATCTCGATGATTACTATCCAGGAAGAATTGTTGAAATTGAAAATGATAAATATTTGATAAGCACCATGACAAGAAGTGGCTTGAATAAGTGGAAATGGCCTTCCCTAAAAGATTAAATATTCTACGACTTCAAAGAGATCCTACAAAAAATTGAAGCTCCATTGGAGATAAACAAAAGAGGGTTTTTTGAAATTAAAGACTTTGAGCGATACCAAAATTTTTTGTTAAATTAAGTTGTTTTCTCAGGACCTACATAAATAGTTTTGTATTTTATTTGCACTATAATGTATTTACTTTTTGTCCCTAATAACCTTTTTTTTATTCTTGGGAATCAAGTCAACAACTGTGGAAAAATTAAATATTTTAATGCAGACGAATTTGAGATCATCTTTGTGTCTGATTTAGAGACACCTGTTGAATTTACGTTCAGTTCACTGTCGAATTATTGTACAACCTACAAAATTGGGTGACGAATTTGAGGTCACTGTCAGTTTTAATATTAACATCATTTTCATGTTAGTTGCCATAATTATACATAAAAGATATACAAATACAACACTCTTCACATTCTATTTAAGCTATTGAAACAGTTACTTTCATCATCTATTGATACTATCTATTTTTTAACTTGTATAATTTGTCGTCCATATCTTAAAGTGTCGGATTTTGGGACAGTTATGTTAAGTTAATGTTGAATAATACACACCTTTTCCAAAACGGAATATTTATTCAGCAGCAATTAATTCCTAATAAATATATTTTACAAAAATAGAAAAAAAAATCGATAGTCAGAATTATTGATTAGAAAACAATAATTTTTTGCTCAGTTTTTTTCCTAATCAAGGTGCGTCTGATACTTTCGGTTTGTTTTTTAGCAATGTAGAAAAACCTTATTCGACAATAAATTTCCATGGTAGTTTTTATGATTTTTAGTCTATGACTTTCCAAAACAGACTGTTCAAACATGTGGTCATCTAGAACATCAAATAATTTGTGATTATTCAATAATTGTTTCAAAGATACTCATTTACAACTACTTTTAAAAAGTTTGATTATTTTGGAACTCTATATTATCATTTGTTATCGTGATATGCCTTATTTTTTGTTCACAAAAAGTACACATTTTTATATCAGCTGATGGCTTTACAAGAAAAACGTATAATTATGGAACAACTTTATGTTCTTCCTTGCTTTTTTGAGAGGTCCTCGAAGTCCTTCACTATCTGATGATGATGAATAATCAGTAAATTTCCTTTTTCTAGGCGAATCAATATCACAGAAAAGGGGTACATCCACCAAAGTATTCTCCTTATCAAAAGAGAAATTCTCCCTAGTCACTGTAATATCTTGAGATGTACTTGGCATATATTCTCTAGATGAACTAAAATCAGATGATTTTTATAACATTGTGATTGAATACGTTGTTTTTAATGACATACTTTTGAAAATAGTTGTTTTAGAATTCCATTGTCTAAAAAATGAACTTGAGAAATTATATAGTGGTAATTGGAACAAAAACGGGAGTTTATATAGACATATGGAGGCAGATAATCAATCTTAATGAAAAATAATGAAAGAAAAAATAGAAAATTCAATGAAAATTAACCTAAAAAGAAGATTAGATTAATACTGGGAAATGAAAAGAAATCGCTGGAAAAGTTTTGATTACAATGAAAATACTGTGAAATGAAATTAAATAAAATTGAAATTTATGTTATTTCCAAATTTTTACTACTAATTGTTTCAAGTTACTTATTCGGACAATAGAGATCTGAAACATTACATTATCAATGACCCTCAAACAACAAAATGTTGAGTAGGCACCAACCTAGGTTCATGTGTGTTCATCAAATCATGAGCGGTTTCCTAGGACCAAGCTTCTTGGTAGGTATGGCACTTGATTTCAAACATAGTTTTCCTTTGACATAATGGAAGTTATCTTCTGAAAAATGCTCCCTGCATATCCTATTACTAGGATGGAGTTTTTCCAGAGTAGGATCTCTTCCAATGGATCTCATCCATGGCCTATAGCGCTTAGAAGTTAAACTGTAATCATGAATGCGTTGGAATAATTTTGTATGATGTAAAATTAATTAATTCAAACAATGATCCATTGTTTGAATAATTAAAAATATATCGTACCAGAAATAATCCACTTCATCAATGTCTCCTCGGTTCTTACAAAACATCACCATGCAGTTCTTCCCCATTATGGAAAAAACTGATGAAAAAAGTCTCAAAAAGCTCTGTAACGCTGATGACTGTTGGTAATGAAACACAGTTCACACACAGTAGTAAAACTATGATGGCATAACGAAAAACAAAGGCTAATTTTAATAACGTTGGTTATAATCTAACGATTCAAACATATGAGCAAAGATTATCATATGAGAACGACTAAATATGAAAATGGCTGTGCCAGCTCTGGTAAAAGCTGCAATAAGAATTAACATACGACGTATCAACAGCACACCAGATAATTGATTTCAGACATCCACTGTGACGTAGAATACATAATGCGCATGAGCCGTATCCAATTTTCAACACTCGCATAGTGGCCGAAAAAATTCTTCGCGTATTCTAATGTATTGTCATCCCATTTGTTGTTTATAGGTCAGTGGTTTTTCAAGACTTTTAGTGACAAAATTTGGTTTTAATTAATTTAGTGTTTTTTATGATCATCGTTCGTCAGTGCCAAGTCTGTCGGAAAAACGGCCGAAATTACCCCAAACTCTCATTCCACAGGTATGTAAATATTTGAACGGCTATCCAGTGGCGGCGACTTTTATTATTCATTTCAATAATATTTAAAATGCTTAAAAGTTCCTTAATTATAAAAAGCAAATTTCTATTTGGCGTTGTTTTATTCTAGTTTTCTCACCAATTTGGAAACAAGAAGAATTTGGTTTGCTTTACTAGGTCTAAGCGAGACTCATGATCTACCAAAACGACCTGAAATTTGTTCGGAGCATTTTAAAAAATCTGATTTTATATATAAGAGTAGTGGCCGTAAGTTTCTAAACAAAGATGCTCTTCCCATGTCAGTTTTTGAATTTAATCCACCAGATGTAATGTAAGTACCTACACATTTTCTTGGTACAATGGGCCCTTAAAGAAATGCCCAAAATAAAAAAGTCACTGTCCTGATAAACAAAATTTCCTTTCAATATAATAAGTTCTTTTTATTAAAGCTGATAAAGAGGCCATAAAAGACAAATTTTAAACAGATTATTAATTATAAGTCATTACTTTATTGGGCGACTGGTAACACTCTGGGCTGTATAGATAACTATAGTTCAGTTCCAATATAGTAGGCACCAAACTAAACTAAACTACAATTGTTCTTGGTTTAATGCAATATTTCTGAGAATTTAATGCCTACTATTTTGGAACTGAACTGTATTTAAAAATTAAATTATTATTTTAATTTTTTTAAAAGGTCATTTGGCCACATATGATCCATTTTATTCAGTTAGCAATGATGACTGAGTTAGTTTACTTACATTAATTTGTTAAAAGAATATGTCTATTTTAGGTCTTCAACAAATAACTCATTGTCAGTGGCGTAACTGCCTATGGGCTAGGCGGGGCAGTGCCCCGGGGCCCTCAAGCTCAGGGGGCCCTCGAATCCTTACCAGATGACAGGTGGCAACCCCACTTTAATCATGAAAACTCAGTTGAGAGAAATTCAAAAGTTATGCCTAGGGAATTGCCCTAAATTCTTTCTGTAGGTTGGTGTTGTCAATTTGACGGATAGTGATATGTGCGTTTTATTATTCATCGATGTGCGTTTTATTGTGAATTCGAAAGATTTTTTTTTCGAGAACGGTTAAAAAATTAATGCTGTATGTAGGAGTAAGTAAGCTAATGTCAATAAACTTTTTTGTACTGGTCAATATAGAATATAGTGGTTCAATTTTATTTGATTTTACCACTCATATTGATATGCGTTAAGTCAATAACTCGTGTCAAATCTACAGATTTCGGCTAAACTGGCAACAGTGGTAACACTAACGGTGATAATTTTTTCTGGGGATTCCCCAACAACACTTTGTAGCTTGTAGCGTATCATTGTGTTTCTCTTTCCTTTTATTTTACTTTTAACTTCGTCAGTGAACAGTGACTACAGTGAGTTGAGTACCTACCTCGAGCACAATCTAATATTGTATTGTTTCAATAAATAAGAAAACTAAAATTATGGATAAAAAGAAGAAACCCAGTGGTGCATTTAAACGCAAACAACGCCAAGAAAGAGAAGATAGTAAACAAAAATTGCCCAAAATTGACAAGTTTTTTAGTCAGCCTTCTGCAAGTACATCTGGCCAAAATATTTCTATTGATAGTGACTCAAATAATGTGGTAACTGCAGTGTTTGTTGAGAAACCTACTGAAGAAGATTCGACAATTATTGCAGTTGGAGATACCTCCGCCGCCGATCATGTGAACGTGGATGATGTTTGCATGGCACACATAAGAGCGGGTTTGGAGGAACCACAGACCTCTACATTTTTCGAAAATGTGTACGACTAATCTTCTTATGAAGGACATCAAATGATGCAAGTGGCTGTGTACACGTATAGGGTAACGAAGAAACATTACATTTGTATCACGTGTAAAATTTAATTTAATCTTCTTATGACTTGGGAAACTTCACGAACAAAAATATTAAGTGATAACGAAAAACGTCAAATTCTTGATATGGGGCCTTTACAGCCTTCAGGACCTTTTCCAACAGACATCAACCAGAACAATAGGTGTTTTTCAAAATCGTACTACGTTTCGTGTTCCAAATATGGGCCAGTTATTAGTTTTTGGTTGTGTTATTCCAAAATACTAGACGCTGCCTATTGTCAACCCTGTTGGTTATTTGCTTCACAAAGGAATAATGTTTGGTGTACAGGATTTCGAGATTGGAAGCATTTATCAGAAAGAATTAAACAACACAGTTGTTCGAGTGGCCATTCGGAAGCATGTGCTGTGTATGAATTTTGAAAAAAAAACGATACTAATACTATCGACAAGGAACTTGAAAATGAAATTCGCAAAAAAGCATCATTTTGGAAAATGGTTCTTCAAGGTTATTCGATATCATACTTACCCTAGCAAAGAGTTCTTTGGCTTTGAGAGGACATCAAGAAGACTTAAGTCAGGAAGGAAACCACGGAAATTTTCTTTTTAGAGCTTGTCGCCCGATATGATCACATTTTGCGGCAAGTTTTGGATATGCCCAAAGGTAATAATAATTATTTCTAAGTTTTTTTTATTGTTTTATTTTGTTTATAATTATTAACTGTTTGATATCAGGACTTTTTTGAAATTGTGTTTTTTATGTTTTTAGGATCTACAAGATATCTGAGTGCAACAATTCAAAATGAAATGATTGAGAGCTTGGGGACCAAACTCGAAACCCATCTGTTAGGGTTTTGTAATTATGTAGGTTGGTACCCACGGTAGAGGAGGCGAGGAATGTCAATGTCAATGTCAGTGGGGTTGAATAAAGAGTGTCGAACGCAAACGATTATTTTAATTCAATTCAACGTTAATTACATAATTGAACATTGAAATCAATTACAAACGATGCAAATATTATATGGCGCAGTCAGCAGTTAGCTGTACAAATACAAAAATCAGCAAGAGACTTACGTTATAGTTTAATAATTATAAAAAAATAAAATGGGTGACAACAGAGGTATTGGATCCTTACAAATGGCAGGAAACATTGCGGAGAATTGGCCCCTATGGCGAGCACGTTTTGAAAATTATCTAGTGGCTTCAGAAGTAGCAAAAAAAGATGAAAAAGTACAGTGTGCACAACTTCTGCATTATATTGGAGATGAAGGATTTAAAATTTTCACAACATTCAGGTTTGAATCGAATGAAGAAAATAAATTAACACCCTTGTTGAAAAAGTTCGAGGAACATTTTCAGGGAAAAGAAAATATAACCTATGAGAGGTATAAGTTTTTTTCACATAGACAGACCAACCAAAACACGGATCAGTTTATAACGGAATTAAAAAAACAGGCAGGTAAATGCAAGCTCGATTCTTTACAAGACAGCTTAATAGTCACTATGATAATTTGTGGTATATCTAACAATGCTATAAGGGAACGGTTGCTGCAAGAAGATGAAATAAGTCTAGAAAAAGCAATAGAACTCTGTAGGGTCATAGAATCATCCAAGTTACGAAGTGAATTGATGGGAAGTAGACTACCCAACAATGAAGAAAGTGAAATATTCGAAGTTAAAAACTCATTCGCGAACGGTAAACAGGGGTATGCAACTAAATTAATTAAAAACTGCTTTAAATGTGGTGGCACACATAAATTAAATAATTGTCCTGCATACGGAAAGGTTTGTAATTTCTGTAAAAATAAAAATCACTTTGAAAATGTCTGTTATAAAAAGCAATTCAAAAACAGGAGAGTTAACGAAGTAAACGAAACAAATGAAGTTAGTGAAATACAGACATTTTCAAAAGATGATAATTCCTTGTTTATAGGGTCAATATCACAGGTTAGTGAACCTGGAATAAATTCTATAAATAAATCATGGACCACTGAAATTCAAATTGGCAATAATACTGTCATTTTCAAAATCGATACAGGAGCAGTCGCAAACATACTTCCACTAAAGATTTTTGAAACATTAGGGATATCAAAAGTAAAAGTAAACAAAACACAGGTAAAATTACAATCATATACAGGGGATAATTTAAAAGTGGTTGGAGAATGTTCAATTGCATGTTATAAAAATAATGAGTTGTTTGAACTTAACTTTTTTATTGTAAATTCTAATACTCAAGCCATACTTGGTTTAGATTCTAGTATAAAGTTAAATTTGATTAAAAGAATAGAGTCAATACACATTTCTGAAAGCTCGGACTACTCCACACTAATAAATGAGTATAAAGATATATTTTCTGGAACAGGCTGTATAAATAGTACTTACCACATAGATATCGATAAAAATGCAAAACCTGTAGTACACCCCACTAGAAGAGTGGCCTTACCACTTTTGAATAGCTTAAAAGAAACCATAGAAGATCTTGAAAGTCAACATATTATACAAAAGGTAACTGGTAGTTCACGTTGGGTAAATGCTCTTGTCATAGTAAGAAAACCAGATAATAAATTGCGCATATGTCTAGATCCACAAGACTTAAATAAAGTTATAAGTAGAGAATATACTCCAATACCCACCTTAGACCAAATTACTTGTAAATTAAAAAATGCTAAAGTTTTCAGCACTTTAGATGCAACTCAAGGGTTTTACCAAATACCTTTAGATAAAGAAAGTTCTGATTTGTGTACGTTTGGAACACCTTTCGGGAGATTTAAGTTCCTAAGGATGCCTTATGGGTTGTGTTCGGCCCCAGAGGTATTCCAAACTAAATTCAAAGAAATTTTTCAAATTGAAGGATCTGATATCTATATCGATGATATTATAGTTTGGGGAGAAAATAAAAAGCAGCATGATGAGAGATTAAAAAATATTTTCGAAATAGCGAAAGCCAATAATGTAAAATTTAATTTTAAAAAATGTAGATTTGGGCAGAACCAAATTAAATACTTAGGTCACATAATTTCAGGTGAAGGGTTGGCACCTTCAAATGATAAAGTTGAAGCAATAAAAAATATGCCCAAACCAGAAACTAGGCAAGATATTCAGCGTCTCCTAGGTATGCTAACGTATGTAAGTAAGTTTATAGAGAATTTTTCAATTACAACAGAACCACTAAGAATTCTTCTTAAAAAAGATGTTCAATTTAAATGGGAAGCGGAGCAGGAAGAATCCTTTGAAAAATTGAAAAATGCTTTAACTAATAAACCAGTTTTACAGTTTTATGATGTAAATGCAGAGACTGTAATTTCGGTAGACAGCTCTAAGTCAGGGCTAGGGGCTTGCATATTGCAGAACAATTTACCATGTGCCTATGCATCTTGAGCATTAACGGAAACGCAGACAAGGTGGGCACAGATCGAAAAGGAGCGGCTAGCCATCACTTTTGGCCTGTCGAGGTTTCATGACTATGTTTTTGCTAAAAGGGTGATTGTCGAAACAGATCACTTACCTCTAATATCAATATTTAAAAAACCACTGGATAAATGTCCTGCTAGACTTCAACGCATGCTTTTACAACTTCAAAAATATGATTTCACAGTTAAATTCAAACCGGGCAAACAATTGATAATTGCAGACGCTCTATCACGGGCTTATTGTAAAGATGAGACTGACAATAGTCTGGATGAAGAAGTAGAGTTGCATGTTTGCAGTATCATAGCAGAGATAAACATAACAGAAAATAAACTAAGTGAATTTAAAATAAAAACAGCAGAAGACTCTACCTTGCAATCATTAAAAGATATAATTTTAAAGGGATGGCCTAAACATTTTAAAAAGGTTCCAGAAAATATTAAAATATTCTGGAAATATAGAAGTGAACTTACAATATTAAAAGATCTAGTTTTTAAAGGAAATGCCATAGTCATTCCAAAAGTCTTACAAAAAGAAATGTTAGATAGGGTACACTATAATCATTTAGGCATAAATAAATGTTTTAAATTGGCCAGGGACTCAATTTTTTGGCCAACCATGAAAAATGAAATAATTCAAAGAATTTCAGAATGTCACTTATGTAATAAATATTCTAAATCTCAACAATCTGAACCTCTTATGTCCCATGAAATACCTGCATTGCCTTGGAACAAAGTTGGTTGTGACATCTTTGAGCTAAGGGGAGTAAAATATTTATTAGTTGTAGACTATTACTCTAAATTTATTGAAATAGAAAAACTAAGTAATACGGCTAACAGTTGCCGTATAATTGAGATTTTGAAAACTCTATTTGCAAGACATGGAATTCCACTGACAGTTGTGTCTGATGGAGGCCCACAATTTAACTCTGATGAATTTAAATCATTTGCTAAAAATTGGGAGTTTAATCATGTAATGTCGTCACCTACTTATGCCCAGTCCAATGGGATGGCAGAAAGAAATATCCAAACAGCTAAAAATATATTTAAAAAAGTAATTGAGGACAAAAAGGACATTAATATGGCCTTACTCTTGTATCGAAACATGGAAGTAGATGGTGTTAACTCGCCAGCTGAACTATTATTTTCACGAAAATTAAGGTCTATATTACCATGTAAAAATAGTAAATTAATACCCAAAATTGTAAATAGAGAAAAATATGTTAAGTTTCTAGATAAAAGACAAAAAGAAAGTTCAAAGTACTATAACAAAAAGGGTGTTAAAAATCTTGAACTATTATCAAACGGTGAAAGGGTTTATGTACAAACTAAGCCAGGTTCAATGTGGTCCCCAGGAATTATTTTGAACAGAGTAAGAGATAGGACTTATAAAGTAAAAGTAGAAAATGGTTCAGTTTTATTCCGAAATAGAAAATTTATAAAGCCTTATAGAACAACACAAGAGAACCATTTTCTACTTGAAAATCCACCTACTATAAAACCTATTAATAATTTAAATAGTATTAAGCATTATATAAGTTTAGAAAATGAACTGGAATATTTGGAGGAAAATACAAATGAAAAAGAAAGCCCTCTAAGAGAGAGCGAAACAGAGCTTGTGGAAAAAGAGAAGACAGAAGAAGGAAAACATAAAGGTGATTTAGAAAGAGAGACACAAAGTAATGGTGATAGTAGCATAGATCCAGAAAATGTAACTTCAGAATCAGACTCTGATAAAGATTATTTACTTCAGAATAAAGTTACTTTCAGTGGACGGAACGTCAAGCCACCTCAGAGACTGAATCTGTAAATTAATCGAGATGTTAGTAATGTAGAATAACTTTGATGTAGCCGTTAGCTTAAACTAGTTTCACGAAATTTTGTTATTCACAAACTCGTTTTATTTTATAAAAAGGGAGATGTTAGGGTTTTGTAATTATGTATATAGGTAGGTACCCACGGTAGAGGAGGCGAGGAATGTCAATGTCAGTGGGGTTGAATAAAGAGTGTCGAACGCAAAAGATTATTTTAATTCAATTCAACGTTAATTACATAATTGAACATTGAAATCAATTACAAACGATGCAAATATTATACCATCTACTAGAACAAATTAGAGCGTCACCGTTTTTTGCCATCATAATGGATACGACACAGGACATATCGAAGGTAGATTAGCTAAGCATTGTTGTGAGGTATGCAGTAATAACCAGATCGGAAAATGGACAGCCAATTGATATAGAAGTAAAAGAAGTGTTTCTAGGCTTTTATGCAGCCTTCAAACATGGCGCAGTAGATTTAGTCAACCAAGTGACAACATTATTTATCGACAAAAATATTGATTTAAAAAAATGTGTGGGACAAGGCTATGATGGAGCCAGTGTGATGAGTGGTGTGTATAATGGTGTACAAAAACATATTAAGTATATCCAGCCTATCGCAGAGTACGTACATTGTGCCACTCATAATTTAAATTTGGTGATAAATGATGCCGTTAGCAGTTTTGTGGAAATACAGAATTTTTTCGCAACGTTGCAAAATTTGTATAACTTTTTCGGAAACAGCATCAAACGTTGGGATCTACTGTCAAAATTCACTGGCGAATCGGACACCGCTCTAAAAAAACTAAATCCGACTAGATGGTCCAGTAGGGTCAATACGATATCTGCAATAAAACTACGTTATTTTGATATTATCACAGCATTATCAGAAATAGTTCTAAAGAGTCCTAATAAAGATGAGCGTAGTGAAGCAGACACTATTAAAACAAAAATGCTAAATTTTGAGTTCGTGTTGCTTTGCGAATTCATGCACAGTGTATTGAACGACATCAATTATGCATCCAAAACTTTACAAAAATGCGACATCAATTTGGGCGAGGCGAGTACCAGGAGGTTCAACAAACACATCAAATATATTTATGCACAATATCACAAAACTTGTTGATCACAACACAAAACTATACCAAAGATTATATTATACACAGAAACTATACATATAAACAACCAAAATAGCGACTGACGGATAAATTAGATCAAGGTGGGATGGTGACAAAGTAGCGAATGTGCTGCCACGCATGCGCATTTGATGAATAGAAATAGTGCTAAAACTGAAGAAAATTAGAATAGAGATATTACGTATTTTCTGATTTTTGGTTATTATATATCTGAATCAGAAACATGTAAATAATTAAGGTTGCTAATAATGTTTATTATTTTCTGATTTTTGTCACTAATTTGTACGTCCCCAGGACGTACAAATTAAAACGTCCCTAATACTTACAAATTAGAACGCCCCTAGTACGTACAGATTAGGTCTGGGACATTGGGACCAACTTAGGACTCAATATGGACGTCTAAGGATGTCCTGTGCTGTCTGGGCTCTTTACCCGCCTTCCTCACCAGTATCACCCTGGCCACCTTTCATATTTCCGGGAATTCTTCCTCTATCAGCACCCTGTTAAATAATTCCCAGAAATACTCCCCATTCTCTTTCAACAGCCCCTTCACCACTCAGGCCGTCTATCGCTGGTGCTTTCCTCACTTTAATGTTTCCCCCCCTCCCTCTTCCACTTCCCATACTTCCCATTTCTGTATTGACCTAATTCCCCTCCCTTTCCCTACCTCTCTAGTTTCCTAGACTTACCGAATCCTTCCCTTCACTATCCCTTCTACATATGTGGACAGCTTCCCTATAATCTCCTTTTCCTAATATTCCTCCAGCACTTCGTTCCTATTTCCCTCCATCCCTTTCATCGCTACCTATACGCCTTTCCCCATGCACTGTTTTCCAATTCCCTTAGTAGCTCTTCCTATTTCCATCTCTTTGCCCTCCACCCTACGATCCAGCTCCTTCTCCTTGTAACCCCCTTTTCCCTTTATCCACCCTCTTCCTCTCAGCATCCGCCTTCGTTTTGTCTTACACTCCCTCCACAGCTCCTCTATTTCCTCATTCCACCAGTAATTACCCCTACTCCCACGCATATTACCCATCTTTCCCTCTCTTTTACAGCTCTGTATCACCTCGTACAATTCATCTACCTCATGTCTCATGTCCAAGTCCCCTTTCTATCTGCTCTCTCACTTTCTTCCTCATACTCTCTATGTCGGTCTTCGTCCACCTCCATCCCCTCTCTTCAGATAATTCCTTTCTCCTTTTCCTTATATCCGTCTCTACATATCTATGTAAACTCAAGCTTTCCTCATCCTCCAGCACCCTACAATTACTCACTCTTTCTCCCAGCCATTCATCACATGCTGTTATATCAATACTTACTTAGGGCGAGAAAAATTACTTCTCGTTAGGGGAATGGAGTGAATTTCTCAGGTTAGTAGTGAAAAAAATACTTTATCAACATTGTTCAGTTTATAGTTTTTCCCTGTTTCTAGTTATATTATAAAAAGACAACAGTGTCAGTCGAGTGCTGTCAACCTGTACTTATTGTTAAAGAAAACAGAAAACTTTTTCATCGACTGTCGAATGCTTAGACCTCTCTTTCCTAGTCTAAGGTCGAATGTGTCTGCAAGCTGTTGTAAAAAAAAGAAAGTTGCTATGTCATGATAGACAGAACGTCAAGCAAAATGTATATGTCGCGGTAAGCGGTAAACGAACAAATAAAGTTTTTTTGTAGAAAGCTCTAGTATTGGATTTTCGTCAAGAATTCATATAAAATCATTCAGTTAATAGTTCCTTCATCCACACAGCCATTTATCTATAGCTCTCTTTGAGCTGGTCCTTCGATTACAGCCGTTATAACAAAAAGTCAATCCACGAATTTAAACAAACATTAAATATTTTCATAGCTAATATAATAATCAAACTTAATTTTTACTTGTTAACCATTATCAAAAACGCGATAAAAATAATTTTGTTAAATAATTTTAATATAAAAATACAGTATATTAAGTTACGAGTGCGGAAAGTGACACTTTTCACACGAGTGGGAAATATTGTAGCACGAGGTGTAAGCCGAGCGCGACAATCCCACGAGAGTGAAAAGTCACTTTCGCACAAGTAATGTACAATATTTTTCCTACGACCACCCATTTTATTAAACAATATGTAAATATCAGATCGTGTATATTGGGTTGCTTGACTAATCTTACGTTTTATTTGCGACAGTATATGTTTGAATATTATTTTTATAAAAATTGCACATAAATTTACAATTACTTTTATAGTGAAATAAAGAAATAACGATAATTTATGTTTGAAAAAATGACAACAAGTAAGTACTTATTAGATATAACTGTGGAACAAATGAATTAACAAGATTTCGTCGCTGTCCCTTAATTATTTCAACTTTAAAAATAACTAAATTTTGTTTTAATTAAATAAAAATATAAGAAATATCATAATTAGATTAATGTAAGTACATATATCTCTGATAACGATAATTCAAATCTGAATCGAAAATCGAATTTATTTTTTATAAAGAATTACTTTTTAGTTCAGTTTCTATGTAAATAATATCAATAAGGAATATCAATTAATAAATACATCTGTAAATCTTACAGGATTCACAGGTTTGACGGCTTATTGACAGCCGTGCGGAGAGTTACTTTCCGTCCTAGGGCGGAAAGTAACTTTTCGCACGCGTGAGAATAAAGGTCACTTTCCATGCGAGTAGAGAGTGCGAAATGTTTTACTTTCCTATGTGGTCGTGGGAAAAGTATATTTATTACATTGCAACTAAAATTATTATATATTGAAAAAAACACATATTTTGAACTGAGTGCGCACTCTGTTCATCCGGGGCAGGTAAATCGAAAACTCTAAGTTTCATGGCACGGTGTATGGTGAGACTGGCAGCACTGGTGTCAAAAAGAACGCTTAAGTACACTTCGTGAACTAGCGAAAAAAAAGAACAGACCTATACTTATGCCAAATTTTATGTTCTATGCCATGTGACAATTTGGTGGGTAATCTGTGATTAATATTGCTAGTAACTGTCATAATCAAATTTGCTTTATTATGATTTGAATTTTGCTCCGTGTAATATTCCAATTATTCTTATATTCGTCCGAAATGTTACTACGTTACTTAGAGTAAAAGTCGTGTCTCAACTTTAAATAATTATGTAAGGTTATTGGTTAGCTATGGAATCTGATAGAATTTTAGTGGCTGCTGGTTTAACAGCAGCCGCAGTTGTTGGCGCATTCGTATTTTGGGGACCTTCTCCGAGTTCTGGAGGAGGTAGAGGTAGACTAGCTGGTTTAGTTAATCTAGGTAAAACTTGCTTTTTGAACGCTGTACTTCACGCTTTGGCAGCTTGTCCAAGTTTTATTGCTTGGCTGGAAAAAGACAAATTTGTGAAAGAAACTAGTCTTCGTAGTACTTTAGCCACCGTGCTATCAGGTAAATAACAATATATACTAAATTAAATACTGTTTGATATTATATCAATACTTTAGTTGTAAATGGTACCAATAAATCTGTACAAGAGACGTATGCTCCTGCTGCAGTCATAAATGCTTTAAAACGACTAGGATGGGTTATACCTGCTGGCGAGCAAGATGCACACGAATTGCTGAATGTAATTTTGACTACATTAGATGAAGAAACTCAGAGAATTGAAAGGAAGGTATGGTGTTTAATTTTTTGTTTTCTCCTGCTATAAGGAATAATTGATACACTTTTAGGCCGGTTGTTTGTCTGATGCGTTGGGCATGAATGAATTACAAATTGAAGATTGTCCTGGAGAGCAAGAAACTTTTGATTCTTTAGGTAGTGTTATGTCATTGAATGAATTATGTAGACCTATGAGTGCTGGTTGGCGTGGAGGAGCTATTAGAAGAAATAGGTGGATTTCTAGGTCTTGTAGAGCTCTTCAGATGACTGGGCCTCCTCAACAACCAATTAGTCATCCATTCACTGGGACCCTAACGAGCCAGTTGAGGTGCACTGAATGTGGTTATAAGGTAAGATATCTATTTTAGAATGCATAGGACGCTTCTAAATATATACTAAACTATTTGAAACTGTGGTGCTTTAGAGGATATTGTACCCAGTAGATAAAGTGAAATGATAGACACTTTGTTATTATACTTCAATATTTTGTCGACTTTGTTTTGCTCATTTGCCTACTGTTCTTGTTCAACAATAAACTCTCTTTACTGTTCTTGATACTTAATATTCTGTTGGGAAAATATTTGCTTACATTTATAAGTTAAACCACATGTGGAATTAACGCCCAACATGTTGATATCTTTTGGTTTCAGTTTTCTCCAAATCTCTCTGCAATTTCTTGAATTTCTCAGTTCATAATCTTGAACCTTTAAAATCAATCATTTCTTAACTAAAATTGTCACTTGATAGATGTTGAAACACCATAAATTTAAAAAAATATTTCTAGTTCCTTGTGTGAGTATGTGTGTTTTAGTTATTGACCTTAGTCATAGACCCATTGGCCAGTGCTATAGTTTTTGTTAGTACTATATCTAATACAGTAATATATGTTTTTTCTTAATTAAACAAACATTTCTTATATTTTAAGTTTAACTAAGTTTATTTGTTAGTGTATTAAAGGTTGGGATTAGATTTATTTTTCATATATCTATTTTTATTTTTTCAAATGCATGTAAATTACATAATATACATTATCATTCCACTCAAAATATTGTCTAAATTGATGGCTAGGTCTATCCCATTTTGTCGCAGTTGGTGTAAGAATTCTTCAATCTCTCGCTGGAACTTTTGTCAACCAAAAATTATGTGTTGTAGTGATCCAAGTTCCCCACAAGAGCAATCTGGCGAGCCCGCCAATCCAATTTTATATAAATGCTCTTGATATCGTCCATGTCCACATCTAATTCTATTTAACATTTTTATAAACTGCCGATTGGGAGTATTATGAAACCAGGTGTTTCTAAAAAATTTTGGTTGTATATTTCTAAAACGCAAGTCTTTATGTTCATTTATAAACAGTCCTCTCCATTTTTCCATTTGTTTCGCTTTCATTAAAGGACGTAAATCCTTACATGGTATTTAATTTTCATTTGATGTTTCTCCTTATGTTGTTGCTAGTTTGGCTAATTGATCCACTTTTCCATTGTTTTTTATTCCACGATTGCCTTCAATCCACACCAAACTGACATTTTTCGCTTGTTTTTTTAATGTTCTGGTGCTTTCTAATATGCGAATAATCATTGGTGAGAGATTAGCTGTCCATTTTACATTATTTATTGAACCTATTGAACTTTTGCTGTCAGTTATAATTATGAAATTAGTTTTCACATGATTACTTATGTATTTTAATGCTTATAATATTGCTGTTATTTCTGCTGAATAGATAGACATCTGGTTTGGAATCTTTACTAATTTAGAAACATTCTCGTTTCGATGAAAAAAAGCACATCCAGTTGCTTCTATATTTTTTGACCCATCTGTATACATGTAATCCGCATTTGGCCATTTGTTCTGTATGTTATAGTTGATAAAAGCGTTTATAGCATTAAGATTTGGCATATTAGTATGATGGTAACATGTTCACAAATTTCTAATAATGTGTAGTCCACATTGTAACAAGGAAGAACATCACTTTTATGCATATTTTCTTCAAATTGTCTTATGAACTGATAACTTGTTGTAAGGAAAGGCTGCTTTTTCTTTCTCCAATAGGGAACATTTTATATTGAGGATAATTAGTACAACTGTTCATGTCTCTTTTGGGCTATAAGTTTGGACACCATCACATCACTCAAGTATTTTCTTCGTAAGTGGAAAGGAGGTTTTGCAGCTTCGACTTCTAGGACATTTAGTGGTGTTCTCTTCAAGATGATACTTTTTGGTCTAAAGTTATGCCCAGATATTTAACCAATGTCTTATAAGGAATGTTGAAAGGACCTAGTGTAATATTATTTTCTGGCTGAAAACATTTTTGGGTGAATGTGAAAAATATGATTTTGTCTTCTGAGATCGTAAATCCATGGGCATCTGACCTTTTTTTTTATTGAATCTCCAGCTTGTTCAAACCTTTGTATTGTTTGTTTTATTGCTTTATCTTTGGCAAAGACACAAAAGTCATTGGCATATTATAGAACTCTAATGCTTGCACCGAAGAAATCTACAAAATCTAAATTATAAATGTTGAACAGTAACGGACTTAATATGCTACCTTGTAGAAGTCCTGTTGAGGTTAATCTTATATGGCTCTTTTCACCATGGGTTTTCTTTGTATTTTCGGAAGTACTCTTTGCACTCTGTAATTGCTTTCTGGCAATTTTCGTTCCACCAGGGCTTACATTTTTTTGGGTTACACAGACGTGAATCAATTAATTTTGGGATTGTTATATTTGCTGGTTGTAGCTACCCCTTTGCGTATCTGTTGCTTTGTTGTCGATACAGCTACTGTAGGCAGACCAGTTTGCTATTCTCACATTCCAAATTCTGTTATTTTTTTTAATAGTTTTTTTCTTGCACACCGCGCTTCTTACTAGGATTGGCAAATGATTGGATCCCATGGGATCTTTTACTACTGTCCATTCAAAAAGGTGACTTATGTTTTAGGAACAGAGGGCACTTTTTCTTTGTTCAGTCTAGTAACCAATGTAGCTTCTCCATTATTTAAAAAACTTAAGTTGGAAGAGTTGATTGCCTCCAATAAATTCCTCTTATCTGTGTCATCTATTTCTGAACCCCAAGCTGGTTGATGTGAATTGAAATCTCAACCAATTAGACAAGGATTTGGAATGGAATCAAAACATTATACAAATTGATTCTTACTTATTCTAGATACAGGTTTAATATATATATAGATACAATATATACATTTTCTATATGACCAAAATCCACACCCACACACACCCTCACACAGACACACACATTTAGCTTCAATTTTTAAAATAAATATTTGAATTGATTAATACTGCTACTTCTTCTTGCTGTCATCTTTATCAACTCTTAGACTATTATACCCTGTGAAGTTGTAATAAATATTTTTAAACCAAGTTTCAGATAATAAACTTATACTAATTTTGTTTTCGTGTAAAAAATAGTGTAAATTATTTTTATTTGAAACCCCACTGTAGTATGTTGATATTTAACTCCCCGAATTTACCTCTAGTTCATTTTGTAGCCTATCCTATTTATGAAATCTGATTTTGGAAATTAAAATGATTGTTTAAAGACTTTATAACATCTGTGATAATGTGTTCCAAAGAATCTACAGTTTCTTCATCCAATTTCATTCTGATCCCACCCATATTCTTTTTATATGTGCTCTGTTTTAAAATGCCCCCACTTAAATAATAATTTATTGGTTTAATTATTTCATTTCGTTTTGTTAATAAAGTATTGGGTGATGAAGGTCTAACTCGTTTAGCCGGAGTTTTATAGATAGTATATTTATTTTGTTTTGATGTAGATTGGGAGTTGTTAATGAAGTTTTCTGGGTTATAACTAAAATTTGCATTCGAGTACCGGTAATTGTAGGTGAAAGACATGCGACACAGCAATCCGTTTAAACCAAATATCACTGGTAAATTTTACGTGAAATAAACTTAAACTAGTGTAAAATAAGAGTTCGTAGAAAGTAATAGAAAATGACTGAAAATCTTCCCCCCGACGGTGGGGGGAACATAAATGATTATTATAATCTTTCGAATATCAACAGTGAATCCGATAAAAATAACAGCGAGATGGGACCACAAGTGATCGAAAATCCTATTTTAATGCCAGTTAATAACCATACTAGCAGCATAGAGGACGAACGCCACGGCAACAGGTGACAATCCACAAAAACCCAAAACATTCAACATCGACAAATCGTATTTATATTCAGATAACCTTTATGTTTTTATAGAAAAGTTGAATACTGATAACATAGGTCGTTTACATCCCATGGCCGTAGGGCATATTTTACACCAAAAATTAAAAATATCTAATATTAAACGAATGCAAAAGGTAGGGAAAAATAGAGTATGAGTGCAATTAGAAACTTTAAAAGATGCTAATAATTTAATTAATAACAAAGAATTTAATAATGAAAATTTAAAAGCATTTATTCCAAATAATTTATTGGAGCGTAAAGGAGTAATAAAAGAAGTCGATACAATTTTTAACGAAGAGTACTTAAAAATATCATTATGACGAGTACAGTCACGGAAGTTAGGAGGTTTAAAAAAAGTAGGCATAGACGGAGAGACTATTTATATACCAAAACAAACAATCCTAGTAACTTTCGAGGGTAATGCCTTGCCAATGCACATAAAAATAAATAGTGTAATATGTTCAGTAGAAAATTATGTACAAAAAGTAACACAATGCTATAATTGTTTAAGATATGGACACGTAGCCAAACAATGTCGGTCAACAAATAGTAGGTGTGTAAATTGTGGTGAAATAAAAGAAGACGATCACACATGCAACGATCCGGAAAACACTTTCTGTATATATTGTAAGGTTAATGATCGCAAATAGATTTCTAGAACATGCCCTACATTTGAACAACAAAAAAAATAAAAGAACACATGGCACAAAATAATACTACCTTTCTTGAGGCAAAGCAAACATTTGTAACTCTTATGCTAATGTCACATTATTAAATAGTTTTGAAACCTTAACCAATACTCCAGAAAATTTTCCCGCCATTCCAAACAAAAATATGAACCACAATAAAAATAATTATAATAGCCACCGACCTAACATTCCATTATCCCAAACAACAAATCCTAGGAATGAAACAAATAACTGTCCTACCATACACGACCCCCCAACTCCACCAACACCTCTCAGCAATACTCCTAAAAAACGAAAGGTGAATATGCGCGGAGAGGATATACCCCTCCAATGTTTCCTAGAAACTTCGGACCAGAGCAACCGATTCAAATAGGCAAAAAAACAACGAGTATGGAAGTTGACTTATGCAGTGATAAAGATGATCAATTAGTCACTCTTTTTAATATCTTAAAGGATATATTAGATGATATAACACGTTTTGAAGACTTGGGAAAAATTGATATAGTTTACATAAAAAATACAAATTCCAAAATGGCCAATAAAAACAATACAATAAACATTTTGCAGTGGAACTCGCGTTACTCTGTAGCAAATAGATATAGTTTAATAAATTTTTTAAAAGAAAATAATGTAGATATAGCAATCTTAGCAGAAACTTGGTTTAAACAGGACAAACAAATCAAATTTGAAGGGTATCACATCGTTCGGATAGATAGAGCGGATGGTTATGGAGGAACAGCAATCCTATTTAAAAACCACATGAAAGGCGAAAAAATAAATTTAAATCTGAATGTCCACGAACATATCTCAGTTTGTGCCGCTCGAATAGAAATATGTAAATCATAAATAATCTCAATACTATCCTTGTACTGCCCGCCAGGTATAAATATAAACAGCAACGATTGGGAAAACATATTTACTACTATAAATTCTCCTGCTATTCTTGCAGGCGATTTTAACGCCCACCATGAAGTCTGGGGATCGCACAAAAACGACCAAAGAGGGAGACAGCTAGCTAATATTATAGACAACCAAGAACTAATACTTCTAAATGATGTATCACCGACTAGACTAACACACTACGAACACAAATCTGCAGTAGACCTAACTTTTTCTTCACCTAATACGGTATCTGCCAAAATAAACAGTACCGAAACAGAGAGTGCTGTGGAGTTGTTTATGTAATATGGATTTGTCATATTTGACTTAATTGTCATTAGTTGATATATTAATAGTACGCTGCAGTTAAATTTGATTTATAAATGGTTCTAACAACGGAAGAAAAAGTTTTTTTGGTAGAGCATTATTTTCGTTCATACGGAAAAGGTCGTAATGATGGTCCAAGCTTAGAACAGGTGTCAAAAAAATATCAACAAAAATTTAATAAAGCAGCTCCTAGTAAAAGTGTGATGTTAGCTGTTGTTGAAAAATTTCGTCGCACCGGTAGTGTATTGTGTCAACGTAAAGGTTCTTCAGGTCGTCGAAAAACAGTATGCACTAACGAAAATGAAGGACGTGTTTTTAACCAAGTTGTGCAATCACCTCAAAGAAGTCTTGTAAGAACTGCATGTAAACTCAACATTAGTGAAACGTCTTTACGTCGCATGTTCAAATCAATTGGTGGTTATCCATACCGTATTCAAGTTGAATAACGACTAAATGCTGCGGACAAACGTGCAAGAGAAATTTACTGTGGTCGCATGTTGAGTTTAATTTACGAAGATCCCGAATTTTTGAAAAACATGGTTTTCAGACGAGAGTCACGTTCATCTTAGCGGCTATATTAATCGACAAACAACCAGATTCCTTGGATTTGAACGTCCTGATGTATCTGGTCATGGAATGATTGGTCCTTATTTCGTTGAAGATGATAATCAGAGTCCACTTACTGTCAACCAAGAGCGTTATAGAGAGAAAATTATTATACCTTTTGTGAGAGATCTAAATAACTTTTGCCGTGCACGAAATCTACAGTTTCGCACACAATGGTTCCAACAAGATGGTGCAACGAGCCATACAGCTGTGCGCACCTTAAACTTACTCCGTCAGCATTTTGATAATAGAATAATTTCTCGGGGAACAGACTTCGAATATCCTTCTCATTCACCTGATCTGACGCCACCTGACGCATACATTTGGGGCATAATGAAGGACAAAATATTTCACTCGGAAAATCCGCCGGCGAATATTGCCGAACTACGGGAAAGAATACAAAATATTTTTCGGCAGTTACATCAACCACTTTTTATAAATATGTTTATTGACTTACAAAATCGATATGAAGCTTGTTTGCGTCGAAATGGTGAACATTTTGAACACTTACATTACAGAAATTAAAGATTAATTTTTATTTTTATTTTCGGTACTGTTTATTTTGGCGGATACTGTATATCCAATAAAATAACCTGGAAAACGCACGCGGACACCTTAGGATCAGACCACTACCCAATCATAATGGAACTCGCTGTCAAAAATAAAACTGAAGATAAAGAATGTACCATATACCCCTCCATCAGATGGAATATAAAAAAAGCCGATTGGAATTCTTATAAACAGAACATTGACAACTTCCTTGCAGAAGACAATCCCATTTTCAGCAACATCAATGAGAAATAGTCATACTTTATGGAAGGAATAAATAGTTCAGCAAATAATTTTATCCCAATAAATAAACCATTTAAACCAAGAGGTGGAAAAATAACACCGTGGTGGAATGACGAGTGCGATGAAGCAATTCTGGCAAGGAAAAAATCAATGACAAAATTTAAAAATACCAGCACACTGCAAAACTTCCTGTCTGCAAAAAATGATGCCAAAACTAAAAGAATTCTAAGAAAAGTGGCAAGACAATCCTGGATTACATATTGCAATAACCTCAACAAAAATATGCCCATGACTCAAATATGGAATCAAGCAAAAAAAATGAGAGGAAATCTAACTAACCGAACCAAGTCTACAGATGACAACTGGGTAGAACCGTTTTTAGACAAAATTACACCCCCAATGGTACTATTAAATCCCAAAGAAATTACAACAGCAAAGCAAGCAGAAGATACACCAGAAATTTTCCAGAGGAGCCTGGAATTTGGGGAATTAGAAAATGCTCTCAATATTTCAAAAAATACGGCACCTGGAGAAGATGACATTAAATATGCAATGCTGCTACATTTACCTAAAAACGCCAAAATGTTTTTATTGGAAATATTCAACAAAATATGGTCAACCGGGAATTGCAACATACACGATTGGAAAAAGGTGATAATCATTCCAATTCCAAAACCTGGGAAAAATCCCGAAGATCCTGAATCTTACAGAGGAATATCGCTTCTCTCATGTGTTCTTAAGACCTTTGAGAGAATAATCAAAAATCGACTAGAGTGGTGGATAAACCAGAACCAAATATTATCCATAACCCAATATGGATTTAAAAAAGGATTCGGCACAATTGACGCGGCATCACACATTACCACAGATATACAGAACACATTCTCAGAAAATGGATACTTAATTGCAACATTCTTAGACCTTCAAAGTGCCTACGATACAGTCACCATCCCAATACTAAAAGATAAAATGAAAGAATTGAACTTCCCGGAACGAATCTGTAACCTATTATGTCAAATGCTATCAAATAGGAAAGTATATATTAGACACAGTAGCACTTTTGTTCTACAGAGCGTACATCCGATCTATAATGAACTATGGAAGCATACTGTACGGATCAGCAAATGACACAAACCTAAAACAACTAGATCTTATTCAGAATCAAGCCCTTAGAATTTGCATTGGAGCAATGAAGTCTACACATGTCGAAGCTATTAGAGTGGAAGCAAAAGATCCGCTACTAAAATTGAGAAGAGAATATTTGGCCGAAACAATGATTTTAAAATGCAAATTAAAACAGTCGCCACTAATCCATAAAGTATCTGTTTTAAACCGCAACGATTTGACAAAAACATACTGGATAAAAAAAATTCTCCTGCACTTTGTATAGGTTTTCGTAATACGAGCAACACGACATTGATGCAACATACGAGAGATAAATATTTTGAATTATATCAAAACAAACCAAAAATTATAATACCGAAATACTTTAAAACTGCTTCTTATAATCAAAATTTACTCGAAAGAATTACAGATAATAACGAAAGTAACATGGCAGTATAGACTGATGCATCAAAGAACGAGTTAGGTACTGGGTGTGCATTTTATATCCCCGAAGGAAAAATAGAAAAGAAGTTCAAAATCAATTCCCATAGTTCGATTTACACCGCAGAGACATACGGAATATTGAAAGCCTTAGAATACTTAGCATCTCAAAACCAACATAAAAACATTACGTTATTTTCGGACTCACTATCCGTCTTACAGAGTATAAATAAACCAAACAATCCAAGCTCCCTTGTATCTCATCCGTATATTTACAAAATTCAAGTCATCCTAGGACAACTCACTTCAAGGAAATTCGATATACGAATGGCTTGGGTTAAAGCTCACATAGTCATAAAACAAAACGGCCACGTAGATATTTTAGCAAAAGAAAGTATCGACACAGGAGAAGCATATTTTGAGAATAATTGCCTATCAGATTGCATTAACATATGCAAAAACGATTTGTATAAAAAATGGACCATACATTGGGAAAACTATTGCAATAACAAAAATTCACAGTATACTCTGTTACAAAAATACATACCAAAAAAATGCTGGTACAGGAACACTACTTACAGCCGAAGACAGACGGTCTCCTTAATAAGAATGCGATTTGGACATGCATCTTACCCCGCTCATCTCAACAAAATCAAAGTAATAACATCTGATCTATGCGAAGAGTGTAATTAAAGGGCTGACTTAGACCACATCTTCTTAAAATGCAAGAAATTCGAAACTCACAACAACATCCTAATAGGAGATCTTAGAGAACATGGGATTGCATTCCCAATCAACATGACATTCCTCTTGGACACCAATAACAAAAAGGTCCTTGACGTAATAATCAAATTCATCAATACGACTAATATATTTATCTAGAAAGTCCATTGTTAGTTGCTAATACCTATGTTTTGTACCCTTATGTATATATACCTTCCTATCTGTGGTCCACCTGTGTTGTTAGAATAATGCCTTGATTGACCCCTAGGCGAGAAGACCGTGTGACCTTGTCTTTCCTCATAGTCGATATAACCCATGTACCCAAACCCATACAATACTTATTGCGATTTTATCAACAGTGTTCCTGGCTGCATAGATCCACTCCTAATGCCAAAAAAAACTAAAATTTGTTAACATTAAAAGAGTTAGCATGGCTAATGACATTCTGAAAGTTATTTGTATTAATTAGAGAATTAGTACCATTATTACTCTTAACCACACTAGCTTATGTGTTTTTTGGGATCAATTTTTTTGTGTCACTATATCTTATATTTTTCTCTGACATAACTTCTTTTATTCTTTTTTGTCTATTATATTCAGGGCATTTATCATATTCGGTTATACAATGATTACCTCCGCATAAACAATCTTTCAAAGGGATATGACAAGTATCCGATTTGTGTTCTCGGTAACATTTGTAACATATGTTGGTTTACTACGACATTGTTTCCTCAGATGTCAGAAGTGGTAACAATTATAACATAATATAACCCTCTGCTTATAAGACTCCACTTATGTGATACCATTATTCAATACAACATATTTGGGTAATGTTTTAGCTCTTAAATTTACAATGACATTTTTGGTAGATACCTATTTTACTGAATCAAATTCATTTATTTTTCTTTTTAATCTCGTTACGCTCATTACTGAACATTTGCAGTGGTAATTGTAAGGTTGAATTCTGCTTTTTAAATAGTTTCATCATATTCAATTTCTATATTTCTCAAAATACCCTGATGGTCTACCAAATATTTTGGAATATACACTTCCAACTCTTAAAGACAGCTGAAGAATTTTCTTTTAGATAATTAGCCCATTTTGAATCTCTAAAACTCACTTTTACCCTATATCTCCCTGTCAAATCTATAGATTTGATTTTATTATCCAATTCTGGCCAATTTTATAATATCAAATCTCCACTTTTTAATTTATACTTTCTATTATTACTTGACACGGACCTGTATCTGATAGATCATCGTATTTAATTAGGATTCTTTCTTTTTGAATCGGATTGTTTATCGAAAAAAAAATGACTGTCTCGACACTTAGTTCGTGGAATATGCTCATATTAGTTTTTTAAATGAAACTCACGGTCTCTAGTTAATTCCACAATATAATAAAAGTTATTGAAAATTCTAAAAAATTGACAATTGTTTCGATTTTTTAGAATTTTCAATAACTTTTATTATATTGTGGAATTAACTAGAGACCGTGAGTTTCATTTAAAAACACTGGATTGTATATCGTTGATTCATTTTTATTACCCTTATTATAGTTAATTACGACGTTTTTTACCGGACTTGTTTTATTAATAGAGAGATATCGCAAGCGCAAACGGTATTACCGTATGACAACGTAAATAGTGGATACGGGCAACTAAGAGAGTTATCGCAAAAGTAAAATCGACTACGTTAATTTTGACAAGTGAAGTTTGTCGGTAAATGTAACATAGAAATTCTTATTGTCTATGCTCCTGACCTATGTGTCTATGTTTAAATGTTTACTGCTTTGTTTGTTGTTTGCTATTTTCGATTGTTAAAAAAATGGATTTGGAAATTGATGCTGCAATAATAGCAGGTGCAGATGACAATGAAATCAAAGCTTTAATTCTCATTAATATATTAGGAGGGGAAGAAGATATTGAGCACATTCAAATAAATTTTAATTTTAACAATTTAACTAACAGTCAATGCAAAGATTTCTTTCGTTTCAATTCGGACGATGTTAGATTATTAGTCCGTTTGTTAGGAATTCCAAATGAAATACGAACTGTGAATAGAAATAAAGTAACAGGTAAAAGATAAATGTATACCAAATTAAGTTGTATGAAATGATTAAAATTAACTATTTCCAGGATTAACTGCTCTCTGTATTCTATTGAGAAGACTAGCTTATCCAAATCGATTAAAAGATTTAAAACATTTATTTGGTATATCACCACAATCCTTATCTCATATAATAAACTATATGTCAACTTTTATTATTAACACATGGGGCCATCTTTTAAATGACTTGAGAAATCATGCTTGGTTAAATATTGAAAAAATGGAGTATTATTTCCAGGTAACATACTTTCATTATAAATTAATTCTATATTTTCAACCAAGTTGGTCATACATTGCTTAATTTGTTTGGAAAAAATTTAATGTGTGAATGCTAAATTTTAGTATCTGTTTATTATTCTAATCATGTATTTTAGACAATAAGAATGAATGGAGGAGCTTTACCAAACTGTTGGGGATTTATAGACGGTACTATTAGACCAATGTGTCGTCAATCAATGGATCAACAAAATTATTATTCTGGACATACGCGAGTGCACTGTGTTAAATATCAATCCATTATATGTCCAGATGGTATAATAGTAAGTCTATTAGGAGTATATCCTGGTCGCCGCCATGATGCAGGTATATTCAGAGAAACCGGAATATATAATCAATTGCAAGCATCAGCAGTTTTTGAAAATGATAGGTTTGTCATATTTGGAGACCAGGCATATGGCATTAGGGAGCTTCTTATGTGTCCTTATGGAGGTAGACCAAATCTACTTCCACATGAATATCAATTCAATGCATCCATGAAAATCTTGCGGGCATCTGTTGAGTGGGGTTTCCAAAAAGTAATTTCCTTATTTGCTTTTATAGATTATAAAAAAAATTTAAAATTATTACAAGATGTTGAAAGTCTGTATAAGATAGCAGTTTTATTTACCAATATTCATACTTGTTTATATGGTAGTGAAACAGGAATTTTTTTTATTACGGAACCACCCAATCTACAAGAATACTTGGATTATAGAAAAAAATAAACTGATAATAATATTAACTAGTTTTATTTTTTTTTAAATGCACCTTATTATAAACACAATATAAACTAAAAAACTGTATGCATAACAATAGAACAATCACGACTTGTGCTTTAATTGTTCCAGTAGTGTTTGGATCAATTCCTTCTGTGCAGAGATTGTCTCTCGCAGACTGTTGCGATCAGAAATTTCTTCTTCAAACCTACTTTTTTCTATGTGTAAATGCTGTTCTGTTTTTTTTCCTCTAAAACGAATGCAATGTTTCTTCTTGTAACTGCAATTCTCTTAGCCTTATTTTGTGTTCTCTTTCAGTTCTTGCTTCTATGAAAGATAAACCAGTTTTTCTGAGACCTGCACTTTGGTTTCTTCGTTTACTGTTTGCCACTAAAAATAAATAAGTAATTAATAAAATAAGTATTCATTTAAACGTATAAAACATTATATTATATTTTATGCTAATTACATTAGAGTGAATTATCTCCTACATTTTAGTGAAGCAATTATGAATTATACATAGTGAAACTGTTAAAATATCAGCAATATTATTTACGTTGATGCGTTATCTCCACTACTTTTTAACCTTGTATTAGAGAAAGCCATGAGGTCGGCCGAAATAAAAACAGAATTGCTATCGGTTCAAGGTCCCAAGCTGTTACTCGCATATGCAGATGACATAGATCTCGTTGGAGACTCCATCCTATCCACGAAAGACATTTTTAACAAGGTGGAAAGAGCAACAAGTGAAGTAGGGCTGAAGATTAATGAAGAAAAGACGAAATATATGTGTATAAATAGAACGACACAAAGAGACAGAATAGGACAAAATGTGACGATCAACACCTTTAATTTCGAAAGAGTACAACGTTTTAAGTATCTGGGGGCCGTAATCACAGCGGACAACGATGTTACCGAAGAAATAGAAGACAGAATCCAATCTGCAAACCGCTGTCTATTTGCACTGAATAAGCTCATAAAATCAAAAAATCTCACAAGAAGTTCAAAGATCAAAATCTATAAATCCATCGTCAGACCTGTAATAACATATGGATGCGAAACGTGGACCATGACCAAAGCAAACGAAGAAAAGCTCAGACGCTTTGAACGAAAAATACTTAGAAAAATGTTCGGACCTCACCATGACATCACCACAAACCAGTATAAGATCAGAACCAATATCGAATTAAAAGCACTCTACAACGACGCCGATATTGTCCAAGAAATTAAATCACAGCGACTAAGATGGGCAGGCCACGTGCACAGACTAAATAACGAAAGACTTGTAAAACTGGTATGGGAGGAGATTCCCACAGGCAAAAGACCACTCGGACGTCCCAGAATGCGATGGAGAGATAACATCCAAGCAGATCTCCGGAAAATGAACATTCCATTTGACCCTAGGTTGATGGAAGACCGAACAAATTGGAAAAAAGTTATACAGTCAGCCAAGACCCACCCAGGGTTGTAGCGCTACGTGATGATGATGAATATTATTTACTAAAATAAGAAATAACCTAATATTTGTTTTTTTTTGGCTGGAATTTTCTTTAGCAACTCCCTCGTCAAGTGTTTGACCACAATTAATTTTAGAATCTCCTTCTTGGGAAGTTGATGCAACTACAATAAAAAATAATACAGTCAAATTAGTACTAACTTATTACTAAGTACTACATTACGTAGGTATGCATACACAGTATACAGAGTGTCCAACAAAAATGAAACGGTATTCCATGTTTTTTATAGTAAAAAAATTGTTTACGCTACCATAAATGTAGTCATGATCACTTATAATCGGGTTTACAGTTTTCTCATAATCAATTGAAAGATCCATATCAATATTATTTGCTATTTCATCTGAATTGTCCATGTAATAGTTTGCTGTGAGGTCCCTTAGAGCAACACCAATTTCTGAAGATAGCGGCTCATCTTTTGTTTTATTTTTTTTAAATTTTTTTGGTGTCATTGTTACATTACTCTCAATGTCACATATTTCTTGGAGAAGGTCACCTCTTTCCGAAAAAATTTCTTCAACTCCTGATCTGAAAATTTTTAGATAAGAATATATACAAATTAAATTACTTATGTTTTTAATGAGAAAATTATTACCTGACTATATTTACGGCATCTTTCTTTTTCTAAATCTCCATCAAATATTTTAAATAGTCTTTAAAACTTCTTACAGAAAATTATTTTTTCGTCAAAGTATGCATGTTCTCCTTCAATGAATCCCATTGTTCAGGATCTTGTAACACATTTTGGCTAAGGACCTGTCTGAATGACGCCAGATCATCGTCCGAGTTGAAACTGATTCTTTTATTCATATTCTGTAAACCAAATTGTGTATTTTTATATTAAAAATCTACTAGCATAAACTTAAATATGGCCCAGTGAATGTTAAGGTAAGAAAAAATGTAAAACTATAAAAATACACACAGGCATGTTTTCCAAAAATGGGTCTGGGTTTTCTCCAAATTTTCACTAAAAATCGTATGTATGAAAAATGTATGCTGATTAGTACAGGATAAAATTCAAGGGAGTATATTAGTTTTAAAACTTAATAATAATAATACTACCCCTACATCTGACCCCCCTTGAGTGGACTTATAGAAGTTTTCTAACAGACTTGTGTGGAGAGGGAAAGCTATTATTATTAATAGATGTTGCAGGAAAAAGTGTAAAAGCTGGGTGTTTTTTAGAATTTCACCAAAACTACATGTTTTGGTCAAACCACTTGTGCTTTCGCAGCGGAACAATCGCTTGTAGAATATAAAAATGTAAACATGCACAGTAACTATTTAAAATAGTATATTGTAATAAATAGAAATGTTAAATTTAAAAAAATCACTTGCCACAATTGAAATAAAAATATAACCACAAATAGGTATATATGCCAAAAAGCCAATAAAAACGGTTCCTTATAAACACAAATTATAAACCAATAAACAAACACTACAAGAATCACAAATAACAAATTCGGCTAGTATGATCTTATTCAGAGATAGGCATACATAAGGGGATGGTAGTGGTCTGTTATCTCATTTATAGAAGAGGGAAACACAGTGGGGGTATATTGTGGAGGGAAATGTGGAAATATTTATGATTCATAATTTAGATTAAATCAATTTCGAAAAAGAAGATTTTTCATTATTTTTACCTTCTAAAATATCCGTTCTATGAATTATCTTTATGTTCCATCCCAAATGTCAAATTATCGTATCACGTTAATACCTTCTCTTAAGTCTACCCAAATAGCGGAAGCCATTATCCCTTATTATCGTAGCGTTCAATTTGCGCTTGCGTACATGTCAAAATTACTCATTCCGCTATTAGCGTGTGACAAAAATGCGCTTGCGATATCTCTCTAATATTATTTTTGAAATTAACTTTATTTTGTTGTAACTGACTGAAAAGCGTTTTTATAGTAGTTACTCCATTTAACTGGCTATTGTTTATTTGATTATAATTTTTTTTCTACATTACCAAACTGAATCTCAGAACCAGAAGGGCCAACCAAATCACATTCTATAGCCGATTGTTCCCGTTTTTCAAAACCTGCGAATCCATTTTCACCCAGATCAGGTGGATCACCCTCCTGATGACCCTCATGACACCCTCGTTTAGTTTTCTTCTTTTAAAACGTTACACTAATTTGGATTATATCGCACTCATCTATTTAAACACGTCTTACTCTGTCGATTGTAAGAGCTGAACTGTTCGAATTCCTTGAACTTTATTATAATTGTAAATGTTTCTATGCTAATCACTCAAATCGCTACAATGATAACCTGCTCACTACAATAGTAATCAAAATAAAATAATGGTATAACTATTAAAAATATGCTGTTGGAAGGGAGGGTATGTGTGGTGAATGCGATGGTTGTAATCGTGGCAAAAATCTTTGTGAGCATCATAAAAGTAAATTAATTTTTTTGATGATGTTAATGTGCTGTGAGATAGGAAATTCTCCCGAGGAAGAGTGTTAGGGCTGAAGCGATCGTTGCAAATGGCGCGACATGAATTCGATCATTCTAATAATAGTAAAAAATTTCAACATTATCAGAAAATGTGTTTTTGCAATTTAATGTTTTTCGTTCATTGAACGTTTGAAACTTACATTGTCAAAATTATGTGGCCATTTCCTCGGAATTCTTGTTTATCGTTGAGTTCCAGATCATTTCCTGGAATTTCGTGAAATAATTTTGCTCATCGATTATCTCCAAAAAGGTAAAACAGTAACAGGAAACTTATGCATAATTACTTGATAAGCTAAAGAAATAAATTGCAAAGAAACGACTACATTTGAAAAAGAAAAAAGTGCTTTTCCATGTGGATAACGCGCCTGGTCATACTTCACTTAAAATTCATGAATTCTACTTGGAAATGGTTAACCAAATACTGTATTCTCCAGATTTGGCCCCCAGTGACGTTTTCCTGTTTCCTAACCAAAAAATTTGGCTTGGTGGCAGAGATTTTCATCAAATGAGGAAGTGATAGCACACATAAACGCCTATTTTGCAAAGAAAGATGGAAACTATTATTTGCAAGGGTTAAAAAAGATACAGCATCACTTGCAAAAATGTATTTACTTAAATGGAAACTTTGCTGAGAGAGATGAAACTAAATTTTAAGAAAAAAATGCCTTTTTTGTTAGGTCAGAGACTGATTTCCTGATGCAGAAAAATGCAAATTGTAATTGAATTTTTTCCTTCGAATACTTTCCTTTACACAACGGCATAGTAACCATACTTTTTCTCATTTTAGACTGCAGTACGTTATGACAAATTTGAAAGTTTGTCTTTGGCTTTACCGTCCTGTGCCGGGGATCTCGGTTGGGGCAGGCACAAATTACATCAGCTGCTCACCAATTTTGTGACGCCGGAAGTTGTGAACGATGTACACTGCGAAGGTTGTAATAGAGATAGAGATCACGCACGATCGCCAATCCTGTCGAAACAAGTGAAAATTCTTAATTTTGGAAAAGTGAGTTCTAATTATTGGTAAGAACAATTTTATTGTTTATATTTTTTATTGTAGTTACCGCTTTGCCTTTGTATTCATATTTCGAGAAATACGTGGCTGACTAGTGGCATGTCAAAGAGACAGGATTATGTACAGTTTCCTATGAGGCTTTCGATGTCTGCTTATACTTTTATTCAAGCTCATTATCAAAGGAAAGTTACCAATTCTGTAAGTATTTAAACTGAGTTGATAAGGTTATGATAAATTTATTTTGTACTTGGGAGAACCAATACAAAAATAATTGATTTTTGTTTGTAACAAAAAAATACAATTTATCAATATAAAATATACAATTAATTTATTAAATTGCACTTATTCTTTTTATTGATAGTTATATATTTCCATTATTGTTTAGGCTTATACAAGTACTAGCGAAGGGGGTAGTCCTCTTTCAAGTAGTACGCCATTGTGTTGGACGGGAAGTTCTCTCAGCGATATGGCGAATGAATTTAGAAATGTGTATCAATTGGCTGCTGTTGTTGTACATACAGGTAATGCTCATTCGGGGCATTTTATAACATACAGAAGAGGATGTCAGAATAGCAGGTAAGAATCTACAATTTTTATTAATCACTTAGGAGGGCACAAAATATACAGTATGGGTAAGTTATTACTGGAATCATACGTTTCTGGAACGAAAAATTGATTTTTTGCATTGTTTTGTTGACTATATGATATTACTTTTCCGCCCAACCTATCTAATATGTGAGAAAAGTATTGGTTTACCCCACAATGTACGTCTTTCATCATTAACAATACGAAATAACGGTTTTTAGAAAAAAAAACCTGTGTGTATGTCGTCGTTGTCGTCAGCCATTTTTCGTTACATGTCTTGTTAGCACGATACAGCCTGCGGAGTGCAACAAGTCAGCAATTTTATGATTGAATATTGTTCAGGACATCTCACAGATGAACCCTATTGATTTTCATCTCACCAGAGCCAGTACAACGGGTGCTGTGGTACTTGAAGTACGGCATTTATGTCATTTTTTGGAAAATTTCTGTTTGTTAGCACGATACAGCAGTCAGAGTGCAACAAGTCACCAATTTTATGATTTTGAATATTTTTCAGAACATCTAACAGATGAACCCTATTGATATTCAGATAACTAAATCCAGTACAATGGGTGCTATGGTACTTGAAGTATCAAATTTTTCTCAATTTTGGAGAATTTTTAGTTTGTTACCACAATACAGCCTCCGGAGTGTATACAAGTGACCAATTTTATAATTGGATATTTTTCAAGGTGTCTCACCAATGTACCCTATTGATTTTCAGCTGACTAGAGGGAGTACCGTGGGGTTTATAATTCGAGATATATTACATTCTTGGTTATTTTTGGAGAAATTTCGGTTTGTTAGCACTATACATCCCCCGAAGTGTATACAAGTGACAATTTTATGATAGAATATTGTTCAGGGCATCCCACAGATGCGGAAAAGTTAGTTTTAATATTTAAAACCGTTTATTTTGTATTGAAAAAGCAACATGATTATCATACGGTTGGAGTTTTTTTCAAAATGAAAATAAAGAAATTTTGTAGAAGTTGAGAAAAAGGAATTTTAGTGAATTTAATAAGTTGAAATAACCGTTTTTCAGCACATAAAAAATTGGAAAAGTTATAAACAAATAAAGATGAGACAAAAAGGTATTTCGTTTTTTGCGAATATATTAAAAACTATAAATAAATTTAGGTAGATTATTTATATATTTAATTTAACGATGAAAATAGGTCAATTTCTGGTTGCGAACGCGTCCTCTAAAGTGAGTGCGTCACACAATAATTTTCTCAAAGTATTAAATATTAATGTAAAATTTAAACAAAAAGTTATGGCGTATTCTGAACACTTCAAAGAATTTTTACCCGTTGGAAATAACTCTTAAAGTTATTTTTTCAATAAGCTAGGCAATTGTTAATTAAAAAAATTTCACCGAAACCGCATCTTCATTGAAGCCAACAAATTTTTTTAAATAACTGGCCAAATAATTTTACGTTTCGTGGAGCTTTTTTTATATGCCTTCTTAATAAGATCACGTTAGGAAAGTTTGAAACATTTATTAATATTTTCTTTATTATAATTTTTTAAGGCAACAAAAAATTAATAATCGGAGTTGTAGTTTTTTTTATCATATTACAGTTTTTGTATTAGAGAAATATATTTATTAAGTTGAACAAAACATTTTTTTCAACATTTGTTTGTATATAATTGGTTGTACATTCATATACGAATAGTAACTGCTCAATCAAGAGCTCTTAGCAAGTAATTTTTAAAAGTACAATAAGAAATAAATTTTTTTTCGAAAATTTGAAGCATATGGTTGTTTTGTAATTTTTAGTAGGTATTTTAAGGAAAAAAATAACAGAAAATTTATTTACAATAAGTTGTTTATTTGATAAACAATGTCATTGTTATTAAAATATTGTTTTCGTTACTTTATAAGGGACTGTCAATTATGGTTTTTAAACCAAACATTTTTCGTAATTATTTAAACAATCCGGTGTTTTAGCACTTTTTTATTATTGCGTAATATTGTTCTACATTCATTTTCAGAAGACCCGTATTTTTTATTTCGTTCAAATCTTTTCACAAACTTCTAAAAACGATAACTAAAATTGATAACTTGAATTTTAATATATATTCGAACGGGTGACGTCACTTACAAGTACCACAAAATGACACAAGATGGCGTACAACACCGCCATTCTGGTCGTGCCTAATGGAACTCTGTCGGAATTATATATTTGTGGGTTAATTCCGCAACAATATAATAGCATATTATACACCAAGATGGTGAAGATTATTATTATTGAGCGAGCAACAAGATTATTTCGCGAGGGGCTTTGCCCCGAGCGGAATAAGGTGCGAATCCTATAAATGTCTTTACCACCGTGGTGTATATACATTTTTTCCACTACTAGCCAAATTTAAGACAAAAATTAAAAATAAAAAATTGTCTTGTAAAAATTGAGTAGCATAGGAATGCAAATTCGCCTTTCCACTAATAAAACAAAAATCAAGTAGTCTGAAGCAAATTGACATTTCTGCTAGTAAAACTTATTTTCAAACAACGGGTGTGTTCATAAAACATAACTGATAACTCAACTGTTGAGTGAGCGCTCACTGAGCAATGAATGATGGACGTGTGTCTTCTGAACAATAATTTTTTGGAAAGTATAAATATTGAAAAATCAAAATTATGGCTAGATACAATCCAATTCTTGCATTATTAGATGATGGTAATATAACTGATATAAACAGAGATATTATAGACCATGCATTTGAACATTACCACATGAGAAGACGTGGTATTCGTGGAAAAACAGGAATTATTATGAAGAAATAATTCCCGCGTATAATGTTATGTTGTATGACTTATGTATTTATTATACTAATATAAAAACGTCACAATTTGCAACGTGTTTTGCTCAATGAGTGCATTTGAAAACCGCTCAGAAAAATGGCGTCCACTCACCAAACATGTTGAGTTTCACTCACTGATCAAAGCGCGTTCAACATTCACCCAATGGTTGTGCAACAGTTGTGTTTTCTGAACGCACCCAACGTTTGTAATTATGGCCATGTTGTAGTTACGGGATGTCATCAATCATTATTGGATAAGCGCGAATTTGAAACTAATGACATTTTTATTCAAATAATTTTATCGTATTAGATAATTTCAAGCAGCAAATACGTTAACACTTTTGCTGCACACGGCGCACATACGCGTCTTTTCGATTCCTCGTCGTGTACTCACGGCGCACATGGGCGTCCTATGCAATGTTGTGTTCTGCGGCTCAGTATTCATTCAGTACTAAACATGAGTGTTTAACGTGTTGTCAGCGAGTAGTTAAACCATTTCGAATTACAATTGGGGATTTAGTTTCTTGTTTGGGAGAGTATGTTTGGATTTTAGTGTAGTACAACATTGATGATTCTAAGGCTAGTTGTTCTGGTGCTAAGCGACCAAAATTAAAAGTAAACAACACGAAAAGGCTAATTCAGGCCGAATTGGAGTATTTTTTGAACAAATCAAGTAGCGACGAAGAATGATCAGGCAGTGAGGAGGAATTTCTTCCAATTGACGATTCTGATGATGGTAAGATAATGAAATGGCACTATACGACTTCCGTCTTGAAATTATTAGAAGTTTACTGGGACAAAAAGTTAATTTGCTTAGAACACCGTCAGCAGCTGAACATTTTCGAAAAAAATTAGAAAAGACAGTATCTCCGAATGTGCAATATGTCCAGCCAATCCTGGCCTTTGTTTGGGAGACTGTTTTATTGAATTCCACAGATAAGGTTGCAAATTATATTTACTTTCTTTACTAAGGTTGTTATACACAATTTACTATTTTCAACAGAAATTTAATTTTATTTTCTATATATTGTATTTTTTGATTCCGTGAATTATGTGTTTTTTTTGGTTTTATCAGAATTAAAGTTTATTTTTTCAATTTATGATTTTTTACCGTTCTTTTTGTTAGTTTTGGAAGTATTTTTCTGAAGACTCAGATACGCGTCTTGAGCACACAACCGAACCATTCCTTTTCTAGTGCTCACGGCGCGCATGCGAGTCCGAGTGGCAAGAGTAGTGACAAATGGCAGAAGTGACTAAATGTACAATATATGTTATACCTTTTTCATATTAATGCGCAATTTCAAAAAAAACATAGTCAGTACCTGGCGAGAGTTTCATTTTCACGTTGAGCAGCGAAAGTGTTAAAGTATGGGTATACAAAATTATGTTGCACACGTTTTTTTAAACTTCTATCCCTGGATTCTTAAAACATTTAAATTTGTCTGTTAACAATAGAAAAAATTATTGACCATTCAACTTCTCAGTTGGCTAGAAGACGCAATAATTGTCAACTTCATTGCTAGTAGTGGAAAAAAGTTATTTTTTAAATAATATAATTTAGCAGCCGAAGATTTGTTAAATTTTAAATCTTACTAAACATACTTTATGTCGTATCGCCTTCAATTACTGTAACACAAAACTACCGGGTCATATTTAATTTTCATATATAATACAATATGAAACATTGATATATGCACGGTACTAGATACACTCAACAACATCATACAGCTTGTTATAAACATCAGTTATCATTTTGATTTGTGTTTTTGTGGTCTCGTATTTTCTCTATGTTGTTTTCGAAAATGAAACTCGCTGTTGCTTATTATCATGTCTAGATTTCCTGCTTGTGTTTTTATTTCCTTGACTGTTTTGCCCATAACAATTAGAAACAACAGTGGGCTTAAACTATCACTATGTGTTTTTTTTTTCATTAAAAACTCTTCCGATCTTTAACCTCCTATCTGAACTCTTTGACAGTCTCGTATGTGCTTTTAAATATACTATTTAGAGTTTTCGGTACTTCTAAGTCTTCGAATACCTCCCAAATTTTGTCTCTTTCCAATATGTCAAAAGCTGCCTTCAAGTCAATAAATGTTAGATACATTTCTTCTCCCGCTTCTATTGTATTTTAATTAGCCTTCTGAAAATGTATATATTATCATTTACTTGTCGTCTTGTTTGTTCCTCTTCTAGTTTTGCTTCTACATAACGTCTTAATCGGGTCTCTATCATTATCGAATAGATTTCAAAGCTGGTTTGGGTTCAGTAAACTAAATACCTTTTCTTTCGCATCTTGAACGAATAAACAATAAGTACTCCAAAAAGGTGCTGGTGTCGCCTCAAGTGGATGTTAAGTTGCCAGTATCCGGACGACCGTTTACACCAATAACAACCTTAACTGAACGAGTCCCACGAGTCAATCTGGTGGACAGCGAAACCACCTTCGCTCTGGTATCGCATCATCTGTTCCAGTCTATTGCTCGAGGAAGGTATTAAAAGCAGAATTGGTCACTGATTCCAACCAATTCACAGTCAACATCACCGGCAACGTGGATGTCGCTAACGAGAACCCTAGCCAACCCACGTGTTCTGTTGAACTGATTAGTTCGACAGTGCATTGTTATCACTCTTGGAAGTGAATACAATTGTTTCCATCGAAACAGTATTATTTTTGTGAAAACCCGAAGAAACCTCTCACTGAATCCAACTGAAACCACACCAGACGGAAGGACATTTAAACTCAGGTAAATATTAAACACCCCAAAAAGGTAATAAGTCAGGAAACCTTTAACCGGGGAGGCAACTTCCTCCGGCAGTGAGTCCGCTGTCCCCCAAATCCTAACTACTAAACCCCTAAAATGCCCTCCAGATGAACGTGCAGTAGAAAAACTGCCTAATCCACTCCAAGCCACTTAGATTTCACTGTCCCTGCAGAAGTACAATCTGTTCTCAGCGAAATCAACCTCAATCACCTCAATTACAAACTTTAGTCCGAATAACGAAAAAACCTTAGCCCGCATAACGAAAGAAACATTCCCTCCTCTCAAACCCAAAACACCCTCATCACAACACACCTCAAAAAACACTATTTCTCCCTCAATATCTTCTAAAACTCGAAGGTCCCCAATCCTAACAACAAAACACACTTCCTTTGTGGCTCCCTCTAGGTCTTACGCTTCCTCTGTAAGATCCCAATCTCCCACTCCCTCAATCGACATCCCTTCATTCCCGACGAGGATTCCACCCTTGTCGACAGAACCAAACTCCGACCGACTCAAACCTCAACTCCTATCAACAACCCTACATCTACCCAAACTCTAAACCTTAGAAACCATCATCTTTAATATTTATCCCAGAAACGATTTCCATACATTTTTCTAGACATCATTCCGGTTCGAATGAGCCGTCGCACGTATTTTTACGAGCTTTATCTCTATTTTCAACTTGTGAACTAGACTATATC
This sequence comes from Galeruca laticollis, assembly GCA_963921935.1. NCBI lineage: Eukaryota > Metazoa > Arthropoda > Insecta > Coleoptera > Chrysomelidae > Galeruca > Galeruca laticollis. The sequence continues at coordinate 57,535,369 of OY998177.1, forward strand.
TTACATAGTCAGTGAAGAGAACAACCTTTATATCGTAAGCAGTAACAAAGAATAACAAAACATATGAATACCTCGGTGTGAAAATTTTCAATACAAAACGTAACATAGGTTAGAAGGTATTGGAAAACACTAATTTCCATTTTATAACTATACCAATGGCTGTAATATTCTGTATGTGCAGATTTCACGTTTTTGATATTTTAGTTACATGTTGTAAGATGATGTCAATAAAAAATGTAGATTAGTCTTCTCATAATTACAACGTCTGATGCGCGTTTCGATAACCAGGTTATCATCTTCAGACACCGAAGGTAAACTTCAATTCTACATTATGGTTTTTGTTCTAGGTGGTATTATACTTCAGACGTCGAAATCAGAGAAGTATCAGTTGATGAGGTACTACAAAGTACGGCTTACATGCTTTTTTACGAGAAGAGCTCTACGATGGGTAGTATATTTTAAAACAAAACCAAAAATTTCATGCTATGCGTTGAATTTTTTGGAAAGAGTCCCTATATTTTTATTTGTTACTAATTTTTTATATATAGTGCGTATCATTCCTATTGTTTCATCGAATTCCACATTTTTAATATCTAATGACACTCAATTTTATTGAAATGCTATATAAGTTATACAATAAAATGCACAAATATTCAAGATTATATGTAATTGTTAAATATATGCAATGTTGTTATCAATAATTTTACATCAATCTACTTTCTTTTTTTTTCTATTGCAGTTACTTCTCTTTTTGTGTTATAAAATTAAGTTAAGTTATATTCGAATAAATATTTTTTTAAAACCCTCTTTAAAGCCTTACAATTGGAATTTTTACTCAACTTTTGCTGAAAAGTTGGTATTTCATTTCAGAAGTGAGTATTTCATTTCAGAAGTGGATATTTAATTTCAGAAGTGGGAATGTAATTGCTGACTTCATAATCATGCATTAATGTCACAAAAACTACAAACATTAATCTATTAATGATTTAAATATGTGTTTTACAATTAAGTTGTTTTCATTTGAAGAAATACAAATTTGAAATTTCACTTCACATTTACTCAGAAGTGGGAATTTCGTTTCAGAAGTGGAAATTCAATTTCAGAAATGGGAATTTTAATTGCTAACTTCATAGATCACACATTAATGCCACAAAAACTACAAACATCAATCTAAGATTGATTTAAATATTTGTTTTACAATAAAGTTGTTTTCATATATTAGTTATTACAATTACAAATTACAAATTTGAATATTTACCTAACTTTTACTTAACCCTTAACTTCTACCACCCAAAAAATTGGGTCACAGGGACCCAGCAAAAAAATGTATGATACAAATTTATTAACAGATTTATCAAAACATATCAAAAGATATCTATTAAGAAAAAGAAGTTCAAATACAGTTTGTACATGCAGATTTTACATATTTCATACACACTGTATTAAGACACATTTGACAGTAGGTGTTTGTTTTTCTCTTTTTCTTGGCAGGATAAATTGCGCACCTTTTTTTTGACATGCTTATCCTTTGTTGGAGTGCTGGGGGTGGTGGGAGTGTATTTCCAAAATTAAAGCTTTCAAAATGCGTAACAACGAAGTTAGATATCTTTTTTGCATATACGGCATACATAGATCACGTCCCATTTGTTTTGAAAAATTGTACCTTGACATTTCTTCTCCATCACTGACAAATTAAAAAATTACTCTAAAGGTACTATTAACTTCTCCCATATTCAAAAGAGTATAAAAAATAGTCATTGGTCATCTTCAACTTCTACGTGAAGTGGTGTAATTCGGACATTTATGATCAAACGCATCCACGCCCGCTTTGGTGCTGTTTATATCAGGTTTTTTTTTTGTCTTTTCGTCCACTTTATCGTTATGGTGGGTACTTGAAGTGAGAGTAACGGATTCTTTTTTGGGTAAGTATAACACTATAGTTTCCTGAGCAGTAAACCTAAAAATTGATGTCACTTCTCTTTGGAGATGGCATACATTCTAAAGGAATATGTTTTATTTTTTTTACTGTGCCAGCAAATGTCAAGTTCAGCTTCGCTAGTTCCCTCAGTACTTCATACAAAAAACTACAATTGATCCAACTTTCGTACATATTGGACTTTTTTGGCGAAATTAGTAATAAAAACGAAAAATCAGTTTTTCGCGTTTTTCTCCCAAATTTTGATATTATGTGAAAAAATTTAACACACAGAAGTTATGTATTTTTCAATTATCTACGTATTTCTCATTTGACAAACAAGTATTTAAACCACAAAACTAAAAAATAGGTAGCGATGTCCGATGCGCATTTAAACTTCTCAACAGTATATTTGCATTTGAAGTCTTTGTGAAAAAATAAGCGCTGGATGAAGTGTCTAGTAGAGCGAAAAAAAGGAATTTTGAGCAACTTGAAAAATTTTTTTATTTAAATTTTGAATTTCTCAAAAACTAGTTAACAGAAACAAAAAATTCTACTCTTTCGGGATACAAAAAATTACAACTGAGCCAATTTGCATAATGATCTGATTTTTTGGCTGAGTTGAAAATAAAAACATTTGTTTGCGATTTTTACCAAATATTGAGGTTATGTAATCAAATGTTTCAAACTAAAGTTGTGTATTTTTTAATTATCTACAACTTTTCCATTCTACTTTTTTTATACAATCAGTATTTACGCCGGAAATCACAAAAACACCTTTTCACATCTTCCCACGCCACCCCTCCGCAACCGGGAGGAATTAGCTCCTCCTTTTTGTCTATGTTTTTAAAAGTACTATTTTTACACTTTCCCGGTGAGATCAGCCTGTTACGAATTTTTCGGAAAATTTACCTTGCTTTGAGCTAGTTAGCCTGGTCTATAGTAGCTCTAAATGTATCCCTTCTTGGACCATCCGTGGCCCACAGACTTCGTAAATCCTCGCGACCTGACTTGAATACACCTTGGAATTATAGGAGACCAATAAACGATTCGATTTCCAATTTATCTGAATTGGTTATAAAAATTGGGAAAAATTACTGTACTTAGCAGCGACTAAATCAATTCGTTGATTCGTGAATTGTACAATATTTTCTGTCATTGAATCATCAAAAAATAATCTCCAATTTCCTATAGAAATTGTATCTAGGAGGATGTCACATGTTAAACCTTTGACGCCAGATAAAAATTTGTCTTTTTTTACCGTACTAATAATTTGTTCTTGTTTCTATAATGATAGCTTAGTAGTTCTTCATCATCTTCATTATCACTTTCATCTCCATAGTCCAGAATATTTGTACAAGACTGTAGTTTATCACTGCTTGGAAAAGGTACATTTTCAATATTTTATTCAGGGTTGTCGTCTTCTCGCCAAAATTTGTCACTTTGGGAAAGTTCCAAGAGCTTCTTTTCACAATTCCTCATTTTTATAGAAAATTAAAGCACTTTTTCGGAAAGTAATATAAGAATAATTATTATGTAAGCACTGTTTTGTAGAAAACAATTATTACCTACCTGACAGTAATCTGGCCTCACTCTATAAGTGGGTCACTCTGACCCAATACGATTAGTATATTTCAGCTAATAACGCTTTAGCAAGTATTCTTGTTGGCTATCTAGAGAATACTGAAAAGGCCAAGCGCTAGAACGTTCGTCCAATCGCGCACTGGTAAATTAGCAACTACGGACTGGTCAGCGAGACCCGGTGGTAGTAGTTGAGGGTTAAACGTTTGAATTTCGTTTCAGAACTAGGAATTTCATTGCCATCGTCCGACAGCCATGATTTTCTTATAAGATATACGCGTCATGTTGTCGGTTTTCTTCGACTTTGTATAATATACATGATATTTTGTGTTAAATATTTTAAAGAGATAAGTTTAAATAATATTTTTATTTCTATAAATTAGTATAGACATTTTTATTATTATAATTCTAATAAAATTCTGGTTCCATTTGAAATAAGCGACATATTTTAATGTCATGTAAAAATACTGAGCAGGGCGCATTGTAGCCACATTTTTACTCCTTTTATTTTAAATTATGAATTAAAAATACAATATCCATTGCATTTATAACTATTTATAAATAATAAAAAATATATTAGTATGCTTAACTTTTTAATAAAAGATAATTTAAAAATAAATAAATAGATGTACTGAAGAATTTGACGCGATATTCACACTAAATATTGATGTATTTACTGAGTGTAAGTCGGAAATTCTTTAATTTAGTATCGAATCAATATTAACAAGCGTTGGATCAATCAACCAAAAAATATAATGTATAAAAAAATAACAAATTTTAGTCTGTATTCTGACATGTACATCAGTATATATTGACCAGTGGTAATGACGTCATGAATCGTCGCCATACTGTTGACTCGTTCCGAAATATACTGGTCAACACCGTGACTTTAGTGTCGTTTATAATTCATATAAAATGAGATGGTTATATGAAACTAAAAGTAAATTGAAATGAAACAAGTGTTTTCAGTTCGACCATCTTTCTTGAATTCCCTCCTGACGCGTTGACATATTTCATGCCCTGTCGGTACCAACCTGTTGGAAAATAAGACCTGTACACGCACGCTTATGCAGTGACTGAAGTGCTAGAAAAACTCTATAAGCTTGGCGTTGTTTTGGTATCAGAGACTAGTTCAAGAACTTTCAACTATATTATATTCCAAGAATAACGTAAATTTTAGTACGTGTGTTTATCGTACAATGACAATATTTCAGTTTAATTTACATCGTTTTCATGTATTTAGACATACATTTTTGCACAACATCCGGATTATCATAAAATGTATTTACCTGCTATATCTAAATAGACGAAAACAATTTAAATAAAGCTGAAATATTGCCGTTGTACGATAAGCACACGTACTAAAATATGCACACCAAATTAGTTTGTTTTATGAGAATTTATTCTACGTTATTCTTGGAATATACTATAGCTATAACATGTACTTTTTTATCTCTCTGGCTTTATAACTTTTAACCAGTTTTCGGTTGTCAATTTCTAAAGAAATAAATTACAGTGCACCAATATTTTCGGTTTTTTGGCAATAAATTCTACACAACCTACATATACTCAGTGACATTAGAAGTGTTATACCCAGAAGGTATATTTTCTTGGCTTTGATTTTTTGACAACATCATGACCATATTTAGAGCCGGTTATGATAACAACAACGTTTTGTCTTTGACCATGTTTACAAAAACCATTTTTTCTTTTAATTTTTTTCTGAAGAAACCTGTGCGAAAGCCGAATACTGCAGATATTGTTAGTTATTGCGAATTAGTCTACTTGTAGTAAGTGTAATAAAATGCCTCTAGTTCGAAAACGTCAAAATTATTACCATGGTAGCGATTACATGGGTAGAATTGTGGGCGATTGAGATGTTAGTTTATCCTATTGCCGAAATTGCCCGTCGTGTTAACTGTACTGCAATGACGGTCATGCGTGTATGGGCAGAAGATAGAGGAACACGAAGAAAGTCAACTAGTCAGCTGAGGCGTACCACCGACCTTCAAGTTAGGCGCTTCAGACAACTAGCTCTGCGAGACTCGTTTTGCTACTACGCGTCAAATTGCTGACCAAAAGTTTGGAGAGGAAGGTAGACATGTTACTATGCGCACACTATCGCCGCATTCGAGTCGTTGGCATCTTTTCACACCACGATTAGTGCTTCTTTTGACTGCGACCACTGTCGTTAATCGTTTGAGCTGGTGCAGAGAATGGCAGCACTGGGAGGTAGAATGGCGTAATATCGTATTCAGCAACGAATCGCGATTCAGTTGGCGCCGCAAAATTGTAAGAAGCCGCCGTTGAGAGCGACGTGGTATTAATTTTGCTGTTGAAAGGCATTTGCACAGGACCGTTGGAGTAATGATTTGGGGGGCTCTTGCTTATGGTAGCTGATCACTCGGTGTTATGTTGATGATGTCCTACAAACCACTTTACTGTCTTATCTAAATGGGAGTCCACAAGTCCTTTTTCAGTAAGACAACACATTGGACGTCAATTTATGGAGTTTCTCCAGGAAGCTGACGTTAATGTTTGGCCGTGACCACCCCAGTCACCAGATTTATATACCATCGAACATGTGAGATATGATGGGGAGGAGACTGTCAGATTTGCACCACCCTGTAACATGGCCAATCGACCGGTTCCGTTTTTTGTCAAATTTATTTCGTTCACGTATTGGGCTACGTAGTCACTTCCATCGCATAGCCACTCCGAAAAAACCAAAATCAGAATTAATTTGTCGATTTCCCCCAAGAAATATTAATTATTACAAAAATTCCTTAGTGGAATTTTTTAATAATTGTTATTTCTTCGGAAGTAGCAACAGTGAAATAATTTTGAAATGGATTTTAGTTACCAGGAAAGACTCAAAGGGAAGGGGGAATCGACAAATTATTTCTGATTTTTGTTTTTTCGGAGTGGGTATGCGATGGAAGTGACTACTGAGCCACAATACGTTAACGAAATTGAAAGATATTTGACGAAAAACGTAACAGGCCGATTGGCATGTTCCAACCCTCCACAGACTCTGGCGCAGTTAATCTACTAAGTTCAAATTGCTTGGAACGAGGTGCCACAAGCAGACATCGACCACCTCCTTTTGTCAATGCCTTGACATTGTTAATAAAATTTCTTGCAAATGTTATCATTTCATTTTTGACGTAAGGCTATCACATTACCAAAAAATTAAGGTCGATAAATTATTCCTTCTGGGTGCAACATTTCTAACGTTACTGACTTTTTATTTGACTTGACTTGTTATTTCCTTCATCTGTCAGAAGTGGTTGTTTTCTCTGTTATTCTAAATAATTAATACTACAAAAAACAAATTTTAATAACCCGTCATGCAAACAAGCCCATTGAAATAGTCACTATGTTTCACTGTTGCCACCAGTACAATGTGACAGCATACCAGTTCAATACTACATCGGATTCATGGTATCATTACGACTGGCCAGTTAACTAATGAATATTTCGGAATACAGGCTTAATCACATGAGTATATTTTTTTATTTTGTTAATTATTTGAATATATGAATATATCATAACTTTCTTATATGTGATCTATTTATACCTGATGTTTGATGATATATTTTGTATGTCTATGTTTACTTATATATTTTCTTGATTTTTGGTCTATTTAAATTTTTTCCCACATGTAGATGGTTGCATTACCACTGTACCATAAAACGAAATTGAAAAAATAATACAAATATTCAATCCACAGTATAAAAAAAAATCATAAATTGAACAAAATAATAAAATTAATTTATGCTACATAAAATCAACACTAATATAAAAACAAAATGGCGTACAACACCGATTTGGTACTCAAGATATTTGAATTTCAATTTATGTATTTTTGTTCAGTTTGGCCGATAGACCTATTCAATTAACAGATCCTGTTTTTAGATACTTGGTTATTGAAAAGGCAAAAACTAAACTACGAAAAAATAATTATCTTGGAAGAAAGATAAATAAAATATTCCAAAAAAAATAAACAAATATTGTAATTAATTAACAAACTAAACAGCAAAATGTGAAACACCTAAATTTACGATATGTACAGGGACTCTCACCAACTATTGAATGCTTTTAGTAAGTATTAAATTAAATAAGTCATAAAACACTTAAACACATTATCAAAATAGTTCAACAGACTAAAACCGAAAAATAATATATAAGAATAATTTCCTTGTATTAATTGTGATGCTGTTTAGTAGGACAAATATAACAATGTTTTGAAAATAGATTAAACAGCCATCAATACGATTGAAAAATGAAACAGCATTAACTAATCATGAAATAATAAAAAGCATGCAAAAATTTAAATAATACTCATATTCTTCATAAAAAAAGACTAGCAATTTTTTTTCTTGGTAAAATTACTAAGTTGGATTTTCTTGAAATTACAGTCTGATCGTTTTTGATCAATGAATAATTTGTTTTGACTTAATTTGAACAAAATTTATAAATCTGTTTCATAAATTTCATATATGCATCTACAGGATGTCCATGAACTCTCCTGCCAAACGCAAACTACAGTTACTAGATGTGATTTTATGTCAATCTAACCTAATTTACCTTTATCCAAAACTTACTCCTAAGCGAGCCTGCGCCCTTCGAAGATGACGCCATTAAGTCAGTTTTTTGAAAACTGTTCTCCTTTCTTCTACCCTCCATAATTTTGATAAAGACTGTAATTTTGCCTAAATGTGAAGAAGATATTTATATAAAAGAACACACATATTATTCATTAAATTAGACCTAGAATCAAGGAGATTTATCGAAAAAAAAAATATATATATAAAAAGGTCTCAGAATTGAAAAGCTTAAGAAATTTATTTACTTATGAGCGATTTCTATATATTGGTGGAATTAAAAAGAATAAATGTTCTGTTAATTTTTTCTTGTACATTACCTACCATTTTAATTCCCCATTATTCTCAGGTTTTACAAAAAACGTCAGAAACCAGCATGTATGGTACACTTAGAAAAAAAATCCTTGACGCTGTTAAGTTTTCACCATCTGGTCTCGATCGACATTTGATTCGACGGTCGCCACGTTTTAGCACCAGATATAGTAACTATGCCTTCGGCTTTTTTGCCTTCTAGTTTATTTAATATACCATTTAAAAGTACAACATTTTGAAAGGTACTTGGTTTCTCTGTGTCTACATAATAAAGAATTGATTCAAACGAATCTATAAAACGATGTAATTTGTTACTATTTCCATCGAAATTAGGATTGATTGATAAATTGTTCATACCTTAAATTGGCGGTGCCATTATATTTAATTGTTTAAAACTTTTGATTAAATCTAAACTCTTCACAACTGTCGATTTCGCTGAAGGGTTCGCCGTTTGAAGAGAAGTCTGACATAAACAAAAATTACTTACCACACATGTACTTCTTACAGCTGCCTGTCGTAGTATTATTTGGCTCGGCTTTTCGTCTTTCAAACAGTATTGGACTCATCCCCAAGGGGATGCCGACCAACCAAACCCAACTCCACTCGCCGTTACTCCCGCATCGGAATCACTACCCTAGCGTACTTCAAGACGGGCAGAGGTCCCTCACACTCCATCAACTTCTCCCTTCTCTCGCTCCTACCTCTCACGTCATATCAAGCCTTTCCCTCCCCCTAATTATGTTCTCCACTACACTACTTACCTCCATTCATTCCTCCCTCCCCTCAGCATTATCTCCACCATGTTTTCCCAATACACCGCCTCCCCTATTTTCCTCTTCAATATTTCCAATACCTCATTCTTCCAGCATCTAAACACATGCCCCATATCTTCCTCCACTTCACACCTCTCGCACACTCCAGACTCTCTTTTCCCAATCTTGTAAAGGTACCCTTCGCTCGACCCATGTCCAGTAAGCACATGTGTCAAGAAGTAGTTCAGGTCCCCGAACTTTCGGTCCATCCAATCTCTCCTACTCCCAATCGCTCCTTTTGCCGCGCCCTCATACTCCTCCCACCTTCTCTCCAACCATTCCTGTACTTCCTCTCTGGCCTCTCTCACGTCCAATGGGTAGAATAGCACCGTTACTACCAGTCCACCCAATGTCCTGTACTCCTGAACCACCCTCATGAGTATACCTCTCTGCACCCGTAGGTATATCTGATATTATTCCCGGATCAATATTTTAATCTTCTAGTAATTTTCTTACAAGTGTTAGACATTCTTTGGGGTGAATTTTAATGAACATATATCAAATGAAATGAGTTTAGGGTTATCTTGTAAGTTGAATGTTTTTAATTTTTTGATTAGTTCTATTGAATTTTTAATTGAGTATTTAGATATATATCGGTATTTATTAAGTATATTCGTAAGTTTTTTTGCGAATATATTATTAGGAGTATTAACATAAGAAACTACAGGTCTAATTGGTTTCGATATTTTATGTAATTTAACGATTCCATATAATTTTGGAGACTGAGGATTTTTATTTACGATGTATTTCAATTCATAATTACTTAAAAGCTATTTCTGATTCTGTAGCTAAAATTTGTTTAATATTATTCGTACATTTTGGTGGCACGCGGTATTTTTTAGCTTTTTTTAAAATTATATTTCACTATTTGTAATGCACCACGATTTGAACCTAACTTAACCTTTCAGACACTAATTCTGGCCGTTCAATCCGGCCGATTTCCATCATTTTTATTTAAATGAAAGGTATTTAGACACAGATATGTCTTCAATCATTGAAATTTACTCAACTCTCACCTTACTGAAGTTGTACTCAAACGCGATTCTTCCCTGTACATTTCTTATGGGACACATTCACTCAAGCATTTCGAATTCTCATAGCTGCTCGTCTAATGAATGGATCTTGATCGTTTTACTCTAAGAACACTCAGTGAATCAAGCCCTTTCTTTTGAGCTATTAACTGTTTAAATTCGTTGAGTTTGAGGAGAGTTATGTGTGCACAATCATCTTTACTTTCAATTTTTTCCAAATACTGCGACCGACGCACAGCTAATATTGTCTGGAAGTACTGTAAAATGATTTTATGTAATAGTTACACCCTCTCATACATAGTCTATCCGAATGCTGCCTAGTATATATATTAAGTCAATCACAAGGTAGGTCACTTCTTGGTCCAGCCAAAAATAATTATTAAACATCAGGTAGGCATCACATGAAAATGTAACTTCTGTCATTCTGATGATGATAGTAATATCGAAACAATTGTCAATTCCTTAGATTTTTTCCATTTTTTCAATATATTTTGGAATCATCTAGAAACAGTTAGTTTCATTTAAAACAGTAAATAAATATGCCATTCAGCAGAATCAACCAGAAGGCTCGTGTTTAAGGCGTGTGCTGGGGTCGATGATTTTATAACTAGCATCTTCATCAAGTATTATGTCGACATCGTTGCCCAGCATATTTAAATATTTTATGACTTATATTATTATTAAAATGACCGAGTTTGAATTTTTATTTAGATAACCTAATTGAAATATATAAAAAAGTATGGTCCTGAAAAAATGGGTAAAATTAAATTATATTTGGTCAGGGAAATATTGTTTTAATTATCCCCTCAACAATAATACCAATATCATTTTAATAATTATTTATTACATAAATAGACTATTATTTATGTTATTACGTACGTTTTTGCGTTCTTCTTTGTTAGTTCGTGGTCAAGACAAATTATTCAACATTAAGTGTTTTCCTTTCGCAACCGAAGTGAAGTGAAATAATCGCATCGATTTCTTTTAAACGAACTACTGAAAGCTTCGACTGGCACCTCAGATAACTTTATTTAATCTGCCATTTGTACCAGAAATGCTTACGCAAAAAGACATTTTTATGGAAGTAAGTACATGTTAACATGTTTATACGCAATGCGGTAGGTTACACATATTAATTGTAGTATTCCAGTTCAAGCTCCACCAGCGATCTTGTCTCGTTCAAGACCAGACCATGATTTTCATTGCTCATTAACTGAAAATCAATAATCGGTTATCAAAATAATAGTCAAAATACCAATTTAATCTCACTTGTACAAGTGATGTAAAATAATCAGTAACTGCATGTGCTTGAGAGGTCGTGCAGCATCGGTGAGGGGGGAGGTAAACTCATCACTTTGCAGCGGGTGAAAGGAACACGTCAACTCTGTGATACCAACTGAAGTAATTTGATCTGATCTTCGTGCCGAAAGAAAAGCAAGTATTGTTTCTCTTAAAACTTACAGGGTGAGTCAATAATTACTAAAGTTGAAAATAATACACATATCTTTGGAAATCAGCTTGCGGTTATTGTTGATTACGTTGCTCTCAGTATTCTAGTTCGCGCTAGTTCTCAGGATGTTTATGGAATCATACATTTGACTTGAACATCTATTATTATATAAAAACTACAATTCAAACTGATAAAAATGATCTTAAACGTCAGATTGACAATATTGACATTACATTTTTATTACGACATGCGATGCGTTAGTTCTCTCTGCTCTCTATCAAAACTCATCACTGACAACCGTAAGAACCTGCCACATATGCATTATTTCAACAATCCATCACGTTTCAAGAAATTGTTTGTTTCAACATGAAGAGAGAGAACGCAACATAGCGGCCTCCCTTGAAATCTCGTAGTTTCAAGAAAAATAAAGGAAAACAGAATTTTCAACATATTCCAACACAAATTAATAGTACATAAATCAGTTTATATATTGTAATCACTAAATTAAGATTTGTCATAAATAGGCAAAACACTAATTTTAGTGACAGGACGTTTAAATATAGCATTTTTCACTTTAACAGTTACCACTCGAATATGTCCGTCCGCACCAGGATGCACGTCGATGATTCTTCCAATCTTCCAGGCTAACGGAGCAGTATCATCATGTAACATAATGCATTGACTAACCTTGTAACTGTCATTTGCAACTTGCCATTTGGGGCGTTCTTGAAGGCTCTGCAAATAACCGCGAGACCAGCTTCTCCAAAACTGTTCAAATAAAGCTCGCAACTGTTTATAGCGACAACTTAACATAGAATGTTTAACGTCTAATGGATTTTCTGGTAAGGAAGTTAGAGGAGCACCTATTATAAAATGTCCAGGTGTTAAAACTTCCGAGTCGTCTGGATATTCACTGAGTGGAGTCAGAGGGCGTGAGTTAACTATAGATTCAATTTGAACCAATAAAGAATAGAAATTCTCGTAAGTTAAAAGAGTATTCTGTAAAATCCGCTTTAAATAATATTTTGTGAGCCGTACGGCGCTTTCCCACAATCCCCCATGATGTGGAGATCGTGGTGGTTTGAAATGCCAAGTAATGCGATTGTCAATTAAAAATTTTTGAAATACATCATCTTTGATTTCGTTTATAAGGTAGGACGCACCAACAAAATTCGTCCGAATAGATGTCGGAAGGAAAACCTCTGTGAACGATTAGTCTTTTAAGAGCATTTAAAAAACTTAGTTGATAGTTCAGTTACTATAGTTCGATATGTATGGCTTTAGAAGCAAAACATACAAAAATACATATCCACGCTTTTATTGATTTGGTATTTCTCAAAAAACTATTTTTAATCAAGAATGGACCTGTATAGTCTACTCCAAGTATAGAAAATATTCTAGAAGGTTGTACTCTGGTTGCCGGTAGATCAGCCATTTTTTTGAAGTCCCGGAGAAGGTGAGACTTTGAAGCAAATAACGCATTTTCTTAAAATCCCTCTAACTGAATTGCGACCTTGCATAAGCCAATAATTTTGTCGAATAATAGATAATTGAGTTTGTGGTCCGGCATGCAAGTATTTAAAATGAAAATGTCTCACAATAAGCGAGGTTAAGAGGCATTTTGCAGGTAGAACAATTGGGTGCTTGTTATCAAAATTTAAATCGGCATTTTTCAATCGTCCCCCAACTCTAATTATACCTCTCTCGTCGAGAAAAACGCTCAAACGAAAGAGTTTACTCTTTTTTGAAACTTGTTCGTGTCTTAATAAATCTTTAATTTCAATGGCAAAATGTTCGCATTGAAAATGTTTAATTATAGCTATTCTAGCTTCGTTTAATTCGGAAATTTTGAGGTTATCTAAATTTCTCCGTTCCAGCTTAAGCGCTAAGTTATTCTTAAATCGCATAAGATAAGCAACTACGCGAATGCATTTATTAAACGAAGAATATCTGTAAAATACGTCGAATTTGTCACATTCTTTGGTTAACAATATTTTGCTGTGTGGTTGTTTCAATTCAGGTAAATCGGTATTTGATTGAATTTCAATGTTATTAGGCCAATATTGATCATCACTTAAAAGGAATTTTGGACCAAAGAACCACGAATCTAATTGCTGAGTTTCCTCCTGGTCGACACCACGAGATATATAGTCAGCTGGATTCATGTCCGTAGGTATATAGCGTCACTGGTAGCTATGAGAAAAAGTCTGTATTTTAGATACGCGATTTGCGACGAACGTTTTGAGTTTACTGGATTCTGATGATATCCAAGACAACACAATGGTCGAATCACACCAGTAAAATATTTTATCAATTTTAATTTCATTCTCGGTAGCTTTGATTACTGTGTGTGCTAATTCAACACCTAAAAATGCAGCACAAAGCTCTAATCTAGGGATAGAAATTACCTTCAAAGGAGCAACTCTAGATTTGGAACATACTAGATTTACATCTACTATATATGTTCAATGAATTTACAGACCTAAAATAAATTGCAGTGCCATAAGCGTGCTGCGAAGCGTCGGTAAAGACATGCATTTCTATTGAAATAAAATCTATTATCAAAATAGGTCGTGGAATTTTCAATTAATTTCAAATTATTATAAAACTGTAACCACGAAATTAGAAAGTTGTTGGGTACTGGATCATCCCAACCTATTTTTAACGTCCATAATTTTTGCATACATAGTTTTGCGCGTGTAATAACTGGACCTATAAGGCCTAGAATATCGAAAATTTGGCTGATAACGGATAAAATTCGTCTTTTTGTGAAGACCTTGTATTGATCTGAATCAGGTTCGGAATGTGTAACATATTTTAAAATATCCTTTGAGGAGTTCCAGACAGTACCTAAAGTTTTACTGCAAATTTGCTCGTCTTTAATAATATAATCTGTTTTAGTAGAAGAATCTAATTGTGAAACAAAATTCAAAACTTGTTCATTATTTGTAGACCATTGGAGTAAACGGAATCCGCCCAACAGTAAAATGTTATTTACATCTTTTATTCAAAAACATGCAGATTGAATATCTTTTACGGAGACTAAGTAGTCGTCCATATAAAAATCTTTCAGAATGGATTGGGCAGCTTCAGGATAATTAATTTCATTATCAAGGGATAACTGTTTTAAACAAAGAGTAGCTAAAAATATGCAGGACTCATCCCATATGTTACAGTGAGTAACTTATTATTAACTAATTATGACATACCCAGGTTGATATATTCGTTTATAAATTTACTATAATTTTCCTTCAATGTGGGATTTTTAACAAGTTTTCTTTCTAAAAATTGAAATCTCTTGACTGCAATATCAAATGACTCTACCAAATGCTATAGATTGTCCCGAAAAGGTAAACGGACAACAAAGTTGCCGTAATTATCGCGACTATGAGTCTGTTGAAAATGAATCTATACTTAATTTTCTTCCTCTGTATAATTATTTTTCAAAGAGGGAACCTCTTCGATTAACCAAAATTTCTCTATTACATTTTCAAGACTGTTAATTGACGTTGACAAGTTACACACCGAAAAATTTCGATTGTTTATATTCGGACAACTGATCGTACCCGCTACAATCCAACCGAGTTCTGTATTATGTAAAATTGGACGACCCTTTCCCAAAGAAATTTGACCGGGTAATAATAAATGATAAAAAATACCGGCACCCAAAAGTATATCAACTTTACTGGATTCATTAAATCGCGGATCTGCTAGATTAATATTATCAGGTATTTTCAGATTAGACACATCAAAGTCCATGTGGGGTGTGTCAGTCGTTATTTGATCGGATACCAAAAATTGTAAATTAACATTATAATTCGAATTTATAAATTTAATTCGTGTTTAGATAACATTATTAACATAACTTATATTTCCGTTTATTCCTATAACCCTTTTGTGAACATCGGTCCCTTGAATATTCAATCGTTCAAATAATTCTTGACTCATGAAATTTGATTGAGAACCGGCATCTAAAAGTGCTCGACAAAGCACAGACTCTCCGTTTTTATTTACAATTCTTAAAAGTGCTGTTGCAAGTAAAACAAATGAGTCGTTATCGTACGCAGTTGAAGTTAAAATATTTTGAGAACAAGCGACAACACTTATTTCATTATTATCTCTTTCGGCCTGTATTTCATTATCATCAGATTTGATGGGCAGGCTCTGTGAAGCATTATCAACAGAGGCGTGCACTCCATCGTTAGAAATATTATGTTTATCAGCAATGTTGGAATTTTGATTTGTGGTTTTATTTGTAGTGGATAAATACAATAGACTATTATGTTGTTCATCACAAATTCTGCATGAACTCCCTTGACAGTTCGAACCTTTATGCCCTAGTCGAAGGCAATTAGTGCAAGCTTTAAGTTTACGTATTGTATTGATACGATCTGAAATTCAAAGTTTTAAAAATTCATTGCAATAATAAATTAAGTGATCTCCTTTGCAAAAAATACAGGATAGAAGCCTTGTAGAAATATTACTCTGTATCTTTGTTGTAATGGATTTATGATGTGTATTATCATAATTTGAAGAAGATGGTTTGTTTAAATATTTATTGTCGATAGATTCGAGAAGTTTACATCTATCGATTAAAAATTGAATGAATATTTCTGAAGTTGGGGACACTACGTCTTTTGTCTCAATCTCCCACTGTTTCCTAGAATTTGTATCTAATGTAGACGACAAGAGATGAATTAAAATTGTACTCCACTGTTCTACCGGCTCTTTTAAATTACGCAGAGCTCGATAGTGTTTTTGTAAATTGTCCACAAAAAATCGCAGAGATTCAAATGAGTCTATTTACATTTGGCAAATCAAAAATTTGTTTTATGTGGTTTTTTATTTTGATATCTTTCCTTTAACAATTCCCATGCCACAGGATAATTTGAATCTGTTACCTCCAGAGAGTCTATTATTTTTATTGCTTCTTTTTTTAATGCTGTTTGAAGATAGTAAAACTTTTGTATGTTACCTAAATTAGGATTATTATGAATGAGAACCGAAAATGCATCGTAAAATGTTACCCATTTATCATAACTACCGTCAAATTCGGGTAGTGATAAAGGAGGCAATTTAACATTGAATGTCTCTATGCGAGAAGATTGAATATTGAAATCTGAATTATTTTGTTGCGACATAAATAACGAATTTTGAGTCTGATTGCCAAATTGACCGACGAATTCTTTTGCTTTTGCTACAGTTTCATAATAATCGTCTTCAAAGGTGACTCGCTCGGAGAAATTTTGTTCGGATTCATCATATTGCTCAATTTCTTCTTGAACCTTATTAAATTCATCAAAGATGAGTTCCATTCTTTGCATACGAGTTGAAATTTCTGTGATTTTTGAGTTATTGCTTGAATCAGTAACACATTTTTTGAATCGAGTTAGTTGCCCTTTTAATTGGACGCGGCGAGAAACTAGACGAGAAATCATCAACTGAAATTCTTGTTCTTGATCATTTCGATCGGCTCCTTTGGTCATTTCTACTGATTAATTAAAACAAGGAAAGTAAATGTGGAATGAATAATATATTCGGAACGCCACTGGACGGCCGACACTTTTTTGCGCCGAAAACAACGCCGGCAATGAGGGTAGAGATGTTATTCTTATTACCTACAACGGTAGGTGATATACTATGTAAGTATTTTATTTTACCCACAACGGTAGGTTATATATTATTTGGATTATGAAGAAACGTTTATCTACACGATAGATAGACGAATAAGTGCATGTATGTAGTTATATTATTATTTTTCAACCAACACGATCTCAATGATGAAATCGGGGAAAGTAGAAAAGAGCGCGGTACAGTTTTTTCTAATGTAAACGATTGTACAAACTGATGCGAAGATGTTATGCACCGGGTTATTTTGCCGACCAGAGGAGAGGTCGAGTGATCAGTGTTTAATTGCTGGTTGTCTTACACACACGTATTTTGAAAGGAACACTTTAACTAACGAAATAATATATTAACATTGAATATTACGCAGGAATAAAGAATAATATGAATTAACAAAATGGCGAACTTTTTATATATATGTCAAAATGACAATCTCTGCCTCTGTTCTATTTCTGCTGTCGCAGACCTCGTCGACCAATCGTTACAATTCTCCCCCTCTGCTTCACGAATCGTCTCGAGAGTAGGAGCAGGGAAGTTGGAGGTCGCTAAACAACAGGAACAACTTTTGGGTTTAGCGATTCTTCTCCTTGGAGGAGTTACGGTTTGGATCTGAGCCTCTTCTTCTGAGGTATCCTCTTGTGACATATCTTCCGGAATAGGGGTCGCGAAGATAACTGGGGCTGTGGGAGTCGACATCTCAGTTTCCGGTACAGTCGTCTCTGATGTAACCAAAGGATTATTACGTGGTCGACCTCTTTTTCGGATTGGTCGTACCGGCACTGAAACATTAGCATTGGCGAGGTTATGGTATGGAGTCAACGCTGATACATGATATTTTCCAACCACTTCAAAAGGTTTGCTAGCGGTACCAACCTCGTAAGTTGTCGGAGTAACCATACGATGGATTTGGTACGGTCCATCGCGACGCGGAGCGAACTTACTAGTATACGAGTCCTTGGATTTACTAAGTGCGTGTACATCTACGAGTACAGTATCACCTACTTGGAATGGAGCGACTGGTCGGTGACTTTTATCGGTATAGTCTTTGGCACGATCTTGAGCTTTCTCGTGATTTTCTCGGGCTACACTTAAGGTTGTTGCTAAAGTCTGTAGATATGGTGATATCTCGGGTACAAAATTGTCACAATCCAGGATAGCACGAGGGTCGCGATTAGCGTCATCTGGCGTTCTTAATTCGCGCCCGAACGTAAGGTAAGCAGCACTAAAACCGGTTGATTGCGAATGTACTGAATTCATTGAGAAACGTATCGCCGGTAATTTGTCTTTCCACTGGGTATGATCCTTTTCTGTCAAAATTGACAACTGACACTTGAGGTCGCGGTTTTTTCGTTCGACCGGATTAGCCGCGGGGTGATACACAGGAGTGAGAGTTTGCTTGAAGCCTAAGACATGGGCTACTTGTTGCATCACTTCACTTACGAACTGCATACCATTATCACTAATAACTCTCCTTGGAGTTCCATATCTTAAAATTATTTCATCGATTAAGCATCGAGCGCACCTTTCTGCAGTGGCCTTCTGTAGAGGGAATAGCTCAACCCATCTACTGGCAGTGTCCTCTATTATGAAAACCCACTTGTAACCATCCACAGTCTTCGGTAATGGACCAAACAGATCAATTGATAGGGTTTCAAACCTTCTAGACTGAACAGGTGTTTGCAATTGTCCAGCTGGTTTTAAGTTATTTGCTTTGTAGCGCTGACACTCAATACAATTCGACACATACTTCGCTATAGTTGTTCTCATTCCTGGCCAATAATATCGTTTAGCAATTCTTCGATAAGTCCTTTCAGCACCATAATGGCCTGCCAGTTCTGAGTCATGATATTCTGCTAAAATGGATGGGATTTGCTTTTTGGGTACAACCTGCTGAGCCTCTTCTTCATCGGCTTCGGGAACATATCTGTACAGTATCCCATTATTCATCACATAACCTCTCTCTAGCCATCTCTTGAGGTCAAGGTCATTATTTGATAGGCTCTCGAAAGAGATAATAATTTTAAGAAGATCTTCATCTTCCAGTTGCAGTTTGCGTATTTCGCTAACAGGCTGTCTGGGCATATCTACTGATACCAGGTTAGTCTCAGTGGCTTCCGCCACACTTGGGCTAGACAACATGTCCGCTACAACATTTAAACGGCCTGGGGTGTATTCAATTCTTAAATCATAAGATTGCAAAATTAAACTCCAACGTGCTAAGCGACCTGAAGGTGATCTGAGAGACATGAGCCATTTCAAGGGCTGGTGGTCACTTTGGATAATGACTGTAGAGTCTTCTAAGTAACCTCTAAATTTGGTTACTGACCAAACGACAGCAAGCGCTTCTCTTTCTGTCGTGGAATAGTTCTTTTCCGCTGCGGTCAACAATCTGCTAATATATTCGATAGGACGCTCATCTTCCAATGTCTCCCCCTGGAGTAAACATGCTCCAAGTGCGTAGGCACTGGCATCTGTCCTTAAAATGAAAGGCTTTGATTGATCAGCTTGTCGCAAGATTGGACTGGTGGTTAACCTAGCTTTTAATTGATTGAATGCCTCTATTTGACGAGGACCCCACAACCACTTTGCTTTCTTTTTAGTGAGCATGGACAATGGTTGGGCTATATCAGCAAATCCAGGTATGAATCTACGGTACCAAGAACAGGTTTGTAGAAATGAAATTAGGTTCTGCACATTCTTAGGTTCTGGTATATTATTTATAGCATTAACTTTGTCATAATTTGGTGAAAATCCTAGAGGTGAAATGATGTGACCTAAATACAGGACAGAATCACATGAAAAAGAGCATTTATTTCGATTTAGGTGAAGTTTGAAATGGCGAAGACGATTAAATACTGTTTTTAAGTCCATTAAGTGACTACTAAAAGACGATGAAAAGACGATCAGATCATCCAAATATGCCAGGATATTAACGTCTTGAAGGCCAGACCGGAAGCGGTCAATGAGACGTTGGAAAGTCGCTGGCGCATTGCAGAGACCGAATGGCATTCTAGTGTACCTAAAGGTACCATATGGGCAAATGAAGGCAGTTTTATCTCTATCAGAAAATTTTATAGGAATTTGATGATAACCAGCTTTTAAATCCAGAGTAGTTATATACTCGAGTTGTTTCGTACTGTGAATTATATCATCAATCCGGGGCAGAGGATATTTATCCTTGCGGGTAATTGAATTAAGTTTACGATAGTCTACGGTAAGCCTTACCCCACCATCCTTTTTGGGAACCAATACCACTGGCGCTGCATACGGAGAGTCGCACTCTTCGATAATATTCATGGACAGCAATTTATCAATTTCCTTCCGAAGTAATTCTTTCTTATATTCCGAGAGCCTATATGGAGGGACTGAAATAGGTGTATTATCCAATAATTGTATGGAATGTTCAGCATATGGTGTAGACTCTAGAATTTCCTCAAAGATGTCTCTATTTTCCTGCAACACATTGTTAAGGTCAGTTCTTTGAGAAGGAGTTAAATTAGTCGCTTCGGAATCTCTTAGATTGACTTCTGAGAGATTTATAGCATTCAACGTACAATACGGGTTGAGAGGTTCCTCTACAAATGGATACAATATCTCTGGAACATCCCCATAACACCAACAACCACGTGGAATATCTAAAACAATGTTGCCTAATTTCAAAAAGTCAGAGCCGAGTAGCGTTCTACTAGAAGTATGCTCAGGAATTGAAATTAGATTTAAATTATGTTGTCTGTCTTGAAGTGTAACAGAGACTTCAAAAAACAGAGCCGTTACTAAGCTTACTTTTCCATCAGCTAGAATCATTTCCATGGGTCTAGTAGTATAAGGAATCTTGTCATTAAGTAAAATTTCCCGTAGCTTTGCTCCTGCTATACTGGATTGAGCGCCTGAATCAAGATATGTCACGCCTGTATGACTTTCAACTGTAATATATGCTAAAGGACGCAAGTTACCTGAAGCTTGAGGAAACGAGCTGCACAAAGATTCAGCTGGTCGAGTTGACGTTGATGGTTTTGAACATTTTGGACAGTTGCTTCGTATATACCCTGGTGTCTGGCAACCATAGCAAATTAAAACTTTGGATGAACCATTATTATCAGAAATGGTTTGATTATTAGGATTTTCAGTAGATGCTTTCTTCTCACGGGTTAATAACTTACGACACTCGTCTTTATTATGTCCATAATTTTTACAATATGAACAGTGTTTTTGTTTTCGAACATAATTGTGTGAGTTCTGATTTGAAGCAACAGGTTTTGAAGCACCGTTGTCTTGTAAAGATATTTCTGCATTTCGCGCTGCTTCAATAAATTCGCGAAAATCATTAATTTGATCACGACAGATTTTACCTCTAATCAATGGATTTAGCAATCCATACAGCATATCTATCTGTACGTGTTCAGAGACAACTGAATCACCTTGTAATCTTGAAAATAAGGCACGTTTTTGACTAACAAATATATCTGTTTTCTCGTTACCTTGAGCAGTGGAAAATATATCTCTAAATATTTGGTATGCGGGCTTAGCAAATCCATAAGCATGTAAAAGAGCCTTAGTTGCTTCATCAAAAGAAGTAATGGATCCTTTAATCCCTTGCCACCATGTAGCTGCTGCATCACATAGTAACATACTGAGACCTTTGATAGCATTTTCATCTGAAATCTTCAAACATTCTTTGTAAGTTGTGATTGCATCTATAAATGCCTCCACATCCGCTCCTGAAGATCCGTCAAATCTAGCTTTGCATGCAGAGAAATTAGCACTACTTACTGTTTGATTATCATCTTTTATGTTGATACAAATGCTTTCGATGAGAGTTTTCAACATGTCGGGTGACATCACTATCTGCTGAATCGGATCTGTCATGTTTCTTTCTTGCTTCTTACGGCTTGATTTCATTACATAACACAAAACAACAGGGAGTTCAATAGTCACTACCGAAAATTCCTACAAAATTATTTCCTGAAGTGATGAAATACGGAGTGTTAATGAAACAACAAACGTTCTAAATAGTACTGACGAGCCGATCAGTGTCTGTTTAGAATTTCAAAACAATTAGCACACGTTACATACACGAACAATTCTTCTGGCCACACGTTGGGACGCCAAACTTGATGCGAAGATGTTATGCACAGGGTTATTTTGCCGACCAGAGGAGAGGTCGAGTGATCAGTGTTTAATTACTGGTTGTCTTACACACACGTATTTTGAAAGGAACACTTTAACTAACGAAATAATATATTAACATTGAATAATTACGCAGGAATAAAGAATAATATGAATTAACAAAATGGCGAACTTTTTATATATATATGTCAAAATGACAATCTCTGCCGCTGTTCTATTTCTGCTGTCGCAGACCTCGTCGACCAATCGTACAAAACAATAATAATGAATTCGTATGAAATATGTAATAAAATATGAAATGACGAAAATTCTACCTCTACAAACTCAAAAAGAATGCACAGTGAATAGTAACTCACTCAATTATTTTGTCTCTTCTTGTCTTGAATGGCCAAATTGCTGGTCACATACACATCCTCGCTGAAGGACCAATTTTTAGTGATTACGTTGCTCTCAGTATTGTAGTTCGCGCTAGTTCTCAGGATGTTTACGCAATCATACATTTGGCTTGAACATTTATTATTATATAAAAACTACAATTTAAACTGATAAAAATGATCTTAAACGTCAGATTGACAATATTGACATTACATTTTTATTACGACATGCGATGCGTTAGTTCTCTCTACTCTCTGTCAAAACTCACCACTGACAACCGTAATAAGAAGCTGCCACATATGCATTATTTCAACAATCCATCACGTTTCGAGAAATTGTTTCAACATGAAGAGAGAGAACGCAACAGTTATGAAAAATCAATAAGTGAGACTATCTTCCTTACTATAAGTTAAATCATTTGCAATTTCTCAGAAAAAAATGCAAATGGAGCCAGGTGTTAAATAACGCACTCTAGATTTCAATTGAAACATAAAATGTTTTGTTTTTATCTGTTTCTGAAATCTACCTTTGATGCTCTTTAAATAATTGTGGCTAAGATTATGAAAATCGGAACGCATACGGAAGTCACATTATTTTTTCTATCAATAAAAGTATATTTCCCCCACCACTTAATAATGATGATATATTTTACCAACCTTAATTAGGGCATATTTTGTAAAAACGCAATTATATTTTGTGAGTGATAGATTGATGGTCGTCGTGTACTATCTGCTAACCAAGAGACTATCCGAGTTCAAACCAGTGTCTGGACAACATTGGCGTGCACCTTAATTAGGGCTTTTTGTAAAAAATGCTATTTATTGGGACACCCAGTGAAAACGGTATTCATGAATCAAACTGCGTAACACCACAAGCAAACAGGAGATTTGTACGGCTGTATTTTATTTAAATGTAACGAAGTTACTAATTTTCCGCCAGGCGAAAGCACGATCAGCGGTAGGTATATAAATATAATATTGTTACGAAATCGCACACACTGGTATAGTCCTTGAATCCGACTCTGTCTAATATTATATATGAAAGTTAAAATTTTGGCGAATGCGCACCGATTTCTTAGAAGGACTATTATTATTTTTTGCCATTGTTTTTGTAGAGATTTCCAGGCGGGTCGATTGTTTGTAAGTTAGTGGATAGTTAAGTGTATACATAAATTACGTAAGTAGATATCCGATGTATATAAATTTATCCCACTCGTTGTGTATTTAAATAAATACGAAAAACATTACAATATAAGTAAATTAATGGCAACATTAGATTACTTTCTGTCAGGCGGCGTTAATATTTGATAATAGTGATACACCGATGTGTACTTACAGTAGGTACCGAAAAGAATTAATTTTGAAGGGCAAGCAGTTCCAAAACAACCGTCATTAGTGCAGTGGTTCAAAAACAAACGTCTTTAGTGAAGTAGTTCCAACACGACTGATCTGAAATCAAGTAAGTTTCCGAATTTTTACCAAGTCTTTTGCATTCCGTAGTGGTTCCGTTTGTTCATCGCTTTTGAATTTTAACCGTTGATATCTGCATGACAACCGTTCGCACCCCGCTTTCGTAGTTACCCTGTAGATTCCTTTTATATAATTTTTAGTGCTTTCGCCGGACAGTGTACTATTGATAATTTGATTCTTTTGCCGATTTTTTATGTACCGTTGTTAGGTGTAAAATAAAGCTCATTGTATTTAATTGGCGCTGTAACTTTAATTAAGGGTTACTTTTTCCCAACTTCAATCTTGCTAGCTCCGTATAAAGTAAGTAATTTGAGCAGCAAATATACCCAGTTTTCGAACTAAGGAAAGCGGGTAAAATCTGCCCAACTGGCCTCAGCGCTTTCGTTATCACCATAAGTGACCCCTAGAGTATTATATTCTTCACTGACGCTGCCCGGAGCAAGTGGAGCATACCACGATAAAAAACTGGCGCCAGAGACAACCCATTACCTAGGCATCAAGCCGACAAGTATTGACGAAAGAGCGTTAGATGAAAAAGAAAAACTATTGGAAATTCTCATTTTAATGAATATTCACATATATTTATTATTTGTGACCTTGTGGTCGAGCGGAATGGTGCTCTATCTACTAACTAAGAGGATACGGGGTCAAACCCGGGTACGGACATCATCGACGAAGCACCTGTCAGAAGGTAATGGAAACCATTTGCATAGTACATCCTCTCAACATTCGGATCCGTCGTCAAACTTTAGGTCCCTTCTATACACTGTGTTATTTATAAAATGCGACATAGGGTTTCCTGTACAAGACTGTCAAACGCGAGCTAACTTTTTTACCAAATAGCGTTCGTGAAAAATAATAACAGATTTGAAAAGGTCGTTAAAAAATAAATTCAAATGCTCTTTTAATTTTTCTTAAATTCGGTCTGGTTTACTAAGAAAATGCGTAATTATGTTTTCAAAACTCGTGCGTCATTTTTATAAAACTTTGGAATACTAATAACCGGTGCCGATGTGGCCGAGTTGGTACTTGGTATTCAAAATTTAAAGTTGAGCGTATAAAGGGTCGCGGTTCGCTCCCACAGTGTGTCCGAAATGTTTTTTTCATAATTGTTGTCCAAAAAGAAATGTTAAGTAGAGATATTTAAAATAAGACAATTTATTTAGGTTACAAATTTATTTGTTTAATTAAATGCTCATATTGTTTTCCATTTGCTACTAAACAGTGTCCCAAACGATCATAAAAGTTCCGCCGTACATTATTAATAACAGTTCTACTAATTTGCTGACATTCATTAATAATAATATTTTTCAATTCATCTTCTGTCTCCAGTTCATATTCTACCTTATTTTTTAGGAAACCCCATAAAAATAAATCGGGGGGTGCTAAATCTGGAGATCTTGCCGGCCAATTTATTGTACCCCATCGATCTATCCACGTATTTGGGAAAACAGTATCAAGGTATTCCTGTACTACCCTACTGGAATGAGCCGGGCAACCATCATGTTGATACCATACTGAAACATTTCTAGGTGCGGCATTTGCAATTTGGGGTCCTTTTTCATTCTGGAGAAGATTCAAATATTCTTGGCCATTGAGGTTATTACTTAGGAAGAAAGAATCAATTATTTTATCACAAAATATGCCGGTCTATACGTTTACTTTTTTCTTGTATTGGGTATGGGACACATTTATTTTACATGGATTTACTGTATCCCAATACCTTTGATTTTGTTTGTTAGTTTTTCTCTTTAAAACAAAACTAGACTCGTCGGTAAAACTGATGTATCTTAAAAAAATCCTCTTTCGGTTGGCTTTGTCTATCATAATTTCGCAGAAAAATTGTCCATTAAAATAGTCTTGCTCAAAAAGTTCTTGCACATCATGAAGCGTGTAAGCTTTGAAGCCGTTTTTTCTTATAACACTGTAATTTAAAAATACTAACATTTAAATCTTGTGCCACGCGTCTAATGGTGGTTCTAGGGTTTTCGACAAAAGCCAACAAAATGGAAAGGTCAATCTTCATTAATGTTGTTCGATTTTTTCGCCGGTGTTCCGGTTTTAGGCACAACGTTGTTTCAAATTGTTTAATAATTGATGTATCCTGTGATGCGCTACATCAGTCTGACTATTGGACATATTAAATAAAAATTGTTTAATATCGTGACTACTGTGACCGCCATAATACCTACGAACAATTTGCACAGTTTCTTCACGAGTAAGCATTTTACAACGAGAAGAAAAATAAATAATAACTAACTGATAAGAATTAAAAACTACCAAAAATATAAACAATAAAATGAATTAAGTAATGGGAAAACACGAAAAATTTTAAATGAAATTATAACTATTATAATAAATTATAAATTATTAAAAAATGAATCCAAACTTAAAACAACGAGTGAACTTACAAAAATATCGACAAACGAAACAAGAAATTTCTCACAAGTATACTAAAATAACAAATCGAATCGCTTCAAAAATACTTATTCGCTCCAAAGATTACAAATTGTCAAGAATGAAAATGACATTATTTGGAAGGCTACCTACTAGATTTTTCTTTTTAAAATTGATACTAAATTGTCTGAACTTTTCTTTAAGTAAATCAATTTTTGAAACAAATAACTAAAAACAAAACACTTTGTCAGAACGTGGGATCAAACCGTCAACCTACACATTCAACTTTCGCGTACCGAATACCAACACGGGCATCTCAGTCCACGTTGTTTGTATTCGAAAATGATATAGCTTACGACTTTAAAAACATAATTATGCATTTTCTTAGTAAACCAGAGCGAATTTATGAAAATTAAAAGTGCACTTGAATTTATTTTTTAACGACCTTTTCAAATCTGTTATTATTTTTCACGAACGCTATTTGGTAAAAAAGTTAGCTCGCGTTTGACAGTTTTATACAGGAAACCCTATGTCGCATTTTATAAATAACACAGTGTATGTGGTAACTGAAGAGAACAACACAAGTAGAGGAGCCGAGTTTGTTATAAGATTTTTTCCCCAAAACTATAGGATATACGGTCGGTCGCCATATGAATCACATCACCCTGTAAATGGATCATCCTGGCCAATAGTTTTAGGGCAAGCGACACCTTTTCAAGAAGGAAGTTTTGATGAACTACATCAGAAAACAGTAAAATCTAAATTCGTGTGTTCAACAAATTCAGATTTTAATGTTCGCCTGGATTGGACGACTAAGTCCAATGGAATGACCTTGACCTTACACCTTGGGATTTTTTTATGGGGACAGAAAAAGATAATAAGAATTATATTGGGAGCAAACATGCCACTTGAAGGGAAAGGAGTCCTAAGAAATAGAACAAGAACTAGGACAAACAAAGTAGATAACACAATAAGATACATAAAAG
Organism: Galeruca laticollis; assembly: GCA_963921935.1. Lineage (NCBI taxonomy): Eukaryota > Metazoa > Arthropoda > Insecta > Coleoptera > Chrysomelidae > Galeruca > Galeruca laticollis. Next base: position 57,563,056 of record OY998177.1, read on the forward strand.
CATAGAAACTCAACTAGGTTGGACATGTAATAAGAAGATTATCAACAGGCATAATTAGAAAAGTAACAAAATGAATTTCACTATAGAGGTTACTTCTAGGATTTTTTAAGAACGTACCGATTCTGGAAAGGAAAATAGTATAATTTATAGGTTATTTTTGTGTAGTAAATATTTATATTGGGTAACAACAATCAAACACTTTCATTAAAATATTTATTATGATTAACAACAATAAATTCAATAAGCAAAAAATGCAAAAAGTTTATTCTTAAATATCAGCTCGTTCTTCAGATATTACCATTTTGGTTTTTTTGATATTTCAACTCGAACTGATCGGGTGTTAAGCTAGGATCGAGTCCTAATTGTTTCATCTTCACTACAACATCAAACAGATAATCATAACATTCTGTCATTGTTTTTGCCTGTTGCCAAGTGTCGCCCCACACATATACCTGAAATTTTAGGTGATTATTCTAAATATTCTACTAATGAATCACACTGCATAACACTATAAGCAAACAGGATATTTGTATGGTTTTGTTTTATTTAAAAAACTATTGGGAATTGATTTTAATACATGTTTGACATATATTTCATATAAATACATCTTACCCCATGCCTACGGACCAGTACAGCGCATGTATATGGATATTTTTTTATAGTCTCTGCCAACATATCTCTCAAGTCTTCTTCAAATGGCGTATTTTCGATTATTGGGACTATAAGCTCTTCATCATACCTGTACAAATATGGTTAACATCGAATGAGAAAATGACAAATGGAGAAAAGTGTGGAAAGTTTTTTAGTATTCGCTGAATAATTTAGATTAAAAACGTGATTAAAGTGTCATTTGTTACAAATATATATATATATATATATATATATATATATATATATATATATATATATATATATATGTCGCAATGGTTACGTCATACGCAATTTTTTATTTACTTTTAATAGGCTGTTAAATGTTGCTTTTGAAGTTATACTTGTTTTATCGCGTTTGGGAAGAATGATTATGAATGTGCCGCGCCAACCGACATGAGAAAAAGCGACACTACAAAGTAAGATGTTGAATATCCACTGATAACCATACCCTATATATAGAAATCTAACCCTAAAAGCCCCGACACTAAACCTGTAATGATACTCCCAAAGGTCATACATATAATTCGTCATTTCATTCATAAGAGAGCACAAAGTGTCTTTGCTGCCATGTCTAGGCTGGGTTAACGCTATAAAAAAAATTTCAGGTTTCTGCAATGATAAGTCCCGTATTGTGATTGTGACAGGGGAGGGGTAGGACTATATGAAAAAGCGGTGCTACCAGCACCCTGATAGCCTTATCAGTTGATGCCAGAAATACGTGACACCTTCGCACCCAGGTTTCTATCATCATCGGCCTCCTCAAAAAACCAAATCTTTTCTAAAAGGTCATCATTTTCTGTGTAAGAAAAACCACTGCTGTCTTTTCTAAACAGTGGAGAACGTGGCGGCAGCAGCGTTTGAAAGTCGCCCTCCGCGCAACGGAATTTGGTGTTTCAATTCAGTTTTATCAGCAATCGCCCGGTTCTTTTCGATTTCTATTATGAAATACGCCTGCCACTATCACGAACAATGAATTTTACGTGTCGTTTATTGTTTAAACAAATAAAATCGCATATTTTATGTGATGTTCTTCGATTTTTCAGCCGTATTTTGTGTTTTTTATACTTATGTCTTTCGTTACAGTTCAAAGTAATTTAGTTTTTTTCTGTGAAAAAATATTAGGTGTCATTGTTTCAACGAATAAGATTTTATACATTATTCCAAAGTTGGGATTTTTCAGCTGTTTTTTGTCATTTAAACTTCTCGCATCCCGCACAAATCTCCTCCGCTTTATATTGTTAAATAAAGACTACCTGAAACATGAAGATTTCTTGGCTATATATTTTGAGCAGAAATCGAGTCTTCGACCCTACATTGTAAGACTCCAAAACGGTCAGAATGAGGGGGGCTAAGGGTCTGTAGTCGGTAGAACTTATACCTGGCTCAGTCCAGCGTTGTCAGGTCTAGGGATTTATCTCGAATCACTAGATTTTTAGATGTACAAAAGGATAAAGGAATTTTGATCCAGAATCTAGGGATACATTTGGCAAACTATTTTTTTCCCGATTCAATAAAAAATATATTTTGCTTTAATAAATGTAAGAAATTAAAACAGTTAAATCTAATATTACGATATAACTTTAATCACAAATAAAGTGGTCCATAGAATAACCGACACCGTCATCTATTTGTGAATGCATGCAGCATTACATAAAGAAATTCAGAGAATCCTTCTACTTGTCGATTGGGTGAATCCCCGTCTAGCATACTTGTTTAGTTAGTTCGATGTTTAGCCGTCAGAGGATTTTTAAATGTCATTTTGTCGGAAATACTTATTTTCTATACTTACCGATATTTATCTAGTCTAGTTATTTGGACTCGCCATACTGGCGAGTGAAATGGCTTGGCGCATGCGTTTTGCCCGTACATTAATTTCTAGGGATAATCTAGGGATTTTCAGATTATATTTGGGGATGAGGCAAAATTTAACCTGGCCGCTGGCTCAGTCTCGTTTGAGAAGCCATCAATAACGGCCGTGTAGCTGACCGCTTTTGAAATTTGACATCTATCTAAAATGCGTTGTTTTATTCGCAAAAAATCTGGCGATGTTACGAAATTTACCGAGAGTACATTAAACCAATGTCTAACTATTGTCGCGTACCGGAAAAAGAAACGTTTGAAATCTTAGGTAGGATATACGTCACAAGCATGTGGCTGAATGCAACGAGCCCAAATTGCGTAACATTTCGTTTCGAGGAGTACGGTTGGGAGATGCGCGAAAAGCTACAGCCCCTTTGGTACACGAGTCAGGCGATACCCCTAATCGTAGACAATATATTGGCTATGACGGTTCCAACCGACGACGATTGTGACGATGATTTCAATACCCGTACTTTCGATTCAGATGACGAAAAGTAGGGAAACTATAGTTTACTTCATAAGAATAATTACAGAATCCAATTGAAAGTAGTTGTTGAAAACTTTACTGTTTTCAAACTAGAAGCACTCATTTGAATTTAAGTTGGCAATTCTGTAGATTCTTAATTGGTCCGATCGTAGCCGGTTTTATTAAACACTTTTGCCATATATTATGATGGATCAATTGTTTAAACAATGTCCAATTTGTTATTTCTTGCATTCGTGGTTATTATTGTTTTAATAAAAAATAATAACAGTTCTTGTCAGGTTTAATTTAAAAATGGACTCGGATACTATTCAAAGTACTACCAGACTTCATTCGGCCCCCAATAATAGGAGTTCTGTAAGTTTTGGCCACATATCTAAAGAGAAGCACAACATTGTGAATCTGTATAAACAAATATCACATGACGGACCAGAGACAAAGTTGACTGCCATTTTGTTTAAAATTGTAAAAACGTTGGGTAAGTTATCAAAAATAGCACTTTTGTCTGTAGTACTGAAATGACTGTTTTCAGCGTGAGGATTAACAATAATAGGTTAACTTTCCAACTAATTCAAAACTAAGCTCTTTTTCATACCATTTGGAAATTTCCTGTTCGATATAAGTACCTGATCTTTCTATGAAATATTCCAAATAAGAAATATATGGAAGAAGTGATGACAAATACATTATTCTGCTAAAGTGTATAATATACAGATACTTTTGATTATTTATTTCTAGAAAAAAAAATCGAAAAACGTCACATAGAATATGCGATTTCATTTATTTAAACAATCAGTGACATGTAAAATTCATTAGTCGTAATAGCGACAGGAGTATTTCAATAATACAAATCGACAAGAACCGGGAGATTGCTGATGAAACCGAATTGAAACGCCAAATTCGGTTGCGAGGAGGGCGACTTTCAAACGCTTCTCCCGCCATGTTCTCCACTGTTTGGAATAAGCAGTAGTGGTTTTCTGACATAAAAAATGATGACCTTTTAGAAAAGCTTTGGTTTTCTGCGAAGGTCGACGATAACAGAAACCTTGGTGTGAAGGTGTCGCTTATCTCTCGGCAGTAACTGATAAGGCTTATCAGGGGGCTGGCAGCACTGCTTTTTCATACAGTCCTACCCTTGCCCTGTCTGGAGAAACAATCACAATACGGGAGACAGGGGATCATTAAAGAAACCTAAAAAACTATTTTTTTTACTTCCGTTACTAAAACCGCATTGAAAACACGGGTTTGAGATGCGCAAAACGACTCTTTAAACACGAGTGTTCAAAATGCGAAAAGCCACATCTTGTTTATCTTTTGTCGTTTAAACGTCACGTTACGTGTATCTTTTGTATTTTAAATTCCATTTTCCACGATAATTTTGTTGTTCTGTGTCATTCGATTTGTCTGTCAGCTGTCGGCCATCGTCCGAAATGTTATGGATATAATATAATTAAGATCAATTTTTTAATCCTGCAGGCGTAACAAAAGTATAGTAAGCACCTAACCAATAAAACTTATGACTTAACACTTGTTACTTAATATACTATTACTTTTCCGCCCAACCTATCTATATTCGAGAAAAGTATTGGTTTACCCCAAAAAAAGTTAGAATTTTGAAATTTTTTTTGAGTTATTTTCATGTTTTCCATCAACAACACGAAAAAACGGTTTTTAGAAAAAAAATCCTGTGTGTATGTCGTCGTCGGCTATTTTTCCTTACATGTCTTGTTAGAACGATACAGCCTCCGGAGTGCAATTAACCAATTTTATAATTGAATATTGTTAAGTACATCTCACAGATGAACCCTATTGATTTTCAGCTCACCAGAGCCAGTACAACGGGTGCTATGGTACTTGAAGTACGACATTTTGTCATTTTTTGAGAAATATCAGTTTTTTAGCACGATACAGCCTCCCGAGTTCAACAAGTTACCAATTTTATTATTGAATATTATTCAGGACATGTCACTGATGAACCCTATCGATTTTCAGCTCACTAGAGCCAATACAACAGGTGCTACAGTACTTTAATCACGATATTTTTGTCATTTTTGGAGAAGTTTCAGTTTGTTAGCACGATACAGCCTCCGGAGTATATACAAGTGACCAATTTTATGATTGGATATTATTCAGAGCATCTCAAAGATGAACCCTATTGATATTCCGCTCACTCAAGCCAGTACAACGGGTGCTATGGTACTTGAGGTACCACATTTTTGTCATTTTTGGAGAATTTTCAGTTTGTTAGCACGATACAGCCTCCAGAGAGTATACGATTGATCAATTTTATGATTGAATATTGTTCAAGGTGTCTCACATATGTACCCTATTGATTTTCAGTTGACTAGAGCGAGTACAGCGGGTCCTATAAATCCAGATATACTAAATTTATGCTCATTTTTGGATAAATTTCGGTTTGTTAGCACGATACATCTCCCGAAGTGTATACAAGTAACAATTTTATAATAGAATATTGTTCAGGGCCACAGATGCGGAAAAGTTAGTTTTAATTTTTAAAACCGGTCCTAGACATAGCAGCAGGGCCATTTTGTGTTCTCCTATGCATGAAATGACGGATTTTATGCGTGACCTTTGGGAGCCCTATCATTACAGGTTTAGTGTAGTGGGCCCTCCTATAATACGTTATAGATTCAGTTAACACACATTTTTTATGACTTTTTTAGTAAGTTCCTTATTATTTATTGATTAATTTGGATATTAGGTTGGCAAATTTATGTGAAAATATTAAGAGATAGTATAGTAAAGAGCAAGAGCCTTTCGTTTAAATTATGACAGTTTCTTTTCAAATTATTTATTAACAGAAATCAAGAATTATGAAACTTTTCATTTTAGACACCTCCAAACTTGACGTTTACAAATTACTGTCAACTCCCCTTTTTCTTGTTGCGCTCCGCTTTTAGAACGAATCCGATTTTCTCGAATATTCTCTAACTCAGTCAGGACAGTACTAGAACACTTCCAGAATATTCAATAACTCTGTAATCATATATGCAAAGGACAAGTTAAGGGAAAAGAATAACGTAACTAACTAAATAACCTATCTAACTTCGTTACTATATTTATAAAATGAGCACCTTGTTTTATTATAGGCAGTAATTAACTACGAATTTTTACTGACATGTATTGCTGTTATTATTGGTATATTAGTAAGAATTACCTGAAGTTGACTCCAGTTTTTTGGTTGCGAATCCCTTTGATCATTTCAAGATGCGTACATCTAAATTCTTTTCCGGGAAATAGGAGAGTGGCCAATACCGCAGCTTTCGAATGGGTATGTATGACTGCACCTGCTCCTCTCATTGTATACGCGCACATGAATAAAGGTGTACATTGGCTTTTCTTCAATTTCTTCTCAGGCGGTGGCAATTCCAAATCTTTGTTATCTATGGTTTGTACAAACATGTCTTCCGGCTGCATTCTTTCTTTTTGTACAGCAGATGGAGCGATGTATATTTTGTCTTCGTGTTTTATGCTTATCCCGCCACCTATAATATAGTAGTCGTTATAATGTCGTTTAGGTTTACTATGGTGATGGAGAATAAAAGACCAACAATAAGATCACCAAAAGTACCAGCCCATAAGTTTCATTTTTAGGGATGTTGCGTATGTAACTCGCGAAATATGTGGGGATTAGAACCAAACCATTTTGCGCAATTATGTCGATTAAATACCATTTAAAAAAAACGAATATTCATCACTAAAACAGATGTTAAAAAGAAACTATGGATTTGCAATCAGCTGCTGACTTACAACCTTACAGAATTCTAAACATCGATTGATATCATCTTCATTGAGCTCTTGCGTTAATTTAATTTCGTAAGGATGAAATTTGTGGAGTTTCAAAATAGGCTGAATGTTGGTTAGTGAGACACCAGAAACAGTTGCTAACTGTTTTGTACTTATCATATGGTCAAGCGCGACATGGCCCAAAATTGCCACTGTTATCGCCTCATTTCTCACTGGAGGTTCGATTTGCCGTTTTTGTTTGCTACCGATTCCGTTTCTCGGAATTTTGTCACCAATTTAGACACATACTGCCGCGACACAGTCCTTCCATGTTGTTGATTGAACCATTTAGCAGCTCTTTCCGCACATCTATTGTTTTGATAATACAGTTCAATCTACTGGATTTGTAATAGGAAAAGGGCATTCAGTAATAAAACAACTAAATAAAGTTAATGTAAGCAGATAGCTTTGTTGATAATTGGTGCGTTCTTTTTGACTGAGATCTCAGATAACTTCAGTTAATGTGATCTGAGATAAAGTGATGTGAGTAAGCACCAAAAAGAACGACATCTCAATTGAAGCGCGCGATCTGTCGATAGATTTAAACTATACGACAGATTCGTATCAGCATCTAATAATGTTAACTAATGTATCCATAATTTGTAACAAAAGAAAAATAGATGTGTGTTTATTATTTATATGTCAATGGTGAAAACCTTAGATAACTTTGGTTAAAACTACATATAAACCAAGCAAATCAAATATTTCTTCATCCCCTCCACTTTATTTCCGACTCAATTCCAACTGATACCCCCTTACAACACATTCAGCATCGGTGAAGAGGGAGGAAAAATCTCAGCTCACTTAAAGTGAGTAAAACAGAAAGAACGCTCACATTACTGATGTGAGCTGAGATTAACTGAGATCTCAGTCAAAAACAACGCAACTAATGAAAGCATGCATTTATCGAACATAAATAAAACTCCTTTCTCCTTTTTGTATCCAATACAAAGACACGTACCATATGTTTGGAAAATTCTTGGCAACACCGCATTTTTGTTGAAACAGAGCTTAATCGAATTTTAAGTAGTGGTAATAAAACTATCGAACGGATATACTGTTTTACAATAAAAAATTTAAGTGAAAACCGTGTGACAAATCTGGACAATATATTTAGTGAAATTTACCCTATCCCTTCCTCCCATTTAGGATTCATTTTTATCCTCTCCTAATTAACCTTGGGTATCAAGCAAATAAACATATAGTTGTCTGAAATCTGTAAGATCTTTTCAGTATTTCTTTGTTTCTTAAAATTTCATATCTATTCATTTATTGGAAAGATTGCATATTAAACTAAAATATTGAGCTTAATGGAGCCACGAAGGAGCATTTGTACCATTACGAGTCGGATTCCAGTAATAGGTAATTTTATTTATTTGATTATGAGTAAACAATTTTATTTGGTTTTGCCTTGTGTAAAATTAAAAAAAGGACGAGTTCGTTAGGTTTTTAATAAATTGATAAATTTCATTATATTGTTGTTCGTTATCGGTATGAGCAAAAAAGGGTTTAACGGGTATGCAGGTTCTCTGGAGGCGCGCGGTGTTGTTAAAATAAAATTAACAGTTTCTTAAAGGTACGAATCCACAAGGAGACTAAAATCGTGTAAGGTTTTTGTTTCATGAGATATTTATCTCGGATATGTTTCCACAGAACAGGAGAGATTTCTGTGAAACACTCGAGTTAACAAATTTTTTTCTCATGCGATAAGGTCTGAATGTGCTGTTTCCACAATCAATGTACATGTCAAGTAGAAAAAAACAAAATTTTGTGGAGTGATTATATAAAAATATGCCAAGAAAAAAGGCTAGGAGAAAGGCTGCAGCTTGTTATTATTACCTTGCCGTTAAGTCCCGTAGTACAGAAACGAAAAGGTCTCACAGACATTGGGTGAGAGATTGGATTAAAAGAAGAGAAAACAGGAATATAATGGTAACATTATTAAAAGAACTGGAACGGGAAGATCAGGAATGTTATAAGAATTTTCTTCGTATGTCTGCCGCTGATTTTCGTTATTTGCTGGACAAAATAAAGTGTGTAATAGAGAAACAAAACACCCATAAGAGAGATGCAATTCCAGCAGCTGAGCGGGTAGCCGTTACTCTTGGGTTTTTTAGCTACCGGTAGTAGTTTCTTTATTAAAGTTCAGCCCTCAGTTTGAAACAACATTTTTTCTACAACTGCTATGAAAAGTAGCGTTTTTCTCATAGCTTACTTAATTTCAAAACCATATATTGATCACACTGTGAGAACTATTATTTCTCACGGCACTTTGCCCACACTACATACATTTATATCGAGAATCCAGTAGGGGATACTCGATGCCCAAACAATTTCAGAAAGTTATACTCGATGCCCAGCCGTTTTCGGTGGGTGGCCTCGATGCTTAGACTTTTTCTACAAAACTATTTACTTGTATTCTTTAAATTTGTGCAGTTGTAGAAAAAGTATAGTGTGCAGAATTTATTTTTTCAACAAGAAATTATGATAAATAAAAAATATTCGACAATTTTGTCCATGTGTGTATATGGATAATCCAGTAGGGGATACTCTATGCCTCGCCCTTGGCTCGTGCCATAAACTTCCACACTCGTGAGAAAAGTTGAACTTTTCCCACTTGTTGCACAATATACTATTTTTCAGGAAACATCTACCATCCTTAATGTATTTGTTTCGCATACCTGTGTGTACTATTTCACGAATTCTACCTGAAGTGTGTTCCGCAATTTACAATGTTCTAAAAGAAGAATATCTACAAGTGAGTATATGAAACATATTTTTATTTAAACTATTATTTTACATGTTAAAGTAAGTAGGAGACAATGTTTCGTAGCCTTCAGAGCAGCTAGTATTTGGAACTTATGGTTTATTATCAATTAACGGAGACTGCAACATTGACTCATACAGGGTTTTTTCTGTGTTGTTGGACTGCTGTGGTGACGCAGTTGTATTTTGCTGTAATTTGAGCTCATACTTGTCGTCCATTTGTAATATAATTCGTTGTATTTCTCGCTTCGCCCACGACTGCAGGCCTGGGGCTTTGGAACTCATATTTCTTAGTTCGTCTCGTGTCAGCCACATAATCCCAAAATATTTCAAGAGTCTGCTGATTGTGACATAACACCAAGGCAGTGGTCAAGTATTGCTTGTTGCTTTAACTCTTTCTTCTTTTTTAACGTTAGTTTCACAGATGAAGTTCTGGATGAACTTGGTTGTAAGTGGTGTGTTTGAACGTGATGTGTTTGAAGTTGGAGTATTGTCTGGAATTACATCATGTACAAGAGAGTCTTCATTGTCTGAATCCTCGTGATGTTCAATTAGGGCTCCTGGTTCGTTACTCTGAAAACAAAAATAGTCAATAAATAATTAAAATAAATATTAATCTTCAATTTATTTTTACAGATGCCAAGCACCGAGCACGAGTGGCTACAAATTGCACAAAAGTTTGAAGAAAAATGGAATTTCCCACATTGCATAGGTGCGCTAGAAGGCAAACATATCGCCATTAAAGCACCTCAACATAGTGGAAGTCTGTATTACAATTACAAAGGCACGCATAGTGTAGTATTAATTTCATTGGCTGACGCAGAATATAAATTTCAATTCATCAATGTTTGAAGGTTTGGACGAATCTCTGATAGTTTAAGTGTTCCAAAACCTAGGCCACTACCAGCGCGAACCAAGCCAGTTCCCTTTGTTATCGTAGCAGAAGACGCTTTTGCCATGAAGTCATACATCATGAAACCATATGCATTTAGAAATTTGCAAGGTGAACAAAGAATATTCAACTACCGGCTATCAAGAGCACGCCGAATAATTGACAATGCTTTTGGTTTAGCTTCAGCTAGATTTCGTGTACTAAGAAGACCAATTGAACTAGAGCCCGAAAAAGTAATCCTTATTGTATCTGCAATATGTGTTTTACATAATTTTTAATAAGAATCTACGCTCCATATGGCAGTTTTGATGTAGAAGATCACGAAAATGGCACTATACAACCAGGAGAATGGAGACAAAATAATCAGAGCCAACTAAATCTACAAGTTAATCCTAAATTTCGCGGAAATTTGGAAGCAAAATATGTACAACTGGAATTTACACAATATTTCCACCAGGAAGGAGAAGTTCCATGGCAGTATAAATTTATATAAAAAATGCATTATTAAACTTACCATTGAATCCATTGTTGTTTCATTACTACATGTCAGTCCGTCCATGAATTTTAAGGCATCATAGAATTCCCATTTACTTCAAAATTTTCTCCAGCTGCCTAGCCGCTTTTGGTGTGTTTTCGTTTTCTGTTGATGCTCTGGAATTGGCAACGAAGGTTATGTATTTTATCATTCACTTCTTGAGCAGGAATTCCAAGCTTATTGGAAATTTCGTCCACATCTGATTTCCGAAGATTTCTGTTTTTATAATTTTCAGACGAGCAGTCCCACAAGTTAGGATAGGATTCATATAATTCGATTAACTGCACTATCTTATTTCTTGTCCAGTTAAAAGTACACTCTTTTCTTTCTAAACCCTTTTTTTACTCGAATAACTCAGTTTTTAGATAAAAACAAATATTTGTCTCAAATAAATATCTCAAGCCAAATTCGCAATAAATCACGTTTACACGTTGAAACTTGTTTATGAAATGAAACTCTCATGACACGTTCTTTCACGAGATTATCTCTAGTATATCTCATGTCTCAGCCCTGTTTCGACAATGAAATTAAATTTTTCTTGAGATTTTTATTTCATCAGTCAAAAATCTCGTGACATATTTTCATTGTGGATTCGCACCTTTATACTTTTGATTATTCTCACGGGTTAATTAAATTATTAATCTGTCCAAAAATCAACGGTTTTGCCAAAATTTTGATTATTTCCTTCTTTACTTGTAGTTTTTGTTCACGGGTGCCATCATAAGCCACGTACCTTGAGAACATGGTTAAGTTTGAATGTTTTTTTGTGAAAAATTTAATTGAAGCAAACGTTGTCCGACGGAAGGATTAATATAATATGGCTAAGGTAGCGGAAAGAAAGATTAAAGCTCTTACGGTAAAGAAGGAATCTATGTATTACAAACGCTTTATAATTTGTCAACGTCGCTGGATTTGGAGTCAAATAGGAAAACGTTTCAAACTATGTATTTGACTTTGGATTCGACTATGAAATCTTTGTGGGCGGTAGTTGACGAAATTCAAGAACTCAAACTTGAAGTAAACAAAGATTATGAACCGGACTATAGTTGGCTTGCTACTATAAATTAACTCGCGTGTCATATTAGAATGGCAGCAGAAAAAATAAAGAAACTCGACGCTCAAACAACCTTGGCCCCAAGTGGTGTTTCCGCTACTCCGGAATTACGGGTACCACAACTCCCCAGAATTGAGTTGCCGGAATTTTCGGGGGAAATTCGTCAGTGGGAGACTTTCCACTTGTTATATAAAAGTATTATTCATGATAATAACTCGTTGACAGATTTAGAAAAAATTCATTATTTGGTCGGTCGATTATGTGGTTCTGCTTTAGGAATGTGTTCGGGCATTTCCATTACTGGGGATAATTATAATATTGTTTATAAGGCCTTAACCGATAAATATGAAAACAAACGGGTTTTAGCGAGTACATATCTACAAATTTTAGAGTTTCGGTCATTAAATGGAGAATCGGAAAGAAATTTAAATTTATTTTTGGAAAGGTTTGATGTAGCTGTTTCAGCTCTTAAAAAGTTGAGTTTACCCGATTTATATCTTGTTACATCAGGCGTTGACAAAGTTAGATAATGGAACGGTTAGAGTTTTTGAAATGAAATTTAGGGATTCGCTAGATATACCTACTTATTCGGATATAATTAAAATTGTACAGCGCCAATTAAAAAATTTGCAGCTTAACAAACCTAGCTTGTCCTCACTATGCCTATATGCCTATATTACGTAACGTGTGTTGTAAGAAGCATTTTACGCACGAACGGAAAAGTTACGCACGAAGCCGCGTAGCGGCGAGTGCGTAATTCCGTGAACGCGTAAAATGCGTTACAACACGAGTTACGTACTATACTTTACCTACTATTGTTTACTAATATGAGATACATTCAGACAGCTAAAAGATTTAAATTCTTTACGACTAACATTTGTACTTTAAATGAATTATTTCCTAATTGTAATCCTCCAATTATCATTTTATTGGTATCATATAGTTTTTTATTATTCGCTCCCACTAGTGATAATTTATTGGTATTTACCACCATAATATTATTTTTCATGCACTTGTCTATAATCCTTTGACTTATCAACGTTACTTCTGATCCTGTATCTATCAAAATTTGACATCCTATATTTTGTATTTTACCTTCAATGAATATTAAACCTAAATTATCATGTATTTCCCCAATTTTTCCGATATCAACAAATTCTCTTGGGTGTTCGTACTTAGAAAAAATAGTATTATGCACGTGAAGTAAAAGTTTTATCTACAGTTTGACTGTGATCATCATATCCTTCTTGTTCTTGTATTATGTTTACTTGTCTCCTATCTTCTATTTCTTGATTTCTTCAATCATAGTTTCTTTCTTGGTTTTCCAGCGTACATTTTCTTCTATCATCATTTCTTCTTTCAAAGTTTCTTCGAACATGATAATTATTTGTTCCTATCCATCTATCCTGTCGCCAATTTTCAATTCTGTCTTCATTATCATTTCTTCTGTCCAAGTTTATAGGATCTCTTCTATTCTCAAAGTACTTATTATCATTATTTTTATTTCCATTTCCATATCTTCGGTCTTCATTTCTATAATTCCTGTCTACATGTCTATCATTTCTTCTATTATCAAAATCCCTGTTTCTATAGTTTCTATTTTCATATGTATTATTCATATCTCTTCTGTAATGTCCATCTCCGTTCCCCCTTATTCCATTAGAATTTTTAATTTCATTTCTTTTTTCATTATTACTTCTTTCAAGTCTCAATAAATAATTAGATAAACCTTCCATTGTCTTGATATTTTGTATCCCAATTGTTTCTGATACTTGTTGATCGAAATGTCTGGATATATATATATATATATATATATATATATATATATATATAACACCATTTCTTCTTCTCGCATACTTGGCTCTAAATATTGTGCATTGTTGTACATTTCCATTGCATATGCATTGAAATTCTTACTCTGATTGTAGTCAAATTTTCCAAAGTACAGTTTCTCCCTGAAACTTGCATGTTGGATCTCCCCCCAAAAATATTTTAAAAATTGTTTTTCAAACTCTTCTACATCAGGTACTTGTTCCTCTTTATTGCAGAACCACAATAAAGCATGTCCGGATAACATTCCTCTGATAATGATTTTCTTCTCTACAATATCTCTTATTCCTCTCATTCTACTTTTGATGATTTTAATAAACACTTTTGGATGAATTACATTTATAGAATTACATTTATATTTCCATCAAATTTCACTCCAAAATCTATATTTCCAGTATACATAATTCCACCTCCATTCCGTTTTAAATTATCTTCTATTTCTTCTACAGTTTCTTGTAAATTTCTATTCATTTCCTCCAATTCCTTGTTAAATAATTTGTCTATATTTTCACTCCTTTTTATACACGTTCATGTTTGTTCTTCTATCCTTCCATTTAGGTCATTAAATTTCTTATTCAAATTCTGTTCATAAATTTGCATTACTTCCTCATTTGTTTGTCCTTGTACTTTAATAGACTGTATTTCTTCAATTATATTCTCATTATTTTTCTTTACTTCCACTTGAATTGCTCCAGATAAATTTTCTTCTATGCATATTCCTAATTCTTGAACTTCTTCTACCATATGTTTGTTTATATTTTCCTTGATTTTAATGCCAATTTCTTGAATTTCCATCCGCAAATTTTCATTCTGGCCCTTCATATCTTCTTTCACCTTTTCAATTTTCTTTCTAAATTCTTCATTCTCTTCCCTAATTTTCTTAATCTCCTTCAAATTTTCAATTTTTCCTTCTATTTTCTTTTCTAGCCTGTCCATGTTTCTAGTAATATTGTTAATATCTCCCTTAATCTCTTCCCTCATTATATTCATATCTGCCCTAATTCAAATTTGTTATAGAAGTCTCCCCTCATATTCTTTTCCATATTATTCATATTCTCATTTTGTTTATTTATGCTACTTAATATTTGCGTCAATAGGTCATTGGTACATGTTACTCCTTGTGTTTCTCGTCTTCTATCCTCCTGTTCTTCTGCTTCATCTCCCGTCAAAAATTCTTCTGATTGGCCCCTTCCTTGTTCTAAGTACTGCACCTGAAAATCTCCTCTTCCATGACTCCTTTCTTCATCAGATCCACTTTCAACTCCTACCTGTTTACCATCCCTTAATTTTATAATTCCAAATAACTCTTAGTACTAAATGCAATCTCATATCTAATAAATGTTATCTACCATTTATATATAGAATAAAATACAACGTCAAATATCCAAGTAATACATTTTGAATAAAATGGCTACGTCTATTGACAGTTGCTAAGTGGTTGCTATGGAAGCCGTGCGATTTACTTTACAGCCGTGCGTTTTGTTTTACCGTGCGTAATAGACGTCTTACATTGATTGCCGACTGTGTGTTTTTGACTACTTACAGGGGTGTTCGTATGTAAAACATTTTTACGCAACAAGTCGCTAACAAGTTAACTTGCAATTTTTGTAAGAAAAGAGGTAATATCATAGGACGCTGTGAAAAATTTAAAGCACTTACTCCAGTACGAAATCATGATTGGTGTTTTAACTGTTTTTCGGCAAAACACGGAGTTAGGGAGTGTCCGGTAGATAAGACACGCACGGAGTGCCATAAAAGACACTACCTGTCGCGACATACGGGAAAACCGGAATTCAGAAGAGGGACGCTGAATGATCCTACTTTCGCAGTTGGAACTGGAAATGAATCGAATTCTAAGGAAGATACTGAAATGGTACTGTGTTCAACTCTAGACAGGCCCGGATTAGCAGCTATTTACGCCCTAGGCCAACGTACTAAATTACTCCTCCTTCCAGGAGGTCTGGAGAGTGAGGAATTTTTTTGGCATATTTAACTGTAAACCTCGTTTTAGAGCTTCTTTGGAGTTATTTGAGCTATTAACACATTTTTATTTTTAGTCCTTTTGATTACATTTTTAACTATTTTGCAAGAAAATAATTTGTATTAATCACACCAATTAACACACTGATTAAAATTCCAAAATACATGAAAAGCAAATATTCGCAGTTTAAGTAAGCAGATATTGACAACTGACTGATAAACATGTTGAAAAATAAAACACACTATTTAATAAACAACACTGATTATATTTACTAATGAAAATCAAATTTAGTTTCAAAATCAATTTTAAAATTTCTTCTTTCTGGCTTTGCTCCAAGCAAACGATTGAATTGTACTGGTTAAATCCAATGTATTACTTATGTTATTTTCAATGCTGAGAAGTTGAGTTTCGTTTGGGACATGTTTGATCTGTGGTACTGCTTGATTCTTTTTAAACAGGAACATGACCTTAAACAATACAGTTGAGTTAAACAGTTATAAACATCATTTATACAAAAATCACAGTAATACAAAATTAGACTATTAAAGTATATGAAGTATATAGTAGTTATTAAATACTAATAGAGAATGAAGGTGTTAATAAATTAGAGTAATTGGTGGAAACTCACTTGCCTAAAAAAATCTGCGATCCCTACAAGTTGACAAAGTTGGCTTTGGTTAATATTTGTTTACGTTATCTTAGTATAAAATAATATCCATGGCATTATACAGAATAAGGGGTCTGCTATTTTTTACTTACCTCTCTGCAGATGCGTTCGTTACTGGAGTACCAATAAACATCCGCAGCAAAATTTCTACATTTGGATATATATCTTGCAAATTATTTCCTGTGAGCCACTTGTATAGAGACGGCGGCTTTTTATTTCCTATTTTGTTTGCTGCTAAGTGTGATTTAAGATGGACAAGTTCATCAAAAATCGACGCCTTCAAATCATTTTTAAAAACAGTAAGAAGGTTCTTAACCTCATCTTCAAGTTCTTCTGTTGTGAGATCCGAAAGTTTTATTACGGTACGAAACTCGAGACTCATTATCTTGAAGTTTTCTTGTTGTCCTACGTCTCTTGTCATGCTCATACACTTTGTTTTCACAAACATCAAGTTTCCATACAGATCAAACCGATTTCTGAGCTCTTCAAAGAATGATATGAGTGACTTGAAAATTTCTACTACAGCCATTGAATCAGTGTCCTCATTTTGAACATATTTGTTAACCTTATGCAACCTGAAAAGAATAGTACCCCATAACTTTGCCATTATAGCTGTTTCTAAGCGATTCAATCTGCTTAGTAGGCCTTTAGCTTCTGCTCTAGAGCTCTAATTATTGCAGGCCATTCTTCTTGTAAAGCTCTTTAAGCGTCATGTGTAGCAGACCAACTTGTAGTGGAAATGCTTTGTGTCGTTAGTGTTGTGTTTTTGTATTTATTTAATACCGCCCATCTATGTGTAGAGCTAGAAAAAAATTGTACAGCTCTTGAAGTAAAGTAAATAATGACACAGCCTCAATGCAAGAGTGTACTGCGTGAGTGCCAACTAGATTTAAGAAGTGTCCTGCACACGGGACATATGATGCAAGTGGACTGACATCAAGGATCCTAGCCTGTAGTCCTGGATAGATCCTAGACATGTTGGAAGCATTGTCATAAGATTGCCCGCGGCACTTTTGTATGTCTAAACCAAAAAGTTGCAGAGTTACTACATTAAACATATCAAGGGCCTTATGTCCAATATTCGGCAAAAGTCGTTCAACAGTCTCTCTTTGATTAAGTCTGGACGCGGAAGATTGAGCCATTCGGTTGTACCATGAATCGATTGATTTGTTTAGTTTAGGTGGGTTTTATTTGACTAAATGGGCCACAAATTTGGACAAGCTTTTAGAATGTATGCCGGAGAAAAAACGCATAGTTAATCGGGATCTTATTTTTAAGACGGATATAAAAATTTTGGGTATACAATGGGATGCGCAAAGTGACAGTTTAAGTTTTAAGGTTCCGGCTGTACAAAGCGGTAGATTTTGTCTGCGGTGGCAAAATGTTATGATGCCATTGAGTTATTGGCTCCATTTATTTTATATTTAAAAAAAACTAATTAAGGAATTGTGGCTCTTGAAGTTGGGTTAGGATGATGAACCACCACAAAACATCCTAGATATTTGGGAAAAAATTCGGATCGAATGAATTGGAAACGTTTCAAATTCCTCGGCACATAGGTGCCTCGACGCGACAACCTGTGATTATTTTAGCTTTTTGCGACGCTAGTTTAGATGGATACGGGGCGGTAGTTTATTTAAGAACAATTTCATCAAGCGGCGATATTGATGTTCAGTTATATTGTGGCAGATCGAAGGTTTCTTCGGCGAAATCTTTAACCATTCCTAGATTGGAATTATTAGCCGTATTAGTACTTTCAACATTAGTCAAGTATGTTCTGGAAACGTACCAAGATCGGATTTTCATTCTAAAAACGTTAGCATTTTCAGATTTATCTACTGTTATTAATTGGTTGCGGTCATCGTACTTAAAGGATGTTTTTGTTAGAAATAGAATTGCGCAAATTCTATCCTGCAGATTGCGTGTCTGTAGGTCTCACTCCGGTACAATTAATTCAACATCCAATGTGGTGGCAAGGACTATCCTGGATACGGCTTCGGGAGGTTCAGTGGCCGGCTTTCCATCAAAATTTGACAAAAAGTTGCTCGACGATGGACTCCCCACAAATTTTACTTACCGAGATGACTTCTATTGTCGGTCATCCATTTTTTATCTAATCGATAAAATCTCTTGTTGGAATAAAATATTGAGAATTACGGTATATGTGTTAAGATTTTTGAAATTGGTTCCACGGCGGAAGGTTATATCGGCGAATGACAGTCGAATGGCGGAATCAATTTTAATTAAATTGGTGCAAATGAAGCATTTCTATTTAGATATCGAAAGGTTAAGAACCAAAGGAGAATGTTCCCCTTATCTTCGAAAGTTACGACTTTTTTTCTTGGATGGTTTGCTGAGGGTTGGAGGTAGAATCAGTAATTCAGCTTTGGATTTTACTAAAAAACACCCTTTAATATTACCGGCCGTTAACGGAAAGTTTGGTAGATTTTTACCATAAAATTAAATTGCATACGGGTGCTCATTTGTTGGAAGCTCTTTTACGACAAAAATTTTGGATATTGTGGGGACGAAATTTTATTCGGCAAAGAGTGTGTAAATGTAATAATTGTTTTCGTTTAAACCCCTCTAACACCTATCATGGCGAATTTGCCTCGGTAAGGGTTCAAGAAGCGCGTGCATTTCTTCATACGGGCGTTGATTATTTCGGTCCGATAAATATCACAATGGGTAGAAGAAAAAATGCACCAGTGGACAAATCGTACGTAAGTTTGTTTATTTGTATGGCGGTTAAGGCGATTCATTTAGAATTGGTTAGTTCTCTGTCAACAGCTAATTTTTTACAGGCCTTTGAACGCTTTATTTCTCGACGCGGTCCAGTTCGAATTCTTTACTCTGATAGAGGGACAAACTTTGTAGGTGCAAAGGGGGTTTTAAGGGAAATTAATGAATTTATTAATTCTTCCTATTTTACTAATTCTTTGGAAACTGAATTAGCCATAAATAATACTGAGTGGAGATTTAATACACCTAGTGCCCCTCATTTGGGCGGTTTATGGGAAGTCACGTAAAGGCTGTAAAAAATCATTTCTATCGAGTTGTGGGAGATCAATTATTAACTTATGAAGAGTTTTCTACTTTGTTGACTCAAGTTAAAGTCCTTCTTAATTCGCGACCATTATGTCGCTTGACCGCGGATCCGGATGCTCCGGAAGTTCTGACCCCGCTTATTTTTTAACGTTAAGTCCTTTACGAGGGTTTCCTTCTGAATACTTGGATGGCATATGTTTAAACATACTCGATCGTTTTAAACTGATCGATAGTATGGTTCAGGGTTTTTGGAAGCGGTGGAAATTAGAGTACTTGGCGTCATTGCAAGCTAGACAAAAGTGGTCTAATGATTATTCTAATATTGCTGCGAGAACGGTAGTAATTTTAAAGACAGAAAATGCCTCTTGCATTGGCCTTTGGCCGTCGTATTGGGCATACATCCCGGTAAGGATAGAGTTGTGCAGAATGTGACGATTAAAACTAGCAAAGGGGTGTTTACACGTTCGATGATAAAAGTATACCCTTTGCCTTCCCAGTAATTAGGAATAGGTTGAGTATTTAATTTGAGAGTGATGAGATTATTTTTGTTTTGCTTTATGAAATTTAAGTATTAGTAACGGGCATTGTAAAGTGTCAACAATATGAATGTGGATTAAGTTACATGCGAGTTTAATTTCCGCCAGCCATTATTTATATTAATTATAATTGTTGGTTACGATGGTCCTTCGATTTAGATAATATTATATTTTAATTAAGAATGCAATTCTTATTGAAATTATTATGTTTGGTTTATTTTCCATTTATTCCAATTTGCCTGAGAATATGACGGATTTTCAGGGTTGGGGGTATGTTTGCGCCAATTGTTCAAATTTTGGAAAATTCTTGGCAATACCGCATTTTTGTTGAAACAGAATTTTAAGTAGTGGTAATAATTTTAAGTGGAAACCGTGTTACAAATCTGGACAATATATTTAGTGAAATTTACCCGATCCCTTCCTCCCATTTAGGATTCATTTTTATCCTCTCCTAACTAACCTTGGGTAACAAGATAATAAACATATAGTCGTCTGAAATCGGTAAGTTCTATTCAGTATTTCTTTGTTTCTTAAAATTTCATATCTATTCATTTATTGGAAAGATTGCATATTCATCTAAAGTGTTGATTTTAATTGAGCTACAAGGGAAAACCATATAAATAGGGTGTATCTAACACTCCCACTCAAAAAGAGAAAATTAGAGAGAAAAAAACTTATTAATAATTAATTAAAATTATTATGATTATAGTATTTTGGGGAAACATTGTTATTGTCCAACATTTGTTGCAAGGATTGGGAAAACTCCAAAAGAAAACTCCAATCAAACTAAAAATATTTCCCATTTTCTATTAGGTTCCATAGGAGCCTCCTTGTCAATCATTTTTAATGCATTTCTTCTGCGAGTATAGCTCTTAAACGAAATTTCCAAATACTCTAACAATCACCCCCAAATTGTCTAATATTACGACGGCTTTCATAATATTCATAGTTACTAAAATTAATACCAACCAACATGAAACCGAAAGTAGAACACCATATTTTTTTATCTGGGCACATAACCTAATAGATTTGTAATGGGAAAAGGTCATTCACAAATAAAACAACTAAAGTTAATATAAGCAGAGAGCTGTTTTAGTGATTATTATGATACAACATATGTCATAAGACTAAATCTTAATATTTGTATATTAGAGAATATTCATTTATGCTTCCATCAACAGTTTGGGATAATGAAAGCACGCATTTATCGAACATAAACAAAACTCTTATTTCTCCTTTTTGTATCTAATACAAAGACACATATAGGGTGTATTTAACACAATCACCTTAACACTCTCTGCAACTGTGTACACCATTGTTTCTAGTTTAGAAGTACAATACCACACATGAATAGAAATAACTTGTAGTAATCAATTGAGACACAAATGTTCTATCTGTGAGAAATTAATGGGTTTTCAAAGGATCTACCACTCAACTCCTATTTCCCTATTCAAATTTTAGGAGTTATTAACCCCACTGCTCGAAGGTTGAAGTGGCGGTGCTGCAAGTAGGGCAGCAAAATGTGCCGCTTAAAACTAAAATCGACATGTAAGAGTGTTTTTTCCACATCTACGATATATTTTCCCAAAACCCCCATGTATTAAAATTTTTTGCACTCATCCTAAACTGTGTCTGTATTTTATAAACACATTTCGTCTGCTTTGATCTAAGCGTGCATTCGGTTGGGATTTTTTTTATCAACAAATAACAAGCTTAGGAAGTTTAATTTTATTTTTGGCATCCATTAATAAGGAGCCATTCATAAATTACGTCACACGGCAAAGGGAGGGGGGAGTTTGTCAACAAAATGTGACATCATGTGACATATCAATATTTAAAATATCCCATTATGACCCAAGGGGTCGTTGACAACCCACAACCAATTTTTAATCAAACTTGCTTTATATGCATACTTGATGTCTTAGATCTCCAATCTCGACATCTTTATATTATAATCATTATTATTATGATCAGTCAATCAAATTTAATAGCATTTATTATGCTGCTGTATTTTTGCTATAATGCTTATAATTTGCTGATTCTTCTATATCCATTTGGCTATTATTCAAACCAATAATTTCAATTTCTCTCAATTTTTTATTATAAACAGTCAGCTTGGCGTTGTTGATAAAATAAAAATGCTTATTACACTATAGAAACTGCTCAGAGCTGTCTTCATAAGTTCATGCAAAAAGTATTGAATTAAATAATAAAAATCCAAGAACAAGTTATGCAGGGAGGAGAAAAAATCTTATATACGTCACAGGATGTAAGTACATTTAATAGTCTCGAACTTTATTCCTGGCCCTCTCCTTAGTTCGTGCACAAAATCGTCCTCAACTAGTAAATGTTACTTACATCCCTTGTAGTATAAATAACAATTACATACTGTTAGTAGGAAATACGACAGATAGTGAGACGAATACTTTTTTCTGTTTTTATATTTACACCCATGTGAACAATTTTTCACAACATAAATTTTACCCATAATTGTTCAAATATTAACAAAGTTTTTATAAAATGAAATTACTCCCAAAACAATTCCTTCAGATTATATTAACTAAGTTATTTTTATGACATTCTTAGTGGCATTTCAAGTAGATATGTAAACAGTAACATACTGTTTTCACTATCTTATTTGTAATATACTTAAATATATATTTAATAATATTTAAATAAAACATATAAAAAAACTAATCACCGTGTGTGGTGAAAATTAGTATGAACAGATAAAATACTGAATTATTTAGCTGTTATGTCACTTTTCCGATACACTTTTTTAGAAAAAAATTCAAAATCTCTGTAATATATATGCTTATTGAACTTTTTCAAGAGGAACGTAAAAAGCATTGAAATTGAGGGCCCTCTTTTCCACTGGATATGTGCGCAACGTCCCAAGATCTAAAGGGGCTCTGTAATTCTTGTTGAATCAATAAATGATAATAGATATTTATCACCCAAAACCTCAAAACCATATTTATTAAGGTTTGATTTCTTCAGTAGCAATTGAAACATATTAGAATGAAAGTAGTTACATTGTCTACAAAACAAGTCAAACGATCATCTACCAGTTATACATTTTAAGTAAAATAGTAACAGCCCTCTTTGTAACTTTGCAGTAAATAATGGTAGATTATGTGTTAAGTATAACACTTTTAAACCATATTTAGTATCTATACAGCCTCTACATAACTTTTTATGCCCTTTAGTGAGTTGTAGTAGTTATCTTTGAGAACAAAATCCTGTATTGAAAAGTTAACTAATCAATAAATTTATAAATTACTAGGTTACTTATGGTACATATATTCCAACTAGTGATCATGTAATATTCAATAAGCATTTTTTGAGTTTAAGTTTAGAATAGTCTATAATCTCATGTAGATATGATAAAGTTAGGGTACGAAATATAGGTTTTATACAAATTGCTGGATATTTATTATATTACATGTAATAAGAGCTATTAAATTTGTCTAAATTTTGTCCTTACTTACCAGTTCCTGTAACCCATCCTAGATCATAAAACTGTCGGCATAATTCCGGAATCAAATTTTTCGGATGTTCTTCCGAATACTTGGGACTCCTGTATGCCATATTTCACTAATTTAATAAAATATAAATGAACTTAGAATATTTTATTTTTAAACCAACTAGAATTAATCTGTTTATTCTGACCCGAACCTATAACCCATAGATAAAGGATAGGTTAGGTTAGGTTGATTTTCAATTTGCTATAACCTAACCTTAGTCATATTTTTATCAGGTTATTTTTTGTTTGACAATTGTAAACAAAAAGCATGGGCGTAGGTGACAGTAGAATTTATTAATGTATATAGAATATATGATACGATAATTTTTCTTTGTAATATATTAACTGATAGTTATTAAATTAATTTTTGATATGAAATTAAAAACGCTAACTTTTTAAACAAAGAATAAATATTTTCCATTGGTAATTCATAATACACCCATTGTATCACTTGTTGTATACTACGGGACTAAGAAACATGACGATTATGCCATCTGTCGAGAAAAAACAAACAAAGTGATGGTAAACAGTATCAGTTTTGCATTAACAGAGTTTTTAATTATTATTTTTTGAAACTATAATATGTGTTTGTGATGTCTTCATCGAAAGTATCTGGCTGTAATTACACAAGAAGAGGTAGAGAAAAATATAACATAGCTTCGGTGAAAATACACTTTGAAAGAGTGAATTAAATGATTTGAATTTTTTTTCAAAAGTTCCAGTATCTTTACTTCCTCACATTGATGAAATTGTATTTGTGGTATGCAGCTTGATAAACATTGCAAAACCAATAAAAAAATCTATAATCTATGAGCTACCTATACAAATCAACAACAACAAAAAGATGATAACAAAGTTAGCAAACATCGCAAAAGATGTACAACAGCAATTGATGATCCATTTTTGATACTTAATTCTACACGAAATCGCACATTGACATCGACGCATCCCAAAAATGACTTACTAAATGTAAGACTAATTAATGTAAGTTCAAAAACAGTTAGGCGAAGATTAAAAGAAGCAGGTTTAAAGCCAAGACGGCCCGCCAAAGTTCCACGTCTTCTTCAAAATCACAAAGCCCGACGATTAGAATTTGCTAGAAGACATATATTCATTGGGATATTGAGAACTGGAAAATTGTTCTCTTTATGAGACTAGAATTCAGTTATAGAAACCAGATGGACGAAACCACGTCTACAGAAGAGTTGGAGAACAATATGCTGCCTGCAATCTCATAGAGACCGTTAGTTTTGGCGGTGGCGGTATAATGCTCTGGGGCGGTATTTCTTGGGAGGGACGCACCGAACTCGTGGAAGTGATTGGACGAGTGACTTGTATATTGAAAACATCCTGTAAGACCATGCCTTATGTCGGCTAAATTGGATATGAAGAATTCATATTAATGCACGATAATGCTCGACCGCATGCAGCTGACGTAGTGATTAATTACCTTGATGTGGTCCAAATTCAAAGATTAGATTGGCCACCATATAGCCCCGAGTTAAATCCAATAGAACGTACATGGGACTATCTTAAACGCCGCATACGACGAAGTGAAAACCGAATACGCCGCCACTGTTTTAAAACCGAATACGCACCACTGTTACTAAAGAGAATTGTTGTGAAGATGATTCACAATAAGATATAAACATGTTGGTGACTAAAAGCTTTGGAATGGGTTAGATAAGAAATATAAAATTGGTAGTCGAGAAATATATTTGGTTGCGAATAGTTGTGGTGTTTTATTTCGAGAATTATTTTAATAGTAAAAATACGATACTTTTTACAGTGCAGCGGCGGGATAAATCTCGCGTAAAATAAAATGACAAAAAAACTGTGAGTACAATTAATTACTTCTTCGTTTAGTTAACGTATTAACTAAACATACGATTATTCTTAATACGATTTATTTTTGGGTTTTGCAGTTAAAATATCGTTGACAAATTTGATTTTCCTTCGTTCCTCTATATTCTATATTTTGGGGCTTATCTGTTGTAATTATTGCTAAATATATTGTTTCAGTTTAGTTAACGTATAAACTAAACAACATTATTATTTGCATTTTTTGATACTTTTTTTATTGCTGAGTCATCTCTCGAGTTTGTTAGTTAATAGTTTATAATTGGATTGTTAAAATTGGGATAGCGTGTATTTAGTTTTCAGTTTATGTTTAAAGTATAAGGTACGTAGAAAATTAACATGGGACGATCAAGTTCAAGCTCTAGCTCTAGTTCGGATGAATGTTGTTCAAAGAGTTATGACTATAAACGCCATAAAAATCATGAGTCAAAGCGTTCCAGTTCGAAAAATCGGAATGTTGATTATTCAAGGGTGTCCAGAACTAAAAGGAGTTACACACCGCCACCGAACACACAAGACAATGTGCGAGGATTAGAAAAATTAGTCGAGCGACTGATAGAACATGGTACATCTTCCCAGCCGGGCCCAAGTAAGGTTTTCATCAGACCAGAATGCATACCCGAATTTAAGCCAGGAAATCCTAACTTAAATTGTTCCAAGTGGCTCGACAAGATAGAACAGTTAAGAGAAATAAATAATTGGGACGACCGTACTACGATATATCACATGCAGAATCGATTGGCAGGATTGGCTCGAAAGTGGTATGATAAACTATCGTGTTACAATATGTGTTGGGAGGAGTGAAAAGCATTATTGCTCAAATCATTTCCAGATCATCAAGACTTCGCGGCTAGTCTCCGAAAGCTAATGAATCGACGAAACTACTTCCAAGGTATAGTGGACCAGATTCGAACGACGAACTGAATGATAATGAAAGTGGAAGCGCTTCCCCGAACGTGCAGGAAGACTGATTAACAGACGTTGTTGATTGGCCCTGCATATAAGCATATGTGCAGGAAGACTGATTAACAGAAGTTGTTGATTGGCCCTGCATATAAGCATCATAATTATTTTGCATGTTAACTTGTTTATTTATTTCATATTTTATTGAGTTGTTATTAATGTCGTTGATGCATCAACTATATATCTTGTTTCTCTTTACTTCTAGGCATAGCGACTCTGGAGGAGGCTGTAGTTGATCACTGTAATTTTATATATTTACCTTTTTTTAGAGTCTAGACTTGAATTGATGTACTATTGGTTTGTTTAGGTACAAGCGAGTCCACGGGGACGTGGACAATGGTAGTGTGGTCGACTGAAAACCAAATACGCCGCCACTGTTTGAAAACCGAATACGCCGCCACTGTTACTAAAGAGAATTGTTGTGAAGATGATTCACAATAAGATATAAACATGTTGGTGACTAAAAGCTTTGGAATGGGTTAGATAAGAAATGTAAAATTGGTAGTCGAGAAATATATTTGGTTGCGAATAGGTGTTTTATTTCGAGAATTATTTTAATAGTAAAAATACGATACTTTTTACAGAAGAAATCCTGTTCCAAGTACAATAGACCAACTTAGGATTGCT
Source organism: Galeruca laticollis (assembly GCA_963921935.1). Lineage (NCBI taxonomy): Eukaryota > Metazoa > Arthropoda > Insecta > Coleoptera > Chrysomelidae > Galeruca > Galeruca laticollis. Next base: position 57,590,143 of record OY998177.1, read on the forward strand.
GCACAAGTTGAGTGGAATACAATTCCTCAACAATTTATCCAGAACCTCCTTACCCAGCAAGCACAAAAACATTACCTGTCTGTAACATAATGATACACAGAGACATTGAACGTCCCATGTCATGTACTTTAAATGTTCGTGGGAGCTCCCTGCAACCGCCAAATTTCCGCAACATAGAAAGTTCACACTACATACCAGTAATATCACCTCATAAATTTTTGGTGATGTAACAATGAGAAGTTAGTTGTTTTTCATGGATCGGTGTAATGTAGGGACTACGTTATCAAGTGAAACGAGTGGTCCTTACTATAAAATGTCCTCTCAATGTTACTTTGCAATATTGATGTAATATTTATATTATACCTTTTTGTTTCGTTACGATCCAGTATTTAAAAAATAGTGACGCTCAAGAATGATTTTTGAGATATAGTGAGATGTTGTTTTGTAACACCTTTTTCCTAGATTTTCAAAACTAACAAAAAAATCAACTTTCAGGAAAACGGGTCTTAAAAACGAACAAAAAATTTCATCACACTACATCTCAAAAATCGCTCCTATGCGCATCTTTTCTTTTTTTCATATCATATATGATATGTAATATCAGTTGGAAGTCATACCAATAAAACACCACGTGATTCATTGTGATTTATTATGAGGCATTCAAAAAACATATATGACAATATATATTAGGTATTTTTTTCTTCTCTCATTCGTCGCTGCTTTGAGTGACGAAGCCACTCGCTCAACATCTCCTTAAACTCTTCTGGTGCATTTTGATTTTTGATGCACTACACCTAAACAGAAAAAAAATTATTTTTCTCAATTTACTTTTATCACACATCTTTTTATATGCATATAATCCAAGGGAATTTGAGATACCATACCAATACCTAAAATTTTTCTAGAACAGAAGTACCCAAATGATGATCTGGATCTAACTTATTTTCAAATGATTCATCTGTTCGTAGTGTATTTTTCAGCTGAGGAAAAGCTATACGATTTCTAATATAATCTCCTTCTTGAATACACTTACTGCACCCATGATAACCAGTGTACCCTTTCGTATAACTAACGAATGACTTAGCAGGTGCATCACAAATTACAGCATTAATTTCTTCAACAACTCGTTTACCCTGCCTCTTTAAGTTCTAGAAATTCGTCAACAAAAAAATTTAAAAATGCATTTGCTGATTCAGGTTTGTGATATCCATGATATACTGCAATTACAAATGGCTTATACATATGTAGATTTTCAAATAAATTTCGAGGAAGCCATCCCAAAATGGGCCAAAATTGACTGCTTGAACTTTTACTTAAAGGCAACCCATCAATATTTATATTGATTTTGACTTTCTGAGGAATTTTATCAATTGGGAGTGTCTCAAACTATCTCATAATTCCCGATTTTAAGCCAATATGGCAATATTCGCCTGGCTAATTTCAACATTTCGTTGAGTGTTGAGTAAAGTCCTAGCATCTGATGGTAATTCTAGGCCATAATTGTTTAATACTTGAAGTAGCTTATAAATATGATTTAATGGTACATGACACTCGATAGCCCATTTTTTTAAATCTTGCATAAGTTCTGTTATTTTCCTTGAAGTGGGATTTATTATGCATTCTGAACAAGTACAGCATTCTGATTTTGAATCATCTGTCATAACTATCATTTTCACTGAATGTGAATTCCTCATCAAGGTTATTTTCAATTAATGCAGCTGTATCATTTTGGCCCTCATCGGCAGCTGAGGTTTTTTCAGTGAGTACTGAACTATCCACAGCCTCATCAGGTGTATTGTGTGAAGTGTTTGGTAATTCTGAGTTTTTTTGCAATGATAACAAACATTCATTCTCTAAACTTCTCACAATTTTATGTCTGAGGTTACATTTTTGTCTCTGGGACAAATGTTTAATTGGTTTATACATACCTTAAAACAATATTGTTGAAATTCACTGTCAATCACTTCCCACCTTATCTGCTGCTATTTCTAGTCTGCTGTTAGTCAAGTTTGTACACAATTTCTACCGAAAATTAACGACTACTTTGTTTCCCGCAAAAAAATGACATTCCTATGAAACTATCAACATTACAATAACAGCGTCCTTTGAGTGGAAGAAGCTGGAAATATATTGAAGGTACATTCAAGCACGGTTCTCGGCGTACGTTCGGCGCACATCTATTGGGAACTTCTAAGTTACATAATTGTGTAACAAACATACGAAAAATGCATCATTGTCTTTTAAAAGCACATCAATACAACATATTTTGTTTCTGTTGTAGAAACATCACAAAAACACATTGTGTGTCCATCAGGTTAGAATGTTAAACAAAATATAACGTTTACACATGTTCTGTATATCACAGATATATTACAAACAAATGTTAAATAATGACATACATGTGACGTTCAATGTACTGCAGTTACGTGCAAGTGATATCAAAGTTGCATTACAAATGAATGTTTTTTTGTTATCAAAATAGAACATCGCCAAACTGCCCAGTTATGTTATGCGCTTGCTGGGTAGCAGCATGCCGAGAAGAATGGAAGCAGTAATTAGAGCTCGAGGGGGAATACTCGTTACTAACTGTACTCTAATTTTAATCAAAAGACTTGTCCTCCAATTAGTATTTAAATATGATGTAAATATCCTTAATTTTCATAACATTTAGCATTAATTTTTTTTCACGATTTTCTTCTGATTAAAGCTTAAGATTGTTCACTGAAAGATTTTAAAATAAAGTTTCTCGTAAATGTTAGTATTTAAATGACTTGATTCATCAGAATTTATTTTTTCAACAAGAAATTATGAAAAATAAAGAATATTCGATAATTGAGTGTATATGGATAATCCAGTAGGGGATACTTGATGCCTCGCCCTTGGCTCGTGCCACAAACTTCCACACTCGTGAGAAAAGTTGAACTTTTCCCACTTGTTGCACAATATATTTCGTCGACCCTACTTTTGATTTTCAAATATACATAGAATTTTAAATAACATAAATAATGACGTACAATGATAGATAGAAGTTACACAGCTACTTTTGATTTAAACTGTTTTAATCGGCAAGCCCACTGCACCACAAGTCACTGCCAATATAAATATATAAGAACCATATGCACGTTGGGTTGCATATAATAAAATCGTTGAATAATAAAAAATCATTCATTAATAGGGGTCATTCATTAACGATTTTGAGTGCGTTAAAATACATCGTAAATGGACGGTCGACGGAAAATACTTATTTTTCTATTTTGAAATTATTTAACAATTATTTTTTATCACATTTTTGTTAATGGTTTGCAAGTAAAAATTCAGTTTGATTATTTAGCTATGAAAATATTTATTGTTGATAAATTAACTCCAATGTTAAAATGTCATATACCTGGAAATGTTATTGTCACTTTGCCATCGATAAAAAAGGTGCATCCTTTTTTATCGCGATAAAAACTTCTCTTCCTCAATATCTAGTAAGCGGACGTCACTTTTACACAATGACAATGAGTCGCAATTATTGTTGTTGTTCATCCATATATTCTGTCGTTAATTTATCTTGCCAAAAAACACTCGAGCTTTTCTTTTATTAGATAAATTCCTCTTTGACTCAAAGTTTTGCCAATCACTAAATTTGCTCGAAAAACTGACATTAGATAAAATCGCTCCACCTTCGGTGTCGCGATTTTATCATGTCAGTTTTTCTCGTAAAATTAGTGATTGGCAAAACTGTTTCGTTGCAAAGAGAAATTTATCCGATAAAAAAAAAGCTCTTGTGTTTTTACTGTTGATAAAAGTATGAGAATAATTGATCCTAAACAAAGTAGTGACAAAGATTAGTTTCGTTTATTTAATATTTAATTGTAATAATCATTAATATTGAAATTAAATAAATAATCTATAGGTCTGTTGAGTACACAGAAAATAACTTTGGTCAAGTAAAATAAAATATTTGTAGTTTAGGTATTAAATTTCCCAAAAACTCATTATATCGTCAATTTTTTTTCCATTTTTTAGGTTATAACACTGTTTACATCACTATATTTTCCTTATTTAACACCAGGGCGCTCTACTTTCGACAAAAGTGCTTCCTCCATAGTTCGGGCACGATCCCTATTTATACGTTAATCCCAAACATGATTTATACAGTTTCAATTTGAAGTTATTTATAAGTTTTTGGGATCCTTTTATTTGCTAATGTAATTGCTGCTTTTTAAACAGTGATGTGCATATGACGACTGACCTATAACCAACAAATGGAATGACAATACATTAGAATGCGCGAAGAATTTTTACGGCCACTATGCGAGTGTTGAAAATTGGATACGGCTCATGCGCATTATGTATTCTACGTCACAGTGAATGTCTGAAATCAATTCCTGGTCTGCTGTTGATACGTATGTTAATTCTTATTGCAGATTTTACCAGAGCTGGCACAGCCATTTTCATATTTAGTCGTTCTCGTAGGTTTGAATCGTTAGATTATAACCAACGTTATTAAAATTTGTGTTTGTTTTTCGTTATGCCATCATAGTTTTACTACTGTGTGTGAACTGTGTTTCATTACCAACAGTCATCAGCGTTACTGAACTTTTTGAGACTTTTTTCATCAGTTTTTTCGATAATGGGGAAGAACTGCATGGTGATGTTTTGTAAGAACCAAGGAGACATTGATGGAATGGATTATTTCTGGCACGATATATTTTTAATTATTCAAACAATGGATCATTGTTTGAATGAATTATTTTTACATCATACAAAACTATTCCAACCCATTTATGATTACAGCTTAACTTCTAAGCGCTATAGGCCATGGATGAGAGCCATTGGAAGAGATCCTACTCTGGAAAAACTCCATCCTAGTAATAGGATATGCAGTGAGCATTTTTCAGAAGACAGCTTCCATTATGTCAAAGGAAAACTATGTTTGAAATCAAGTGCAATACCTACCAAGAAGCTTGGTCCTAGGAAACCACTCATGATTTTGAACACACATGAACCTAGGTTGGTGCATACTCAATATTTTGTTGTTTGAGGGTCATTGATAATGTGATGTTTCAGATCTCCGTTGTCCGAATAAGTAACTTGAAACAATTAGTAGTAAAAATTGAGAAATAACATAAATTTTATTAAATTTCATTTCACAGTATTTTCATTGTAATCAAAACTCTTCCACCCTTTTCTTTTCATTTCAATACTTCATTTCACAGCATTAATATAATTTTCTTTTTAGGTTAATTTTCATTGAATTTTTCTATTTTTTCTTTCATTATTTTTCATTAAGATTGATTATCTGCCTCCATATGTCTATGTAAACTCCCATTTTTGTCCCAATTTCCACTATATACTTTCTCAAGTTCATTTTTTAGACAATACAATTCTAAAACAACTATTTTCAAAAGTATGTCATTAAAAACAACGTATTCACTCACAATGTTATAAAAATCATCTGATTTTAGTTCATCTAGAGAATCTATGCCAAGTACATCTCAAGATATTACAGTGACTAGGGAGAATTTCTCTTTTGATAAGGAGAATACTTTGGTGGATGTACCCCTTTCCTGTGATGTTGATTCGCCTAGAAAAAGGTAACATATTCATACGTTATAGTAGACTGGAGATCACTTTTCAGTATGCTATCTGTATCATTTCTGCAGTGCAATCATCAAATATTGTTTCTGCATTTCAGTGATTCTTCAAGCATTTCAATTGACCTATCATCTACATCACAGAATATATATGCAGATGAAGATTTGCTTTACTACAAGGAGGAGATTATTGATATTCCTCGACAGTTAGATATAGTTGATTCACCATTCAAAAATGAATTGAAAAATGATAAAAGGAAATTTATTGATTGGTCATCATCATCAGATAGTGAAGGACTTCGGGGACCTCTCAAAAAAGCAAGGAAGAACATAAAGTTGTTCCATAATTATAAGTAAGTAATAAGTACAATACTCTTAAATTATCACTTATTTATGTTTCAATATCTGCAAATAGTTATTCATGTTATTAATATCTTTTCCAGCACTATTCCTAAGAAACTATCAATGAATTTGGAAAATGTAAAAAAGTCCAAGAAGAGTATATCAAAGAAATTGAAGACTACCAAGGAAAGAGTTGGTAGATTATTCCGAAAAGTTACCAATTTAAAACAGATTGTTTGGGATTTGAGAAAGAAAAATCTTATGTCACCAGAAGCTTTAGCTGTTCTAGACAAATCCTATTCTGGGATTCCTCTGGCTTTGATGAGGAGATGTATTTCTAATGTGAACAAATCAAATAGAGGGAAGAAGCAGCGTAGAGAAAAATACCCAGAGGAATTGAGGAGTTTTGCAATGACTCTTCAATTTTATTCTAGCAAGGCATATAATTATGTGAGACGTACTTTCAGTTTAGCACTGCCTGCTCCAAGTACAATCAGATCATGGATAAGAAATGTTGAATGTGGCCCTGGTTTTTCTTATTGTTGTTTCATGTCCCTGAAGAAAATTGTCGAAAAAAATGAAAACAGGGATTTGGAGACAATTTGTTCCCTGATGCTTGATGAGATGGCCATCAAGAAGCAAGTGGATGTCATTGCCAATAGAACTTGGGGGTATGAAGATGTTGGCACATGAATTCAGGATGATGGATTAGAATGTGCACCTCTTAGAAGAGCCAATAAAAATTATTGGATGTCGATCTTTCACCAAACAATTGAATACATAAAAACATTAAAAACTCTGGATGGAAATCATGTATATGAAACTAAAATCAAAACTCCTTTTAAAGGATTTTGTATTACAATTACATCCTTGATAGGTTTATTTGAGGATTTTGTTAATGTTGAAAACTAACCATTGAAGTACATCATGACATAGAAATTCAGCCAGGATCATATTGAGTTGTTCTTCTGCTGTGTAAGGCAATTTGATTGATAGAAAAAATGTCACATTCATTTTATTGAAATCCATGAAAGTTACTTGGAATATTAAAATAATTAATAGATATTAATTTAACGTAGCTGATACACAGTCAATTCAGAATTATTATTCATGTGAATATAATTCATCTAATTATACAGATTCTTCAATTTTATAAAAATAAGTTTATGTTTTAGGTCCAAAAATGGCTGGAATAATAACCCTACTGCACACCAGTTCTACTTCACCTACAAAAGACTGGCTCTGAATCATGATATAAAAGATATCCAAGGAAATTGCATAATTGACAATGAAGTCAATATACTAACTACAACATCGTCTGATTTGCATAAGATATCGGGAACAACAATTGATGATATAGCACTGATAAAAAAATATAATTTAGATATTTCTGACATTGATATAACAGAAGGCAATATAGAATACGTCGTTCAGTTTTTACCATCAATTACTATGTTAACTGAAAATGTGGTTACATATATAAGTGGTTTTGTAGTGGTAAAACTGAAAAAAATAATCAAATGTTTCGAATGTTTGAAGCACATTGAAACTTTGAATCATAGCTCCACTGATGGAGATCATTTCAAATTATTGATTAGGAAAAATAGGGGTGGTCTTGTAAAGCCATCAGCTGATATTATAAAAATTTGTATTTTTTGTGAACGAAAAATAAGGCATATCATGATAACAAATGATAATAGAGTTCCAAAAGAATCAAACTTTTTAAAAGTAGTTGTAAATGAGTCTGTGAAACAATTATTGAATAATCACAAATTATTTGATGTTCTAGATGACCACATGTTTGAACAGTTTTGGAAAGTCATAGACTAAAAATTATAAAAACGACCATGGAAATTTATTTTCGAATTAGGTTTTTCTACATAGCTAAAAAACAAACCGAAAGTATCAGAAGCACCTTGATTCGGAAAAAGCTGAGCAAAATAATATTGTTTTCTAATCAATAATTGTAAATATCGATTTTTTTCCTATTTTTGTAAAATGTATTTATCATCAGGAATGATCGAATTGCTGCTGAATAAATATTTCATTTTGAAAAAAGTGTGTATTATTCAACAACAACTTATATGTATACAGAAAAAATTGGTAAAAAAGTAACATTTATCCCTTTTGAACTCTTCTGTCTGACCAAATGTTCATTTATAAAATAGAAATGAAAATATCTGTATAAGTAGAGTTAAATATACCCACTCAATTATGATGTATAAAAGGTTACTAATCTCTGATTATGTAGGCATATCAAGTATATAGCAATTACAATTTTTCCACAAAAAGTGTTGATAAAATATAAATCAAAATCTGTCTAAATTCATTCTGTAATTATTTTATGTTATTTTTATATAAACAAGTTTATAATTTTAATTCAGTCCTTACAAATAAGACTCTCAGTTTATTTAAATAAAACATAAGTATGTACTGTACCAGTTCAATAGTATTATTTATTTGCAAGGCCGGTCCTGTACGGTTGATTGACTGCGCATGCTCCTGATCCAATTTTTCCAAGAGATCACGTGGTATGCGCGAATTCAATTTAGCGTAATACTGACAAATTGCATTATCCTTCCATTTGTTGGTTATAGGTCAGTGCATATGACACAGAATGTACTGACATCTGGTGAAAAAGTGTAATAATTCTTGGGGAATTAGGAGCTTCATATTTTTGATTATTAAATTGAATTTTATTTTCAATATCAATACTAAATTTAATGATGAATTCATAATAAATTGTGAGCAATATATTTTTCATAAAATTACTTGCGTATTAGACGTAAAATAAAATTTCTTTCCGACTAGAAATCTATTATCAAAAAGGTTTTATAAAAATTTTAAAAAACAACCCCGAAATAACAGCAAAATAAAAAAACTTTCTTTTGTATAAATCAAATACTTTAAATAATAAATCTGTGGGATCTGTAGTTACTTATTAATGTTTCATTCAAATGCCACAGAAATACAGAAATATACAGGGTGTCCCGGGACTAATGGGAAAAAAGTCAGGAGCGTATAATCTGAGTCAAAATAATGTTAGTACTTCATATAAACTTTTTCTATTCAGGTCCTCGTTTTCGAGTTATAGGCCTCCAAAGTTTTAATTTTGCATTTGGTTTTTATTTTTATTTTTTGTACTAGTTATTTGATCTTTATAAAATTCACGGCAAAGCTATAATGTACGTGTATGTTTATTTTGGTAAGGTAAACAGATTTACAGTAGTGTCTTGAAGCCAGGGACGGACTACTCGCAATGGTTAGTGATCCAAGAAATTTGCAGGGATGGCACACCCTGTATGAAATTATCGAAATTCACTTCCCCACACATTAAGCTAACGAAAAGGTACTCTTGTTAGAATTTGATAAAATAAGCTGTTCGGCTAATATTAACAGTTTTATTGCAATACGTACATTCACCATTTTTATAAGTACACAATTGTGGTAAAACTAACTTATTAATACGATGTCCAAGATTTACCTTCAGTACTACAAAAAAATAATTTACCGATAGCAGAAGATAAAAAACATTAACGACTTATTAATTGAAAAGTTGGTAAAAACTTTTTAAAAGTGTTTTTACCGTTTATCAAGTAACCATAGGATTAGTTGTCAAACATTGTGTAGAATAGTTCGTAGTCAGTACTTGTCAATAATTCATAAGTCCTTAATTTAACAGTTACAATGGCAGAATTCACTTTTATTGAGTACGCAGATATGAATTTAATGTATGGACTGGTTTCTCGAAACTGTTTAGAGGCCAGAAGGCTTTATGCAGAACATTTTGCAAACAGAGCATTGCCAGACAGACGAATGTTTGAGCGTATTGATCTCAGGTTACGGGAAACAGGTATGAATAAGTAAATGTAATTTTTCATGTATACAAAACAAAGTTTTAAATTTTAGGACGTTTTTTGCCAAAAAGAGGCGGAGAAGGTCCAGTACGAAGCGTACGTACTGTGGCAGTTGAACAAGACTTGTTAAATGCAGTTGATAATGAACCGTCAACGAGTTTACGAAAATTATCAAGAGAACATAACGTCTCGAAATCAGTTGTGTATCGCGTTCTAAAAGAACAGCTGTTATATCCTTTTCACATGAAAAAAGTACACAGTATGACAGTGGCTGATTATCCTTCACGACTTGAGTATAGCCAGTGGTTTCTGCGACAACAACAAGCAGACAATACATTTATCAGTAACGTTCTCTTTACGAACGAATCCGGTTTCACCAGAATTCTCATAATATGCATTTATGGGATGATCCGAATCCACATGGCATTAGTCAAACTAGGAGCCAGCATAGGTTCATGGTTAATGTTTGGGCAGGAATCGTTGGCAATCATTTGATAGGGTCATACTTTATTGACGATACTTTGACCGGTCAGAAATATTTGGAGTTTTTGCAAAATGAGTTATGGAACCTGTTTGATGATGTGCTACTACAAACTCGTAGGAATTTATGGTTCATGCATGATGGGGCCCCTCCTCATTTCAGTTTAGATGTACGATAGCATTTGCACACAAGGTTTCCTAATAGATGGATTGGTCGTGGAGGCCCTTTTCAATGACCACCGCGATCAGGAGATGTTAATCCTATGGATTTCTTCCTCTAGGGTTATTTCAAAAGTAAGGTATACGCAACACCTGTGCAAACAAGGCAAGATTTAATAGACAGATATGTGTTACACTGCAATGTTATTAGAAGTGCTAAGAAACAACCGTCGTAGACTTAGAATGTGCGTGGAAGTGGGAGGAGCTCATATTGAACATTTATTAGAAGAACGTTAGTTTTTGTTGTTTAGGAATTAGTTTCAGTCGATTGTTTTATAACTTGTGTTTTATGAGGTTTTCTTAATGGTTTAATAATGTTGTGTTCGTAATTTTGATTAAAGGCAACTAATTACGTTGTTTGCGTACCTTTTTAATTCCCATTAAATAAGTTCTTAATGTTTTTATCACCTGCAATCATCAAATTATTTTTTTGTAGTACATCGTATTAATAAGTTAGTTAGGTAAATTTGTACGTAGTGCATTAATAAAACTGTAAATATTAGCCAAACGGCTCATTTTATCGAATTCCAGCAAGAGTACCTTTTCGTTAGCTTAATGTGTGGGGAAGTCAATTTCGTTAATTTCATACAGGGTGTGCCATCCCTGCAAATTTTTTGGATCACTAACCATTGCGAGTAGTCCGTCCCTGGCTTCAAGGCACTACTGTAAATATGTTTACCTTTCCAAAATAAACATACACGTACATTATAGCTTTGCCGCAAATTTTACAAAGATCAAATAACTAGTAAAAAAAATTAAAATAAAAACCAAATTCAAAATTAAAACTTTGGAGGCTTATAACTCGAAAACGAGGGCCTACATAGAAAAAGTTTATATGAAGTACTACCATTATTTTGGCTCAAATTATACGCTCCTGACTTTTTTCCCATTAGTCCCGGGACACCCTGTATAACAAAAAACAAGTTCCGTATAAAATATAAATAAAAATTTAAATATATCGTTGTTTTTTAAAATTGGAACTTTTGTTTCAATCTATTAATATTTTAAATCTACTGTTTCTTCAGCAGAATTATCAATTTCAACAGTGGCATTGCGTTTTAATTAACTTTTTTTTATTGATGCCTCATATTACTTATTTAAAGCACGCCTTAGTGTGTTTAAATCGAACTTTCAAACACGTGCGTTTTTTAAAGTCCCTATGGTAACAACTCGAGAAACGTAATTATCAATGACAACTTTTTTATTAGTTTTTAAATTGTATATTTTCATTGTTAACCAATGTCTTATTTGGTTTTTTCTGCAAAATTTATTTATATATTCATATATGCATTGTATCCTTTTAAATATAAATAAAGAAACTTTTTGAATATTGATCTGACAGTAGTACCTCATAACGTCAAATTAAAATGAATACTATTTAGAATGGACTTTCACGAAACTTGACTGGGCATCGAGGGCGGACTTTTATGAAATGTAACTTGGTTGGGCATCGAGGACCGAATTCCATTTTTTTGTAGTAATATAATAATATTTCATGATTTCAAAGTGCACCAATAAAAAAAATAGCGTAAAGTATTCGTGGATAACTGGTGTGTGTGAAAGACCTCTTTATCCATTTATACTTTAATATACTATTTTAATGAATTAAATTCGTCACATTATTTCAGGCCATCTATTTAAACGTATTAAACTTAAAAGTTTTACAGAAATCACAATCGATGCCAATAATCACACAGAAATATAAGAAATGTCGAATATTGACATTTGACTTTGTACATCGACATGGAATATCATAAATCATTAAACCGAACTTACGTTTCTGCGTGATTCACGTGAAGCGTGGCGCCCCCTTTAATAATATATTAGATGCGTAATATGTAATAGAATTGAAAGCAAAATGTCGTAATACCAGGACCTTGTTTTTAGATGTATTTATAGGTCTGTTCCAACCAACACAAAAACCGTACAATTACGATACAAACTCAGTTGACCTGCTGATTAGTGAATATAATAAGTCGGTGTTATTTACATCCAATTTGCTGCGTTACTGAGATTGTACGGTAATAATAGTATATTACGTAACGTGTGTTGTAAGAAGCATTTTACGCACGAACGGAAAAGTTACGCGTAGCGTAGCGGCGAGTGCGTAATTCCGTGAGTGCGTAAAATGCGTTACATATCACGAGTTACGTACTATACTTTACCTACGACCTACTTGTTAAGCGATTTAAAGTACAAATAAAAACGTACGTCCTCATTGTCCAGCCAAGTTTTATTAAAGTCGCTCCTCGATGCCCAGCCAAGCATCTTAGAAGTTCACCCTCGATGCCCAGCCGAGTTTCGTAAAAGTCCATCGTAAGTAGTATTTATTTTTATTAAAAATGTATGTAGAATTACCGGAATTGCATAAAATAGCGTATACACCTCTCGACTAAAGTGACATTAATCCCTTAGGTGGATTACTTCCCTCAGGAATCAAACATCACCCACGGGATTAAATGGGCCACTTTAGTCGCTTGGTGTACGATATACTATTGTTTACTAATATGAGATACATTCAGAAAGCTAAAAGATGCGGATTGAATCAAATGGAACCAATTATCATATAATTCCAAATAACTCTTAGTATAATAAATAGTAAATGTTATCTACCATTTATATATAGAATAAAATACAACGTCAAATATCTAAGTAATACATTTTGAATAAAATGGCTACGTCTATTGACAGTTGCTAAGTGGTTGCTATGGAAGCCGTGCGATTTACTTTACAGCCGTGCGTTTTGTTTTACCGTGCGTAATAGAAGTCTTACATTGATTTCCGACTGTGTGTTTTTGGCTACTTACAGGGGTGGTCGTAGGTAAAACGGTATTTACTTCAGTTGGAACAAACCTAATGAATATATTTTTGACACTTGATATTTCGAATAAATTTTTCAGTTGTAAGCACTGATTTATTTGTCATTTGTGAGTTGTGGGGGATACGGATTTTAATCATTGACATAGAGAATGGACTGTGCGTGCAATATACTCACAAAAATTATCACTCAATAGTAAGAGACAAAGCGACTGTGCTACAAAAATACAACTACTGGCCACACATTCGCTATGTCTCTCTCGTACTTTTCGGTTTCGGTCAATACTCACTGCATAACTGAATACGGACCTTCAGTCAGTCCATTCTCTATGTCTATAATAAGAAAATAACTTGAAAAATAAAAAAAATAATGAAACTGAAGCGAAGAACGAATAAAACAAAGAATTCTCTCTAACTTTTTATTTTCAAAACATGTATACAACATTAATTCAACTCTTAAAAATAATACTTTTATTATTTTTTGGCATGGATTAACACTGTATGAGCGCGAACAGTTGTTCCATTGCCTTCATTCCTTTTTTTATGATTGTTGGACAAAAATTCTGATAAACTACTGCTCTGTGTAGTAAGGGTGGAATCTCTAGGTTTACGTTTCCTTTTCTTGCATATCCATCTGCACGGCGGTAATATCCTAAAAATAAAGATTAATTAAAATAAAAATGCTTTGTCTTTCTCGCAATGTAGTCTGAAAACTCTCGACACTGGTATCTTTTATGATAGATCAATTCACTCTAGCTTTCTAGAAAAAATAAATAAATTCAAATAGGGAAATAGTTAAATAACGTTGAAGTTATTTAAGTATTTTTTGGAAATAGAAACTGCAACAGGATATCGTGAAATAGTTTTAAAAAATTAACATTAGCATTATGCCTATTCTATCATTTCGTTTAATCTAATGAAAATATAGTAATTTCAATTAGTTTATCATTTACTCCCAATTCTTCTATAGCTTATTTCTTTTATTATTTTATCAAAAGTTTGTGAATATTATGTAATTGTCTCTCTGAATCTATAACTGACTGACTTTATTTGAGGATTCTCATTTTATCAATCATTGACATTTATTTTCAAAATTTTTATTGATTCTTATCAACCCCATACTCCATTTTCACAAATAACAACTTTTCCATCACCATCTTCGATGGGCAAAGCAAGGCAGCTTATGAGAATCAGTCATCTACTATATTTTGATAGCAGCAACAAAATACAAATTCAAAACAGAACTACTTAAGGTAAGCAATAAGTAGATTCGCGCAAAAATAAAATCAGGTGATGAAGACAAAAAAAGAGCGTACTTCGGAGAAATTAGGGCAAAGCTGCATTTTTTTCAGGATCTTCCTTTTGTGGCTCTAAACTAAATCCCAAAAGTCCTCATCGATACGTGTGCCGCTAAAAATGTTATTTGGGGTCAAAGGTCACAAAAACTGGTTTTCGCGAATATCTCGTTAACGGTCATTTTTATTGAAAAATGGTAGTTATCAATTTTGGACCTTGCAAAATTTCCTACAAAAAATAAAATATTACTTTTTTTTCGTAAAACTTACAGCTTTCGAGATAATTCGACGCAAAAAGTTGTCACGTGCAGCATGCTGCTGAACAACAAAAGATTCTTCTGCTGATGTTGTCTTTGATGGATTTATGAGTATTTCAACGAGTCAAGAAAAATTCCTTGGGAATGCAAATAACAAGCATAGATTTATTTCTATGTTATGCGAAAAATTTAAAGCTGCTAATGTCGTAAAATAAACTCAAAATGATTCATTGAAACAGCAATTAAAGAGTCCGATAGAAGAACAACGTTGTAGGTGAAAACGTATATTTAATAGATATTGATTACACGAACGCCCACTGATAAAATAATTTATTTTTTAAAACCTGAAAAAGCAAAAATACAAAAAACTATTTATTCTTCACAAAACATAGGGCCAGTTGTACCACCTTTTGATAAGTGTCTTACAGCTTATTCACAAATTTTATCTTTGTCCTTGATGTAGTGTTCTATCTACCTGTTGCCAAATTTAGTTTGTGTTTAGTTTATTTAGTGTTTGCTGCAGATGCAAACTATTAAAAATAATCAATATTTCAGATGTTTCAATAATATTTTAATTGTATCAGGGTTTATTTAATTATCATTTGAATTAATTTGAATTCTTACATATTAATACAGCTAATAAACGCAATATTGGTCGTACTACATTATAATAATTCTACAAATCCAACATTAGAATGAATATTAGGAAACTGTGTTTTAGATTTGATAAGTCTATTTTCATTCAAGAAAACCTTAGAGTAGCATTTGTATGCATAATAACCGTTATCGTCATATTTTTTATCTAAAGACGACTTCGTAACAGAGGATATACCCTATTCTGTGATGTTTCTTCTCAGGCGATCGTCCCCTCCTCGCTTCTCGTCTTACATCTACCCCACATGGCCTACAAATTGATGTTGGCTTCATAACAAATCAAATTTATGAATGAATGGTTGGGATGTATGTTCACCAGTTTACGGTAATTGTTACGGACGTGATTGTTCAAATATACCATCCGATACGTTTAATGACATTAATAATGACAATCCTACTGAAGACGTAGATCCATCGAGTTGAAAAGATGGAAACCGAGGAAATACAAGATCATCAGCAGATGGAGATTGAAATGGAATCTGATTACAGGGTGTCCCACGCCATTTCGATAGTCCAATTTCTCGAAAACTGTTCACATAACATGTACGAAATTTGCCAGCTATAAGCTGTCGAAACTGATGGTTATATTTATTATCATTTCCGGTCACGTGACCCCAACAGTTTTTTTAAATGGGACTATCGGTATAATATTACATTTTCGCTTTTCAGCCCAACATATCTAATATGCGAGAAAAGTATTGGTTCAGGCCAAGAAGTTGGAATTTTGAAAAAAAAACATTTTTACGTTTTTCATCAAGAACAACACGAAAAAACGGTTTTTAGAAGAAAAAAATCCTGTATGTATGTCGTCGTCGAAGTCGTCGTCGTTGTCGCCGGCCACTTTTCGTTACATGCCTTGTTAGCACGATACAGCCTCCGGAGTGCAACAAGTCACCAATTTTATGTTTGAATATTGTTCAAGACATCTCACAGATGATTCCTATTGGTTTTTAACTCACCCCAGGCAGTACCACGGGTGCTATGGTAGTTTAAGTACATTTTTGTAATTTTTTGAGAAATTTCAGTTTGTTAGCACGATACAGCCTCCGGAGTGCAACAAGTCACCAATTTTATGATTGAATATTGTTCAAGATATCTCACAGATAAACCCTATTTATTTTCAGCTCACCCGAGCCCGTACAACGGGTGCTATGATACTTGAAGTACGACAATTTTGTCATTTTTGGAGAAATTTTAGATTGTTAGCACGATACAGCTTCAGGAGTATATACAAGTGACCAATTTTATGATTGGATATTATTCAGAGCATCTCAGATATGAACCCTATTGATATTCAGCTCACTCAAGCCAGTACAACGAGTGCTATGGTACTTGAAGTACCAAATTTTTGTCTTTTTTGGAGAATTTTCAGTTTGTTAACACAATACAGCCTCCAGAGTGTATACAAGTGACCAATTTTATGATTGAATATTGTTCATGGCATCTTATAGATGGACCTTATTGATTTTTAGCTAACCAGAGGTAGTACAAACGGTGCTATGGTACCTGAAGTGCCACATTTTTGGCTCTTTTTGGAGAAATTTCGGGTTGTTAGCACGATTCAGCCTCCGTAGTGTATACAAATGACCAATTTTATAATTGGATATTTTTCAAGATGTCACAGATGTACCCTATTGATTTTCAGTTGACTATAGCTAGTACGGCGGGTTCTATATATCCAGATATACTACATTTTTGGTTATTTTTGGAGATATTTCAGTTTGTGACAATTTTATGATAGACTATTGTTCAGGGCATTTCACAGATGCGGAAAAGTTAGTTTTGATCTTTAAAACCATTTATTTGATATGCCTTTAAAAAACAAATTTACCGATACCACACTTGTCATCTTTCTATTGAATCCAGACATTTGGGCGCGGATCCAGTAGGGCGCAGGAACATTATGGCGCGCGGAAAAAAGATAAAACACGATGCTGCGAAAGGTCAAGACAAATCGGGAAAAAATAACTAGAAATAAGTTTATAATTTTATTAAATAAATTTCTGTTTTAAATGATGACTTTGAATTACTCCTTTGATACACTATTCGTCAGCAAAAGCAGTGTAATATGAACCCAAAATACACTTTTCCCTACGTTGCAAATGTTAGAGGCTTTTCAAAATTCCTAGTTCAAGCAATGGTTTATTAAAAAAATAAAAGGTCGTGGATGTACATAATTTCTCCAATCTTGAACAAAAATAATTATTTCAAGGTTTCTTATTAACAAGTTTGCGGCAAATCATTTTTTCCTGTCATAAAAGAGGAATTGAAAAAATTTACACAAAAATGGACACATATGTATTTAACTTTTGAGAAGTGGTTGCACGATTTTTCATATTAGTTCTTGTTTCTAATTTTTATAACCTTATAGGACGCTCCGACGAACAGACCTGCTTTAACCTGTCTGCTTAATGCGGAAGGATCAAGACCCAGTATCCTTATATCTATTGCCGGTTTTGTAATTTTTGCTTGGAATTTAAGATTTTTCACGTTTTTTTGAAATGTTATGTTTATAAGCATCTAACCGCCAATGTATAAATTTTATTATAATACGTTTTGTATTGGTTGTTTACGGTAGCTTTTATTTATTGTCCGATTTTAATGAACAAAAAATCTGCTTGGGGCTACCAATTTTTCTCAATTCAGGTCAACATTGGTGCAATAATTAGTAGGAAAAATAAATCAATATTTTCAATATTTCTGGGGACATTAAGTCGAGGTGCTATGGAAAACAAACAGAATACAAAGATATAAATGTCATTTAAGGGCCAGTGTCACACGTTTTTTTGTATTTTTACTTTATGTTGATAAACATCTTATTTAATTTGGCGCTAATTATTATTAGTTAATTTGTTAGGTATCCGACAAAATCCTCTCTCAGATTAAATTTTTAAACTTTTCCTTAGCTGTTTAAAAAAAAGTTGAATATCGTTTGACAGTGAAAGCAATGTTAAAAAAAATGTTTCTCTGTAATTGGATTTTTGAAAGATTTTTTTTTGTAACAAATGAAAAACTTCTAAAACTTTTAAATCCAGTACCGAAAACACGCCGACAATTCTCGAATGCCTATGATATTACAATAGTAATTTCTGTTCATTGTCGCAAACAGCTGATGCAGTGATTTGACTTTTAACGGATAAAATCTATTGATAAATATATAAAAAATGTCGAACCTCGAAAATTTTCGTGCTTGTTTCGTACCAATATATACGAATACTACAAAACCAACTCCCCAAAAAATGCTTTTTTCTACTTCCGTTACTAAAACCGCACTTTGAACACGGGTTTGACATACACAAAACGACTCTTTAAACACTAGTGATTAAAATGCGAAAAGTCACATCTCGTTTATCTTTTAATTTTCAAACGTCTAATCAAGTGTATCTTTTGTATGTTAAATTTCATATTCCGTGATAGTTTTGTTATTCTGCGTCATTTGATGTGTCACTCAGCTGTCAGCCATCGCCCGTGATGTAATAAATATAATTCAAATATAATATAATTTTTTCCTTCCCGCGGACGAAGAAAAAGTATAGTAAGCACCTCGTGTTAAAAACGTCTTTAGTCACTCGGTTCACAAGGAACTCGTGACTAAAGTAACCTTTTTGACACTTGGTACTTAATATACTATTAAATGTTCGAAAATATCTTAAACGTCAAAATAAATGGTTTCAAGCAATGCGACGACCTAATCCCAAAACGTCAAATTTCTTTGGCGAGAAGATCATTTTCTTGTAATTATGTTCTTATCGTGGCACGTTAGTAGTCACATGGTTCTTTTTAAAAGTGTATCAATTTTTAATTATTTATTGTTAATGTAAAAAAAGTTCTAAGAGTTTTTTTGCATCGAATATTTATACAATTTGTGTTAAAGTTTTAAAATGCATAAAAAAATAGTAAATTTTTCTTACTCAAATACCCAATCGCTTCTAATTTTTTGTTTATTAAAACCGGACAATAATTAAACGGGTTGCAGCTTGAGGCGTTTTTTATTAAACACTCTGTACGCTATGCCAATTGATAGTGTAGTTCTTCACGAAAAATTTAAAATATACTTTTTCTACGACTATTATGGAATTTCTGCCCTAGGGCAAGAATATTCATTCTCGCCCTTAGTATGTAATGAATACTTGTGGCGCCCTCTCAATGTCACGGTTAACTTGACAGAAAGAGAAAATAGGCGTGTTCCGTTTTCTACATCAGCTGCTATACGTAGAGTAGAAGTAGTGAAGAAATGTCGAAATGCAGAAAAAATCTTCTAAAGTGAACGTAAAATCAGTAATATGGTCATTGAGTATTAATTGTTAGAGCCAGAAGTGCAGCATAAGTGTATTTTGTGACACTTTTAAGAAAAAAAGAAGAACAACAATTGTCAACTGTCAAAAATGTCGATGGCCAAAATTGTTTAATTATCTATTTTTTAAGTTAAAATTGATTAACACTTCATAAAAAGTAAGTAAATGTATATACTTTTATCTCAATAATAGTTATTACTTGACTTCATTCCTTTTTAATGTTTGATACTGACAGCAGTAATGATTTCACCACAACTCCTCCAGAAATTAAGGAGTTAGCATTTCAATACTCGTATATGTTTTTTTGTTTCTATTTGAAAGTAGTAGAGAAAGTATAGTCTATAACACGTGTGTAATTCAAAATTCCACATTCATGAAACTATTTCTACTCGTGTAGAATTTTGCTTATTCCATCCTTGATATACAATATACTATTTTTCTACGATTATTATAGAATTTCTTTATTCCGACATAGTTTCTAATTATAGAATAGCTTCATTCTAGCCCTATGGCAAGAATATTCATTCTCGCCCTTGGTATGGAATGAATACTTGTGGTACCCTCTAAATATCACGGTTCATTTGACAGAAAGAGAAAATAGTCGTGTTCCGTTTTCTACACCAGCTGCAATCCGCTGAGTAAAAGCCATTCATCTAGAATTAGTAAGTTCTTTGCCCACACAACATTTTTTACAGGTGTTTAAACGGTTTGTTTCAAGCCGCGGTCCAGTAGAGGTTCTTTATTCCGACCGTGGAACTAATTTTGTGGGTGCCAAGTCGGTACTTACGGAAATTAATGAATAACTCCCCAGTATATATTAATGCTTTTCAGACAGAATTAGGTAATAACGGAATTGAGTGGAAGTTTAATACTCCAGCAGTACCACATATTGGTAGGTTGTTGGACAGGAATTAAAAATCCGCTTTATCGTGTCTCCGGGGATCAACTTGTTACGTACGAAGAACTTTCCATCGTGTTGGCGCAAGTCGAAGCATTATTAAATTTGCGGTACCTACTTGTGTAGTCTGTCGTCTGATCCAGATGCTTCAGAGGCATTCACTCCGGACCATTTTTTATCATTAGATCATTTTTAAAGGGGGTTTCGGCTAAATATTTAACCGTTATATCATTAGATCGACTGGACAGATTCCAGTTGGTGGACCCAATGTTACAGGATTTCTGGAAACTCTGGCGACTGGAATATTTAACCCGTTTGCAAACCAGACATAAATGGCCAAAAAATATGGCAAATATTAAAGTCGGTTCGGTAGTTATTTTGAAAACTGACAACGTTCCTCCTTTACATTGGCCTTTTGCTGTCGTTTCCGAAGTGCATCCGGGTAGCGACGGGGTTATAAGTAATGTTATGATAAGGACCGGCAAAGGTATTTTTACCCGACCGGTTGTTAAGGTTTGCACCCTTCCAACTCAATAGATTAATTATAGAGTTGAATTTTCCTTCCTTCCCTTTATTCCCATTCTCTAAAGGGCAAGAAATGGAATCTTAGAGGAACAGTTTATTGGTAAGTTAAATTTAAATTAATCATTTTTATATACATTTTACAGTCCATTTTTTAAATATTTTACTGAGCTATCGAACACATAGTTTATGTCTGTTTCCTTTTTTCCGTAATATTTTTTATTTTTCTTTAAAGTTATTGTTATTATTATTTGTATTCTTATCATTCATACTGATATACTTATACCGAATGTAAAATTTATTTTGAGACATTAATTTTACATCTAAAGCGGAGAACTTGTAAGAGGATACTGGTTATCTTGATATTAGCATATTAAAAAAAATTGTTTTGATACGTTATTATACGTACTAAAAGGAGACTTTTTAAAATAAAAAGGGTTTTTAATTTTAAAGTATGATCTTCACCCCCAATGCGCACTGCGGTATGCCGATGAATACCATTGTTATGAAATCACTTCATGATATTTATTCTAAGAAAGACGGGTCATCATTAGAGAGTTATTGAAGATCTGTAATAATGGCTGCCTTTATTAAAAGTTCCTTTATTAAAGTATCTTTTAATATGACTTTTTATAGACTTATTGAAAGTAGCAATACAGGAAAAAGAACTTTATTTTATAATGACATTTGGCAGATTATAAAAGAACATAACGTATCTATTTGTTTGTTTTGGTATATAAACATCATGCTCATTTATGTGCATTGATTGTAATATTAATTTATATTATTATGGAGGAACAATTAGAAATAGCAATTTTAGCAGGAGCGAATGCAGAAGTGATAGAGATGCTGATTTTGCATTATTCTATTGGTATTGAAAATAATGAACAAATGCAAATAATTGATATAAATAATATTAATGATGACGAACTTCGATCTTAAAAATCACTTTAGATTGCTTAGCTTACACCTAAAATTGAATAATCTGCTGCAATTACCAGAACATTTCATCACCGAAAGTGGAAATAGTGTGGATGGTAGGTGAACAAAACCACATTTTTATTTCTGTCTTGAAGGAAATCTCTAATTATCATAAATTTCAGGATTTTAGGTGATATGCGATATACGTTGCCTCAAATATGAAAATACTGAGATAAGTTTTAAACTTCGCCATACTGAGGATTACAAGTTGTTAGTAAACAAATAAAAGACAAATAACAAAGAAGGGGTTCCCCTGTATGAGGAAATGCTCAAAATTAAAAAAGAGAAGTGCAAGCTCTTAAAGCAGTTTTGTCATAAGACGAATGGTTTTGTGGTTTAAATTGCTAAAGTGTTATCGTACTATTATAATATTCTTTATAATGATGTTATACTTTTTTGATAAAAAAATTCATTTTACACCATTTTACTTGTTGTGTGCCTAAAACTACAAAAAAATGTTTTGAATACTGGAGGGACTTTATTCTTTCACAACCAGTACCTGGTTGTAGTTTGTCTTTATTTTTTTTACAATAATTAATCTTTTATGTGTAACTTTTGAAATGTATAATAAATTAATGTGTGAATTTGAACTTGTACTTTATTTTTGCATAGTTTTAATTAGGCAACTGCTCCTTAATACCTATGAACAAACTGAAGCTAATTATACACATTTTTACTACATTGGACATAGGTATTCTTTAAATTATGAGATACTGATTTTTATTATATGGGCCAATCAAAGATTCTGTTATTATTTTTTTCAAACATATGTACAATTTTATTGCTCTCTTGGCAAATTTTGCTGAAGTAGATGCAGAATCATCGACGATATACTGAATAACGAAATAAAAATTAATATAGACAAACTAAAATATGTTATTTCTATTGTCTTTGGTTGTTAGAACTGAAATAGCTATTCTACTTCTGTGAAAAGTGTGTCAAACATGTCAAAATTAAAGATCTTTAACCAAAAGTTTCCTTTCCTGTATTTTATATAAATATAGGATATCCTTTATTTACATAAAAGTATTAAAGTCGTACTTAAGAAATGCGCATGCGTATATGTCAAAATAAAGGAATCTTTTAATAAAGGATTTCTCAAAATACGTTTGAATAATTCTCTATTACTTTGTACTGACATTTCAGTAATAAAATAATAAAATTTAACCGCTTTTCAGGATCTGCAGCATAGATATATGAATAAACAAGATATAAAACTATTTACATTATTCTTGAAGCCAACATCATTTCACATTCTAAGCAAAAATCTAGTGGGGGAGCCGGAAAAAGTAGTATTCTATCTACTTGTTACCAAATTTAGTTTGTATTTATTTGGTGTTAGCTGCAGATACAATCTATTAAAAATAATCTATATTTCAGATGTTGAAATCATATTTCAAAAGTATCAGTTATTATTTAATTATTATTTGAATTAATTTGACTTTTTACATATTAATACATCTAATGAACGCCATAATGGTCGTACTACATTATAATAAATCCTGCAATTCCAAAATTCGAATGAATACTAGGTAACTGTGTTTTATATTTGATAAGTCTATTATAATTCAAGGAAGTCTTAGTCGAGCAGTTGTATGTATCGTAAACAACTATCGTCATATTTTTATCTAAAGACGACATCGTAACAGAAGATATACCCTATTCTGTGACGTTTCTTCTCAGGCGATCATCCCATCTCCGCTTCTCGTCTCACACCGCACTCCTTTTGGCCTAGAAATGGATGTTGGCTTCATAACAAATAGAATTTATGAATCAATGGTTGGGGATATGAACTGCAGGGACTGAACCTTGTGTTAAATTTATTTTATATGTTTCAAATTTTCTCGAAAACTGTTGGTTTTACGAAAAGCGAAGTAATATTATTTTTTTTGTAGGCAATTCTTCAAGCTACAAATTTAATAACTACCATTTTTTCAATATAAGTGACTGTTAACGAGATATTCACGAAAACCCGATTTTTGTACTCTTTGACCCTGAGTAACATTTTTAGCGGCACGAGTATCAATGTAGACTTTTCTATTTAGAACCACAAATGAAAGGCTCTTGCAAAAATCCGGCAAACTCTCTATTCTCTGTATTCATATTTTTCAAAATTGCTAGTTATAAATAAAGTATACAATAATAAAATGAAATATTATACAATATGTATAATATCTTCTGTCTGGACAACAAAAAACACTTTTTCTCTCGGCGTTGTACGATACTATCATTAACTTTCGTCGAGTAATGTCTAATTCGATGTTATTCTTTCAAAAACTTATTATAAACCATAGCGAAAACACGCTTTGTTAACATAATAGATATGAAACTGTGTGGAAACGACTTTTTTATGCCGGTAGGGAGAAAGGACGAGATCTCATCTCATTTAGATAATGATCTAATAATCTAATAAAATTCAAATGGAAACTTGGCAACTTAAAAAACATGTCCTTAGAAAATACGGTTCTTGTATTTAATATATGTATTTTGAAAGTGTTAATGTAAAGGGTGTCCCAACACGATAACGCAGTTCTTGATGGTGTCAGTAGGACGGCGCCACTTACCACACCACGCACGTAACAATCAATTTATTGAGCAACGATTCGTGTCTCCCGAAATTCCGATGGCAGCTGGACGCCAAGATCATGCGTTTTGACGCCTAGCGAATTCTCTCTTTTTTTTGAAATCTCAGCTCTATGTGAATGAACCACAAACAATTTCTGAGCTCAAGGCCGAGATCCAACACGTCATCGTTGAGATAGTGCCAAATATTTGTCATAATGGTATCGAGTATTTCATAAAAAGAACAAGGAATTGTGTTCAGAGTCGTGGGGCCATATGCCGGATATACAGGGTGTCCCGGGACTAATGGGAAAAAAGTCAGGAGCGTATAATCTGAGCTAAAATAATGTTAGTACTTCATATAAACTTTTACTATGCAGGCCCTCGTTTTCGAGTTATAGGCCTCCAAAGTTTTAATTTTGGATTTGGTTTTTATTTGTATTTTTTGTACTAGTTATTTGATCTTTATAAAATTTACGGCAAAGCTATAATGTATGTGTATGTTTATTTTGGTAAGGTAAACAGATTTACAGTAGTGCATTGAAGCCAGGGACGGACTACTCGCTATGGTTAGTGATCCAAAAATTTTGCAGGTATGGCACACCCTGTATGGAATTATCGAAATTCTCTTCCCCACACATTAAGCTAACGAAAAGGTACTCTTGTTGGAATTCGATAAAATAAGCCGTTTGGCTAATATTTACAGTTTTATTAATGCACTACGTACCAGTTTACGCATTCACCATTTTTATAAGTACACAACGAGGTAAAACTAACTTTTAATAGATGTCCAAAATTTACCTAGAGTACTACAAAAAAAATAATTTAACGATAGCAGAAGATGAAAAACATTAACGACTTATTAATTGGAAAGTTGGTAAAAACTTTTTATAAGTGTTTTTACCGTTTATCAAGTTACCATAGGATTAGTTGTCAAACGTTGTGTAGAATAGTTCGTAGTCAGTACTTGTCAATAATTCATAAGTCCTTAATTTAACAGTTACAATAGCAGAATTCGCTTTTATTGAGTACGCAGATAAACATCTAATGTATGGACTGGCTTCTCGAAACTGTTTAGAGGCCAAAAGGCTTTATGAAGAACATTTTGCAAACAGAGCATTGCCAGACCGACGAATGTTTGGGCGTATTGATCTCAGGTTACGAGAAACAGGTATGAATAAGTAAATGTAATTTTCCATGTATACAAAACAAAATTTTAAATTTTAGGAAGATTTTCGCCAGAAAAAGCTGGAGAAGGTCCAGTACGAAGCATACGTACTGTGGCAGTTGAACAAGACTTGTTAAATGCAGTTGATAATGAACCATCGAGTTTTAGAAAATTATCAAGAGAACATAACGTCTCGAAATCAGTTGTTCATCGCGTCCTAAAAGAACAGCTGTTATATCCTTTTCACATGAAAAAAGTACACCGTATGACAGTGGCTGATTATCCTGCTCGACTTGAGTATAGCCAGTGGTTTCTGCGATAACAACAAGCAGACAACACATTTATTAGTAACGTTCTCTTTACGAACGAACCGGGTTTCACCAGAGATGGAATCATAATATGCATTTATGGGATGATGTGAATCCACATGGCATTATCCAAACTAGGATCGAGCATAGATTCATGGTTAATGTTTGGCAGGAATAGTTGGCAATAATTTGATACAGCCATACTTTATTGACGGTACTTTGACCGGTCAGAGATATTTGGAGTTTTTTGCAAAATGAGTTATGGAACCTGTTTGATGATGTGCTACTACAAACTCGTAGGAATTTATGGTTCATGCATGATGGGGCCCCTCCTCATTTCAGTTTAGATGTACGACAGCATTTACACACAAGGCTTCCTAATAGATGGATTGGTCGTGGAGGCACTTTTCAATGGCCACCGCGATCAGGAGACGTTAATCCTATGGATTTCTTTCTCTAGGGTTATCTCAAAAGTAAGGTATACGCAACACCTGTGCAAACAAGGCAAGATTTAATAGACAGAATTGTGTTACACTGCAATGTTATTAGAAATAGTGTGAAATTGCTATTTCAAGTGCAAAGAAACAACCTTCGTAGACTTAGAATGTGCGTGGAAGTGGGAGGAGCTCATATTGAACATTTATTAGAATAACGTTAGTTTTTGTTGTTGTTTAGGAATTAGTTTTAGTCTAATGTTTTATAACTTGTGTTTTTTAAGGTTTTCTTAATGGTTTAATAATGTTATGTTCGTAATTTTGATTAAAAGCAAGTAAATTCTGGACATCGTATTAATAAGTTAGTTTGGTAGATTTGTACGTAGTGCATTAATAAAACTGTAAATATTAGCCAAACGGCTTATTTTATCGAATTCCAACAAGAGTACCTTTTCGTTAGCTTAATGTCTGGGGAAGTGAATTTCGATAATTTCATACAGGGTGTGCCATACCTGCAAAATTTTTGGATCACTAACCATTGCGAGTAGTCCGTCCCTGGCTTCAATGCACTACTGTAAATCTGTTTACCTTACCAAAATAAACATACACTTACATTATAGCTTTGCCGTAAATTTTATAAAGATCAAATAACTAGTACAAAAAATAAAAATAAAAACCAAATTCAAAATTAAAACTTTGGAGGCCTATAACTCGAAAACGAGGGCCTGAATAGTAAAAGTTTATATGAAGTACTAACATTATTTTGGCTCATATTATACTCTCCTGGCTTTTTTCCCATTAGTCCCGGGACACCCTGTATTATTCCATACATAATCGGAACATGTCTACTTATTATTTTTAAATTAAATAGTGCACTTTTATTGGAACACCCATTATATTGCTTCAAATTATACTTAACAATCAAGGATGAAACATTAATTAAACGTTTTTGTGTTCAATTTGAATACATTATTTTATGTGTTCAAAATATACCATGATTTTTTAAAATTTTCAAATTATTATTTAATTAGTGCTTCAAATGAAACTTACGGTTTCTAGTTAATTCCACTTTCCTCTTTTTTACTAATTAGCTTATTTATCATATTTAATGGATAACCGTTGGATTTTGCTAAGCTTCAATATTTGTAATATCACATCTTCTTCTTTTTTCTATAAACATATATTAAGTCAATCACAAGTTGGGTCAGTTCTTGGTCTAGCCAAAAATAACTACTAAACATCAGGTAGGCATCAAATAAAATGTAACTTCTGTCATTCTGACGATGATATTGAATTATCGAAACAATTGTCAATTTTTTAGAATTTTCAATAACTTTTATTATATTGTGGAATTAACTAGAAACCGTGAGTTTCATTTAAAACACTAATATGAGCAGATTCCACGAAGTAAGGGTCGAGACAGTTAATTTCATTAAAAAATCTTCGAGAGAAGATTTGACCCGACTGTACCAGAAGTTACTACAAAAACGTTACAAAACATCACAACACATTTGGTTTAACCAAGAATGCCTTAGGAAAAAGGTAATACCAAATTATGTGAATATAAAATGTCACACTAAAACACCACAAGCACAAAAAGCTATAAAATGTGCTCAACGAGTTTGGATAAAGGGAAAATGTAAGAAATGGTTCAAAGTTAGAGACTCCTTAGACAACTACATAAAAGTTGTACATTCAGAACTCACATTCCAATTACATCCAGTAGAATTTGACTATTTGGATGACAAAATTAGAGAAAGTGTCAGCACGATGAAGCATAAGAAATTTAAGAAACAAGAAAAGAAGCTACAGAATCTTGAACACACACAACATAAAATTCAATACTCAAAACATCATGAAACTGTAAGTACCTACATACCAACACACTTTGCACCACGATTTGAAAACCTTTCAGACACTAATTTTACAGATAGTGAGATAGAATTTTTAAATAAAGGTTTAAAGTACAGCATACCACCAAAATTTACGAATAATATAAAACAAATTATAGCTACAGAGTCAGAAATAGCTTTAAAATCTAATTCAAATAATTTTCTTTATGAGAAATTAAAAATTGCCAATTTGATCAAAAATATTGAACCTTCAAAAGTTAAATGTCAAACAAAAAATGACATTACAGTTTTAAATGCAATAAAAAAGAAGATAGAAGATAATAACCTAACAGTTACAAAATCTGATAAAGGGAACAGAACTGTCATTTTGACGACTGAAAATTACAATTCCAAAATATGTAACTTTATAGAATCTAGCGATGTAAAAGTTCTTAAAGCAGACCCAACAAAAAAGTTTTCTAATAATGTAAGGGATATTGTTAATAATTCAAATTATCTTTTAAGTGATTACGAAAAGAGGTCTATCATACATAAGAATCCTCATTTTCCACAATTATATGGAACCGTTGAATTACATAAAATAACGAAACCAATTAGACCTGTAGTTTCTTATGTTAATGCTCCTAATAATATATTGGCAAAGAGGCTCAACAATATACTCAATAGTTACGGATATGAATCTCAGTACTCAATTAGAAATTCAATAGAACTAATCAAAAAGTTGAAAGCAATCCACTTGCAAGATAACTATAAACTCATTTCGTTCGATGTAACTAATATGTTTACTAAAATTCCTCCTAAAGAATGCCTAATACTTGTAAGAAAATTACTAGAAGATAAAAATATTAATCCAGAAATAATATCAGATATACTTAATTTATTTGATGTATGCATTAATCAAAATTATTTCACTTTTGACAATAAGATATATATTCAAAATGAAGGTTTACCAATAGGAAGCCCTATTTCAACTATTTTAGTTAACATTTTTATGGACAATTTAGAAAGAAAGATCTTTGAAAGTAATATTTCGAAAAATATTTTATTTTGGTATAGATATGTAGATGACATATTAGCTTGTTTTATGGGTAGTGAACGACAATTAGATGTATTTTTCAACCACATCAATAATTTACACCCAAAAATTAAATTTACTTAGAAATTGAAGAAAATAGCTCAATCAATTTTCTTGATTTAAAAATTCAAAGAGTTAATAATGTACTTGATTATTCAATTTACCGAAAACCAACACAGACTGATGTGACAATTCCATTCAATTCCAATCACCCTATGTCACACAGACTGGCGGCATTTAGTTCAATGATACATAGAGCTTTTTCAGTTCCTATGAACAAATGTAATTTTGATATAGAGATTAATACAATTAGACAAATAGCAAGATCCAACGGTTATCCATTAAATATGATAAATAAGCTGATTAGTAAAAAGTGGCATTACAACTAATATTTCCTAAACAAGCTGATGAAATAAAAACTTATAAAACCATCACATATGCAGGAAGTATTTCTAATAATATTTCAAAGATAATATCTTCAGCAACGAATACAACAATTTCTTTTAAAACAGAAAGTAACGTTAGTACAAAATTGTTAAATGTAAAAACAAAAATACCACTATTAAAGAAGTCAGGTATATATAAGCTCAAATGTCCAGCATGTAATGCTGTCTATTTGGGTCAGATCTTAGTAATTTTGAAATCCGATACAGTGAACACTTACGAGCATACAGGTTAAAACAACCAGATGAATCCCACTATGCAAAACATCTACTTGACACCAATCATTCATTGACACCTAACACAAAACTAGAAGTGCTGCATATTTGTGAAAAGAAACAAGAATGAGATTTCCTTGAAGAATTGGAAATTAGAAGACATTTAAGAAACCCACAATATGAAGTTGTCAATGAACAGTTAAATCTAGGGAGTTCTCCACTAATAAACTGTCTTCTTAAGTGATAATTGTAAAGATCAGCAGATATAGTTTTCCTGGTTTTCTATATCATTGCACAGTTATACTGATCTTAATTGGAAAAATGATATCCAGGATATCACCATAGAGCTAATAATATATGAGCTTCAATATTTGTAATATCACATTTTCTTCTTTTTTCTATAAACATATATTAAGTCAATCACAAGTTAGGTCACTTCTTGGTCTAGCCAAAAATAACTACTAAACATCAGGTAGGCATCAAATAAAATGTAACTTCTGTCATTCTGATGATTATATTGATTTATCGAAACAATTTTAATTTTTTAGAATTTTCAATAACTTTTATTATATTGTGGAATTGACTAGAAACCGTGAGTTTCATTTAAAACACTAATATGAGCAGATTCCACGAAGTAAGGGTCAAGACAGTTAATTTATTATTTAATTAATTAAAAATAGTTATTTGCTTAACTAGGCAGAGAAGTAACATATTTACAGCCGCGGCTAGCATTTCATTGCCGAGGCAATGAAACTAGCCAATGCAGTAAATTTGATTCTCTGCCGTGTGAAACATTTACTTTTTTCTCCGATTGTTTGTACAGTGTGTTTAGAATAATCAAAATAAAATGAAAACTTCTTTATAACGGATATAACTCACAATTTTTAATATCTTTTCTAATCGTATGTTGTAGGTAATAATTAAATCGTATTTCTTAATTATTATTGTCGATTAGACCTTAAATTGTATACATAATAATATCTACCGATAGATAATAAATATAATGTTAAATATCGACAGTTAGCCTATGTACGTGTGACGTGGAAGTGATTGTTTGATTCCATGGGCCTGCTTAAATCACATTATCATTTCCGTTGCTAAGTGAAGTCTGTAGGTTTGTTCTCACACGAGTTTCAAACCATCAGAAACAGTCAGGATTCTGCGCAATCCATTTCTCCGCGTTCATAAATAAGTTTCTAATTGTTTGAAAACAGCTGGACGTTGGACAACCATTAATGAAGCCCGTGTGAACATCGTCCAGCTGTTTTCAAACAATCCGAAACTTATGTATCAACACAGAGAAATGTATTGCGCAGAATCCTGATGGTTTGTGATTCCCGTGAGAACAAATCTTGTGTCGCTATGTACCTTTTTATAATTCGCGTATAAAAGAGACTTCATTATAACATTGTTTACAGTGTCACAATGAAGCTCTTTGAACACTGTAATAGTAATTTTGAGAGTACAGTTGGTTATTGTATTTAGTTATATTTTTATTTGTCATTTGACTTTAACCTTGACACAGATTATAAATAAAATGGTCTAGCGTTGTTCTAGCTAGCAAATTATTATACTAAAGGTAAATTAGAATGATTTATATAATTAAAATAATAACGAATAAAGTACGCTAACGTTTATTTATCAATGATTTGTCAATTGTTTATTTTTATATTGTATAGGATCAATATATAGGTATATAAAACGTACGATTTTTGGGATAAACTACCAGATATCTATGTGAAGATGTATTACAGAAATAATTCTGTTCATGATATAATATAAATAGATCGCAAGAGCACATACGAAGAAGCTCTTTTTTAAACGAATAATCATCCTCTTTTTGCTTAAATGAAAGTGTGTTCACAATTTACACAATTATTCGGTTATATGTCAAAAGTCAGAAGTGCTGAATAAAACCATCTGTGATCTGACCAATTAGTAATCTACAGAATTGCCAACTTAAATTCAAACCACACCTCCTAGTTTAAAAAGAGGGATTATATGGAATTATATTTTATTTAAATAATTAAATAAACGCGAAATATAAAAAATATTGTGTAAAACTTGTGCCACAATGACTTTCTATAGTACTCGTGATTTGTACACCTCCCCGCGTCGCGGTTCGTTGTTCAAACTTCACTCGTACTACAAAACGAGTCATTGTGACACTTATTTTACAAATAACTATTTCTGAATCGTTTAGTTGAAAATCGCCATTTTTTATCCGTTTATCTTAAGATTAATTTGATGGAGAATAGATTAATCTGTGTTTAGAGATAATTTATAAAATAATGGAAAGTGATGAAGAAATGTTAACACCTCCCTAAATTAAAGAATTGGCAAAAGGTGCAGAATATAATTTGTTGTATGAAATATGTTATAGAAAATTTATGGAATATCGCAATAACCAAGAA
Source organism: Galeruca laticollis (assembly GCA_963921935.1). Taxonomy (NCBI): domain Eukaryota; kingdom Metazoa; phylum Arthropoda; class Insecta; order Coleoptera; family Chrysomelidae; genus Galeruca; species Galeruca laticollis. Next base: position 57,622,815 of record OY998177.1, read on the forward strand.
GATCGGATAATTTATGGTCTACATATTGTATGTTGAAGACTATATTGCACATTAACAATACTATAGATATATCCAAATATTTAACATTGCGAGCCTTTTTAAAACGTCAATCAGACGGTTATCGTGCCAAATAATCCCGAGTTCTGCAGAAATCACAAATTCAGGAATTTTTGTTGGAAGCTCCAAATAATGTATAGCTATCTACGAAGGTACGAATTTATAAATGATACATTTTTAATTTAGTATCAAATAAACGATTTCTTTATTTTTAGTTGCTTTAATTTTTGGCATAGTGGGAGCATGTAAAAGTGATGAGCTATACCGAATGGTAAAAGCTTAAATTGAAGATATGGGGGGAAAATATTTATAACTCTTCCTGACACGAAGACAAAAAATTACGTTTATTTATTGTAGAGGAATATTTAAACTTCTACAGAAAATATGAAGATTGTACACCATTGAGCTGGCTACCTAATGTTTTTTAAATACACTAACATACAAACAACCGCTTGGTATCCATAAATTTGGAAGAATACCAGAAGAATTTACTGGGCATTATTTTCGCAAAAGTTCTGCAACATTGTTGGTGAACTCTAGGGCAGATATAACCGCGTTAAAAAGACATGGGGGTTGGAGATCATCTGATCATCAACAATAGCCGAAGGTTAATATTGAAGACTATATAGCTGAAAAAACAAATGTTAGTGAAAAACTCTTTTGGGGTCCCAAATAATTATACTATCATCACAAAAGGCAAAACGGATTAACAAGCCAGTGAAGTAATCTTGGAAAATTGTTCGCAATTCACTATAAATATTCACAACAATCATTAATATGTATTATTTGTAGAATTTTATCTACTTACATTTTTGTTATGTTCTGTGTTTTGGTTTAATTATTAATGTTACAGTTAAAATTATAATAAAATTATAAATTTTGTATCTCTTTTTATAACTATGTGTATATTGTGGCCCAGAATGTCCGTAGTATCTATCAAAATATATCGAGCCAGTCATAAAAAACATATAGTACAGTAAATGGGGAGAAAATAAGGTATAACCTCCGAATTCTTTACACCCGCTCCGATTTTGATGAAAATTTGGAAATAAGTTATTTTCACCCTCTAGATCAAAGTTGATATGCTCTTGAGTTGCGCTTTTTTATTTTTAGGCGGTGAAAACCACCGCTTATGCTAAAAAAATAGCAAAACATATATTACATCGATCTAAATCAATTTAAATACGTATAATAAATATATTTGTATGTTGTGAGTTAAAATTAAACAATAGTTTCACTATTTCAACCCTTAAAAACCACCCTTATTGTCGAAAAAAAATGATTTTTTCAGCTTAAAATTTTTGAATGGCGCATAAATTTTAAATGAAAATGTTTTTAATGTTTTATAGTATAATAAATATTTAATTACAATCATTCAACCCTTAAAAACTACCCCTAATAACCACCCCTAATAAAATGTATAGAAAAAAATAGTTTTTGAGAAATTGAAATAATTTTATACACATAATACAACTAAATATTATTTATTCTTACTTGTTACTCGTTTTGAGGTTATCGCAATAATAACTGTTAATATTAAATAATTTACTGTATTATTATGAAATTTTAAAGCTATTATAATGATCCAGGTCTCATTTAAAGGAAATTTTAAAAGCTATAAGCTCTGTAAATTTAAATATTTTTTAACAGGTAGTTTTCAAGATTTTTGAGATTAAGAGGCTTCAGACACGTGACTATTTCCCTCAAGAGAAAAGTTCTACTAGCCATAACTCTGTCAATTTTTATCCTACAGAAATGAAAGAAAAACCAAAATATTCCGTAAAAAATAAGCTACATTTTTCGTATCTTCAATATTAGTTATTTTCAAAAATATCAAATTTTTCTTAAAATTAAATTTTTTTTTTCATTTTAACATTTCTATTTTCAAAAATATGTACTCTAAATTAATAAAAACTGGCAGAACACATAGTTAACACATAAATAAAGTAAATTGCAGAAGGATTTTTTTTTATTTTATTTTTATCAAAAAATTCAGAAGCTTAAGTGCTGATTTCTTTTCAGAAAAAGTGAAAATTCGATTTTATTTTCATCAGAACTTCGTTAATTTTTATGCTAATGACTTTAAGGTGGATTCATTTTAAAGATTTTTTGAGTACTTTGAAAAATAAATGGTATACTTTCTTTGAAAACTTCAACTTTTTTATTTATTTTACGTTAAATGCATGTAATTTAGTGACTGAAAAAAAATATTTTTTTTCTAACCGCCGTATCTCGGTAATAATTGCACCTATATAATTAATAAACCTCTCAATCGTTTCCTTTTTTTGTAAGCTTCATTTTAGTACCGACTTGTTTTTTCGTAGCATGTCAAATTGTTGACTTATACAAGAAAAACTGTTAAAAAACGTGATTTTTTTCATAAAAAACGAGAATTTTCAACCAAGAATAACTCAGTAAATATTGACTTTACAAAAAATGTTTATATGGAACTTTCTGCTTAAAATTAACCCCTCTATCGATTTCTGAAGTTATTTTCAACATTTTATTTTCCACCCCCGAGAAGGGGTGATTTCTACCCCCTGGACAAAATCGCACTACGGCACTATATCAACTTTGCTTTTTATGGTATTTTATAGTTACCCTCCAAATTTCAGGTTAATCGGACCGGGTGTTTATTTTTCTTAGCAAAAACCCCCCATTTACTGTACTAATAATTGGAGTAAGTTTTGACATTTTGTCGGTTATGTAGCCGCTCTACCATTTGGCCATAGAATATCATTTTAACTCGAAAAGTATGTGTTTAGTGTATCAAAACACATTAATTCTGGCTTAAAATCTCATTCTTTGTTAGTGTCTTGTGACCATTAAAATTTCAAAGCCTATTTCAATTATGTTTTTTTTGGATGTCCCTATAATATACAGTACCTTGGTATAGTTAATTTATTATACAGTTACTAAATTTACTACAGTAACTGTTCGAGAATGTAAATTCTTTAATTTTTTATATAGTCATGTAGCTTTAAAATGTGAATTATTGCTAGTCTGTCGGTTATCTGTTTGAGAATATAAATTCTTTGTGTATCCGCTTAATATTGTTGTGAATTGAATGATATAATTTCTTTTATGCTTGTGACATTGTTATATGTTCAGAAAAACATCACGTTTCATAATACCATTTTTATTTAGTGTTGATAAAGTTGTAACACCATATAATAAGAATTCTCTTGACTGAGTATATCGCATTGCAATGTTTGTAAGATTCATTGCGTTTTTATATTCTGAACTTCCACGGTTAATAGGCACGGAATCTTTGAAGAAAATATAAGATTGGAATGTCCGTAATAAAAATATTTTGCACCTTTGAAATATCCTCAATAGCTATTTATGCTTTAAAATATTTTAAATATGATGGTCATACCTTTGACATATTTTTCAATGGTGATTGAAAATCTAATGGTTGTGTTCCATTGTTGATTCTTGTTAATGGTACCGGCCGGGTTAACAATAAGCATCAATTGGCAAGGCGCATTTCTCTAGCGCCACTGTGGTGGTTATTAACCCCGAAAGTTATAAATAATTCATACGAACTAATGTGAACTCTGTAACATGTTTCTTTTTTCATTAGTTATTTGGGAGCGTTACTTATTCTTCAGCTACTCCCACCTCTAACTCAAAATCCTTTAATTTCAATTTGTTAAGAACGCGTCGTATGACTGTTTTTACGCTCGTAAATTTTGTATTTAAACGACGATTCGAGTCGAATCGGTCGCTTTACCATTCTCGCTGATAAGCAAATTTAATATTCAATCCCAATAATATTTTGTGTTTGGTTTTAATTTTTCTTGCTGGTAAGTCTCTCTATATTTATTCAACTTGTAGTTGTGTGCTTACAAATCATTCTATTCGGATTTTTCTATTTGGTTTAAATATTTCGATTTTTTTAAAACATTATTTTTTTCATGGTGTTTCCAGTTTTTCTTAAAAAAATTGATGGCGTCAAAACTTATTTTATGAAGAGAATGTATAACAGATTATTTCTAGTTATTTCTCTCTGATTTAAATTTGCATTTTTTGATTATTTTGGGAACAGGATGAATAAGAATGAACATATTTCCGTGGTTTTATTTAAAAAATTGGATTCAATTTTTGTATCTATTGGAGTATAAGCTCCTAATCTGTTCATTTTATTCCTCCTTAACAATTTTCAATTTTTTCACTGCTTATCCTGTTTTTTTTCTTTTTTCCCTATAGCTCTGCAGCCTGCACTATACCGCACAGTACCGCACCGTACAACTAGGCCGATTGACCCCAGAAGTCGCCAGTCCAGAGTCCAGACAGACAACAAACGACTCAAGAGCCGGTCTATACCGCTGAGAGCTGTACGTCCCGAATCTCTATAAGATAAGTCCCTAACTTACTTTCGGTAGATGCAAAATCTTGAGTTGGACATTTTTATTGTAATAACTGATTTTTATTCGTATTGTATTGTGAATATACTTTTTATGTGAATTTTTTTTTTGTGAAATTAATACCAGTTGAGGTTATAAAAAATAGTGTAACTGAGGCCGAATTCACCACCTGAGCCCAAGGCCGAGTAAAGCTCAGAATAGTGGCACGGATACGGTTTATGTGAATTTATTTTTTATTAAATAAATCCATTTGTCCCGAAATTTTTGTTATTGATTCATCTTATCCCAGTTGAGGTAATAAAAAATAGTGTCACTATTCTGAGCTTTACCCGGCATTGGGACTCTGCTCAGGTGGTGAATTCGACCTCAGTTACACTATTTTTTATAACCTCAACTGGGATTAATTTCACAAAAAAATAAATTCACATAAACCGTATATTCACAATACAATACGAGTAAAAATCAGTTATTACAATAAAAATGTCCAACTCAAAGATTTTACATCTACCGAAAGTAAGTTAGAGACTTATCTGGGAAATATTCGGGACGTACAGCTCTCAGCGGTATCGACCGGTTCTTGAGCCATTGGTGGTCTGTCTGGACTCTGGACTGGTAATTTCTGGGGTCAATGGGCCTAGTGGTGCGGTGCGGTACAGTGCGGGCTGCAGAGCTGTACGGAAAAGAGAAAAAAACAGGAGAAATAGTAGAAAAATTGAAAATTGAAAAGGAGCAATAAAATGAACAGATTAGGAGCTTATACTCCAATAAATACAAAAATTTAATTTAATTTTAAAAATAAATCCACAGAAATATGTTCATTCTTATCCGTCCTGTTCCCAAAATAATCAGAAAATACGAATTTAAAGAGACTAATTCGACTCGAAAAGTCGTTAAAATAAAAATTTTACGAGCGTAAAAACAGTCATACGACGCGTTCATTTGTATTTGAAAATTATAAGTATTAATAAATTTTTTAAAGTCGATAAAGTGAAAGAGTTTGTTCCGGAGAAAACTATAGAGTTATACTCATATCTCGTATCGTACAGAGTACACCCGTCATTAATGCGAAAAAATTCAAAAATTAAATTCGCAAAAGCCCGAATTCTTCACAACAGAAGGCTTAAGAAGTGACAATAACATAAGTGTTTTTTCGGGGACGTTTTCAGTTTTACCGGATATTTTAGTTTATTTTTAAGTGTTAAAAATAAACTAAAATATCCGGTAAAAGTGAAAACGTCCCCGAAAAAGAAAATAAAAAAAGGTACGTTTAAATCAAAATCCATTATTAAACACAAAAAACATTCAGACACTCAAACTACCGTATCAAAAAAAAGTGAACGGAAATTTCCGTTGAAATTTAAATCACCAAATGTTGAAGGCGAACCACGTCTTACAACAACTAGTCTAGACAGAGGAGATTAAAAGAATCCGAGAACCAAAACTTGAATTAAAATCTAAAAACTCAAATTATCATAAATTAGTTAATATAGACGAAATTCCTAAAAGTATACACACAGAAGCTAACTCCAATCAAAATTTAATCAAAATTAATAAAAAGTATCTAGAATTGGTAGATACCGAAACCTTGAAAACGTGTCTAGAATACGTGAAGTTTCAACCAATTGAAGAAAAGTGTATAGAAAACGTCGAAAACATAGTAAACACAAACTCCACTTCCCCAGAACAAGAGACTAACATCAAAAGTTTAAATGTTGAAAACAAGTGTATAGAAAATAACATTAAAAAGTGTATAGAAAACACCCAAGAAAAGTGTATAGTAACGGAAATAGAAAAGTGTCTAGAAAGCTCAAATAAAAAGTGTACAGAAACAGACACAAACTTAAATCTTACAATACCAACCTGCCGGGCTAATAACACGAATAGAACGTCTACCCCAGACAGGGCTAAATTAAACCAAAATTTAAATATTTTACAAAATATGGAGGAAGACACGATAAGCTACCACTCCAGTGAAGTTAACTCAGGTGACTCCCAAAAAGCAGGACAGCAGCAATATAAAACCACAATTCAAGCTCAGGTGCATACAACTCATGGACTTTGTTGGACACAAGAAGTAGATAATGAAAAAAGCACCCCCGACAATCAGGGTGACAAGTTTATACCCCATTATCAAAAACTAATTAAGAACACCAAACTAGTCACTGCAAAATATAGATATGACGGTCCGAAGATCTGAACGTCATAACGACCATCTCGCAGAGCAGCCGAAAGGAAGTAGCTGATGTCACGCCACCGGGATTTATCAAACCCAGAAAAGTCATTAAATTCACGAATCTTATTCGATTCACTGTCAGAAGCATCTGAGGACGAAATACAACTTGCCGCACCAGCACAAAAAAAGGAAAAAAACAAAATTTAAAAAATACAGTTCAATATCAGACTCATCACACGACGAGGCAAAAGAAAAGAACAAAAGAAGCCCCAAATACCAACAAAAAAACCAATACAGCTTGTCCCCCCATAGTTATTGACAGTAATGTCTCCGCACATCGGGAAATTGTCAAACGTCTAAAAATCGAGCTCAAAAACAATTTGGAGATGAAGCATACTTCAAATTCAACCATCATTTTTACAAAAGACGTGATGGATTTCGAAAATTTGAAAATGGCTCTTCGGTCAGAAAAAATGCCCTTCCATACATACTCCAGGAGGGAGGATAAAAAATCATGGCTTCGTACTGAGAGAACTCACTGAAGGTATCCAATTAGACGAAATTAAACTGACATCAGCATACAAACTCTCAATCAAGGACATATTCAGAATGACGACCAAAGGCAGACCACTATATTTAGTAGTCACGGATTCAAAAATAACACTTGATTATTTGAATAAAAACGTGAGAATAATCGAGTATACCCGAGTACAATGGGAGTTTAGAAGGCAAAGTAAACCCATCATACAATGCCATATCTGCCAGCTTGGGGGGCACGCAACCTCAAATTGGGGCAGAGCCCCCAAATGCCTGAAATGTGCAGCATCACATCTCACCCCGGAATACCCTAAGGATAGATCTAAGTCCGCCAAATGTGCTAACTGCAACGGCGATCACCCTGCAAAGACCGAGATATGCCCGGAGTATATAAAGTGGTGAGAGTTGCTCGAGCAAAGAAGAAACAAAAAAAACGAAACCATTAAATACATACCAGCTCCAGCCCCACAACCAACCTCTGGAACAGAAAAAGAAGACTTCCCGAGCCTACCCCCCCCCCCCCAAGCCGACAGCAAGAGTAAATCAACCCAGGCCATCCAGGCCCATGCATCACAAGAAACCAACCCTCAGTCATCAAAAATCACACAAAGTTCTCTAATCTGAATAATTTATTTAAATAACACTATGGTCAACCTGGATGAACTCACCGAGCGGTAGCTGACCTACTTCTTGAAATGAAAAAAAGCTACAACCAAACTGGATAAATTTACTATTTATAATAACTTTGTTCAAGGGATCTACAAATATTACATCTAAACAGGTAGGTGGAAAAATAGGAATACAAAAACGAAATTTTCTCAAAATAATTTTCTGTAACGTACATGGAGTTACAAACAAGCTCCATTTCGTCAGACACTTTCTCGATGCTCACAAACCAGACATATTCTTTCTTATTGAGACATTCCTTAAACCGAATAAATCCGTGAATTTCAGAAACCCCGATTAGTCTTCTTAGACAAGACCGCCCCGCAAATGTCGGCGGTGGCGGTATCGCAGTATTAATCAAAAAAGACATAAACTTCCAATTCCTGCAACCAAACAATTCATCAATTGAGCATGTCTCGTTGTTAATTTATAATAAACTCTAACTTGTAGGAGCATACAACCACCCCTTTAACAAACTATCAGAAATAGACTTTTTGAATATGACAAAGTCACACAATAGGGTTCTTATAGTGGGAGACTTGAATTGTAAGCATCCACTATGGGACTCCTATGCCACACACCCCAACACAAATGGAAATACTCTTCAAAGGTTTTGTGATAACTCTGATTGTAATATATATATATATATATATATATATATATATATATATATATATATTACGATCATGATTCTATCGTGCTAGAACTAAAAATAACACACACTATATATCCTTCACCCACAAAATTATTCGATTACACAACCACTAATTGGACACAATACAGAAAATACATAAACAACCACTTAACGATTACAGACAAAATTAAAGACATAAATCATTTATCAAACACTTACAAGAAGCAATCATTACAGCAAGAAACAAAACCACTACCCGGAAACCTAAACCTCAAAACCCTAACACCCTTCCCGATTACAGAATTAAAATAATAAAAGACAAAAACATAATCCGACGCAGATGGCAAGCATCTAGAGATGACAATGACAAAGAGATTCTAAAGTAGAATAAACATATTAATAAAGGAATATCGTGACTATACTTGAAAAATATTCTTAAATAAATTGTCACCACAGGATAATTTGCTATTCGATATCGAATTACAAGAAAACTGAAAGGTCCAAACAGGAAATTACAAAAATTATATCAAATGGCAAAACTTACACTCAAAAATCAGAGATTGCGGCAGCCTTTGAGGAGTATTTTCAAAACAATTTCACAATACAACAAACATTCAACATCACTCACACAGTACAAAATCACTTACATAAAACACACATTCTGCACACGAAAAACTTCACTCATGAAATATACAACACAATTAACACTCTCAAATATAAAACAGCGCCGGGGATAGATGTTATATCTACCTAACATCCTCCTCAAGAGTTTACCCAAAGAAGCTATAGTTCAACTAACGTACATAGCTAACTACATAGTTAAAACTGGCAACTATCCAGATATGCTCAAGACTTCCAATGTTATCTCCATTAACAAAGCTAATAAACAACACTGTTATGTGGATAGTTATAGACCCATTTCCTTGTTAAATAATATAGCAAAGTGATGGACGGAATTATACTGAATAGAATTCAAACATATGTTGACAAAAATAAGATAATACCTCTCGAGCAATACGGTTTCAGGGACGGTCACAGTACGGTAGTTCCAATCATTAGGGTGTTTAACTATATAAGAGAAGGATTTTATGCCAAAAATAAATCAGTAATGGTTACCATAGACATACAGAAAGCCTTTGACTCCGTATGGCACGAGGGGTTATTATATGAACTAATAAAACTAAAATTGCCTGACTATTCAATTAAAATTATAAAGTCGTACATTGATTCGCACATTTTACTCTAAGGTGAACGATGGACTGACGGGACCATTCACGATCCAAGCCGGCTTTTTCCAAGGATCAGTTTTATCACCTTTGTTGTACTCATTATTTACCCATGACCTCCCCACTTCCCGAAAAATCCTTACTGCCATGTATGCGGACGACACCTGTTTCGTATCTACTGCTCCAACATCAGAAATAGCACTACTAAACACTGAAACACACATCAACAACACATATTTTACCATACGTGAGAGATAACAAACTTACAATTAACACCTCCAAAACAAAGTACTTGTAACTCAGGAGGAGGGCAAGAAAAAACTCATTGCAATTACAGCTGTGTATAGATGGGCAATACTTGACAGCCAGTAATACATTAAAATACTTGGGTTATACCATGCATGGCAACACCAACGCCAACGCGCATATTGTCCAACAGGTATTAAAAGCCAAAATTGCAATGAGCCAATTGTACCCGTTAATTTATAACAACAGTAATCTCTCAACCACAAACAAAATCACAATATATAAACACATCTTACGCCCAATCTTAACATACGCCGCGCCAGCGTATTACACAGCAACGAAACATAACTTCAACACAATACAGGTGGTACAAAACAAGTGTCTACGCATGGCAATCAAATACACAACGGTTTATCCAAGACTTCCCAAAAATACCTGGTTACATGAACAAGCAGAGTTGCCCATTATCAAGGACTTCATAACTAAAATATCTACGAACTTTTATAACCACTGTCTCCCTAAAAATCTTCGTGACGCGCTCAGAGCCGCCAGTCGCGCAGAAGAGACCCTTGATAGTGGGTGTAGACTTCTGCATGGTACACTATTCGCATAACAAGTTGCTTATCTCCTAAAAACCAAATCATCAATATAGGGACTAAAACAGCTATTCAAAGCAGTCACTTTCAACAGACATAACATACACTCTATCCAAACAACATCTGTCATGTTGCTGTTCCTCATAAACTAAACTATATTCGATTTTGAAACCCTGGTTTTCAGCCGGTTTTCAGGGACAACTCAGTCGAAACATTTGGGGAGTCATATATATATATATATATATATATATATATATATATATATATATATATATATATATATATAAGCAAAAGGTGATGATTGTCAGGTATGCGGTCAGTATAAGAAATAAAACTATATTCTCATTCTCAATATTTCGCTATTGTTCAATAGCATCATCAGGAGACACTACAATAATTAAAATATAAATACAATGACAAAGATAGGAACACAAATACTTACAGATGTTAAGAGTCAGTAAAAGTTGATGTACACCACATTAAGGTACTAACTAGACTAATTGCTAATGATTAATTTGTAAAAATGGTTGTGGTGTGAATTGATAAAAACAAGAAACAATTTGAGTTAAAAACAAAACAACAAAATAAATAATCTGAAACGTATGAATAAATGGGGTGACAAAACAACAATATTAAAATGAATTTAAAAGGTGACAATAAATATCACTAAGTTTATTAGTATCAGATTTGAGGTTGATAGCATCCTTTTGTTTGTTGATGTGATACATTTCGAAAAATAAACGATTCCTGTATTGGTCAACTTTCTGGAGAATCTCTGTATCGTCATAACTAAACGTATGGCCCGTCTTTATAAAATGATCCACCACTACACAGTTATTCTTGCCTACTCGACAATCACTTCTATGTTGGGTAATACGGTTTTTTAACCATTGAGAAGTTTGACCAACGTAACATCCCGGACACTGCGAGCAATTTATTTTGTAAATCACGTTGGTTTGTAATAATGAAGGTGTTTTATCTTTAACTTTCGAAAAAAGGAGAGAAATAGTTGTCAAATTGTATTTAGCAACTCTGAAATTGGTGAACTGTTTGAACAGTGGTAAAATCAGTTGAGTTAAATTATTGATGTAAGGAAGTCTTTTGTACAGAGTAGCCTGTTGATTGAAATTGTCAACCTGACCATCGTAGAAGTCTGTGTTATAAATTAATTTTTTTAAAATGTGTTTGGGATAACCGTTGTTAACGAAAATATCAAATAACGATCTTAAGTTCTTATTAACAAATTTTTCATCACTGACGTGTAGAATTCTATTTTTCATTGTTAATACTAAGTTGTACTTCTGACTCTTAGGATGATCAGAGTAGAAATTTAAAAACCTTCCAGATGATGTTGGCTTTTGATACCAATCTAACAAGATAATGTTATTGTCGGATCTCATTACTCTGGTGTCCAAGAATGGTAAGCTGGCCCCACTCTCCAATTCCATAGTGAATTGTAAATGATTATCAAATGAATTGAAAACATTAAGTGTAAAATCAGTCTTATCAAAGGGAACAGCACAAATTATGTCATCGACATATTTATACAAAAAAGGTAATTTGAAGGGCAATTTAGGGATTACATTGTCAAGTAGCTCGTCAAGGACAAGAGTGGCTAGAACAGGACTGATGGGGGATCCCATCGGTGTGCCAAAAATTTGGCGATAAAATACGTTGTTGAAACTGAAAAAAGTGTTATCAAAAATAAATGTAACCAATGATAAAAAACTATCCTTGGATAATGTAGTGAAGGGTTCCAACAATCATCACCTTTTGCTTATATAAATAGTACGGTCGATAATTACCACAGGATAATCATTTGTTTTGATTTTCTGATTTAAAAATATATATATATATATATATATATATATATATATATATATATATATATTCGGGACACACTTATTAAATTCAACCAGAACAATTGAGTAATGCGAGCAGGCAATGAATCATATACCGCTCCAGATCGACACCAAGGTAAAGGAAAATGCCAGACCTTCGGCCCTACTATGTAATTATTTTTTCACCACCTTTGTAAATGTAAAACGAAAAACAATTGTTATTAAGGATATTTTTAAACGAAAAAAAACGACGCGTTCTTAACAAATTGAAATTAAATGATTTTGAGTTAGAGGTGGGAGTAGCTGAAGAATAAGTAACGTTCCTAAATAACTAAGTAATGAAAATAGAAACATGTCACAACGACATGTTACAAATCTGTTCATGTCGAGGTTGATAAAACTCAAACAATTGTTTAATTGAATATATTAATGAATACATTTTAGCAAGAGATATTTTAAACTAAGTATAAACATAACTATAAAAATTATATAAATTATTTACTATAAGAAGAAGAATTGTTAACATCTAGGAATCAATTAATTTTCTGTTCTGTTTGTCGATAACAACGAAGGTATGTTATTGGTACGAGTTGAACTTGACAGTCCTAGCAAATTATAGGTCACGTATAATTAATTTAAGTGTTATTTAGTGTGTAAATAAATCACAGAGCTACTTGTCCAGATGTTTACTTTCACCCTATAATTTAGGTTAGGGTAAGTTCACAATTACTTTAATCCATGACATAATCTTGAAGTTTATGGTCGTTATCCGTCACAACTATCAACACTTCATACAACTCATGGCTATCCTTCCATTTTCTGCTCCACCATTATAGATACAACACATGGTGATCCTACAAACTGAATGTATTAATTGATCCTGTTGAACGAATTTCTTAGTACATGTCACATATCAACGTCGTTGGTTGGTCATTAAAAATGAGTGGTAAAGCAACGAAACGGAACTGACTGAAAATGGAGCAGTTAATAATGACTTTATAGTACAGGAAGAAGCAATCAACATACACCATACAGTTTTACTGAATATAATAACAGTAGTAGCGGTACTTGAATTGATTTCGTCCATTTGAAAAATGCATAGAAGGCAGCTGAAGAGGAGCATCACGAGAAACATCGGGATGCAGCAAACGACAGGAACCTTAAGAGTGTAAAAATTGTAAGTTATATGGGTACAATATAATTTAATGATGAACATTTTTTTCTGAAATGATCCAAAGTGTTAATATTTGAGGATATCATTAAGTAAAGTAAAAGGATTTTGAAAAAGGATATATCTACCTAAAAATCCGAATATTCGTATAGACATAATTAATAATTTAGAACTTCTTTATAATAATTTTATTAAGTTAGTTAGTAAAAATTGGAGTAATTTAGGCAAATCACAGCAAAGTTTTTGCCAAAAATATTTCGAAAAAGTCATAGATGAAATGTCAAGGTCGTTCGAAGCATTAAATTGTCATATTCAAATACCTACATTAATTTTTCAAGAGATTAGTTCTGAGGGATTACAAACAATAAGCAAAAGCGAGTAAATGGCGTTAAGTATGAGTGATTTTTTTAATTTTGCGAGCGAGGTGCTACCGAATGGGTTCAATGGTGAAGCAAGTAAGTTGCAATCATTTTTAGACGCATTATGTTTACTACAATTGAATTCGACAGGCAACGAGAATAATGCAATATTATTCGTTAAAACAAGATTAACAGGCAAGGCTAGAAGTCTAATCACGTCAGAAAATAACGTGTTGGAAATCATAGAGACACTAAAAAAAGGAATCCAAGGTGACAGCCGAAGTCTACTATTAGCCAAGTTAAATAAGTTACGTCAAAACAATGAGGAACTCAGAAGCTACGCCACAGAAGTGGAAAAAATAGCAGAAAACTACAATCAGCATATATAGCGGAAGGAATTCCGACGGAATTAGCAAAGAAATACACCACTGAGGCAACAGTAAAATTGCTAACAGTAATCGCAGCATCAGACACCACAAAAACAATTATATCAACGGAAAATTTCTCGACACCACAAGAGGTGTTGACAAAACTGATGTCAATAGATGTAACTGTTAATCAACAACAGGAAAAAGTTTTACATTTCAGGAAAAGCTACAACACTTTTCAGCAAAAAAATAGATTCAGCCTAAATAGAAGTTACGAGAATGTGTGCAGAAAATACAATAGGCGACATTCAAAATACAAAAATGTCCAGAGAAACCAAAATATTGACGGAAATTATAGGAAACAAGACAAGCAAAATCGTCGTAAAAATATAAAAATATGTGAAGGTACTGAGAAAAATGAAAACCTACTGCAATTGGAGTTTTGAATGATCAGAGCGAAACAAGTAACGAATTCACAATTATCGATAGTTGTACAATTTTAAATATAGATTTGTCACTTTCAAATTTCATGGAAATTTTCACTAATGTCTTGAATAAAATTAACAATTTCATATTAGATACCGGAGCAGACAATTCACTAATCAACTGTCTTGAAAATCTTCCGCATCACTTAATACAAACTAACAAGATATTGAATATTAACGGTATAACTAAAGGAATAGCTAACACATTAGGTAAAATAGATGTACTTCTATACAGGGTATCCCGCATAAGAACCGACACAGAGCAAATGCGTATAGGGAAGCCCAAAATATGACGATTGGGGGCAATCTACCTGTTGGAATTTACACTAATTCCAACTGTTCTAATTATATATTTCGAGACACCCTGTACATATGTATTGGCGTAGATGTCGCTGGGTGTCTAGCAGTAACAAATCTCTGCGCGCGCAATTGCATTTTAAAGGAGAACAATAGTAACTTTCGTCGGAAGCACACCGAATGTATGTGTATCTACACGCTGTGACAACCCGATGTTCAAATTGAGTGTTTAGTTCAGTTTTTAGTCGCTCTACATCCAATCACAATTGCATCACTCGCACGTTGTTAATTCTCCCTGCTCTGTATTAAAACGTTGGTCAGGTTTATGATATGTTTTTTATTTTAGTGTGATAATTATTTCATGTTAATCGCCAAAATCACAGTGTTGCCAAATATTGGCAAGAACAATTCTTGTGGATAATTTTTCACATATTTATTTATTTTGTCTTATATGGTCTTTCTACTTTCTAAGTGGTATCATTAAAGATCAGTTGAAATTAAACTGACTTTTTATTGGTATTGTTCAACCTTTCGTGGTCAGCGGAGACAGGATAGTGCACTTAAACGTCAACAACCACCGCACCAAAAAATAATACAGTCCACTTAGCTTACTGCCCGTCTTCGCTCCCCGACACTACCTCTATACCAAGCTGCATCCCTGAGGAGTTATAGTGCCTCAGAGTGGGGCCCAAAATTTCGAATAAAATTAATTCCTTTGCATCCCTTTAACTTAAAAATACCAAATTTGGTACACTGTATCAGACTGTTAGACTATTAAATAATGGTAAGTAGAAGGCGATCGAACCATTCTAGGGAGTTAATTAGGGGTGACCTAACCTTAAAATTTCACAGAATTTTTCTATCTGTTACTTGATTTGAAAATTTTTATTTTTATACCATGGACAACTTAATTCTTAAACTTTTTTACTCTTGTAATTTTGCACAAAACTTTGTAATTTTCAAGGAAACATCGAATAACCAAAGACATGTTTTCAACAACGCTATTTAAAAAGTTACAAAAAAGTCAAGAGTTGGCTATGAATTTATAAATCCAATTTGACAATTTGGAATTCAGTTCTTGTAGTAAGTGAATTGTTATAATTTTTTTAAATGGGTGGAAAATTCTCATTTAGCGAACAAGTGGATATTATTGGTTAGGTTAGGTTTTTGTGAAGGAAACTGTAGAAGAAGCGTGAAAGAATATCGGAGGAGGTTTTCTAATCGCGTAGTTTCTCACAGGGATACATTATCTAATATTGAAAGACGGGCTCGAGAAACAGGAAAGTTTTATAGTGTTAATCGAGAACGGAATGTTCAAATGAGTGTGCGAAATGAAGAACTCATTTTGGATACAACTGACGATCAACGGCATATTAGCACTAGAACTTTATCTAGACAGAGTAGCATATCAAGATCATCTGTACACAGAACTATTAGACGTAATTTACTCCGTCCATATCATGCTCATAAAGTGCAAGAATTGTTACCTCAAGACTTGGTTCAGCGAGTGAATTTCTGTCGATTTATTTAACCTTAGGATATTCACTTTCAAAAGAAGATTCTTTTTACTGATGAGGCTTGCTTTACTCGTAGAGGTATTACAAATATGCATAACTATCATGAGTATTCAGATGAAAGCCCTCATGTAATAACTCCTCGACATTTCCAACGTGAGTTTAATGTTAACGTTTGGGTCGGCCTTATCGATCATTATTTGATTGGACCAGTTATTTTAGCACACCGGCTAACAGGCGAAACTTATTTAGAGTTTCTCCAAAATACTCTTTCGGATTTATTTGACGATTTGCCACTACGATTGAGATTGCAAAATTGGTTCATGCATGATGGAGCACCACCTCATTTTATTGTCAACGTAAGAAACTTTTTAAACCGCCAATATCCAAATACGTGGATTGGACGAGGAAATAATTGTCCTCAAGATTGGCCTCCCCGCTCACCGGTCCTCAATAAATGTGATTACTTTCTTTGAGGGGCGTTAAAGGAGTCTTGTTTATTATTCTCCAGTTGATTCCCGAGAATTGTGGAATCACATTACAGATAAATGCAATACCTATAATAACAAATGATTATCAGCTACTGGCCAGAGTCGACTTCAATTTTCGGCGAAGAATAATTTTGTGTCTAAGTGAAAATGGTACAGGTTAGCAAAAATAGCTGAAAGTTTGAAAATGGACACGCCCACGATGCGCGTTGGTCTCAATACGGAAAGTAGGAGATAAGACAGTTTATGATTAAACTTTAACGAGTGAAGAACTAGGTATAGTCTGCGAAAAAGTAGGTATTGAGGCGCATAAAAATGGAATTACAGTCGAAGTTGAAAGGAAAAGTTTTAAATGGACAAACTCGAGAAGTGGTAGCAAATGTTATACATTTTACGAGAAGAGAGGCGGAAAATAACGGGTCATTGCAAGATTTTAAAAAAGTCCAGTAGCGTGTGGTATTGGCAACAGGAGTCTGTTTAAGTAGCGTTCAACAAATTTCACGTGAAATTAAGGTAGTTGAAGACGGTGAATGCTCGTCGTTTGAAACACCTAACAAAAAGAGAAAAAAAGCGCTTCAAATCCTGTCTAGATAATTTTCTCCGAAGGTATATAAATTTTTATATTACAGAAAAACAAGTTCCAACTTTGAAGCGGATTCATCGAAAATTTGTAGGTGAGTATAATTATACAGGTACCCGAAAGTCTCTTCGGCATGTTATTAAATAATGGGATTTAGTTGGCGAAAAACTAGAACAAATAGGAAGATGTTAATGGGAAAACCCGAAATAAGACATATGAGACTTAACTTCTTACGAGGTATGAAACGTTATAGAGACGAAAATAGACCAATTATATATATGGACGAAACGTATATCTATTCGTGTCATAGTAATCAAAAGAGCTGGTCTGATAGTTCCAACGAGGGGTTACATAAACCAGTATCAAAGGGACAGATGGTAATTATAGTACATGCTGGAGATGAAAATGGTTTTGTGAAAAATGCTCACCTTAGATACAAATCTAGCGATAAAACCGGAGATTATCACAATACCATGAACGACGAGAACTACAAAAAGTGGTTAGGTTAGGTTAGGAGATGTTAGTACTAAATTTACCATCAAATAGCGTTTCAGTGATCGACAACGTACTTTATCATAATGTACAGAGTGAAAAGGTACCAAATTTCTCTTGCAGAAAAGCTGAAATGTAGCAGTGGTTGACAAAGCGAAATATGGGATTTACGGCTGATATGCTAAAAGCAGATTTATACAATCTTATAAAGTAACACAAACCTCGGTACAAAATATACGAAAGCGATAAAATTCTTACAGATAAAGGACATTCCATTTTACGATTACCTCAATATCATCCGGATTTAGTTGTTGATGACATAACAATAACTCTAGGATCTAATAATGACAGTGAAAGTGGAACTGATGAAACCATCTCAGATTCAGAGCCTGATATATCAGAAATAATATGAACGCGAGGTATACTTTTATTGGTACAAATAAATTTCACTATTCCACGATTAAATATCATCGTGGAATAGTGAAATTTATCTGTACGGACAAGTATACCTGTTTATTTCCTTTTTCAATATATTTCCATACTCTTGTTACGTTTTATTACATATTTTTTCAAAATAATATAAATAAATACACAACGCATAGAAATTTCCTAATTTTTATCGCCTTAATTTTATAGGTAAACAATTTCTATATTAATTGTGCACTGGATTGTACCAATAGGGACCGAGGAAGATGACGTTTATGTCATCTGCCGTGAAAAAACACAAATAATGTGATGTAAACACTATTAGTAGTACTAGTAGTTTTGTATAATCAGCGTTTTTAAATGTTCATTTTTTAAAACTGATATTAAATGTTTGTGATGTCGTCATCAAAAGTATCTTTCTGTATTCATGGCTGTTCAAATATGCTGTATAAAAATACTACGCAGTTGAAATTTTGTAGTTTCTCCGAAAATTCATTGAACACTGCGTGGATAACCTTGAAACGTCCAAAATGAATAAATGCAGTAGAACCCATATGTAATTAAAATGTTCTAATTAAAACATTTTGTTAACTATCATTTTGTGTATAATCAGCATGATACTACAATTGGCAGCTATTAGAAAAGTTCTAAACTTTCTTTTTACATAAATAAAAGATTATTATCGAGAGAATAAAATGTTGTTTTCTGTACGATTTCATTGATTATATAAAATAAAAAACTAGTTATGTGTTTGCTGACTTTAATATTATATAATAAGTTCAAATAATTAAATACTATTAAGGGGAAGAAAGTAAACATTTGTACATAACGAATCACTTCAAGTTTTTTAATTACCTTTCAGAAAACATTGGGAGGATTGGGAACTAAATAAAAATACTAGAATTTGCAGTGCTCATTTTGTCAAAAATCATATAATCCCCTACACCCATCTTACATACCAACAATTTTTCCTGGCAAAGAAAATAAAAAGATCTATTAATTTTTTGCATTTTGTAGGTTGTTTATTATACTATTTACATCACAATGTTTTTCTTATTTAACACCAGGGCGCTCTACTTTCGGCATAAGTGCTGCCTCTATAGTTCCGTCTCGATCCCTATATCGACAGAAATTGTTAAGCGCCTTGGGTATCCTTTTCCCCCCGAATGCGTTCTCACTTTATCGTTCGCGCAGCGAAGTGGGGACCTCACACTTCCAGCTATTTTTGCTTAATAATAATCATTTTCAGCTATTTCTTTAAATTAAAATGTTCATGTTCTTTCTAAAATATTATTAATTTGTTTTTCCAATAAATTGTTCTTATTTAAATGTATCTATTAATTTGTTAAATCTGAAATTAAATTCATGATATGAATGGAGTAAATTACGTCTAATAGTTATTCGACTTTTCCTTGGAAATGACAAAGTTTTATGCAAAATTACAAGAGTAAAAAAAGTTTTAGAATTAATTTATCCATAGTACGAAAATAAAATATTTTATATCAACTGACAGATAAGAAAATTCGGTTAAATTTTATGGTTATGTACTTCACTAAATGAGAATTTTCCACTCATTTAAAAACAATTATAACAATTTACTCACTACAAGAACTGAATTCCAAATTGTCAAATTTGATGTATAAATTCATATCCTCTAGACTTTTTTGTAACTTTTTAATAACATTGTTGGAAACATGTCTTTGGTTATTCGATTTTTCCTTGAAAATGATAAAGTTTTGTGCAAAATTACAAGAGTAAAAAATGTTTAAGAATTAAGTTATCCATGGTATGAAAATAAAAAATTTCAAATCGAATAACAAATAAAAAAACTCTGTGAAATTTTAAGGTCAGGTCGCCCCTAATTAACTCCCCAGAATGATTCGATCGCCTTCTACTTACCATTACTTAATGCTCTTAATAGTCTCATACAGTGTACCAAATTTGGTATTTTTAAGTTAAATGGTTGCAAATAAATTAATTTTTTTTGAAATTTTGGGCCCCACTTGAGGCCCTATAACTCCTCAGGGATGCAACTTGGTATAGAGGTAAATTTCCCCCAATTGTAATATTTTGGGCTCCCCTATACGCCTCTGCTCTGTGTCGGTTCTTATGCGGGATACCCTGTATATTGATATCGTACTTTCATGTAATTGATGAAAATTTTCCGATTCCCACTAACGGAATTATAGGAAGATATTTCATAAACAAATAAAATTGTATCTTAGATTATTCACAGTTAGAACTGCACATACATTCCAAGTCAAGAAATTCAGTAACTATTCAAATTTTATAAATAAAGCAAGGGATGATTGATACGCATATGCGAGGATGTTTCCTTACTGTTACAATACTACACCGAACTCATACTACGGCTACACACCCTTCGAATTAGTATATGGGAGAAAATCGAACATACCAGAACATTTAAATACAGGAATATAACCACGGTATGACTTCGAATCGATTTACAACGAGTTCAAGTACACACTTCAATACGCACACGAGCGAGCTAGGGAGTTTTTATTGAAACACAAAGTAGCTACAAAAAATAAGATTGAACAAGATTCAATTCTTGTAGAGTTTAAGGTAGGAGAATTAGTCTTATTAGAAAGAGAGGAAATAACAAAATTTGATTCTTAATATTTAGGCCCATTTCAAATTACTAAAATAGAAGGCGTCAATTGCGAAATCCAATGAAATAATAAACATGATTCATAAAAACAGACTGTGTAAATATAGCCATTAATAATAATTGTAAAAGATGAATGTCATGAACGGTAAAAAGTGTAACAAATAAACATAAACATTCACGGACAATAGACGTTATAAACTAAATAAAAGCGAAAGACAGTGCAGTGAAAACATATCGTGTTTTTTCGGAAAATTCCATATGTAATTTTTCTCTCCCAAGAAAGGGTGATATATTGGTTATTAACGCCGAAGGTTAGAAACAATGCGTACGAACTAATATGAAATCAGATCATATCGAGGTTGATAAAACTCAAACAATTGTTTAATTAAATATAGTAATAAACACATGTTAGCAAGAGATATTTTAAACTAAGTCCTAGTAAATTAGAGATCATTTATGGTTTATTTGAGTTTAATTTAGTGTGTAAATAAATCCCAGTGCTACTTGTCGAGATGTTTACTTTCACCCTATAATCCACCCCGGGGTAAGTCCACAATTACTTTAATCCATGGCATAATCTGTGTTTCTAAGTGAAACATACCGTTTATTAGTTATTATTCAAGTCAAGCACGTGCAATCCAAGTCGAAACTCATCGTTTTCAGTAACTAAGTCAAAAATACCATTTCTTAGTTAGTATTCAAGTCAAGCACGTGTATTCAAGTCAAAACTCATCGTTTCTCAGTTATTAAGTCAAACAAATAATTTCTTAGTTAGTATTCAAGTCAATCACGTGTACTCAAAAGTCGAAACTCATCATTTTTACGTGAAATTGTCACTAAGTCAAACATACCGTTTCTTAGTCAGTCAAGTGATACCAAAGTAGAGATATACAGTCGCTACAATTACCTCATCAAGCCGAAACAGTTCGTGATTACTGATCTTAATAGCGTCAAAGTTCACCCAATAATCCATTTGTACGATTCATTGTAAATTTGTATATAATAAACTAATAATTTCGACATTAACGTTGTCAAATTGAGATTACTAATATAGTTGAATATGTCTACTACAGCCGACAAAAGCTCAATTAATTAATATTCAAAAACGGTAACTTTTTTGGTCGGATACTCATGGGAGATTTCAGAAAAAAGAAGAATGATTTTTTAATGCCTAGACCGTGAAAGTATTATTTCTATGATCAATAAATGTCATTAAAACTGACGTATTTGTGTACCTAGGCGCGAAAGTGCTAGTTTTTCGGGCCGACAGAAGAAATGGCCAATTCTGGAGGCCCGGAAAACTACTTTCGCGACTCAATAGTTTTTATCCTACACATAAAATTATTAGATTCTAAAATGACAAAAAGAAAGGTGCGAAATATTTTGACTATACCGTTTAATGTTATGAGTCATAAAAAATGGTAAATGATTTGTCGAAAATAACATTTTCGCTATACCTTACAATTCAATAAACACATGGTTCTATTTTCCTTTTGACTTTTCAGGTCGCAAATTTAGTGTAGTCTACCTTGCTTTTTGCGTAATCCCTTCCGGTGTATTATAGCCGCCGTGGATTCGTCCATATTATGTAACACACTGTTTTCAATCTTAGTTTTTATGTCAACGAAACTCTAAGGGTACATTCACAATGAACCAATTAACAATTACAATTAGCCCTAGAACCTTGTAGACTGTCATTGCAGTTCAGCGTTTATAACTAAACATATTAGTAAGCATACTTAATACTTTAGCATGCGCACAAGTTATCTCATTTTGTGAGGTTAGAAGTTATTCTTCTTCTTCTTCTTTTTTGAGATCTTGGGCTCAATTCTTCCGAACTATTTAGCCAGATGAAATTTCCTACCTAGATAATTATAATCACTGAAAGAAGCTGCACTCACGTGCGTCTGACCATAGTCATCACTCCTTCCTGTCTGAAATTAAAGGTTTACATAGATTTCCAATTCACATTAAACTTTAGTTCATGTGAAAATCTAAAGTCACAAAAGTTTACAAAGCCATTTACAATTTACAGTTGATGTCCTTCAGAAACTTACAAACTAACAAAACTACACAATCAGCAGTCTCTCTCAATATACAATTTAGATTAAGCACCATAGCAAGCGGGTTAAACCATTTAATTATGTCTATATAAAATTTGTCCCTTACACCTTTGTTAATTGCACACTCAAAAAAAATGTGGTTAAGATTAGCTACTGCTCCACAATCGCACAAAGGTGACTCTATCAGTCCAATTTTGTTTAGGTGATCTTTGGCGGAATAACAGTGCCCAATTCTTAATCTTGAATAAGTGGATAATTTAGATTTGTTCAATTGGCTTTCACTAAACCATGGCTTTCTAGGAAAGTGATCCAATAGCCTGTATAAATGTTGACCTTTCAAAACACACAATTCTCTCCATTCTTCTTCCCATAATTCGTAGATATCAGATTTAATATTAGGTAAAATATTTCTACTTATATTCAACCAAGTTGAAATTTATATGATCCAACTCAAGGCTTTTCTTGGGGAGCGTATCTGCCATGTCGTTCCCCTTTATGGAGGTATGGCTCGGAAGCCATCCCAATTTTATAAGGATGTTATTTTTCTTAGCCTCCCATAAATCGTGTCTGATCTCCAGCTCTGTGTTTTCCGAGGAGCCGCTGATACCACATCTAGTTATTTTACTTAATGCACTTGCTGAGTCTGATAATATTAACGCTTTAGGTATGTTACATTCTATAATTCTTTTAATTGCAATGGAAATGGCAAACATCTCCGCTATGCATATACTGGCTTCATTACAGATTCTGACTGAAGTTGTATTAGTGATAATGTTGTGTTTGTTGTAAATACCAAATACAACTCGATTTTGTGTCTTTGGATCCGTCCGTGAAAAATATCTGCCAATCATGCCATTTTTCCATGATAATATTATTAAATAGGAGGTCATTATTAAACGAGTCTTCACATAGATCAAATGAAATAAGGGGATGTGAAGTATTTGAGACTCAAATTCATAAAGATAGCAAGGAAATTTATCAATTTTTTTTAGAATAAGAAGATAGACGAGAGCTCTATATTGTATATTGTTGTTATTCTGGTACAATTCCAGAAGACCTCTTGAAACTACATTATTTTCAAATACTTAATAATATACTTTTCCGCTAGCCAGATCATCCTCCACTTAAAGGGGAAGTTCACAAGTTTCAGCCAGTAGTGAAACCGTGGGCGACGTTTTCATCGCACCTAATACCACCCTGAGTTCTCTGAATTGAATTTTATCCAATTTGTAAAGGTTCTGAAGGGAAGAATTATAAATGAGGATAGTGTCAAAATCAAGGTGGGATCTTACCAATCCCCTGTAAATCATCATCATGTGCACCCCAGGAATTCCCTCCCACAGACCTCATGACATCAATGCCCTTTTGGGACTTAACAACTATGTTATCAATATGAATATTGAATTTTAGTTTATCATCAGACAACTTCCAGATAGTTATATCTATTCACAAAGTCAATGGAATGTCCATTGACTATTATATAGTAGTGTAGGATAAAAACATATTTTTTTTAAGACCGTCAGAAACTATACACTTTCCGGATAATTGTTTGTCCAGGTAATAACGTTTTCCCGATCAAAACCGGAAAATGAACGTCAGGGACCGGCAAAAACTTTTTCCGAAGCAGTCATTGTTCTCAATTGTAGATGTTAAAAAAACTGTTACTTTGATTTATTTTAACTTTCAGCGACCAAATACTAATAAAAAGAATTCTATTTAACCCCCATTACTGATTTTTATTAGGTCTTGTTGAAACTTACCACAGACTTCGGCAAAAATGCGTCGAAAATATACAGTAGATGATAGGATTTGCCGCAGAGTTCAGTGGCGCCAAACTTTGTACAAATGTTGCTATCGCAATATTTGTTTGAGTTTGGGGTATCTGCTCGTATACTTGCAGAAGATCAAAAATCATGTACGGACTCCAGCATAGAATAAACACTGAAAAAAATACAGTTATTAGTCAACATTGCCTAAATAAAATGTTTGTTTACTTATTCCATAATGGAAGAAACTGGGTGGAAAAATGAGGAAAGTTTTCTACATATACAGTGCCATCTCATAAGTACGCACCATATTTGAGATATACCATTGAAATTTGGATTTTACATTGTAATTTTATAATTGGAGAGCTTTTGAGAATTACTCATATCGTGCTAGGCTGTCTAAAAGCTTATCTGTTTGCTTTTCGCGTACGCTTGTCTCACTCTCTTCTTTTATAAGACATTCAATCCAATTGTTCTGAATATGAAATGAAATTATCAGGGGCGTATCTTGAAATGCCTGCGCCCCTGGCGAAATTCCGTGATCCTTCCCTCCCCCCTTTCCAAAAAAGGTCCCCATTACTTGCTGCCACAATTTACCCCCACTATTACTTTTCGCCAGCCCTCTTTACGATGCGAGAAAAGTATTGGTTTACCCCAACAACAGTTGAAATTTCCGATTTTTTTAGTTATTTTTATGTTTCTCAGGGAGAAAAATACGAAAAAGGGTATTCAGAAAGAAAATCCTGTTGTTGTAGTCTGCCACTTATTGTAATTACGTCTTGTTAACACGATACAGTCTCCGGAGTGCATAAAATCACCAATTTTATGATTGGTTTTTGGTTACGGTATTTTACAGATGAACTCTACTTATTTTTAGCTTACCAATGCCAGTACAACGGGTGCTATGGTACCTGAAGTAGCACAGTTTTGGTAATTTTTGGAGAAATTTCGGTTTGTTAGCCCGATACAGCCTTAGGAGTGTGAACAAGTGAGCAATTTTCTGATTGGATTTTATTCAAGGCATATCACAAATGAACCCTATTGATTTTCAGCTCACCCGAGGCAGTACGACGGGACCTATAAATACAGATAACTACATATTTGATAATTTTTGTAGAAATTTCGGTTTGTTAGCACGATATAGCATTCGGAGTGTAAACAAGTGACCAATTGTCTGATTGGATATTGTTAAGGGTGTCTCAAAGATGAACCTTATTGATTTTCAGCTCACCAGATCCAGTACAACTGGA
Organism: Galeruca laticollis; assembly: GCA_963921935.1. Taxonomy (NCBI): domain Eukaryota; kingdom Metazoa; phylum Arthropoda; class Insecta; order Coleoptera; family Chrysomelidae; genus Galeruca; species Galeruca laticollis. Next base: position 57,649,052 of record OY998177.1, read on the forward strand.
CCTATGAATCCAGATATTCTACATATTTGGTCATTTTTGCAGAAATTTTGTTAGAACGATGCAGTCTCCGCAGTGTATACAAGTGACCAATTTTATGATGATGATATTGTTAAGGGCGTCTCACAGATGACCCCTAATAATTTTCAGCTCACCAGAGCCAGTACAACTGGACCTATACATCCAAATATACATTTTTGGACAAATTTAGTTTTGTCACCACGATACAGCCTCCGGAATATATACAAGTGCTTTTCACAGTTGTAAATGAAGAAAAAGAAAAAGTTATTTTTTTGGAAATCTACCGAAAATGTGCCGATCGAAAAATGCCAGTAGCCGAAGATTTTTTTTGAATACCAAAATGTCGAATGTTTTAATCAAGTTGTGGTGAAAAATTCATTTGGGACTTTTCCATTTAAAATTACAACATATTTAAAGTAAAAAAATTCTAAAGCGTACACCGGACATGCTTTTAGAAGGACATCTGCAACTTTTTTGGCTAATAAAGGAGTTGATGTTATGGCATTAAAGAGGCATGAGGGTTGGAAAAGTTTCACTACACCGGAGAGTTACATGTAGGAATCGATTGAAAATAAAGTGCAATTTGCTAATCAAATTCTACATCATCACGATTTCCATATGAATATCGAACAACGTCAGCTCCTACTTCCGCTCCAAGTAGTTCCAAACCAAGTTAAGCTCTGTTGCTTAACATTAACACAGATCAAGAAGTACATTACCAGCAAAGCAAAATGCCTTTTATTTTCAATAATTATGCTTCAAACTGTTTAATTAATTTTAATATGCATTTAAAGTTAATTTGTTTATTTTGATATTTTGTTATATGGTTTTGCGTTATTTTTAATTTTGAATAAAGTTTTTGTAAAAATCCCAAATTTTTACGTATAAAAGGCCCAATGACCGTAAGTACCTTACTTACAGCCCTAGAGTCGTATATACAACCTATTTTCATGGTAACACTGTTAGTAAATTAATACAAAAAAGCGATCTTGCAAAAACATCTTTTAATAACCGTTGAGGGTTTAGAATTTATTTCATATTTGTTGTAGTTTGTGTTAGAAAACTAAAGAGTGTATTTTTCAGATTTCTCCGCTACTTGTAAGGATTTATGAAAATACGTAAAGTCTTTCCTTTTAAATGTTTGTTAAACATTTGTCGGAATGAAAATGGTTTTTTATAGCAATAAATCAAATAATATTTTCTTGAAGACTGCTTGTCAAATTTGAAAAACATTAGTTGCCGCAATTTTGAGTTTTGCTTAATAAGTGGAAAATGAGTATGTTCGCGCCACCCTCTTAGTTTCGATAAAATTCGGCGCACCGCTCATGGATTATTTTCATTAAATTTTTAAAACTGAGTTCTTGTACATTTTGATAAAGGACTAGTTTTTAAATCTGGTAATTAACGTTAATGTTTTCGCTGAAGGACCGTTCGTTCTAAAATAATTCTTTAATTCTCTCATTGTAAAACCGCAGAATCAGTTAAAACCGCGACATGTGTCAAGTTCTTTTATTTTGTTCTACTATTATTCGCAAATATAGACATTTGAATAAACTTTAGTTAGTGTCACAAAGGCCAGGACTTCCACTATAAGTCAAACGATCGATTGTGAAAACTCATAGTGTGTTGCAGACACAGATACCTTTGGTAAGTACATTTAAATTGGAGTTTATTGTTTATGTTGTCGATTCGCGAATTGCATAATTAAATAAATCTACAGTCCATTGTTTTTTGAGCTAACATTTTGGTCCCGTACGAGACGCATATATTGTTCTATATTGCAGTTAGCAAGTCGACATATATTTGCAAATAATATTTTCATATATCTATCAAAACCGCATTTTTTGTATTCATTAAAAATTTGTTTTATTTTAAAATTGGAACAAATTTCCTACGTTTATCGGACTCGTGTTGAATAAAAACTAGAAGTAATTTAACTGGTTTTTTCATCATTGTCAAATTCTTGTTTTATTATTGAGTTCACTGTTGTCTATACACTGGTTTTTGATTCACTAATTTTTATCTGGTAGATCTCGAGTTAATTAATTAGTGATTATCCGCGTTCAAAATATTTTTACGTTTACCGGGGCAGGACGATACATTCTCAAACTATTAAACTTATTCTTATGTTCTTTATATCTTTCATTTATTATTTTTTATCAACTGTTTCTTATTAATTGTAAGTTAATTTACATTTATCAAAAGGCTGCTGATGAAAAGAATCGTAAATTAATGATGCAATACATAGCAAGGCGACAAACGATTTTCTCCGATGCTACTAGCAGCTGGGATGCAGTTAAAGATTGCACTTATGAGCAAATTGCTGTTGCGAAGGTATATCATGATGATACCGCGCGATTGCAAGATTATTTTAAACTAATCAATGATAAGATCAGTGATCTCAGCTGTCCCCTACCTCCAGCGGATAACGTCGATACAGAAGTACCTTCCAATGCTTTTCGCACCATTCTTTTCAAAATAAGAGCTAAGTTTGTACAACTTAATAATGAAAAACCGACTCCAACTACTACTCCTGTCATCAGCGTCAGTCCGAGCTCTCAAAGTAATGTTGCATTACCTAAAATTCATTTACGACTTTTTCTGGTGATATTAAGAAATGGCCGGAATTCTTCGCACTGTTTCAATCCCTTATACATATAGCACGTCTCTCTCCCCTATCGAAAAGTTCCATTTCTTACGCTCCAACCTAAGCGGAAGTAATCTCTCAGTTGTTTCTAGCTTACAGCTAACAGATGAAAACGGCCCTGGTCAACAGATATCAATCTCCCTGCAGAATAGCTCTTGTCTATTTAAATAAAATTCTAAAATTCAAACCAATTTCTTCTAATTCACTCAGCAATTTGAAACATTTTCACGAGACGCATAAAAATTCTGTACAGACTATTAAAGCATTATCCATCGATGATCTAGCCAACTTTATTTTGTTAACTTTATCATTAAATAATCTTGATGCACGTACCGCTAAAGCTTTCGAAGATCGAAAATCTTCAGAAGGAGTTCCGCGATTTAATGATATGTTGAAATTCGTAAAACATCAGATCAAAACATTTGAAATAATCTCTACCCCCGCAAGTTCTAGCCCCAATACTCGTACCACGGTCGCTTCTAGATCAAATTCATTCATTGCCAGTCGTAATTCAAATTCTTCAGATTCAAATTCACATCGTTCTGTTCATTGCGATTCAAAAATCCTGTCTTGTATATTTTGTCACAAGGCACACTCATTGTCCTCCTGTTCTGCATTTTTTCCTCTTTCTAGAGATGAAAAGATTAATTTTATCAAGCAACTCAAACGTTGTTTCAACTGTTTAGGTTTCCACCTGAAATCACAATGTAAATCTACATCTGGCTGCCGTAAATGTAATTCTCGTAATCATCATACTCTCTTGCACCCTTTTCAATTAGACAATTCAGGTAACAGTTCCGCGTCCAATCGCACCTCGGATCATGTCAATCATGAATCCAATATTGCATCTATCTCCTCTGTCGAACAACCCGCATCTGTTTCATCGCTCTCGTTTAGTTGTGCGACCACAACGCCTGTAGCGTCACTTTTAGGTACCTTTCGAGCACGCATCTTAGATGAGCGCAAAGGTTACATTCGCGTACGGGGAGTTATTGACCCCGGATCACAACTCTCCTTTATCTCAAAGCGTTTATCTAACCAGTTGAGTCAAAACATTCACGATTTGCCAGTTTCCGTATGAGGCATTGGCGGCCATTTCTCTACCTCTCCTGGTACTGTCCTATGCCAACTTTTCTCCAGAGTTCCTCCAAATCATATTGACACAAACCCATCAGTGGTTTCTCATATTACTGATCATTTGCCTCCTTCTAACATTAGTACCAAAGTTGCTCGTACTTTTCGATATTTAACTTTGGCTGATCCTGAATTTCACCGCTCAGACAAAATAGACTTACTTTTGGGTGCTGACGTCTACCCCCAGTTATTACTACCTCAACCTTTTGTTCCCAGCTCTCTTGACCCGGTCGCAATCAGCACGATATTTGGTTGGACAATTATTGGTCCTATCCAAACACGTGATCGAAATCAACGAATCACGTCATTGATATCTACCTGTCAGATTTCCCACGACCTAAGCAAATTTTGGGAAATTGAAAATGTTTCGAATCTCACACCTCAAGATCCTCTTGACATTTTAGCAGAGCAACATTTCATCGCCACTCATAAACGAAATGAAGAGGGCAGATATTCAGTCTCTCTGCCGATCAAACCAAACGCGGCCCCTTTAACTAGTAATCAGAAGGTTGCTCGTTATTCACTTGTTCAACTTATCAAACGTCTTGATAAGACTCCATCAGTCAAATTGGAATACGCACTATTTCTACAAGAATACTTAGAATTAGGACACATGTCCATGTCTCTGCAACCCACTCAGTATATTATTCCCCATCATGTAGTAACTAAACTTACAAATCATGGCAACAAAATCCGAGTAGTTTTCAATGCATCTAGTCCCGACTCTTCCGGTCTGTCCCTCAATGATTGCCTAATCAAAGGACCCAAGTTACAGTCAGCTGTATCAGACATATTACTCAATTTTCGACTTTCTCGAATTACTCTTTACTGCGACATTCGACAAAAGTATCGACAAATTCTGGTACATGAACAAGATCGTCACATGCAGCATATCCTCTGGAAACCCAAAGCCAATATTCCTGAACAAGAAGCTGAGCTCAACACCGTAACTTATGGCTTAGCTCCCTCCGCTTTTCTTGCCATGCGCGTTCTCCAGCAACTCGTTCAAGATGAAGGACATCGTTTTCCTTTAGCTTCACAAGCCTTATTAAACCAAACTTATGTTGACGATATCATTTCCGGTGCGGACGACATTGCATCCGCATTGTATTTGCAAATGCAATTACTTTCGTCTGGAGGGTTTGAACTACGCAAATGGTCGTCTAGTCACCCTCAACTTCTTAGAGACTTGCCTCCTAGCCATTTAGAAGCACCTCTACAGTTTAATGATGAGGACAATTCGTTAAAAGTTTTAGGTTTCAATTGGGAACCATCTTGAGACTGCTTTGTATTCAGAGTTCAACCTTTTCAAGCGGCTTGTACTAAGCGTAACATGCTTTCCTTTTTAGCTAAAATTTTTTACCCGAATGGATTTCTGTCTCCTCTCGTTATTTCCTTTGAAATTATTATCCAGAAGATATGGCTCGATAAACTTGATTGGGATCAACCAGTTACCTCTGAAATTGCATTACATTGAAACTATCTTATCAATAATCTTGATCGCATCGCTACGTTTAATCTTCCTCGTTGCAGAATTCCTAACATGTATTTCGATTAAATACACCTAATAGGTTTCGAGGATGCCTCGTCTCTTGCTTATGCTGCAATAGTGTACATATGTTTCGAATCCGCTAACTCGCGTCATTCCTTTCTGTGGAAGTCCAAAACTCGTGTTGCCCCCTTAAAAATACTCTCTATTCCATTGTCTGACATCAGACTTTTTTCGGGTTCTGAAATAGTACTTACATGGTTACACACTCCGCCTCATACTCTCAAAATTTTTGTTTCACATCGAATTGCTCATATTGTAGGTTACTCACCTCCTCATTTAACGTGGTCCCACTGTCCTTCTGCACTCAATTCCGCCGACATGGCCACACGTGGGTTATCTGCTTTTAATTTTCAACAAGATAAGATATTTCACTTATGGACTCGAGGTCCACCGCTATTGACTGATTACCACCACCAATGGCCTATTCCTTTTCGCAGTACCAATTTGAACTCCGAATCTTTATTAGAGTTCAAACCGAGTCCCCTAGTACTTATCACTGTTCAACCCGATCCCTCATTTGAAGAATTCTCTCTACGGTTCTTTTCCTTTACACGTATGCAACGAGTTGTTGCTTGGATGCGACGTTTCATTTTCAATTGTAGATCCCGTAATTATTCTATACCTCCCTCCGCAGGTCCTTCGAGCGTTTTGAATTACAAGATGTATTACGTACAATCATCTTGCGTACGCAGTCACAACATTTTGCTGATGTTATGCAGGAACTTCGAGTCACTAAAACAGTTAATTCTCTTTGCAAATTGACCCCCTTTCTTGATGACCATGGGGTCCTCAGGGTGGGCGGTAGCCTCAAAAACACTCACCTAAATTACAATGCACAACATCCAATATTATTGCCCCGATCAGCTTACCTCTCTATGCTCATATGCAAGCACTATCATTTAACCGCCTTGCACGCTGGACCCACCACGTGTCAAGTTTTAATCCGCGTTCAGTATTGGATTCTTTCATTACATCAGCTTATACGTAAAGTGATTTACCAATGCCTCACTTGTCATCGCTTTCGAGCTTCCACTATTCAGCCAATCATGGCCGATTTACCCCCTTGTCGAGTTCAGCCAGGTAGACCCTTTCTTATTACAGATGTTGATTATGCCGGACCATTTCAAGTTCGTGCTTCTCGTCTCCGTAAAGCCACCGTTACCAAAGGCTATCTATCTATCTATCTGTTTGTACCGCGACTAAGGCTGTACATTTGGAGTTTGCTTCCGAATTTTCTACTGACGTGTTTTTAGCAGCGCTCGATACGTTTATCGCTCGTAGAGGTCTTCCTCGTTCCTTCTTATCCGATCAAGGTCGGAACTTTATTAGTGCCAACATGCAGATTCAAGAAGTTTATCATTTCCTCCACACTTAGCATGAGATCTTGAGTACTTTGTCGCCTAACTTTGGCGGGCTGTGGGAAGCAGCCGTCAAAGGGAAGCAGCCGTCAAATCTGTCAAGAATTTGTTATATCGCTTGTTTGCTGAAATTACCTTTAATGCGGAGGAGTATGCCACTCTTTTTGCACGAATCGAAACTATTCTCAATATTCGACCTCTATGCTCATTGTCCTCATACTCCAATGAAGCATCCATGTATCTCAGGCTAGGTCATTTTCTTATCAATACCTGAAATCGCTCTCTCGGAGGACATTTCTTTAACCTCCCGCTGGAAGACAATTTCACAGATTTCACAATCATTTTGGCGTCGTTGGTCTTGGGAATACTTTAATACCTTGATTCAACGTACTAAGTGGACTTCATCGGCTCATCCGCTCAAAACGGGCAACGTTGTAATATTGAAGGGAACACTTCTCCCTTATCTTGGCCCTTGGCTCGCATTGCTGAGCTGAAGTACGGCCAAGACGGTGTTTCACGCGTTGTCGTCCTTCAAACTCCCACTGGCGTTCTTACACGCACAGTTAACAAGCCCATTCCCCTTCCGGAATTATTTTCTCTTTATTTTATTTATTTTTTGTTTGTTTTATTTTTTTGTATCTTGTTTGTAATCTTCTTTATTAGTTCCTCCATTTTCTAAAAGTTTCAGTTATCTCCCTAGTGCTAAATTTGGACAATCATTCCAATTTTGGTGGGCGGTATGTTCGCGCCACCCTCTTAGTGTCGATAAAATCCGGCGCGCCGCTCATGGATTATTTTCATCGTATTTCAAAACTGAGTTCTTGTACATTTTGATAAAGGAATAGTGTTTAATTCTGGTCATTAACGTTGACGTTATCGCTGAAGGACAGTTCGTTCTAAAATAATTCTTTAATTCTCTCATTGTAAAACCGCAGAATCAGTTAAAACCGCGACATGTGTCAAGTTCTTTTATTTTGTTCTACTATTATTCGCAAATATGAAGATTTGAATAAACTTTAGTTAGTGTCACAAATGCCAGGACTTCCACTATCAGTCAAACGATCGATTGTGAAAACTCATAGTGTGTTGCAGACACCGGTACCTTTGGTAAGTACATCTAAATTGGAGTTTATTGTATATGTTGTCGATTCGCTAATTGCATAATTAAATAAATCTACAGTCCATTGTTCTTTGAGCTAACAGAGTATTCGAAAATGTTGAAATCAGGTGAATATAGGTTTTTTTTAAAAACACCAATGCTGAATTTGACAAATCCGGGAAAGCATTTTAAATGACAAAAAAGTTTTACGGCTCATTTACAATAAGTAACAAATAAAATTGGGGTCTTCTATTTGAAAAAAGTTGGAAGTAATGGTTTATTGGAGGAGGTAGAAAAAGTTGGAAAACCTGGGGAGGTAGAGAAATTTGGAATAGATGAAAGGCGTGAAAAATTGGTGGAGATGTCGGAAAAAAATTAGAAAGAACTAAGGTCATGGAGAAAAATGAAGGAACGAATGTTCGGGGTAAGCTCTTTTTCTCCGAAATTGGTTACCACTAGTGTATGAAATATGGAAATAACACCCTCCTTTACATTTCACAACAACGTTGTATATGTTAAGAGGCGTCCTTCAATACTAGTTTCACTGTAATGAAATAAGTTTACTATCATAATATTTATTGTAACGAAATTTAATTTCAATGCACATTTTTTTGAAAACTTTTATAAAATCAATTGAATCTTTTGGTTTACATATGAATTTAGAATTTTACTTAAGATATTTCTTCCCTAGCACTATTACCTTGCAGAATTTGTAAATAAAAACCCGCAATCCTTTAATAACAAAGTGCAACAGGGAGTTTAACCCATGATTCCACGACGTAAGGTAAATTACTTATCTAAAAAATGATGTTTATGATATCAGTTTTTGAGATCACGTTGTAATTTTTTAGATGCTAATAAATTATAATCTAATAAACCCTTAGTTGCTGTAACTATAAACATGTTAACAAGTCCCTTGAAAGTTATTAGCATGTTTATAGTGACAGTAATTAGGGGTTTATTTGTTGACAATATATTGGTATGAAAAAGAATTATCTGTCACGTGAGTTATTAGATGGACCTCGGACAACTTAACAAATCCCACGAGACTGACGTCACTCAGGATTGCAATCTGTTGCTCTCGGCAATTTACATCCTAATTACTGCCTTGATACATGAATAGCTATTAAATGTGTTTTAATTATTGATTATTAACTCTTCTACTAAATGCAGTCTTCTTTCTCACACATCAAATAATCCATTGAACCATAGAGCAAAAAATAAAGTAAACGTGTCTCAATTTTTCAACATTAAGTGATACCGGGCAAAAAATACTTTTTCTTATCATTTTCTATTTTTATTTTGTGGTGTCTTCATAAACATGGAGTTTATTTTTTTGTAATCACGTAAGAATTGGCTGGTTTATCAGTTATCAAAAAATAATCTAATTTACGACATACACTTTAATAATACAAAACATATCTATATGTTCATTCTCCAGAGTCGAGATGTACTGTAACGTATCACTAGGAACCAGTTTATAACTGCTTATATTCAGTTTCCGAATTTCATTAGTTTATGTGTAACCGTTTCATAGATACGAGTGCGGGAGGAGACTTAAGAATAGCACTGTATAAAATAAAAAAAATGTGACAGCGCAAATAGTGGAAGTGTTCATAAAAAAATTTCCCAGTTGAGTATCTCGGTTAATAATTTGAGAATAATGTGATCCATTCTAAATCCACTTTCTTTCCTAAACGTCTTCGCCAGTCTCCGTTCAATATTTATTCCAAGTATTTTGCCATTTCAGCTAAAAATAAGTATATCATCCGCGATACTAAGCATCGTCATTCTTCTCCCTTAGGCTGAAAACTGAAACGAATTAGTCCTTTAAGAGCCCCGCAGCCTCTTTAACGTAGCTTTTGAAAAAATACGCTACCTCCTTCTATTTTCGTCTGCTTTTGCTGCTCGTCCACAGTAATCCTCTCTATATTATCCAGGTTCCAAATATAATCAAGCAGTTACGACTGTTTGTTTGAAAAAATTGATGGCCATTATGGTTTTCATAGAAACATGTAAATAAAATGAGAAGGATTCATACGAATACGTTGGAAATCAACGCGAATGGAAGGAGAATAATAGATGGTGTTGCGATATAGTGGACTGTGGAAATTAAAATACTTTGCGCTGGATTAACGAATAACAATAATCAATTTATTTTAAAAGTCTGGTAACAAAACAACCCAATGTGAGCAATTAATAAAAGCAAGTACCGGATGTCTAATAAAAATTCTTGTCTTCATGTCGTATTTTAATGTGTTCTTCAAGCGTTTTGGAAAAACGTAAATTTCTCCAGATAACGCGGATTATATTTTGTACAAGGAATAAATCTGAGCCGCAAACTTCATGATACGCTGCTATGTCAAAAAATTATCAGAAATCGGCCAGTGAAACAACCATCTACGTAATTTAATAAAGTTATGTCCTAAAGTATGTATGGCGAACCTTTTTGAGATGTGAGTTAAACTTTGTTCATATTTTTCGGGTCCCACTAGAACCAGAGTTTTATGTGAAGAAAGTGCTTTAAATATCACTATTCACTTTGGTTTGTAGATTTTTTTTCAACAAACAAAATGTGAGTGAAATTATTAAATATTGCTTGATGTGAAACATTAAGTTATTGTTACGAACTCGCACACCGAAGCAGATACTAAGTACGGTCCTGTAACCTTATGTTAACGGAGTTAAGAAATGGCGAGCGCGCCGAATTCTGAGAAGGTCTATTGGGATTTATTGTGACAGTTTTTATAGACATGTTCTCGGAAGGTCTTTTAAGAATTGAGCCGGCAATCGAGAAATATCGCGAAAGGCATTTGTTTTGTGTAAGCCGCAGTCCAGAATTCTCTAGTAAAAAAGGCACTAGTATATAAAAAGGACCGATCAGCGGACCAGGGCAGTTGATAAAGTGATATCGTTAAATAAATAAACCATAATATCGATCAGTAAAGTGTTTATATAAATAATTAATTAAGTTTGTGTGCATATAAATTAAATTTAAGTGTCTAGTTGAGTATATATAAATTAAGTGTTAGTAATTAGTTGAGTGTTTAAATAAATTAGTAAGTAGCCATACCGAGTGTTTAAAGTTTATCCCACCCGTTTACTGTTTAAATAAATAACAAAAACATTACATTAGTGTCAGGTGTGGGGTAATATAAATAAATTGCTTCGTAAAAATGGCCAAGAGACTATGTGACCTCAAAGTGGCGGAGCTAAGAGCAGAATTGGAAGATCGTGAGTTGGAAACGTCCGGTAAGTAAAGTGAATTAGTAGAAAGACTTAAATTGGCACTGGAGAATGACGGCTTTTATCCAGAAACAGTTTTATTTAATGACGAGGCTTCCACCTTAATCTCGTCTATTTCTGCTAACATGGACGAGAAGATTTCTGTCATGGAAGAGAACATGGACGGGAAGATTTCAGCTATGAAGAACGATATTTCTGCCATGGAAGAGAAGGTTTCAACGAATATGAAAAACGATATTTCTGCTATGAATAACGACATTTCTTCTAATATGGACGAGAAGATCTCTGCTATGAAGAACGATATATCTGCCGACATCTTACTAATGAAAAACGACATTGCCGCTGACGTTGAAAATGAAATTTCGTCTCTAAAATCAGAAATCGAGAATAAAATGACAACTACGGACGCAAAAATCAAGGAGTTAGAGAGTAAGATAACAGATTTAAGAACACAAGACACGCCAGCAGAACAAAAGAAGATCGAGATATGCAAGCCAGCAACACAACCCAAGACAGAAGATATTAGCAGTTTTGCCCGAGTCAAGGCTCCAACGTTCGACGAAAAGACATCGTGGACCAATTATGTGAAACAATTTGAAGCAGCCGCTAGAGTGAATAATTGGTCCGATAAGGAGAAAGCAGTGAACTTAACCATCGCGCTTCGGGGAGATGCCTTAGATGTACTTCAGACGATACCTCTGGAAGAAACGGATGATTTCGAGCAGCTGAAGAAGAGGTTGGACATGCGATATGGTCACGAACATCTAGAACATTTGTACCAATCCCAGCTGAAGAACCGAAGGCAGAAACGTGACGAAGCACTTCAAGTATATGAAGTGGATATTGCCCGACGACTCGTTCGATTTGCTTATCCATCAGCAGCAGAGAACATGATGGAATGTCTGGGTATACAGGCGTTTATTGATGGCTTACGTGACCCCGATATGCAGAGGACGCTTCGTTTAGTCCATCCGAAAACATTAGTCGACGCATTGACAGCTGCCCTTGAATATGAAGTAGCAACGAAGGCTTCAGGATATAACAAAATCAGGACCATCCAAGAAGAAGGTGACGAAGAAAGATTTGACCAGTTCGTCAGTTTAATAAAAAGTATGATGGATATGAAGCCGAGAAAGATCAGATGCTGGAATTGTGGCGAGCTAGAGCATGTACGTAGTTCGTGTAAGCGCCCCAAGACTTCTGCAAACCAAGAACCCCAGTCACAGGAAAATTAGAATGGTTCGGTTACGAGGGGGAGAAGATTTATCAGGAAGTTTGGAGATATTGCCAAGCCTCTAACTCGACTTACAGAAGGAGCAAGAGCTTTCCAATGGGACGAAGACTGTCAAACGGCTTTTGAAACCTTGAAGAGGCATTTATCCTCGGCGCCGATATTAGGATATCCATTACCAGAGGGAGACTTTATTCTTGACACTGACGCAAGCAACGTAGGAATTGGTGGAGTGCTCTCACAGATCCAAGGAGGGCAAGAAAGAGTGCTGGGATATTTCAGTAAAGTTCTCTCCAAACCAGAACGAAACTACTGCGTCACAAGAAGAGAACTTTTGGCGGTAGTGAAGTCCGTGGAACACTTTTACCAGTATCTCTATGGTAGGAAGTTTTTAATCCGGACTGATCATGCAGCACTCAAGTGGTTGATGCAGTTCAAGAATCCCGAGGGCCACATCGCTAGATGGATTGAACGACTTCAAGAGTACGATTCCAACATCGAACATCGAGCTGGTGTGAGTCACCGAAATGCCGACTCCCTGTCCAGACGGCCATGCCCAACAGACTGCTCCCACTGCAACAAGGCGGAATCTAGGGAAGCTGCACTTTCAAGAACTACTGTAGTCAATGAAGAATGGTCCCCCACCAGGATCAGAGAAGATCAGGAGAATGATTCTCATCTGAAGATGATCCGGCAATGGAAGAAATAAAATCGGCGACCTGCCTGGCAAGAAGTGTCAAAATTTTCACCGAAACTCAAGGCGTATTGGGCTCAGTGGGACTCTCTGAAGAAGGGCTGTTGAAAAGAGTCCTTGAAAACGATGATGGTTCCGAGATGAGGAGACAGCTAGTTATCCCGAGAACAAGAGTAGCTGAGGTACTAAAGAAGTTACACGACAGTCCATCGGGAGGTCATCTGGGAGTGAAGAAAACCCTTCAGCGATCCCATGAAAGGTTTTATTGGATGAACAGCTCCGACGATGTGGAGGACTGGTGTAAGAAATGTACGACTTATGCTACGAGTAATGGACCACATCGCAAGAGAAAGGCACCCATGAAACAGTACAATGTTGGAAGCCCCTTCGAAAGGATTGCTTTAGATATCGCTGGACCATTTTCGACGACAGAAAACGGTAGCAAAAACATACTGGTTGTAATGGATTATTTCACAAAGTGGGTGGAAATTTACGCTATCCCGAACCAAGAGGCCACAACTGAAGCAGATGTATTTGTGAAAGAATTTATCAGCCGATATGGAGTGCCCTCTGAAGTCCACAGCGACCAGGGAAGAAATTTCGAAAGTCATCTATTCCAGGAGATTTGCGAGATACTGAATCATAATTCGCGGTACGTCTTCTACGTGGTAACTAAAAATGTATTCCAAGATCGATCTACCTACCGCGATGTGTGGGAAGCACTTCGAAACCTCCGAGACCATGTGTTGGAATCCAACGTGAAGAAACTGGCTATGCCTAAGATAGCGAGTAACCAGTTGGATTGGCGAATCATCAGGAACATGGTAGAGATTATCTTTCAAGATACCGGCGTTTAGATATTAATTTGCAGCTACAACCCCCGTTATCAGTATCCGATGAAGACGGTGCCCTGCTATTTCCGTAAGATTGGAAAGTGTAGAAATGGGGCCAGTTGCCGATTCAAACATCCAGTCTCGGCCACACAAAAGTTCCAGGAGGAACTTCCATTTAAGGAGGGGGTAATGTTACGAAACAGCACACTGGTATAGTCCCTAAATCCGACTCTGTCTAAGCCAGGTATGTAAGTTAAAATTATGGTGGACGTGCAGTGATTGTTTACGATTGTGACTATCTGGTTTTTGTGACCAGTCTTATCTAGAAAATGCCAGAAATCCAATTGTTTTGAGTAGAATTCTCTAGTAAAAAAAGGCATTAATATATATATATATATATATATATATATATATATATATATATATATATATATATAAGGACCGATCAGCGGATAAGTTAGTTGATAAAGTGATCTCGAGAAATAAACAGAAATACACCGAACAGTAAAGTGCTAATATAATCAAATTTGTGTGCATATAAATTAGATTTAAGTGATTAGTTAAGTATATATAAATTAAGTGTTAGTGAGTTAGTGTTTAAATAAATTAGTAAGTAGCCATACCGTGTTTAAAATTTATTCCACCCGTTTACAGTTTAAATTAATTAGAAAAACATTACAATATGTTAATAGAAAAAAGAAGATATGATATTACACATATTAAAGCTTAGATATTATTAGCCCTATGGGGATATCCTGGATATCATTTTTCCCAATTAAGATCAGTATAACTGTGCAATGATATAAAAAACCTGGAAAACTATATCTGCTGAGACAGTTTAAAAGTGGAGAACTCCCTAGATTTTTCTGTTCATTGACGATTTCATATTGTGGGTTTCTTAAGTGTCTTCTAATTTCAAATTCTTCAAGGAAATGCAGTTCTTGTTTCTTATCACAAATATGTAGAACTTCTAGTTTTGTGTTAGGTGTCAATGAGATGTCTGGCGTAGTGAGATTCATCTTGCTGTTTTAATCTGTATGCTTGTAAGTGTTCACTATATCGGATTTCAAAATTTCTAAGGGTCTGACTCAAATAGACAGCATTACATTCTGGATATTTAAGTTTGTATATACCAGATTTCTTTAATGGTGTTGTTTTTGTTTTTACATTTAACAATTTTGTACATATGTTACTTTCTGTTTTAAAAGAAATCGTTGTATTTGTTGCTAAAGATATTATCTTTGAAGCATTATTAGAAATGAGACCCAAGTCTACGTTTTACCAGTAATAGGTAATTCTTCGTGGTAAATGAACAAGTATTTCTCAATGGACCGTATTTCGTATTTTTTATTACAAAGATGTATATAAATCAAATTTAATTCGTGAAGTATTATGTGCTAATTTTTGACAACTGTCACTGTCATACATATTTAGTATACATTCCGTATATCAACTTGGTTATTTGGGTTACTAGTTTTCCGTCCCGTAAATATGAGATGTTCGGTTGGTTCCTGAAACAAAGGTTATTTACGGAACGTAGTTGCTGAAAAAGCGGTAGATTTTCTGCCACCAGAACAACCGTCGATTTTCTACGGTAACTTCGGTTCATTATTGTTTGACGTGTACGTTTTAGGCTGTATTCACAAGGTAATTTTAATTTTAAACATTTTTCATTATAAATTAGGACTGCGATGGATTCGTTGACTGGGGTAGATTATTATTATATATATTATAATTCAGAACTTCATTGATTAAAAACAAATATTCATCACCATCTATCATATAATTAATCAGTATGTAATGTTTGTTGGAAAAAACACGAAAATGAGAAGCAAATAGAACAGTACACAACAATCCAATAATAATGAACAACCGTAATCAAAATAACATACACATACAGGAAAAACATATGGTACATCATAGGAAAAGTATGTATAATACAGAGGAAATTTATAGGAAATATACTTTTCCTATGTGGTACACTGCCAATCGATATTTGACAAATGACTGGCGTTCCGTAAATAAGTCCCAACCATGGTCACCAGCAGATATCCACTGTCAAAATTGTTTTTACCGATCCTGAAAGCTTTGGTAACTTCGGTTGATTAACGGAATATATACTTAGTATGTTATCTATGACACATATCACCTAGTCTGATCGTTCACAACCCCAGCGCTTCAGGTGGTGTTGCCACAGTACCTACATACATTTAGTGTTTTGTAAAAATAAACATTATCGAACATTCCGCCTGCCTTGGAAGCTCGTAGCTTTCGAAAAAATCAACAATAATAATAAACCAAGAATACATATATACATTAGCTTAAAGATAATTTGCACAGTTTAGAGATACCTCGATGGATCACACCACTTGCAGCTTTTACGCTCACTACGCGCACCAAAATGTCCTTTCTTGTGTGTAGCTTGGTAATCCTTCCTAGTCGCCAGCATTAAGGTGGAGAGTTATCTTCCTTCAGGACAACTAAGTCTCCGATGCTCACATTTGGATTTTTTTGCACTACCTTGAGCGTTGCTGTAATGACGTTAAGTATATTTCCTATGAACATTTGTAATTTTTATAGAGATATTAACACAATTAAACAAATAGCAACATCCAACGGTAACCCATTACATATGATAAATAAACTAATTAGTAAAAAAGAGGAAAAAGTGGCATTACAACTAATATTTCCTTAACAAACTAAAGAAATAAAAACTTATAAAACCATTACTTATGCAGGAAATATTTCTAATAATATTTCAAAGATAATATCTTTAGCAACAAATACAACGATTTCTTTTAAAACAGAGAGTAACATAAGTACAAAAATATCACCATTAAAGAAATCTGGTATATATAAACTTAAATGTCCAGAATGTAATGCTGTCTATTTGGGTCAGACCCTTAGAAATTTTGAAATCCGATACAGTGAGCACTTACGAGTAAAAAGATTAAAATAACCAGATAAATCCCTCTACGCCAGACATCTACTTGACACCAATCATTCATTGACACCTAACACAGAACTAGAAGTTCTACATATTTGAGATAAGAAACAAAAACTGGATTTCCTTGAAGAATTGGAAATTAGAAGACACTTAAGAAACCCACAATATGAAGTCATCAATGAACAGATAAATCTAGGTAGTTCTCCACTTTCAAACTGTCTTCTTAAGTGATAATTGTAAAGATCAGCAGATATAGTTTTCCTGGTTTTTTATATTATTGCACAGTTATACTGATCTTAATTGGGAAAAATGATATCCAGAATATCCCCATAGAGCTAATAATACCTAAGCTTTGATATTTGTAATATCATATCTTCTTTTTTCTATTAACAGTAAGTTTCATTTAAAACACTGAGTAGATTTCACAAAATAAGGGTCGTGACAGTTAATTACATTAAAAAATCTACGAGGGAAGATTTGACCCGACTGTACCAGAGGTTACAACAAAAACGTTGCAAAGCATCTCAAAACATTTGGTTCAACTAAGAATTCCTTAGAGAAGAGGTAATACCAAATTATGTTAATATAAAATGCCATACTAAAACACCTCAAGCACAAAAAGGTTTAAAATGTGCTCAACGAGTTTGGCTTACAGAAGAATGTAAGAAATGGTTTAAAATAAGGGACTCCTTAGACAACTACATAAAAGTTGTACATTCTAAACTCACGTTCCAACTACATCCAGTAGCATTTGACTGTTTAGATGACAAAATAAGAGAAAGTGTCAGCACGATGAAGCACAAGAAATTTGAGAAACAAGAACAAAAGCTACAGAAACTTGAACACACACAACATAGAGTTTAATACTATAAACATCATGAAACTGTAAGTAATTACATACCAACACACTTTGCACCACGATTTGAAAACCTTGCAAACACTAATTTTACAGATAGAGAAATAGAATTATTAAATAAAGGTTTAAAGTACAGCATACCACCAAAATTTACGAATAAGATTAAACAAGTAATTGCTACAAAATTAGAAATAGCTTTAAAATCTAATTCAAATAATTTTCTTTATGAGAAACTAAAAATTGCCAATTTAATCAAAAATATTGAACCTTCAAAAGTTAAACGTCAAACAAAAAATGACATTACAGTTTTAAATTCAATAGAAAAGAAAGTAGAAGATAATAACCTAACAGTTACAAAATCTGACAAGGGGAACGCTACTGTCATATTGACAACTGATGATTATAATTCAAAGATCTATAACTTTATAGAATCTAGCGATGTAAAAGATCTTAGATCAGACCCAACAAAAAAGTTTTCTAATAATCTTAGAGATATTGTTAATAATTCAAATTATCTTTTCAGTGATTACGAAAAGAGGTCCATTATAAATAAGGATCCTCATTCTCCACAATTATATGGAACCGTTAAATTACATAAAATAACGAAACCAATTAGACTTGTATTTTCTTATGTTAATACCCCTAATAATATATTGGCAAATAAACTTATACAATATACTTAATCGAAATTCAATGTAACTGATAAAAAAATTAAAAGCATTCAACTTGCAAGATAGCTCTAAGCTTATATTTCATTTGATATTACTAATATGTTCACTAAAATTCCTCCTAAAGAATGTCTAATACTTGTAAGAAAGTTACTGGAAGATAAAAATAATAATCCAGGAATAATATCAGATATACTCAATTTATTTGATGTATGTATTAATCAGAATTATTTCACCTTTAACACTGAGATATATATTCAAAATGAAGATTTACCAATGGTAAGCCCTATATCGCCAATTTTGGCAAACATTTTTATGGACAGCTTAGAAAGAAAAATCTTTGAAAGTAATATTTCAAAAAATGTTTTATTTTGGTGACATATTAGTTTGTTTTATGGGTAGTAAACGACAATGAAATATATTTTTCAACCACATTAATAATTTACACCCAAAACTTAAATTTACATTAGAAGTTGAGAAAATAGTACAATCAATTTTCTTGATTTAAAAATTCAAAGAGTTAATAGTGTACTTGATTATTCGATTCACCGAAAACCAACACACACTGATGTGACTATTCGATACAGTTCCAATCATCGCATGTCCCATAAACTAGAGGCATATAATTCAATGATACATAGAGCATTTTCATAAAACCATTACATATGCAGAAAATGTTTCTAATAATTTTTCAAAGATATCTTTAGCAACAAATACAACGATTTCTTTTAAAACAGAAAGTAACATTTGTACAAAGTTGTTAAATGTAAAAACAAACATATCACCATTAAAGAAATCTGGTATATACAAACTTAAGTGTCCAGAATGTAATGCTGTCTATTTGGGTCAGACCTTTAGAAATTTTGAAATCCGATACAGTTAACACTTACGAGCATACAGATTAAAACAACCAGATAAATCCCACTACGAATTTCTCCACTTTCAAACTGTCTCGTTAAGTGATAATTGTAAAGATCAGCAGATATAATTTTTCTGGTTTCCTATACCATTGCACAGTTATACTGATCTTAATTGGGAAAAATGATATCCAGGAAATCCCCATAGGGCTAATAATATCTAAGCTTTAATATGTGTTATATCATATCTTCTTTTTTCTATTAACATATGTTAATTCAATCACTAGATAGGTCACTTCTTGGACTAGCCAAAAATAATTAAACATCAGGTAGGCATCAAATGAAATGTAACTTCTGTCATTCTGACGATGAGTTTTATATAATATCGGAACAATTGTCAATTTTTGTGAATTTTCGACATTTTTCAATATACTGTGTAGTTAACTAGAAACAGTAAGTTTAATTTAAAACACTAATATGAGTAGATTCCACAAAATAAGGGTCGAGATAGTTAATTTCAGTTATAAATATTTATTTATATCTCTATATTATCTTTTCAATAAACTTCTATATCCTATAATTTCATTTATATAACTTGTTCTTTAAAAGTCTCATTTATCCAAGCACTACTACCGAGTTCCACTTGGCAGTGTATTTATTTTTGATTTATCGCTAATTTTAATATATCTTAATAAACTAATTAGTGAATACGACGTAAATTGGTGACATGAGGCAAGTTTTATTTATTGAAGATTGTCTATAATTCACATACATTTGAATTTATTTCCATCTAATCAAAGCGTTTGGATACTATCAAGGTAACAGATGTACAATTGAATAAACAGAAAAATATGTAATCGTTTACCTGACACTATGACGAAAGTGATTTTGATAGTCTTAATTTTTGCCTTCGGTATGATTCCTCTTGAACTGGCTCTCCGCAAGTTGTCTGAACCTTAAATTGTAAACATTTTTCAATTAGTAACTAAATTCATGCAGCGTCAAATATTAAACGTGAAAATATCAACTCTACAATCATCCACCAAATAGTTTTATACAAATGGGGAAAAAGCTTATCTCACATTTTGCAAAACACAAATTAATATATTTTTTTTATTGAAATTTCTTTCAATTCATATTTGGAAAATCACTATTATTTGCTTCATTTGCATAAAAATATTTAGGACACGCAGTGTGAAAAACTTTTAAAACACGCTAACACTTCACTATCGTCAGCCATAAGCCAGGAAAATTGCGAAGAAAACTGTTTGTAGTTTGTAAAAATAATTAACACTTATTTTTGGTTAGTTTTAAACCCTCCCACAAATTAATACGCATGCCTTTTGTGTCCACGTGATAAGCGAGCTTGACCAGAAGTGTCAAAATGTCCGACGCGCATTCGCCAATTTCAACACCGCCAAGTTCGTCGCATTCGCCAAAATATAGAAAGACGAATTATCTGGCACAGAACAAGGAGCACACTTACAGTCGTATCTATAGTAGTTCTCCAGGCGAATCATCATCCGTTTGTCAGTTAGCACTGTCCTGATGCTTCGCCGCTAGTATGCGTTTAATAGTGACAACACTAGCTGTTTTTTAAGATACTGGAAATGCTCATTGTGTTATTTTTATGCGATTTTTTTTTAAATTTCGAATTCTAAAAAGACTTCGGACGGAAAGTATATCAATGACTTTTATATTTTATAGGAAAAAGAAAATTATTCTAAAAAATGTACATGTGACACACTGGATATTCGTTCGAAAATGTGACATAATTATATTTTCTTATTTCGATTTACCGTAATAATAGTAAATACTTAACTTTTCTATTCTTAATTTGTCCATTTTTATTATGAAAATATAACACCCTCCTCTCAACCCTTTCGAATTATGACCACAATCCCGAAAATCCATACATGCATTTTTTCTACGATAGTGAAAAAAAGTTAAAGTTTTGACACAGTAGATTAAAATTTTTAGATCCAGGGGAAATTGAATATAACTAATAACTACGTCGTTGTGTATATCTGCGATAATTTTTTTCGTATAATTTTCAACCAATCAGAATGATAAATTGAATTGTTACCTTGTATAATTTCGAGTATATAACTCATGTTCTAATGAACCAATACAATCCTTGAATTTCCCTTAGTTACGACGTATTGGTAAGTGAATATACCCCTTGACGACGTGATATAATCGTTTTGGTGTTTCGCCTCCTGCCATATAGTGATCATTTCCATGGAATTTCAGTTAATTCTTCAAAATGCAGCGCTTTGGTTCCATTTCAAGTGGTGAAATTGATTAAGAAATTGAGAATTAAACCCCAGAAAATACTACAAAAACGCATAATTATGTTTGGAAGCAGTTTACGGTGTTTTGTGAACATCGAAATTACAAACTTTCTGCTGATATTATAACTGATAATACCTGATTATACATAGAGTAGCTCTACCAATCGAAAATTTTCCAATATTTTAATTTCCATAGTAACCACATCGACGTCAATATGCAACAATACACAAATTAACAGGACTGTCAAATTTTGACGTTTATCAATAACTGTTCAAAAATGAGTCGATTTATCATTGAATTTCATAGACGAAAGTATACGAAATACTGAGCCTCATAATACAGCGAAAACAAAAGAAAACGTAGTATGTAATAATTGTAATTTCCATTGTACCAATTTGTAATTAAGTTTATATGTTTATATTTACTTAATTTACTCAATAAATAATTCGATAAAATAAGCCGTTTGGCTAATATTTACAGTTTTATTAATGCACTACGTACAAATTTACCTAACTAATTTATTTATATGATGTCCAAGATTTACCTATAGTACTACAAAAAAATAAATTGATGATAGCAGATGATAAAAACATTAAGAACTTATTTAATGGGTATTAAATAGGTACGCAAACAACGTAATTAGTTGCTTTTAATCAAAATTACACAACATTATTAAACCATTAAGAAAACCTCAAAAAACACTTCCCCACACATTAAGCTGACGAAAAGGTACTCTTGTTGCAATTCGATTAAATAAGCCGATTGGCTAATATTTACAGTTTTATTAATGCACTACGTACCAATTTACGCATTCACCATTTTTATAAGTACACAACAAGGTAGAACTAACTTATTAATACGATGTCCAAAATTTACTACCTACAGTACAACAAAAAAATAATTTAACGATAGCAGAAGATGAAAAACATTAACGACTTGTTAATTCGAAAGTTGGTAAAAAAATTTTAAAAGTGTTTTTACCGTTTATCAAGTAACCATAGGATTAGTTGTCAAATGTTGTGTAGAATAGTTCGTAGTCAGTACTTGTCAATAATTCATAAGTACTTAATTTAACAGTTACAATGGCAGAATTCACTTTTATTGAGTACGCAGATATGCATTTAATGTATGGACTGGCTTCTCGAAACTGTTTAAAGGCCAGAAGGCTTTATGCAGAACATTTTGCAAACAGATCATTGCCAGACAGACGAATGTTTGAGCGTATTAATCTCAGGATACGAGAAACATGTATGAATAAGTAAATGTAATTTTCCATGTATACAAAACAAAATTTTAAATTTTAGGAAGTTTTTTGCCAAAAAAGGTGGAGAAGGTCCAGTACGAAGCGTACGTACTGTGGCAGTCGAACAAGACTTGTTAAATGCAGTTGATAATGAACCATCAACGAGTTTACGAAAATTATCAAGAGAACATAACGTATCGAAATCAGTTGTTCATCGAGTTCTAAAAGAACGGCTGTTATATCCTTTTCACATGAAAAAAGCACACAATATGACAGTGGCTGTTAATCAGTATCCTGTAAAGTGAAATTATTTTTTCATTATATCCCGAAACCGAGGAAACAAAACAGAAAACAAATGAACTGCACTCTACTGTGAAAACATTAGTGGCAAAGCTTTGTACTTCTGATGATTTTATAAATCAACTCTCAGAAACTATAGCAGATAGTATTATGAAGCAGATGGACAAAAAAATTGAAGACCCGAAAGCAAAAACTAAAGAGTTGGAGAATGAACTAGGAAGTCAGAGAATTACTGTAGATTATGTCGTAAAGCGGCAGACCATACGAGAACGTTTGGATAAACGTAAAAATATTATGTTTTATAGAGTAGATGAAAATGTTGGGGAAAAGTGTATGGAAACAGTGCTGGATATCTGTAATACTAAAATGAACCTAGAAATAGATAAAAAGTACATAGATTTTTGTTATAGAATTGGAAAGTTTCAAAGATACAAAATTAGACCAATTTTAGTTACTTTTACGTGTATGTACTATAAAAATATTGTTTATAAAAATAAGAAGCTACTTAAAACCTCAAATACTATAATTAGAGAAGATTCAACATCTGAACAAATGAAGCTTCTAAAATCAGTCCGCGAAAAAGTCTGCAATAATCGAACAATATGGACAAAAGGTGGAAACATATTATTGAAAATTGCCGATAGAAATGAAACAATGATCGTTAAAAATATTGAGCGGCTTGAGTCCCAGCTGGTAACCGACGCTGATTAAATAAAAATGATCACTTCTCCAATTCCAATCTTATTTTTGTCACTATTATAGTATAATTATTAGGTTCTTCGTCTTTCTTTAATTATATTCTGCAATATACATTCTATTATTATTTTTTTACTTTGTGCTATTTTCAATGAAATTAAGTTATATCATATCTGTTATCTCTATTCGGTTTTTTTAACAAATTTTGCGTTTATTATTTTTTAAATTTTATTAGATTTTCTGTAGCACCACGTGCAATTTTATGTACCTGGTGTTAAACTTTTTTATTAACAACCATTTATTACTTATTGGTTTTATTATTATAATTTTTATTTGGTTTTGAATAGTTGGTGTTTGGATGGGTTAGGTATTATGAACTCCTTAAATATTGCATGTTTGAATGCGAGGTCATTAGTTCCTTCATTACATAAGGGTACAAGAGTTATCACAGATAATAACATCGATATACATTTAATTTGTGAAAGCTGGTTAAAAAATTCAATTGACAGTGATAAGATGCATATAGATGGTTTTGATATATATAGGATGGATCGTAATATTAACGGTAGAGGCTTATGCTTATAATTGATGTTTATAATTTGATATGGGAACGGTGTTGGATTGAAGTTACAATAAATAGAAAAAAACTATTGCTGTAGGCCCCATATACAAACCTCATGAACAAAATGCTAGTATTTTTTTGGACGAATTTGAAGGCAGTTTAGGATCAATATCTGTTACTGTTTATGAAATTGTTTGTATTGGAGACTTTAATTTAGATTTATTCGAATTAGACAATAATACTGTTAAAAAATTTTACTCTTTATTAGATTATTTAAATTTGAAACAGCTAATAGATGGACCTGCAAGGGTAACAGCAACTTCATCAACTCTGTCGGATTATGTTATAGTGCGGGATGAAGCTTTAGCAATGATATTGCAGACCACGCTATTGTTTTCTGTATATCGCCAATGAATACATATAAACAGGTTCCTAAAATGTACACTACACAAATTTTAACGATGACTCTTTTCAATGAGACTTGTTTAGCACATCATTTTTTATAGTTTACGATCAAGAAACCGTTGATGAAACGGTTTCATATTTCGTAAACTGTTTATATCAGTTACCTGATAGACACGCTCCTGTGGTTACAATAAGAGTCACTAAACCTAAAGCACCTTGGTTAACATATCCTATAAAACAAATGATTAATGAAAGGGACAAAGCTCTAAGGAAAAAAAAACAAAATCTGAGGCGCACTTTCAATATTACCAGGATTTGCGTAATTACGTAAATAAAGCCGTTTTTCGTGAAAAAATGGCTTATTTCACATACCAGCTAGGTACCAATAGCTCAAAAGAAATATGGAAAACATAAAGGTTAAATAAATTACTAATACAAAAAAATCGAGTTTATCCGATAACGTTAACAATGTTGATGATATTAATAAATTTTTTATTGAGTCTGTTCCTAATGCTACCCCATGTAAAAATGTCTCTCAGTATTATAGGAGTCATAGATTAGTTCAGTCAGATTTTGTTTTTAAGGAAGTTGTGATTTTTTTTCCATATCAAATAATTTGTGGGATTAAAACAAGTGCCACTGGCTGTGATGAGTTAAATATCACTGTGTTAAACTTATGTTGTCCTCATGTGGTACCATATATCACACATATAGTAATTTTTTGTCTGTATCCTTCTGTATGGAAGAGAGCGGTTGTGCGGGTATTAACACAAGTAAACAATCCCAAAGAGTTCAAAGATCTTCGCCCAATCAGCATATTACCCATATTGTCAAAAATTATAGAGAGAGCCATGGAGACTCAAATAAATGAGCAATTAGTTTTGTTTTCAATATTACCATCAGTTCAGTCGGGTTTTCGTAAGGGATATAGCTGTACAACTGCTCTTTTTCACATAGTAGATGATATTATTAAGCCTACTGATGATAGTAAGTGTACTTCTACTGCTCTATTTTAGCAGAGCATTCGACACTATAAATAATGACTTATTAATCAATATATTACAGTATATATGTTTTACAGAAAATGCTCGCTTATTAGTTAGTAATTATTCAAGAAATAGACAGCCGCCTGTCTCACTAAATGGTAAAAACTCAGAGCTACTATCACTTTCGTCGGGTGTACCGCAGGGCTCAATATTGGGTCCGTTATTTTTCTCAATTTATACATCTCAACTATTGTAACACATATCTAATTGTAGTACACATGTATACGCAGATGACACCCAACTCTACTATAGATTTTTCCAGCAGGTAATAGTACGTGCTTGTAATCTCCTATTTGGCTCCAAACTAAATCGTCAACAGATTTTATCGGTGTTTAATTATGCTGACAATCTATATCGTCTATGTTTAACTGTTGGATATAAAAAAAATTCAGAAAATGGAGAATTGTTGTCTTAGATTGATATTTGGTATTCGAAGATGTCGTAGCATTTCAAATAAACTTAAAGAAATTGGGTGGTTAAACATGAATAATAGAAGGATATTACATTCGGCGTGTCTCTATCATAAAATAGTACTTACAAGAAAGCCGTCTTAATAACATCGTAAAATAACATAAAGTACAGATATTCACAATCTTAACTTTAGAAAAAGAGGTTTACTTATAGCTCCATTCTACAAATTAGAACTTTTCAGATCGTCTTTCAGATATCAAGTGGGCCATATCTATAACGGACTTCCTACAGATTTCAAAAGTTATAAAATTAATATGTTTAAAATAAGTGTTGCTAAATATATTTCAAAACTCAAACCTGAACACTCGGTTAATTACCTCATTTTAAAAAATTAAAAATGTCTCAAGCTATAATTCCTAATCTGGATACCAGCTTTATTTAAGCATGTACACCCCTTAAGGTTAAGTGGTAGAGCAGCTTTTATGGTGCTTAATGCTTCATAAAAGCTGAACTTCGCCTTCTATTTTCTTTAATGAATCTGTTTTTACATTTATTTAATTGTAATGTTACGAAACAGCACACTGGTATAATCCCTAAATCCTACTCTGTCTAAGCCAGGTAAGAAAGTTAAAATGATGGCGGACGCGCAGGGATTGTTTACGATCTTATCTAGACATTATTTTTGTGGCCAGTCTTATCTAGAAGATTCCAGAGCCAATTGTTTTTGTGTAAGCCGCAATCCAGAATTTTCTAGTAAAAAAGGCACTAATATATATATATATATATATATATATATATTTATTGTTGTAGATTATTATTTATCAATATATAAATACAGAAATTGTCATCTGCCACACATTTGGGTTCATCAAAATTGTTATATTATTTATTTTCCTAGTCTTTTTTTTAACTCTTAATAAATTATTTGTACTATGATGAATGCTCTTTAGTTTTAAATTTATTATGTTGCGCCACTGATTATGATTTGTTTCTAAACATAAATGTTATTTTCCCGACTATTGAGACTCTATTTAAAATTTGTTTTAGTTTTGATTTATAATGGGTGAGTCCGGCACTAGCTTCATTCAACTATAATCCACCCGTATATTGAATGGTGTATTATTGGTTGTCTAATTTAAACAACATAGAATTTAATGCTAAGATATAAAAAAAATATCGACATCTCTTACTTGCTTATAATATCAAATAAAGAACGTAGATATGTGATATGAAAAATGAAAACAAATAACGACTCAATCTAAAATATTACTTGATGATTTAAGTAGTATTAAAACTATTTATCTATGGTAGTATGTATATTATTCATAAGTAAACGTAATTATAACCTATAATAAATGTTTATAGTTAATGTTTCAAATAGTTATTATATCAAATAGTCAATTTATCTAGTTACTCTGAAAAGGAAATGAAGAATTATAATGTTACTGACTATATACTGTGTGACTAAATCATCAAGCTTTTCTTCAAAGATATCTTTGTAAACTGTGACTAATACTAAAAACAGGTAAGTTTATATTAACTATACTTATAACTAAACGAATAAACTACCATGTTTGTAAACGTTCAAACACATAAAATATTAGTAAGTTCAGTTGTTTATTGTAACGCAAAAGAAATTATAAATGAAATAACTTATCTGTGTCCAATTCAGTTAATATATCACATGATGTATTACAGGTATCCATTTCCTTCATCGTATCTCCAATTTGCATGTCTTGTAATGCATTATTTTGGGTTATTTGTATATTGTTAATTCCTTTGGAGGTTTTGATATGGTCCTTTCAAGAAACTTTCTAATTTTTCCCTGTTAATTTCTATTTTAGTTTCTCAAATTTTTTTACATGTCTGCTTCCATTTTAATCAAATATCTATCTCCTTCAATCGTTTTCAATAAATTTCGTTGCTAACCTCCGTTGCTATCAAACTGTTTATACTCTAATAAGTTTATATAACATATGGTGTCTTGATTTTTCTTATGAAATTCTTAAATTGCTTTAGTATTATTATGTCTTAGGTCATGGATAACCAATCAAAGATAAAGATTTTATATTGTTGGTTTATTAAACATTTTTCTGGCAAATCTTCACAATATCACTTGTTACTTAAATTTCCGCGCACTTTAAAAGATAATTATCGTAAATATTATTATATACAGTATGTTGCATGACAATTACAGTTTGTTTTTTAATTGCTCTAGTTCTTTATTTGAAATTTATGTTATTGATGCCTATGTGTTTAGATCATTGAAATAGCTTATATGATAATGCTGTTTTACTACATAACAATATACTGGATGTTTGTTTTAAATTAATTCTAGTGCAATAATACCTGTTTCATCCTATGCTGATTTCCTTTCTCTTGATGGATTAATTTATCAATATATATATATATATATATATATATATATATATATATATATATATATATATATATATATATATATATATAAGGAACCGACCCGAGAAAGTTTAGTTTAGTTTATAATTTGACATCGTGATTAGTTTAGTGTTTCAATAAATTAGTAAGTAGCCATACCGTGTGTTTATAATTTATCCCACCCTTTAATGTTCAAATAAATAAGAAGAACATTACAGTAAACATTTATATTTTGAAAATAAAAAAGACAATTATTATTATTATTATTGAAGTCAATCCACTTTTCCCGCCCTCTAAATTTCAAATTTTGCAAATTCGCAAAATATTGAAAATCTTGACATACCGCCAAGTTGATTTCAAATGGACCAATCAGAAGGTTATTCGCAAACCGCGATTCGCGTCTGTATGAACTCAACTTACGAAATATACAATGTGTATTGGCCGCTGAATAGGCTTTGGCGATCCGCCGGAGAAAGACTATGAATACGGCTGTTAAGATTTTGTCTATTAAAGAGATTTTTGACTTATCACGCCTTAAGTGTAATTTGGACAATCATACATTATTATATAATATAAATATAAAGAGTGGCGCAAAATGCAATTATTTTCAAAACATTTTACCTTTTCTTTCTCCACTTGCTTTGTTCTTGTAGTTATGGAAATTTGTGGCACTTTTTGTCCATATTGTAACTATAATAATCGCATAACAGGTTGTGATAATGATGGCTGGTATACAAAATAGACTTACGGAAACCAATGTCATGTAAAGTTTCCACATCCATTGTGCCGAGAACTCTAGCCAACACTGAGTTTGACCTAGAAGTTGTAGTCATTTTTAAGACAACCTTTAAAGAACATGATTTTATACAATATCTATAAAACTTAATTTATTGGCGAAATAGTTTATATATTTTGCTTGCGAAGCATGTTTGTAATACTTTGTAATGTGTCTATTAGCATTAACACTTTGACTAAGAGGTTTAGTATACTCTATTTTTAAACTAGGAGGAGTGATTTGAACATAACTTGGAAACTCTCTAGATTCCTGATTTTGTCAGATCGCAGTTAGTTTTACTTAGTACTTTTGACATATGATAGAACAATTGCTTAAATCAAGATTGTTCGTCGCCGAATTTATAGATTTAATTTTACAATTCATTGTATTGTTTTCTTCGTTTTCAATAATATGCATACGCTAAAATATCACGTATCAATTAGCTTAATTATTATTTAGTTTGTGGTTCACTATATCCTGACCGTATAATATTGTTACGAAACAGCACAAGTCCCTGAGTCCGACTCTGTCTAAGCCAGGAATGAAAGTTAAAATTATGGCGGATACGCAGTTTTTTTATAACTGTTTACGATTGTGACTATCTTATCATTGTTTTTGTGACCAGTCTTATCTAGAAAATGCCAGAAAGCCAATTGTATTTGAGTAAGCCACTATCTAGAATTATCTAGTGAAAAAGGCATTAATATATAAGGGACCGACCAGGAAGAGTTAGTTAGTTGATAATTTGACATCGTGAGATAAACAAGTAAATAAGTGAATATAAATTAGCAAAGTGTTGATATAAATTAATAATTAAGTTTGTGTGCCAATAAATTAAATTTAAGTGATTAGTTAAGTATATATAAATTAAGTGTTAGAGTAGTTTAGTGTTTGAATAAATTCGTAAGTAGCCATACCGTGTGTTTAAAACTTATCCCACCCGTTTACAGTTTAACTAAATTAGAAAAACGTTACATTGGTGTCAGGTGTGGGGTAATATAAATAAGCAGCTCCATCAAAATGGCTAAGAGACTGAGTGATCTGAAAGTGACGGAATTAAGAGAAGAATTGGAAGATCGTGAGTTGGAAACGTCCGGTAAGGAAAGTGAATTAGTAGAAAGACTTAGGGCCGGTTGTACAAGCTGCTAGTTAACCGTAGTTCACGTAATCAAAAGTTCATCTGTGAACTGAGTTCAAGCACCATGTCGTTGTTCAAACTTAAAAATGGACCGGTTCTGAAAAACGTCCGTTCATTTAAAGTTGGCAACCATTTTTTTGTGTGCGGAGACATGTTTGTGTCAAATATCAAATCCTCAGGTCGGACAGCTGTTATTATTTTTGTTTAGTTTAAAATTAAAAAGCTTTTGTTTTGGGTACTTTTCGTTTATAGTGTATCTTTCCATAAGTTAACCAAAAATATAA
This sequence comes from Galeruca laticollis, assembly GCA_963921935.1. Classification (NCBI taxonomy): domain Eukaryota; kingdom Metazoa; phylum Arthropoda; class Insecta; order Coleoptera; family Chrysomelidae; genus Galeruca; species Galeruca laticollis. Next base: position 57,679,744 of record OY998177.1, read on the forward strand.
CGTTAGGAAAGTTCTTTTATGTATATTATTCATATAGAATGATGTGTAGTGTCAAACATTCCTCAAATTTTAACAGCAAAGAAGAAGCTATCCTGATTTCTCTGGTTCAAAAATATAAGTCAATTATAGGATGCCGCAAAACAGATGCTGTAAATAATGAGAAAAAATCTAGCACTTGGGCAAATATTGCTTCTGAATTTAATAGTTCTTCAGGAGTAACATATCGGGATGTAAAAATATTGAAAAATAAGTATGAAAATATAAAAAAAAGAACGAAAAAAAATCCGCTGAAGAAAAGAGCTCTTTATTTTATACAGGTGGGGGGCCCCCTGAAAATGTAACATTTACTTCTGTTGAAGAACAGGTTAAAGATATGTTGGGGGTACGAATTGATGGGCTGCATTTAGAGATAGATGATGATGCCATATTAGGTGAGTTTTTTTTTTATTGTAATCCGGGTTGATATTTATACTTTTTCCAGTAGATGGTGCAGAAACTTCTATCCAAAATGACCACGGATATGATTGTATTAGTCTCGGTATTAATAATGATCATGATTATATTCTGGACAATGTAAATAAAGATAAAGTTGAAAAGAACATACTCGTAGAAAACTTAAATGTCATTGGGACTGAAGAAGTACAACAAGAAGGTTTGTATTAGTTTATTTTATGGTGCAAATCAAATTATTGATGCCTAGATTTGTCCTTTTAACCCACAAAACCATTTTACTATCCATAATGAGGACTGAATATAGTAAATTTTTACAGTTGATTCATTTAAGCCCAAAAGACAAAAAGGGGATTGGAAAAAAGGGACACCTTCACTTTTAAAGCAGTCCAAATTTTTGGCTTTACAAACACCTACAACTACGGGTAAAGCATTATTAGAAATGAAACTAACTGTTTCCAATTAATTTCACAATATATCGAAAAAAATGGGAAAATTCTAAGATATTTGACAATTGTTTCGATATATGAAATATCTTCGTAAGGCAGTCTAATAAACCTAGTAATAAGGCTTAGTTTTTATGTGAAGTTTTCAAGAATTGTTATTGCAGAGATTTTAGGTTATTCAATTAGTGGCTAATTATTTCAGGAAATCATTTAAGAAAAAAAGACATGTCAAAAAAAATAGAGCATTGGGTAGCATTCAAAATCATGTTTGAGGAGATTAAAGAAAAATATTTAATTGAAGAAAGCGAGTTAAGAAAGGAAATTATGCGCCAAAAGCATGAGAAAAAAATGATAATTTTAGACAAGGAATATGAAGAAAGAGAGAGAAGAGAGAATGATGAACATAGGGTAAAAATTGAAATTTTAAAATTCAAAAGTTGAAGGTATAATTTATTAATATTATTTACAGCTATTGAAGACAATAAATTTATGAAATAATATAATGTAGTTATTTACTTTTTCAATACAAAGCTTCAAAAGTTTAAAGTAAATTTTCATAATATCTTATTTACGTTATTTAGAAGTTCTTGATCTTGGTGTGGCACAAAGTTTTCATTTACACCATTAACAAAGTTAATAGTTGCTTCAAGTTCTTCATCTAGCATGGGCAGTGGATTATTCATAATAATTGCAAGATTATGCAGAGCACCTGTTGCAATCACAGTGCTTTCCACTTTATGTTTTTTCAATCGTATTCCAAGTGCCAGTATAGGAAAACGGCGTTTCCAAACCCCGAAAGATCTTTCAATAGGGTTTCTTGTTCTAATCTGTGCTTCATTAAAAAGGTGTTCGGAAGGTGTCTATGGGTTCAATAGTGGAGTTATTAAATATGGTTTGATACCATACCCACCATCACCCACTAGTACACTATCTCCAAAATGACCGTTTTCAAAAAGAGTTTTTACACTGGAATTTGCAAAGATAGTGGAATCGTGAGATCCGCCTGGCCAGCGGCAAACAATATTTTGAAATTTTAAGTCAGCTGTACATATGGCCAGGACATTAAAAGAGAAGAAGCCCTTTCGATTTCTGTAATTTTCAGGATCTTCTCCACCTGGTGATATAATTTTTACATGGGTACAATCTATTGCACCCACACATTTAGGAAATCGTGCTATATTGTAAAAACCCTGCTGAACAGCTCTTTTATCCTGTTGTGTTCCAGGTAAACTTATTAGATATTTAAAATGTATAGCAATACATCTTAGAACTTTCGTTACCACTCTGCTTGCAGTGCTATTGTCAATTCCTTGCATATCACCGACGTTTTGTAGAAAGGATCCGCTCGCTAGGAATCGAAGTGTCACAAATACCATATCTTCAGGGGTGAGTGCATGGTTTCTACAACAAATAAATTCATGTAATATTGTAATGTTTTTCTTATTCATTTAAAACGTAAACGGGTGGGATACATTTTAAACACACGGAATGGCTACTTACTAATTTATATAAACACTAAACTAATCACTAACACTTAATTTATATATACTCAGTATATTCACTTAAACTAATTTATATGAACACTTAACTAATTTATATTTACTGTTTGCTATTTCGGTGTATTTATTCATGAGATCACTTTATCAACTAAACTAACTCTTCCTGATCAGTCCCCTTATATATTAAAGCCATTTTTATTAGTAAATTCCAGACTGCGGCTTAAATAAAAACAATTGATTCTGGCCTTTTCTAGATAACTCTGGTCACAAAAACAATGTTTACATAAGATAGTCGTAAACTCGTCAACAGTTTTTTTATAACTGCGTATCCGCCATAATTTTAACTTTATACCTGGCTTAGACAGAGTCGGATTTAAGGTCTATAACAGTGTGCTGTTTCGTAACAATATATATTTATATTATATACATATGTTAATGGATATTAATAAATACTTACTGCTCAGTTGTATTTTGAATATCTTACCGAATTTCATCGATCAACATTTGCACAGTATGCTTGGATAATCGGAAACGTTGTACAAACTGTGTATCATTCCAAATTAAAAAGTTTTTTGGCCTTTCAGATAGAATGGTCGAGATAATGAACAAGACTATTGTAAAATACCTGTCCATAGTGGTTTCCAGCCATCAGAGAGATTGGGACCAGTATCTTTCCCTATTCACATTCGCTTATCGATCTGCCGTCAATGAGTCCACGGGTGAAACACCTGCGAAAATCCTGTTTGGACGTGAAATGAGGCTTCCCCTTGTGACCTGGAATTTGGCTGTCGCCCTGGAGAAGGTCTAGCAGGAGAAGACTACGTGATACTATTGAGAAGAAGGCTGGACGATATTCATGAATTAGTTCGAACAAATCTTCAAGTAGCCAGCGACAGAACGAAATGTCGGTACGACTCACAGGCTATAGAAGGCGGTTTTAAAGAAGGGGACTAAGTATGGTTACACAACCCGATGAGGAGAAAAGGATTTTCTCCAAAATAACAAAAATCTTGGGAAGGTCCATACTTAATCATGAGAAGGATCAATGATGTTATATATCGCATAAGCAAGATCCGCAACGGAAAACCAAAAATAGTTCACCAAAACCGACTAGCGCCATTCGAAGGAGACCATGACCTATAGGAAGGAATAAACTTTATTCGAGACGTGCCTGACCCTACCTTCGATGAATTTATGGGCGCGTATGGAGTCACTTCGGAACAACAACAAGATTTGTTCACTCTCCCGGAAGATTATTCACTGGCATACAACATCCCCGCCCGTATTAAGAACGCACGAGGGCTGGCAACCGTCTTTCGAAAGAAGTTCGGGCAATTAGAAAAACTTGAAAACCAGATTCCGCCCCTGGCAAGACACTGAAACTGAAACATAATTCGCGGTACGTCTTCTACGTGGTAACTAAAAATGAATTCCAAGATCGATCTACCTACCGCGATGTGTGGGAAGCACTTCGAAACCTACGAGACCATGTGTTGAAATCCAGCGTGAAGAAACTGGCTATGCCTAAGATAGCGAGTAACCAGTTGGATTGGCGAATCGTCAGGAACATGGTAGAGATCATCTTTCAAGATACCGGTATCCAGATATTAATTTGCAGCTACAACTCCCGTTATCAGTATCCGATAAAGACGGTGCCCTGCTATTTCCATAAGATCGGAAAGTGTAGAAATGGGGCCAGTTGCTGATTCAAACATCCAGTCTCGGCTACACAAAAGTTCCAGGAGGAACTTCGATTTAAGGAGGGCGTAATGTTACGAAACAGCACACTGGTATAGTCCCTGAGTCCGACTCTGTCTAATCCAGGTGTGAAAGTTAAAATTATGGTGGACGCGCAGGTTTTTTTGATAACTGTTCACGATTGTGACTATCTTATCATTGTTTTTGTGACCAGTCTTATCTAGAAAATGCCAGAAAGCCAATTGTTTTTGAGTAATTCGCAATCTAGAATTATCTAGCGAAAAACGCATTAATATATAAGGGACCGACCAGGAAGAGTTAGTTAGTTGATAATTTGACATCGTGAGATAAACAAGTGAATAAGTGAATATAAATTAGCAAAGTGTTGATATAAATAAACAATTAAATTTGTGGGCATATAAATTAAATTTAAAGTTAAAGTATATATAAATTAAGTGTTACAGTAGTTTAGTGTTTGAATAAATCCGTAAGTAGCCATACCGTGTGTTTAAAACTTATCCCACCGGTTTACAGTTTAAATAAATTAGAAAAATGTTAGAATATTATTATGCAGGTTCGGATCGTTAAGTCGTCAATATCAATCAAATAACAACGTGTTTTGTCATCATCAAAAATTTGTAAAAGTGCTGTTTTCCTACAAAATTGGTAAATTTACTTGACATTTATTTACTTGTGTTAGAAATCAATAGGCCATTTACGGATTCTCAGACTGTCTTCTCAGCTGAGATTTACTTGTATATACGATTGTCACAATAAAATCCTCGAATCACGTTCTATTATACATAAACTCTTTGAAGAGTCTCCTGAATCTTTCTCCCTTAATAGCACACTTATTGCGTTCCTTGAAAATATATTCGGCGTCAACGACCCTCTACCTGAATCCAATAAATTTATATCCGATACAGCCTATATAGTGACAGACTTGTCCTTAATTTATTCATTCATCAATGAAAGATATTTAAAGAATTGCGTTACACGTCTAATTAATAGAATTAAATTTAAACTTCACCCTGAGCAAAACAATCCTACTGAAGAAAAGCCTCTCTCGTTTGACGGTAACACCACTAATTCCTACACACTATCTCAGTGAATGACTCCTTTCCCTTTCATTAAATTAGTACAATTTTCTCTAATATAATGAAACTGCGATGGATTTTATCCTCGCTTAGAAAGTATTCATAAAATCATCTCCCTCCCTAACTTTCTGTGCCTTCAAGAAACCAAATTCAAAATTGACCATCATTGCAATCTAAGAAACTTTGAAGGTTATCATTATATCTGTACCAAGTGCATAAAAGCCAGTGGCGGTTCTTCAATATTTATACTCGTCTCATCTCCTACTAACCTCTAATTTATAGGCAATTGCTGTCACTGCTGGTGTCCTAATAAGCTTATTTGCAGTATTGACTTTCTACCAAACCACCCTTTTAATGCGGAAGACCTATCCGACCTAATATTCCAGCTAGCCCACCCATATATCCTTGTTGGTGACTTTAATGGACATAACACCATATGGGGCGCTACCCGTTGTGTCACTAGACGCAAAGTTATAGAAAACGTCATAAATTCCTACGGAAACTGCTTGTTGAATACTGGACTGGAAATTCACTTTAACATCTTCTCAGATTCCTTTTCTGTCACTGCTTTTGTGCACCCTAAAACTGCACTTGCAACTACTTTCCTACCATTATATCTAACAGTTCTAATAAGAAGCTTCTGGAACTTAAAAAATCGCAAATTGGTCTGAGTTTATTCCTCTTTTCCGAATCTATGTATCCCTCAAATTAACAAATAAAATAGATATGTTTGTTTTGATTTTTTCTTACCCCAAACATCGAGTCACATTCTAAGCTCACTTGCGGACTCTTCCACTGCTTTGCTATATTAACAAAGCAAAAATCAAATTAGAAATTTAATCGAAAATTTGTTAAGATATTATGCAAATAATAAAAAGTCATACTAATTTATGGATATGAGTCGCTGCTTTTAAAACTAATTAATAGTACTTGAATTTTTTTTGTAATAAAGGCATATTCTTATATAAATTTGAAAACAAGTATTTGTTGTAACCTTAGATACCTTTATGCTTATAACTAAAAGTGGCAACATTGCTCAAAATTTCAGAGTACCTGTTCAATATGTCAAGGGTAACCTATTTATTAGTTTTGAAAATTCTAAAAAATTGACAATTGTTTCGATATATCAATATCATCGTCAGAATGACAGAAGTTACATTTCATTTGATGCCTACCTGATGTTTAGTAGTTATTTTTGGCTAGACCAAGAAGTGACCTAACTTGTGATAGACTTAATATATGTTTATAGAAAAAAGAAGAAGGTGTGATATTACAAATATTGAAGCTTAGATATTATTAGCCCTATGGTGATATCCTGGATATCATTTTTCCAATTAAGATCAGTATAACTGTGCAATGATATAGAAAACCAAGAAAACTATATCTGCTGATCTCTACAATTATCACTTAAGAAGACAGTTTATTAGTGGAGAGCTCCCCAGATTTGTCTGTTCATTGACAACTTCATATTGTGGGTTTCTTAAATGTCTTCTAATTTCAAATTCTTCAAGGAAATCCAGTTCTTGTTTGTTTCCACAAATATGCAGCACTTCTAGTTCTGTGTTAGGTGTCAATGAATGATTGGTGTCAAGTAGATGTTTTGCGTGGTTGTTTTAATATGTATGCTCGTAAGTGTTCACCGTATCGGATTTCAAAATTTCTAAGGGTCTGACCCAAATAGACAGCATTACATTTTGGACATTTGAGTTTATATATACCTGATTTCTTTAATGGTGATATTTTTGTTTTTACATTTAACAATTTTGTACTAACGTTACTTTCTGTTTTAAAATACATTGTTGTATTCTTTGCTAAAGATATTATCTTTGAAATATTATTAGAAATATTTCCTGCATATGTAATGGTTTCATAAGTTTTTATTTCATCAGTTTGTTTAGGAAATATTAGTTGTAATGCCACTTTTTCCTTTTTTTTATTAATTAGCTTATTTATCATATGTATTGGATAACCGTTGGATGTTACTATTTGTCTTGTTGTATTAATCTCTCTATCAAAATTAAATTTGTTCATAGGAACTGAAAAACCTCTATGTATCATTGAATTAATTATATGCCGCTAGTTTATGTGGCATGGGGTGATTGGAACTATATGGAATTGTCACATCAGTGTGTGTTGTTTTTCGCTAAATTGAATAATCAAGTACATTATTAACTCTTCCGAATTTTTAAATCAAGAAAATTGATTGAGCTATTTTCTTCAATTTCTAATGTAAATTTAATTTTTGGGTGTAAATTAATAATGTGGTTGAAAAATACATCTAATTGTCGTTCACTACCCATAAAACCAGCTAATATGTCATTTACATATCTATACCAAAATAAAACATTTTCGAAATATTACTTTCAAAGATCTTTATTTCTAAACTGCCCATAAAAATATTTACCAAAATAGGTGATATAGGGCTTTCCATTGGTAAACCTTCATTTTGAATATATATCTTATTGCCAAAAGTGAAATAATTCTGATAAATACATACATCAAACAAACTAAGTATATTTGATATTATTCTTGGATCATTATTTTTATCTTCTAGTAATTTTCTTACAAGTATTAGACATTCTTTAGGAGCAATTTTAGTGAACATATTAGTAACATCAAACGAAATAAGTTTATAGTTATCTTGCAAATTGATTGGTTCTATTGAATTTCTAATTGAGTACTGATATGTATATCCGTAACTATTAAGTATATTGTTAAGCCTCTTTGCCAATATATTATTAGGAGTATTAACATAAGAAACTACAGGTCTAATTGGTTTCGTTATTTTATGTAATTTAACGGTTCCATATATTTGTGGACAATGAGGATTCTTATGTATGATATACCTCCTTTCATAATCACTTAAAAGATAATTTGAGTTATTAACAATATCCCTTACATTATTAGAAATTTTTTTTGTTGGGTCTGCTTTAAGAACTTTTACATCGCTAGATTCTATAAAGTTATATATTTTTGAATTATACTTTTCAGGTGTCAATATGACAGTTGTGTTCTCCTTATCAGATTTTGCAACTGTTAGGTTATTATCTTCTACTTTATTTTTGATTGCATTTAAAACTGTAATGTCATTTTTTGTTTGACGTTTAACTCTTGAAGGTTCAATATTTTTGATTAAATTGGCAATTTTTAATTTCTCATAAAGAAAATTATTTGAATTCGATTTTAAAGCTATTTCTGACTCTGTAGCTATAATTTGTTCAATATCATTCGTAAATTTTGGTGGTATGCTGTACTTTAAACCTTTATTTAAAAATTTTATTTCACTATATGTAAAATTAGTGTCTGAAACTTTTTCAAATCGTGATGCAAAGTGTGTTGGTATGTAGGTACTTACAGTTTCATGATGTTTAGAGTATTGAATTTTATGTTGTGTGTGTTCAAGTTTCTGTAGCTTTTGTTCTTGTTTCTTAAATTTCTCATGCTTCATCGTGCTGACACTTTCTCTGATTTTGTCATCTAAACAGTCAAATTCTACTGGATGTAATTGAAACGTGAGTTCTGAATGTACAACTTTTATGTAGTTGTCTAAGTGGTCCCTCACTTTACATTCTCCTTTTATCCAAACTCGTTGAGCACATTGTATAGCTTTTTGTGCTTGTGATGTCTTAGTGTGACACTTTATATTCACATAATTTGGTATTACTTTTTTCCTAAGGCATTCTTGGTTAAACCAAATGTTTTGTGATGTTTTGTAACGTTTTTGTTATGTCCTTGTTTAATTACAATAAAAAATTCTATAAATCCGAAACTATGTTATAAATTGATACATTTCTTGTGCCATTCGATAGAGGAAAGACGTATTCCAAAACTTTATCATATTTGAATTATTCCATGTTATATTTGTAGACAATATACGGGATTAAAGCAGGAGTAGAATTTTTTTTTAAAATTACTATAAAAAATATGTAGTAACTGCAAAGACTGAAATTGGTGAAAATCGAAATAGGAGTGATCACACTATTATAAACAAATACAGCAACTTCCCATCTATAATGCAAACCGAGGTATGAAACATTAAAGTTCACCGTTTTTTTTAAAATTTCGATTCCGAAGAGCCCTATGGATTGAAAATCCCAAAAAAGGTTTGTACATAGATGAGCAAATGATACCTTTCAAGGGTACTTTCAACATCAAACAGTACGTAAAAAACAAGCCAACAAAATGGGGAATAAAATCGTATATGCTCTGTGGATCGTATGGCATAGTATACCTATGACTTTTTAGTTTATCAAGGAGCCACTACCGATTTGAATCCAGAATATACTAACAGCGGTGCTACAGTGGCAGTAGTTTTATGCCTAGCGGATCGAATCCAGCAAAATCGAATTTATAAATTATTCGCAGATAATTATTTTTCTGCTATTCCAGTGATTCAAAATAAAAATTTGGTATATCGGAAGGGGAAGGAAAGCAAAGTTATACCTCCTCGCTGGAGCATAATACAAATCCCAGTCACGTTTGGAAAAAAATTGCTGAGATCCGAGGCAAGAAAACTAGTATTAAAATTCCCTCGTTAATATTTAAAGATACTGTTATCGCCGACAGCCAAGTAATTGCCGATTCATTCGCGCAAAACTTTGATGATAAGTTTAACAATCGTAACCCCATTTCTGTTTCTCATAATTCTCATATTCAGACTTTCTCCACTTTTCAGATGAAGCCTCATGACGTTGCGTCTGTCAATCTAAAGGAACTGAAATCCATTACATATTTCTTAAAAAAATTATCCAATACATCTCTCTTTAAGCTTCCCGAAATATATAACCGATCTGGAATACTCATCAGTTTCCGGGCGCAAATCTATAATCATTATAATAAAAGAAGCAGATAAATCCACCATATCGCCTAAGTCTTTCCGACCGATTTCACTCACTTATATTTACCTTCAACGTGTAGTGTTTACACGGGTGAGCTTCACAGTATTCTTCTGGCCTTCAAATATATCTCCCTCCTCCACAAAAATATTTCCATATGTACCGATTCCCTATCTTCGATTCAGTCAATTAAAACCGTCTTCACTCACTACCTAATTGTCCACAATGTACATGACATCTATCAAACTCTCTTTGGTCCGGATGTAACAGTCTCTCTCATCTGGCCTCTAGCTCACATTGGAATCGCTGGTAACGAAACTGCAGAGGCGATGTCTATAGCAGGTTAAATTTTAAAAGTAGATAATATCCTTTTTAAAAAGATTTATTTAAACTCAATGATGTAAGTACAGTAGGTGACAAAATTATGACTGAATATATTTTTGTATGATCGAACAATAAGAATAAAATAGAATGCTGAATACAGAAAAAATAAAATATCATGAGAAAAAAATTATAAATAATGTGTAAACAGGATGTCTCCGCGTGTTTGCTGATAAGGTTACAAAGTTACAATGTGAATAATGTGGAAAACGTCCAGTCAACACTTTACAATAATATTGTATTAATTCAGGTGATTGTCTCGATGTGACTATCTATCCATCTACTTTTCCTCTCTTCCTGAACTTTTTAACAAGGAGATAAGCTACTATAATCAGAAGAACTTCGAATTAGCCAATAACCTGTAGCTGTAATGCTATATTGACCTGTAAACACAGACTTTCTAAAAATGCAAACAATTTTCCGCTACGTATCAACATTTTGACCTACACCCTAACCTCATGTAAATGCTCCACTGCCTCACCAAGTTCAAGTAAGTTTTAGTTTCTCAAAGCTACAAATCTCTACCATAAAATTTAATTCAAGAAGAGTAATAGTTGTTAATTAATTTATGTATATATTATTTGTACATATTTGTAATTACTCTTTCTGTGCTAATGAGCATCGCTCTCGAGGCACGTTAAACTAAAATAAAAAAAATATTATGGCTAGTATTTTATGTCATCGCTTCCAATCGAATGATTTTTAGTGGTGTGATTAAGGTTTCTTAAAATGCTCGTCCTAGTTTAAAAACAGACTATGGAATGGAAATGATTTTACATATTATATGAACAAAAGTACTATAAATGCGAGAAAAGAACATTGCTGTCAACGATCGAATGTCATTCATAATATGGCATCACCTGTCTGTCCCGTCAACTGTCACATTTCAAGTATAAAACGTCAAGTGAGACGAATATTTTTATCTACAGCATAATATATGGTGTGCGTCAAAAATTAGAAAGCGCTGTCCTCGCATATGACAGTTATTAAGAAACAGATAATAAGCAAAAAACATTATCAATCTGAAAAGTAATATTTACGACAAATCGAAAAATCATTCGTAGTTACACGATGAGATATCAGTCATGTTTGCCTCCACTACTCACCGCTTGGGGGTAAAACAAAACCAGCTGTTTCAATGCATTTCTTATGAAGGCGAAAGTAAACATTGCATTGTTTATTTAATCAAAATTGTTTATGTATTTATTAAAGTAATTGACGTTGGTGTTGATTATCTATAGACAAATACCTTTTTTTATAAAAAAAAATCCCAATGGCACAGGACCAAGTGGACAGGCTTATTTCAGTAACATGTTTGCATAAAACCGAAAATAGATAATTAGATACAAAAGAAATAGAATGTTTTGAGATATACAAAAAACCAAAGTAACATTCTGACATCAAATCAAAAACAAAAAAATAAAAAAAAATTCTGGTAAATTTGTGAATTTTCTTAAATAAATGTTTTAATCTACGATTTGGAGAAAAATGTTAAATAGAAAAGTTGTAGAACGTGTTTAGCTCTATAAAAAATCTTAGTAACTTTTTTGCGTCAAATGAAAAACAAAGGAAATACGATTTTTTTTCAACTTTGACAGGCCGCCATTTTGTTTTTACTGGGCCGATTTGGCTCATTAACGAACTCGTCCAAGATTTTGAAATAAGCCTAAAAATACTTTCAATTATCGTAGTTTTCCTGCAAAAAGTGGTTCTTATATCGAGTGTCAGCCGGTGTTTTATATGTAGTGCACAAAATGTTAGTATACTAATACCTATGGTTTACGAAATTGTAGAAGTAGTAATTTCAGAGTGATGTAATAATAGTCTATTTTTACTTAGTTATATTATAACCTGAACTTTGTTTATAAAGCTACGCTGGTTAGGGTATTAAAGCACTTCTTAATTTTAGTCCATTTCATTTTAATTTAAGATTTTATTGATGTTAGTTTTTACTTTAGTGTCAAAATGGTTCACTCATGCATTGTGTTAAGTTTTAAAACACATTCAAAGAAAGATGATGGTGCACATTTTTATAGAATACCAGCAAAATTAGTGATAAGAATTGTGTACTATAACATGATGTAGAGAAGCATAAAAAATTGATTAAACTTTCAAAAAAGAGGCAAACCGCTTGGATACAAGCATTAAAACTGGGACCGTTAAGTGAGTCTGGATTAAAGCATTCAAGAATTTGTCATAAACACTTTCTTTCAGGTAATATCATTATTCAATTTACTTGTTATTCTGATATCATTTTATAATTATTAAAAAGTACATAATCATTATAGGAAAGCCAGCCGCGTTAACTGAAGAAAACAGTCCAGATTGGATTCCATGTCAGCACTTAGGATACAGTATTGGAACATTAATCAAAAGAAAATCTGCATTACAAAGATATAACAGGCATCAGAAGAGAGTTAGTCATTCTGTATATTTATTTTATATTATAACTTAAAAATAATTAAATTATTTATCTTAGATTAAAACGATGAATGAAAGTTCAGATGGAGAAGTCATGGAAGCATGCAATGAAATAATGAATGAAGGTGATGCTGATGATGAACTATTTGAAAATGAATCTTTAAATTGCAAAAGCCCTCTGACAGACATGACAATGGAAGACTTAACTGCTTTACTGAATAGACTTTACATAACGACTACTGAAAATGACAAGATAAGAACACAAATGGCTACGGTAAATTTGGATGAAAGCTCGTTTCAAGGAGATGATAAAAAACTAAGTATTTTACTGGTTTAAGTAATTTCAAATTGTTACAAGCTCTCCACAAACTGGTGTCTCCGTACCTATCCAAGAATTCTAAACCAAGTTCCCTTCCTACATTCAAACAACTGCTCCTTATGTAATGAAGTTACGTTTGGACTTACCTTTCCAATATTTATCTTAGAGGTTGTGCTTTTTTTCAGTGGCTTATTCATAAAAATTGTAATTATTAATTAAACATTTTATTTAGGTTTGGAGTAGTTGTTTTCACAGTAAGTAGGTATTTTAGAAAATGTGTGCATGTGTTATATTACCTTCTACTACCACTCATCCAATGGCCTGACAAAGAAACCCTTCATTCTACAATGCCTTCCTGCTTCAAAGAAGCTTTCAGTGATGAAGTCAGAGTTATAATTGATTGCTTTGAGGTATTTGTTGGAAGCACATCCATTTTAAAGACCAATGCACATTGTTGGTCATCATACAAGTACCACAAAACTGAAAATTTTGATTGGAATAACACCCCAAGGAACCATTTGTTTCATTTCTCCAAATTATGGGGGTCGTGCTAGTGATAAGTTTATTACAGAAGATTGTGGAATTTTGGACAAAATTGAACCAGAAGATCTTGTTATGGCTGACCGCGGCTTCTTAATCGAAGAATTTCTTCATCCTTTAGGGGCTTCTCTTAAAATTCATATTTTTACCAAAGGTAGACAAATCATTATTAAAAACAAAAACTTATAATTTTGAAAACATTATACATTATTTTTTACAGGTAAAAGTCAATTGCACGCCAAGGGATTAGAAGAGACTCGACGCATTGCAAATGTTCGAATTCATGTCGAAAGAGTCATTGGACTTTTAAGGTACGATTCCAGTCTACAAGCTTTATCCTGGTGAAAATGGTGTATGCTTCTTTGATGAAATGGTTGTTGTTTGTTGTGGATTAATTAACTTGTGTTCTTCCATAATTGCATAAACATTCATCAACTTGTTTTTTATTTATAATATACATATATACATATACATAGATATTTTACTAATTTATTACTTAGTATGAAAAATTACTCACATAATAATTTTCTTTTAGTACCTACTATTTTTTTTAAATAATGATTGTGTATGTATATAATACGGTATTAGTGGTATTTTTACTTAAAAAAAATTATCAGTAAAATTAACTATTTTCTTAAAGAAGTTTGAAAAAGTAAACTACTGACTTCAACTTACAATGCAGCTACAAAATGATAAGATTTTGTTATGATACAAAAAGGTTATTTTTAAATAAATAAAACTATTTTATTCAATTTTGTTGTTTATTCATTCGATCCCTTCCATACTCTCTATAATTATTTCATTGAATTGTGAGGAATATTCTGTACAAAACCAAAATTGAGTTTCTTGTATTTCAAATACTGAAACATATTGTTTGTGAAACCATTTGATTTTACAATTTTCATTTGAACATCTTATCATATCTCTACCATCATCTGGCTGCAAACAATAACACTATACTACTAATTGAAATACATTTCTTGACGTGTATACCATCTCGCTAGCAATTCAGGTTTTAATATCAACGAGTAAAAATCACAAGTTTTTTGTAAATTCACAGTCATAAATTCTAAATCAAATATTATTCTATTAATGCATATTTCTTTTTTTGACCATACAACCAAATCACAATAACGTCTTTGAGTACAATACATTTGTAATTGAACTTGATAAAAATATGCATGATCTCTTTTCAATTTTATACTATTGTTTTTATCTATCAATAAAAAACTATCCTTTAACTCGGCAATATTTTTTATTGATACTCTTGAATCCAATCACCTGTAGGGGCATTTAATTTCTATGCACCCTGGGCCACAACACTGACAAGAAACGAACCCATCAGGGGATGCTGCAATCATAATGTGATTTGTAGATTTTGATAATGCAATTTCATTACGCTTTCATAATCTATTCTTGCCATATCTTCATGATTAATACCATGCATTACTTGTTTTGTTTTGATCGATACTTTGAGAGGATAACATATAATTTTTATTAAAGATAATGATAGTTTATCGACTGATGTCTTACAAGCCAATTTAAAATTGGAGGATGTAATTCTCCCAGCTTTGTACTTAAACCAATTATGACTTTTTTATGTTTCAATGTTATTTTCTGTACAGCTTCTTGTTCATTTTTTGAAATTGACAAGTTAATATTTACACTTCTTAATTCTTGTAACGAATAACTTTCATACATTGTTCCATACAATTTATCTAAGGTACTTGGTAAATGTTCAACATTACTTATCGTTCTTTGAAATGCAAAAGACTGGACAACACTTAAGATGGCAGCTGAAGGATTAGCAATTTCAACTTCTGATAAAAAGTTATGCAAATCCTTACTGCTTAAAAGTGAAACTTTCAATTGTTCAACATCTGCAATAAAATACGTAGGTTATTTATAGTTTGTGTTAAAAATTAAATAAAAGCTTTATACTATACTAATAAAAATACCCCAGTTGATATCTCTCACTCTTTGAGGAACTAAAGTTTGATTTGTTTTTGGTACATTCCAAGAACATAACTTATCAGTACATGATTACCTATCTTTATGTTGTCAAAATGAATAGCAAAAATTAACGCTGCAGCATGACTGCAAACTTCTCCAAGTCCAGCCATACAATTACAGTGGGCACTTGAGATGTCACCTTCTGGTAAAATTACCACCCATGGATGAAGCGGAACTCATTCATCCTCTGAGAATGTTTAATCTATATTTTATCAAATATAATTAGTAATAAGTATATTATTTACACTGACGACTATGAATAAATTATTACCTTTCCTACAACCACATAATTTTCTCTTACTCTAGTACAGTTCATTTCCAAAACGAAATCAGATTCATAATATTTATAAGCTTCTAAACTTTTAATACTTTTTAATTGTTTCCCGGTATAGTAACTGTGGGACAGTACAAAATTATTAACTATATCAATGTAATCTACTTTAGGCAAATCTTTAAGACCAATATTATAATGTTCCTTAGTGAATGTATATGGTTCGAAATTATCAATTACACTAATTTTTTGAATGTAACGATCTCGGACATCACCACTGAGAGTCATGAAATATTGGCTCATGAAGGAGCAGTTTTATTTATGCATTTATTTATACATTCATTTGTAAAGGATAATAAGTTCCGACACACCAGATATAAAAACCACTTTTTGCACGAAAACTGTACGATAATTGGAAGTATTTTTTTTAAATGAAAAGGAAATAGTCTATAGATAATCAACACCAACGTCAATTACTTTAATAAATGAATAAACAATTTTGATTAAATAAAAAATGCAATGTTTAGATTCCCCTTCATAAGAAATGCATTGAAACAGCTGGTTTTGTTTTACCCCCAAGCAGTGAGTAGTGGGGGCCAACATGGCGGATGTAAAAAAGCTCTATATGGTAGCTAACAGTTTATGTAATAGTTGAAGTATGAAAATTGACATATAACAAATGACAGTTGGCAAATAACTCGACAGAGTCACTCCTCATTTCTAGACTGGTGAATCACCTTTTTTCCTACTTAATTGCTGTTAAATATTGTTGAAGTTTACATTTTAATTGTGTTCAAATTAAAATATGTCAACAATTACAATAAATGGGAATATTACCTTGAATTGATTTCTCTTCATATAATATTAAGATTGGAATGGCAAATAGAACACTGATTAACCAAGCAGCTATTATTAAACACTTCGCTCTTCTCCCTAAAAATACATTTTACGTCAACAAAAGTAAATAAATGGATATGTATACAAAAGTTTTTTGTTAAATAGTGGCAATAAGATTTATTATTATCACTATTAAATCATAGCGGATGATGAAATTGAGTACTGATCTGAATCAAAACGTTTAATAATGAAGATTTCACATTTCTACGTCGTCTTCTTGTTCTTTGTTGAGATATAACATTATGAAATAAAAGGACAACAAAAAACGGTTCGGAAAATAATTACCAAAACCACTTTTTATGCCTGGAAATGAAAAATAAGTTGAAAACAAATTTTAATCATTTTCCACATTGTGCTATATGTCTTGATAGGCATAGAATTGCATTTTAATGGAAATCGAAATACGAATTGCAACAATAACAAAATAGCTATTTATATAACAAGTTGCAAAATGAACATGTTTTTTGCACTAGATGTCAGTAGTGTTTTATAAATTTACCAAGTGTATAGCTTCATAGAAACTATTACAATAATTAATCATTTTTATTTACGAATTTATAAAGTACGCCAATGGACCTCACTGACTGCTACCTTGATATAGTTCACATAGATTTGAAAAAATAGTATATTGTGCAACCAGTGGGAAAAGTTCAACTTTTCTCACGAGTGTGGAAGTTTTTGGCACGAGCCAAGGGCGAGTGCCGCAAACACACGAGTGAGAAAAGTACTTTTCCCACATGTTGCACACTATACTTTTTCTACAACTGCACAAATTTGAAAAATACAAGTAAATAGTTTCGTAGAAAAAGTCTAAGCATCGAGGACCACCCACCGAAAACGGCTGGGCATCGAGTATAAGTTTCTGAAATTGGCTGGGCATCGAGGATCCCCTACTGGATTCTCGATATAAATGTATGTAGTGTGGGCAAAGTGGCGTGAGAAATAATATTTCTCACAGTGTGAGCAATATATGGTTTTGAAATTAAGTAAGCTATGAGAAATACGCTACTTTTCATAGCAGTTGTATAAAAAATAGCATATTTCTCATAGCTTACTTAATTTCAAAATCATATATTGCTCACACTGTGAGAAATATTATTTCTCACAACACTTTGCCCACACTACATACATTTATACGCAGAATCCAGTAGGGTATCCTCGATGCCCAGCCAATTTCAGAAACTTATACTCGATGCTTAGACTTTTTCAACAAAACTATTTACTTGTATTCTTTAAATTTGTGCAGTTGTAGAAAAAATGTAATGTGCAACATGTGGGAAAAGTACTTTTCTCACTCGTGTGTTTGCGGCACTCGCCCTTGGCTCATGCCACAAACTTCTACACTCGTGAGAAAAGTTTTTCCACTTGTTGCACAATATACTATTTTTTAATGAAATTTCACAATATAATGAAAATATGGAAAAAGTTTTGAAAAATTGACAATTGTTTCGACATTACTATCATCGTCAAAATGACAGAAGTTACCTACATTTCATGTGATGCATACCTAATGTTTAATAATTATTTTTGGCTAGACCAAGAAGTGACCTACCTACCTTGTGATTGACTTAATATATATGAATAGAAAAAAAGAAAATATAATATTGCAAATATTAAAGCTTAGATATTATAAGCCCTATGGGTATATCCTGGATATCTTTTCCCCATTTAAGATCAGTATAACTGTGCAATGATATAGAAAACTAGGAAAACTATATCTGCTGAGCTTTACAAAGAAGACAGTTTAAAATTGGAAAACTCTCTACATTTATCTTAAGTGTCATCTAGTTTCTAATTATTCAAGGAAACCTAGCTCTTGTTCCTTATCACTAATATGTAGTACTTCTAGTTCTGTGTTAAGTGTCACTGAATGTGGTGTCAAGTAGATGTTTTTGCGTAGTGGGATTTCTCTGGTTGTTTGAGTCTGTGTGGTCGTAATTGTTCACTGCATCTAATTTCAAAATTTCTAAGGGTTTGACCCAAATAGAAAGCATTACATTCTGGACAATTAAGTTTATATATACCAGACATTCTTAATGGGAATTTTTTTGTTTTTATATTTAACAATTTTGTACTCACATTATTATCTGTTATAAAAGAAATTGTTCTATTTATTGCTAAACATACTATCTTTGAAATATTATTAGAAATATTATAGTACGCGAAAAACATATAGGGCAGAAATGTAATGGTATATCCCCTTTAAGTTATGTTGTGGAGCTAGACTCTGAGAGGTATTAATATTTTGTTTATTCTTATCAATACCACTTACACACTACGCTCTATATTGATGCTAGCGCACCAACTAAATAGTAAGCGGTCCTTATCGCTTGTGGACACGTGCGTGATTGAAAAAACTGCTATCTCAAAATATGCTTATAGTTCAGTGAAATATCGTGAAAATAATATGTTATTCGAAAATTATATTACTAATTCTTGATAAGGTAGTGTTAATTGTCTGGAGTTATGTTTAATATGTATTTAATAATTATAAAATTATTAAATACATTTTAACGATTTTTAGTTGAAGTTATAATATTGAATGAATATATCGTCTAATAAGCATTTTAAATTGTAACATTGACTGGACTATGACAGTATCCAAATCAAAGGATAATCCGAAACTTTAAATTTCGTACTATATCTCTTACGTGAACCATACCAGCAAATGTGATGGTTTTGTAATTTTTTATTTCTTTAGTTTGTTTAGGAAACATTAGTTGTAATGCCACTTTTTTCACATTTTTATTAGGTAATTTATTTATTATATGTGATGGATAACCGATGGATGCTGCTATTTATTTAATTGTATTAATTTCTCTATCAAAAATTATATTTTTTCATTGGAACTGAAAATGCTCTAGGTATCATTGAATTATATGCTGCTAATTTATGTGGCATGTGTTGATTGAAATTATATGGTGTAGTCAAATCGGTGTGTGTTGGTTTTCTGTAAACTGAATAATCTAATACATTATAAACTCTTTGAATTTTTAAATCAATAAAATTTCATTTATTTTCTTCAATTTACCAAAATAAGATATTTTTTGATATGTTACTTTCAAAGAATTTTTTCCTAAACTGTCCATAAAAATGTTTGCCAAAATTGGTGATATATGTGAATGGTAAATCTTCATTTTGCTATACCTTTCAACAAGTTGACGATCTGATCAAGTCTGTCATCGTCACCTTCTTCCTGCATGGTCCTACCTTTGTTGTACCGCGAATCCTCCGTGGCTGCTTTGCATTTAAGATGTTCTTGGTTTGCAGGAGTCGTGGGACGCTTACACGAACTGCGTACATTTTCTAGCTCGCCACAATTACAGCACCTAATCTTCGGCTTCCCGTCTATCATACCTTTCAACAAGTTGACGATCTGGTCAAGTCTGTCATCGTCAACTTCTTCCTGCATGGTCCTCACTTCGTTGTATCTCGAAGCCATCGTGGCTGTTTCGTATTCAAGAGCAGCGGTCAGTACATCTACCATGGTTTTGGGATGAGCTAATCGAAGCGTCCCCTCCATATCGTGGTCACATAAGCCGTCAATAAAGGCCTGGATGCCCAAACATTCCATCATGTTCTCTGCTGCTGATGGATAAGCAAATCGAACTAGTCGGGTAACATCCAGTTCATACTCTTGAAGAGTTTCGTCACGTTTCCGCCTTCGGTTTCTCAACTGAAATCAGTACAAATGTTCTAGATGTTCGTGACCATATCGCATGTCCAACCTATTCTTGAGCTGCTCGAAGTCATCCGTTACTTCCAGAGGTATCGTTTGAAGTACATCCAAGGCATCTCCCTGAAGCGCGATGGTTAAATTCACTGCCTTCTCCCTATCGGACCAATTATTCACTCTAGTTATTCATTTTTAGTTCCATTTTTAGTTCCTATGAACAAATATAATTTTGATACAGAAATTAATTCAATTAAACAAATAGCAACATCCAACGGTTATCCATTACATATAATAAATGAATTACCTAATAAAAATGAGAAAAAAGTGGCATTACAACTAATATTTCCTAAAAAAACTAAAGAAATCAAAAATTACAAAACCATCACATACGCTAGTATTATTTCTAATGATGTTTCAAAGACAGTGTCTTTAGCAACACATTCAACAATTTCTTTTAAAACAGAAAGTAAGCATTGTGAGAACAAAATTGTTAAATGTTAAAACAAAAATATCTCCATTAAAAAAGTATGGTATATATAAACTTAAATGTCCAGAATATAATGCTGTCTATTTTTTCAAACCCTTAGAAATTTTGAAATTTGACACGGTGAACACTTACGAACACACAGATTGAAAAAAATAAAGAAATATCACTTCGCAAAACATCTACTTGACACCAAATATTCATAGACACCTAACACAGAACTAGAAGTACTACATATTTGTGATAATAAACAAGAACTAGATTTCCTTGAAAAATTAGAAATTAGAAGACTCTTAAGAGACCCACAATATGAAGTCGCCATTGAAGAGACAAACCTAGGTAGCTCTCCACTTTAAAACTGCCTTCTTAAGTAATAATTGTAAATATCTTAAATGGTAAAAAGATATCCAGGATATACCTATATTGCTTATATTATTTGTAATATCATATCATCTTCTTTTTTAATTATTCATGTATATTAAGTCAATCATAAGGTAGGTCATTTCTTAGTGTAGCCAAAAATAATTATTAAGCATCAGATAGTCATCACATGAAATGTAACTTCTGTCATTCTGACGCTGATAGTAATATCGAAGCAATTGTCAATTTTTTAAAAATTTTACCATTATATTGTGGAATTATTTTGAAACAGTTAGTTTCATTTATAGAAGTAATGAATAGATTTCACACAGTAAATTTAATTCAAAATAATTTAAAAAATACATCTATCTAATAATTACATACTTACAACTTCCAGAAAACTTCATCGGATGCCTTATTGCATCGTATCTATCAATACTTAAGGCCACCAATACATACGTTGATGCATATGTAACGACAACCTAAAAAATAGTACAAAAATTAAAAATTATATTCAAATCTGTTGTATAGAAATGAACAATTTATTATTAATGAAATTACAGAATATCAGTTTGAGGCAGTTGTTAGTTCTATATAACCAATATTTTTGGAAGAATCAGTTTGGAATTATAGAAAATTGCTTTACATAATATTTCTGTTGTTAATGACCCAAGCAAGTGAGTCTTTGATATTTTGGTGTAACAGAAAAAGTAGGGGACTATCTCCGCGTGTTTCCGAAGAAAGTATTAATGTTAATTCACGTAGCAACGTTGAAATTTAGTTATCGTCTTCAGAAACTGAAATTTAACTGTTCAAATGTTTCAAAATTCAGTTTATTTTCACGCCTTTTGAATTGTTCAATGGTTCATACTCCCGCGGATTTGCGAGATAATAAAAAAAGTAAACTTTATCTTTTCTCTGAACAAAAATTATTGACGGAGACATGTCTCGTACTATACAACGTGTTTAAACACGTTTGTCGTATACAGTGCGTCCACAAAGTAACGCAAAAATTCATTATCATTATCTAAATAAACATTAAGATGAAAAATGCCGACCCTGGTCTATTTTTTATTTTGATTCACTATTTTTTTATTAACACTTCGGTGGACCGGTTTGCGATCCCTTACGATAAAATTTGAAATCCATACCATATTGTTTTACAATTACCGAAAAAACAAAAATTATTTATTAAAGCATCTTATAACGAATAATTTGCAATCCTATCTCCTTTGGTAAATATTTAAATTTTAAAACGAAAATAACTTTCGACTAACCATTCATACTAAAATTACTAGAATTCCTTCAAATTTTAATTAACAAGTGTACCTGTACCTGTACGTAATTTGTTTTGTCATTTCAATTCCGTTTTTTGAGACAGCAGAGTTAAGAATAAATTTTTCCTTTATGAAGTATTTTAAAAATGGTAGTGCAAATTATTGAAACCTCGAAGGGGAAACAATACAAAAATATAATTAACATAAATTACCAAAATAAATTACATAGAATAGACAGGAGCGGATTTATATACAATCAAAGAATGGAGAGCGACGAAGAATTATTTTAGAAAAGGAAAAGTGATTGGGAAGAAGATGAGCAGGAAATAGAAGATGAAGAAGTAAACTCGATAAGATATCTCCTACTAAAACCCAAAGAAAAATGGAAGAGAACATAGGGTTGATGATGGTAAAGATGAGAGAATCGGTGGAGGACAAATCTAATGAGATTAAGCTAATGAGGATAGAGCAACAAGAATACAAAGAAGAAATATTGACGCTTAAATTCGAGAACGAAATACTAAGTAAAAAGCAAGAACAAATGCAAGAAATTATAGTAAATATGGAAGACAGACTCGAGCGTGTAGAAACCCAGAAAAGAAGGACTACAGATTAATACGAAAAACCAAGAAGAATTAGCTGTCGAAATGGAAAATTTTTTGAAACAAGAACTAGAAGTAAATACGAAGATTTATGAGGCTGTTAAACTAGGCGAGAAGATAAGTTTAATAAAATTTACTAGCGCAAATGACAAAAAAAGGGTTATGTAGAACAAGATTAGATTAAGAAATAAAGCGGACCGAAGAATATTCATGAAAAACGATATGTCACCAAAAGATGAGAAATACAAAATATAATCAGAATAAGAGCATATGAAGAAAAGAAAAAAGGAATGTCGACTAAGATTGGCTACAGAAAAATACAGATAGGAGAAGAAGAATGGAAATGGAAAAAGAAGAAAAATAAATTAGTCAAAGTTGTTTAAAAAAACTGAATCAAGAATAAGATGAAGAAGAGCATGAAAGAGACAATAACAGTATATCAAGGTTTAGTTTAGTAGTAAGTTTAGATTTAATTTTAAGGAAGAAAAGCAAAGATATACTAAAAATAATATTAACAACACTATCAATAACAATAATGATAATAGTAATAATGACTATATCAATTATGAAGGTAACAGTAATTATGTCAATAAAAGTAGTAATAATAAATAACGGTAGTAACAACACTAGTGATCTTAATGAAAGAGACATTAATGATAATAATAGTCACCAAAACATCGACAACGATAATAAAGTAAGTAACGATGACAAAGATGATACCAATAACAAAAATAATAAAACTTCAATTAACCACTTTAATAAAAGAAATCAAATAAACATGAGAAACAAGAATACCTCAACATGGAAACTTGCGACATGGAATATCAAAAGCATCACAGGAAAAGAAATAGAATTGGAAGAAGAGTTTGAAAAATTGGAAGTTGAGATATTGGGAATAAAAGAAACCAAGAGAAAAGGAAAAGGTATGGAAACGATGGCCAAAAACAATATACTAATATACAGCGGTGTACCACAAGTAAAAAGCCCGGCCGGAGGAGTAGGGAGCAAAATACACAAGAAATTAGGAGAACAAATACAAAATTGGAAATCATGGTCGGAAAGGATACTTACAATCGAAATGGAAACGAAGCAAAGCCAATAGAAAAATCAAAGGGTAGATTATATATAATAGGATGTGTTAACAGCAGGGTAGGCGTAAAAGATGAATAATATAAAACAGTTATTGGAAATTATGGAGAGAACGTCAGGAAGAATAACGGGAGAAGAATGTTGGATTTCTGCATAATATGCAACTTGATAATAACGAATACGAATAAGCAGAAACGAAAAATCAATAATAGATTACGTAGTTATAGAACGACAATACAGAAATACAATAAAAGCACAAGAGTAAAACGAGGACCAGAAATTGGCAGCGACCACTACGTAGTAGAATCCAAATTTAAAGATATTGAAAAAAGAAACTACATGTAATTCGAAAGAAAAAGGAAAAATACAATATGAATCTGTAAAAACTTACAAATTAAGAAATAATACCGTCGTACAGAAATATCAAGAAGAGGTAAATAAGAAACTGAATTATAAAGAAATAGTAAAATAAAAATGTAGAAAAATCATGGAATTACTTTAAAAATATTATATTAAATGTTGCAAGAGAAATATGTGGAACATATAGAAGAAAACATAATGTAAAACAAACATCGTGGTGGTCGAGAGAAATAAAAAACCCAGTAAAACAAAAAAAAATGGCATGGAAAAATTATCTATCAAATGGAACAGTGGAACAGTATACTTAATATATAGAAGAAAGAAAGAAAGAAAACCAAAGAATTAATTAAAGCATCAAAGAATGAGGAATGGCAATAATTTGGAGCAAATCAAAAATTCTTCTACAAAACATTAAAAAATATGAGAACGGAGGAACAGCAAGACATATATTTTGTTAAAAGTAAGAATGGAGAAATATTTAAAAAGGAAGAGGAAATTCTACAAAGATGGAAAGAATATTACCAAGAACTTTTGTATAATGATTCAGAACATACAGAGAAAAAAGTACAAGTTGACATAACGGTAGAAACAGAAATAAAAACTAGTAAAGGAGAGATAGAAAATGCAATTATAGAACTGAAGAATGAAAAAGCACCTGGATATGACAGAATAACTTCAGAAATTATAAAAAAAATGGGACAAAAAGGAAAAGATATGCTGCTTCATATCTTCAATAAAGCTATAGAAGATAAGACACTCCCAACAGACTGGCAGCAGAAGGCATTGATAGTGCCAATATTCAAAAAAGGTGGTGTAAAAGACTGTAATAACTACCGATTAATAACACTAATTAGCACAGCGATGAAACTTATGGAAAAAATATTAGAAAAAAATCCCAATGGCACAGGACCAATTGGACAGTCTTATTTCAGTAACATGTTTGCATAAAACCGAAAATAAAAAATTAGATACAAAAATAATAGAATGCTTTGAGATGTACAAAAAACCAAAGTAACATTCTGGCATCAAATCAAAAACAAAAAAATAAAAAAAAATTCTGGTAAATTTGAATTTTCTTGAATAAATGTTTTAATGTACGATTTAGAGAAAAATGTTAAATACAAAAGTTGTAGAACGTGTTAAGGTCTATAAAAAAGCTCAGTAACTTTTTTGCGTCAAATGAAAAACAAAGGAAATACGATTTTTTTTCAACTTTGACAGGCCCCCATTTTGTTTTTACTGGGCCGCTTTGGCTCATTAACTAACTCGTCCAAGATTTTGTCCTAACCGATTTTTGTAGCGAGTTTGGTTTCGATCCGTCAAAAAATACGCCCTCTATCGTGCTTACAAATTCCGTTATAACACATACATATATATATATATATATATATATATATATATATATATATATATATATATATATATATATATATATATATATATATATATATAACCTTTGGAACGGAGGGTGATTTTGGCATCTAGCAACACCAAAACGAAAAACTGCATTGACATTTTTCCGAAGTCGCGTCACGCTACTCTCTACAATAGCCCTATTTCATTCTGAAATAAGACTAAAAGAATCAGATTAAGAGTAGAAGACACACTCGAAAAATCTCAGAGTGGATTTCGAATGGGAAGAAGCACCCAGGATCATGTATTTACTATAAAACAGATGACAGAAAAAGCAATACAGAGAAAAAATAAATTGTTAGTGGCCTAGAGTACCTAGAGAGAAAATATTGACCGAAAGAGGAGTTTGTATGAAAATATTTATGAAAGCAATGAGAATGCAGTTATAATTAATAACAAAATTTCGGAATGATTCACCACAAATATGTTATTAAGACAAGGGGGGAGCTTAAGTCCATTACTATTCATCATCTTCATGGACGAGATCATAAAAAGATGCACTGTTTTAAGTAAAAAAATATGTTTGGGATATCTGCAACTACAAAGAGTTAACATCAGCGAGGAAGCATTTGCAGACGATGTTATACTAATAGCAAAGAACGAAAAAGAGTTGCAAGAAAACATTGAGGTATGGAATACAGCAGTAACAGACATGGGAATGGAAATAAACAAGATCAAAACAAAAGTGATGGTTATTGGAGAAGAAGAGACCAAGATAAATATAAGAATCGATACAGAAGCACTGGAACAAGTTAAACACAACCAATACCTATGAACAGTAATAGACGAAAGCAGGTCACAAGACGCAGATATAAATAACAGAATTTTAAAAACAAACAAATTATATTATGAATACTAAGTTCATAAATAAAAAAGAAATATCCAGAGACACCAAACTAAAAATATTCAAAATAATATATAGACTAATTTTAACCTTTGGATGTGTCTTGGATATTGACAGAACGACAAAAAAGTAAAATTCAGGCGACAGAGATGAAATATTTAGGAAGAGTAAGAGGTGTGACAAAAAAAGTTAGAATAAAAAATATAGATATAAGAAGGGACCTAAACATAAACCCTACATTAGACTTCGCAGAGGAAAGACAATTGCAATGGTGGGGACACTTACAGCGCATGAAGGAAGAACGACCTGTTAAGAGAGTATGGAAAGCGAAAATTGAAAAAAACAAGAAGAAGGGCAGACCAAAAAAATCGTGGGATATTGAATGAACGGGATAAAATAAGCAAAGGACCTAGCTCAGAATAGGAATGAACGGAGGAAATTTGTGTAAACATTACCATCAATACCCTACACCACCAAGTGGTAGAAGGGTTTACAGATTATATATATATATATATATATATATATATATATATATATATATATATCTTTTTTGGATAGTTCTTGGGTATAGGTTTCTTGTGAATATACGAAAATTTTATGACGACGTTTCGCCCATCATAGTAGGCTTTATCAAAATCTGTTTTATTTTGTGGAACAGTACCTACGAGTGGAAAGAATTAAAATGAAATTTGGTAGCTTACAATGAAGACATTCACAATTAACAATTAAAAATTAAAAGTCAAAAATTAAAAGGTTTTCTAGCTCACATGCAGGAATAAAATTTTGAAATTAAGTTTTATTATGGTACGTACCATAATAAAACTTAATTTCAAAATTTTATTCCTGCATGTGAGCTAGAAAACCTTTTAATTTTTGACTTTTAATTTTTAATTGTTAATTGTGAATGTCTTCATTGTAAGCTACCAAATTTCATTTTAATTCTTTCCACTCGTAGGTACTGTTCCACAAAATAAAACAGATTTTGATAAAGCCTACTATGATGGGCGAAACGTCGTCATAAAATTTTCGTATATTCACAAGAAACCTATACCCAAGAACTATCCAAAAAAGATAAATATATAATGGTTTAAGAAATACTACAAATATATATATATATATATATATATATATATATACATCTTTTCTTGGTTGTACCGTACCGATGACGGCTAATGAGCTAGAAACATGCATGTCTGCGGTTACCACTCTTTTCAGTAGCCCCTTCTTCTATTTGCGTGCAATACCCACTAATCTATTCGTTGCTTATTGTTCATATGTCACGCACTATTCGTACATCTTGTTATTATTTCATTAATCTGGGTCGGAAGTTTCAGACGGGAGTGTTATATGCACCTCCGTGTCTATGTTGGTTGTTGTCTCGAATATTCGAGATCTTCTAATATTACTGACACAAATGTTGTGTTTGACTATCCTGCTGAGTTCTGTTATATTTTCTCATGTTTCATTCAACACCTTTGCTCTCATGTTTCACATCTTTTCTTGGTTGTACCGTACCGATGACGGCTAATGAGCTAGAAACATGCATGTCTGCGGTTACCACTCTTTTCAGTAGCCCCTTCTTCTATTTGCGTGCAATACCCACTAATCTATTCGTTGCTTATTGTTCATATGTCACGCACTATTCGTACATCTTATATATATATATATATATATATATATATATATATATATATATATATATCTATAATTTAAAGAAAGATATTTGCCAACTTATTTGTAATGGATATTTTTGTGGGGATGTGGCAATAAGACACCAGAGTAATTGAAAAATGTGGAGGCGACAGAATTGAAGCATTGTATCTTCAATGCTAAAAAAAGTGCTAGGGAGAATGACAATTATTTGCAGATGTCAAAAATATATCAGGGCGATTTTCAAAAATTGTATGATCAAGGACTCGATTTCGTGGTAGAAATACCGAAGTTTTCTTTAGTGGAAAGTAGTCTAATCGACTGTAGAAACAGTGCGCATGACCTGTAGAGAGATCCCGCTACAGCATCGGAAATAGTGTTTCCAGAAGAAATTATTGAAATGATTTTTATTTATCCACGAGACGACACCCTCGGAGAATAGGTGTTTGCCAGCAACAAAGGCTAGGGAGATTCTAGCTAATAATAACCCACCGAATTTGTGGATGGAACATTCAAAAGCTTCAGTAAGCAATTTAGTCAAATATATATTATCCGTATCGATAATGATAGCACACCAGAGGAGACCAATACAATTCAAGTATTATTTGCATTATTTCTCAACAAATCCAAAGAGATATACGATATATTATTTTCAATACTCAAAGACAAACTACCGAATTTAAAACCATCTGTTGTAAAACTGTATTTTGAACAGGCAATAATAAGTGCATTAGAAAACATTTTTCTAGAAGCTAAAACTTATGTATATGGCTATATGGAAATATATTCAAAATATTGGACTCGTTTCCAAATATGAAGATAACGAAGAGATACACCTACATATAAGAATGTGTGCTGCGTTAGCATATCTGTCTGTGGAAGATATCGATGAGGGCTGGTGTAACCTCTTACTTGCTCAATATTATCACCAGGTCACAGAAATTAGGCTGTCTAGATTGACAGTTTATGCCAGCGGCTAGTACTCATGTGGAGACGGCGTGAGTTCACTTACGTGCTAAGCAAGTGATCAGCACATCAAATTTATTTAGGTGTAAAAGGGCGCCAAGTAGATTTGCCGCTAATTTTATGTAAGTTCTCCCCTAAAAATCTACTAAAAAGGAATGAAATAAAAGACAAACCCACTTCCAGTTACTCGTACGTATATCGAACCTTCTGTACAAAAAGAGTAACGGCGTTTACAAAATTTAGATAGTAGTTTTCAGTGGTCTAACCGGGTAATGTTGAAAAGTTCCATTGCCAAAAAATTCGTGAAAACTGAATAAAAAGCACTAATTCTGAACATACCCACTTGCTAAGCCGACGAACAAAATATAATTGACATTATCGCATACGCACAATTTCTTTTATCAGATAATAACTAATTAGAAATATTATATAGTCAGAATTGAGAAAATAAAAAGCTTGCTTAAGCTTACAACGAGAGGTACGACAAGGCGTTGGATCCAATGCGCAACCCAAGGTATAAATATTAAAAATAAAAAAAATATGGTAAGTACTAAGCAGCGTAGTGAACAAATTACGGATCAATTCCAACCGTACAATGTATGAAAGTAGCATCTAAAGTTATACAACAATAATATCATTGTCAGAAACACATTAATACGCTATGACCTATAGCAACACCAAAACGGGAAATAGATCCGCACCCAAAATTAAATGTCCATAATTTATAAATACAGTAAAAAAACGATAAAAGGTTACCCAGCTCGGTCCAGTTGAAACTGAGCTCTTCGGATTCCTAGTTGGTGTTCGATGTACCGTAAATCCCTCCTGGTATGCGCAGTGTGCCTCTCCCAAAAGTCCTTGTCGTAAAGTTGTTTTATGTGTTGGAAATCCAATAGCCGTGAATAAAAACCCTTTTAACTTGTAAAAGGGTTATCCTTTAAACGGCCAACGACATTCTAGGTAAACATCCATATAATATAACTAACTCTGTTGATATATTTCGTCAATAAAAATTTGGTATTTTCGTCAAAATCGGTAATTTAAAACTTCTTCGTCGCAAAACCTAGTCTGAACCCATCAAATCCATCACATCAACAACGTTCAGAACTACAGGTAACGCCCAAGTAGTGTTAAGAAAATCCTCAAAGAGATGTGGAAAAAGCCAACTCAAAACAACATCAAATCTCAAAAACTGCAACAAGGCTTAAATTTTCCACTTTCCTATGGTCGGAAAAGTATATCCCCGTAATGGGATGTCTCAAGGACCCATTTCATAAATTCCTAACCACTCAACCACTACCAAGGAAAGTCGACGTCGTAAAGCGACGAAAATATTTCGAACTATTCCCGATTAGACAAAAATCCCTTCCAAGTTAAGTTGAAAATGTTCCTATCTCCGTCAGTTTCACTATGAAAACCGAAATCTAAATTACTTAGTACTAGCAACAAAACAATTCTTCCAGTTTCTTATCGCGCGCAAAAAGTACGAAACGAATAATACCAAAAAGTTGATTAGTACGTTGCTAAAAATTAACAATAAGGTGTAATAGAGTTTATACCGCCATGAGCGCATCATATGGGGCAGTTGGACCTATTAACACAAAATATGTTAATGTCAAATAAAAACGTTACACTGGCAATTCATTCAAGAAACGCCTCCAATTTTCGAAAAAATTGATAAGGTCTACGATTATTTTGTTAAGCAATGGTTGGAAGATAGACACATTTCTAAGGAAATGTGGAACTGACGTCAGGAAAGACTTCGTAGTAACAACGCTTACGAGGTCGTTTAAATACACTGATAATACCTTCGGAGGCTGTATCGTGTTGACAAATCACAATTTCTCCCAAAGTGAGCCAAAATGTGGTGTATCTGAATTTATAATACCCGTTGTACTGGCTCTAGTAAGCTGAAAATCAATATGGTTCATCTGAACCATATCCAATCATAAAATTGTATCGTGTTAACAAACCTAAATTTCTCCAAATATGTAGTATAACAGGACGGCGATAAAACCGGTAGTTACTTATGCGATAGAAACTATGAGACGAAGAGCAACTAAGGATATATGAAAGAATAATCAGAAAAATTTATGGACCAGTCAAACTAGGGTATAACGAGTACCGAAAACTTATGAATTATGAAATTAGAAATATATTAGAAAGTTAGGACATAGTAAACACAATTAAATAAAAAAGGCTTCGTTGGTACGGACATGTTAAAAGAATGGAGAAAGGACAGGAGGTGAGGAGAAATGCAGAAAGCAGTGGAGAACAATTGTCGAAACTGCAAAAACCTCTAATAAATTGTAGATAAACAGCAAGAAAAACGTGGGTTGACCCCCCACAAGATACAGGGTCAGCAGATCTCAAATTGAGCGGCTACATCTCCAACTGGAGTATACATATAGCCTTGTATATATATATATATATATATATATATATATATACAAATTGAAAAATATCTTATTGGGGATTGCAGCATAAGAGGAAAAATACACTCTATTCAATTCTCCAAGCTTTCGTAAATCTTTATTTACATCATCAGGGAACTACAATAAGGAAAGAAAAACATAAATTATAAAAAGTGTTCTCAAAAACATTTCTACAACTTACATTGATCGAGATTGCATCATTGGTCTTGAACACAGGAAAAGTGCACAACAGAAAGTCATTAAAGAAATAGGTCCAGTCGGCAATACATTTGCCTATTACTGGTAAACATTTTTATTTAAAACATTATTGAAAAGTAAAAAGTTTAAAACATTTAAAATCGAGAATCCACACACCCACGCGGACTTGTGAGAATAATGGCGGAAACTAAAAATGTCAGGTTAAGTACAAAAATCATCATTACTAAATGAATGAAAAGAATCGATCTTTGCAATGACGCGAGACACTGAAACAATCGAATTGAAAACTTTCAAGAGAATACAAGGGTGGTACCAAAATTATGGAAATGTATTTGAGTTATCACTCCAATGAAAAAATAATTTTAATCACGAGAATTAATATGTGATTATTAATGTTATTAATTATTATTATTAATATTATTATGGAACTATTAATAATGGGGGAACACCTACTAAAAAGGGGGAACACCTACCATGATGCCACAAGTAGGAAACTAGCGAGAAATATTCATATTATCATTAATATTATTATAGTTATTAATATGGAGACAATTGTGCTTATCAAGCGTTAGGAGGAGGGAGTAGAGATTACTCAAATTCTGAATGTCAGTCTTCCTATTCATACAACCTTCTTCCTGGAAGATGAAAGCCATTTCCAAAAACAGTCATTTATTATAACTTCTCTCACGAGAAAGAATTTTAACTCCCTCAAAATCGATGACATGATCCAACGAGGAGACAAGATTAGCCAGAGAACATCTTTCAGGATGTAACCTTATATCACTTTTATGGAGGGATACACGGCTTGAAATTTTTTGGGAAGTTTGACCAATATATGATAGACACAACTGTTACAACACAGCTTATAAACAACATTACTACAATCCGCAACAGGTATCTTGTCTTTCAAAGGACTATAAATTGACTTAACAATTAAGGAACTCCTGGAGGCAAACCTAACATTCTGTAAGTATTGTGAAAAAATTCTAGTAAGTCTGGGCGTAATTTCCTTTATATAAGGCAGAGAAACCGTTAAAACGGAAGGAATCGTTCTGGCGGATGAGAGAGGATCCAACTCAGTTGCACCTGCTGCGTCAATTGATTGTATTGAGGTTTGTGACAAAACAGAAGACGTGTTGAAGATGATTTTTCTCAGTAACTGTTTTGGATAGGAATTGTCAAGGAACAAATTGAAGAGAATATTACGATTCTTATTTCTAAATACAGGGTCAGAGACGTTCATAACTCTAGCTGTCATTTGTTTAACCAAGTTAACCTTTATGCTAAATTTATGGTAAGAATTGTAGTTGAGATATCTCCCAGAGCTACTTTGTTTTCTATACCAATCAATTATAATCACATTATCAGGAGACCTAGTCCATACAGTATCTAAAAAAGAGACAGCCATGTTAGAGTTTTCTGTTTCGATAGTAAACTGAATGTAAGGATCATAGCTATTAAAGGTGAAAAGGAGATCTTCGGTGGAGTCCACAGGGCAAGCTAGGATTATATCATTTACATATTTCTTGATGAAAGGCACACTGAAAGGAAGTACCGGAAGGACCACGTCCAACAGATCATCCATTACATAGCACGCTAATATCGGAGAAATACTAGCACCCATAGGAGTACCAAAAGTCTGTTTGTAAAATTTATTATTAAAAGAAAAGCAGGTAGAACTGAACAGGAATTCAATCAACTCAGTGAACATGTCAATATCAATATTACACACTGTACTAATGGATGGCCAGTGTTTGTGAACTGAACGTACAACTGCTTGTAAATAAACATTACTAAAAAGTGAAACCACATCCAGACTGACCAAAACATAGTTTTGTGGAAGAGTTCTTCTGTTAAATAATTCAAAAACCTGGAAGGAGTCCTTAATGAAATACTCATCATCATTACTGTATGCCTTGGTCAAGATATCTGTGAGGAAAGAAGCAATAAACTCAGTAGGAGAGTTAATAGAAGCGACAATAGGTCTCATTGTCAAGGTAGGTTTATGAATTTTAGGAAGAGTGTAAAATTTTGCTATGACAGAGTTATAAGAAGTTAATTTTTTCCTTGTGATCTCATCAATCTGTCTCTTATTATACAGTCTCTTAACAAGAGCGTTAGATTTGGATTGAATCGTCCTACTGGGATCTCTCGAGAGGGGAACATAGGAAGATTCGTTGTCGATTATATCCTGAGATAACTTGAGGTAATCCTCCTTTAACATAACAACAGTCACATTACCCTTATCTGATTTGGTAACAATTAACTCAGGGTGCATTTTCAGGAAACATCTTGCCTCAAACAACAAATTTCGAAAAAGAGAAGGATGGCAATCATCTTTATGAGCATGATTAGTGATAACATTAATGGACCTAGCAACAGCAAGACTTCTATTGTCAACATCAGGAATTAGAGAAGAAGTATAATCGATATCTGAGAGGATGGATTTAATTGGTATATCTATACCTAATTGAGGTTCCACACTGAATTTAGGACCCAACGACAGAATCTTCTCTACATTAGGGGGGATATTCACATTAGAAAGGTTCTTAATCCAAGAGGGATTTGTCTTAAGAAAAGTACCATACCACTCGTCTCTCAAATTATTAAATTTATTTATGTTTTTTCTTTAATTATCATGAAAAGATCTATTATAATGTCTCAACTGTTTATGAATGAAATTATTGCAAATGAATTCATTTGTGTTATTAATTATATCTATTTTCAAATTAGAGAGATTGTTTTCAAGAGTAACAATCAACTTTTGATTAACATTGATTTCAATATTTAACAATTTGTATCCTAACCTGGTAAGTAAACTCCTAGTCACGTGTGTGTGTGCATCTTGTCTATAAATTAAATTTTCAATAGGAATGGTTGAATGTATGATATGACCAGGTAAAACGCCTGCTTTTCTACATTTTAGCAGGAAAATCCTTCTATTACGTTCCTTTGCCAATTTCATCTTAGTTTTAGACCATTTCTTCAACAAACCAACTGCATATATCCCATAGGTGGACTGAATATCATTGAAAAACCCCATCTTGCATAAAGCTGAAAAGCGAAAAACGCCGTGATCGTTGCTGATCAATTAGAACACAAATTGAAAAATATCTTATTGGGGATTGCAGCATAAGAGGAAAAAATACACTCTATTCAATTCTCCAAGCTTTCGTAAATCTTTATTTACATCATCAGAGAACTACAATAAGGAGAGAAAAACATAAATTATAAAAAGTGTTCTCAAAAACATTTCTACAACTTACATTAATCGAGATTGCATCATTGGTCTTGAACACAGGAAAAGTGCACAACAGAAAGTCATTAAAGAAATAGGTCCCGTCGGCAATACATTTGCCTATTACTGGTAAACATTTTTATTTAAAACATTATTAAAAAGTAAAAAGTTTAAAACATTTAAAATCGAGAATCCACACACCCACGCGGACTTTGAGAATAATGGCGGAAACTAAAAATGTCAGGTTAAGTACAAAAATCATCATTACTAAATGAATGAAAAGAATCGATCTTTGCAATGACGCGAGACACTGAAACAATCGAATTGAAAACTTTCAAGAGAATACAAGGGTGGTACCAAAATTATGGAAATGTATTTGAGTTATCACTCCAATGAAAAAATTATTTTAATCACGAGAATTAATATGTGATTATTAATGTTATTAATTATTATTATTAATATTATTATGGAACTATTAATAATGGGGGAACACCTACTAAAAAGGGGGAACACCTACCATGATGCCACAAGTAGGAAACTAGTGAGAAATATTCATATTATCATTAATATTATTATAGTTATTAATATGAAGACAATTGTGCTTATCAAGCGTTAGGAGGAGGGAGTAGAGATTACTTAAATTCGTTGGATCATGTCATCGATTTTGAGGGAGTTAAAATCCTTTCTCGTGAGAGAAGTTATAATAAAAGACTGTTTTTGGAAATGGCTTTCATCTTCCAGGAAGAAGGTTGTATGAATAGGAAGACTGACATTCAGAATTTGAGTAATCTCTACTCCCTCC
The DNA here is from genome assembly GCA_963921935.1 of Galeruca laticollis. NCBI lineage: Eukaryota > Metazoa > Arthropoda > Insecta > Coleoptera > Chrysomelidae > Galeruca > Galeruca laticollis. Next base: position 57,716,005 of record OY998177.1, read on the forward strand.
TCCTAACGCTTGATAAGCACAATTGTCTCCATATTAATAACTATAATAATATTAATGATAATATGAATATTTCTCACTAGTTTCCTACTTGTGGCATCATGGTAGGTGTTCCCCCTTTTTAGTAGGTGTTCCCCCATTATTAATAGTTCTATAATAATATTAATAATAATAATTAATAACATTAATAATCACATATTAATTCTCGTGATTAAAATTATTTTTTCATTGGAGTGATAACTCAAATACATTTCCATAATTTTGGTACCACCCTTGTATTCTCTTGAAAGTTTTCAATTCGATTGTTTCAGTGTCTCGGTTCATTGCAAAGATCGATTCTTTTCATTCATTTAGTAATGATGATTTTTGTACTTAACCTGACATTTTTAGTTTCCGCCATTATTCTCAAAGTCCGCGTGGGTGTGTGGATTCTCGATTTTAAATGTTTTAAACTTTTTACTTTTTAATAATGTTTTAAATAAAAATGTTTACCAGTAATAGGCAAATGTATTGCCGACTGGACCTATTTCTTTAATGACTTTCTGTTGTGCACTTTTCCTGTGTTCAAGACCAATGATGCAATCTCGATCAATGTAAGTTGTAGAAATGTTTTTGAGAACACTTTTTATAATTTATGTTTTTCTTTCCTTATTGTAGTTCCCTGATGATGTAAATAAAGATTTACAAAAGCTTGGAGAATTGAATAGAGTGTATTTTTCCTCTTATGCTGCAATCCCCAATAAGATATTTTTCAATTTGTGTTCTAATTGATCAGCAACGATCACGGCGTTTTTCGCTTTCCAGCTTTATGCAAGATGGGGTTTTTCAATGATATTCAGTCCACCTATGGGATATATGCAGTTGGTTTGTTGAAGAAATGGTCTAAAACTAAGATGAAATTGGCAAAGGAACGTAATAGAAGGATTTTCCTGCTAAAATGTAGAAAAGCAGGCGTTTTACCTGGTCATATCATACATTCAACCATTCCTATTGAAAATTTAATTTATAGACAAGATGCACACACACACGTGACTAGGAGTTTACTTACCAGGTTAGGATACAAATTGTTAAATATTGAAATCAATGTTAATCAAAAGTTGATTGTTACTCTTGAAAACAATCTCTCTAATTTGAAAATAGATATAATTAATAACACAAATGAATTCATTTGCAATAGGTTTATTCATAAACAGTTGAGACATTATAATAGATCTTTTCATGATAATTAAAGAAAAAACATAAATAAATTTAATAATTTGAGAGACGAGTGGTATGGTACTTTTCTTAAGACAAATCCCTCTTGGATTAAGAACCTTTCTAATGTGAATATCCCCCCTAATGTAGAGAAGTTTCTGTCGTTGGGTCCTAAATTCAGTGTGGAACCTCAATTAGGTATAGATATACCAATTAAATCCATCCTCTCAGATATCGATTATACTTCTTCTCTAATTCCTGATGTTGACAATAGAAGTCTTGCTGTTGCTAGGTCCATTAATGTTATCACTAATCATGCTCATATAGATGATTGCCATCCTTCTCTTTTTCGAAATTTGTTGTTTGAGGCAAGATGTTTCCTGAAAATGCACCCTGAGTTAATTGTTACCAAATCAGATAAGGGTAATGTGACTGTTGTTATGTTAAAGGAGGATTACCTCAAGTTATCTCAGGATATAATCGACAACGAATCTTCCTATGTTCCCCTCTCGAGAGATCCCAGTAGGACGATTCAATCCAAATCTAACGCTCTTGTTAAGAGACTGTATAATAAGAGACAGATTGATGAGATCACAAGGAAAAAATTAACTTCTTATAACTCTGTCATAGCAAAATTTTACACTCTTCCTAAAATTCATAAACCCACCTTGACAATGAGACCTATTGTCGCTTCTATTAACTCTCCTACTGAGTTTATTGCTTCTTTCCTCGCAGATATCTTGACCAAGGCATACAGTAATGATAATGAGTATTTCATTAAGGACTCCTTCCAGGTTTTTGAATTATTTAACAGAAGAACTCTTCCACAAAACTATGTTTTGGTCAGTCTGGATGTGGTTTCACTTTTTAGTAATGTTTATTTACAAGCAGTTGTACGTTCAGTTCACAAACACTGGCCATCCATTAGTACAGTGTGTAATATTGATATTGACATGTTCACTGAGTTGATTGAATTCCTGTTCAGTTCTACCTGCTTTTCTTTTAATAATAAAGTTTACAAACAGACTTTTGGTACTCCTATGGGTGCTAGTATTTCTCCGATATTAGCGTGCTATGTAATGGATGATCTGTTGGACGTGGTCCTTCCGGTACTTCCTTTCAGTGTGCCTTTCATCAAGAAATATGTAGATGATATGATCCTAGCTTGCCCTGTGGACTCCACCGAAGATCTCCTTTTCACCTTTAATAGCTATGATCCTTACATTCAGTTTACTATCGAAACAGAAAACTCTAACATGGCTGTCCCTTTTTTAGATACTGTATGGACTAGGTCTCCTGATAATGTGATTATAATTGATTGGTATATAAAACAAAGTAGCTCTGGGAGATATCTCAACTACAATTCTCACCATAAATTTAGCATAAAGGTTAACTTGGTTAAACAAATGACAGCTACAGTTATGAACCTCTCTGACCCTGTATTTAGAAATAAGAATCGTAATATTCTCTTCAATTTGTTCCTTGACAATTCCTATCCAAAACAGTTACTGAGAAAAATCATCTTCAACACGTCTTCTGTTTTGTCACAAACCTCAATACAATCAATTGACGCAGCAGGTGCAACTGAGTTGGATCCTCTCTCATCCTCCAGAACGATTCCTTCCGTTTTAACGGTTTCTCTGCCTTATATAAAGGAAATTACGCCCAGACTTACTAGAATTTTTTCACAATACTTACAGAATGTTAGGTTTGCCTCCAGGAGTTCCTTAATTGTTAAGTCAATTTATAGTCCTTTGAAAGACAAGATACCTGTTGCGGATTGTAGTAATGTTGTTTATAAGCTGTGTTGTAACAGTTGTGGTCTATCATATATTGGTCAAACTTCCCAAAAAATTTCAAGCCGTGTATCCCTCCATAAAAGTGATATAAGGTTACATCCTGAAAGATGTTCTCTGGCTAATCATGTCTCCTCGTTGGATCATGTCATCGATTTTGAGGGAGTTAAAATCCTTTCTCATGAGAGAAGTTATAATAAAAGACTGTTTTTGGAAATGGCTTCCATCTTCCAGGAAGAAGGTTGTATGAATAGGAAGACTGACATTCAGAATTTGAGTAATCTCTACTCCCTCCTCCTAACGCTTGATAAGCACAATTGTCTCCATATTAATAACTATAATAATATTAATGATAATATGAATATTTCTCACTAGTTTCCTACTTGTGGCATCATGGTAGGTGTTCCCCCTTTTTAGTAGGTGTTCCCCCATTATTAATAGTTCCATAATAATATTATTAATAATAATTAATAACATTAATAATCACATATTAATTCTCGTGATTAAAATAATTTTTTCAATGGAGTGATAACTCAAATACATTTCCATAATTTTGGTACCACCCTTGTATTCTCTTGAAAGTTTTCAATTCGATTGTTTCAGTGTCTCGCGTCATTGCAAAGATCGATTCTTTTCATTCATTTAGTAATGATGATTTTTGTACTTAACCTGACATTTTTAGTTTCCGCCATTATTCTCACAAGTCCGCGTGGGTGTGTGGATTCTCGATTTTAAATGTTTTAAACTTTTTACTTTTTAATAATGTTTTAAATAAAAATGTTTACCAGTAATAGGCAAATGTATTGCCGACTGGACCTATTTCTTTAATGACTTTCTGTTGTGCACTTTTCCTGTGTTCAAGACCAATGATGCAATCTCGATCAATGTAAGTTGTAGAAATGTTTTTGAGAACACTTTTTATAATTTATGTTTTTCTTTCCTTATTGTAGTTCCCTGATGATGTAAATAAAGATTTACGAAAGCTTGGAGAATTGAATAGAGTGTATTTTTCCTCTTATGCTGCAATCCCCAATAAGATATCTTTCAATTTGTGTTCTAATTGATCAGCAACGATCACAGCGTTTTTCGCTTTTCAGCTATATATATATATATATATATATATATATATATATATATATATATATATATATATTTATCTCGTACCCAAAGGACATTTAGGCGTAAATAAAACCTTACATAAAACCAGACAATTATTCTTCTAGCCTAACATGACATACGATATCACAACACAACACAACAGAAATGCCGGACGTGTAAGAGATACATGTCATATAATCGAAAATAACCATTACTACCTCATTATGTGCCTAAGCTTCGGTACAACAAAGTAGGTATAAACATATTAGAATTTGGATCCAAAGCATATTTAATTTAGATAAATCATTTTTCTCATTGTATTGAGACATGCCCAATGAAAAATAAAATAGCAGAATCTGTCGTAAATGCCATGCAGAATGTATTTACAAAATTTGGATACCCTCAGTATTTCATCGCAGACAACTTACCATTTCTTTCGCTAAAGTGTAGAAAATATAATAAAACAAAGACATTACAATTTCAACGTATACTCCACACCATCATCAAAGTAATGGGTTATATGAAACAGCTGTCATCATAGGGAAACAAATACTGAGGAAAAGTTTATTTGAAAAAACCGATTTTAGAGACTTACTTCTTGAATATAAGAATACACCTCTAGTTAATCTGAAAGCTTCACCTGCCCAAATTTTACAGAGTGGAACCATTCGACAACGTGAAACACGACCTTTTAACACCTATCCTACGAGAAGCTGGCATCGATGAAAAAGTTATCCAAATAATACACAAAGTATACTGTAACCACACAGCAAAACTACGAACTCATCACACACGGGACAACATAATCATAGCTAAGGGAGTTCGACTGGGATACGTATTGTCACCACTTTTGTTCAATATATAGACGGAAAAATTATTTCAATTAGCACTAGAGGATAATGGTATTCCCATCAACAACTTAAGATACGGCGAGATAAGCAGATAACATTGAAGATGTACAAGATATCGTAAATGCCATAAACGCAAAAAAAACGAGTTTGGCCTTAATATCAATATGAATAAAACCAAACTGATGATAGTGAGCAGACAACACCACAACAACGTAGAACTCTATACCGACAATGATCAAATCGAGAGGGTGAATAAGTTCAAATACTTGGGCATAACACTGAACGACAAATGGGACAACGACAAAGAGATAGAAATATGCATATCCACTGCTCGAAACACGTTTATCAAGTTCAATACCTACCTTTTGCGACAAAAGGTACCACTAGAGCTCCGCCTTCATATGGTGAAGTGTGACATATGGCCTATACTGTTATACGGAGTAGAAACCTGGTCACTAAAGGTCAAATCCCTTGAAAGGATAGAGGCCTTCAAAATGTGGATCCTGAGAAGACTACTTAAGATTCCCTCGATATAACATGTAACCAACGAGCAAGTCTGGCAGAGAGAAAACACCGACCGATAACTGCTAGACATCGTATAACAACCAAAAACAGCCTACCTAGGACATATTCTCCGAATTCGTAGGTACAATCTACTAAAAACTATACTACTTAATGGGAAAAATCGAGGGAAAGACAGGACCAGGGCGGAAACAACAATCTTGGCTGCGTAATATCCGGAACTGGGGTAACATCGCTGATGCCGCCACGATATTCAAAAGAGCTGAGAAAGGACACTTTATATTGTCCAGTGAACACAACGCCAATGCGCTAGGACGCGTACGGCACCAGAAGAAGAGCCCTTCAAACACAACTACCCATGATCTAAAATGGTACCCGAAATACAAAACCACATATTTAAATTTTTAAACGAACAAAAATAGAAAATGAAGAGTTATTATGATAGGAATAGTACCAAACCATAAATTAACTACGAAAAATGGCAATAACTAGTAGATAAAAGTAACCAAAACAAGATACGGCGTAAGGCAACTATATTAGAAAAGGCTAGTGAACCAAGATCATATTCGCTATGCAAAGAAAGTAATAATAAAATTGTTGCTATATTAAACCCCCAACAAGTCTCAATCTTTAAGGGGAAGGGGTTGAATATATAAAAGAACATATCGTTATAGAACGTACACATTTACAGGTCACGTCGCCTGTCACTCCCAGATATATTATATGAACCATGATCCCATGATACACCTGTTAAGTGTGTTTGTTTAATAAAGTTGATAGTTAAATTATTGTTGCATATGTTACAGTATGTACTCTCAAATAATCATTTATACAAACACTAAACAGGTAAGGCTAACACTTTCTAGAGTATAAACTAGAATACTTGGAGGAATTCATTGAAGTATTGAAACCAGTTGCTACTGCTTTAGATTACGTTCAGGGTAACAATTGTTTCTCTGACAAATGTTTGCCTACTTTAATATCTGTAAGAACCATATTATATCGGCAGTAGGATTGTCATATGAGAGATTTTACTGTTATTGCATCACAACTAAAATAGATCATGGAACTGTTATCTGAAATGAATAGAGGAATATTGGCGTCATAGTACCACCCTAATTACAAAATGCTTTGGTTGCCATAAAGCATCACAACAGATGAGAGGCCAATAATTCAAAATCTTGTAATTCATGCCTTACAGAAATACATGAAATAATTGCTGGGAGTAGTAATACTAGTAAAGATGATGATACAAATACAATCCATCCTCGAACGCTACTCAAATATAAAAAATGTGTTCATATAATATTATAACATAAGTTTGTGCCTAGCAGGACCTGTAAGAAGATTGTTTTCCGTTTATTTTCAACTTAAAAACAAATGGCAAGAAATACTTTCAAACTTCTTCTGTGTGATGTTTGGTCCAACGGCTAGGATTACTTATGAGTTTGTATAGATACAATGTTAAAATAACAAAAAACAAGAAGGGGGATGTTACATTCACAGATAACCCACAGATAGATGAGACACTGATTGTGGCGCGATCTAAAGAGCCTGTAGACTAAACAATTGAGTGATGTTAAAAAGATTTCTGTAATTTTAGGTTTTGGCGGTACATTCAAATTTACTGTATTTTGATTATTTTATTTCATAATGACCATTTATAGTCCATCATTTGACATTTCATTCAATTTAACTCCATTAACGTAATAATGATTAGATGTTGAGTTAAATTGAATGAAATATCAAATGATGGACCATACATGGTGAATTAAATTGGAAAAAATAAAACAATAATCATACAAACAGTTTATTTATTTTGGTATAAAAAAACACAACAAATCATTTCTTTCACAAAGTACTTTTCTTAACAAACAGAATATATAATGTAAAAACAATGCAATAATTAAAAAGTAATTTGAATAATATACATTCTAGATTGGAGTATCATTACATTTTTAAATGATGGTCAATCAAGATAAAGTAGCAAATTATTTATGATAAGTTTATATTAATTTATTTATTTATTATTATACTCCTAGAAATACACAGAACTGGACAAACTACTGGAGTATAACTGCTAACTAATTAATCAAAAAAAGTGTTAGCAATAAGTAGTTAACTACTATTTTTGGCAACTTTATGTGAAAGAAAATATTTGAGTATAATTACTGTGACAGAACAAAAGTAATTAGAACATTTTTAAAGGGAAAGTAGTTAACTACTGCCCAGCTCTGTAAATACAAAGTGCCAAGTAATTATATATAAGAGTGCTAAACAGCACTGTACAACATTTAAAATAATATATCTAACATTACATTTCCACTTAAAACGCATCTTTATTTCTTTTATGGAAGTATCAAATATGTCTATATCACAAGCTTAAACCTATTATATTGCGTATTTGTATATTTCTACATTTAAAACCATTCGGTTCTTATGAAACTATCGCATAAGACAGTTTAAGTTACAGCTCCTGGCACTATATGACTGTTAAAATGTTTCTTAAGGGCTCTTAAAAATCCCACCGTCTTGTGGTTTCTGGTTGAGCTTCTACAAGTAAACACACAAAATAACAACAATAGATAAGTAAACACACAAATATGTTTGAAAATTTATATATAACAAAAGAAAACAAAATGCGCTTACTATTGAAATAAGTTTACACATGTTTTTGTACTAAGACAAAAACATATCAAAAAATATTTGATTGTTTAAAATTCTTTGGTTTTTTTTTAATTCATTTTTTTGGAGTTTTTGATTTTTCTTGGATTTCTTGATTTTTTTTGGTTTTTAAATATTTTTTGGATTTCTGAACTACATTTTGATTTATTGTTTTTTTTTTAATTTTTGTCTTTATTGCATATTTTGGATTTTTGGTTACCGCAAGACCAAATAATTAGACGTAATGGCTCAACAAAAGTTAATACTCACTTTCATTTCCCATAAATTGTCATACCATGGGCTATATAAGAAAATCGACAAGGGCTCAATACCTTCCATCACATAGCTGGTGGAGGGAATATCTTCCACATGTGGTGAAGGAGGAGGCAATGGCTCAAAACCTTTACTAGTGGAGGAAATAGCTATAACATAAAATCAACAGTTTTAAAGATTGAAACTAACTTTTCCGCGTCTGTGAGATGCCTTGAAGAATATTCTATCATAAAATTGTCACTTGTATACACTTCGGGGGATGTATCGTGCTAACAAACCGAAATTTCTCCAAAAAGGACCAAAAATGTGATACTCCAGGTACCATAGCACCCGTTGTACTAGTTCTGGTGAGCTAAAAATCAATAAAGTTCATCTATAAGACGTCCTGAATAATATTCAATCATAAAATTGGTCACTTGTAAAAATCTGGAGGCTGTATCGTGCTAACAAACTGAAAATTCTCCAAAAATGACACAAATTTGGTACTTCAAGTACGATAGCACCCATTGTACTGACTTTAGTGCGCTGAATATCAATAGCGTTTATCTTTGAGACGCCCTGAATGATATACAATCATGAAATTGGTCACTTGTATATACTCCAGAGGCTGTATCGTGCTAACAAACTGAAATTTCTTCAATGATGACAAAAATGTCGTACTTAAAGTACTATAGCACCTGTTCTACTGGCTTTGGTGAGCTGAAAATCACTGAGGTTCATCCGTGAGACGTTCTGAATAATACTTAGTCATAAAATTAGTGACTTGTTGTACTCCGGAGGCTGTGTCGTGCTAACAAACTGAAATTTATCAAAAAATGACCAAAATGTCGTACATCAAGTATCACAGCACCCGTTGTACTGGCTCTGGTGAGCTAAAAATCAATAGGGATCATCTGTGAGATGTCCTGAACAATATTCAATCATAAAATTTGTTACTTGTTACACTCCGGTGGCTGTATCGTGCTAACAAGACATGTAACGAAAAGTGGTCGGCTACAACGACGACGACATACACACAGGATTTTTTTATAAAAACCGTTTTTTCGCGTTGTTCTTGATGAAAATCGTGAAAATAACTCAAAAAAGATTTTCAAAATTCCAACTTCCTTTGGAGTAAACCAATACTTTTCTCGCATATTAAATAGGTTGGACGGAAAAGTAAAAAAAACCAGATAATTATTTTTTCAATGGGTACATTTTAAAATGTCCAAAATTATAGCATGCCATATTGAATACAATAAAACTTGGTGGAATCTATGGACTACGATATGTTGATTTACTTGAACAAGTTCAGGTAAACTTTTTTAAAAGATTGCTGTGTCTGCCTCTTTGCACTCCCAATTATATGGTGAGAGTAGAAACTAAAACCATTGGGTTAAGTTTTTTAATATTCAAATAGGCGCTGTTGTGGTTAAATAGAGTGAAAATCATAGATGAGAGTTCATTAACTAAACAATGCTTCTTGAAGTTAAAAGCTCTCAACAGTCACAGTGTGAAGTACAGTTTTCTGGGTCAAGTTAAGCAGCACTTCGACTATGCCGGTTATGATAATCTGTGGTTAGAATTCTTGCATCACTCCAAGCACCTTTTGAATACATATTAGAATAGATAAAAATAAATTAATCGCACATGATGAACAAAGAATAATAAACTCCTCGTATCCTTTGTTATACAAATATATAATTTTGTATAAAAAGAATTGTTATTTGCACAGATCTTGCCCGATATATATACATATATATATATATATATATATATATATATATATATATATATATATATATATATATATATATATATATATATATATATATAATTAGAATAATATCCCAAATTAGACTATGTAGCTCCAAAACTCCAAAAATCTATTATCGAAGTACAAAATAAACAGTAGATATGACGCATGAGAACGAAACATTAATGTACTTAATTATAGAATGTCCAATATATAATGAACTTTGAGGAGATTGCATATGTTCAGAATTGAAGACATTTGATGAATTAATGCGTATTCTTAACAACAATGACTATCTATCTATCTATCTATCTATCTATCTATCTATCTATCTATCTATCTATCTATCTATCTATCTATCTATCTATCTATCTATCTATCTATCTATCTATCTATATATCTATCTATCTATCTATCTATCTATCTACCTATCTATCTATCTATCTATCTATCCATCTATCTATCTATCTATCTATCTATCTATCTATCTATCTATCTATCTATCTATCTATCTATCTATCTATCTATCTATCTATGTATCTATCTATCTATCTATCTATCTATCTATCTATCTATCTATCTATCTATCTATCTATCTATCTATCTATCTATCTATCTATCTATCTATCTATTGATCTATACTTAGACGTAATGGCTCAACAAAAGTTAATACTCACTTTCATTTCTCGTAAATTGTCATACCATGGGCTATATATGAAAATCGGCAAGGTCTCAATACCTTCCATCCCATAGCTGGTGGAGGGTATATCTTCCACACGTGGTGAATATGGCAATGTCTCAACACCTTTACTGGTGAAGGGGATAGCTATAACATGAAATAAAACCCAGATTATTATTTTTTTTCAATGGGTACATTTTAAAATGTCCAAAATTATAGCATGCTATATTGAATACAATAAAACTTACCATCAATTTTTGTTAATTTCCTCTCATATGGGAAGGCAAATCAAATTGTCTTAATAACCTCCCTTCGTCTTTCTCAAATCTAGAGAAACACTGTTTTTGAAAATTAAGGTGACATATCCTCCATAGTAAATTATTTCGTCGTCCACAAATTTAATAACATCGCGCATACGCAGTTATAAAAGTCAATAAAATTTGATTACTAACGACGTTACAGTTTTCGTAAATTTTTTGAAATGTACCGATTTTAGTTAGTCGACAGGCTTTATTAGTCTAGTCAACATGTACCATTTTTCCTAAAATTTTTGTATAGTCTCCGAAAATTACGACCATGGTCTCATTCGATTCGGAAAATTATCTAGAAAGTTTAAGGAAAAGTTCCAAAAGGTGCCGAAAAAAATTGCAAAAGTTATAAACAATTAAGTGAAAAAAAAAGTAGGGGTTTGGTTTTTCTCGAATATCTCGAAAAATAATTAAATTTTTTTAAATTTGAAAAAAGATCTGAAAAGATCAGCAAATTTGCTAAAAGAAGTCCCGACTCCCGGAACTGTACCTCCAATATTTATAATTTTTACAAAGCCTTAAAAAATGAGTGAAAAACGGGTGATCAGGCTTCCGCGCGCGTTGCGTCATTCTGACGTAGCAACAAAAAAAGTTATTTAAACATATTAAATATGAATATTAAGGAATAAAAAAATTAATGTAGCATTGGGATACATAAATAAACAATAATCCGTGGTCAAAAAATTTTTATCCCAATTTTTTCATAAATTATGGATTTGTTAATTAAATAATTTTTCCAAATTTAATGTTGAGATAAAAACTACGGTAACTATTGAACAAAAGCCTTAAGATTTTTTTCACTTCGTGGAGTTATTGGAATTAGACTAACAAATAGATCACCGTAAAAAAATTTCAAAATTTTGTTTTTTCGCTTTTTTATTAACAATTGAAAATTAAAAAAAAAGTTTATACATTTTTTTATTGTTGATATCTTGAATGTTTTGATTTCTGATGGTTAAAAGCTACATAAAAATGTTTTTTTTAAATTTTTTACTACCATTATTTAAGAAATTGTTATAAACAAATACATTGTTTATGAGCAAATCAAAATATTTTTTTTTGTAATCTATTTATTAATACAAATTATGATTTTTAGAGAAAAAACGATTCCTTTAAAAAAATTTTTTTTGTTGCTAAAAAATGCGTTTGTTAATTAACAATGGTTTTTAAAGTCTAAATTTTAAAATTAAGGAACCGTTTTTTCTCTAAAAATCATAATTTTTATTGTTCTTTTAGATACATAGAAAAAAATTTTTTATTCGTTATTTCTTTGTTTATTTAATAAACAATTTGTTATAAACAAATGTATTTTTTCCGTTTATTTTTTTTAGTACTTAATCCCGAGATAAAAACAGCCATGTGTTGTTTTATATGGAAAAAAATTTTTTCTATTTTTTACATAACTTTTAATATTATTATGCCTTTAAATGTGTCCTATTCATGTGCTCTCTTGCTGTTATTATTAAAATTACTTCGAAACTATTGCAGATATGTCTATAACACTTCAATTCTTTTTTGTTAACTATTAATTCATTAACAACTGAAGCCATTTATTGCAGTTCTAGCTCCATTATTTATTTAATTATTAACTATTAATTATTAAAAAAAATTGAAAAAAATTTTTTCTCATACTTTTAAGCTTAAAATATTATTAACTAACTATTATCTGTTATAATTTTTTGAAATAATGTAGCATTTTCTTTTCTGATTGGCAAGTAAAGTGAACTATTTTTGATATTTATTCAGATTAATCTTATGAAATAAAAGAAATCAAAAACGTCATGTATGTTTATTTTACAATTTATTAATATCAAATATTTTATTGTTTACATTCTTGACTACTTTTTTGTATTGCAATTTTTTTGTTCGTTTAACCGGCGGTGACTCATCATCAACAGTTTCTGCAATTGTTTCTTCGGTTACTATTTATTTATTTCTTCAAAAAAAATAAACGGAAAAAATACATTTGTTTATAACAAATTGTTTATTAAATAAACAAAGAAATAACGAATAAATTTTTTTTTATGTATCTAAAAGAACAATAAAAATTATGATTTTTATAGAAAAAACCATTGTTAATTAACAAACGCATTTTTTAGCAACAAAAAATTTTTTTAAGGAACCGTTTTTTCTCTAAAAATCATAATTTGTATTAACAAATAGATTACAAAAATTTTTTTTTATTTGCTCATAAACAATGTATTTGTTTATAACAATTTCTTGAATAATGGTAGTAAAAAATTTAAAAAAAATATTTTTATGTAGCTTTTAACCATCAGAAATCAAAACATTCAAGATATCAACAAAAAAAAATTTATAACCTTTTTTTTAATTTTCAATTGTTAATAAAAAGCGAAAAAACAAAATTTAGAAATTTTTTTTACGGTGATCTATTTGTTAGTCTAATACCAATAACTCCACGAAGTGAAAAAAATCTTAAGACTTTTGTTCAATAGTTATCGTGGTTTTTATCTCAACATTAAATTTGGAAAAATTATTAAATTAACAAATCCATAATTTATGAAAAAATTGGGATAAAAATTTTTTGACCACGGATTATTGTTTATTTATGTATCCCAATGCTACATTAATTTTTTTATTCCTTAATATTCATATTTAATATGTTTAAATAACTTTTTTTGTTGCTACGTCAGAATGACGCAACGCGCGCGGAAGCCTGATCACCCGTTTTTCACTCATTTTTTAAGGCTTTGTAAAAATTATAAATATTGGAGGTACAGTTCCGGGAGTCGGGACTTTTTTTAGCAAATTTGCTGATCTTTTCAGATCTTTTCTCAAATTTAAAAAAATTTAATTATTTTTCGAGATATTCGAGAAAAACCAAACCCCTACTTTTTTTTTTCACTTAATTGTTTATAACTTTTGCAATTTTTTTCGGCCCCTTTTGGAACTTTTTCTTAAACTTTCTAGATAATTTCCCGAATCGAATGAGACCATGGTCGTAATTTTTTGGGAGACTATACAAAAATTTTAGGAAACATGGTACATGTTGACTAGACTATATAGATGGCACGGTCTGCAGTGTCCCTAGCCTGGTTACATTTACAAAAACTGTTGCCGTCATGATCAGTCAAAAGTTATTCACACTGTATCATAGATTATTCTTTAAAAAAATAGTAAGTTAAAATCAAAAATTGACCTGTTTATAAATGTTTTTACCTTACTGTTCATTTAGCTAAGTAAATAATTAATATGTAAACGAAGATAAAAGAAAATTGAAATTTATTATCTCAATAATAAATGTGGTGTACAGAAATATGAATAAATGTAATACTGCAACTAGTCTACAAAAATGTTTAGTAGAATAGGAATTTATTTCTTCAAATAATATTAAATAATTATTGTCAATTCTTTGATGTACGTTTCTTTACTTTAATTGCTTTGAACAAAGTGAAGTTATCCAGTTACAAATGACGACATATTTATCATGGTAATAAAAATAAATTCGTAAATGTTGTGGTTAATAATTATTTTAGGAATTTTAGTAAGAAAATGTTTACCATCAGACATGATATTTTGGTTACAGATTTGTCGATATATTTGGTATTTATTTAATTATAGATTTTAGAATGAATAAAAAATAAACAAAGTGAAAAAGAAAATGGTTATAGGTCGTTAATTATTTTATGTCATCCTTATTCATTATACAGTAATAACATATCTAATTTATATAAATAGTTCTGGTAGCAACGACCGTTATTTTTCATAGCGCCCGCAAATAAATGTCAACATATTAAAATATTTATTTTAAATGTACAATTTTGAATTTACTCTCAAAAATGAATTCCACCAAGTTCCATTTGCGTGCCCATACCAGCCCCCAAACGAGCATTCATTCGCTTTGAACATTCGCTATCGTCTATATATCCCTGCACCACCGATGAGCTCTTCCACCCCCTTCACCCCTAGATGCATTAAACATGTCAAGTTCCCTCCAGCATCTGATTGTAGTGTGGCTGATGTACGCCGCCGACAATGTCCGGTATACAACGTAGCATCAACCAACCCCAAATATTTTGCAATTTTAGATGGGACACTTCCGAAAATATTTTTGCCTACGGACAGTGATGTGCAGATATTTCCTTGTAGACACAAAAAACAACCTGTCGTCCGACACGTCCTCAGGCCGCAGAGATATATATTGACGAATTAATTTCAGTGTGGACATGTCTTCTTCTTCAACGACCATGAAGCTTCAAACCTTATCATTTTTCGTCTTGGGAATATTTACGATTATACACTGCCGAGCATAAAATTAGGGCCACCCAGTAATTTGAAGATATTGTAGAAATTTTTATTTTTCTCGGTTGTAACATAGTTTACTAACGGATTGCTTGAACAAAAACAGTTTTTGTAGTTCAAAGTTTATTGAAAGTAATAAAAATGAATGATTTTATTTTGACGTGCTAAGTAAATAAAATGGACAATTTAACTTTGATATGCTTTTCTTTAGAACAAAATTTTTTTAAGGACTTCAGTAGCTAGTATTCCCTCCTCTGGCAGTTATTATAACAGCCTGCAAACGACGAGGCATGCTTTTGGATAGATTTTGGATATCATTCTGTGGAAGATTGTCCTATTCCTGGGGGCTGGTACATGTCTACGTAAATGTCTACCTATTTCATCCAAAACATGTTCTATTGGATTTAAATCTTGACTGAGGGCAGGTCAAACAAATCTCGTGCTTTGAACGTCAAGATACGCAGTAACTATCCGAGCAGATAAAGCCGTACATTACCATGTATAACGGTTGTGTCGTCTCTAAGAATAACCATGAACGGTAAAACATGGTCTTCTAGAACCTCTGTCAGGTACCTAAGTGCAGTCAACGTCCCATTCTCGATAAAGACTAACTCCGTGCGAGCGTCAAAAGATATGCCTCCCCATGTAATAACTGATCCTTTAGCAATACACGCTTGAGCATATCTCTCGCCTTATCGTCGCCACACTCTTACACGTCTATCTGAGCCTGTGAGACAGAATAATTAGAAAGCAATACGCGACTCCAATCCGCTATTGTACATGCCAAATGTTCTCGTGCAAAATTCAACCTAGCAATCCGGAGTGCACGAGAAAGCAGCGGTCCAGTAGCTCTAGTTCGAGAAGATACACCAGCAGTGTGAAGTCGCCTCCTAACTGTCCACTCACTTAAGTTTATATTTTTCTCTTCTTGCAGATTATTTTGAAGGTCAGTGGTTTCTCAAAGCACTAGAAACCAGAAAGCGGTCATCTCTAGCTGTTGTAGTTTTGCCTCGCCCTGAACCAGGTCTTCGAGCGAGCATACCAGTCTCTTCGTATCGTTGCCATACTCGTTGCACACCCGAGAGACTTACACCAACGTTTCTGGCAGTTTCGCGCTGACCTCGACCATCTTCTGAAGCCGCCATATTTCATGCCACAACAACAGGAGCTCGTTGCAATACACTGACGATGACAATTTGCAATGGACAAATAAAACCATAGGAACAAAAAATATGCTGATAATGGGTTTTAGGAATTTGGGCGAGGGGCCGTTTTTTGTTCAGCCGCTTTTCGAAATAACAACAACAACTTTTTTTATTCAATCAATCCATTAGTAAACTATGTTACTACCGAGAAAAATAGAAATTTAATAAAATTTTCTACAATATCTTCAAATTACTGGGTGACCCTAATTTTATGCTCGGCGGTGTATATGCGCCAACATTCTGAACATCAGTGAAGCGCATCTTTAAAAGTCTCTTCTGTATGCACCAAAAATGCTCATTAATAACGAAACTTGAAAATATTCAATATATATTAACAACATCTGCGTATATGGTAATACCTTATTACCTCATCCATCAAATACGTTGTATCAGAAGCTTCTGTTCGCGGGTGACACACTTTGATTTTTTTGGTTTGTAGCCTTTTCTGATTTTGTTTTAAAAACCTTGTAATTGTACAAATTTCTCAGAATACCTTATTTTTTTCCTTACCATCAATTCTTTTCTCAACATAGAAATTTTAGTCCGCAATGAGTTGTAACGAATTATTTTTTTAAGCATTTTGGATTGATTTTAATTTGTCTCCGATGGTATTTTGATTTTAATAAGTGTATAACTCGTTACATACTTTCCAACTTCAATTTCTGGTACTGTTTCAGTCCCCTAGCATTAATTTAAGTATTTAGTTTCTTAGTAATTCAAAAGCTATAAAATATCATCTAAGAAATGTAAAAATAATTATTTAATTCCGCTTTTCAAAATTCAAATTATCAAGGACGCCCGGTATATAAACTATTTTATTTAAAACCAAAGCTGTCCAGTATATTAGAAATATTTCTTGTCGTAAGTAAATCGATTCAAGAATTAGATTATAAATTCCAAAAAACGAGCGTTTTGGGGGGCTCTAACTGCGTGTGCCGTTTAAAATGTTATACAATTTGCTTCCGCGTGTCACCAAGTTGTTTAATTGGTAATTTTAAAGTGTAGTCTCCGACCGTCCCTTATTTTCTGAGTAGGTGAAAATTTATTTTGACAACCGAATAAGATATTACGTCGAGTTTTAAAAGTTTTATATTTAATTACAGTAAACGATTTAGTAGTTTCACTATTCAGAAATATAGTACTGTATTTTGGTAAGCCGTTTTTTTGAAGCAATAAAAACAAAATTTATTTACAGTTTTTGTTACTTCGCTCTTTATATTGTTGGTGACTGGAATTGGTGACTGAACCTTCAATACATTGAAAGAGCATTTTGATTTTAATTTTGAGATTTAGATTGTTATACCTATTGTCCTGTTTCAAATTACCCAAATACATATTAACTTTTTTTATCGATAATTGGAAATAGAAAACTGATTGTGGGGCAGAGCAGAGGCTGTTGCCACCAGCTGTCCCATTTTCAGCGGGTAAAAACGCTGTCTATTGCGAATGTGATCTTTTATTTAGGAATTAAGTTCTCTGCTATACAATATTAGCTCGCCGATAGTTGAAATACCGATTGTGGGGCGGAGCAGAGGCTGTTGCCACCAGCTGTTCCACTTTCGGAACGGGCATAATTTGCGCTAAATTACCTTTGATTTATCTTAGTTCTAAATTATATATAGTTTTATCTGACCGAGAGAAATTGAAAAATTTAAAACTGATTGTGGGGCGGAGCAGAGGCTGTTGCCACCAACTGTTCCACTCTCAGCCGGTGATAGTTTCGTTTTATTTTTATCAATTCTAAGACACAGTTGTTTTATTTTGCTTGTATTTCGGTAACCGCTGTCCTATCTTCCGACCACGTTTTAGAATAATTTTAACCGATAATTTGAAATTTTAAAAACTGATTGCGCGGCAGAGTACAGGCTGTTGCCACTAGCTGCCCAACCGTCATCCGGGTGTAACTTTTTTGTGTTCACTAAATTTTTTAGAAGTATATTTTCTCTTACAATAATAATGTTCTCAACCAAGTCTGAGGCTGTTGCCACGGGTTGATAATCTAGTTTATGTTCATAAGTTTTTTTTATAAATTGGTCTGGTCGCATTTTCCCACCTATCACGATTGACCGTTCCTACCGTGAAGATAGTTATATCCCGTTTACTACTGTGATAGGTATTTATTGTTTTACTGCTGCTCTCCGCATAATTACAAACTGCTTATACTGCTTACGCTGTTATTAACAATTGCATTTGCTTGCTTACACATGGTTTATTGTGCCATTCCTCACTTCCCTTAATACCGGCAAATTTCGCATGGTGCATAATAAAATGAGGCTTTTACACATTTGTAGACTATATATATTTAACTGATTCGGTACCGCTTGAAAATACTCAGAAATGGTTGTGTTATTTTGTGTATATATTTTAACTAGGATATGTAATATACAAATAAATACAATCAGTTTTTCCTTCATATCCCGTAGCATCGCCGTCTAAGGGTTATAGTGTTGTAGAAGTGTTCAATTCAACGAGACCCCTGGAATTTTCGGTAACCTCCATCTGAGGCTACCATGAACTTTTGGGGGCCGTGGACTAAATTACGTAAAATAATCTGGCGCCCAAGCTTTTGTTTCAAAAACTTTGCTTCGAGGGTGTCCAAAGTGACGCACCAGCTGGTAAGAACCTGTTTGAGGTGAAGTAAGGCGTCACAGAGTTAGGAGAAAATTATTCTGATTCTAAAAACCACATGTACCTATATTATAATGAATTTCAAAACAATGATTATAAACGTACCATTTCCTGAGAACATACTAACATGACAGTGTCGTTAACTGTTAGTATAGCGTAGTCTTGTAACCATTTCTTGAACCGGCAGTAATCCTTGCGTAAAGGGCTTTAGATTTTTGAGGCACTTATGACTCCGCGGATTTTGCTGATCTCAGTAGGACGACTTCAGGTAGATTAACAACTTTTTGATTCAACATGAACGGCGCGACGCCCGATGACAGGACAATATTGGCAATATGAAATTAATTGGTATTTGCGTTACCGCAATGACAATAAATAAATACCTAAATCTATTATGTCAGCTGACGCTACCGCGACGTTCTGTCGGGAATATTTTTAAAATTTATACCTTACAATCAAATTACTATTATTTACAAGGATAGCATAAAACGTTGAAGACACCATGGGCGTCAAGTGAAATAACGCCCTCGGTATAGTTGGCGTAAAATATATAGTGCGAACTTTAAGCTGTCGGCTTTTCGTTTGACTGAAATACGAGGATATCGTCATACTCCAGTCATTATTGTAATTGAAAATCCTCAGTTGATGATAAATTCATTTATTATTATAATTTCAACTAATAATCGTTAAAATGCATTTAATAATTTTATAAATATTAAATACATTTATCGACTGTCTAACGATTATTTTTAACCCGAAATTACGGAGCGCCATCCTACTTTTTAAGATACTTATCGTTAATGTATAGAACAAAATACATTGCTTTAAACAATATTAACTTATTTGTAGTTAAAAACATCTTAAACATAACACCAGACAATTAACGCTACCTTATATCTCGTTAAATTAAGAACAATTAGAAATATAAATTTCAAATAACTTATAATTTTTTACATCATTGAATGAACTCTAATATTTTTGAGAGTACGTTCTTTATACGAGCACAGGTTTCCACTTTTTAGTTGGTAGTCCGACATGAAGAAAGAGTGTAGTATTTTCTGAGGAGTTTGGGTAAATAAGGCAATTATGGTTTTAGATAAAAATTAAATATTTACAATGAGGCGTCCTTGGGAAATATCGAGTTCGGTCCAAAATATTGTGTGTAACAACGACGAAAATTTAAATAATGGTGATGGAAGTGAATACGGGATTCGACGACATTTAAAACTGGAAGCACAAGAAATATGTTTCAATGTGTATAAGAATCTACGGGAAAAGTTTGGTTTCGATGAAGAAACAGAATTAATGCAAGCAGTATCTGATTTAACAGAAGTTCCCTTATCAACTATACGTAAAATAGCCAAGAATGGGCCTTACGAACGCAAGAAGCGATGTGATAAGGGATTGGTCAAACCTTTAGATGTGTCTGTAATAAAATTATTAAACACCACCATATATCACTGTTACAAAACTAATGAGATTGAAATGATAATAAATAATTGACAAATGCCGGCCGTAATGTAATTGGCTGTAAGAAAACTATTGAAAAGTGGATTAATAAATTTGGATTCAAATTCAAAACGATTATTAAAAGTCATGGAAAGCAGAAGAATAGTGGATATGCGGTATACATACTTGGAACAGGTAACTAAGTCTAGAGAAGAAAACTGGCCAATTGCCTATTTGGACGAAACTTGGTATAACACACACGACACGCTTAAGAAAGGATAGATTGATGGGTCAAACATTTGTATGACAACAATGCCGGCAAACTAAGGATCTAGATTTATTATTGTGCATTGCGGTGGAAACGAAGGACGTGGAAAATAAAAGATTGCAATGTTCACTATCATAAGAACATGGTTTGAATTCACATTGATCCCGAAATTAGAGCCAAATAGTGTTGTAGTTCTTGACAACGCTTCTTATCATTCACGACAGCTCATTAAAATACCAAATAAAAGCTACAAGAAGACCGAACTCAAGATTTTTTAATGGATAATAATTTGTAATTTGTAGACTCTTATACTAAACAACAACTGATGTTTTATATACAAAGAAATTCAGGAAATTATACGCCCTAGAGAGTATTGCTGAAAAGCATGGACACTCCATATAGACTCCCCTGTTTCTGTACTTTCAATCCCATCGAGCTAATTTGGGCACAATTAAAACAGAGACTTGAAAAGTAATCAAAAGATATGGGAGAAGGATAAATATAGTTTTTGGAAGACTGAAATTAATTAAGTTTAATATATTTTTCATGTTACTTATATAGTAGTGTCAAACAGGAGTTAAACATAATAATCATTTTTAAAGAATTGTTTTATTCATTGTTATAAAATTTCTGTTTTTTTGTTATTTTTTCATAGAATTTAGTTTTGTCCAATAAAAAATCGAATGGAATACAAAAAGGGCTCAGCTCACGTTTGGTATCCCGATTAAATCGAACGCCCTTTCAACAATTACGTAACAAATCGGTAAGTAAACAAAATATTAATACCTTTCAGATTTTAGCTCCGCAACATAGATTAAAGGGGATATACGATTACATTGCTACACTATATGTTTTACGCCAACTATACCTTAATAACTAAATTGCCATCTTAAAGTAATAATATACAATAGAGAGGGCTATTCATTCATAAACACGTTTATTTTTACGGACAACAATCCTAAACGCCAGTAGTGAAATAATGAATGAATTACAAAAAGTGGGGATGGTATTGTAGATATATGGCTTTGGTAATTTCGGCTGTTGGTAATATCAGCTGTTGGTAATTTCGGCTGTTTTTCTGACAAACTTGGCACCGACGAACCATGGTAATCCAAAAATATTAAATTAATTAACTTAAAAGTTTATCTTGTCATTAAAAGTCTTGTAAAACACATCAAAACGAAAGAACTAAATGTTAACTCTGTAGTCGTAATGGCGCCCGTATAGACAAACCATATTTGACATTATTTACTACATACTATGCGTATTCGAAATTTCCGGCGAGCACACTCTGACGATATTTGCATCTCTCTTTATATGGCAATTAAACAAGGGCAATACTATTAAATAGTTTACCTTTGACACATCAAACAGGTACTAAAATTTTGTGCAATGTTGCCACTTTTAGTTATAACCATAAAGATATCTAAGGTTACGACAAATAATTGTTTGAAATTTATATAAGAATATGCCTTTATTAAATTAAATTCAAGTATATTTAATTAATTTTAAAAGCAGCGACTTAAATGCATAAATTAGTATGACTTTTTTTTTATTTGCAAAACTCTTCAACAAATTTTCAATTAAACTTCTAATTTCATTTTTCCTGCAACTAAAGAGACTTTGTAAATATGGCAAAGCGGTGGATGTGTCCGCAAGTGAGCTTAGAACGTGACTCGATGTTTGGGGCAAGAAAAAATCCAAACAAACATATCTATTTCATTTGTTAATCTGAGATTGTCATTACCATCACTAATGATGCGACGAATCGAGAACATATTTTTAAAAACTATTTTATCTATTGAATTCAATAACTTTCAATAATTACTTTCAACTGCATTCAAAACTCACAATACTTCAAGCTCTAAGAGACGCCTCACTATAACACTGCTTCAATAAACATTTTTATGACTTTTCTTAATGTTCTGTTTTGTTTTGTTTAATTTTATTTTATTGTGCTCGACGTTTCACATAGTAATGAAGATTTTTTCATTACTATTTTTATTGATGATTTCCCCTACAGTAAATCCCCATATTGTCTACTACATATGTCGGAGTCTGCTGGATGCCACGGACATATGACGGCTTTCTCTTTCAATTCTTTACATATGGATTGATATACATTAAGGCCTGATGATGGCTCAGTCAGCCGAAACTAGTTGCCCTTCTTCACCTTTTACTAATATATGCTGTAGTACTGATTTTGAGTTTTACTTACTGCTATTCCTTATAAACCCTACTTTTATGTGCAGAAGAGGTAAATAAACTTTTTGCTGATCTATTAAAGGTTCATTAAGGACGTTTTTAGGGCCGGGCACAATGCTCTCACGTAACGGCCAATCTTTAACTAAATAATGTTGGTTTCAGGCTCTGCTGCCCCATTGGCATAAAAAAACAATAATATTTTGTGAAGCCACTCTGTAGTCCTGTCAGCAGCGCAACAACTTTGAGATTGGCACAGATATTCCACTTATGATCTTCGTATTTCATGCATTGGCCGTTCGTTTCCATTGAACAACAAAACTGTCTTTAGAGTTGTGTTCGAAGAGTAAATAAATAGTCGCCACTCGGCATGTACATGGGAAATGCCAAGTTCATTCATTAAACCTGGAATATCATGAGAGAGAGATGTTCGAGAATTTTTTTGTTTGGGATTCTTGGTTTTTGAGGGTTAGATATATGGAGATATTCGAGATAATGCTCTGATATAGGATGCGGTTCATCTGCAGGGCGGGATTAGGCATCTTTAGATTGGGGGTTGTGTGCGCGTTCGGTGGGGGTTGGCGATCGGTGGCGGGTTGAGTGTGTGATTGAGAGGGTTGGGTGATTGGTTGAACAATTCGAGGAGTAGCGATAGTTTATTGAATTTACTTAAAGTTGAGTAGCTAATTATTAGTTTGTGTTGAAATTGAGTGAATGGCTGCTATCATCATCAAGTGAATACAAAAATCACGGCGATATGTCGGTCCATTTGGCTAGTGAATAGTGTGAATACATTCACCATGCCAAAGGAAAAAACGTGAAAAACCTGTAGCACCGACGGGGGGGTTGGGGCTCGCGAATTCAAGTGGAAGTACTTTCACTCCTGATGGGAGTGAAAGCGAAGTGAGCACGCCTGTCTATGTTTGTGGTAGATCAGTGGTGTCGATATATAGACGGAATTGATGTCCCTTTAGTTGGGAACGGCGTTCATTAGGGTGATAGTTAGGATATCTATTATGATTTTTGTGTCAGTTGAGAGATCGAAGGGAGCTGGTGGCTTTTCGAGTATGACTGGGGCAGTCTCTTGGGGGGTATTTGGTGTGGTTAGCTTATGGGGACAGCGAGGGTGGAATTATTACGTCATACGACAATTTAAAGGTCATTGCAAGAGTTAAATAGGTAGTGCTTATCGAAATAACCTATTTGTTTGGCGGAGAGGATTTTCGTGCAGAGCAGTCTTATCATTAACACTTTCAATAGCAAACATTTTTCATTCTTCGCATCTTTTAAAAACTTTGCAATATTTTCTATAGTCTAAATTCGAGCCCTTTTGGATTTTGAAGAATCGGAGTTTCATTTCAAAAAGCAATCAGGTGACTAAACTTATTTATGTCAACATTTTTCTTAACTCTCCAGCGGGAGCGTTGGCGCATTTCATGCGCCAGAATGAATAAAATTGGCAATAATGTCCGCTATTCATTATACACGTGTGCGACATTCAAGGTTTTCCTTTAGTCAACTTTCACTTTTAGGGAGAACAGTGGTTGCCGCGTAGTTCAAAATAAGCTCTTAGGGTACGGATACAACGAGGACTATCGACCCTCGACCATAGCATAGTACCGTTGATTGATAGTAACACTTTTAATCGGTCCCATACACATTGCTAGTCCTAAGGAGCACAAAAATTTCCGAGTATGATAGTCTAAAAGTATCTTTTCCTGCGCAAGATTCTCAACATTTTTTTTGTAACATGAACTTTCACAATTTGCATAGGTTTTTTCGTATAATCTTTTAGACTAGTATTTAATCCAGCCACTGCACAATTAGCTAAATATTCAATTTCTGGGTGTAAATCATTCATTTCACAGTGCTTGATGAATTTTTCAATAAATTTAAACTTGACAATGACATGAGAATAAAAACAAGCAATTCCCTTATAACCTTAGTTTACTACGCACATTATTGAAATTAAGCTAATTTTACATCACTTACATCCCTCTAACATATAGCTATTTACATACCAAGAGAGCTTTTTCCTTCTGAGGTATGTATATCGTTTTTTCTAGTGCCTTTAGGGTCGTCATTTTTATAATGTCCCAAAACTTATAATGCGTGCATAGTGTGCATACTCACAAGAACAACTGCAGAAAGTTGTGGAACTATGCGGCTATATGACATTTTTGGTAATACAAACATAACAGTCATCATAAGCTTACCCTTTTAAGTTACTTCGAAGTTATGAAAATGCAGAGAAGTTTGTCTTCTCTGGAACTCATTTTCAAATTATCTCGCTGAAGAGGCAAAATTGATTTCAGTGGTTATTCTTCCTGACAAGTCGAGACAGCGACATGAAAAGGAATATACTGTGTTCAAAAAATGGTTGGAAGATGCCAACGTGGTATTTTTTTCGCAGCGAGCAAGAGGATTAAAACCCTCAACATTATGGAGAAAATATAGTATGTTACGATCAGTAGTAAACGTTAGGGATAACATAGACATCAAGTGTCCAATATTAATAGCATTCCTCCAAAGAGACGGTTACGTGACAAGGAAATCTTTGACTTTTGAAAGAGATGAAATTTCAAGATTTTTGGCAGAACATGTAGTTATCCTTCCAGTTATAAAAACTAAGAAAAAATGCACATTTATTGTTTTTGATGACATAATAGACGGAGTATCCGAACATCGCATTCCAGATTTTGTGTTAATTACTATAAAGGAAAATTATCTGTCAATGTAATGGGAGAGAATACAATGGATAAAATTCCATTTAAAGTTGCAACGTTTTTAAAACAAGAAACCCCCCACAGTTATACTGGCCATTGTTTCCGAAGAACTTCGGCTTCTCTGCTCGTTAATGCAGGTGGTGACTTAGTGACACTTAAGCAGCGTGGAGGTTGGGAGTTTGGGAATATTTCTGAAGGATATCTCGCAGAATTATTGACAAGAAAAAGAGAAATTGCAAATAGAATCATTACTGGTAGGGACTTCAATTCCAAGTTCTGTAACGATGTTACTAATTTTCGTTCCCGACATCCCACTATATATATTTTAGTTTCTCATTTTATTAGTAATATTATTAAGTTATTTTATTATTAAGTTATAAACCCCTCTTTCATGACAAGCTGTAAATTTATTTACTAGTTATAATTTTAAAATATGTGTATTACTTTTGATACATCCGGTATAGTGAATATGTATTGCTTACTGTACCGTTCGCGCAAATCAGTCCGCGCCGTTCTTAAGATTGTTAAGTAGGGGACATCCTGAGTGGGGTCGAGAGAAGAATGAATAAAACTGGAGAACGGGACGCAATAGCTCTTTTTGGTCTTTGCTCTGGGCTTTGACACTTGTTTTCTGTGCTCTCCGCCGTCTCCGTAATTATAACTGATTTTCGCCAACGAGGTAAGCGAATTTGAATTCATTCTGCTCCTAGCGTCTTTTGTAGTTTGTTATATTAATAAATTTTATTTTGCTTGCTGCTTGTTTGATTTGAGTGATTTTCCGTGTATTTGTGTACAATTCCGAAGTAAAAATTTGATCTGTTGGTTTTATTTGAGGGAAGAGAAATATAGTTGGGAAACTTCCAAGCATCCTCGCTGCAATAGCAGGTAGATTCTTGGGGGATTTTCAAAGTATTTAGGGAATTCCGATTCCGGTATACAGAATGTGGGAAAAGAAATACCGTTGGGAAACTTTCAAGCATCCCTGCTGCCATAGCAGGTATATTCTTATGGGATTTTCAAAGTATTTCGGGAATCGTTCAATCTAGTATCATAGGCCTTCGTAGCGTGACTCTGACTATTTGATAATTGGCAACTGGGAGGAGCCTCGTCTGTGTTCGCTGCCATAGCAGGTGCATCCTTCGCGGGTTTTCCAGGACGTGAAACGAAATAATCTCGCGAGCGTTCGCCAGGGAGAGGTTTTCGGATTCTGCCGGCTAACTGTTCTTTAAGCGATTGATTTAGCACCAACGGCCGGGGTAATATCCGAACAAAAACCGAAGGCAATTTATTAGTTACCGTCGTCCAATTCTAAACTGTACATAAATACTAAGAAACGCTCCCGTAAACCACCGCTAGTGCCTTAATAACGCTTTCTCTGTGTAATTTTCACTGTACTGCTAGTAAATTTCCACTGATTTTCACCGGCAATCGCCGTAACTATTGAAGCTTTGCACGTTAGGTTTGTGATTGTAAAATATTTATTGTATGGTAAAATACTTTGGTCTGAATAATAATCTAATTAGATATCGTAAATACTGAGGGGTTTTAATCAACATTTAGTTACTTCAAATATATAGCTCCTTGGGTCATTTTATTTTCCTTTTCCCAAATTATTTCGAGGTCGAAATAAATTGTATAGTTTTATCAAGCACCGGTAGTTTCATTTTCCGATAGTGCCACTTCCCACTTCGCACGGCATAGAGGTCAAGAGCAACAGACCCCTGGAATAACTTAACCTCTATCTGTTGCAACCCTGGTAACTCTTGTCGCTATCATTTTCGAGAGTTCGGTGGGGTTTACTCCAGAAATCTGGCGCCCGAGAAAATCTGGTAGATATTAAAGCCGCAGGTGTTATACTGACGTCCGTTATATTTTAGAGAAAGTAAGAGAACGTCACAGTTCCTCTAGGGATCACGTTGTTAACTTTGTGTTGGTAGCTCTTTCTTCATTGGAAGGCAACCTTGCAAGTAGCTAGTCAATAAGTAATCAACAAGAAGGAGTGGTTAGTGTTTTAGCGAAAAATGGCTTTTCCGGAGGGATTACTTTTAATAATTTAACAAACTGTACAATTAATTTAAGTTTAAGTTTCTCATATTTTTTATATTATATTGTTGTTTTATTAAAGAAATACTTGTAGACGCTCATATGTATTTTGTATTTAATTTTCATAAATGTTAAAAGAATATTTCTGTTGTCCCTACCGGCGGGAGGAAAAGTACCATTTTCCTCCCTTCTTTAGGGCCGAAAATGAACTTTTCCAGTAATGTAGTAGAAAAATATCTATTATATTAATCAAATATATGTCGGATTTATGATACTCACCTGAAGGAATTTTATTATTTTGCATGCAACATTGCCGGCATACCAACTAACTGTTATTCTCCAAATCAAATCTGTCAAAACAGTGATCAGTCCAACTGACAGATCTAGAATACAAAAAAAACTTATTAACAAATTTTGTTAACCCTCATTTATACGTGGATCCCTAGCATTTTCTAAATTAATAAATAATTATAACTTTGCCGAACTTTCAAACTGATTAATTAACCTACCACTTTCCAATTTCCAGTCATAAGAATCCAGTTTTAAACTTTGACAGATTTAAAGAAAATGAATCACTTTGTCCAAGTTTTATTGATTAGAATAAATTTTATAAAGAATTATAAACAAAAAGGAAATAATCACAGAGTGACTGAAGTGAAAATTATTAAAAATTTATCTTAGGCATAGCAAAATTTATTCTGATAACTTAAAGCATCTTGGAATGAGGCCGAAATTGAGCAGAAGCATAAAAAAAATATTTCTATAAAAAACTTATTATTTATTCAAATAGACCAAAAATCAAGAATATTTATTCTAGATGGAATATATTAAAAGGTCCAAGAAGTAAAAATTTGGAGAAATTTATTTATTTCTTTTATAATTCTTAAACATTTTTATACACCGATTTTCAAAAAGTCTGCACCATGTGGAAAACATTTTTATTATCCATTTGTCAAAATATGTTAATATTGATAAAAATTGATGCATTGTCAAAAACTTGCATTTGAGTTGTCGAAATTCCAAATTTTCAAACGGTGTACAGGGGAGAACAAAAAATAGGAATTTTGATCACGAGTAAACTACCCTTATTTTCGATATTATCAAAAACTTTTATTTAGATAGTTTGGATTATTACAAAAGCGTTTCGAAAAGATACATTGTTGAACATGTAAATCCTAAAAAATCAAAGTACGTTTCAAAGGAAATTTGTTCAGGAAATTGAGGAAACGTTAGGTACAGAAGAGTTGGTTTGGTTTTTAGAAACATATGAAAGCGGATATAATTGGATGGGAAACAAAGAATCCACCAACCGGTATAATGTTTGGTTATCAATAAAAAATGAGTGTCATGTTACCTACGTCTGAAATTGATCCAGAAAACCTAGGTCCAAATACATCTATGACCAATGATACTGTGAATACACCAAGAATATCGATCAATATACCAACAACAGCTACTGTTTCTGTTCCTTCACAAGTGCCAATTTCTACATTAAAAAATATTACGCAGCGCTGTGGTAAGATAACTCCTGAAAAGTCTGCTGAATCAACATAAATAGTAGGAATTTCCAAGTGGAAAACACATCCAGATGTTAAAGACTGCTACTATGAAACTAAAGAACAAGAAGGATTTTAAATCCCTACGCCTCTTAAAAAAATGTTGGTGCTTCCAAGAACAACTGAAAAGACGACTTCAAAAAGAAAGCGAACAATTCACTCAGCCGTGATTTCTTGTGACAAATATAAGGAATGTTATGAAAATGCCGATAAAAAAATTGGAGATGAAGACAAAAGCAAATCCTGCAAAAAAAGTAAAAACCAGGGGGGAAAACTTAATTCCTACAACAATTACAAAAATGCTGCATCCAAGAAAAAATAGAGTGAAATTCTGACTTCTCCAACTCTTCAATAGACAAAAGTGGCAATAAAATAAAATTTTCTGTCAATGGTAGGGTTGATAATAAAATACTATGGTTAGCGCTGGTGTGGAATCGTGGAAGTGGCCGGTAAAAGAAGACATATTGTATTATTTTAGAAACGACATTGTCCGCATAATTGCAGATCCAGTAGACAAAAATAATAGAAGGTTCTATACTGTCCCTGAAATGGGAAAATAAATGTACAACACCCAAATATTTGTAATGTTACGGTAAACAGTTCGAATCTATTATAGTTTACCTATCTACTGAGTTCAACAATGTTGTATACAATCAACTATTAAATTTACAAGTCCAGTTCCAATTTAAAAAATTATTAGCACATGCACCTTATTTTAACCTCAAATTTGATGTACGTCAAAGTGATCTTTAATAAATTCATCTTGAGGTATGTGTTTTTGAATTTGGTACCATTTTTCTTTAATATAATTTTTACAATTGTAATTGAGATTGACTTACCTGCATATGCTAAATGAGTAATAAAATAGTTCATTCTACTTTTT
Organism: Galeruca laticollis; assembly: GCA_963921935.1. NCBI lineage: Eukaryota > Metazoa > Arthropoda > Insecta > Coleoptera > Chrysomelidae > Galeruca > Galeruca laticollis. The sequence continues at coordinate 57,746,345 of OY998177.1, forward strand.
CTTGATCTACCTATGGTCAATGTATAAATAACTCCTAAATTTCCAGCTACTATCACAATGAGTAACAACCATAATACTGTATACTGTTCTACCTGAAAAAAAATATTGGGTTAGTATTTATAAAGAAGGCGTTAAGCTATGGAAAATCACTTTATATTTTTTAACAAATAGTTATTTTTAGTTCTTCATGTTGAATAAGGATACACCTTTATAATAGTCATCCTATTGCAATTGACATGAAAAAAGAGGTCTTTCCACTACAAGAATCCCAAATAAATTTGAAATTTATGTGAATCCCCTAAAACTACATGACCTAATAAATCACTTTTGAAAAAAATTTACCTTTGCGGTTATTTAATCTTGTAGTAAATAAACTTTCCGTAATTTTTTAGTTTTTTAATTCTTCATTGTACATTATATTATTCAATTCGTATTATTATATTCCATATTATATGCCTCAAAACCCTCGAGCATGCACATAACTGTATAGATTTGATCTAGGAACCTCACTCTATCTAATGAAGGGTAACCCATCCTGGAAGTTAGTATTGAATTAGACTTTGTCGAAACTCATCACAGCCACCCTCCTTTATAATTAAATGCGTTCCAAGCTACCTGTCCGATTGAAATTCACATTACACTCTACTTACTTATATGTTTGTCACAACCGATTGTTTATTGCATTCTTGAGGACCTATTATTGTAATTATTGGAATGAACTATCGACCCTTCGTTCAATATTTTTTCTAGTGATGTCTCATTGAATAACTCATTTATGGTAAATCTTTTTAAATGAAAATATGTTCTTCCAAATATACAGAGTGTCTCACAATTTATGTTCATATAGAATTATTTTCATCATTCTAACCTTGTTACAGAATACGCTATTAAATGTATGGTTATGAAGGTAATATATATATATATATATATATATATATATATATATATATATATATATATATATATATATATTATACTGGTTTAAAATGAGCACCTTGAATCTATTTTCTTGAATACGTTGACGTTGTGACAGAACTAATAGGGCTGCTGATATTCGGATTTTAAACTATTTGGAATTATTTTAGCTTCAACTGTATAGTATTATATAGTGTATGTTTAATTAAAAAAAAGGAGCCCAATAGCAAAGCCATCATTTTAACGTATATTTATAAATTGTAAAAAGAAACATGTCTCAATCAATTATAGATGCCGATAGTAAAAACAGTGAACAAAATCCTCACAACCATACAGAAAAAAAAACTAATAACTCAGTAGAGGATGTAATTTCAAAAGAATCCGTCGAAATTAGAATGAAATTTATAATAATCTGAAAGAAACACGACACATTTTATACAGTTAGTGAATATGTTGTTTTATGCAAGGGATTTCAGGAATTTTTAATAAATAGTAGATAAGTTATGTTAATATTTATATGTATGAAAACCCTCATCTATATACATTATCATTTCGAATACTAAAATGTTATTTCATGCTTCATATACGGCTTTAACATTTAATGGTTTATTGTGATATACACAGTCAATCATCGACAAAGACACAATGGTTATATCATTCATAATGTATAGACAGATAAGTTTCCATAGCAACCGAACGCTGTTGATGGATGGATTGAAGATTAAAGACGTCAGTGATTTTGGAAAACGTCAAAGTGAAAGTAATATAATAATTTAACTGGTAAATGTGATAAAATTTAAAGAAAAACTTATAAAAATATAGTATATACAGTAAAAGTAACCTTTTGAAAAGGTTTTTGGTGGAAAATAAACGTTCGGCTGATCGTAAGGGAGTTAATTGCTATTTGATTTGTGGTACAGTTCTATATATGCGGTGGAGAGGACATCTTACATTTATGAAAAACTAAAAAGGAAAGGTGAAAGTTCACTTTTTGGAACTGTAGCTGTAAATAAAAAGTGTAGCTGAAGTTATTAAAGGAGAAGAATACGATTCATATTTTAATTCCGGAGGTAATAAGTTATTTCTAAAATTATATTTACCTAAAGACTTTCCCAATGAAAAACCTTCGTTGAAAGTAGTACCTATAATAATACATCATTTGATGACGAGCGATGGTGATATTACATCAGCTCCAGGTTTGCTTATTTGGATAGTACGACAGCAAAGAAATTGAAAGTGAAGATTGGTTTCAAGTGGATACAAACTAACTTAGTGAATGAAAAGTACCGTTTTGTTTTAAAATATTATATTAGAGATCTCTAAAATTAAATAGGCCTTTATTCAAAAACTAAAAAAGGAATGCATTCATAATTAGTAATTAATCTAGTATTTTTATTGTTTCAAAGTGATTATAGTTTATTATTTTTGTAGTGTATACACGTTTCCTGTTTATAAACTTCTATGTTTTAAAAAAATTTCTGAAATCATAAGTTTATTCATTTTAATTTCACAATCCAATAATTATAGTAAATTTGAATGGCGCTATTGAACCCTACCCTTTGATAGAGTTAAACATGTTCAACGATGATTAACAATAATTCAGAAGCAACCGTTCAGAAATACAAGGCATGGTCTAAAACCAAAATGAAACTTGCCCGTGAATATAACAGGAATTGTTTTTTATTGAAATGTAGAAAATCTGGGATTTTACCTAATCATATAACTGCGGCTATCAAACCGATTGACGACCTCCTGATGAGACAGGACATTCACAAGAAAACAGGGATTGCTAATAACCATTCATTAATTAGTAAATTAGAATCTATTTTGTCAACTTTGAAAAGGACAATAGTCTCTTTATCTAGTGAATTTCATTTTCAGAATTTTTCAAGTAAACAACAAGTTACTTATGATGAACTGTTCCACAAGATTAAAAATAATAATATACATAAACTTAATAAATCACAAAATGATCAATTGGAATTGTTGTTAAAATCTAAGGCGTGTTGGTTGAGAAATATTTCTAATACCACTATACCTGATGATATTTCATAGTTTTTGGCTTTGGGCCCCAAGTTTAGTGTGGAACCAGTCATTTTAAAAGATATTTCAATCAAATCAATCTTATCTGACGTGGACTATCACACCTCCACGATCACAGACTCTAAATTGAGAAACATCACGGTAGCTAGAGCCACAAATATTATTACTAATTATATACATAAACCTCATAATAATTCTTTATTTCATAATATTTTACTTAAATCTAAAGCCTTTTTGAAGGCGAACCCTCATCTGATTCTCACTCAATCCGATAAGGGTAACGTCACAGTCATTATGGACAGGCAACAATATAACAATATGTTGAATTGTCAAATGATATTGTTTTAAACAACAGTTCATATGTAGAACTATCATGTGATCCCTCTTCCTCTATACAGAGAAAGGGTAATAACTTGGTTAAATCATTATTTAATAAACATCATATAGATATGACAGTTAAGAAGAAATTCATGAGCTACCATGGTGTCCCTCCAAAATTTTATTCTCTTCCGAAAGTTCCCAAACCAGTTCTCTCTGTGAGACCGATAGTGGCCTACTGAAAATATTGCACAATTTTGTACGGGAATACTAACAAAGGCGTATGATTATGACAATTTGTATTTCATTAAAGATTCTTTCGAAGTCTATGAAAAGTTTAATAATTTGGTAATTCCAGAAAATTATGTTCTGGCCAGTTTGGATGTGGTCTCGTTGTTCAGTAATGTTTATCTTGATGCTTGTTTGAGAGCAATCGATAAGGGTTGGGATCGTATCAGTGTCCATTGCTCCATCCCGAAGGAAGCTTTTGTTGAATTGATAGTTTTTCTGTTTGACAGTACTTATTTCACTTTCAATAACAAAATTTACAAACAAACCTTTGATACTCCAATGGGTGCTTCAATATCTCCTATCTTGGCAGCATATGTCATGGACGATGTGCTAGATACAGTCATTCCTGTTCTTTCTTTCACTCCTTTTTTCATAAAAAAGTATGTCGATGACATTATTTTGGTACTTCCTCGAGAAGGCCTTGATGAAGTTCTGGATACATTCAATAGCTATGATCCGAATATCCAATTCACGATAGAAATGGAAGACGTCGATAATTCCGTACCTTTCTTAGACAGAAAATTTATACGTAACAACAATACAATTATTATAGATTGGTACAGGAAGCCATGCAGTTCTGGTAGATATCTTAATTATCACTCCTACCATAAACATTCCATGAAAGTGAATTTGGTTAAACAAATGAAGCAGAGAGTACTCAGAATTTCTAATAATGTTTTTCATAATAAAAATGTTAATATTTTTTTTTATTTACAAGCAAGTCGCATCTACCACTGGGGTAATTAGCGACACAAATATGGGTTGTTTATAGTTTAGTTAATATGTTAATGTCACTTAGATATTTAAAAAGGTTCTGTGTATTACAGTTTTCGCCAAGAACTTGATCTAAATTGTTGCTGAGGTTGTTATCTTGTCTTGATTGTTGGAATTTTGGGCAATCGGTTATTAAATGTTTGACAGTAAGCTGGATCTTGCATAATTCACATTTTGGGGGTTCACTTTTAGTAATTAAGTAACTATGAGTAAGTTTGGTGTGGCCTATTCGTAACCTAGTCAGTTTAACTTGAAGTGATCTTTTATATATTTGCTGCGCTCGAGGTTTCACTTCCGATTTCACGTCGCGTAGTTTCGATTGGGACGTTTGCCACTCGATTGGCCACAATTTTAGCACTTTTGATTTAAGTAGCGGTTTATATCGTTATACACTACCGTTTGCACTTACTCACGGTTTCACTAATTGCTGCTTGTCGTGATTTGCGGTCGGCTTCTTCGTTTCCTTGAAGACCAGTATGAGAAGGTACCCAAAGTATTTCCACAAAGCTATTGGAATGTTGCAACTGCGATAATTCGACTTTAATTTGGAGGGCTATTGGATGTGTGGGATAAAGTTGATTGATAATATGGATTGAGTTAAGAGAGTCTGTTATTATGAGGGATCTTGAAGTATTTTTTGTTTTTATGTGAGTAAGTGCTTGAAGAATGGTATATAGTTCTCCAGTGCAGACGCTGCTTATTTCGGGTAACTTGAATTGTAGTGTACTGTTTTGCATAATCACTGCCGCGCCTACGCCATCAGAGGTTTTGGATGCGTCTGTATATGCGAGGTGAAATTGTGGATATTTGTCAAGTATGGAGGCAAATGTTTTCCTAATTAGGGTATGGGGGGCTTCTAATTTGTTAAATTTGCACAGTGAAGTGTCGCTGGGAGGGATATTGATCGACCATGGAGGGGGAGCTTTAATTTTGTTGGAAAGGAAGCGGGGATGTTTGATTTGGAGTTCTGTGAGAATTTTACTAGCTCTTGCATAGAATGGTGGGTCTGTTTTGATATTTGCCGAATGTAAAGTTTTGTAGTGCTTGGTCAGTATGTTAGTGTAGACTGGGTTCTGCTGGTTTGTGCTGATGGATAGTGCGTATGAAGCGGCAAGGTATTTTCTCCGGAGTTGTGAAGAAGGTTCCCCGGTTTCGCACTGTAGGCTTTTTATTGGACTTGAACAGAATGCTCCTGTTGCTTTTCTTAGTGCTGTGTTTTGAATGGTTTCGAGTTGGTTTAGAGTAGTTTTTTTAGCTGTCGCGTATACTATAGAGCCGTAGTCTATCTTTGAGCGAATGAGTGTTTTATATATGTGCATTAGACAGGTATAGTCAGATCCCCAGGATTTGCTTGAGAGTGTTTTCATAAGGTTTATACCGTTTTGGCATGCTTTTTTAATATGTAGTATGTGTTTCTTCCAGCTGAGTTTTTTGTCAACAATTAATTCAAGAAATCTGATGTTATCGAAATAGTTTAGGGAAATGTTATTAAGTTTGAGTTCAGGAGACACAGGATTGCGTTTTCTAGAAAATAATATGCATTTGGTCTTCTCTGTTGAAAATTGCAGTTCAGTGAGCTTAGACCAGTTTTGAAGTTGGTTTAATGTTTCTTGGATGTGTTTCTGAATTGAGTCGATGTTCTTACCCTTGGAGAATATTACCAAATCGTCAGCATATAACCTGCCTTTGACTAGTTTGGAATGATGGTTTAATATGTCGTTGACCGCGATCAGGAAAAGTGTTGAACTAATGACTGATCCTTGGGGAGTCCCGTTAGTTTGTTGTTTTAGAGTTGAAGTTGTGTTATTGGTACGGACACGAAAGAAACGATTATTAAGAAAATTTTGTATGAATTTTAGGATGTTTCCTTTGATGCCCCATGAATGAAGAGTTTTGATAATGCCATGACGCCACGCTGTATCGAAGGCTTTTGTGATATCGATGAAAACTGCAAGGCAATCTTGTTTATTTGCGAAAGATTCGTGGATTTCGGATTCCAAATCAATGAGATTGTCTAATGTTGACCTGTTGAAACCGCTTTGTTCTTGTATTAAGAGGTTTCTGTCTTCTAATGCCCACAATAGCCTTTTGTTTGATTTTTTCCATTATTTTGCTTAGTGCGTTGGTAAGAGATATTGGTCGGTATGAACTTAACTTAGTTCTTGGGCAGTTTGCCTTTGGTATGGGTATGACGATTGCCTGTGACCACGTGGATGGGCAAATATTTTTTGTCCAGATTAGGTTGAATATTTGGAGAAGGTATGGTATGACTTGGCAATATGAGGGAGTTTTTGGAGAAAGAATAATGGAATATTATCAGGTCCTGGGGCAGAATTTTTGGTTGTGTTTAAGGAAAAATTAAGTTCGTCTATAGTTAACGGGATATTGAGTATGTTGTTGTCATGGTCATCGTAATCTAAGAATTCGGCTTCTTTAGTAGTTTTAAATTCCAGAAATTCTTGTGAGTAGTTTGAGTTGCTCGAGTTGTGCTCAAAATGTGTTGCAAATAATTCGGTCATGTCTTCGTTATTTGAGACTGTGCTATTGTTGTGAGCTATAAAAGGAATTTTTGTAAATTTGTTTTTTCCCAATATTTTTCTTAGATTTTGCCACACGGTACTTAAAGGTGTAGAGCTGTTTATGTTGGATGTGAAGGCTTTCCAGGAGTTTTTTCTAGCATTCTTTGTGATGTATCTTGCTTGGGCTCTTCTTCTCTTATAGTCTACTAGGTTCTCCAGTGATTTATTTCGTTTTAATTTATTAAATGACGCTTTGTATTGTTTAATAGCTTTATCGCATTCAGTATTCCACCACGGCAATGGTGTATGTTTTTTTAGTGCTTTTGTTTTTACTATAAGTTTTTCTGCTGCATCGGTGATAATGTTTGTGAATGAGTTCAAAATGTTTCGATGTTATCGTTTTCTAGATTAACGGGAAGTAGAGCGACGTTTTCCTCAATATAATTACTGAAATTTGGCCAATCAGCATGTTTTATTTTCCATTTTCAAACAGTAGGGTATGTAGTGACGGAGTTTCGATCGGAGATCGTAATTTTGATTGGATAATGGTCGATTCCATATAAATATGGTATAGTTTCCCAGGAAATTAGAGGTGAAATAGTTGGATGGCATATTGATAAATCGATTGCTGATTTCGTGCTTGTGTGAACATTTAGTCATTTAAAATATTTAGATTATGTGCATCTAGAATGTTTCCGATTGTTCTGCCTATTGCGTTAAAACCTGTTGATTCCCAAATAGGATTGTGGCTATTAAAATCACCCAGTAAAATTAGAGGTGATGGAACTTGTGACAAAATGTTAGTGATGTCTTGTGAGGTAGTTACTTGATCAGGAGGGATATATATGTTGCAGATATTAATTGTTTGAGGAATTTGGATAGAAATTACTATTGCTTCTAAGTTTGTATTAAGTGTTATATTGTGTGCTTCGTATGAAGTATTTACATAGATGGCTACGCCTCCACTTGCTTTTCCCGCGTTGTTTCTGTTTCTGTAAAAACAGGAATAATTGTTGAAGTTGTGATTGTGTTGTCCTTTGAAATTAGTTTCTTGAAGTCAAATAATTGATGGTGAAGTTTCGTGTATAAGTATTTTGAGCATTTCATAATGGGTGTAAAACCCATTTATGTTCCATTGCAATAAATTGAAGATAATATTATGTAAGTTCTGTTAGGGATTCCTGAGATGTGACAAGGGAAACGTCAGATTCGGCATCTTCACCTGATTTTAAAAGCTTCAGTTGTTTCATAATTCTCTTTTTTGTTTTAGTGCATTTGGTCTTTATTTGGCGGTTCGAGGTATATTAATGTATTTTGGTTAAGAGTTGTAATAGTTCTAGTATATCAGAGGTGTAATCTTTTGCTGTACTGAGAGGGTCCACTGATCCTTGTACGTTCTCAAAAAAGTCGATTGTTTGTTCGAAAGATATTATTTGAGTTTCATTGTCGAATAATTCTTTGATAGGTGCCATTTGATTTTCCAGTATGATAGTTGATTTAGAAGTGGATTTCGCTTTTTTGAGTTTTGCATCTGGTTTACTGAATCTTGTGTAAGATGTTGTAGTATCGGAAGGAGGTGTTATGATTTCGGTATTATTTCTTCTCGAAGCTGCTTTATTTTTTGGGGTTTCGATGTCAGTAGCCGTCGATGTTTGTGGAGAATTTGATATTATTCCTAGGGATCTTTTGATGCTATGCGTTTCAGCAAGGTGAGTGATATTCGAAGCTGTGGTAGCTGTTGTTATACTTGCTTCGATGGGCATGGTGGTTGAAATTGAAGATATATCTGTTAGTGGCTCAGCGCGTTGCCCGTTTACTGAGTTTAGAGTAGATTGACTGGTTGTAGTTGTTGAATTTGGTGAAGAAGTGTCGTCTGTTGGCTGGGGAGGCAACTTTGAAGTGCAAGTGCTAGATAAGTGACCATGTTGTTTGCAATGATAACACAAATTATCTACAGCAAGAAAAATACGGTATGTGGTGTCATCATAATTTATCAAAACTGAGTCTGGTATTGGAATTGTGGGAGGTACAATGTATACTTGCCTCCTGAAACTGAATATGTGTTTATAGTCGGGGTTGGTGGTGCCTATTCTTAAAAAGGAAATTGCAGAAGACAGCCTGAAGCCGAGTTGTTGAAGTTACATACATTGGATAGAAGTAGCCTTTCGTTTGGTGTGATAAGTCTGCGTGCTTGTATCACTTCGTTATTGATCTTCATGCGCCCATCATGTTTAATGATAAAATCATCTACGATTTCCTTACTTGAGAGGTAAATACATATCCGATTGTTTGAGATTCTAGATGTGAATAATATGTTTTTCGGACTTATCGTGGAGCCAATAGCCAGGAGATATTCTTCTAATTTAATATTGTTTAGAGAACTAAAAACGATGGCTTGAAGTTTAGATGGGATAGTGGGTATGGTAGGTTGTTGAGATTGGCTAGCTACTTTGGAGTACGAAGGTTGAGATGAAGGTGGAGGTTGAGGTAAGACTTGTTGTTTTGGTATCGTTGAATGTTGAGTTGGAATTGAGTGTTGAGATAAAGGTGACTGATTATTGATGTTGTCGCTGGTTATAATATTGTCGGTTTCCATGTTACGCTAAGGTTCGTTTTGTCTGAATACGGCTCTGTCCCGCATCGGACCCAACTGATAAGGCTGGTAAATGGTACGATACCGGTTTTAATTGTTATTGAATGAATGTGTTTATGTTGAAATATAACACAATTTCTTAATAAAAAAGCAAATTTAGGCTTACTTTGTTAGTCCGTGTCATTCACTATGTAGTTATGATCACTTGTATACTGTTTTTTTTAAATTATTTATGATATTTCACTGTGATGTACGAATTTCTCGGAGCTGATTTTAAAAACACGTTGTGTAGTTTTCGATCAGGGCCGGCCTCTTAATATTTTGCTTAACCTTTTCTTGGATAACTATTATCCAAGACCTTTACTGAATAAAATATTATTTGGCACATCTAATGCTGTGGACTTGTTGCTTGAAGATAGCCATCCTAACTTGGCCCAGACGGATGTTGGAACTGATATGTCCCCTTCTCGACCGGTTTTTGTTACTTTGCCATATATTAGGGACATAACTCCGAGACTGGCCAGATTGCTCAGTGTGGTAACTTTAAGATTACTAACAAAACTGTTCTTTTAATCAGATCAATTTACACTAGAGTAAAAGATAAGAGTCCATTGACCTCACTTACTATCGTTGTATATTCCTTGTAGAGACTGTAATAAACAGTATATCGGACAGACTCTACGATCTCTTTCGAGCCGTATTGTCTCACACAAGAGTGACTGTAGATTACACCCAGAGAGGTACGCGTTAGCTTTTCATGTAAATTCTCTGGATCATCAGATGAATTATAAGGCTGTGAAAGTGTTGGCGACTGAATCCAACAGAACGATAAGATCATTCTTGGAAATGGTTTTGATTTCACAATACAACAATGTTATAAATAAGAAAACTGATATTGACCACTTGAGTGAGATCTATTTCTTTTCGTTGTCCTTAGATGCTAATTGTACTCCCCAGGTTGCTTTTAACAACCATATTGCTCCCAACAGCACCACCCTTGTTTTGTTAACTTAATAATAATAAAATCTTAAAATTTGAATGTATTGGTGTTGGTAAATACATTCAAATTATATAATTATTACAATTTTACATAATTACTATATTATATTTTATTACTATATATTATTACTGTTATTGTACTGTTTTCTGTCTCTTTTCTTCCTTAGTGTAAGTTATATTGGAGTTATGTTCTCTACATACACCAATATTGTCATCCCTTCTTACACAAATTGACAGCGTTCCCCCTCTCTCTCTCGCACTTTTTTCCTCTTCCTCTCTTCTCATACATCTTCTTGCTAAACCATTGTGTTGGCACTACAACAGAGGCCATTACTGAAGTGGGTACATGGTCCTACAATTCTCTGATTTTGGACTGTTGGCAACATTGTTTGTCTTTTGTTATATCCCATTTAGAGGGAAACTATATCATTTCCTTACCGGCGTTCAACATAGCAACGGTTGAAGATGAATTCATTTATTTCATTTTACAAAATGGTGCGACATTTTGACTTGGTGTAGTGATGTGGTTGGTTGATCTTGCGTAAACTTAATTCCTACACAGTATTTCACAATTCATAATCTGTACTTTAAATTATTACAACTTAATGGAGTCTAACCTCACTTCGGATGTAAGTACACACGTGGTTGTGAATTTCATTTCAAATTATTCTTTCATTGACCACAGTATTTAACTGTTGTTTTTCATTTTAGTCTTCCTGATGATGAGGACAATAATCCTCGAAAGCTTGGACATTTTCCGCTGAGCGTACACTTTTCCATTTTCTTGCTGCAATTCCCCAATATTCACTAGTTTTTTATATATATGTATATGTATATATATATTTTTTTTTCAAAATAATTATTCTTGGGATTTTTGGTTCTGCATACCTCAGACCCGTCGTGTCTTGTGTGCAATCGACTTTTGAAAATCTTTCTAAATTTCTTAAAAATATATTACAAAATGTGGTAAACCAAAACAAATACTACATAAAAGATTCGTTTGATTTTAAGAACAAAATTAAAAATTTGATATTACCTGATGACCATATACTTTTGTCATTGGACGTTGTATCGTTATATACTAACATACCTTTCGACTTGGTCAGAAACACAATTATAAAAAAATGCTTTCACAGTAAACTACAATTTACTGTTGAAAAGGAACAGCATAATAGAATACATTTTTTAGACTTGACGCTGCACCATACAAACAACACTATCAGAATGGAATGGTGTACAAAGGAAACCTGGTCCTCTAGATATGTGAATTTTAACTCCCAGCACCCAATGTCACAGAAAAAATCTGTTGTCATGGGTCTTGCTGATCGAGCTATAAAACTTTCGGACTGTGAGTACAGGGAAATTGCCATAAAAAAAATAAAGAAGCGCTCTTGTTAAATGATTACCCTGATAATCTAATTGACAGAATTTTTTGTAACCGTATTCATCGTTTTCACAATCAATCCCAATCTAGAAACAGTAGTCAGAATATATCTGAAAAAAATGATCTCACTTTACCTTACATTTCGGGGCTTTCAGAACAAATGGGTGGCACTTTCAAAGAATATAACATAACCGTATCGCACAAAGGACATAATCTTTTAAAGACCAATTTCAGTAAACTAAAGTCAAAAATTCCCAAGGACAAAAAAAGTCATGTTATCTACGAAGTTCCGTGTAAGGACTGTGAAGGTGTCTATATTGGACAAACCAGTCAGTATTTAAAAAACCGCTTAAATGGCCATAACTATGATAAAAAACAAGACAGCCCTTGCTGTGGTTGAACATAACCATGCTTTTGACTATGAAAACACAAAAATACTACGAACTGAAAGCAACCAAAAGAAAAGAGAGGTCCACGAAATGATAGAAATCCAGAAAAACAAACATTCCATCAACGCCAAGTCCGATACAAGAAACTTATCGAAAATCTATTTTAATTTAATACAATGAATTTCAAGTTGAGGAAAAGAATATTTTTGCCACAAGTTGTAAGTACGGATGCTGGCGCGACAAGTATAATTTTGCCAAATAACATACCAAAGGAAACATTATATTTCGGATATTAGTTGCTCCTGTGTTTACAACTATTTTATTTACACGATAATACTGCTACTTGTTGACCTTCAATCGATAAATGTTGCTTCAACATGTGAGATCTGGGACGGTCAAGCATATTGTGGTGCACCGATGAAGGTGTATGTTGTTGTTTTATTTAAAAAGTTTTTAATTTAGGAACGATATTTTAATTATACGTTATGGACATTGCGCTCGCAGGCCCATGTTTTATGGTAAGTTTTAGGAAATATATTTGTATTGTACGTCATGTTAATTGTAACAGTCTATTGTAGATCACCTTTCTGATGAAGGACATTGACTGTCCGAAACGTCAAAACTAAACTAAAATGTGAAATAAAAAACTGTAAACACTTTCCAATTTTATGCAGAACCAAAAATCCCAAGAATAATTATTTTGAAATATAAATAAAATAGGTTCAAGAAATAAACTAACCAAATACTATATATATATATATATATATATATATATATATATATATAAGAAGAAGATGTAGGAATATCGCGTGATATGTTAACAACAACAACAAAGAGAATCATGGGTTATTCACGCAAAGTAAAGGGCTACTGAAATAGAGTGGTAACCGTGGACATGCATGTTTCTGGCTCATTTTGCCTCATCAGCACGGCATAACCAAATAATGATGTGAAATTTGGGAGCAAAGATTTTAATCGAAACATGGGAAAACACAAAATAACGGATTTCAGCAGGGAAACCAAACGCTCATTTGTGTCTTCAATTGGAAGATCCCGAGTTTTCAGGACATCAACCAACATCGACACGGAGGCGCATATAGCCCCCCCGCCATGAACCTTCCGACCCATAGTAAATAACGAAGAATATGTAGGAATATCGCGTGATATGTTAACAACAACAACAAAGAGAATCATGGGTAATTCACGCAAAGTAAAGGGCTACTGAAATAGAGTGGTAACCGTGGACATATATATATATATATATATATATATATATATATATATATATATATATATATAGTAAATGCGTTTAGTGCCGAGTCTATAAATTCCTGCATTTTAGAGTGACATTACTACATCTATATTCGATCATTTCTATAATCGGCTTTACCTTGGTCTACGTCTGGTATTTTCAATTCTCTTCTCAACATTCTTTAAACTTTATAATTCGCCCTAATACTTTTTAATAAACTATATTTTAAAATTTAAATTATGTACTTGTTTAGTTTTTGATGAGTTTTTAAAATGGGATTTTTTCCATTTCTGTCAAAATAGTGAAAATGTGTCGTTGAGTACGCCAATGATTTAAATGTTGATTTTCTTGCTTTGCATTGTTTTGTAATTTTTTTATCACATTTGCAAAAACAAAAGGATACGATACGGACACACAAAGAACGTGAACTAAGTGGATTCGTATATCGAAGCGAAGTTATGTTTAATTATATATTTCAATACCATTATTATTCCATTGGGGATAGGGTATATATCATTTCGTTTTATGAACAATAAGTGTGCAAATGTAATGACTTCGTTATTTAATCAAAAATATCAAGATAAATAGGTCAGTAGGAAGTATGTTCAAGAGGTAGTGAAAAAATTTCAAGAGACTGGAAATGTAGCTAATCAAAAACGAGAAAATAGACCGCCTGTAGTTAATAAAGCTAGTGAAGTTGATGTATTGAGACATGTTCAGATCCCACGTTAAGTACAAGGCAATTAGCATCAGTGTCTGGGATCAATCGAAATAGCATTGGAAACATTTTGAAGAAGAACAAATTCCATTCGTGTAAAATACATTCAGTGCAGGAATTTAATGACCATGATTATGATCCCAGTTTACAATTTTGCGAAATAATGAAAGAGCGAGCAGCGAAGTATCCACAGTATCTTTTTAATATCTGTTTCTCCGATGAATGCCGATTTTTTATGAACGGTACTGTGAATTGTCATAATTGCCGCTACTGGTCTGATTTAAACCCAAGAATTTCCAGGCGGTGCATACATGGCAACCACAAAAATTAAATGTATGGACTAGTATTTTCGGTGACCGGCTGGCCTATTTGACTGGCGAAATGTATTTGCAATTACTGGAAGATGCTACGGAGCCTACTTTGACTGATATTATTGAAAATGACCAACAGTATCATGAAGATTGTTGTGATATGACATGCTGTATATATCACGATGTCAAATCAATCTCAAGAACTTTTACATTTCTATGAATTCTCGGACAAGTTTGAATGTCTATTGTGACGTTAAGTCCTTAGTCTTCACTTTATTGGTCGTAGACGCCTGTAATGAAAAAAAGTTCTTTCCTATAAGTACCTTCTCAACATGAGAGCAAACAATTGAAATTTTAAATGATTCAAATGATATTTATGATCATTTTATAAAATAGAGACTATGGAACTTTCCAAAACCATTAATATGTTACAACAAATAACTTTGAGTGATCTACGATCCTTCAATTAGAACTGTGAAAAATATTTCAAACCCTTACACAATGAATAGTAATTAACGTCAAAAATATCACCATTCAACTGAGAGAGTTACAGCCAGTACCAGGAAGTTCTACTCCCAAAACTTGCGACCCAATATATCTATAGAAATTAACTTTCACTCAGATAGCAGTCAGTTTTTCAACATCAAACAGTCACAACTAAGCTCCGCTCTCGATCGGTCGACATAAAAAAGTGTGACAATTCCTCTCGTCCGAAGCATACAGTGTGCGTGAAAACTATATCTAGACTAACGAATCTCTTTCAACTAGTATCAAATTATATCAATTTTAAACTTGAAAACGGAAAAATTACGATTTACCTGAAGTAATAAAATATATCTCGCATTACGACGCAATATAAAAACGTGCAAGTGTCTTGGATTTCGTTCGAGAACTAGCGGATAAATGTACATATCTACCTCACGAGCATTTAGTACCTTTTAGAAAACTGTAACCAACTATCAACTCGCTGTAGACATTCTTGTTGCTCTATCTTGTTACTATTTTTTTGTAAAGTGATTTACGTGTTTAATTCTGTCGTATTTAAGTGTTTTATTACACGTCACTTAAAATTACGACTGGTCCTTCTTTCCACAACCTTATAGAAGAAAAACAAACAACACATCTACTTAGGTGCAGTAGTGAAACAAACCCTAAGAAAGATCAGTTAATGTTTCAACAGGACGGTGCTCCTTCGCGTTATGTTTTGATTGTTCGTCCAGTATTTAGAACAACATTTTCCACGGCACTGGATTGGGAGAAGAGGTAGCATTGAATGGCCTCCACGGTCACAAGATCTGTCGCCCCTTGATTTTTTGTGGTGATACCTCAAAGGTAAAATCTACAAAACACAATCAGCCTCTTTAGAAGATTTGCGTCAAAGAATTGTCAAGGAGTGCCATCGAATCACACCGGAAATTCTTCGGAATGTGCGAGAACGTTTCGAACCAAATCTGTATTTTTGTATGGACGCGTGTGGTCATTAATTTGAACCATTAGTTTAACTAAGAAGTAAGTAAACAACTAAACATGTTTTGAACTTTAAAATGTGATTTGTTAAAAAGTATTAGACCGAATTTTAAAATGTTGTGCAGATAATTGAAAGGGTTTTAAAGTGATACCTTACTAGACCCCTAATGCCATCTAAATATTTTGAAGCGATGCTTACTCCCGCTAGGGGTTGAAAGTAGCGTAGTCAAAAATATAGGAAAAAAGTGTCCCTCTTTGATAAGAAATCGACAGGTCTCTGCGTTTTTTTAAATCGTTGACGCAGTTCCTGGTAATGGCTCTGTTTCGTTTTCGTCCGGCCACCCTGTATATTTATAGCCATCGGACAGTTCTAACTCGGTGTGGGTGACGTCTTATGCCATGTAGTATGCACCATTCGAAAGCTTGTGAAAATACCTGGAGACAATTTTTTTATTTTGGCCCTGGGTCTCAGGTACCAGGGACCTTAAAAATTTTCGGAGCTTGGGTTTCTTCTGTTATCGATCATAGGCATCTCTGAAAACTTGATAAACAAGTCGTGAATAAATTCTACTACTGCAACATTTTTTTTGGAAATTCGTTATTTAGATATTGTTTTATGAAGTAAATCATTACATTTTGATTTTAAGATATAATACAGGGTGTTTCATCATATATGTTTACTAATAACGCAGAGTGAGTTTTAAGTATGGAAAGCCTCAAACGGTTTGCACGGTTTTTATAAATGTTGGTTTTTTATGGAATTTTTCAAATTTTTCGAAAAATTTTCACCCAATGGTTTTATCGTAAAGCCACATAATACTACACATCAAGCACTACTACCCAGTTCTACTTGGCAGTTGTTTGTTCACAAATTATTTTTCGCGGTTATATTAATTCAAAACACACGCCATGGCTTGAAGAAAGGGTTACGAACTGCGCGCAGGAGCGACAAGCAACGTGCGTGGTGAAAATGGCTGACGATTTGAACTTTTCGGTGTGTACTAAAAGAAAAATTTGATTGTGTGAAGTTAGCCAAGGAAAACAATTGTGTATTTAGAAATATTAAATGCATTCAGCCGACTTTGGGTACCCGAAAGTGAAACTCCAGGAACAAATTCGGTGAATAACCTTTTCTTCATCAAGTAAATGGTGTGAAAATCGTTTGGAATCTTATCAATGGCAATTATTCAATAACTAATTCAAAATCTAGTACCGTGAACGAACAGATGGTCCTACGAGCGGATTTGAGATAATTTATTTTAAAAATAATTAATTCTTAGCATACAAAGACATCGTCACATTAATCGACATTAATAATTGGTATTATACATATTTCGACAAAATCGTCACAGTGTAATACTAATAATAAAATCGAAAATTCGTCATAATAAAATCATCATATCATATCAAATCAAAATTGGTTTACGTATTTCGACAATATCGTCACAGTAGCGTAACATGAATAGTCAAATCGATATTTTCATCAGAATCAAATCAAGTCAATTTAATTAAGCTCCATTATATAATCAATCCAAATTTAATTAAGTTTAATTGAATGATAATAGACAATTTTGTCAAATCCAATCAAATTAAATTAATTAAGTTTAATAAAATAAAATCGACAATTTCATCAAAATCATATCATAATTAGTTTTAATTGGATAATAACACTAGGTCAGAGTCAAATCAAAATCATGTCGCTTAAAAAAACAATTCAAAAACGTAACCGATTTGCAAGCGCTATAACTGAGTGTTATATGTTGTCACAAAGCGCTCAAGCGGACATAAATTCAAAATAGGAGTTTAGAATAAGGTATTTGGATCTCGAGGGTAATTTTGAGAAATTTGGGGAACTTCACAATGACGTTATCATGGAGATTGGTGAGAACGCCGATGTCCAATTTGCAGCTCAAGACAAATTCTTTTCCGAAACTAGGAAGTTTTATTGTTCATGCAAAGGTGTGTATACTAAACTTTTTCCTACCCCCACCAAAAAACTTTGGCCTAAATTTTTTGATCTTTTTAATAATTTAATTGGTCAAAATCAAAACATCAGTGACGGTCGTAAACTGCAATATTTATTTTCTTATCTTGATGACGAACACTTGAGATTGCTTTCAGGAATCAGTCTTTTGGATCAAAATTATAAGATTGCCTTTGAAAAACTGGTAAAACGTTATCAAAACAAAACGAGTTATCACCAGCACTGCTCTTGGTGCAATTTTCAAGGACTTGCGCCAAGGACTTGCGATATTTAATCGATTCTTTTTCAGAATCTTTGCAAGTTTTAGGGGCCCTTCAATTTGATGTCAAAAGTTGGGATTTTTCATTGTTTTTTATTCTTTTGGAAAAACTAGACATACCTACTCGTTCTAGTTTTGAAATGTCAAATATTGCAACTGAAATTCCCACTTACCAATCGCTTTTTCAATTTTTAGAAAATAAATGTAAGGTCTTAGAATCCCTTCCACAATCACCAGCCGTCAAAAAACCGGCTTATCAAAATAATTTGCAAAAAACAAAGATCGTCCTATCAAAATAATCACACTGTGCAAAGGCCGTCCTACAATTCACAAAATTCACCTTTTTCAGCAATAACTGGACCCTCAACGAGTACAGACACGCATTTTAAATGTTATAAATGTAATCAAAGTCACGTGCTTTCTAAATGCGCCAATTTTCTAAATTTATCGCGTCCCTCGCACGAGGTGGATGCTTGTAATTCCCGATATTCATGTCGAACATGTAGTTCGAAGAGGCATCATAGTTTATTGCATATTTCAGAATCTAATCAAGCGTCTAGTTCAAATCAAAACAATCAGCAATCTGCTACCAATCTGCATACATCTTTGAACACTTCAGGACCTTCAGGCACATTTCATTTGTGCACCGCTGTTCTAGATATCATGGACGGTTGTGGTAATTTTCGGCCTATAAGGGCCTTATTAGATTCTGGGTCACAGACAGGCTTTAACAGTGAACATTGCAGTCGCCGTCTCAATTTGCCGGGACGATGCTATATCACCGAAATTTTCGGTTTAATTCAAATGTCTTCTTTCACCTCAACGGGGCTTGCTCAATGTCATATCAAACCAAAGCAAAAAATAGAACCTTCATTAAATTTCGAGGCAATTGTAGTTCCTCAAATTTGTTCGAATATGCCTGCTTTTACGCTAAATAACTCAACTTGGGATCATCTAAAAAATCTTGAACTTGCAGACCCTTCATATTTTAAGTCAATACCGATCGATTTAATTGTCGGTTGCGAGTTATTTGCCAACATTTTCAAGGAAGGGCGAATTCTCGGAAAAAAGGGCCAACCTTCTGCGCTTGAGACAGTCTTTTGTTGGGTTCTAATAGGGAAATTAGACAATAATATTAACCTTTCAAACCCAAAACAAACTAGTTGCTATTTAACCAGTCCTTCGGTCCATTTAGAGGTCATCGTTCCCAGATTTTGGGAGCTAGAAAATATTCCGTCAAAACAAATATTATCGCCAGACGAAAAAGTAGCTAAATCTATTTTTGCGAAAGCGTCACTAGCCTGCCATCAGGTAGATTCATGGTAAATTTGCCTAGATTTGCCTTTCAAAAATAAAATCATGCCCGACCTAGGAAATACCTATTCCCAAGCACTTAGACGATTTTCGCTTTTAGAAAAACGTCTTGTCAAAACCCCTGAGTTGTATATTTCTTATTATAATTTTATGAAAGACTATAGATATCGATCAAATTACATGTCGTTAATCTTGCCTACTCAACAAAAATCAAATTTTTCATGTTACCCATGTTACCTACCCCACCACTGCGCCTTAAAACCAGATACAATAAGTACTGGATTACGAGTCGTTTGGGACTGTTCTGCAAAAGGTTTGAGAAACATCACCCTAAACGGCACGTTATTATCAGGGCCAAGACTTCAAAAGTATATTGGATCGTTGCTTCTTGCTTTTCGTC
This sequence comes from Galeruca laticollis, assembly GCA_963921935.1. NCBI lineage: Eukaryota > Metazoa > Arthropoda > Insecta > Coleoptera > Chrysomelidae > Galeruca > Galeruca laticollis. The sequence continues at coordinate 57,766,275 of OY998177.1, forward strand.
TTAATCCAATCGCCTATGCCACAGATATGAAACAAATGTTTCGACAAGTTCTTATCAGCCCTCAAAATCGCCCTTTTCAAAGAATTTTGTGACGATTTTCCCCACAAGATCCGATATCGGAATGGCAACTCTCAACTGTCACTTTTGGCATGACATGTTCACGCAATGCGAACGTTAAACGAGCTTGCAGAACAAGAGAAGGAACGCTTTTCTAGAGCTAGTACCGTCCTAAAGACGCCAATTTTCGTCGACGATCTTTTAACTTCTAGTCCTTCAATCTCTGAGGCAGTTTCCCTTTAAAAGGAACTTATCGAATTGTTGAAATTGGGAGGTTTCGAGTTGAAAAAATGGGCGAGTCATTGTCCTGAATATTAGCCTCATTGCCTGAATCGGACCGCCAAATGTCGCTATCCTTTGATAAAGAGGAGCCACATTTTATCAAGGTCTTAGGTTTGCAGTGGCATCCCAAAAATGAAATTTTTTCATATGAATGTCAAATGAAGGACAAAGCTCCGACAAAACGATCTATCTTGTCTATCATCGGAACTATTTTCGATCAATTAGGTTTTCTTTATCCCTCATTGTTGCAAGCGGAGTATTTGTTGCAACAAATGTGGCTCTCCAATACAGGTTGGGACGAAAAACCTAACCAAAATATCGTCGAATCTTGGACTAATCTACATTCTGAATTCCCACTTTTATCTAACTTCAAAATGCCCAGACAAATAACTCAATCTTGTCAAATCATAGGGTTTTGCGACGCCTCGAATAGAGGTTACGCAAGCGTCATCTATTTTCGCGTAGAAGAAGAAGAAAACATTTCTATCTCTCTCATCTGCGCAAAATCTATAGTCGCACCTATCAAGACACAAACCTTAGCTAGGTTGGAACTCTGAGGTGCTGTTGTTCTAAGTGACTTAATTCAGTATGTTTTGTCTACTTACGAAGGTAAAGTAACTTTCACAAATATCTATGCATTTTGCGATTCTCAAGTAGTTCTTCATTGGCTTTCATTACCTATGAATCTTTGGAATACTAGTCGCGAATCGAATCAATCACATACAAGAAATCCTTCCATCTACTTTTTGGCATTATATACCGTCGTCCCAAAACGCAGCAGATATAGCTTCTAGGGGGTATACCCTTCGCAACGTATTTCCCACGAAATGTCGTGGAATGGCCATTCGTTTTTGTGGTCACCTGAAAACGATTGACAAGATTTCAAAATTACACAACTTTAAATTTACGATATCGATGTCAATTTGGAAGAAAAGCCACCTGTTTGTTCAAAAACAAATATCATTCTTAACTCTCTAGTTTGCCTTTTGGAAAAAAATTCACATCTTTTTAAAATTCAGCGTATTTGTTGTTATGTAATTCACCTAGCTAACATTTTCAAAAATCATTCATACAAAAGACTCTCTAGCATTCCCGATATCCAAAGTTTATTCAAAAAACTAGTACATCACAGTCCTGAGGAAATGAAAAATGCACTTTTCGTTCTTATTAAACGAGTTCAAGAAACTTGTTTTTTGGAGCTTTTTCTACCCTATCTGAAAACAAATCCATACCGAAGCCTTTCAGAAAACTTTCACCATTTCTTGACAAAATGGGGCTTATAAGAGTGGGAGGTAGACTTCAAAATTCACATTTTTTATCCCATTCTGCCAAACACCCCCTGTTACTGCCAAACAGACATCGATTAACAACCATCATTATTGAATCTACGCATCGTCAATATTTGCATCCAGGACCTAACACCTTACATCATCTAATTTTACAACAGTTTTGGATATTTTCAGCTTAAAGAGCCATTCGGCGAACCGTATCTAACTGTTTTCAGTGTTTTAGGGCAAGTCCTAAACCTTATAAGCCACCAATTATGAGCTCTCTACCCTTTCCCCGCATCAATCAATTAAAACCTTTTTCTAGCGTGGCTATAGATTTCTGTGGACCCTTTTTCGTTATTCCCCACCGTTATCGAGGGTGTAAATCTTTTAAGTCGTATGTATGTGTGTTTGTCTGTACTACCACACACTGCGTGCATTTGGAAGTTACCATGGAATTGTCCACTGAAGGTTTCATCGCTCACTTTCATAGGTTCGTGTCTAGGCGCGGTAGAGTACTCGATTGTTCGACGGATCAAGGAAGTAACTTTCTTGGATTTCGAAATCAACTTCTTGAGTATGCAAAACAGGCCTTATTTTAAAGGTCTTGTGGAGGCCGGAGAAAAGTTTTAAAACTAACATTTATGGAAATGACCACACTAACATGTCGTATCGAGGCTTTCCCTAACTCACGCCCTCTTTCCCCCTCTTCATCAGATCCAAATGATCTACAACCCTCACTCCTGGGTATTTTTTGACCCTAGAACCCCTTAACTCAAATATGTCTGAACCAGATTTATCGGAAGTTTCTCTAAATCGACTCGCGAGATGGCAGCTTATTCAAAGACTCCACGCGGATTTTTGGAAAAATACTGGCGCGAATACTTCCACACGTTGCAACAACGATATAAATGGAATAATCCGTCTTCGGAGGTTAAAATCAATGATCTAGTCCTTATTTCGAATGACAGTAATAAAAAACCTTTAAATTGGCCACTCGGGAGGGTAGTCGATGTACACCCTGGAACGGACGGTTAAGTGCGAGTTGCTACAGTTCGTACGGCTGCTGATATTTAGAAAGGGACAGTCATCAAACTGTGTCCTTTACTTAAAGAAGATTAATTTGTTTATCTTCTACCTATTAAATGTGAATGTTTTTTTTCTTTTTATTTATTCTTTAATAAATTTAATTCTTACGTCGTCAGTTAATCTTTTTTTTTTCTTTAATCTTGTCAAATCAGCTCAAATTCGGGTGTTTTGGAGGCCGGTATGTTTGTTCACAAACTATTTTGCGCGGTTATATTAATTCAAAACACACGCCATGGCTTGAAAAAAGGGCGCGACAAGCACGTGCGTGGTGAAAATGGCAGACGAACTGAACTTTTCGGTGTGTACTAAAAGAAAAATTTGAATGTGTGAAATTAGCCAAGGAAAACAATTGTGTATTCAGAAACATTAAACGCCTTTACCCGGCTTTGGGTACCCGAAAGTGAAACTCCAGGAACAAATTCGGTGAGTACCCTTTTCTTCATCAAGTACTTAAATGGTGTTAAAATCGTTTAGAATCTTATCAATGGCAATTATTCAATAACTAATTCAAAATCTTCGCGATACAGAATAAGATATATAGTCCACGTTCTAATTGTCTTTTTATCGTCAGCTAGTACCGTGAACGAACAGCAGTGAATTATTTTTTTGTCTTAGTTCGCAGATATGACAAATAGTAAGCTTGCATATATATAAATAATGTACCTTTCAATTCTGATCAAATAATGTTCAAAAGAATTTTTGATATAGTAAAAAATGAGGTACTTTTCTTTTGAGTTAAATTTTTTTATTGACGAGTTTCATTTATGTATTAAAAATTTATATCTCATGATTGCTATTTATATTTTTTTTGTAGAACTTTTGAGGAACAACTTTCTTTTTTGAATTAATAATAAAAAATCGAGTAGACACACTCTATAGGTGAAATAATCTGTTCGAGAAATTACTGCTGTAATGATAAACATCGTGAGGTTTGCAATATATTGATATTTCCAGCAAATTCCTTAGAAGTCGATTTATTCATGTTGTGCACGGATCCTCTTATAATTAGGCCATATTCACTGCACCATTGATTCGCAAACACGGTAGGAGACTCCTTAAACTAATTAAAGCGCTGAGTTGCAAATTAAAACATAGAGATTGCTTGAATGAAACTCAGTTTACCCTACAAATAAGTTTAAGATGCTCCATTGGATTATCTTCTACTTGAAGCTTGATTCTGGGTTGAGATTTTAAAATAATAAGAACAAAAAATTCGACAAAAGAGCAAAAAAATTGAAATCGCCTGAGGGAGTACCTAGTAATTCGACGTTAGAGACGATAATCAAAATTTGATCCTGAAAGAGCAGAAAATTTCGTAAAGAAAATCAACATCTTCTGGAACTGTACCGACAATATTTATATGTGTAATTTAGAGTCCGCTGCAGAAAACGGACAAAAACTAGAAGCCATTTACAGATTATTTTTCGATACTCAGAAAACAAACAAAAGAAAAATGCAACAGATGTTTCCAAGAAAGCATCAGAGTTCGCTTTTATAAAACAATACAACCAAATATTCCAAATGAAGTTGCTTTAAAACATACCAAAACAGGAACATCATTACAAATATAAACAGAATGAGGAGCAACCACGCCATGTATCCTGAGTATCAATTTTAAATTGGACTAGTAAATAGTCCAAACTATACATGCGGTAGCATAGGAAACCGAAAATATGTCATCCTAGAGTGTCCCAATAATACCGTACAGATCAAACAGCTCTTTCATCAGTTAGTCCAAAAAAATCCCATGACCCATTAATCTGGAATATCTACTAAGCCAGCGGTTCTCAAACATTTTTGGTGACGGAACCGTTTTGGAAAACGAAATCCTAGACGGAACCCTACAATAAAACAATTGTTTTTAAAAATGTATTCTTTATTAATAAGCATAATAAAAGTAGAATGTAACAGTTATTACTTACTTTACTTAGTAAATTACTATATAACAAGTATAATAATAGAAGATATTAAAAAAGAAGAAAATCTAACTAATGGGAGGTATAAAACTGTTTCTTATTTTTCATCAACTGGTTGATGTCAGGTTTGGTAGAAGACAGTTGAAGTCTCATATCAGGTTCGGCGTCCATTCTATTGCGGTATTTTGTTTTCGTGGCTGCATAGGTTGCTTCTCACAAATATGTTGTTGGGAACGGGAGAAGAATATTCAGACTCATTTTGGAAAGCATTGGATATTCATCACGAATTCTGCACCAAAAATCGTTGAGAGGCGTCGTTTTGAACACATTTCTAAAAGAGGTTCATATATCTCGTTTGCCATACTTTCGGGCATTTGCAAGTTGGGTAAAATAGGATCATGAATCCATGAATTTAGTTTCCTTTTTGTTTTCTGTTCTTCGGGAAAATACTTCTCAAAAGATGCGCGCATCGAAGTGAGATATTGGACCAATTCTTCAAATACATCATCTTGAAACATTTGTGAGTCGTTATCGTTAACAAACTCACTGAGTAACTTAAAGGTTTCTATTTTTCACTTACCAACGCAAATGATCCAAAAATCTAATTTTGTTTTGAGGGCAGTTATTTTATTACATGCCTGGAACACTGTTGTCTGTTTACCTTGCAATGATAAATTTAATTCGTTCAGTTTTTGAAAGATATCCGCCATAAAAGACAATCGGAACAACCAAGTTTTATCATACAAACGATCTTTCAAATTAAAAGAAGTATCTGAAAGAAACATTTGTAACTCGGGTCTAAGTTCAAATAGCCTTTGTTAAAGTTTTACCCTGAGATAGCTATTGCACTTCTCTATAGACCAGCAGTGTTTTATGTTTGCTGCCATAATCTTCACACAATAATGAGAACAATCGGGATTGTCGTGCTCGTGATTTGATAAAATTAATTATTTTTACCGTTTCATCCATAACTAATTTTAAATTTGATGGCAACTGCTTCATCGCATATGCTTGTCTATGCAGGATACAATGGCTGGAACTACAACAATTAGGCGCTTTATTTTTTAGTAGTGACATTGCTCTTGCTGTTTTACCCGTCATCCCTGGGCCCCATCTGTACAAATGTCAATGCAATCGATCCAACTGAGATTATTTTCTTCAAAAAATATATTTATTTTATTAAAAAATTCTTCTCCGATAGTATTTGGTAGGCAGTGATGCACACATAAGCATATCTTTTTGGAAAGAACTTTTATATGGATATCTCACGATAACCAGCAAGATAGCCAGAGCAGCTACATCAGTCGACTCATCCATTTGCAAGACGAATCGTGTTTTTTATAGACGTGTAGCTAGTTTTTCAGGCCACTTGCATGGAGGCAAGTGCTTTCGGAGTAGAAGGATACCGATGAAGGCATTCACAATATAAACATCCAAAAGCAACACTTTCCTCCACTCTTGTCAAAAATGCTGAAAATTATGGAGCCAAACAACAAAGATAATTTAATTGCTGGTTTTCGAAAATGTGGCATAGTTCCCTTAAACGAAGAAGAAGTCCTAAATCGGATTCCAAGAACTACTTGCAGCCTAGATGATATTCAAAGCTCGTTTCCACAAAAACTTGAAAGTCAAAGTAACCAAAAGTGCAGTATATCTGGATTTATAGGACCCGCTGTACTCGCTATAGTCAGCTGAAATTCAATAGGGTACATCTGTGAGACACATTGAAAAATATCCCATTATAAAATTGGCCACTTGTATACACTCCGGAGGCTGTATCGTACTAATTCGAAATTTCTCCAAAAGGGACAAAAATGTGGCACTTCAGGTACCATAGCACCCGTCGTACTAGCTCTGGTGAGGTAAAAATCAATAAGGTTCATCTATGAGATGTTTTGAAAAATATTCAATCATAAAATGGGTCACTTGTATACACGCTGGATGCTGTATCGTGCTAACAAACTGAAAATTCTTCAAAAATGACAAAAAATTGGTACCTCAAGTGCCATAGCATTCGTTGTACTGGCTTTAGTGAGCTGAATATCAATAGAGTTCATCTCTCAGGCGCCCTGAACAATATCCAATCATAAAATTGGTCACTTGTATATACTCCGGAGGCTGTATCGTGCTAACAAACAGAAATTTCTCCAAAAATGCTGAATATCAATAGGGTTCATCTGTGAGATGTTCTGAATAATATTCAATCACAAAATTAGTGACTTTCTGCACTCCAGAGGCTGTATCGTGCTAACAAACCGAAATTTCTCAAAAAATGACAAAAATGTCGTACTTCAAGTACCATAGCACCTGTTGTACTGGCTATTGTGAGTGGAAAATAAATAGGGTTCATCTGTGAGATGTACTGAACAATATTCAATCACAATCGGAAAGTGGCCGACGACAACGACGACGACACACACACAGGATTTTTTTTCTAAAAACCATTTTTTCGTGTTGTTCTTGAAGAAAAATGTAAAAATAGCTCGAAAAATGTTTTCAAAATTTCAACTTTTTGTGGGTAAACCAATACTTCTCTCGCATATAGATAGGTTGGGCGGAAAAGTGATAATGAAAGTTACAAATTTGGAAAAAATATTTTTATATAGCTTTGAGCAATAAGAAAACAAAATATATCCTGATTGCCTCATTTACATTATTAATTTTTTAATACCTTTGATTCTTAATAAAAATTTTCCAAGTGGGATCTTTTCTATATCCTTTTAAGAATAGCTCCAAAAAGTATAAAATCTAGGTTTGTAGTTTAGAAATAATCAGCGTTTTTATGTTAATTTTCAACTGGTAAAAATTAACTGATTAACAGAAGTATTCCAATTAAAAAATTGGAATAGAAATTTGTTTTACAGATTATTGTTTATTCATATGCTTAGATAGTATCCAAATTTGTTTATCAAGTAATATTCATTTTTAGTCCGTTGAAATCATTTCGTTGACTAAGCTTCTGAATCGGTTGAGGCGCCCGCTACATTCGTTACATGTTTTTAGCCCAATGTTCACTTGCAAATTACAATTATAAATATTGTTGGTACAGTTCCAGAACTTTTTTTTAGGAACTTGTCTGCTCTTTTAGGATCTATTTTCAAAATTTGATTATCTCAAATAGTTTTCGAAATATTTTCAAAAAACCATACCATTCATTCTTTTTTTCCTTGGCACTTGTGAACTAGACATCTTAGTACATCTAAAGACAATGTGAAAAGATATATTTGTAATTGCTGGCAAATTTCGCGCAATGGCGTTCATATATCGTTTATATATTGGAAAATTATTAAAGAATTTTCATCTTTCATAGTAATATAGATAATTGAAATTAGCGAGCATACAAAGCTCACAATAGTTGTAATATAATCCTCTAAAAATAATTTTCATTTAGTCAGTCAATAAAGACAAATGTCTGCCCAGTAATAACCATGGGGAGGTATGAGCTTTTCTTACCAGGATAAAGGATTGGGTCGGATAGTAAGAATATGGAGTAATTAAGTAGACTAGTTTATCAACATTAGTGTTGAATAGCTTTCTTGCACAATATTCAAAATTAGATATATTAATTTTTAAATATGCTATTCTGCATGCAGTTACGTGGTTTGACAGACATAAATTATCGATTTATATTTTATAATGACGTCATATGTTGACCCTTATCTAAGGGCAAATTCATATGTAAACTGGCGGACAAACCTGTTTGATAAATTTGTGTTTATCATCAGATATCCCTTAAATTAATTAAGGAAGATAATTATAAGCTGTTTTTCTTCATCTTTACCTCTTTTCCTTAAAAAACCATTTAGAGTTCAAAAATTGCGGTTTTATATTGATTATAACTTCCAAACTCATCATTTTAAGACCCAAATGTGCTAGATTGATAAAATATGTTTCTCAAGAGTAATTTGAAAATAAAAAAATGTATAGACTGAAATAATAATTAAAATAATATTTTTGACACTCCTCGTATACAGGGTTGTCCTTAAGTAATTGTACATAAAGTATGGTAGATTCCTGACTTTAAAATATTACGATTTAAAGCAACTTGCTTCAATAAAATGTTGCTAATAAGGAATATACAGGATGTTAAAGGTTAAATTTTAAAATTTTTTTTTTTGCAATAACTTTAACGTTTTTGAATATGTTTACATACAAATTTGGAAATTGAGGTTTTTGGGCACGAAAAATTATAATCTGGTACCTACTTCGATGTAATTTGTAGAGAGCGGTACATAGTCCACATTTGTGGCATCAATGTGCCCTAAGTTTTTTTGCTGTTTAAGTTAGCGGTATTTGTGTAAGAGAATATTAAAGCCACGTTATTTCAATAGAAAAAAGGTATACTTGTTATTAACCTTAAAACTTAACGGTTTACGATATAATCGCATTTTAGGGATTAGCTGCATGATTATTATTGAAAACATTTAGAAAACAAATTAAAAAAAAACTAAGCTAAATAAAATTATAACTTCAATTGTGTCACATTAAATTTTCGATATGTCCTCCGTTCTCGTCGATGAATTCATCTACACGTTCCATGAAAGGTCGTCTCATATTAAACAACATCATTGGATCAAGAAAAGCCGCTGCTCTATTTATTTCTTCCCAAAGTAATAATTATTCATTTTGGAAACTATTAACGTAGTATGCTGATGTCATGAATGATTTTGACAGCAAAGCATTTGATTTGTTTCAATATTATGTCAGTCTTGTAATATTTAGTTTGCATTTTATTGGTTAATAGATGACGAAATAATGGTTCGCATTGAAGATGATCCTCAAGTTAGTACACGGTGTTTATCTGCTGCTTTATAAATCTGTAAAACTTCTATTTTAAAAAGATTACATCTCGAGAAGTATCACCCGTACCATTTTACTCCGGTACAAAATTTATTGTCAGCAGATCTACCGTTAAGATACCAATTTGCAAGTTCTATCCGAAGCAGGCAAAATCTTGATCACACTTTCGTCGACAGAATATTATTTACCGACGCAGGTACCTTCAACCGCCGTGATATTTTTAATTTAAGGAACATCTTTGGGCTATTGAGAATCCCCATGATGAACGAGTAAAGCCATTTTTAATATGAATTCAAAATAAACGTATGGTGTGGTATCATTGGTAACAATTTCTTAGGACCATTCGAGTTACCTCGTAATTTGAATGGTGAGAACTACTTACATTTTTTTCAAAATGATTTCCTTAATATATTGGAAGAATTGCCACTGAATATAAGACAAAATACGTGGTTCATGCAAGATGGTGCACCGCCGCATTATACGAGAACAGTCAAAACATATTTAAATAACAAATTTCCTGAAAGTTGGATTGGTCGTGGTAGCAATTTTCCTTGGCCAGCACGTAGTCCAGACTTGAATCCTATCGATTTCGGTGTATGGGGTACAATGAAACAACTTGTTTATAAGGATCCCATAAATACCAGCGACCAACTTTGGGAAGAAATAAATAGAGCAGCGGGTTTTTTTGATCCAATGATGTTGTTTAATATGAGACGATCTTTTATGGAACGTGCATCGACGAGAATGGAGGACATATCGAACGATTAATGTTACACAATTGAAGTTATAATGTTATTTAGCTTATATTAGTGTTTTAAATGAAACTCACGGTTTCTAGTTAATTCCACAATATAATAAAAGTTATTGAAGATTTTCAATAATTTTTATTATATTGTGGAATTAACTAGAAACCGTGAGTTTCATTTAAAACACTAATATGAGCAGGTTCCACGAAGTAAGGGTCGAGACAGTTAATTTCATTATTTAGCTTAGTTTTTTTAATTTGGTTTCTAAATGTTTTCAATAATAATCATGTATCTAATCCCTAAATTGCGATTATATCGTAAACCGTTAAGTTTCAAGGTTAATAACAAGTATACTTTTTTTCTATTAAAATAAATTGGTTTTAATATTCTTTTACAGAAATACCGCTAACTTAAACAGCAAAAAAATTTAGGGCACATTGATGCCACAAATGTGGCCTATGTAGCGCCCTCTACAAATTACGTCGAAGTATTAATCTCACTTTACTTGAGAGGTGTATATGCTATTTTTTGCAATTCTGTTAATTCTACATACATTTTTAATAAAAATAAATACTACTTAGGGTGGACTTTTACGAAACTTGGCTGGGCATCGAGGATGTACGTTTTTATTTGTACTTTAAATCCCTTAATAAGATTATCAATACAAGTACAAGTAGGTCGTAGGTTAAGTATAGTACGTAACATGTGTTGTAACGCATTTTACGCACTCGCGGAATAACTTTTCCGTTCGTGCGTAAAATGCTTCTTACAACACACGTTACGTAATATACTATTATGCACTCATTTGTCAATTTTATGCACCGTTATGTCATCATGACAAACAAATCGACGCCATTTTCTGTCCATTTAGAGCAACTTAAATGAGACATTTTTGGTTTTTACATGCCTGCGGCTCATGCGTCAATTTTTCCATTCGTGAAGAAAAGTACCACTTTATGCAATTTTTGCGTAAATAACTATTCTGTTTCTGTCAACAGGAGTATATAAAAGGGCACATGTTTATTTTGTGTAAGATACCTATTTAAATTTAATAGATTTTTTAGCTTATAATTATAATTATTATACTCATTTTATACTTATCTCTATTACGTTTAGGTTTTATTATTTGTTTTGAACCATCTTCCGATTTCAGTTACAATTGCGGTTTGGTCATATTAAAATATGTTTGAACTAAAATCTAAAGATCGTTTAAAATAACTAATGAACCGAGACGTAATATAGTATTTTTGGATTTAATACTTCTAAAATGGCATAAACATGAAAAAGTGCAGAGAACAGAACAAACCTATCATTTATATGGATGAAACATATATTCATTCATGTCACACGCACCTTAAAGGATGGAGCGACAAGAGTAACGAAGGATTAAGAAAACCCGTTTCAAAAGGTAATAGGCTTATCATTGTGCATGCAGGAAGTGAAAATGGTGTTGTACCTAATGCTGGTATTATGTGGAACTCCCAGTCGAAAACAGGAGATTATCATAATGAAATGGCGTACGAAAATTATGAGAAGTGGGTACAAGAAAAACGTATTCCAAACCTACCAAAAAACGCCCCATATCGCAATGTTCTAAATGAAAAATTAGCTAAGACTGCTTGGACTAAATAACAATTAAAAAAATGGCTTTCTGAAAGAAACATATATTACAGTGAACAAATGTTGAGACCGGATCTTTATAACCTTGCAAAAATGTACAAACCGCAATAAAAAACTTATAAAATTGATGAATTGTTTATTCGACATGGATTACAAGTTTTAAGGCTACCCCCTTATCACCCGGTCTTAAATCTGATCGAACGTGTTTGGGCGTCACTGTGGCTAAACGAAATGTTACCTTCAATTTTACAAAGGTTAAAGAATTCTGTAATGAATGTTTTGACATATTTTCTGCATATGATTGGAAAGGTAGATGTGACTATGTTAAAAAGATTGAAGATGAATTTATGAACAATGAACCACTTTTAGATACTGTTGTAGATAATATTATTATTAATTTGTCCGAAGACAGAGATAGCGAGGATGATGGAGTTGATAAAGAAAGTGACTTTGAAGAATCATTTGTAGGTGCACATCATTATTTTACTGTACATCTAAAACATATTTTTCATTATAGTGTTTGTTTGTTTGTAGGTGGTATGACTGAATACATTAAACGCAACAAATGTAAAAATGTAAATAGGTATTATAAAATTGTAGATATTAGAGACGAGTTCCACTAGAGTAATATAATATTTGTAGCACATCTGTACATAGTTCTAAATAAACAATAATTGACGGCACCCGGAACCAAGATTTTTTTGTTTTGCCGGTCCTAAATCTGTAAAAAGTGTGGAGGGATGTTCTAAATGCATAGTAAATATTTGCAAAAAACCCAAAAATTTACGTATGAAAGTAGAAATATCTACCACAAAAAAGCTTTAATATTTTATTTATATTATTTATATACTTATTAGACCATCTCTAAATGCGATTTCTCCAATTTGTCTTCCAAAGTTTATGTATAAACCCGAATTTTTACATTATTATCTACTACATATTATTAAGAATAACAATTTGAGAAAGCTTAACAGGTAGGTATGTCATTAACTATTACTACGAACAGATAGGAAAAATTGTTGGCCATTGTTAAATTTAGAAAGTCGTTCAACAATCCTTATCATATTGTACGCTTTATCTACAAATTGTACCTGACTTCCAATTTATATACAAATAAACCTCAATGACGAATATTATGAAGGGACCACTTAAAAGACATTAATTTGAAGTGAACGTGAAAGTTTATGTCTCTTGGAATCTATTTATTATTTACATCACATAAAGTAATAAAGGGTAATTATAGAATTCCCCGTACGGTTTTTGAAGCAATAAATAATTATGTCTGTACAAAAAAAACCCAATTTTCGTAGAAAAATCTGATGGTGTTTATTTACTTATCCATTCAATTAATAATAAAGAACACATTAATGTTATTTTGTTTTGTAAACTCGATTTTATATAGCATTATACATGTGCCACAATTTATTATTTTTAAATCCAAATTCAAAATATTGTGTTACCCTCGTACGTACTAGCAGTCTCACAACCTTTAAATCTTTGCATGCGGAATGTACGTCGCCTGCTCTTCCCGGTAACTGCGCTTACAACGTTGTCAAGTTGAATGGCTTTCTCGCGCATCGTCAACTGCCAAAATTAATTTGCCAACCTGTACCTGTAATCTACTAAAATTCTTTGGATGGTAGTCCGTAGTATTCCGAGCTCTAGCGATAAGGTTATCGTACTACTAACGTGAGGATTAAACTCTATGCAAAATAAAAAACGTTGATACTATTTTCTTCGGTTCTGACGTTACGCGCCTTGGAAACACTTGTCGGCGGAAACCGTTGAACCAGGCGCGGAAAGAATCTGCTCCTGAAATGATGGCGATGTGGATACCTCATCGCGTACTCTCTTGCAGTTATTGTAGCATTTTGAAAGCACTCAAAGTAAACTTAAATCATATCGATGGCCTCATCATTGGCAATGGCATTTTGAATGCTTAACCGAAGACAAAAATAAGTTGACGCTTCTTTGTAATACTGTTATTAGTTATTAGTTTTTGACATTTTTTACGATAATTGAAAAACGAATAGGGATATCAAGATGCAAATTACTTAATAATAAGGAGGAAAAAGTGGCAATACTACTATTATTTCCTAAACAAACTAAATAAAGAAAAAATTACAAAACCATCACATTTCTTGGTAATATTTCAAAGATAATATCTTGAGCAACAAATACAACAATTTCTTAAAAACAGAAAGTAATTTGAGTACAAAATTGTTTATTGTAAGAACAAAAATACCCTCATTAAAAAAGTCTTGTATATATAAACTTATATGTCCAGAATGTAATGCTTGTCTATTTGGGTCAAACCCCTAGAAATTTTGAAATTAGACACAGTGAACACTTACGGGCATACAGATTAAGACAACCAGAGGAATCCCAATACGTGAAACATCTACTTGAAACTAAACATTCATTGACACCTAACATAGAACTAGATGTACTACATATTTGTGATAAGAAACAAGAACTGGATTTCCTTGAAGAATTAGAAATGAAACGACACGTAAAAGATCCATAATACGAAATCGTCAATGAACAGATAATACAGTGTTCTCCACTTATAAACTGTCTTCTTAAGTAAAAATTGTAAAGATCAGCAGATATAGTTTTTCTTAGTTACCAATATCATTGCACATTTAATACATGGGAAAATGATATCCCGGATATCCCTATAGGGCTAATAATACCTAAGCTTCAATATTTGTAATATCATATGTTTTTCTTTCTTCTATTTATATATATTAAGTCAATCACATGGTAAGTCACTTCTTGGTCTAGCCAAAAATAATGATTAAACATCAGGTAGGTATCACATCTGTCTTCGAATTTTTACTGTTTTTTCAATATATTGTGGAATTATTTAGGATTAGTTAGTTCATTTAAAAAAGTAATATGAGTAGATTCCACAGCATAAGGGTAGAAACAGTGAATTTCATTGGCACATTTTCTTTATCCTCCCCTTATAAAGAATGTGTAAATTTTGGAAAGTAAAATCAGTTGCTGCACGAAGCTCTGCTACAGAATGACATCGTGTTTGATACACTTTATCTTGCATGAAACCCCATAAAAACCCAAAATTGAGAGATCCGGAAATCGAGGGGGCCATCTTACAGGTCCGTAGGTACCAATCCATCTTTGAGGTTATCGTCTGAAAATGGCTTCAAATGTGCACTGTTATAGCTGGGTACACCGTCTTGTTGAAAATAAACGGAATTATAAAGGGCCAATAGAACATTTTACATCAGTTCTGGAATAACTTAAAACATGAGACCTCAACTCCGAAGCGTCCCTGTTGTGCACTCTCAAAAATAAAGTGTCGATTTTGAGTGGACCAATGTTTTGTATTATAGCAATTAGAAATCCCCGCACTTGAAAAATAACATTCATCGGAGCAGATAACAATTCTTCCAAAAAATTAATCGGTACGGATCTGTTGTAAACACTATGGGCGAAATAGTATTCGGCGCTCGGTATCGCCAGAGTTATTTGTAATGTATAGGTGTGATACTTATATTTCTTCAAAATTCTCTGATCATCAGACTTGGATACAGCAGTTGTTTCCTCTATTTACTTGCAAGATGATGAAGGCGTCGCTTCTACATAACCCAATAAGTTTATTTCGTTTCTCTTTCTATCTTGTTTGGTATATGCCATAAGACGGGGCTGGAAAAAATCCATAGTCTACTAAATTTCATTTGAGGCGGGCAAATATGTCTGGGAAAGGTTTTCCGTTAGGATGACTAATTTACTAGTCAGGCTACAAGTGAACTGTATTCTGATTGCGAATGGTTTGCGAATTGTGTTCTTCGTAGACGTTGACGTCAAATAAAACTTAGAAGTAGGTCGGTCGATTGTTAGGATACTGTCTATGATTCGTTCTACATGGATTATATATGTTATTGAATTTGTGTTGTACTTGTTTTGTTATTAGCCCTCACCGACAGGGTTTTATGAAGTGTATATTGAATTTTTATATCTATGAATCTATGGGATTTTGAATCATCTCCGGTTTAAGATCAATATTTGGTCTACTTTTGTTATTTTTTTTTCGTTATTTAAATTTGCAGAAAAAGGTCTAGGCATGTTCATCTAATAAACTTAGCGTCTAATAATTTCCAACAGAACCCCTAAGAAATTGTCGTTGTAAATATAATTCCTAAACTTCTTGCGGATTTTCATTATATTGTATAAAACAAACCATCATGTGATACTTTTCATGGCGGGGTTGACTGTCTTTGCTCATTGTTGCACTGCTTGAACTACTGCTCGCTGATTTTGTATGTATGTTATCTTAGGTTATGGGATGGTGGGCAAATTCAGCTAACGGGTGTCATCGTCCACGTTCGCACCGCTGGTGATGGGAATAACAAGATCATTTTGGTGCTGTTATTCTTTGACTAAATGACATCTCAACGGGTTTTCTGCTTAATCCTAAGGGGATGCACGACGGTGAGCCTATCATCTGTCACTAACGGAACCTTCGAGATACTAGGCGCCCTCTCGTCGTAAGTAACCCTTGTCACGGTAATGCAGGGCTCTGCCGTGATGGAAATCTTTTCCCTAGCTACTCGTGGGACTCTTATGGAAGAAGTAACCAAAAGGAGATGGAAGTCGACCTATCGGCTCCAACTGATCTCCCTCTAACCTCCGCGACCAGGAACGAGAGCTACTCAGTTCTCTAACTCCTGAGAGTAAAAATATGAAACTAGGTGGTGCATCCAGGAAGCGCCTCAGTCGTCTCCTCAAAAGTGGGGGACTTTACCAATCCGCCTTGCACCAAATTCTAGAGCAGCTGAAGCGGGTTCAATCGCAAGAGAGGAAACATTCTCCTTCTGTGGCTGGTGCCAGCAAGCGCTTACGCTCTAAGGATGACTTACCCGAACAGGAGGAAAAAAGCTCTGCTCGGCTGAATCAGTTGTAACGTCAGGTGAAATTGACTTACAAAAGCCCTCTTATGGACAGGCTGTATCCGGCATCAACGTAGGAATTTTACACCTTGTACATCCGATAACCTCTATAACGACCAAACAAACGGAATTTCCTCAGTATGCCATTATGGCCGCTGTAGATGTTATTCCTGAAGGTAGTCCACAAGTGCAGTTCCAGAGCTGCACTTTTCGGCCTGGATAGCTACAGGTTACCTGTGTAGATCAGGCGAGAGCTTCGTGGTTGACTGGCGTAATAAATACACTTCAACCATGGGATGGTGCCTCCCTGAAATGCGTCTCAGGCGACCAACCTCCAAAGCCACACATCTGTGTACCTGACGAGGACAGTCGTAGATTAACTTCTGAACAGGTTCTCACTAGACTGAGGAACATGAACCACGATCTGTTAACCTTGGAGTGGACTGTTCTACGCAAGGTAATTACAGGCCCTGGTCAAACATGGACCTTCGCCATTGACGTTCAATTTATGACCGCATTGGAAAGGGTCGGATTTAGACTATTGGGTTTTGGATAGGGTGTTTTCCACCCTAAAACCCGGTCCTCCCAACTGGTATCAAAAACGGGTCCCTTGAAGAGATCCGAGAAAATCCAAGGCCCGGGGCCGAGTGGAAAACCTCCTACGGCATTGAGGAAAACCGACTCTCCGCACAATAACAAGGAGAGTGTACCGCCGGCACGTAGCCAGGGTACCAGCTATACAAAAGGGAAAGCTGGTTTTCCCAAAAAGAAGACGGGTGAGGTCTCTTCAAGGGAACTTGGAAAAGGGACTGGACCTGTAGTCCTGAAATGGAAGACCAGTATTGCCTTGACTAAGGGATCAAATTAACCAGCTGGGTCAGCCGTGACGAAAGGTGATCAATCCTCGTCAATGGCACCAACCACAGCCTCATCCCTAGGAGGAGCCGATGGTGGCGTCTCATTTGACCCACCGTCTGATCTCTCCTGAGGATCTGAGGAGACACAAGTTTGCCTGCAGCTCTTCATATTCGCCACATACAACTGTTTACAGACAAACTTAAAACATGCCAAGGCCGTTTCTTACATCCTTGGTAAAAGGTTCAAGGACGAATTAATAGACCTTGGCTTCCTGCAAAAACCATGGACAGGAAACACGGACCGAGTAACTGGTCGCAGCAACATTCCAAGTGACGTAGTGGTCTGTCCTGGGATGAAACCCGGAACATGTCTCTTCATTAGGAAAAATATTAATTATTTTTTGCTTTCGGCTTCTGCACTCCTGATGTAGTAGTCATCCAAGTGGCCCTACCGGAGAAGAATGGTATGACTAACATAGTCGCCTGCTCTGCATACTTCCCAGGAGACTTGCATACTTTACCTCCCCTCGCTATACGGAGGCTAATCGACTATAGCAAGAAGAACAGACTTCAGCTAGTTATGGGCTGTGACGTCAATTCACACCATACATCGTGGGGCAGCACAAATATAAATCATAGAGGTGGGTTACTCTTTGATTATATACTAGGAGAAGGGCTCTGAACCAACCGTTGTTATCAGAAACAGATCAGAGGTGTTAAATTTAACTATCAGCTCAAACTTTCTGAGCAATTCTACATTGAAATAGGTCCAAGACTAAAAAGCTACTGACTGGAGTGGATACAAAAATTCCCTCCAACGGTACATTGAGGGCGGCTTCACTACAATTAACAGTTGTGATGGGGTATTTTCTGCTTAAAGGACTTGAAAGTGTACTGGATTGCTACATCAGGCGGGTAGCATTATACACTCTCCCCTTAGCATCCACAAGTACGCTTGTCAAACTGGCAAATCAACAGATTTAGCAGTACACAATCTTGTTGGGAAAATCACACAATCCCTTAACAATAAGGAGATTGCGGTGGCCATTTTTCTTGATATCGAAGGAGCATTTCACAATGCACTACCGGCCATCATTGGTTCAGCTTTGGCTGAAAAGGGCATCAAACCAACGATTACCTGCTGGATATATGCCGTGCTCACTAATAGAACAGCCACTACATCTCTTCAAGATGAAGCCAATAGCTTTAAGGTTTCCAGGGGCTGTCTGCAGGGTGGAGCGCTATCTCCCCTATTGTGGTCATTCTTGATGGATGACCTGCTTGGTACTCTCTTAGAAAGAGGGGTAGAACTGTAAGCGTATGCAGACGACCTTTTCATTTTGGCAAGGACCAAATCAGGGCGGGTAGCATATAATATCTTCCAAAAGACGTTGGACGATGTCCACAGTTGGTGCGAGAGGGAACAGATGTCTGTTAACCTAGCTAAATCTGTAATAGTTCCCTTCACTAGGAGAGGGAAATGGGTGGATCTTTTACCACTTTCCTATAATGGTGAGGTTATTCTATTTGCAGCGGAAGTAAATTATTTGGGGATTATCCTAGATAAAAAACTTACTTGGAACGATCACTTGGAAAAAGTTATCCATAAGGCCAGACTATCCTTGTGGACATGTCGCAGGATCTGTGGAAAATCTTGAGACTTGGCGCGCTTAATAAATAATTTAAAAAACGGTATAAAAATCAATTTTTTTTCACTCTCTCTTAAGGATATTAATAACTATTGCACAAAAACAGAGCTCTAGGCATCTTCAAATCCAGGGTTCTCCATACTTCTCTTCTATCTACTGTATCAAAGGCTGCTTTCAGATCTATAAATGTAAGGTTCATTTCTTTTCCCTCTTCTTTCAATTATATTCCTTAGTTTATAGATATTATCATTTGTTTGTCTTTCAGGTCAAAAAGCTCCCCGTTCTTCCCCCCCCCCCCTCTCAAAATCAACACTTTAAAACCTATTCTACAAAACATGGACATCAATCTCACACTACCTTTCCGTATATCCTCCTCTCCTCCATCGAAAAAGTCAATACCAAAGATCAACACATCGTTACTGGAATTTAAAAATCAAGAAACCCCAAACATATTCATAAGAAACACTTTCACCGAACGAATCAACCAACAAAAGTTTGACCAAATCCAGAAGTAGCAAAGAAGTATGCGCGATCACCTCACTAAATGATATCCATCAGAAAACTACCCTTAAATATGCTTGTAAGATAATCCCCGTGAAAATATTTGCAATTCTGCAGCCCTTCAAATTATTAAACGCAGGAAATAAAAATGTTTTCAAATATAATTAAAAAGTGGAATGCGACCCACTTTTTGTTTAGAAAAATGATACAGAACCATAACAGCTTTGAAATAAATAAAACATTTTACTAGGTCAAAATTAAATAATTGTTTTGTATACAACTAGTTAATAGCGAAAAATTGATGCCGCTTCAAAACAAAAAATGGATTTTTGCAATTCAACAAAAAACCCCAAACCTAATTCGGGGGGATAGTAAAAACCAGGTACAGAGCAGTCAGAGAGACAGACATTGTCGGGCGAAAAACGCGAAGGGAAAAATCCTTTCCCTGTCACGGTAACGGATATCAGTTTTCTTGGTGTTAACGGCTTCAGAGGAAGAAGTTTTTCTCCGTTGTGTCAGGGTGTAAAAGGGATACTTAGATATCCTTGACGGTGAAGACTGTCCCCCGTCGGTGACACGAAACGGGAAAACTCGCCCTCTACTCGAAGTTGAACATTGCTCGATACCGGTTACTAGCGTTACCCGCGGTTTCTAGAAAGATAGTGAAAACAGGCAGTAACGAAGACGGAAGAAAGGGAGTTTCCAACGCAGTAAGTTTTTAAACAAGTTGAGATAAAATTTTTTTTTTCTTGAGGAGAAATTTATTCGTTTTATTATTGTACGCTGGTTCTAAACTTGGTATTTATAACATAACTATATACATAGGTAGAAGCTATAACAGTATATTTATTTTATTATTTATTCTTTCACGGGGATTTGACAAATTGGCAGGTTTAAATTAAGTACTGCAGGTCCAGGCTCACAATTTGGGCACCGCTCGTTATATAAGATATGAGTTTATCGTGTGTGATGACAGAGTAAGGTTTTCTTCAAAATTGTAGGACCATTTCACTTTCTTTAGAGTGCATATAACCGACAGGAGTTAGGCACGATTTATTTGATGATTGTTTTACGCCACATAATTCGCTTCCACCTCGTAGATGGAAAATAAACAAGGGTTAAATCGAGATTTATTTGTATTTAGTAACACGGGCCCGGAGCGTATGATTTTGTCTCCTTGAAGTTCCATTTCCAGTGAAATTTCGCTACGATAAATAAAATCTAATTATTTCAGACGTGGTTAGGTAATTTCATCATATTAAGTAAAATAAATAAACATTATACGTTATTCAAAGTCCTGAAAATTGCAACTCGGAACTTACGCACTGAACGGGATTGTCGATAAACATTTATTACTCATAGATCAGCAGAATTTTTTTTAACGACTCTTCCTTCACTATCTGTTGATACAAAGTGCAATGACTGGAAACCACAGTCATTTTGTATAGTATTGTCTTAAGAACAAAATAAGTATTTCTAGCAACGAGGCAGGGGCACTTCCAAATAAGGGTTAAATCATACGCCCCTCGCACACGTTAAACATATTAAATAATAAGTGGGTAATAATTTTGTTCTATTTCATGGTGAGGGATATTATATTTGTTTTGTTGGTGGTCATATACTATACAGCGAAAGATTTAGTATGTACAATTTATAGATAAGTGTATAGTTACTTTTATAGTGGGGAAATTTAATATTTGTTTGGATATTGGGATTTTTTTTATATATACAGAGAAAGTTTCATTATATTTTTTTGATACAACTTTGTGGTTACCCGATACTTCATTTAGAAACCTACCCCGAACTTTCCCCTAGAGTGTGTATCGTTATTGGGTACGAGGCCGAACTGAGAGAACAATCCTGTCCTGGCGAAGGAGATCAAACCGTTTTAAGCCCAGGCGCTCCCCGTCATTATCGGACTGGAATTGCCTTTTTCACGCTCGGCTGCATATTTAAGAAAAGAATTGGTGACAGCAGGTATTAGAGTTGGTGACAGCGGACCCGGTACAGAAGGGGTCAAATTTATCACGTTTGAATGCCAAAGTATTACAATAGGGTCACCATAAGAGTGTATGAGTGTATAATAAAGGTCTCATTTATTACACTGGCCAACATATTGGGTCACAATACACTCCTCATGAAATCCAGCCTACCATAAAATAACTCCGCACTCAGTAGAAAATAAAAAGTAGTTATAAAAAGACTGCGTATTGGACCCACGCGTTTTACCCATGGAGACTTCATTACAAAAGGAGATAATCCCCTGTGCCAGTTATATTCCGTACATCTAACTGTTAAACACATCCTATAATCCAAGTTTTCTATACATTTGAAAAAAAAATCTAGATATCACTTTAACGATTGGAAATGGTGAAGGGAGGTTCAAAAAACGTAAAAAAATTCGTGCACACATCGCGGAGATTAAGGGAGTTCTTGGAGGTGGAAAAGATGCCGAAAATCATATTCTTGCGATCTACGAAAATATTAATTTTATCTTAAAAGCGTCAAAGGAACTTTTTTATTCGTAATTCATCAAAGATTGTATAACAAGTTTGTACCGTTTTAAAATAACAATTCATTGCAATTGTTTAAACAATTTCAGTTAAAACAATATGGCACAGTTGCCTCATAGCAACATGCATTTATACAGGGCGTGTTTCATTGGGAAAGGGCCTAACTTTAACTGTAGATGGGGATCACTTTCGTGCCTCCAAAAACCTATATTTAATGTGTTTTCTGCACTTTATTACCGAGATACAGGGTGTTTTAAAAATTTATCCTATTTCTTTCGAACCTCATAACTTCCGAATTACCCTGTATATTATTTTGAATTTTGATACACGTAATAACCATTACCTAGAAACTCCATCAACAGCATCTCCAAAAAGATAATGAAGGTCCGGCTTAACAAAAAATTTCAAAACTCATATTTCCTAAAAACAACATCCTGTATATAGTTTATTTAAATTGCTCTATATAATTGGAAAAGTATAAAAAAATTGAATCTACTTATTTCCTTTTTATTTTCCCGCAGACAATTTTACTACCAAAAATTTACCGTCAAAGTTATAATTTATGCACGTTTTGGGGGTTAACAATGGTATCGGAGAGGTTTTTTTTATTTTTTAGCTTGAAATGAAATCTATTTAATGCATCTAGAGAAGCATCCTAGAAATTCAATTGAGTTTGTATGTTTACGAGTACAGACCACTAATTAATGTGATTACAGGGCCGTACTTAGGACATACTCATTCAATATGTTTCGAATATTTCGAACACCCTGTATAAGGATATGTATCTGGAAACAACTATGCACTTCTACATTTAGAATAACAAGAGTGAAATACGAGAAATAAATGTATACTTCAAAAAAACGTTAAAAGTATTCGTATAAACTAGATAATACTTCAAGTAGGCTATGGAATAGACACATCATTGACGTGTGTGTCATTTGTATCTAGTATCTGTCAGTATTTTCTTTCTGCCTAGTGAGTATTAAATCATTATGCCTCAACAATTTTCTAACCGAGAATACGCAGATGTTTTATTTAATTATGGATTTTGTAATGGTACAGCTGCAAAAACTGAATACGGAAGAAGGTTCCCTTACCGAAGGTTACCAAACCGTAAAACATTATTCGTATTTTTAATTACTTGGGAGAACACGGCAGATTTCCAACGGTTACATTAAATGAACATCAGGAAAGAAGGCATTTAAATATGAAACAGAATATTTTGAATATTGTTAATAATAATCCGGAGATTAGTACAAGAAGAATTGGACATGCTACAAATGTACTTCATGTTATTGTTTGGCGGCGACTGAAAAAACATAATGTTTATCCATTTCATATACAAGAACTACAGGGACTTCAAGCAGAGGACGAAATTCCACGAACGAATTTTAGCAATTGGATCATTCGAAATGCAAGAATTTTAAGTAGAGTTCTATTCACAGAGGAAGCTCAATTTACAAGAGACGGCGTTGATAATTCACGGAACTCGCACATTTGGGCAGAAGAAAATCCATTTGCTACAAGAGAGGCCCATTCGCAACAATTTTCTGTTAATGTTTGGTGCGGTGTCATTGATAATAAATTAATAGGACCACACATCCTTCCACATAGACTGACTGGCGAAGTCTATTTGGATTTTCTGCAGAATATTTTACCAGTGCTATTAGATGATGCAGACGTAAATGTGGCAGGAATCTTTTATCAGCATGACGGTGCTTCGGTACATTACAGAGTCATAGTAAGACATTTTTTAAATGAAAATGTTCCTAATCCATGGATAGGTAGAGGTGGTCCCAATAACTGGATTTCAAGGTCACCTGACTTCAATCCTGTAAATTACCATATTTGGGGGTATCTAAAATCAAAAGTATATGCTACCGACATCAAAAGCAGAGAAGAACTTCTTCGAAGAATGGAGAATGCCTGCGGAGAAATCAGAAATAATCCAGATGTGATCAGAAGGTCCCTTCGCAATATCACAAAAAGAGCAAGAAAGTGCATAGAGCAGAATTGAGGTCATTTTGAGTAATTTTAGTAGCTTAGACTTCGTTTGGACAATGTTGTTAGAATTTCTTGTTTTCTTTTCATGTCAATTAATGAAATTAATGAAAATCTCTCCGATTTTGGAGGATAAATACATATTGAATGAGTATGTCCTAAGTACGGCCCTGTAATCACATTTTTTAGTGGTCTGTACTCGTAAACATACAAACTCAATTGAATTTCTAGGATGCTTCTCTAGATGCATTAAATAGATTTCATTTCAAGCTAAAAAATAAAAAGAACCTCTCCGATACCATTGTTAACCCCCAAAACGTGCATAAATTATAACTTTGACGGTAAATTTTTGGTAGTAAAATTGTCTGCGGAAAAATAAGAAGTAAATAAGTAGATTCGATTTTTTTATACTTTTTCCAATTATAAAGAGCAATTTCAAAAAAAATCTATATACAGGGTGTTGTTTTTAGGAAAGACGAGTTTTGAAATTTTTTGTTAAGCCACACCTGCATTATCTTTTTGGAGATGCTTTGATGGAGTTTCTAGGTAATGGTTATTACGTGTACCAAATTTCAAAATAATATACAGGGTAACTTGGAAGTTATGAGGTTCAAAAGAAATAGGATAAACGAATATAAAGTGCAGAAGACACATTAAATATACGTTTTTGGAAGCACCAAAGTGATCCCAATCTACAGTTAACGTTAGGCCCTTTCCCAATTAAACACTCCGTATCATCAGTAGGGCGATTAGAAGATAATCATATGTAAAAATTTAGGTGGAATAAATTTCGGCATTTCTCCTGCACTATAAGTCTTAGCCTTAAGTTTGTTGTCTGGAAAAACGGTTCATTAGCTACAATAACAAAACGCTGTGAAAAGTTCACCAAGAAGAAAGTTTTAATGTGTTATGCGTAAAAGTGAAACTTTGTACATTAAAGATCAAAGGTATGCACGAAATGTGAATAATTAAAAGTTTAACAGAGTTTTTTTTTTAATTTATATTTACAGTGAGTGAAACTGAAGATTTCGATCAAAAATTAGAATGGAATTTATTGAACTATATTTCTAAACTTTACCCTATAACCTACTTAGCTAACCGTTGGTTCAACTCAATTATGAACGCCGTCATTTAATTAATAGTGTGATTTAAACTGACACTATTTCTTTGTCAGTAATTTTTTGTTACCTAAAAATTAATATAAGATTGTAATCTAATGTTTTTCTTATTTACTTAAATACTTTATCCTGATAGGCGAGATACATTTCGACACCACCAACGAACAAAGCCGTAACTGATTTTTCATAATTTTTCAAGAGAACCAAAATAATAATTTTAACTTTTCTAAAAATTCATTTTAAATAAATATCCGAATTTCGGGTTTTGTCTACAAGAAATTAGGAAACCTAGATCTTAAAGAAATTTTTTTAACATAATTCGATACTCATAAATACTCAGATACTTGAGAATTTGTGAGATACAACCTTACGAATTTAGACATGTATCCGTACAACAAGGATGTATCCAACATATACGACTTTTTAGCAGTATTATTTGTATATTTTTCAAGTGTCTTGTCATGTATAGTGAAATATTACATTAATTCAAGCAACAAAAAAGAGTTTAGTTTTGAAAAAATACACAGACTTGCTTAAGCCTTTATTTTTTAATACACAGTTGAGATACAAAAGTTGGTAAAAGAACAACATTAATGAAAACTATCAACTAAGACAGATTCACAAACATTTTTGTACCCCTAAAATTTGTTTTTAAATTATTCTGAATCGAACGGATCTTCTATACCCTTATTAGAATATTTTAAATTTTTATAATAATTGTGGTATAACTCAGGTATTGCTTTTGAATTGCAAAGACTATTTAAGTCCTTATATTTTGCTTTTGAAATAGGAACTAAATCAGTGTAAACTAGGAGTATTTCAATTAAAGTGGCATCTTTTACCTAATTTTTTTTGGACTTCCTTATCGAACAAGAATCCTGCTTTTTATCTACATCGATGTAGTGACTAGTTTTTGATAGAAAGTCGTAATTTAGTTGTATTAATTTTAGATCTTCATTGGTAAAATTAATACGCCTTAAATTGTTCCTCTCTACTTTGATGTTGTCAGAACCAATTTCGAAGTTTTCATTAGGTCTTTAAAATTGAATATTTTACTTTGATTCAATTCTGTTACTACATAAGGCTTACCTGATGTTTTGGCGTATCTTATCATGGTTATCTATTGCTCCGGAACATACACAAGTTGATTTTTTTTACGTCTCTCAATGAGTGCGTGCATTGAGTCCCCTTCGTTCTGTGTATGACCTACCTCAAAAAATACGTGAGTAATATTAATGGTAAATTTTTCTACCGCGTACGCATTCATACAAAATACTAGTCTATTTCTATTTTGTCCTGCGCAGTTATCTGAATAGAAAAAAAATCTTTAAATCTCTCTTTTACTTTCATTTCAATGAAAAGGTACACAGCACTGCTGACTTCATTTGCACCTTTTTTGTTTCATCCCACACGTAGCAAAACCCTTCTTTCTTTCCTACGTCAAATATTGTAAAATTCAAAACGGAGAGTTTTCTTTTATAATAAAATAATGAGACTTCTAACATAGGTGTAGACAATACTTTTTGTAGATCATAGCTTGCCAAAACAACAGAATTACTTTCTTGAGCAATTAGCTTAGGCTGTGATTGTGGCTCTCTAACAACGAATTTTGAGGCTATATGAAGTGTGTAGTCTCTAAGTAACGACTCTATTTATTTAGCAGAAGCTCTTGTATATATGTAGCATGTTGGACATTGATCTTTTTTCGGTGTGAAAAAGTCAATATTATATTCATTATATAATATATCTCGATATTGCCTTTCGGTAGCTTTGAGTTCCGGTTCATAGCTTTTTGCAATTAGCCACTCTTCATAAAGCTTGTATAATTTTCAAAATGTTAGGTTTTCTTCAAAATATTTTCCACGTAAAATGAAAACTGTATAATTTTTTCTTCTAAAAAGTACTATCTACGTGTACTAGTAGGGTTAATTTGTGAGATGTCCTGAACAATACTCAATCATAAAATTGGTGACTTGTTGCACTTCGGAGGCTGTATCGTGTTAATAACTAACAAGACATGTTACAAAAAGTGACCTACGACAACGACGACGACGACATACAAACAGTATTTTTGTTACTAAAACCCTTTTTCGTGTTTTTCTCACCGATAAGCGAAAAAAAATATATCAAAAATCAAAATTTCAACTTTTTTGTGGTAAACCAATACTTATCTCACATATTAGATAAGGTTGGGTAGAAAATATATAAGGCGAACGTGGCAAAGAGGAGAGTCTTGTTGCGTTTTGTTTTTGGCTTAATTGCCTAATCATTTTGGTGGCTCCCTTCACCTGGTAAAAGTAAGTAAGACTTTTTCTGAAAAGAATTTTCTATTAGAGTCCTCGACCTCCCTTAGGCCACGTGGGTCGATTTTGTCTGCAACCCAACTGGTGGCCATCATTTATGCCGTTTTGATTTTGGCTATTTTCGGTTTTGATGATTTCATTTTGAAAACTTTGGTCTGGTGCCAGATATCCGAAAATACATCAACTCAAGCATTTCCCAATAAGAAAAGTGCAGAAGTTTCTAGAAGTATTTGCCTCCTGGAAAATGTTTTTGCCATGCTTTCCCGTCATGGTGATGTAGATGGATATTTTAGCCCAAGTTTCAGCTTACTCCATAAATACTTTAGATGTTACCATCAGCTAGAAGGTTTCCTCACCACAGCAAAATTATGCAGATCTACGATATTATTACCCAAAACTCCCATGTCATATTTTCGAAGGGGCATTCTGTATATAAAAATGCAACAATAATGGCTCAGAATTCGCTAAAGGAAGCCGTACGCTTACTTAATTTTTTTTGTCATTGATTTTCAGGAGCACGTGCTAATAATAAATTTCAGTATTCGAAAATATCTGCGTAATATCAGTGAAATTAAAGAGACTGTATATTCACATAAAAAAATTAAAAAAAAGGAATCATAATAGGAAACCAACTAAAGTTTCAGTAAATTAAAGTTATACAGTGTCTTTTAATAATGATTAGTGAATATGATGAATGCTAATAATTTGTGAAAAATGGAATGTATATCAGTAATTCATTCGAATAATATTGTGGAGTAATTTTCTAATTATTATTTAAATGGTTTTATATCAAGTTAGGTAATAAGAATGTATCAAGTATTATTGAAATTTTTTTAAAAAAACGTATAGGTACAGTTGCAGCCAAAAAAATGGGACAGTTGTTGTTGCCTAGTGTGACTGCGACTTTTCCGTTTCCGGGAAAAATGGGATAGTTTTGTCGTATATTTAAATGACAATTTAACTCATGTATAAAAAATCGCATATGCCAGAGTGCAATTGTTACTTTGACAGCGGCAAAAGTTAGCTTTAACTTTTACAGCGACAAATACACTAGTGGTTTTTTCACTTATTCATTTGTTCATCATTATTCAATCAATTCGTTTGGGAAATGAAAAAAACTTCAACATCTACTACAGAAACGATTAGCTGTGGCACCCGTAACGATATCACTGTTCCTAGTATGAATTTCAATAACTGCGTTTTTAATAATTGTACATTAAAATAAAAATGTGTTTATTTTTAATGTTTCATAAATAAAGTTTGCATTCATATGTTTCCAAATTTCTCATTCATTAAATTGTCCTGCCGAATTACACTCGAGGTTTGTATTGATATTGGGTAAATTTGTGTTGTTCAAATTCTAAACTGTTTCCTTTAGCAATTTGACTCGAATAACTGTCAACCTCAGTTGTGTTTGTACCTTGACAGTGAACGTATCGATAGTTCAAGCGATCAGGTATTAACAGTGCCTAACAAAAACTTCGACTTCTTTCTATAGATAAGTAACTAGTTTTATTTTTGTTTAAGTATAGAATCGACTAAGGCTATTTAATTGAATTCACCAACTTATGGATTTAAATTCGGGCGGCGAATCGCCGCCCCTATTTATTGTTAAAGGGTCTTCGATAAAATATTTTCAAACTATTAATTTCCAGAATAAATATCAGCCTTCGGATGTTGGTCCTTATTTAGTTTATATAGAACATAAAGAAAAAAATGTAGGTCGTTTATTTCCCATTAAAACCGGTCACTTTTTAAGAAACATTACAGAATTTAGGCAAAATATATCAGATATAAAACCAGTAGGGGTAAACAGGGTAAAGGTAATTTTTAAAAATTTCAATGTTGCTAACTTGTTGGTAAATCATGAAGTTTTATTAAAAAATAATTACATTGCTTTTATTCCACTATTCTTCACGCATAAAAAAGGTATAGTACGTATGGTAGATACTTATTTTAATGCCGAATACCTAAAAGACGCAATTGAATCTGGAATTGAAGTAGTTGATGTTAAGCGATTAAAGCGTAAAATTGTAGACAGTGAAACCAAAGAAACAAAAGAAGTAGATAGACAAATGATCGTGGTTACTTTCTTAGGAAATACGATTCCCCAATCCGTTAAAATAAATATGGTAAACTTTCAGGTAGAACCATACATATATCCGGTGGTTCAGTGCTATAATTGTTTACGTTTCGGACATACTAAACATCAATGTAAAGGTAAACAGAAATGCCAAAACTGCTCTGAAGAAAATTGTAACTCAGTTTCCTGTGAAGAAAATAGAACACATTGTGTACATTGCGACAGTAATGAACATAAATCCACATCCAAAAAATGCCCTGTTTACAATACACAATTGAGTATTAAAAAAGTAATGGCCTCTATGAATGCATCTTTCAAAGAAGCCGAAACTATTGTGAAAAATCCTGCTTACGGAAAAATCACAACTAATAATCGATTTTCATTATTATCAAATCCACAAAATTTCCCTGAGCTAACACATACAGCTTCAACTTCTTCTTACAGCTCAATCTTGAGTAAACCTAAGCCCTCCGTACATTTACCTAAACTTAATACGAGTACATCTGCGTCAAAAAAATGCAGAAAGTCCTCACCTCCAACTTCTCCTCCAGTAAATCATGAGAACAAAAAAACTAACAAACATTCTTCCATACTCCCAAATCCTTATAGGGAAGAGTTCAAATTTAATAAAGAGCAACTAGCATTTCAGGTAGAAAACATTATTAAAGATATAATTCTCAAAAAAAGTAACATTAATGAGATCAATGTTAAACAAGCAATTACCAATATCCTGGATAAATATGAATTAAAAGAAAAAATTAATATTAATAGACAAAATGACGAAGACTCAGATACGTTCTAATAAGCATATCAGAAATAATATCACAATTGTATAGTGGAACTGTAGATCTATTATTGCAAATCAAGCGAGTCTTGTAAAATATATTAAAGACACACATGTGGACATTTTAGTTATATCAGAGCACTGGCTAAAACCAAACAATAAATTTCGCATAAAAGGATATAATCTAGTAAGTAAATGTAGAAAAGATGGTTATGGCGGGGTATGCATTTTTGTGATTCAGGGTCTTAACTATAAAGAGGTTTTGCTAAATACTGGAATCAAGGACTTAGAAGTATGCGCCGTATCGCTTGACTCTTTGAATTTGACTATAGCATCAATATATAGACCTCCAAACGTAATGGTAAGTCGAGTCAATTGGATTAATTTTTTCAAACAATTTGATTTATCTGCTACAATTTTTTGCGGTGATTTTAATGCACATCACGATATGTGGGGACCAACTCCTGATGATCGACACGGAAAAATACTGGTAGAAGCTATGGATGACTTAGAACTTATAGCTCTCAACGACGGTTCCCCTACTAGAATTAACCCAAGAGGCAATCACTCAGCAGTCGATTTAACTCTCACCTCCAACACTCTCGCTGCAAAGTCTTCCTGGACTATCTTAGATGACACATTGGGATCTGATCATTACCCTTTACTAATTGAGATTCAGATTAATTCTACAAACCTTGCATTAAATCCTTCCTCGAAATGGAATGATTCCCACGCCGATTGGAATACATTTCAAAACGTTTTGCAAACCGAAATGGTAAAAAATGATTTTGATGAAAATTCAACTGGCCCGGATAAAGTAAAAAGACTTTTTGAAATGATTTCAAGCGCGGCGTGTCAATCCATGCCGGTCAATAAGCCTTTTATAGCGATTACCCCTAGGCCTATATGGTGGGACAAGGAATGTACAATGATATTTAAAAAACGAAAAGAAGCTCTAAAAAAATATAGAACTCTAGCAAGTTTTGAAAACTTTTTGAACTACCAAAATGCTGCCGCTAAAGCTAAACGCTTATTTAAAGTTAAACAACGGAACAGCTGGATGACATTTTTAAACAAACTTAATAAAAATACCCCACTAACTGATATAATATGAAGATATATTAGATCTATGAACGGCAACTGCAATCAAAATCGTAAAAAGCCTATTCCTAAAGAGCTAATTGAAAAAAATTTAAACAAACTAGCACCTCCTTCTGCACCCAATCTCTTAAGTTGCAGCTCTTTTGGTTTCCAACCCACGGATTATACATTAAAAGCATTTACAATAGATGAACTAGAATTTGCTACAAAAGATAGTCGTAATACAGCCCCAGGGCTAGATGGTTTTACTTATAAAATTATTCAAAAGCTACCCTTATCTGTGAAGATTTTCCTTCTTCAAATTTTTAACGATTGGTGGGTGAAACAAGAATATAGCGACGATTTAAAAAATATTATAATTTGTCTCCTTTTAAAACCAAATAAAGATGCAGAGTCTCCTTCATCATATCGACTTATTTCGCTATTGTCTTGTATAACAAAAACTTTTGAAAGACTAATCAAATTTCGACTTGAATATTTTCTTGAAAGTAATTCTATTCTTCCTAGGGCGCAGTTCGGTTTCCGAAGGGGACTGGGCACAGTGGATGCTGTAGGTGCATTAGTTGCAGATATTCAAATATGTTTTTCGAACAATCAGTACACATTATGTTTATTTATCGATTTGACAGGTGCATATGATGTAGTAGATTTAAATATTTTATTTGAAAAAATGGTAGATGCTGGTATTAGGAAAAAGGTTAGTGCTAATGTAATTAATTTATTCACAAATAGAAACATTTTTATCCGTGACCATAATAACGTGTTACATGGTCCACGCACAGTCTTCAACGGTTTGCCACAGGGATCCATATTAAGTCCCTTGCTTTTTAACATCTATACTGCAGAGCTGCATAGGTTAGGCGGTGAAACAATTAACCGAATTCAATACGCTGATGATTTATGTTTTTATGTTACTCGTAATTCATATGAAGAATGTGTTAAAGACTTACGAGCATTTCTTCAAGTACTCAAACCATGGCTGGTAAATATGGGCTTTAGTGTTTCTTCGGAGAAGTCTGCTCTGGTATGTTTCACTCGCCATCGACTGGAAACGTCCAGGGCTCTCTCTCTCTAGATGAGTTCACATTCCTATTTGTCGACGAATACAAATATCTGGGTATTGTCCTGGACAAAAAATTATTATGGACTAGCCATATCAAGTACACTAAACAAAAATGTGAAAAAGGTATGAATCTTCTCAGAGTAGTTTCCAAACAAAAATGGGGAGCTGACTCAAACATTTCCTTCATTTTTTATAAGTCTTATATCCGTTCAATATTGGATTACGGGTGTACATTTTATGGTTCCTCATCAAAAACCAATTTAATAGCTGTTGACCGAATTCAATACAAATCATTAAAAATATGCCTAGGAGTTATGATGTCATCACCTAATCAAGCTGTCTTAGCAGAAATGCAAGAGCCCCCGTTGCATATTAGAAGGCAATACCTAGCCGAAAAGCTTCTTATTAAATACCGAACATTTAACACGTACATGGTTCAAAAGATTTCAGCAATAAACACTAACAATCTGACTATGCCATACTGGAGAATAAAAACCAGTCCTCCATTAGCTGAGGCTTTTCTTAATACCAACAGCAAAGAAAATCATATCGTAAAGCAAGATAATTTCCCTATTTTTCAATGCAATTATGAATCTTTGGTGACTGCTCCTAACATCATATACCCCTCCTTTTACGAAGTTTCTAGTATCAACCAAGTAATTTTGAAAACTGAACTTAACAATATAGGCGACAATGTTACCACAATATACACTGATGGATCGAAATGTGATGAAGGAACTGGGGCAGCATTTCTTGTTTCAAATACTAATTACGTGGAAAGATTTAGAATTCCCAATTATTGTTCTGTTTTTTCTGCAGAAGCTTTCGCCATATCAAAAGCGTTAACTTGGTGTACTTTAAATCCGATTCAAAGAGCTGTTATTATGTGTGAATCCAAGTCAGTATTACAGGCTATAGAAGGTTCTCCATTCAAGTGTTACAGACAAAATATAATTTTAGAAATTAAAAAATTAACAAGCGAATTAAAAACCCTGAACAAAAGTATTGTATTCATGTGGGTAAAAGGGCACTGCGGTTTAGAAGGAAATGAGTACGTGGACTTGGAAGCCAAGAGAGCCTGCAAAATGACTTATAATACCAATCTTTATGTCTTCTCAGACCTTTTAAATTATTATAAGAAACATATTAGAACTAATTGGGAGCGGTCTTACGCCGACTTCGCTAAAACATCTAATAGCCAATATTTCCTTTTGCATCCTACTTTACCAACTAAGATCCCTCATATTTTTAATTTTGATTATAGAAAACAATATACTTTCATCATATCACGTTTAAGAATAAATCACGGTCGTTTCCCAGCTCATCTTTTTAAAATAGGTATTGTCAATTCTGCAGCTTGCTCCTGTAACAAGGCATCAGTAGGAGATCTAAATCATATTTTCTTTGAATGCACTGAAAACAAAAAGGCAACTACTGAACTTTACAATTTTCTTATCAATTTCAACGTTCCTCTTCCCACAAATATAACCGCTCTTTTGGCAAATACTGAGAAGTCTGTACTTGATTCCATAGTGGATTTCATAAATAATTCTAAATTGTCTATTTAGATATATGCTTAGATTTATGCCCAGTAATCAGCAATTTTATATCTTTACTCCTTTACAGTCATTCTAATATTTCAACCTTTACTCACTTTTAATTTCCTGTGGCTAATAGAGTATGTCTGAGGCCATTCTCCCACACACACACACAACTGTCAACCTAAAAACACTCCACATTCGGTGTCGTGTTTTTAATAGTTGACAGTTATTCTCGTCAAATTGCTAGGAAACAGTTTCTCATTAAACAACCCAAATTTACCCGATAAAATACAAACCACTTGTGCAATTATAAGTGATATTAACACTAAAGTGTAAATAATATTGTTTTTCATTATTAAATATCAAAGACTACTAAATAATTTTTAATTTTCAATAAAAAACAACAATTAATATTCAGTAATCCCGCCATTATGCTCTATGACTTATCTTAATCTACTGGTCATCGATCTATATAATGTAGAACAATATTCTTCAGTTATTTCCTCCCAAGCATTATTTATAACTTCCAATAAACCTTCAACGTTTCTTGGTCTTACGTTTGCCTTTCGAATTTCTCGTTCTAAGATTGCCCAAACATTTTCTACTGGCTTGGCTTTTACTACACCAGTTAAGAACATTAATATTACGTGCCCGAAACCATTCGGTGACTACACCAGAGTTTTGCACTGCACAGTTATCTTGTTGGAAGATAAAATCATTGTTAGGGAAAAGAATCTCAACAGAAGGAAGCATAACATTTTCTAAAATTCTGATATATGCTTCACTATTAAATCTATCACCAATATGCCATAGAACTCCAGGTGCCTGCGTAGATAGTCACGTCCACATATTTACAGAAAAATGACCATTTTTATTTGTGAAATTGACACAATTCTCGTCAAACCGTGTAATCGGTGGGCGATAGACACGAATATTGCCGCTATTTGAGGATTGGAAAACCTTTTCATCCGTAAAAATAACACGATTCCAAAAGTGTTCGTCATAAGCAATATGCTCTAAAGCAAACCCCATTTTTGCTTCTTTGTGTCTATTGTTTAATAATAGTTTCCTAGTTTCTGCGTGGCATTTCAATTCAGACTGTGCTACTCTGCGACGGTCCGTACGACAGAATGCTGGAAAATTTGTTGCTGGAACACCTTGAATTACAGTTTAAAATGGATTTGCTCTTAAATGGTTAATCAAAGCAGCATCCTGTTCAACATTTGACTTTCTCGGTCGTGCTGAGCATGGAACTCTACCAATTCTTCTCCCATATCTCCATCTTCTCACAATACTTGAAACTGAGTTCTTTCTTACATTTTAAAATGCCGCAGTTTACCTGACTGACCACTCATCGCCTATTTTTGCGATTATTCCACCTTTCTTAACTGAATTTATATGCGACATAATTGCTTTCAAATTTGAAATTGTCTGACAGATGTCAAATATTAAATGTTGACATATGACATATGCATAAGACAAATTCAAGCAGCTAGAATCAGATAAAAATCTGCCATAATAGTTGTCCCATTTTTTATTGGCCGCAACTATACATACTAGGTAGATACCAAGAGAATCCGAAAAAGGTACTTTTTCACTAACAAAAATTAGTGTTGCCCAAATGCAAGAGCAAGACGAGACTTAGCCAGTCTTGGTCTTGGTCTTGCGCCAATACACCTGGTCTTGGTCTTGGTCTTGGTTTTGCGGTCCCAGTCTTGGTCTTGGTCTTGGTCTTGCAGCAAGAGTCTCGCAAGTCTCGCAATTAGCTATTAGCCTATTGCTATTTATTAAACATGGTTAAAACATATAAAACACAAATTAAAGACATTAACTTGACTGTGTTTTAAAGAACATCATCTGTCTAGAAAGAAATTGATAGACCCTCACCTCATATTAATTCATTTTACCAAGAATCAATACAATTTACTGAATTTACCATTTATTTAAATAAAAATACAACACAAGTTATATTAAAGAACACTACAGAATAGCTTTGACATTACTCTTACTTTATATTCATTCTTTTGACCAAGAATTAATACAAAGTAACCATCTGGCTGACTCATCACTTAACCTATTTCTATGTTTTCTAATTACTGATGATGCTTTAGAAAATAATCTCTCTGCAGGTACAGAAGTTGCAGGTATTGAGAGAAAATCACGGGCCATCTTCGATAAAGCCGGATACTCTGTCTCATGCGTCCTCCACCACTCTAAAATGTCTTCGGAGCTGGCGGCTCTGGGTTTACTTAGGTACTCCTCCAACTCCAATTGAAATAAATACTATTTTTTATAGTCCATTATCTTAGATAGCCGCAAATCAAAGGATGCCGCATGTCATTGTAGCGTCCTGCTTTTCGCTCTTATGCCTACCTTATTATTATAAGTTAAATTTTAAATTAGTTTGTGTTTTTCGGCCTGTAACTTTCGAAATATTAAGAAAATAAACATTTTCTCGGTAACATACTACATATAATTTTATTACACTTTATTCTATATAGTTTATTTTTCGTTTTTATTATTTTCATTTTATTTATTGTCATACTATATTTAATATATTATTTTTTATTTACTTATTCGGACTGCGTAAATTCCCCCTTCAACTAAAATGCACTGATTTCATTTATATCTGTACTTTACGTGTTCCTATTTTCTGCCTATTTTATTCTTCAAAATTTTATGTACTAGTACTTTCTTTTATTTTGTTTCGTTTGTTTTCTACGTGTCAATTTCTTGTATTATAAACTAAGCCTGTCCGCTCCCTAAAACGACACTCAGTACTAACTGCAAGACGCAAGAGTCTCGCAGGCTTAGTCTTGTTCTTGCTCAAATCTTGCATGGTCGGTCTTGGTCTTGGTCTTGCCTAAAATTACGCGGTCTTGGTCTTGGTCTTGGTCTTGCAAAATGCAAGAACAAGACCAAGACTGCAAGACCAAGACTGATTTTGGGCAACACTAACAAAAATGGCAATAATAATGCCTGATATCCAATTTAATGGAGATAAAAAAAGAGTCAGTTAAAAATTTTCAATTCTATATAGCTTTGCGACCCATTTGTGTAAGAATGGAACAATTGTTATCAAAATATAATGCAAAGCATATCATGCTCTGTGAACATTTTTTGGAGTATTAATACGAGGGATTGGCGCTTAACTTTCCATCCAAAAAGTAAAAATTAAATTTCGCTATAGCTTGTGTATATAGACCTGGGTATAATTCAAATTAAAGTGACGAATAATTATACAATCATTTGCAGTTATTCTTGGCCAAGTAATATTTCCTGACCGGAAGTAATTACCCTTATGGTGTTTCATCCATGCTTTTCATAAATTTCTTGGAAAATTCGGGGTTGCAACAACTAATAAACACGTTTCGGTAGGAATCGACAACCTTCTCAGCCGGATCTGACTCTAACTTCTGATCCCAATCTCTCAACTGATATTTCTGCCACATCTCCAATTGGAAAGTCGGACCACGCAGTTATTTCCCAAGCATTTCCACTGCGCTAATGAATTATATGAATATGTTAAAGCAGTTGGTGATATTATTGGCACAAGAAATATATGCTACGCATCAAGAACTTCCAATAACAGAATCTGCATTTATTCAAACAAAGTTGAATTAGTTGACCGACCGATTACCAACTATTCGACCATTAAAGTTGGAGACATGGAATTGAATTTAAGAAGATTAGTTACTCTCGCAAAACGTCTATTTCTTTCAAATGTATATATGTATATATATATATATATATATATATACATATATTTAAAGTTTTTCTTGGTTTTAGGTCATTTTAAAAAAAATATAAATACAAAAAGACGGTTTAAGTTGTTGAGATTACCATCATTTATTTACGTTTCGGCTTATTCAGCCTTTTTCAAAATAACTCTACATCTAAAATAAAATGATTTTCTCACTAAGAGATACAATACTACAAAAAATCCTTTTTACTTACCCCAAACGTAGAATAATAGTTGTCAATATACATTAAAATGTCCAGTCAAGAACTTCGTCGAAACAAAAAATATTCTTATCACTCTTACTAAAAACAACATTCACAACAAAGAATCCACAACGTGTGTACACATTAAAATTATTTACAGTACTGCTAGATATATTTCACTGAGGTTGTTTAAATCTTTTTTATTGTTAATGGCATGCTGGTTTTTTGGATAGCTATTGATTCCAAAATTTCTCTCTTTTTTGTATTTTGTTCCAACCTTATCATTTTTGTGTTTTCAAAATTAAATGTATGTTTTTTTGAGTTTTCGTGGAAAGTTAGAGCTGTTGTATTATTTTTGTCGTATTTATGACCTTTTATTCGATTTTTCAAATACTGGCTAGTTTGTCCAATGTAAACACCACTGCTGTCGTTACACGGAATTTGATAAATTATATTACTCTTTTTATTTTTCGGAATTTTTGATTTTAATATCGAAAAATTATTGGAAAGCGTTTGATTTGCTTTATGGCATATGGTACTATTGTGTTTACCAAAAAGCCCTTGAATTTGTTGTGATAATCCGTTTATGAATGGCATGAAGATATATTTTTTATTACTATTATTATTCTGTTTTATATTTTCCATTGAATTATAGAATTTATTTATACGATTTTTAAATAATTTGTTAACAAATTCTGAAGGATAGCTGTTAAGGTTTAAGGATTCTTTGGCTTTGATGATAGCATTACCTTTGTATTCCGGGTCTGATAGTTGAATTGCACGGTCAGCCAGCCCAATAACAACATATTTTTTTTGATTGATTGGATGGTGTGAATTAAAATTAAGGTACCTAGATGACCAAGTGTCCTTGATATACCATTCAGTCCTAATATTATTATTAATGTGGTGTAGAGTGACATCAAGGAAGTTTATTTTACGATCTTGTTCAAGTGTCAGTAATATTAAAAGATCTCGAATATTACTGACACAAATGTTGTGTTTGACTATCCTGTTGAATTCTGTTATATTTTCTCATGTTTGATTCAATACCTTTGCTCACAGGTTTCACACCCTTTCTTGGTTGTACCGTACTGAGGACGGCTAATGAGCCAGAAACATGCATGTCTGCGGTTACCATTCTTTTCAGTAGCCCTTTTTTTTCTATTTGCGTGCAATACCCACTAATCTCTTTGTTGCTTGTTGTTTCATATGTCACGCACTATTCGTACATATTGTTTATATATATATGTATATGTATATATATATATATATATATATATATATATATATATATATATATATATATTCTTCCGAAGACAAGTTTATATTGTTCCATCTTCCGAGAACTTCGAGCTACATACTTCCTTATTAATTTATTTTAAGAACAATGCTTATAGAAGCTTTCTCTCGGCTGATAACATGGAGTGTTTTATATGCAAGCAAACCATTGCGCAATAACAATATGTCGTGTCTATTACCGGTTCCTGAAAATTTTGAAAAACTATTACTAATAATGGAATTAATTCCCAGAAAATCAACAATGTACTTATTAAGTGCTTTCTAGCATCATCACACGAGTGAGTTTAAGACAATTTCATTTATGGAGTGAGTTAAAAAAAATTCATTTATTGTTAATAATTCTTCAAAGCCAGACAAGTATCAATTGTACATACAGCAATTAACAGAAACCAAGTTTTTCTGTTTCTACCAGTTTGTAAAATTTAAACAGCCAGATCCGTAATTAGGACCACATGTAGTAAATATGAGTAAGGCAGATTCGAATTGTAATGTTTCTGACTACAGGGGAAATCAAGAAGAATCACGTCAACACTCAAGATTCTATTCATCTGTTATTTCTACTACTGATTTCCCGAGTAAAAATCAAGCTATTTTCTTCAATTCTATAGCAAATACTAAATTAGAAGATTATTTAATTCTCTTAGGAAATGTGATACAACCAAAAAACATTATTTTTTTGTCACGAATGTCCAACAAGAATATGTTTCTACCTATCAAGTGAAAAAATAGTTGAAGACTTTGTAACTCCAAAAAATGGAACAATAACAATCGATACACACTATTACATGCCCGAAAACTTATATCTCCTCACAAAAGATTACTGATCTCCAACGTTTGTCCATCTATACCTCATAACATACTTGAACATGAACTTCAAAAGATAGGCATACAAATTATGACTCCAATTACATTTTTAGGAATTGGTATATCCAAACCAGAATACCAACATGTACTTAGCTTTCAGAGACAAACTTATATTTCTACTCAATTGAATCATATTATCCCCGACTCGATGCTCATAACATATGAAGATACAACTTACCGAATATTTCTATTGTTGGATGATCATATATGCTTCAAATGCAAGCAGAATGGTCATATGGCTCAAAAATGTCCCAACATAAGTCTACAACTATCACCACAAAGCAATCCAACCCAATCCCAAACAAATCAACCTCAACCTCAAACCAGCACAGTACCATTTAATAACACTCATTCAAATAATGGAACAAATTATGCAGAAAACGATTCTAGTCTTCCCTATCCTCTCTCCATCCCAAAAAAGCAAAGACATCTACAGAAATGAAAGAAACTATGCAATTGGAAACCGCCACTCAATCTTCTAACAAACAAACTGGGGACAGAACTGTCGAACAGATATTATCACCTCCTTTACCAGGGAAGAAGAACAACTGCTTTTAAAACCAAAAAATCTATCTAGCGACCTCATGAAAAAACCCAAATCATGCACCATTTCTGTTGAAGAATCAACGAAACCAGTAAGAGCACTGTTTATGGAAAGCCCCAATAAATACTTTTTAACATTTTAAGAAGCTTTTGATTTTCTTGAAAACGTTTACGGATCATATCTGACCCATTAAGCGTGACGTATATAGAAGACATTGATGGTCTATTAGATATGCTACATGATATCTATCCATATATCATCGACAGAAAATTAAAAATTCGGTGTACCAAAGCTAGGAATCAAATCAAGAAACAGTTGAACATAATAGATGACAGTGATTCCTCAATAATATATTACGGGTTCAAACTGATCGGAGTTAGTTGAAACTGAACAGAGGTTAACGAATAAATGTGGTTCAATCTTAATTCAAAACTAAATTAAAATTTAAATTTCCATAACTTAGCCATCACATTGTTTACCAACTAATATAAGAAATTCTTCTTTAATTGTTCCCTCACTTTAAAAGGTCTAAACATAATGGGCTATCCCTACCTAAGAGTCAAGCTGGCTATTTAATGACCAGTAAGTAATTAAGGTTGGTACTTTGACTTACATATCTAATTGACCTACTGTCATTATGCTTTAATTTCCCTCCCACTTTTTTTTGACTTTTTATGGCTGAATTTTACCTACATGAGGTAAACCGAACTTTTAAGGATTTTTGACGCCAAGAGGAGAAAAGGGAAACACTTTCCTAGACTATTTATTATACATTCATGTATTGAAAAGCCCGCAAGGGGATATTTTATAAATTAGTCTACTTAAAAGCCACTCCACCTTCGGTAAGTCTACCTAACCCAACCTAACCTAACCATGTTTCAACTAACCACCTTATGCTTTTAACTCTTTTAGGCTTTTTATTCTACTATAGGATTATTAGTGACTAACAGTAGTACCGTTGCTGTGACCATCTGCATGGTTCACCACAGATAGACATCCTGATAACCACTTTTAATATAACCAGACTACAGGCAGCAAGTAAGGGTATAGTTTATTATTTTGTATCACATCATTTGCATATCGACTAGCGAGAGACTAACTTTCATTAACCATCTTGTTTCATCCACTATCTTATCTTACAATAAAAATTTAGGAACTGTTACACAGTACCTTTCATGGTAACTAAACCTGAAAGATATTGATTTACCCACCCCTTTCTCCACCCCTTTATCCACTAGTGATATATATGAGTATAATCAACAAACATTTATTTGTTACCTATTGATCAGGTAGGTAACAAAAAGATTACTAAATCACGTCACAATTGTTATTATTGAAATTCAATTCGATCCTACAGTGGAATCTAAATGGATATTTTACTCATTTAGACATGCTAAAAATCATTTTAACTGAATATTCTCCTGAAATTAACTGTGTCGACCCTTGAAGAGTTAGAAATTAGAAGACACTTAAGAAACCCACAATATCAAGTTGTCAATGAACAGATAAATCTAGGGAGTTCTCCACTTTTAAACTGTCTTCGTAAGTGATAATTGTAAAGATCAGCAGATATAGTTTTCCTGGTTTTCTATATCATTGCACAGTTATACTGACCTTAATTGGAAAATAGACATCTCCATATGGCTAATAATATCTAAGCTTTAATATTTGTAACATCACATCTTCTTTTTTCTATTAACATATATTAAGTCAATCACTAGGTAGGTCACTTCTTGGTCTAGCCAAAATAATTATTAAACATCAGATAGGCTTCAAATGAAAT
This sequence comes from Galeruca laticollis, assembly GCA_963921935.1. Lineage (NCBI taxonomy): Eukaryota > Metazoa > Arthropoda > Insecta > Coleoptera > Chrysomelidae > Galeruca > Galeruca laticollis. Next base: position 57,808,918 of record OY998177.1, read on the forward strand.
GTAAGTTCTGTCATTCTGACGATGATATTTGATATCGAAACAATTGTCAATTATCTTAGAATTTTTAAAATATTTTCAATATATTGCGGAATTAACTAGAAACAGTAAGTTTCATTTAAAACAGTGAAATGAATATTCTCCAACTATAATCGCATTTCAAAAAAAACATTTCAAAGGTTCTGCGCATAAACTCAAAAACTACCAATGCTTTTATAAAAACAGAGAAAATAGTAGGGGGAGTTGCACTTTATGTAGATAATTATTTTGAAACGACGAGTATTCCAATTCAAATCGAACTTGAAGCAGTTGCAGTGACTATTGTAGGACCTAAGATAGTTCATATATGTAATATCCTCCAGATGTAAACCCAGATATCAGTACCCTGAATAATGTTATTCGTCAAGTACCCAGTCCAGCTATAATTCTAGGAGATTTTAATGCCCATAACCCGATATGGAGATCAGATAAGATAACACCCTTAGGACGTTCTCTAGATAATATTTTAAATAATTCTAACCTCAACCTACTCAATGATGGTCAAGGAACACGATTTAACATAATCACAGGAGAAACATCACCCATTGCCTTGTCACTTTGTGACTCATCTCTTTCTTCATCTCTAATATGAGCACCTCTTCCTTTTCTTTATAACAGCAACCACTTCCCTCTTTTCTTTAAAAATATTTCAAATGCAATATCCCCTTCATCCATACCAAAATGGCGATTAGCAGTTGCCGACTGGAATTTATTTACAACCCTAATATCTTACAAAATCAATGAATCTTTTAAATTCGAACCACTAACAAATATAGACAAATATTTACAAGATTTCAACAACTTAAAATTGGAAGCTGCTGAACAAGCCATCAAGCTCTCAAACTGTTCTCTGGACTAAAACCCTTCCCCACTTCAAGACATCCTTTTGTTAATACAAAAAACAGTATACCAACATCGTATTTTTAAAACATAGTTTTTTAAATCTTTAGATACTTATAAATTTGATACAGTTCTACACATTGACGCTTCCAAAAAGGAAACTGGAATTGGATGCGCAATCCCCTCATCCTCTAAATTCATTGAATCCTTACAAATTCCCCTTTCTAGTGGTGTCTACACTGGTGAATCCCCTCCCCCCCCCCGCCAGAACACTAAAAAAATAAATGCTAAGCAAGCTTACTTGATTGAAATGTACTAAAAGCTAGGGTAGGATACAATTTTATAAGAAAAACAAAGATAAAATGTAGTTTTAGGGGCTTAAAATTTGAAAAAGTGTCTGCTACCCAGATCCACCAGTAGTTCACCCCTCCCTTCATCGTAGTGACGCCACTGCTATCTTCCATGCCTTCAAACATATTTCTACGCTGCATAATCACACAACCAAATGTACCGATTCACTCGCATCCATCCAATCTATCAAAAATCTATTTAACAATCACCCGTTAGTTCACGACATACCTATGAACAGCTCTTTACTCAAAATGTGAAGGTTACCATCATCCGGATCCCTATTCACTTAGGGATCAGTGACAATGAAAATGCTGATCGCCTCGCAAAAGAAGCTGCCTCTTCATCTACGCTAAAGAACATCCAAATCTGTAAAGTTCTCAAATCTAAAATAAAAAACCTGATCAGAAACTTGTAGCAAGAACAATGGGACAAAAATAATCCAAATCTCCACACTATCGAACCTAGCATTGAACCATTCAACATCCACCGACTCTCCAGATATGAATGATCTAATAACCATAGTGTAACAATAGATAAAACAATTCATTCATAAACAGTAACAAATTTTGTAGCCAAGATTGCTTATAGACCAGACGTGGGGAGGAGCCGAGTGAGGATTGGCAATACTATAAGAGCACTGATTGGTTTATTAGATCTTTGCGTGGAATCGTTTATTGCTGCGTTGCCGCATTTCAGTTATTTTAAAGCTATAAAACAAAATGAATATTTTTTCAAATCCTAAATTCCAATACAAACCTTAAATAAAGATATGTTTAATTTGACCTAAGAGACTAACATTACATTTTCTTTATTAAATTTATACGGAAAATGATTTCAAAAGTAATTATAAACAATGTTTTAAGTTTCTCCGTACGTAACAATATTTGTAATAGCGTAATTTTGGCAATCAATATGGAGGGGCGCACTTTGCACATAATAATAATAATAATACGATACGATACGATTTATTGACCAGTTTTAAATACAAAAGCATTTGTGTAGTTCTAATACTAAGTTACTAAGTAGTTATCAAAATTCCTAAATCAGATAATAGAATAGAAATAAAGTTAAACCAAATTTTCATAAAATTAGATTTCTGAAGTAACATATATGTAAGAATGAATTAGTAAGACTAATAATTGAACGACATGTAGTCCCGAACTGCGTAAAAACAATTTTGTAGTAAAAATTGTTTTGAAAATCTATAGAACTGATTCTGGCTCATATTTTTCACATTCTTATCAGCATGAAAATCTAGAAACTCATTATACAATCTAACATCTAGTTTGTTGTATTGTGTTTGATGCAGCCTAGAAAAAGGCACAATGAGTCGCTCTGCACCTCTGGTGGTATAACAGTGAACACCAGAATGAGTTGCCATATGTAGTACACCCCTATGAATACACAGAAGTGTCTCAAACATGTACATGCAATGGCAGGATCCCATATACCGCGAAAAGTCCACTGCAATGTACTCGACTTTTTGCATTATGAATAATGCGCAAAGCAGTCTTCTGAAGAGTAAAGACTCTTTGTACTCTGCTAGAGTTACCCCAGAGAGAGATACCATAAGCCAGATGACTGTGGATCAACGCAAAGTAAATCGTACGCATAACAAGATTACTACCAATAGATGAGCGTAATTGTCTCATTGTAAAAATCTGTGATGAAATCTTTGAGCATAGTGAGTCTATGTGGTCCCCCCAATTGATACCAGGATCTAATGTGATACCCAACAATTTCACAGATTCCCCTTTGGTACCTCGTTTTACAGAGCTAAATGTTATTTTTTTAGTTTTCCCATCGTTTAATTTCAAATTGTTTGAATCAAACCAAGATTTAGCTAACTTTAGATTCTCGATGCTGACATTTTCCTCTCCTTTCGTTAAGAATGTAGCATCGTCTGCAAATAAAACCGATCGACACTCAAGAGACGCCGGTAGATCGTTTATGTATAGTAAAAATAATAATGGTCCTAACACTGAACCTTGCGGGACTCCATCGTTTACCGACATCCGACTAGATTCACAGCCATTGTAGCTTACGTATTGCTGACGATTTTCCAAATAAGATTTAAACAATTCCAACTCTCTACCACGGAATCCGTAATGTTCCATCTTTCGCAATAAAATGTCCGAGCTCACACAGTCGAAGGCCTTAGTTAGGTCACACATAATGGCGTACGTGTTTTTACCCGCATCCAGACCCTCAACTATGCTCTCAATCACATTCAAGATTGTAAGAATGGTTGACTTATGTTTCTGAAACCCAAATTGACATTCAGATATTAAGTTCTTATGTTCTAAATAGGAGCTTAGTTTATTTTTTATCAGTATTTCAAATATTTTGGAGATTACAGGTATAATAGCTATAGGCCTATAGTTGTTAACGAGATCGATGTCGCCACTTCTGAATACCGGAATAATTTTTGATATTTTCAGTACGTGGGGCCAGTTCCCCTCATTTATACATTTGTTGTATAAGGTTGTCAATGGTCCAACTAGCGAAGTCAAAGTGACTTTAATCATCTTTGCGTTTAAATTATAAAAATAATAATAATAATAATAATAATAATAATAATAATAATAATAGATAGATAGATAGATGGTTTATTGACCCCATTCACATACATAGTACATTAGAAGTCAGTGAGTAGTACATATGAATACATTTTACAAAGTAAAAATATTAAAAATTGTACAGTGACAAATTTAAAATATAATAAAAATAATAGAAAGTGAAAAGTTGACATAAATACAGACATACATTTCATAAAGTTAAAATATTGACGAAATATAACAATTTTAAAATATAAAAGAAGGTAAGAAATAATTGTACGTAAAAATTAAATTAAATTAAACAAAACGAACAAATATATAAGCATTAAGCCCAGGTATTCAACTCCTCCAAAAACTCATCAACTGTATAAAAACAATAATTCAACAGAAATGACTTAGCAAAATGCTTAAATTGAACTCTCATCATATCACTTATATTTATATGTTCAAAATATTTTACAAATGAATTGTACAATGTAACATCCAACTTATTATTTTTTGTTGTTTTCTGTCTAGACTTGAGAGTGACAATGTCTTTACTATTTCTAGTATCATAATTATGAATATCTGCATGTTTAGTCAGAACATGTCGATTTTTAAGTGTTTCAATTAACACTTCCAAATATACAAGCACGGAAGCGGCAATATTTCAAGTTTTTTGAATATTGTTTTACAATTAGTGTTTCTTGGTGCATTGTAAATTATTCTAACTACAGATTTCTGTAGCACAAATACTTTGTGCACTGATGTGCTGCTACCCCATAGCATAATACCATAAGTTAAACTGCTATGAAACAGTGAATAATATACGGATTTTAACAAATGAGTTGGTATACATGATTTTAATTGACGAATTACAAAAACTTGGCTCGCTAATTTTGAACAAAGGTAGTCAACATGAGGTGACCAACTTAAATTTGTGTCCAAATGAATGCCCAGTAATTTAACTGGCTCTGATTTTATAGCCCATTTATCTAAACTTAAAAGAATGTGTTTAGTTTTAGTGTCGTTGAGTTTCAACTTATTTGCCAGGAACCACTGATTCAACAAAATATTATCACCAGCTTGTGTGCCATCAGATAAAGTTGTAGTATCGTCAGCGAATAAAATACAAAATGTGTCAGTAGCCTCTGGTAAATTGTTAACAAATATTATAAAAAGAATTGGACCCAAAATCGAGCCCTGAGGAATGCCGTTGTCTATAACAATAATAATAATAATAGAAGTGCAGAGAATGTGGGGACTTAAAACATCTACCATCCCCATCATAATAGGAGCAACGGGAACTATTCATAATAACTTTGGAGAATTGTTGAACAAAATACCTGGGAACAACAATAAAACCACAATTAGCACACTACAAAAAACTGCGCTCCTGGAGACAGCCCACATAATCTGATGAGCCCTAGGATAAAGATAAGACCATTTATTCTTAGGAACAGGGAGTGTTCTTGATAAATGGAAAAACGCCGACTAACCATGGTTGATTAATAATAATAATAATAACTGTAATGCACAATAGACCGGATATAACATTACAAATCAAAAAAGAGAAGATCACCTACATTATTGATATTGCTGTTCCATCTGACAATAATATGAACAACAAATACAGAGAAAAGAATGATAAATACCAGCAGTTAGCCATAAAAATAGAACGAATATGGAAACAGAAACAAGTAATTGTAATACCTTTTATAATATCTGTTACAGGAATTACCCCAAAAACATTCATCACACACCTCACGCAGTTAAATCTTCCAAATTACACTCACACCCAGATACAAAAAGCAGTCATCCTACACACATGCAATATCACCAGATCATTTCTAAACCAAAGTAGTAGTAGTAGTAAAAGTAGACTTGAGTGCAAACTCCGTCTGCTATTTACAAGAAACCACAATTGTGAGAAATAGGGACGAATAATAATAATAATAATAATAATGAGGATAATAATAATAATAATACACATCTCAAGTTACTCATAGCTGAAATAGATCCAATTTGCTTATGTTTACAGGAGACACATTTTAAACCTAACCAACCGTACTCCATCCGAGGGTACGAAATATATCGGAAGGACACAAATCCCTCTATTCGAGCAAAGGGTGGCGTGGCTGCGCTAATTAGGAATGACATACCTCACGCCTCACTGTATTTGAATACCGCCTTACAAGCGGTTGCTGTTCAAATTCTGGCCCCCGTTACAATGACTATATGCTGTCTATATCTACCTAATGCTGACTGGCGAAAAGAAGACTTGGAAAACCTCATATCGCAATTGCCCATCCCGTTTATACTAGTAGGAGACATGAATTCCCACAACCCCCTGTGGGGTTCTCTACGACGAGACGCCCGTGAACTAATTATAGAACAATTGCTAGATAGAGACGATTTAGCTCTATTGAATTCTGGCGCGATGACTTATTTTAACGCAAGATCCAGAGACTTCAGTGCTATTGACCTATCGTTTGCATCACCAAGAATTGTCCCTCGTTTGTCCTGGAGTGTGCTGCATGATCTACATAATAGCGACCACTTCCCTATCGTAATATCCACGGACATTCCAAGAAGTCGACTACATTTACCGCCTAAGTGGCTTGTAGATAAAGCAGACTGGCACACATTCGAACAACATCTTGAGCTTCCCGGGGAATCTGATAATGTTTTTCTAGAGGTAGACAAGCTCACTCGTAATATCAAAAGAGCAGCTGAAATGGCAATTCCAACTAGAACACAGCTACCCGATAGACGTATGGTTCCTTGGTGGAACCCCTTAGTGAAGGATGCCATACAAGCAAAGAAAAAGGCCTTCAATAGATTCAAGAGATTCCCATCACTTGAAAATTTGATGATATTCAAAAAAGCAAGAGCAACAGCTCGCCGCATTGTTGTACAGAGTAAGCGAACATCTTGGAGTACATTTGTGTCATCGATATCTCCAAGTACAACTATATCAGAGGTATGGCGTAAAGTCAAGGCGGTTTCTGGAATGAATTTTTCACCACCGCTCAAATATCTGCGGACCGAAACTGGCGAGATATCCGATTGCCCACAAATAATCTCAGAGTGCATGGTAACCCATTACTGTGCTGCAAGCAGCAACCAAAATTACGAAGAAGAATTTTTACAGTCCAAAAACCAACAAGAACTGCCTCTTGACTTTTCTTCACTTGAACAACTCTATTATAACTCCCCCTTCACTTTAGTCGAATTTGAATATGCTCTTTCTTGTTCTAAGCAGTCATCCCCAGGACCCGATTCAATATGCTATGAAATAATCGTTCATCTACCTTCTGACTTCAAAGCAGCACTACTCACCTTATACAATAAAACATGGCAGTCAAATATCTACCCACCCCAGTGGAATGAGGCTATAATCGTCCCCATTTTGAAAGAAGGAAAGGATCCTTTAGTTCCCTCTAATTATAGGCCCATTAGTCTCACATGCAGCATAGGAAAGATTCTGGAAAAAATGGTGAGCAATAGACTAGTCTGGTTGCTAGAATCACAGGGACTTTTAGATGAACACCAGGCAGGATTCCGAAAGCATCGCTCAACTACAGATCAACTCGTATATCTCGAACATACCATACAAGAATCTTTCAAGAAACGCGAACACGCTGTCGCTGTGTTTTTTGACCTCGAAAAGGCTTACGACATGACGTGGAGGTACGGAATTATGAGAAAACTTCATGACTGGGGATTCCGGGGTAACTTACCTCTGTTCATATCTTCCTTCCTATCTGAGAGAACTTTCAGAGTGAGGGTGGGCGACACGCTGTCCTCGCTCAGACTTCTGGAAAATGGAATTCCGCAAGGTTCTACGTTGAGTGTAACACTCTTCGTAATCGCAGTCAACCACATGGCTACCTTGGTCGACCCGACAGTCGGAATTTGTTTATATGTGGATGATTTGACGATAGTTGCTTCTGCACCTACCGTTGGATCTGCTACCCGTAAGCTACAACGATCGATAGACCAGATTGTTCGAAATGCTGGGGGAGTAGGATATAAGTTCTGCAGAGAAAAAACGAGTTGCGTCCATTTCTGCAGACTTCGTAGGCCTCACTATGATCCTATGTTATACATTAATAACACATTAATTGAATGCAAAGAATCTATGAAATTCCTCGGACTCATTTTTGATTCAAAGCTAACTTGGCGCAAACATGTAGAGAATTTGGTAGTGCGGTGTAAACAGACAATGAATATAATAAAATATCTTGCCAGCGCCAGCTGGGGAGCTGACGCAGATACCTTATTAGATGTTTACCGATCTCTTGTACTCGCTAAGATAGACTATGGGTCCATAGTTTATTCATCGGCACGAAAATCAACGCTGAGTTTACTAGATCCCATACATCATGCTGGTATGAGGTACTCAATAGGTGCATTTCGTACAACACCCATTGTGAGTATTTGTAGTGAGACAGGGCTTCCACCTTTACGATTACACCGCCAGAAACTACTAGCAAGTTACATCTCCAGAATACGAGCACAACCCAACCATCGAAATTTTCCGATTCTGTTAGAAGAACACGACGGATATGCTGATAGACCTACTATTACAAGGCCAGCAGGAATTAGAGCACGTGAAGCTCTACCACCACTGGAATGGCATGACTTGTCCATTCTTTCCGTGAATGATTTCGAAGTTCCTCCATGGCAACTGCCAAAAGTATCTATCCGTTTAGATCTGACTGCCTTCCCTAAACATTGCACCGCCCCATTAGTCTATCGTCAGCACTTTTTGGACATTTTACACGAATTTCCACATTCAACAATTTTATATGCATCCATATTTACAGCTGAACTTTATGCTATTTGGCAGGCACTCCAGTTTTGTGGTATAGCAACAATAAATCGAGAAAACATAATCGTCAGTGACTCTCTCAGCGTCCTTGAATCGATTTCGAACCCTTTTTCAGATGATCCACTAATTAAAATGATATTATTTTCTATACATCACCTCCATAATATCGGCAAAAATGTTAAATTAATTTGGGTACCAAGCCATGTCGGAATAAGAGGCAACGAAAACGCAGATACAGCAGCTCGTGACGCTGCTGAGAAAAGGACCGTCGAAGTTAACGTTTTGAGGGCAGATGACATAAAAGGGGAATATAAATTACTATTGAAAGTATTGAAAGGAATATGGCAACAGGAATGGGCATTAACGCATGCGTTCCTTCTAGATGGGCAAGATCCTCCGATTTGTTCCCATTGCGGCGAGTTAATCACAGTATCACATATCATATGTGTGTGTCCAGGGTACGATAATATGCGGCAGATTTTTAATATATCTGAACAGCTCACAGACAATTCCGAGACCACTTACAAAATTCAAAATTTAATTAAATATATGAAAGCAATAAACTTATTCAGTAAAATCGAATTTGTTCATAAAACGGAAATGGTGCTAATGATCACAGAAATCGATGCACCTAAATCGAGGAAAAAAAAATAATAATACACCAACAGACAAGTGTAGACTATGCAAACAGCACATAGAAACAATTGATCATATAACGGGAGGTTGCAACATACTAGCAAATACAGAATACACCAGAAGACATGATAATGTAGCGAAACACATACATCAACAACTTGCGAAGCAATACAACCTTATAGAAGAAATCGCTCCTACATACAAATATGCACCACAAAACGTACTAGAAAACGACAGTGCTAAACTATACTGGAACAGATCAATCATCACAGACAAGACAATACCGCAGAACAAACCGGACATCACACTAATAACAAAAAACAACAAAACTACTTACTTAATAGAAACTTCCATACCTAACACACACAATCTACAAAAAAAAATGGAGAGAAAATTGAAAAATACATACATCCTCAGAAGTAATTAAAGACATGTGGCATCAGGACAGAGTGATTATAATACCGATAATATTATCTAACACAGGAGTTATACGAAGAAATCTACACGACAGCATCCAGAAATTACAACTTCATCTAACAACATACATACCACTACAGAAGTCTGTCATACTAGATACTTGCTCTATAACTAGAAAATTTTTAAATAAGAACTACAGGGAATAATAAAAACAGAATGGAAACTATGCTTGACTTAACGTCCGCATATATTTCTAAATTCACCAGAGAATATCTGAGAAAAAAGATAGATAATAATAATAATAATAATAATAAAAATTAAAAATGAATGAAAAATTGGTGAAATATATTCCTCTTGGGGAGGAAGTAAAGACAATTTGGAAACAAAGTGAGGTTAACGTGGTTCCTCTTATTATTTCCACAACTGGAATAATCCCAAAAAGCCTCCACACCAGCCTACAAATACTTAACCTACCATCGCTCATATACATACAGCTTCAGAAAGCTGTTATTTTGGAAACAGCAGCAGTATTAAGAAGACACCTCAACTCAAAATAGTTATGAAAGAACTTGTACTCGTACCGTTCCTCTCTGAAACACCGTTATAAGACGAGCATATACAACATAATATTAATAATAATAATAATAATAATTCGCCGACGGGGAACCTGATAGGGAAAATGACTGCATCAATAAAATGAAGGAAACTTGGCAGGTAAAAGTGTTACATGGCAGATATTACAACTCACTGCACCAGGAAGATGCAGATTTCAGAGCAACGAATACTTACCTCATGACGGGGTACTTGTTTGCGGAAACCGAAGGCGCACTCCATGAAATCCAGGACCAAGTGGTGGCAACGCGTTGCCACCAGAAATATATCATTAAAATGGACATCCCAAACACCCGCTGTAGACTCTGTAATAAGCAACAGGAGACGATCCAGCACATAATATCAGCCTGCACCCAATTAGCCCCCACCGCTTACCTGAGTAGACACAACAATATGGGAAAGGAACTCGCTGTGACCCAAAGATTAAATCTAAAAACAGGAAAAACACCAGGGTACAAACATCAACCGTTAAGTCTAGTTGAAAATGAGCACTATAAAGTCTATTGGGATACTTTGATAAGAACAGACCCAGAAGTTCAACACAAGAAACCGGACATGATCGTGCTAGATAAAAACAGCAAATCTGCGATCATTATTGATTTTTCGGTTCCACTGGACGAAAACCTGGGGAAAGCTTACAAAGACAAGATAATGCGATATCGTCCGATAGCAGATGATAGTAAGAGATTTATGGAATTTAAGAAAGGTAGAGATCAAACCATTCATAATTTCTGCAAATGGCTTAGTGCACGTTAAAGTAATCAAACACCTGGAAGAGCTAAGCATATCTCGACATATCTGTGGTTTGATGCAAAAAGCAGTAATTCTGGGAACAACTGCAATTGTCCGAAGAACACTAACCCCCTAATTAAGTAGGTTTATACCTTGATGCAACTGCGTCCGGTAGAAACTGCTACCACCAACCACGTACAAGTGTGAAAAAATAATAATAATAATAATAATAATAATAATAATGTTTATTCAAGGAATACAATGCAATACAATAAACAATTTACAAAGTAATTATTGTTAAAAATACATGAATAAACATAAAATCACTGAAACGCCAAAGACGCTTGTACGTGATATTTTCACATAATTAAAAAAACAGACTTATAAAACAACGCAAAATATAAAATAAACTTACAGCCATCTTATTAAAGCGATAGATAAACACCCAACTATAACTTCAGCATACATAATTGTTTGGAATTTAATTGTCTGAATTAGATAAAATCAAAAATCGGTGAAACAGTCACAATAGGGTAAATTGACCAAATCGGGAAAATTTTACTTTATAATTCAAAATGATAGAATCAATTAGATTCCTAACATCAAATACAAAATTTAAGGTCGACTAGATTATTGAATATTTATCTGTCAGTATTATACATCCATTCCTTTATAGAGCGTTTAAATGTTTTATGGTTATTGATGTTTCTCAAGTTGACAGTATTATAATTCTTTGCCGACAGAAATTCCACTGAGCATTGACCACAGGTTACCGTCCTGGAACAGCTTAAAACTCCGTCTATACTCACTATTTGTTTTCGCTGTGATAAATAGTCTTTTAATAAAAAATAAGCTTGACCTCTTATACCGTAGCATTTCAGTTTCTCTAATAAACGTTTATGACAAACGGCATCGAAAGCTTTTGATAAATCCACAAATATGCATATGACCGGGACTTTTTTATCTAACGCCTTATATAATTGCGATGTCAGCTGCAATATGGCATCCTCAGTATAGCGCCCTTCTCTAAAACCGAACTGGTTATTAGAGAATACATGAAACTTTTCAAGAAATTCATACAATCTATTATTTATAAGTTTTTCCAGTATTTTCGAAAACACCGACAATAATGAGATAATAAGGCGGTAATTTTCGACTTTTTGTTTGTTACCCTGTTTGTGTAGTGGCTTAATGATACCAATTTTTAAACAATTTGGGAATTGACCTTTCTGGAAACATTTATTGAAAATATTAGTTAAAGGCCTGGCAATTTCTATATTTATTTCTTTTAAAGTTTCTGATCTGATATTATGCCATCCTGGGGATATTTTTAGTTTTAAGTTATTTATGATAGTTATAGTTTCTGATTCTATTACTGGATAGAGAAACACAGTATTATTTATATTGGTTATATTTTCTGAAAAAATGTTTATATCATTTATTTTCACCGAAGTCACTATAATAATTATTAAATATATTTACAATTGCATTATTTGATGTTATGAGTTCATTACTCACCTCTAATGTCTCTATTGCTGAGTTAGGTTTTCGATTTGGGCAAATACTATTAACTGCGTTCCACAATCCCCTAGAAGAATTTGGACTATTCTCTATGATTCTATTCGCATATTCTTTTTTAGATGTTTTAATGTTCTTTCTGTGTTCTTTAAGCACCTATAATTTTGTTTTAGTATCATATTTTCAGGATGTACCTTCAGTTCTCTATACGTTTTATTTCTTTCATTTATCATATTTAGTATTTCTGGGGTAATCCATGACTTTTTAGTTTTTTTCGTATTTACTTTGATAGTATTTGTGTGTAACTGGATATATTTAGTTAGGTTTTCTATAAATTTTTCCATAATCAAATCGACATTTTCCGAATCATAAATATCGATCCACTGTTCTTAGATTTTGATAGTTGATATATTTTTTATACTTATTTTGCTGAATCTTGTCGGTAGAAATTGACTCATAGTTGTAGAAAACTGCGATCGGAAAATGATCTATCAGTTATATCATAATTGAAAATATGTGGTCTATACATGTTTAACTACTAGGTCTTGTGACTTGATTTATATACGGAATGAAATTAAATGAGTTAAACACATTTTTGTAATCATCAGAATCATTAGTGTTTTCCAGTAGATCGATATTCATGTCTCCAATGACAATATGGAATTTATTTTGTTTCCTTAACTGGAGATAATCATAAAGCTCTGTAATGAAGTTATTTTTATCTGTACTGGGTGATCTGTAAATAGCTGTTACGACCAATTCAATTCTGTTAACAATAATATGTAATTCAATGGCAGTACTCTGGGCAACCCGAACAATATTATAATTGTATTTTATATTACATTTAATAAACACTAAGATCCCATCATTTTTGTTTAATGTTCCTTCACTGTAGACATTGCTGTAACCTGGAATAGTGTATTCACCCTTATCGAAGATAGTGAAAGTTTCCGTTAAAATTATTATTTCATATTGCTCAGAAAACTGATTAAGAAATATCAGACACTCATCGTAATTCTTTGCTACACTTCTGATATTCAGATGTAAGATTTTAAAATTCGGATGTTCATGAGTCAAATAGGTTTGGTTAAAATTTTGTATATCATATATGAGTTTTCCTGATATTTCCTCATTTTCATAATTTGCAATAAATGGATCCAGTTTTAAAATTAATTATTTCTATTTCTTGATGAACGTTTTCTCTCTCTAATTGGGGTAGGATTTTTAGGTTTACCCTTATTTTTTAGTTCATCTGCTTTCGTTTTTCTCAGTTCAGCTCCTACGTTTTTTCGTACTTCCTTTTTTTTCTTCGGTCTGTTGTATTATATCATCATCTAATTGTGTTGTATTTTCAGCTATTTCAAAATTATCAGGCCTATCTTTTCTTGGAGTTTCCGGCTCGCTGTGCGTTTGTTTTGTTTCAACAGCTGCCTGATCCTCTTCAAATCCAACAATTTCCTCAACTGTGTATACTATATTGTTTCTATAGAGTTTTTCGCCCTTTTTATTGCAACGATCTTGGGTTGTGTCTCTTAATGTCTTCAGATAATTCTTGAGTATTTTATTTCTCTCCTGCTGAATTTTAGTCAAATCAGGTACTATTGATGTTACTCCCCTTGAGCTTCTTGCAGCTCTTTAAAATATCAATTTTCGCAAGAGTAGATGTTAATTCTACCTTGATCGGAGCTTTTTGGCCTTTTCCAAATAAACAGTTCGATGTGGGCCACAAGTTTATTTCTGTATGTTGTATCTATGGGTTATTAGATTATTGGCCATACCTAACTGCACGTCAAACATATACGTGTGGAATGCCCACTCTTTACTACACAAGTAAGTGTATTTGGTCTAAAATTCAGCACAAGAGAAATGCTAATAGATATAATATCAATTTAATGTTGACTTGTAATTTCATTTCATCACCTCGTATAATGTAACCATTTATTAACCTGGTATAATGAAACATTTTATTATTAATTCACTATTGTATCAATAACTGTAACTCGTGCTGATGGCCATAGCTGTCTCATGCACGTTAAGCTCCCGGTTAAGCTAAATAAAAAAATATAAAATATGTATTATCTAATTTTTTCATGTAATCTATACCGTTTGTAACTAGTAGTTAATAAGAGACCATGTGTCAATGATCTAAGCTGTCGAGACAGGTTAATATGAATAAAAAAAATTCTCTTACCTCCGTATATGAATGTAATTTTTCGATAAGAATAAATGAAACCGCTATTGTCCAATGCCATATTTTAATTTTTGCTCAACATCGAATATTCAATTTGATCGACTAAATGTTTAGGTTAATCTAATTTTTCACGAATGTTAACAGAAGTGTTTTTATTTACTCCTCGTATAAAGTTTAATACCAATATAACATGAAAAAGTATATAGTTAACGCGAAATTTCAATGATTTACGAGGTAACGTATGCCGACAGAGCTCCGTCAAGCTGCCCCCCCCCCCGGTTAGATTTTTGTTACCAAAATGCTAGCACACATAAAGGGCACCTAGCACAACCTATCACAACAATTTTTATAGCCAGCACACCAGCAGCTCACAATAAAAATACTTTGGATTCGGGTGGGGCCAGGTTAACGCTAGCCCCCCTGGTTGGAATTTTTTCGCCAAAATGCTAGCACAGATAAAGGACACCTAGCACAACCTAGCACACCATTTTTTATAGCTATCACACCAACAGCTCACAATAAAAATGCTTTGGAATTCGGGTAGGGCCAGGTTAACGCTAGCCCCCTCCGGTTGGAATTTTTTCGCCAAAGTGCTAGCACAAAGAAAAGACACCTAGCACAACCTAGTACCAAATTTTTAATAGCTAGTACATCAACAATGCTTTTGAATTCAGGGGGTGGGGGGCGACTGCAAAATAATGCTATGGTTACACGAATGAATGAAAATGTTGGATGTATTTGTCCCTAAACATCATTTTCCTATAAAAAATGGCCCCTAAAAAGATGTTGCCAGATTGTGCGTGATATCTATATTTTCCCATCTAGCAGGGTATTTGATTAATTAATAATTAACTATTGTTTAATTAATAATTATCTATTTATTTTC
The DNA here is from genome assembly GCA_963921935.1 of Galeruca laticollis. Classification (NCBI taxonomy): domain Eukaryota; kingdom Metazoa; phylum Arthropoda; class Insecta; order Coleoptera; family Chrysomelidae; genus Galeruca; species Galeruca laticollis. Next base: position 57,824,511 of record OY998177.1, read on the forward strand.
CAATAATGCTAAAAAACGAAAGAATACAAAAAACCTTCACTGCTAAAAATAATTTTGTTAAAATCATAGTAATTTTAATAAAACATAATAATTAAATTCAACCATTTAGTCACGGAATCAGAAACAATCCGTGCACGAATAAGTTGCAAATTACGTCACACTATAAAAAAGGCAACGACAAACGTTTGCGTACAGACATGTTGGATAAATAAATGTCCAAAAAAGCGAAGCCGTGTTGGATATGTCCTTTGGACAAAGTTGTGTAATCTGGGAAGGGGCGGCTGAGATCCCTAAAAATGTTCCAATATATTGAGAATACATGTTTTAGACTGATTGTGGTTCACTGTAGTCCTTATTTTAAAGAAACACTCAAACTTTATATTTAAATTTGCCAGAATATTTATTGCCGAAGTTGATGTTTAATTAACCATTGTAATGATAACACATTTTGCATTTCACTATCAGATTTTTTTTAAATTCCCAAGTTAACTTAGAACGTGCAGCTTTTAATTCTTAGAGCCAGTTAATCAGAGCTTCAAATATTTCTGTGGCATATCATAAGACACCAACACTACTATGTATTTTTCAAAGTTTTTAATATGTAACTGGCAATGTATGTTTGTTCGGTTGCAATCTTGCAACTCAGTTTTGAAGCAGATATCTTCAGCCGATTGATTCGAAATTCTGTATAAACGTCTAGTTTGCATGCCAATCCATGATTAGGTATGTGACGTCATTCTAAATTCAACATGGCGGATCACCAAAGTTGCCGGACTAAAGAAAGTGGACTAATTTTTTTGCTTTCTTACAATATGGGTATTAAATGGAAGGCAGCAAAATTGATGACATAGGTATTTTTATTTCTCTAAAAACTAGGTATAATCCATCTGAGGTTCTCATCGGCCTTTTTAAAAGGGTCGTCATAGTTGTAGAAAACTGCGATCGGAAAATGATCTATCAGTTATATCATAATTGAAAATATGTGGTCTATACATGTTTAACTACTAGGTCTTGTGACTTGATTTATATACGGAATGAAATTAAATGAGTTAAACACATTTTTGTAATCATCAGAATCATTAGTGTTTTCCAGTAGATCGATATTCATGTCTCCAATGACAATATGGAATTTATTTTGTTTCCTTAACTGGAGATAATCATAAAGCTCTGTAATGAAGTTATTTTTATCTGTACTGGGTGATCTGTAAATAGCTGTTACGACCAATTCAATTCTGTTAACAATAATATGTAATTCAATGGCAGTACTCTGGGCAACCCGAACAATATTATAATTGTATTTTATATTACATTTAATAAACACTAAGATCCCATCATTTTTGTTTAATGTTCCTTCACTGTAGACATTGCTGTAACCTGGAATAGTGTATACACCCTTATCGAAGATAGTGAAAGTTTCCGTTAAAATTATTATTTCATATTGCTCAGAAAACTGATTAAGAAATATCAGACACTCATCGTAATTCTTTGCTACACTTCTGATATTCAGATGTAAGATTTTAAAATTCGGATGTTCATGAGTCAAATAGGTTTGGTTAAAATTTTGTATATCATATATGAGTTTTCCTGATATTTCCTCATTTTCATAATTTGCAATAAATGGATCCAGTTTTAAAATTAATTATTTCTATTTCTTGATGAACGTTTTCTCTCTCTAATTGGGGTAGGATTTTTAGGTTTACCCTTATTTTTTAGTTCATCTGCTTTCGTTTTTCTCAGTTCAGCTCCTACGTTTTTTCGTACTTCCTTTTTTTTCTTCGGTCTGTTGTATTATATCATCATCTAATTGTGTTGTATTTTCAGCTATTTCAAAATTATCAGGCCTATCTTTTCTTGGAGTTTCCGGCTCGCTGTGCGTTTGTTTTGTTTCAACAGCTGCCTGATCCTCTTCAAATCCAACAATTTCCTCAACTGTGTATACTATATTGTTTCTATAGAGTTTTTCGCCCTTTTTATTGCAACGATCTTGGGTTGTGTCTCTTAATGTCTTCAGATAATTCTTGAGTATTTTATTTCTCTCCTGCTGAATTTTAGTCAAATCAGGTACTATTGATGTTACTCCCCTTGAGCTTCTTGCAGCTCTTTAAAATATCAATTTTCGCAAGAGTAGATGTTAATTCTACCTTGATCGGAGCTTTTTGGCCTTTTCCAAATAAACAGTTCGATGTGGGCCACAAGTTTATTTCTGTATGTTGTATCTATGGGTTATTAGATTATTGGCCATACCTAACTGCACGTCAAACATATACGTGTGGAATGCCCACTCTTTACTACACAAGTAAGTGTATTTGGTCTAAAATTCAGCACAAGAGAAATGCTAATAGATATAATATCAATTTAATGTTGACTTGTAATTTCATTTCATCACCTCGTATAATGTAACCATTTATTAACCTGGTATAATGAAACATTTTATTATTAATTCACTATTGTATCAATAACTGTAACTCGTGCTGATGGCCATAGCTGTCTCATGCACGTTAAGCTCCCGGTTAAGCTAAATAAAAAAATATAAAATATGTATTATCTAATTTTTTCATGTAATCTATACCGTTTGTAACTAGTAGTTAATAAGAGACCATGTGTCAATGATCTAAGCTGTCGAGACAGGTTAATATGAATAAAAAAAATTCTCTTACCTCCGTATATGAATGTAATTTTTCGATAAGAATAAATGAAACCGCTATTGTCCAATGCCATATTTTAATTTTTGCTCAACATCGAATATTCAATTTGATCGACTAAATGTTTAGGTTAATCTAATTTTTCACGAATGTTAACAGAAGTGTTTTTATTTACTCCTCGTATAAAGTTTAATACCAATATAACATGAAAAAGTATATAGTTAACGCGAAATTTCAATGATTTACGAGGTAACGTACGCCGACAGAGCTCCGTCAAGCTGCCCCCCCCCCCGGTTAGATTTTTGTTACCAAAATGCTAGCACACATAAAGGGCACCTAGCACAACCTATCACAACAATTTTTATAGCCAGCACACCAGCAGCTCACAATAAAAATACTTTGGATTCGGGTGGGGCCAGGTTAACGCTAGCCCCCCTGGTTGGAATTTTTTCGCCAAAATGCTAGCACAGATAAAGGACACCTAGCACAACCTAGCACACCATTTTTTATAGCTATCACACCAACAGCTCACAATAAAAATGCTTTGGAATTCGGGTAGGGCCAGGTTAACGCTAGCCCCCTCCGGTTGGAATTTTTTCGCCAAAGTGCTAGCACAAAGAAAAGACACCTAGCACAACCTAGTACCAAATTTTTAATAGCTAGTACATCAACAATGCTTTTGAATTCAGGGGGTGGGGGGCGACTGCAAAATAATGCTATGGTTACACGAATGAATGAAAATGTTGGATGTATTTGTCCCTAAACATCATTTTCCTATAAAAAATGGCCCCTAAAAAGATGTTGCCAGATTGTGCGTGATATCTATATTTTCCCATCTAGCAGGGTATTTGATTAATTAATAATTAACTATTGTTTAATTAATAATTATCTATTTATTTTCCAATAATGCTAAAAAACGAAAGAATACAAAAAACCTTCACTGCTAAAAATAATTTTGTTAAAATCATAGTAATTTTAATAAAACATAATAATTAAATTCAACCATTTAGTCACGGAATCAGAAACAATCCGTGCACGAATAAGTTGCAAATTACGTCACACTATAAAAAAGGCAACGACAAACGTTTGCGTACAGACATGTTGGATAAATAAATGTCCAAAAAAGCGAAGCCGTGTTGGATATGTCCTTTGGACAAAGTTGTGTAATCTGGGAAGGGGCGGCTGAGATCCCTAAAAATGTTCCAATATATTGAGAATACATGTTTTAGACTGATTGTGGTTCACTGTAGTCCTTATTTTAAAGAAACACTCAAACTTTATATTTAAATTTGCCAGAATATTTATTGCCGAAGTTGATGTTTAATTAACCATTGTAATGATAACACATTTTGCATTTCACTATCAGATTTTTTTTAAATTCCCAAGTTAACTTAGAACGTGCAGCTTTTAATTCTTAGAGCCAGTTAATCAGAGCTTCAAATATTTCTGTGGCATATCATAAGACACCAACACTACTATGTATTTTTCAAAGTTTTTAATATGTAACTGGCAATGTATGTTTGTTCGGTTGCAATCTTGCAACTCAGTTTTGAAGCAGATATCTTCAGCCGATTGATTCGAAATTCTGTATAAACGTCTAGTTTGCATGCCAATCCATGATTAGGTATGTGACGTCATTCTAAATTCAACATGGCGGATCACCAAAGTTGCCGGACTAAAGAAAGTGGACTAATTTTTTTGCTTTCTTACAATATGGGTATTAAATGGAAGGCAGCAAAATTGATGACATAGGTATTTTTATTTCTCTAAAAACTAGGTATAATCCATCTGAGGTTCTCATCGGCCTTTTTAAAAGGGTCGTCAAACCAAGTCTATCGTTAAAATTTGAATCATTTTCATATTGCCGTTTTTATGGGTCTTAACAGTGAATAAAATTCTTGTAGGTACATCCAAACCGGCCGAATCAGATGTTCGGGTTAAGAACGGGTTTCCCCGAAGGATTGATGGTTGTAATAATATTTATTCTTTGTAATAATATTACAAGCAACATGGACTATATAAGTAAAACTAATGATCTAACTATTTTCATGAGTGTAATTCGATAGAATATTTCTCGATTAGACGACATAAAACTGTATTATTGCGAAATTTAAATTATTTAAACAACATTACATGGTATTTAATTACCCTTTTTGGTTCATTTTCAATCACTTATTTTTGGGCTCAACTTGAAGAATCGTTTTCAAACCGTGACATTTTTATGATATTTTAATTTAAAATTATGATAATAGCAACAATTGTTACTTAGACGTTACTTAGATACAGACTTAAAAGGGAAATTTTCGGCACTGCCGGAGAGTTATCTCCGGAAAGAAGTTATCTCCGAAAAGATCCTGCTTCGTTTGGAATTTTTTCCATATGAGTGGAATATTCCGAAAATTTTTCGTAACTACAGTAAGAAACAATTAAACCAGCCGTTTTACATATATATTCAACCTATTCATTTATCCATTTATTTATACATCGAGTAAGTATAGCGTTATTTCACTGACCTCCGTCTCACTCCCCAGAATTAAAAGTGTAGTTGCTGTGCTAGCTATGAAAAATGGTGTGCTAGATTGTGATAGGTGTCCTTCGTTTGTGCTAGCATTTTGGCCAGAGGTAGCTAGCGTTAACCTGGCCCCACCCGCATTCCAAAGCATTTTTATTGTAAGCTGTTGGTGTGCTAGCTATAAAAAAATGGTGTGCTAGGTTGAGCTAGGTGTCCTTTATCTGTGCTAGCATTTTGGCGACAAAATTCCAACCGGGGGGGCTAGCGTTAAACTGGCCCCACCTGAATTCAAAAGCAATTTTATTGAGAGCAGTTGGTGTGCTAGCTATGAAAATTGTTGTGCTAGGTTGTGCTAGGTGCCCTTTATGTGTGCTAGCATTTTGATAGAAAAAATCTAACTGGGGGGTGGGGTGTAGCTTGACGGACCTTGCCGACAGAGTGATTTTGTCAGATTATTTTTTGATTCCATCAAATAGAATTTATTCATAAGAAACTTAAACGTTCGAGCAAGCTCTCGCTTGCTTAAACATTCTTACGTTAATAAAATGCTATTTAAAAAACTTATACAATAAATAACTATTAACAACTGTAAAATATCTGTTTTCTTTTTGGTTTCTTTCCGTAGTATTAATTAACAAATTAAAGATATTTTAATTATACACAACTCGTAGAAATATTTACATTCAGGCATAAACGCGATCAAGTTGTAAAGTTTGGAAAAATCACATTTATTGGTTGTAAAAATTTATTGCGCATAAAAATTACTTCAAATTATTATTTGACCCCTCTAACATATTTTACGATGTATTTGATTTTGTAAACGTCTAAAGATAATTAAAACATTGTGTAAAACGATGAACAGGAAATAAGTTAATAAAAAGTTAATTCAATTTTACACACAGTAAAATAAGGTCTGAAATCAAAATTTCTTACAGAACTTTGCATTTTTGATATAATGTAGTTTCAAAGATACAACAATAATGTGTTAAGGTTTCAGTGTCTGCAACCCCCGGCAAGGGTTGATAAAAAATTTAATAAGTATTTTTTCGCAATTACTCGAAAACACTGAAAGTTAGACACAAATATTCTTATCAAAAATTGTAGAGTTTAAAATTTTACATAAAAAATACCTCCTGATTTTTTTCCTTTTTTCAAAATTAAATGAGTGAGGAAAGATTAAGGGGTGGCAGTAAATTTTAAAAAATCGTAAGTTGTAGAAAAATTAACACATCAATTTTTCTTAACTGCTTAAAAAATGCAATCTTCAATTCTAGAGATAGATACAGAGTTTTTTTGTTGTTGGAAAAAATATAACAATTTGAAAATTTCAAATGGAATTTTATATATTTTTTTATTAATTTAACGTGTCTTGAGTGCTGAGGCCATTGACACTGTTGCAATATTTCATACATTTTAGGTAAAACAGTTACGAAATTCGATACATTTTAGGTAGAACGTGTTAGATGTGATATATTAAAATTGTGTCTTTTAGGTAGGATAGCACTCTATTTATTTCACTAAATTTCAAGATATCACTAAGTGGTTCTTTTATGTTGTGTTTCTGCTGTTAGATTTGGTAGGGGGGATGCGAGATTTTAATGCCTAGGGCACTTGTGAAATTATCAAAAATTAGGCTTCGTGAATGGTTGCTTTGAAGTCAGTTTGAATTAATGGGCGAGAACAGATATCTGCTAATTTCAGTAGTACCTAACTTAGGATTTTCGTGATTTAAAATTTTAGTAATGTGTATATTTGATATATACCTATATAATGATTATTTAGGGGATATTCACAAAAAATGTTAACTAAAAAATAAATAAATACCTACATGATATTTCTACTGTTAAATTCTTTAGTAAAAAATGTAGGTGCTAGCATATTTAATGTATAGAGCTAATAAACTATTCAGCAAAAATTTATAAGAAGGCTGCATGAGTTTTCAACATATTGATATTGTTTAAATTATTACATTTTCCTATCTCAGAGATGATATATAAAGTCTGTGTTCAAGAATGTAAATTCTTTTATTTTGTATTTACTGTAGATGTAAGAATGTGAATTATGGCTAATATGTCGGCTATCTATTTGACAATATAAAATCTTTTTAACTTCTGTTGATATTGTTAGGAATTTAAGGGTATCATTTCTTTTATGCCTGTGACAATCGGTGGTATGAATAAAAACGAAGTACATGCTAATACTAGAAGTATTAGCATTTTCTATAAAGTAGGTACTTCAAAACTAAGAAGAAACTACATTTCAAAGTAGATACTTTTAATTGTTCTGGAAGTTACTATACTAAGTAGCACTATCGTGAAAATGACGAAAGTATTTACTGCAATTTGAAGTAGCGACTTCTTAAAGCAGATACTTCGATTTCAAGAAGAAATTGTAGTATTTGCTTAACGTTAGCGAAGTTGATATCATAGCAGCTTCTTGAGAATTCTACGGTTAGTTTTGTTTGAAAATGTATGGAATACACAGAAGAAAAATATACAGTGCAAAACGACACGTTAATGATGATATTTTGCATCATAAAATGTTCCGGAAACATCTCACCAAGTCAAACATATCGTTTCTTAGTTTGTTATTCCAGTCAAGTACGCGGGTTCAAAGTCGAAACTCATCGTTTCTAAAGCGAAGTTAAGTTATTAAGTCAAACATACGAAATAGCAGACTGATATAGCCCCCGTATCCGACGCTGTCTAAGCCATGTATGAAAGTTAAAATTTAGACGGTTGTGCAGGGATTTCTTAGAACTGTTTACGATGTTTTGTGACTATATTATCTAGACATTGTTTTGTGACCAGTCTTATCTAGAAAATTCCAGACAGCCGATTGTTTTTGTTTAAGCCGCAATCTAGAATTATCTAGTAAAAAAGGCACTAATATATAAAGGACCGACAAGCGAGAAAAGGCAGTTTATAATTTGACATCGTGAGATAAACAGTAAGAACGTGAATATAAACAGTAGTGAAGTGTTCATATAAATTAGTTTATGTGCATATACTGTGTATATAATATAAATTAGTGAATAGTTTCGTGAATAAAGAAATTAAGTGAGTGAACTTGGCGTATGTATGTATTTATCACACCCGTCAAGATAAACTGTTTTAAATAAATAAGAAAAACATTACATTGGTGTCAGGTGTGGGGTAGTATAAATAAATTGTTACGTAAAAATGGCCAAGAGACTATGTGACCTGAAAGTGACGGAACTAAGAGCAGAATTGGAAAATCGTGAGTTAGGAACGTCCGGTAAGAAAAGTGAATTAGTAGGAAAACTTAAAGTGGCACTGGGAAATGACGGGTTTCATCCAGAAACAGTTTTATTTAATGACGAGGCTTCCTCCTTAATCTCGTTAATTTCTGATATGAAGAATTATTTTTCTGATATGAAGAACGATATTTCTACTATGAGGAATGATATTTCTGCTAATATGGACGAAAAGACTTCAACTATAAAGAGCGATATTTCCACTGTGAAGAACGATATTTCTACTAATATGGACGAGAAGATGTCCACTATGAAGAATGGCATTTCTGCCGATATCTTATCGTTGAAAAATAACATTGCTGCTGACGTCGAGAATAAAATTTCATCTCTAAAATGGGATATTAAGGATAAGATGACAACGATGGACGAGAAAATCGAGAATAAGATGACAACGATGAACGAGAAAATGAAATCAGACATTGAAAAAAGATGACAACGATAAATGAGAAAATTAAGGAATTAGTGAGAAATATGGCAGATTTAAGAACATAAGACACGCCAGCAGAAGAAAAGAAGATTGCACATATAAAACCCTGCAAGCCCAAAATAAACTCCAGGGTGGAAGACATTGGCAGTTTTGCACGAGTCAAGGCCCTGGAAAGACATCGTGGACCAATTATGTGAAACAGTTTGAAGCAGCTGTTAGAGTGAATAATTGATCTGACAGGGAGAAGGCAGTGAACTTAACTATCGCGCTTAGGGGAGATGCCTTATATGTACTCCAGACGATACCTCTAGAAGAAACAGATGATTTCGAGCAGCTCAAGAAGAGGTTGGATATGCGATATAGTCCCGAACATCTAAAGCACTTGTACCAATACCAGCTGAAGAACCGAAGACAGTAACGTGACGAAACCCTTCAAGAGTATGAAGTGGATATTACCCGACTAATTCGATTCGCTTATACATCAGCACCAGAGAACATAATGGAATGTCTGGGCATCCAGGCTTTTATTGATGGCTTACGTGACCCCAATATGCAGAGGACGCTTCGTTTAGCCCATTCAAAAACATTAGTCGATACATTGACTGCTGCTCTTGAATATGAAGCAGCAACGATGACTTCGAGATACAACAAAGGTAGGGCCATACAGGAAGAAGGTAGACTTGACCAGATCGACAACTCGTTGAAAGGTATGATAGACAAGAAGCCAAATAAAATCAGGTGCTGTAATTGTGGCGAGCTAGAGCATGCACGCAGTTCGTGTAAGCGTCCTACGACTCCTGCAAACCACGAACCTCTTAAATGCAAAGCAGCCACGAAGGGCTCGCGGTACAACAAAGGACCATGCAGGAAGAAGATGACGATGACAGACTTGACCAGATCGTTGAATTGTTGAAAGGCATGGCAGACGAGAAGCCGAAGAAGATCAAATGCCGGAAATGTGGCGAGCTAGAGTACGTATGCATCGGTCTAAGCGCCCCAAGACTCCTGCAACCCATGAACTCCAGTCACAGGAGAAATCAGACACTAGCGAACACCAAGCTGATGTGAATCACCGAAAAGCCGACTCTCTGCCTAGACGGTTATGCCCTGTAGACTATTCTCACTGCAACAAGTCGAAATCTAAGGAAGTTGCAGTTTCAAGCATTACGGTAGTCAATGAAGAATGGTCACCCACCAGGATCAGAGAAGATCAGAAGAATGATCCTTACCTATAGAAGAGTCGGCAATGGAAGGAAGAAAATCGCATGGCAAGAAGTGTCAAGATTTTCACCGACATTCAAGGCATATTGTGCTCAGTGGGACTCCTTTGTACTGGAAGAAGGGCTGTTGAAAAGAGTCCTTGAAAACGATGAGGGTTCCGAGATGAGGAGACAGCTAGTTATCCCTAGAATGAGAGTAGCTGAGGTACTGAAGAAGTTACACGACAGTCCATCGGGAGGCCCTCTGGGAGTGAAGAAAACCCTTCAGCGAGTCCGTGAAAGGTTTTATTGGATGAACAGCTCCGACGATGTGAAGGACTGGTGTAAGAAATCTACGATTTGTGCTACGAGTAATGGACCACATCGTAAGAGAAAGGCACCTATGAAACAGTATAATGTTGGAAGCCCTTTCGAAAGGATTGCTTTAGACATCGCTGGACCATTTCCGACGACAGAAAATGGTGGTTATAATAGATTATTTCACAAAGTGGGTGGAAATTAACGCGATCCCGAATCAAGAGGCCACAACTGTCGCGGATGTATTGGTGAAAGAGTTTATCAGCCGATATGGGGTGCCTTTGTCAGGCCACAGGGACCAGGGAAGAAGTTTCGAAAGCCATATATTCCAGGAGATTTGCGACAAGCTGGGAATGAAAAAAACCAGGACAAAAGCACTACATCCAGAGTCAGATGGAATAGTCGAGAGAATGAACAGAACTATTGGAAAATAACTGTCCAAAGTATTTTCCAGACATTAGAGAGATTGGGACCAGTATCTTCCTCCGCATTGGCTTATCGATCTGCCGTCAATGAGTCCACGGGTGAAACGCCTGCGATAATCCTGTTTGGACGTAAAATGAGGCTTCCTTGTGACCTGGAATTTGACTGTCGGCCTGGAGAAGATCTAGCAGGAGAAGGCTACGTGATCCAATTGAGAAAACAGGTGGACGATATTCATGAATCAATGCGAACAAATCTTCAAGTTGCCAGCGACAGAATGAAAAGTCGGTACGATGCGCAGGCCACAGTAGGCGGTTTTAAAGATGGGGAAAAAGTCTGGTTACACAAGCCGACGAGGAGAACAGAATTTTCCACAAAATTACAAAAATCCTGGAAAGGTCCATACTTAATCAAGATAAGGATCAATGATGTTATATATCGCATAAGCAAGATCCCCAACGGAAAACCAAAAGTAGTTCACCAAAACCAACTAGCGCCATTCGAAGGAGACCATGATCTAGATAAAGGAGTAAACCATATTCGAGATATGTCTGACCCTACCTCCGATGATATTATGGGCGCGTACGGAGGTACCGGGAAAGCTAAATATGGAGACACTTCAGAACAACGACAAGATTTGTTCACTCTCCCGAAAGATTATTCACTGGCATACAAATCACCGCCCGTGCCAAGAACACACGAGGGTTGGCAACCGTCTTTCGAAAAAAGTTCGGGCAATTAGAAAAACTTGAAGGCCAGATTCCAGCCCCTGGCAAGACACTGAGACTCAAACACAATTCGCGGTACGACTTCTACCTGGTAACTAGAAACGAACTTCCAGATCGTTCCACCTACCGGAATGTGTGGGAAACGCTACGAAGCATTCGAGATCAAGTGCTGGAATCTTACGTGAAGAAACTAGCAATGCCCAGGATAGAGAGCAACCAGTTGGATTGGTGATTCATCAGGAACATGATAGAGGTGATCTTCCAAGATACGGGTGTCCACATATTAATTTGCAGCTATACCCCTCGTTATCGGTACGCGTTGAAGACGGTGCCCTGTTATTTCCATACGACCGGAAAATGCAGACGCGGGTCCAGTTGCCGATTTAAACATCCAGTTCCGGCTACACAGAAATTCCAGGAGGAACTTTCTTTTAAGGAGGGGGTAATGTTACGAAATAGCCGACTGTTGTAGTCCCTGAATCCGACTCTGTCTAAGCCATGTATGAAAGTTTGAATTTTGGTGGATGTGCAGGGATTTCTTAGAACTGTTTACTTTTTTGTGTGACTATCTAGATCTAGACATTGTTTTTGTGACCAGTCTTATCTAGAGAATTCCAGGGAGCCGACCAGCGGGAGAAGGTAGTTTATAATTTGACATCGTGAGATAAACAGTAAACAAGTGACTATAAACAGTAGTGAAGTGTTTATATAAATTAGTTTAAGTGCATATACTGTGTTTATGATATTAATTAGTGAATAGTTTAGTGAATAAATAAATTAAGTAAGTGAACCTACCGTGTATATGAATTTATCCCACCTGTCAAGAGAAACCGTTTTAAATAAACAAGAAAAAACATTACAATACTGCTTCTTAGTTAGTATTCAAGTCAAGCACGTGTATTCAAAGTTGAAACTCATAATTTCTACGTGAAGATAAGCCACTTAGTCAAACATACCGTTTCTTAGTCCGTATTCAAGTAATACCAGAGTAGAGATATACAGTCGTTACCTCATCAAGTCGAAACATAACGTTTTTCCGAAATCATAAAGTTCAGGGATTACCTTCTGATCTTAATACTGTCAAAGTTCAGACAATAATGAATTTGTACGATTCATTTGTATATTTGTATATAATAAACTATTAATTTCGACATTAACGTTGTCAGAATAAGATTACTAATATAGTTGAAGACGTCTACTACAGCCGACAAAGTTTAACTAATTAATAATCAAAAACAGTCTCCATATGTGCACCCACTGATCACTAGCCGTGAATAACTTAATTTGCACGAAATTTAAATTTAATTTAAAATAGTTTAGACTTTCATTAAGTTGGAAAACATATTTTTTATACTAATTGGATAAAAATACTCTATTAGTAAAATTATTTCCTTAAATAGATTGTCTCATCTGAAATAATTTTTTTTATAAAGTTTAAAATAGATTGAAGTTTTTATTTGTTTTTCAAATTTTCTGGTAGAAGAACAATTAAACTACTAAGGGATTTTCTTCAAAATAAGGTATTTCTGGTGTACTCTCTCCAGTTTAACTTAATTACGTATCCAAATAATGAAATAGGTACATTAATTTATCTAATTCCGCTATCAAATGTGACACTTTAAGTTACTCCTTGACATTAGGAAACGTCACATTTTTCATAACCTTCATATATCAATTATGAAAGGTAGTTATGTAAAAACTTTACGCAGCTGTTTAAGTTCCAAAGAATAATTTATCGATTACTGTAAAAACTGACAATTATTCCATTATTTAAACTGACAATTATCTCATTATTTTAATTCAATAATATTTTAAGATTTATAAACATTGAAAACAACATTAGGGGAAATGCGGGTAAAATGACATACTTAGTGTTTGTCTCCACAAAATCTATGTCTATGTAAAGATGAATACAAAATTTTTTTGTAAAGTGGTAACTGGTAGTATTTTCTATGATCTAAGGCACTAAGATTACTAGTGGTATAAAACACTTTATTGCAAGTACAAAAAACAAAAATTTTGTCAAAAAACCATCTTGCCCACCCGGGGCGGCCAATATGAAATACAATAAAAAACTAAAATAGCTAAGTACTATGCTACTCAACAAACAAAATGAGCATCACTAAAATATCAGTCAATAATTTTTGCACAGGTCGTAAATAAAAATTTTTGATTTTGGCGACACACTTGCGCATTCTGCATGTGCCCATTTTTCACAAAATTGGCACCGTAACCACTATTCCTTAGATTTTGACCTACTGAAGAGGTCATTACAATAGATACATGCACAGTCATCTTCTTCGTCGCTACCACCGAAGGGATCTTCTTCGCCACTTAATTCATCTTTCATTCGTTTTTTTCTTACCACATTTCTCTTGCTCATTCTCTGTTGCTCTTGTTTCTTTTCTTTTTCTTATTCGAGAAGGCTTTTGAGGTGGGGACTTTCGGTTAATACATCTTCATAGCCACCAGTTTTGCGCTTAACAGCTTTTCTTTTATTACTCTGAGGAACTGGTGAGAGATCCTTCAGGATAGCCTCAATATGAATTTCTTGTGAAGTAGATGGACAATCTTGGTCATTATTTGCTGACTCTTTCATATAGTGATCATCAACATTTGGTAGTTCTCTTTCAGCAGCAGGTGCATATTCTGGCAAATCGGTAGTTAGACTAGGCAAAAACTTATGTTCTGGAAAAATATTGGAATTAAAAGGTGATATCCCCGTTGAACGAAAACCACTTGATGCGTTCTCTAGTGTTGCTGTTTTTTCATATGCGAGTTTAAAAAGTTTGGATACTTGATAAATGCTAACAGTACGACCGGGATTCTCTTTCAACCATTGTGTGACTTCTTGGTCGTAATACATATGGAGGGAGCCAAAAAATGCAACGTCCAAAGGTTGGAGGCGATGTGTACAGTGTGCAGGCAAGCAAAGTAGTATCACAAAACTCTTTTTAGAAAATTCCAAAGCTTCGTAGCTTTTATGACTTGAATGACCGTCAAGAATTAATAAAGCTTTATTCTCGAAATTTGGTCTGACATGCTCAACAAAATGTCGCATCCATATTTGGAACAAATCCCCCGTCATGTAGCTAGTTTCATTATGTAGTCTTAACGTCCCTACTGGTGCCCCGTCATACAAGGCAGGATTACATTTTTTCCTGGGAAATATTATTGCTGGTGGTACGTATGTCCCTCCAGAGCTAAAGCAGGCCACAATGGTTGTATGGACACCTCTCTCTGCACTTGTGAGAACGTCAACTTGCCTTTTGCCTTTCCCGGCGAATACCTTTGGAGGGACTTGAACAGTTGTTATCGCAGATTCGTCCATATTAAAGACCATCGTGTTATGAATTTTATGTTCTTCGATAACTTGTTCAAGTTTATTAAAAAACTTTTCCACCTGGGGTTTATTGAAAGCCTCAGCTCTAGCAAGAGACGTGGCTTCGGGGAGACGCAATGACAATTCAGAGTTACGTTGCCGGAAACCACGTAACCACCCTTTCCCAGCCATCTTATTCTCTTTATTAAAATAATGTTTTATCTTCTTTTTTCTCCATTGAGTACTGATTGTAAGGAGCCCAAATACTTTGTGGCATTTGTAGCAATTTTGTTTTTGTTAAGATCTCGACGGCGGAGGGTAACAGTTGGTACGTTGAAATGTTTACTTGCTTTCAACCAACCCATTTCTCCATTAAGAACAGCTTCTGAAGCTCGTTCCATGTCCGCAACATTCCAATTACCCCTAGTCGTCAATCGTTTATACGAGTAAACCATCTGAAATAATTCTTCATTAGTTATAAAGAAAAGGGCGGGTAAGGTGACATAGTAATTCATTTTACCCGCCATTTTGCTATGTCGTTTTACCAGCCTTGTTGTTTTTTTCTACCAATACTCGTAACAATTAAACAACAATAAAAGCAAAAAAAACAATTTACGTTGTCTGTCGTGAATATTCGTATTATTACTCTAACCTATTCAAAGTAGTGTAAAAAACAATACTTATTGGTGAAATAGTAATTTGAACTATTACTTACATTGGAATCACAAACACCCTTAACACAGATAACGCACTAATTACGTCAAACGTGCATCTATACACTTCAGACTACACTCAGCACAGCGTTGTCAATATTTACGTAAAATGGTAAGGGTTAGGGAACTTTAAGCCGGTTATATTTTCTGTAGGAAACAAAAGCCATTTTGCCCGACTATGTCGTATTACCCGTCACTCCCCTATTAAAGACACATTTATTTAAAGTAAGTCCATTTTCTGGGTGAATATTCTCTTGAACTTCTTGTCTAATATTAATTTCATTTTGAAGCTGTGATATCTACAGAATATTTTCTGAAATTCTTCTCTTATTTTCTAATGAACTCTCAACATAGCCTTCGGCTACAGTGTTGGATTTCCATCCTCCGAGTTGCTCTATTTTCAGAATATCCGCTCCTGAGTCTGCCAGGAGAGACGTTTATGAGCGTCTGAAACAATGTCCCGTGTATCCTTTAACATTAGGTAGACCTAGGTACTGAGCAATCTTTGTTGGTATTTTTCCAATTGTATTTATGCCCACGGGTTCTATGCCACATTTTCCATTATAATATCGCACAAAAAATCTGTCGTCCTTTACAGCTGGACGTCTAATATTTCTAGGTATACTTTTTGAGGAAGTCAACAAGATTGACACCAGCAATATTTCCAGCAGTGACCACAAATTCGCGAATAACATGTGTTTTGATTTCTGGAATTGTAATTTTAAAAAAGGTGCCTTCATCGAATACGTTTCCTTCTCGTAGGAACGTCAGTTCAGCCTTCTTGTAGGCTCCCGCAATTCCTATTATCATTGCGACCTAAGGAACAGATTTATTTAATAATAAATTATAAATATATCGTGAATTAAGTAGTAATTTTGCAAATAGAAATATTTCGTCTTCAACCTCTTTTATAAATCTTCCTATATTCTCCTCCGTCAAAATCTCCGATTTTTTTGCATGGTATCCTGCTGACCGCCTCTTCAGCTAAGCCAAAAGCATAGTGTATTTCTTAATATCGACATTTTTGCGCACTGTGAGTTCAGATCTCCACATTGAATATGTAGTTCACAAAATCGACGCCTTTACTGTTTTCAAATTTTCAAAATAAGCATTTTCTTAACATTTTTCAAATCGTACCATTTTTCAAATTTTCGGTAGGTCAGGGCGTATCTACTTCTTGATTTTTCAGGTATTAAACTATCCACTGCAGCATTTACAGACTCTCCTACTTCAAATGGAATATCTAATTCGCTATCTGAAGACATTTCAAGTAATTACCTCTGACTTGTTTTGACTTATTTTGAAAAATCGATGTTTGCTTCCATAGTAACAATACTTCTAACACTATTTGATTCCACATTAATATTTACATTGTAATTGAAGATTTTATTAAATATTATAAAAGCACGGAATTAGATGAAACGTTGTATGTAAACAAGTTATGAAAACGCGATATTGTTCAACTAACGTAATTTGCAAAACTCGCTGGGGCTCGTTTTGGCAAATATTACGCTTGTTGAACAATATCGCTCTATTCATAATTAATTGCGTAAATAAATATTATTCAATCACTTATCTTGCGTAATTAAATTTATATTTACATTTCCAATATAATATGCAACTTAGATATAAAATATTTCTATGTGTAAAGTAAAAGCATAAATCTAATTAACATAGTATATGTACCTAAATAAATAAAAAAACAGAAAATGTTCACATCTTGCTTAATCACCAAATTAAACAACAGGAAATTAGAAAATCTAAATGAGTGAAAATGAAAAAGCTCCCTACTAAAAAAGTATCAGCAGTATCGATCATTGTATATCTTTGCTCCTGAAAAACATTGAAAAATAAGTTAAGTACCATGCAATATAAATATATAATTTGCCCTACTTTGGCAATTGAACAAAACTGGAACTAAAAATTACTTTTTTCTACTTCCGTTACTAAAACTACATTTAAAGTACGGGTTTGACATGCGCAAAATGACTCTTTCAACACTGGTGTTTAAAATGCAAAAAGTCACATCTCGTCTATCTTTTTTTTTAAACGTCACATCAAGTGTATCTTTTGTATGTTAAATTTCATGTTCCGTGATAATTTTGTTGTTCAGTGTCATTTGAATAGTCAGTCAGCCGTCAGCTATCATCCGCCCTATTATGAATGTAATAAAATATAATATATATATATATATTTATATACATATATAATATAATATAATTTTTTTCGGGCAATTAGAAAAGCTTGAAGACCAGATTCCAACCGCTGGCAAAACACTGAGACTAAAACACAATTCGCGGTGCGTCTTCTATGTGGTAACTAAAAATGAATTTCAAGATCGATCTACCTACCGCGATGTGTGGGAAGCACTTCAAAAACTCCGAGACCATGTGTTGGAATCTAGCGTGAAGAAACTGGCTATGTCTAAGATAGCGAGTATTCAGTTATATTGGCGAGTTATCAGGAACATGCAAGAGGTTATCTTCCAAGATACCGGTGTCCAAATATTAATTTGCAGCTACAACCCCCGTTATCAGTATCCGATGAAGACGGTGTCCTGTTATTTCCATAAGATAGGAAAGTGTACAAATAGGGCCAGTTGCCGGTTCAAACATATCATCTCGGCTACACAAAAGCTCTAAGAGGAACTTCCTCTTAAGGCGGGGTAATGTTACGAAACAGCACACTGGTGTAGTCCCAGTCTTATCTAGACAATTCCAGAGAGGCGATTGTTTTTGTGTTAGCCGCAACCTAGAATTATCTAGTAAAAAAGGCACAAATATATAAAGGCGGGAGAAGTCAGTGTATAAAATGATCTTGTGGAATAAACAAGAATACACCGAAATAGCAAACAGTGAAGTGTTGATATAAACTAATAATTAAGTTTGTGTGTATATAAATTAAATGTAAGCGAATAGTTAAGTGTATATAAATTAAGTGTTAGTGAGTAGTTTAGTGTTTAAATAAATTCGTAAGTAGCCATACCGTGTGTTCAAAGTTCATCCCACCAGTTTACTGTTTAAATAAATAATTTTACGGCTGATTTGTTGACCACCTTTTTAGGCTAAGCACCAAAGGGAACGGTCTGCAAAATTAAAAGAGGTAAATACAACTATCTTTGCGTAGAATATTTATTCGCTAGTGGAAATCTGTCTTTTTTTTACTTATTATGTTGTCTCGATGTCCTTTCGGTTAATATGGCCCACAGAAGTAACGGGTTGAAAGGCACTAGGCCATATAACCCGACAGATGGGTACATTACCCTACTTAATTGAAAAATGACTGAAATTTTTGTTAGTTTTGCGATGGGGAAACTATGCAAGAATTTACGCATGCGATGGTCTCAAGACCAACTTGAGCAGGCCATAGCAGCTGCCAGAACTGGAAAATCTCAAAGAAATGTTTGTACTACATTTCAAATACCTAGGCACACTTTACGGCGATATTTACATCAGGAATTTTCGGATAAGAAATTGGGTCATCCAAGCATACTGAATCGTCAGCAGGAAAGAGATTTTGTGCAGCGGATTAAGCGATACTGTTAAATTGTATTATCGCTCACTCCCAAACTTGTCCGACATCAAATGTTTCGATATTGTGATATGAACAACATTTGCAAAAAAAATTGTTCCTGAGAAGAAATGGTGATTTATCTGTACGAAAGCGCAACCTATGAACCCTGCATGCGCTCAAAAACTGAACAAAGCAGTTATTTCTGACTACTTCATCAAGATATCCGAACTCATGGAAACTACAAACATTAAAGATAAACCTCAAAATTTATATGATATGGATGAGAAAGGCTGTCGCCTCACCTCACCTCACCATCAACAACGTGTTATGTCTGAAAAGGGAACACGACAGGTTAATATGGTTGCGCCTGAGCATTCAAAAAATGTCACCGTTGTGGCTTGTAACACTATGGGCAACTCTATTTCACCTATGATATTGTTTCAAGGAAAAGGTCTAAAGTCAGAATTATGCGATAATTTACCCCATGAATCCCTTGTCCAAATGGCACATAAAGGGTCTATGACGACGCAATTCTTGAATACATTTTTAAGACATTTTTCTGAGTATAAATCAAACTACACTCCTTGTATTTGATGGAGCTTCCAGCCATTTAGATTACGCAATTGCTAAAATAACTGAGTCTCTTGGGATCACATTATTTTGTGTGCTGTCCACTCATGAGCTCCAACCACTAGATAAGGCAGTATTTCGCTCTTTTGAAGCCAACTGAGACCAGGAGCTTTTGAGATATTGGGTAACCTACCCTCAAAGAACCCTAAAAAAAGCTAGATTCAACATAATTTTGTCCCGTGTTTGGCCCAAATGAATGACACCAGAAAATATTATAAGCGGATTTAGAGATACAGGATTGTTTCCTTTAAATCCAGACGCAATACCCGATGTAGCTTTTGCACCTTCTTTAGTAACAGAGCAAGCCATGCCTGATGAAATAAATGCAGACAATAGTGGAAACTTCGAAAGGTCAAACGGTGAGATTCCGTCTGAGGATGATGTTCCATTGGCAGCTAGAATAATTAATCCAGTTTCTTAAGAACCTTCTTCAAATAGATTGAATAAGTCTTTTCACGAATACTTCCTCCTCCTACTGATGGAAAAAATATCGAAGTGAAAAGAATTAGGCGTCAAGCTTTGAATTACAAAGCTCTTTTCTCTAGGAGACATGGCGAATCAGCTATGAAGTCTTCTGATCCGAAGCATCCAGTTCCATCAACATCCAAACAGAAAAGTGTTATCCCACAGTCTACATGTAAGCAAACTATACAGGAGTCACGGTTATGTGCAGCTTGTGATAAAGAGGACCAACTTGACATGCGAATGTGTACAAAATCTCTTACTTGGTACCATGAGGTATGCGTTGGCCTGAAGTCGGACGTTGATGAAGAATTTCAGTGCTGTTGACTTCTTGTTTTAATTTTTACATTCTAAGTTAGTTTTTTTGTGCAAAAGCATGTTAATTTAATTTATTTTTCAAATGTATATTGAAATGTTACTTAAATTCCCTAATTTTTTTGCTGTGTTCATGAAATGTTCCAATATTTGTTTAAAAACAAAATTTGGGCCATATAATCCGACCAGATTGGTAATTTAGCCCTAGAGCAGTGCAAAGGATTTC
Source organism: Galeruca laticollis (assembly GCA_963921935.1). Taxonomy (NCBI): domain Eukaryota; kingdom Metazoa; phylum Arthropoda; class Insecta; order Coleoptera; family Chrysomelidae; genus Galeruca; species Galeruca laticollis. The sequence continues at coordinate 57,845,218 of OY998177.1, forward strand.
TATATATAAATCTATTACGAATCTTTTCTGACCAGGTTAAATTACATAGGTATGTCGACCACATACTTATCTATCATGTGGTTGATAAAAACATTCCGAAACATATTCTGGTTCCATGAAAAAAAAATTATATAAAGGTAAGCCATATTTGCCTACCTACCTTATCTATTTTAAAAGCAGGCATACCAGGCGATGAATACTCACACGTAGTAAGTTTCAGAAGACAAGCCTACATTATACCTCCTACGGATAACTTCGAAATCAAACTTTAATGATAATACCCATTGATGGTAGATCATACTGAATATTTCTCTCCACAGATAGAATGGAATACATCCATTGCAAACTCACTGGTCATGTAGCCCAAAATTGTCCCAACACCCAAAGCGATGAAACTCAATTATATCCTGAACTTCAAATTCCACCTCTCCAACAACCCGAACCAATACAATCAACTCCCCACACTACACAACCTACTAACATATCCCAACATACACAAGAAAGCAGTTCGGCATCCTCACAACATTCCTCAACAAACCTAGCCCCTGATAACGCCCCGGTAGTACAAAAAATATCACGTGCCCTAACAAGCGAATCTAAATCATCAGACCTACAAACTATTAATCTAATCAATGAATGATATGCCACCCCAAATATCAACCGTACCAAAAAAAATCAAAAACAGATCCCACTAGAGCCAATTACAGCCTTACTCTCGAAGAACTCAAAAACCATAATACAAAACTGCTACATAAAAAACGAAAGCTGATTATATATATATTTATATATATATATATATATATATATATATATATATATATATATATATATATATATATATGTGTGTATATATATATATATATATATATAATATAATTTTTTTGACCATGTTTGTGTTGTGGGAGTGTTTATTGTAAGTGATGATACATAATTTTACCGGGAGACTTTTTTGCTGTTTTTAATTATGAATTTTGCTCTGGCTGTAAGATTTTTGGAGTTAATTAGGTTTTCGATTTTTCTAGTTCATCGATATCTGTGGAGTTGTTAACGTCTTCAATGGTTTAGTCAATATTGTTTGTTGGATGGAATTTGGGAAGTATAGTTTTAGTACGGAGAGTAAATTGGGGCCAATCTGCTTGATAAATTTTCTACTTTGTTAGGTTGGGAGTTACATTTTCGATATTATTGGATATGAGTATAGAGAAATGGTTGCTATCGTATAAGTCATCTAATGTTTGCCATGTTAGGGTGGGATAGGATTTCGGATCACTAATGAAGAGTTCAATTGAACTGAATGTAACTAAGGATATGTTAATGTGTGTGCTGGAACCAGTATTTAAATTATCTAGATTGTTGTTATTTAAGAAATTATTTATAATTTTTCATCTCCGATTGTTTTGTTAGGACCCTAGATAGTGTTGTGTGTGTTAAAATTGCCAATTAAGATGAAGGGGTTGGGTAGCTGTCGTATTAAGTTATCTAGTTCTAGTTCGGTTAGATTGTGCCTGGGGGAATGTAAAAGCTGCAGATTGTTATTTTATTGAGGCACCATATGTTAACTGCTGTGGCTTCGAGATATGTATTCTGATGAAGATGTTCAGAGTATAGTTCGTTAGAGACGTTGCTGTAAAAGCCGACGCTGGCTCTGAGAGAGTCGGGCCTGAGAATGTGATTGTACAGGAAGTTTTTTAGTGACTTTTTGTCGGTAAAGTTAGTTTCTTGGAGACTGATTAGATTAACTTTTGTGTCAATGATTGGTTGTTGCAGCCGTTCTAGGCGAGGATAAAATCAATCGCAATTCCACTGTAGTAAGTTGAAAACGTAGTGTGTTCAACGTAATGACTTTTGGGAGCTATCTGATTGGTATGTTTCAGACATACCTTCGATAGAGGATATTGAGGTTCTACTTTCTATGTTATCATGTTCGATTTTCAGTCCTATTTTAAGTTTTCTGGATACTCTGCTGAATCTATTTTTTGTATTCTGCCCTCCAGAGATTTAGTTGCTAGATGTATATTGTCTAAAAGGCTTTGAATATTTGGTGTGAATCATTTTGGTCCAGCAAGAAGATTGCTATTTCCAAAAGCGTTTTCAAGAAATGCGAGAAAACTCTCAATGGGCAGAATTAATCAGCTTTCGTTTTTTATGTAGCAGTTTTGTATTATGGTTTTTGAGTTCTTGGAGAGTAAGGCTGTATTGGCTCTAGTGGGATCTATTTTTGATTTTTTTTGGTACGGTTGATATTTGGGGTGGCATATCATTCATTGATTAGATTAGTAGTTTGTAGGTCTGATGATTTAGATTCGCTTGTTAGGGCACGTGATATTTTTTGTACTACCGGGGCGTTATCAGGGGCTAGGTTTGTTGAGGAATGTTGTGAGGATGCCGAACTGCTTTCTTGTGTATGTTGGGATATGTTAGTAGGTTGTGTAGTGTGGGGAGTTGATTGTATTGGTTCGGGTTGTTGGAGAGGTGGAATTTGAAGTTCAGGATATAATTGAGTTTCATCGCTTTGGGTGTTGGGACAATTTTGGGCTACATGACCAGTGAGTTTGCAATGGATGTATTCCATTCTATCTGTGGAGAGAAATATTCAGTATGATCTACCATCAATGGGTATTATCATTAAAGTTTGATTTCGAAGTTATCCGTAGGAGGTATAATGTAGGCTTGTCTTCTGAAACTTACTACGTGTGAGTATTCATCGCCTGGTATGCCTGCTTTTAAAATAGATAAGGTAGGTAGGCAAATATGGCTTACCTTTATATAATTTTTTTTTCATGGAACCAGAATATGTTTCGGAATGTTTTTATCAACCACATGATAGATAAGTATGTGGTCGACATACCTATGTAATTTAACCTGGTCAGAAAAGATTCGTAATAGATTTATATATAGAAATCCTTTGCACTGCTCTAGGGCTAAATTACCAATCTGGTCGGATTATATGGCCCAAATTTTGTTTTTAAACAAATATTGGAACATTTCATGAACACAGCAAAAAAATTAGGGAATTTAAGTAACATTTCAATATACATTTGAAAAATAAATTAAATTAACATGCTTTTGCACAAAAAAACTAACTTAGAATGTAAAAATTAAAACAAGAAGTCAACAGCACTGAAATTCTTCATCAACGTCCGACTTCAGGCCAACGCATACCTCATGGTACCAAGTAAGAGATTTTGTACACATTCGCATGTCAAGTTGGTCCTCTTTATCACAAGCTGCACATAACCGTGACTCCTGTATAGTTTGCTTACATGTAGACTGTGGGATAACACTTTTCTGTTTGGATGTTGATGGAACTGGATGCTTCGGATCAGAAGACTTCATAGCTGATTCGCCATGTCTCCTAGAGAAAAGAGCTTTGTAATTCAAAGCTTGACGCCTAATTCTTTTCACTTCGATATTTTTTCCATCAGTAGGAGGAGGAAGTATTCGTGAAAAGACTTATTCAATCTATTTGAAGAAGGTTCTTAAGAAACTGGATTAATTATTCTAGCTGCCAATGGAACATCATCCTCAGACGGAATCTCACCGTTTGACCTTTCGAAGTTTCCACTATTGTCTGCATTTATTTCATCAGGCATGGCTTGCTCTGTTACTAAAGAAGGTGCAAAAGCTACATCGGGTATTGCGTCTGGATTTAAAGGAAACAATCCTGTATCTCTAAATCCGCTTATAATATTTTCTGGTGTCATTCATTTGGGCCAAACACGGGACAAAATTATGTTGAATCTAGCTTTTTTTAGGGTTCTTTGAGGGTAGGTTACCCAATATCTCAAAAGCTCCTGGTCTCAGTTGGCTTCAAAAGAGCGAAATACTGCCTTATCTAGTGGTTGGAGCTCATGAGTGGACAGCACACAAAATAATGTGATCCCAAGAGACTCAGTTATTTTAGCAATTGCGTAATCTAAATGGCTGGAAGCTCCATCAAATACAAGGAGTGTAGTTTGATTTATACTCAGAAAAATGTCTTAAAAATGTATTCAAGAATTGCGTCGTCATAGACCCTTTATGTGCCATTTGGACAAGGGATTCATGGGGTAAATTATCGCATAATTCTGACTTTAGACCTTTTCCTTGAAACAATATCATAGGTGAAATAGAGTTGCCCATAGTGTTACAAGCCACAACGGTGACATTTTTTGAATGCTCAGGCGCAACCATATTAACCTGTCGTGTTCCCTTTTCAGACATAACACGTTGTTGATGGTGAGGTGAGGTGAGGCGACAGCCTTTCTCATCCATATCATATAAATTTTGAGGTTTATCTTTAATGTTTGTAGTTTCCATGAGTTCGGATATCTTGATGAAGTAGTCAGAAATAACTGCTTTGTTCAGTTTTTGAGCGCATGCAGGGTTCATAGGTTGCGCTTTCGTACAGATAAATCACCATTTCTTCTCAGGAACAATTTTTTTTGCAAATGTTGTTCATATCACAATATCGAAACATTTGATGTCGGACAAGTTTGGGAGTGAGCGATAATACAATTTAACAGTATCGCTTAATCCGCTGCACAAAATCTCTTTCCTGCTGACGATTCAGTATGCTTGGATGACCCAATTTCTTATCCGAAAATTCCTGATGTAAATATCGCCGTAAAGTGTGCCTAGGTATTTGAAATGTAGTACAAACATTTCTTTGAGATTTTCCAGTTCTGGCAGCTGCTATGGCCTGCTCAAGTTGGTCTTGAGACCACCGCATGCGTAAATTCTTGCATAGTTTCCCCATCGCAAAACTAACAAAAATTTCAGTCATTTTTCAATTAAGTAGGGTAATGTACCCATCTGTCGGGTTATATGGCCTAGTGCCTTTCAACCCGTTACTTCTGTGGGCCATATTAACCGAAAGGACATCGAGACAACATAATAAGTAAAAAAAAGACAGATTTCCACTAGCGAATAAATATTCTACGCAAAGATAGTTGTATTTACCTCTTTTAATTTTGCAGACCGTTCCCTTTGGTGCTTAGCCTAAAAAGGTGGTCAACAAATCAGCCGTAAAATTATTTATTTAAACAGTAAACTGGTGGGATGAACTTTGAACACACGGTATGGCTACTTACGAATTTATTTAAACACTAAACTACTCACTAACACTTAATTTATATACACTTAACTATTCGCTTACATTTAATTTATATACACACAAACTTAATTATTAGTTTATATCAACACTTCACTGTTTGCTATTTCGGTGTATTCTTGTTTATTCCACAAGATCATTTTATACACTGACTTCTCCCGCCTTTATATATTTGTGCCTTTTTTACTAGATAATTCTAGGTTGCGGCTAACACAAAAACAATCGCCTCTCTGGAATTGTCTAGATAAGACTGGGACTACACCAGTGTGCTGTTTCGTAACATTACCCCGCCTTAAGAGGAAGTTCCTCCTAGAGCTTTTGTGTAGCCGAGATGGGATGTTTGAATCGGCAACTGGCCCTATTTGTACACTTTCCTATCTTATGGAAATAACAGGACACCGTCTTCATCGGATACTGATAACGGGGGTTGTAGCTGCAAATTAATATTTGGACACCGGTATCTTGGAAGCTAACCTCTTACATGTTCCTGATAACTCGCCAATATAACTGAATACTCGCTATCTTAGACATAGCCAGTTTCTTCACGCTGGATTCCAACACATGGTCTCGGAGTTTTTGAAGTGCTTCCCACACATCGCGGTAGGTAGATCGATCTTGAAATTCATTTTTAGTTACCACATAGAAGACGCACCGCGAATTGTGTTTTAGTCTCAGTGTTTTGCCAGCGGTTGGAATCTGGTCTTCAAGCTTTTCTAATTGCCCGAATTTCTTTTGAAAGACGGCTGCCAACTCTCGCGCGTTCTTCATACGGGTGAGTATGTTGTATGCCAGTGAATAATCTTCCGGGAGAGTTAACAAATCTTGTCGTTGTTCTAAAGTGACTCCATATCTAGCTTTCCCGGTACCTCCATACGCGCCCATAAATTCATCTCGAATATGGTTTACTCCTTTCTCTAGGCCATGGTCTCCTTCGAATGGCGCAAGTCGGTTTTGGTGAACTACTTTTGGTTTTCCGTTGGGGATCTTGTGTATGCGATATATAACATCATTGATCCTTTTCTTGATTAAGTATGGACCTTCCCAGAATTTTTGTAATTTTAGAGAAAATCCTTTTCTCCTCGTCGGGTTGTGTAACCATACTTTGTCCCCTTCTATAAAAACGCCTACTGTAGCCTGCGTGTCGTACCGACTTTTCAATATGTCACTGTCAACTTGAAGATTTGTTCGCACTAATTCATGAATATCGTCCAGTCTTTTTCTCAATTGGATCACGTAGTCTTCTCCTGCTAGATCTTCTCCAGGCCGACAGCCGAATGGCAGATCACAAGGAAGCCTCATTTCACGTCCAAACAGGATTTTCGCAGGTATTCCACCCGTGGACTCATTGACGGCAGATCGATAAGCCAATGCGAATACGGAAAGATACTGGTCCCAATCTCTCTGATGGCTGGGAACTACTTTAGTCAGGTATTTTCCAATATTCCTGTTCATTCTCTCGACTTTTCTATCTGACTGTGGATGTAATGCTGTTGTCCTGCTCTTCTTCATTCCCAGCTTGTCGCAAATTTCCTGGAATAGATGGCTTTCGAAATTTCTCCCCTGGTCGCTGTGGACTTCCAAGGACACTCCATATCGGCTGATAAATTTTTTCACCAATATATCCGCGACATTTATGGCCTCTTGGTTCGGGATAGCGTAAATTTCCACCCACTTTGTAAAATAATCCATTACAACCAGTATGTATTTGCCACCATTTTCTGTCGTCGGAAATGGTCCAGCGATATCTAAAGCAATCCTTTCGAAAGGGCTTCCAGCATTATACAGTTTTATAGGTGCCTTTCTCTTGCGATGTGGTCCACTACTCGTAGCACAAGTCGTATATTTCTTACACCAGTCCTTCACATCGTCGGAGCTGCTCATCCAATAAAACCTTTCACGGACTCACTGAAGGGTTTTCTTCACTCCCAGATGACTTCCCGATGGACTGTCGAGTAACTTCGTCAGTACCTTAGCTACTCTCGTTCTAGGGATAACTAGCTGCCTCCTCATCTCGGAACCAACATTGTTTTCAAGGACTCTTTCCAACAGCCCTTCTTCCAGGACAAGGGAATCCCACTGAGCCCAATATGCCTTCAGTGTTGGTGAAAATCTTTACAATTCTTGCCATGTAGGTCGCCGATTTTTTTCTTTCCATTGCCCGATCATCTTCAGGTGAGGATCTTTCTCCTGATCCTAGTGGGTGACAATTCCTCGTTGTCTACAGTAGTTCTTGAAACTGCAACTTCCTTAGATTTTGACTTGTTGCAGTGAGAATAGTCTACAGGGCATGACCGTCTAGGCAGAGAGTCGGCGTCTCGGTGATTCACTTCAGCTCGATGTTCGCCCCTGTCTAATTTCTTATGTGACTAGAGTCCTTGAGTTGTAGGAGTCCTCGGGCGCTTCGAATGGTTGCGTGCGTGCTCTAGCTTACCACACTTTCTGCATTTGATTTTCTTCGATTCCGTTTCTGTCATATTCTTTATCAAATTGACGATCTGGCTCAGGGTGTCTTTGTTACCTCATTCTTGCATGGTCCTAACTTTGTTGTACCGCGAATCCTTCGTAGCTCCTTTGCATTTAAGAGGTTCTTGGTTTGCAAGAGTCGTAGGACGCTTACACGAACTACGTGCATGCTCTAGCTCGCCAAAACTACAGCACCTAATCTTCTTCGGCTTCTTGTCGACCATATCTTTCAACAAGTTGACGATCTGGTCAAATCTGTCATCGTGAACTTCTTCCTGCATGGTCCTACCTTTGTTGTGTTCCGAAGCCATCATGGCTGCTTCGTATTCAAGAGTAGCGGTCAGTACATCTACCATGGTTTTGGGATGGGCTAATCGAAGCGTCCTCTCTCTATCGTGGTCACATAAGCCGTCAATAAAGGCCTGGATGCCCAAACATTCCATCATGTTCTCTGGTGCTGGTGGATAAGCAAATCGAACTAGTCGAGCAATATCCAGTTCATACTCTTGAAGAGTTCCGTCACGCTTCCGCCTTCGGTTCTTCAGTTGCGATTGGTACAAGTGCTCTAGATGTTCGTGACCATACCGCATATCCAACCGCTTATTCAGCGGCTCGAAGTCATTCGTTTCTTCCGTAGGTATCGTCTGGAGTACGTCTAAGGCATCTCCTCGAAGCGCGATGGTTAAATTCACTGCCTTCTCCCTATTGGTAAAATTATTCACTCTAGCGGCTGCTCCAAACTGTTAGACATAATTGGTCCTTGACATTTTTCCTTCGAACGCTGGAACCTTGACTCGGGTAGAACTGCCAATGTCTTCTAACTTAGGGTGTGTTTCTGGCTTGTGAGGTTTTGTTTGCTGGGTCTCCTTTTCTTCCGCTGGTGTGTCTTGAGTTCTTATATCTGTCATATTTCTTCTTAGTTCCTTGATTTTCTCGTCGATCGTTGTCGTCTTATTCTCGATTTTCTCGTCCATCGTTGACATCTTATTCTCGATTTTAGATTTTAGAGACGAAATTTAATTTTCAACGTCAGCGGCAATGTCGTTTTTCATTAATAAGATATCGGCAGATATATCGTTCTTCATAGCAGAAATGTCTTTCTTCGTAGCAGAAATATCGTTCAATATAACTGAAGTATCGCTTTTCACATTCGTTGAAATCTTCTCTTCCATGGCAGAAATCTTCTCCTCCATATTAGCAGAAATTTCGTTCTTCATTGCAGAAATATCGTTTTTTTATAGCAGAAATTGACGAATTTAAGGTGGAAACCTCGTCATTAACTAAAACTGTTTCTGGATCAAAGCCATCATTTTCCAGTGCCACTTTAAATATTTATACTAATTCACGTTTCTTACCGGACTTTTCCAACTCACGATCTTCCAATTCTGCTCTTAGTTCCGTCACTTTCAGGTCACATAGTCTCTTGGCCATTTTTACGTAGCAATTTATTTATATTATCCCACTTCTGACACCAATGTAATGTTTTTATTATTTATTTAAACAGTAAACGGGTGGGTTAAACTTTAAACACACGGTATGGCTACTTACGAATTTATTCAAACACTAAACTACTCACTAACACTTAATTTAAATTCACCGAACTATTCACCTACATTTAATTTATATACACACAAACCTAATTATTCATTTATATCAACACTTCACTGTTTGCTATTTCGGTGTATTCTTGTTTATTCCACGAGATCACTTTATAAACTGACTTCTACCGCTCCATTATATATTAGTGCCTTTTTTACTATACAATTCTAGATTGCGGCGAACACAAAAACAATCGGCTCACTGGCTCTCGGCTTTTCCAATAAGACTGGTCACAAAAACTATGGTAAGCAGTTATGAAAAATCCCTGCGCATTCGCCATAATTTTAACTTGCATGGCTTAGACAGAGTCGGATTCAGGGACTACACCTGTGTGCTGTTTCGTAACAATTATAACACATGCATAACCCGGCAGTCAGAAACCAACTGCCTGCTACGTGCAAAACTGTCCTTGGTAGTGACGGTTATAGGAAGTTATGTGATGTTGTTCGATTGCTAATAAATGTTTTAGATTTGCGCTAGGGATTTTGGGCCATATTACCCGCTGGGCCATATTTGCCTCCACTATCTTATAGGTGAAGCTAGTTGGATCATGTATGAATTTTTCTACATCATGGGGAATACATGGTGACACATTGGACAATAGAATTCTTTTTACTGGCGTAACTTACTAAAAAGTTCGTAGGAGTTGGATTGCCACGACTGGATGGTTAGTAATGATTTCATCTACAAGTTCGACTTTGTTTAGATATATGCAAATCCTGTTGCTGGATATTCTCGAGGTGTAATAGATTTTTTTGAAGTTTACTATGCCACTAATTGCTTTGACGTAGTCATGCAGAACAATATTGGGTTCTGAGTGGATTATTATAGCTTTTTCTCTTTTAGGAAATACTGGTTGAGGTTTAGACTTGGCGGCTGTAGCGTAGGAAATATTACCACTTATTTGACTATTGCTAATCAAGGTTGTTACAACAGTAGATGTTCTTAAATCGTCGCTCATGTTGCCAAATGCGACGATTCGATTTTGTTTGTGGGTTATTTATTAAAGCACTATTAGGATAGACAGCGAGATTTGTCGCATTCTTGTTAAACTGGTGGTTGTCGCGACCAAAATATGTGCCAGTTTTACCGCTTTTAGGTAGGCACATACAAAGCGATAAACAATAATTAGTCATTTCTTACGTGTTTTCTGATGTTTTTTCAATAGTTGTTCAATTAGCTAACTAAACTCACGTTTTTGGTGCACTTTAATTGTTTGTATTTTCCGTGGAACACTATTAGAAAAAACATTCACTGAGACACAGAGCGTTTATGTACCTCAACTCTAAATGGAAATTTGAATGCTTAAGAGGTAATAAATATATTTTTTGCCATATTAAGATTCCAAAGTTCTTTTCAAATTTTAATCGGCTTATTTTTCTACTACTTACGATTTTTTAAATGTTAAACTTTCCTACTCATTTAATTTTGATGGGAGGGGAGAACTTTTTTATGTAAAATTTTGAGCGCTACAATTTTGGTTGAGAATTTTTGTTGTCTAACTTTCACCGTTTTCGAGTAATGGCGAAAAAATACTCTAAAATAATTTTTGTCGACCCTTACCCGGGGTTGCAGACACTACAACGTGTGACGTGCTTTCTTTCCTCAAAAGATTTACGGACGTCACGATGACACCCACGGCTTCGGTACTTCCTAGATTTCCTCGGGCGCCAGATTTTTGGGGTGGTTTACTCCACCGAACTCTCAAAAATACGGCGTCGAGAGTTACCAAGGTAGCACAGATGGAGGTTCAGTAATTCCAGGGGTCTGTTGTTATTGACCTTTCCGGATACGTAGTGTGAAAACAGGCTTTAATTGCTTACCACTATCAGAAAATGAAGCTACTCGCTACTGGAGAATTTATAAATTTTAATTGCACAAATAAAATTGAATTTTACATAAATGAGAAATTAAACCAATTTTAGTATTTTACAAAAATATTAAAATCTACTACTAAAGATCTACGTTATTAATAAAACCAAAAGCGGCCTGACACTAAGCAATAAATATTCTAGCTATTTTACAACGGATGCGGAAAATAACGTGCAGAATTCTACTAGTACGTAGCAGGTGAAAATAATACAAAGTTCCTAGTGATAATATGTCCAAATGCACAGAGAAAGCGTTATGGTTGCACTAACAGAGCGTACTAAATCGGTTCCTAGTATTTGTGTACTTGTTAAATAAAGCAGAGGAAAATAATCAATTAACTAGTCTCGGCTGCCGGTTTAATCTCAATAGCCACCGGAATTTCTTAGCGATTTCACTAGATTCAACTAAACTAGGTTTTACTGATCAACACAACGGCCTATCGTACGAAATAAAATATTCCAGATAAAGAAAACTACCAGCAGAATGCGAAAACCTCTCCTGGGTATCCCTGCTCGGCAGCGAATACTTTTGAGATTATTTCGGATCCCTTAATTCAAATCTGCCTTGGAGGCCTCTCGAATTGATCCCTGCTCAGCAGCGACTCCAGACGAGATTTTTCTAAGCAAGTGCAAAAGAACTAAATTTTCTTAACAGTACAACGGCTTATTGGGCGGGATTGAATACTCAGATAAAATAGACTCTAAATGTTCTAACTAAGGTTTTACTGGCAAAACAACGGCGTAATGTACGAAATGAAATTTTCAGATAAAATAGATTAACGGTAGAATCCGAAAACCTCTCCTTCGTACTCCTGCTCAGCAGCGAATACTTTCTAGATTATTTCGTATCCCTTAAATCAAATCTGCCTTAGAGGCCTCTCGAATTGATCCCTGCTCAGCAGCGAATCCAGACGAGATTTTTCTAAGCATGAGCAAAAGAACTAAATTTTATTAACAGTACAACGGCCTATTGGGCGGGATTAAATACTCAGATAAAATAGACTCTAAAATATTTTAACTAAGGTTTTACTGGCAAAATAACGGCGTATTGTACGAAATGAAATTTTCAGATAAAATAGATTAACGGTAGAATCCGAAAACCTCTCCTTCGTACTCCTGCTCAGCAGCGAATACTTTCGAGATTATTTCGTATCCCTTAAATCAAATCTGCCTTAGAGGCCTCTCGCATTGATCCCTGCTCAGCAGCGAATCAAGACGAGATTTTTATAAGCAAGAGCAAAAGAACTAAATTTTATTAACAGTACAACGGCCTATTGGGCGGGATTAAATACTCAGATAAAATAGACTCTAAAATATTTTAACTAAGGTTTTACTGACTAAATAACGGCCTATTGTACGAAATGAAATTTTTAGATAAAATAGATTAACGGTAGAATCCGAAAACCTCTCCTTCGTACTCCTGCTCAGCAGCGAATACTTTCGAGATTATTTCGTATCCCTTAAATCAAATCTGCCTTAGAGGCCTCTCGAATTGATCCCTGCTCAGCAGCGAATCCAGACGAGATTTTTCTAAGCATGAGCAAAAGAACTAAATTTTATTAACAGTACAACGGCCTATTGGGCGGGATTAAATACTCAGATAAAATAGACTCTAAAATATTTTAACTAAGGTTTTACTGGCAAAATAACGGCCTATTGTACGAAATGAAATTTTCAGATAAAATAGATTAACGGTAGAATCCGAAAACCTCTCCTTCGTACTCCTGCTCAGCAGCGAATACTTTCGAGATTATTTCGTATCCCTTGAATCAAATCTGCCTTAGAGGCCTCTCGAATTGATCCCTGCTCAGCAGCGAATCCAGACGAGGTTTTTCTAAGCAAGAGCAAAAGAACTAAATTTTCTTAACAGTACAACGGCCTATTGGGCGGGATTAAATACTCAGATAAAATAGACTCTAAATATTCTAACTAAGGTTTTACTGGCAAAACAACGGCTTATTGTACGAAATGAAATTTTCAGATAAAATAGATTAACGGTAGAATCCGAAAACCTCTCCTTCGTACTCCTGCTCAGCAGCGTGTAACATGTCCATCGACCTGTTTCGATGTAATATAATAAATTCCGTGTAATTTCCGCTTGCCGTCTCATTAGCCACTCCCAACCATAGAATTAAAACTGAACGTTGAGACAATTGACGTTTATCAATTTCCCCCTGTTCGCTACAAGCTGAAAATTCTCCCTTTTCCGATACCGACGTTGAAGAGAAAACACGTACTCACGTTTTTTCTTGTTCTGAAAGTTTTCTTAATTTGCTGTGGTAAGTTGAAATTTATATTTTATAATCTCTAAGCTTTATTCCATATAATCGCTGAGATTATTTTTATTGCATTTATCTCATTTCTGTTCTTTCACATATTCAGACATAAATTTCAGTTGCACGTGGTCACGGAATCATTATTTTATACCTACATATTCATTTTAAAATAAATACAAATCATTGCTCAATTTTGTGCAAATACTTGAGAGCTTTTTATGTTGCAAAATATCTTTTTTCAATATAAAGAACATTTTAATTACATTTTTAAAACCCATAGAATATTCATTCGTATGAAGGATGCTGACACTACAGGTTTCAGATATATTTTTTAAAGCACGTTATTTATTCAGATAAGAATTTTTTGACTCATAAGTTTTTCAGAACATTAGTATACTACTAATTTAGTTAAATTGTTTTTTATTGTTTCAATATGGGAGACATATATGTTGGGAAGCTTTAAGTAAATTTTATTTTTGTAAATTCAAATAACTGCCTTCCTTTTAAACCTGAAAAGCTGAACCAACACAATGTGCCCCATTACGATCAAGTTCCTACATATCCCTGATTCTTGTGTACTCTTAGGTAAGCACAGCAGCTACGTCAGAGCTACGTGAGAGCTACGTAACAGCTTTCATCTATGTAAGACCCCTTTACCTTTGAAGACAGCTTCCATTTATGTAAGACACCTTTACCTTTGAAGACAGCTTCCATCTATCTAAGACACCTTTAACGTTGAAGACAGCTTCCATTTATCTTCCATCTATCTACGACACCTTTACCGTTGAAGACAGCTTCCATTGATCCGAGACATCTTTCACCATAGAAAACACCGTTTCCATCCACCAGAGTAGCGTCAGTTAAGTACATCCTGTATTTTTCCGTCCGTTCTAAGGCAGAATTAAATTAATTTTTCTTAGATATATTCTCTTTTATTTCTAATCCACCCGGCTGTGAGAGCCACAGGGTATCGTGTTCGGGTTGATTAGGTTTGAGCACATTTTATTTTTAACGTTTTTAATATTAATTTTTTTATAATATTTTAATTTAGAGTAAATTATTTTACACGGTGTTTCCACCTTTATCACCATAGTATTGTTCTTCCATAACGTTTGAAAAGGTGGTGGCGCCCTGACCTTTCATAGTCTGATCATCCTCTGTTATACAAAGTGTGTCATTAACTTGGAGTTGGACCACCCTTGAGAAGTCTCATGCCGGGATTTTGTTCAAGTGAACGAATAAGCTTTACAAACTGGCGCCCTCAAACATAAATAGTTACAAGCGAATACTTTCGAGATTATTCCGTATCCCTTGAATCAAATCTGCCTTAGTGGCCCTCTCGAATTGATCCCTGCTCAGCAGCGAATCCAGACGAGGTTTTTCTAAGCAAGAGCAAAAGAACTAAATTTTCTTAACAGTACAACGGCCTATTGGGCGGGATTGAATACTCAGATAAAATAGACTCTAAATGTTCTAACTAAGGTTTTACTGGCAAAACAACGGCCTATTGTACGAAATGAAATTTTCAGATAAAATAGATTAACGGTAGAATCCGAAAACCTCTCCTCCGTACTCCTGCTCAGCAGCGAATACTTTCGAGATTATTTCGTATCCCTTAAATCAAATCTGCCTTAGAGGCCTCTCGAATTGATCCCTGCTCAGCAGCGAATCCAGACGAGATTTTTCCAAGCAAGAGCAAAAGAACTAAATTTTATTAACAGTACAACGGCCTATTGGGCGGGATTAAATACTCACTTATAATTGCACAAGTGGTGTGTATTTTATCGGGTAAATTTGGGTTGTTTAATGAGAAACTGTTCCCTAGCAATTTGACGAGAATAACTGTCAACTATTAAAATCACGACACCGAAGGTGAAGTGTTTTAGGTTGACAGTTATTCGAGTCAAATTGCTAAACGAAACAGTTTAGAATTTGAACAACACAAATTTACCCAATATCAATACAAACCTCGAGTGTAATTCGGCAGGACAATTTAAAGAATGAGAAATTTGGAAACATATCAATGCAAACTTTATTTATGAAACATTAAAAATAAACACATTTTTATTTAAATGTACAATTTGACTAATTTCGGCGTTCGTAGACACACCGAATCGACTCATTGTTAGTTCTTGAAAAGTCAATAAGTTGTTGACAAACATGCCAAACTATTTATTCTGGTAACCAACACCGCGATAATTGATGAACAAATGAATAAGTGAAAAAACCACTAGTGTATGTGTCGCTGTAAAAGTTAAAACTAAATTTTGCCGCTGTCAAAGTGACAATTGCACTGTGGCATATGCAATTTTTTATACATGAGTTAAATTGTCAGATAAAATAGACTATAAAATATTTTAACTAAGGTTTTACTGGCAAAATAACGGCCTATTGTACGAAATCAAATTTTCAGATAAAATAGATTAACAGTAGAATCCGAAAACCACTCCTTCGTACTCCTGCTCAGCAGCGAATACTTTCGAGATTATTTCGTATCCCTTAAATCAAATCTGCCTTAGAGGCCTCTCGAATTGATCCCTGCTCAGCAGCGAATCCAGACGAGATTTTTCTAAGCAAGTGCAAAAGAACTAAATTTTATTAATAGTGCAACGGCCTATTGGGCGGGATTAAATACTCAGATAAAATAGACTCTAAAATATTTTAACTAAGGTTTTACTGGTAAAATAACGGCCTATTGTACGAGATCAAATTTTCAGATAAAATAGATTAACAGTAGAATCCGAAAACCACTCCTTCGTACTCCTGCTCAGCAGCGAATACTTTCGAGATTATTTCGTATCCCTTAAATCAAATCTGCCTTAGAGGCCTCTCGAATTGATCCCTGCTCAGCAGCGAATCCAGACGACATTTTTCCAAGCAAGTGCAAAAGAACTAAATTTTATTAACAGTACAACACCCTATTGGGCGGGATTAAGTACTCAGATGAAATAGACTCTAAAATATTTTACTTCGGAATTGTACACAAATACTCTGAATTCAAACGTCAGAAATAAGAGCGGCTAAATGTTGGATGATAATAATTATTCACAGAACAATTTTATATCCACTTACCTGATCCACAAAAACCAGTCACAAAAGCCCCGTTTACCTGGATGCTATGTCCCTTTATTAATTTCTCCGACCCCACTTACGAGATCCCTTCTTAAAATTTTGAAAAATGCGCGCACATTAGCAGACTGGTTCAAGTGAACTCGAACAAAAGAATATACCGGATGTCTAAAAAGTAGTACATTTATATAAAAATAAATACTCATAGGTAAATCTTGAAAGAGAGGCGCTTTAATAATTAAATAAAATTAAATGTATACTGCATGGTGTCTGGAAATGAAAACAATAAAAAGTAACATCGTTACAAACGTTTACACATTGTTATGGTATCTTTGAAACTACATTATATCAAAAATGCAAAGTTTTGTTAAAATTTTTGATTTCAGACCTTATTTTACAGGACTACAAACACATCGTTTCAAATATAAAATTTGAAGGTCGGTTATACTTCAACCAGAAGCATATTGTAGAATAACTAAAAAGCGGCATTATATATACTTTCTGAAAACAAAGAAACCATTTATTTGCCAAGAGAAATGAATTCCATATTCCATAAATATAGTAGTGCAGCGGTTTATAAAGTGATCGATGCCCCCGGAGGCGAACGAAAGATTCACCAGGGGGGCGAAGGAGCTGTATAAACCTGGAACTTAATAAAAAAATCTGATTTTAAGCTCACACTTACTACAAACAATGTAGGTAATTGTAGTAACATTTTTATATTCGTAGTAGAAGTTGTAATGTCCGAAAAATAAAATCGTCAAATTAATCCTTGAACACGTCATCCGAACGACGAGATATCCTTGTCAGAATAAATTTTTCATTGAAGTAATTCGAACTGTTTTATTTGTATAACCAAATACACAACACTTGTAAACTCGTTTTCGCTTATATTTTTTATTTAGGTATACAGGGATTTTTTTTCAGGCTGTAATTCAGGAATTAACGAATAGGTTTGTTTGAAAATTGGGAACTACAGTTATTTCATCCGAGGTATATAGGGTATCTGTGACGTCATCATAGAAGCAGGGACGTTATCGCAATGAAAAAAATTCAATGGAAGGGTGGGATCAAGCTTAACTCAAATGAAAGGGCTTTTTATTTCAAATTCAGCGGTGTATTACGGTGACGGTACTTAAGTACATAATTACACCAAATTTTCAATTTATTGCTTATTTCCAAAAACAACCAGTGATCGTTTAAATGCCGCAATTATCATGTCCGGATTCACTTCAGATAGGCCTATTTTTACTTTTTAACTAGTTTTTATAGAAACTAAAAAAAAACAGTTGGCGTTGGAATTCTACCTTAATCGATTTTTGATTGATATTAGTAAAATCAAATGTCACATTGCTTGTTATCACTTTCTAAATACTCA
Organism: Galeruca laticollis; assembly: GCA_963921935.1. Taxonomy (NCBI): domain Eukaryota; kingdom Metazoa; phylum Arthropoda; class Insecta; order Coleoptera; family Chrysomelidae; genus Galeruca; species Galeruca laticollis. Next base: position 57,862,966 of record OY998177.1, read on the forward strand.
TACCAAGTACCGTTTTAAAACAATACATAGTGTGAAAACTCAAAGCATAGTAATCATAACAAACTAATGCAGATCGAACAGAATGTGGTGAATGTTTTAGTATATGTAGCGGTTAATCCCCATGTATCCATCCGAAGCATTGCTGGGTACCAATTTGGATTTCGGAGAGGATTCGATACTTTAGACGTTGTTACACAATTAATTTCAGATATACAGATGACATATTCTAACAATCAATATTTGGTTTGTCTGTTTCTTGATCTGAAGGGAGCCTATGATTCTGTAGATCTCAATATTCTGAAACATAAGTTAGTGAATTTGGAATTCAGTGGAAAAATTTGTGATAATTTGATAAATCTATATTATGCCAGAACAATTCATATACGTGACCATAAAAATGTACTTCATGGACCCAGAACTCTCAATCAGGTCTTGCCTCAAGGCTCTGTTTTCAGGTTTTCAGCCCCACCCTGTTTAATATATAATATACATTCTATATTGAATAATAATGTAAAATGTTTGCAATATGCGGATGATATATATATATATATATATATATATATATATATATATTGAACCAGATATCTTAGATAATAAGAGAAGTAGTATTATAAAATTAAGTTTGCTAGTATGAAATATATATGAAAATAACTTAATTTAAGAAAACAAGTAAAAAGGAAACACTTTTCTTAATTTAAACAACATATCAAATAAAGATATATTAAATAACAGCCAATAACAATATAATAAATAAGGAATTACCTCAATGATAACATAAAATATAGATATTGCCTAACCAATGTAATGATGTAAATAAAGTTGCCTAAGACGAAGATTAATTTCCATATCATAACAGCTGTTCATCTGAAATGAAAACAAATATTACTATAGTTAATTCATTATAATCATTAATTTAAGAATAAGAACAAATATAAATATTGAATAGAATATAATCCAATAGATTTCATAGATAAACAAATAATGACATATAGACAAATAACATAAGAGAATTTATATTTATAATTGATATGAATGTAACGAGAATATACTATCAATAATAATATTGAATGTTGTACTATGTAAGTGTATCTAAGTATAACCAATTTTAATGTATTTGTATGTATGAAATTGTTTTGATAAGTGATTGAAGTTTCAATTATCTGATTACAAAAGACAATATCTTATTGGTTATAAAAGATGACATAACAAACTGTGAATCAATAAATAAACTTTTGAATAGTGATCTGGAAAAGAACAAAAGACTGTGTTGTTTAAAAAAGTTGAAAATCGAGGGGACGCTTAAGGGGAACAGTAGCTGGTGTTAAGAAGCGAGGAGTGTGTGGGATAGTGTTCCTAAAAATTTAAAGATATTCCCGGTATAAGACATTTAAACTCCTAAAGTACTGTTAAATATAATATTAGAAATACTTACAGTTAATTGTAACAAGTTTTCCGACAAGAATTTGCGAAATTTTCAACAATTTTGGTTGTTTTGGAGATTCAGTGGGTGTTCCTGGGATCCAGAGACTTTCTTCCAAATTCAAGATCAACAGGTCAGTGTATTTAAATCATTTATTGGCCAATAAATAGTGTAAAAACTCAAAATCCCAATTAAGTACTTAATTTCATAAATTGATAAACTTTTTCAAACATGATCGATCTAAAAAAGAAAGAAACAGACTTCATATAGTGTATTCATTACATAAATCATTAAATTTAATAAAAGGCCGAACTTTGTATAAATTAAAATATGTACTTACGCTAATCACGCCATCTTGTAATTGCATAAATATGGTGATTGAAATTTCATAATGTAATAACTATGTTCTTCTGTATATAATTTCTATTTCTCTATCCATGTATATAACTAATTTCTTCCCACAGCTACTTGTATCATATATAACTATGATTTATAGATAAATTCTCTTATGTGTTTTAACCATTCAATTGTTTTCATCGTCAACAAATTGTGTTGTATAATATAGATGCTTCTTACGTATCATAATTATTTGTTTCATGCAAAAGCGCATGACTAATTTTTTCACGCATGCGCATTTATGATATTATTAAAATCAATAAATAGGTACATATAACCATTGGCGTCGCATATTATTTTATCAAATAAATATTGCATTGATAATTAAATTGATTTCAAATAATGTGTTTTTTTTTATTTCAACTATTACAACAGTATAAATTGCCAGGACTCAAAGGGAAAAAGGATTTCATGCTCCCGAATAATCTAATTAAAATAAATTATTAAACAAATATTAAAAACAAACTGAGCTAGCCAAACTAAAACAAAAATTCTAAATAAATAAACATATACATTAAATCTATTATAAAAGTAAGTAAATATAATACAGTGATTGTTAATAATATATATATATATATATATATATATATATATATATATTGAACTAGTCCTCTAGTTTTGTAAATATATTGAAATAAATCAACATAATAAAAAGGTCTTATTATAACGGAAGGAGTGTCAGTAGACACAACCATTAGAATAAACTCAATAACAAGTCAAATATTAAAATATAAAAAGATTGAAATATGAATAAATCGAGTGAAATATTGATGTGAATGTTTTAAAAAGGGATGAAGAATAAAGTTCCAACACTATATTAGTTAAATAGATAGTAAATATTACCTGTACCAGTAATTCTGATTGATTGTCAAAGTCACGGAATTCCGTATTACACTGAACACAGCCATAGCAATTTCTGCAGGATTAAACGTCATATAATAGCTTTAAACCTAAATTAAGAGAAAAGAATAATTAGTTTAACTATAACTTAACATTGTTTACATAATTTTTTTTAGTAGTAGCAAAGGTTTAGAATACCATATTTCATTCATTCATTTCAAAGGGTTGAAACTAGATGGAAAAGATAGTTGGAACACAGCCCAAACGTATAAAAAGGAAATGAATATTTACAAGAAGTAATGCATGCTAGGGAATTTTCATTACCAACTTAAAATCATTGCTTATTGATTATATATGAAATTTAATTACAAAAACAAAAATAATCAGGAGTTTATGTATAATAAATGATAAAACAGGACTCAAACTAAATTAGAATCAATTACATATAGGTTAATTAATAATATAGGTTGTAATATTTGTAAAAATAAACATTTCTCAGATTAACTAAATAACCTGAATATAAGAAAATTGACTATTGTACGAGGAAAAGAGGACTTAATTAAAATTCCTTAATATAATAGAAATCTAAGTGTGTCAGTGTTATTACCCTCCAGGACAATATATTTATATTTTTTAATAATAGTAACTAAAAGACTGGAGAATAACAATTTTAGTGATAAAAAAACAAATAAGTGAGCTATGGACTAGGGAAGCCAAAAGACTTGTTGATTTTAAAAACAAAAGAAGGTGGATTAATGGTGGTGATAGAGGATGCGTCGTTAAAAGATTGCTCTCTGTATAAAATTGTATAAATGTGTTTAAAAGTTGAAATTATAAAAATAAGTTAAATAAAACTAATCATAGGAGTATCCTATAAAGTGTAAGGAGTGAATAGTGTAGTAGGAGCGTGTCTCTTATGAGATATCTTCAAAATTTGAAGATGCGAGTGCAGCCAGCAGTGATAGCAGAAATAAGGTCTGTGTAATTTGCTTAAACTTATTTGGAATTCCAATTAACATTTCAAAGTGTACACTCAAATTTTTAGTTGAACAATTGAATCACATAATACATAAAAAGGCCAAAAACATTAAAATATGATGCATCATAAATTTATATATATATATAGAGAATTAGATCTTTAATATCTATAAAATTAATGTACTCACCTTGTGTAAATTTATCCACTTGAAATATCACGTGTATCATGTATGTTACATTAAATCTTATAACTTCCTTCCAGCTATTGCATGTATAACTTTAAACTATCTCTTTCTTGACCTTTAAACACACACATATATAGTTTAGAAATCATCACTTATATGTAATTGATTGTAGAAACTTGAAATTTTAACAAAATCTTTTATCACAAGCACGCTAGCGTCGTGTTGACTGTGAAACGTTGTTTATGGAAGGGAAACCTCCTTCTTTCATGTATATTGTAGTAGCGCATGCGTTTGGAGATTTAGCGCCGACGCAGTAGTGGGAACATTTTGTTATAGAGAATACATGTATGATATAGGGTGGCACAATTCCATAAAAATAAATGTATAAACCAAATTAATAGTTTCAAAAATATTTTATTGTTCCAATCAAGTTAAAAATTTTCAAATTATTTTATTAAATAGCTTTACATATATGTGTTGGTTTTTCTTTATTCTCACATCCATGATTAAATTTTCAATATCTTTGTTGTCGTATTTCAATCATTTTATTTAACAGATATTGTTTCTTTCAGAGGTTGTATGTATAGGTAAGATTAAGAATATATTTCCTCAATCTTTGATTATTATCTCCAGAACTCAAAGGGAGGATTCTCATGCTTCCGACTAATTAAATAAACATGTTAAATAAATAATTAATTAAAAAAAATCTGAGCTAGTCAATTCAAGGAAATAATTATTAAATGGTGCCCATAAATAAATAAATATAAACTTAAATATCCAAAACTAAATTAATTAAAAATATATATAATAAAATAATATATATATATATATATATATATATATATATATATATATATATATATATATATATATATATATATATATATGTACTCCAACCATCAGTCTTATGAAGGTTGCCGTAAAGCCCTGGAACTAGCAATGCAAATAGTATTAGACTGGTCTCGTGAAACTGGTATGACATTATCTCCTGAAAAGTCCTCTATAATGTTCTTCACTAGGCATAGGTTGCATGCACCAGGAAGCTTAGTACTGGCTGGGTGTAGTGTGCCAGTGGTCAAAGAATACAAATATCTGGGTATTTTTCTGGACAAAAAACTCCTCTGGACCGGGCATATTCAGCATATAAGAGATAAATGTGAAAGAACCATAAATTCTCTGAAATGCATAACGAACTATAGATGGGGCGCTAACCCCAAAGTTGCACTTATGTTTTACAGGGAATACGTGCGTTCAATTATAGATTATGGTAGCTGTCTATACGGTTCGGCAAATAACAGTAATTCACAAATTCTAGATATAATTCAATACAAATGCCTTATGCTATGCCTAGGAGCAATGGTTTCACCCCAGTAAATATCCTATTAGCTGATAGTAATGAACTTCCATTAGAATTTCGTCGTCAAATACTTGCTCAAACTTATGTTATAAAGACAAGTAGCCTTGAGACACATCTAGTAGAAGTTCTATCGTCATTAAATATAGAAAACTTAACAAATCCTTATTAGAATAAGAAAAATTCACCTCCTCTCTCAGATGCCTTCAATGAATGTTTAAAATATCAATCATATGTTAATAGAAGTAATCTCTTGCCTATATACACAACCGATTATACAACTTTTATAAACTATCCCAAGATCACAATACCCCATTACTCAGAATCAGTATAAATCAGCAATATTCTCCTGAAATCTATTGTTGGTAACTATATAGAACACACAGTCATCTACACTGACGGTTCAAAAACAGATATAGGGGTAGAATGTGCTATATATGTTTCAAACCATAAAATATATGAAAAATATAAATTACCAAATATTTGTAGCATATTTACTGCTGAATTGGTAGCTATAGATAAAGTTATAAGATACTTAAATATCAATAAAATCAAACAGGGTGTGATTATAAGTGATTCAAGATCAGTATTAGAAGCAATTAAAAATAACCACCTAAATAAACATAAATCAAATATTTTATGCAATCTTAAAAAATTGTTGTGTAATATAGACGTCACAATTATTTGGGTGAAGAGTCACAGAGGTATTATATGCAATGTATTAGTTGACCAGTTCGCTAAGGATGCTATTTACACTACTCATAAGGATATTAAAACAGTTCTAAAACAAAGGGCTATACAAAAATGGAAAGTAGAATGGATTGAACTTGCTCAAAAATCCACAAATCAATATTTTTTATTACACCCTCAACTCCCATTGCTACAGTCATATATAATGTTCCCAAATTTTATGTACCCACAATTTTGAAATTGAAATCCCAGCGTGGCAAATATCCATATTACCTTGCTAAATTAGGTATTATTAACACGGCTGCTTGCAGTTGTGATAACGTTACTATTGCAGATATCAATCATATAATATTTAATTGTATCAGATATATAAAAGAAAGAGAATTTTTTTAAATCCCTTAGTAAATTAAATATACAGTTTCCGGTAAATCTAGCTCATTTATTGGGGGGGAAGGGGGTTATAAAAAAATAGTTTTTGACACTCTGGTGGAGTTCTTCAGACAAAGGAAATTAGATCTGTAGCGTTGTTGAAATGTAGATTCAAATAACACCTTCTCTCTACCATTAAATAAAAAAAATCTGTGGCTAAAGGATATATTTCCAAGCCAGTTCACCCCCCTCCCCCACACACACTCACAACCATTGCTGCAGAAATTGCTGTTTCTTCAAGTTCAGTTCACAGAATTTTAAAAACCCACCATTACCATCCATTTAAATTGTATTTGACTCATGAGTAGCGACCCACCGATTTGGATCAGAGATTAACCTTTATCGCCATCATGAAAGTTATGATGCAAGACACTCCCAGTGTATTGAGTAAAATTTTATGGAGTGATGAAGCGCGTTTGCATAATAGTGGCGTCATGAATCGCAATAACTCTCATTATTGGTCGGTAGAAAATCCGCGGTGGGTAAGGGAAACTCGCTTTCAAACCAGATGGGGAGTTAACGTTTGGTGTGTGTTTTTGATTATATTTCAATTTGAACTTCGTAGACATTAAAATAGATTAATAATCTTAATTTGACAAAATTAATGTAGAAATTAATCATTTATTATGTACAAATTTACAAGAATGTTTGAAAGTTATCAATGTTTGATCTTCGGTGGTTTCAGATCGGAATGCACATTATGATTCGATTTAATGAATACTCGCTTGATTCGTATAGAAACTAAGTAACGATATGTTAGACTTAGTATCTCTGAGTGTTTGACTTTGAGTGATGGATGGTAATGGTGGGTTTTAAAAATTCCATGAACTGAACTTGAAGGAACACCAATTTCTGCAGCACTGGTTGGGATGGACACATGGGAATTAACCGCCACATATTATAAAACATTCACTACATTCTGTTCGGTCTGCATTGGTTTGTTATGGTTACTATGAGTTTGGAAATGAACCTTATCGCGACTTCTCTTCAACCATAGCAAAAGTCATATGAGAAGGTGCTCTTCTCTCGGGAAAACGCTCCTGGTATAAGGCCTGAGCATTTCGAGAATTAATCCTACAATCACGATAGATTAGCAACATATCTTTATATTCATTCGGTGTTAATAGGAATGGCATTTTAACTTCGGAGTTTTCACATTATGTATTATTTTAAAACGGTACTAGGTATGCGTATTTAGAAAGTGACAACAATAAATGTGACATTAGATTTTACTAATATCAATCAAAAAGCGATTAAGGTAGAATTTCAACGCCAAGTGTTTCCTTTAGCTTTTATAAAAACTAGTTCAAAAGTAAAAATAAACCTATCTGAAGTGAATCCGGACATGATAATTGCAACATTTGAACGATCACTGGTTATTGTTGCAAATAAACAATAAATGAAAATTTGGTATGATTATCCACTTGAGTACCCTCACTGTAATACACTGTTGAATTTGGAATAAAAAGATTATTCATTTAAGGTAAGTTTGATCCCCCCTTCCATTGAACTTTTTCCATTGCGATAACGTGCCTGCTTCTATGATGACGTCACAGATACTCTGTATATCTCGGATGAAATTACTGTAGGTCCCAAAAAAATTACCCAATTTTCAAATAAACCTATTCGTTTTGACTTACAGCCTAAAAAAATCTTGGGACACCCTGTATTTCTATTCACAAGTTTATAATATTTACCTACGACCACCCCTGTAAGTAGTCAAGAACACACAGTCGGTAATCAATGTAAGACGTCTATAGCAACCACATAGCAACTGTCAATAGACGTAGCCATTTTATTCAAAATGTATTTTACTTAGATATTTGACGTTGAATTTTATTCTATATATAGATGGTAGATAACATTTGTTAGACATGAGATTGCATTTAATACTAAGAGTTATTTGGAATTATATGATAATTGGTTCCGTTTAATTCAATCCGCATCTTTCAGCTGTCTGAATGTATCTCATATTAGTAAACAATAGTATATTATATACCAAGCGACTAAAGTGGCCCATTTAATCCCGCGGGTTGTGTTTGATTCCTGAGGGAGTAATACACCTAAAGGATTACTTTAAAGTCACTTTAGTCGAGAGGCGTATACGCTATTTTATGCAATTCCAGTAATTCTACATTGATTTTTAGTAAAAAAACATACTAATTAGGACGGACCTTCACGAAACTTGGCTGGGCATCGAGGGTGAACTTCTAAGATGCTTGGCTGGGCATCGAGGAGCGACTTTTATAAAACTTGCCTGGGCATCGAGGATGTACGTTTTCACTAGTACTTTAAATATCTGAATAAGATTATAAACACAAGTACAAGTGGGTCGTAGGTAAATTATAGTACGCAACTCGTGTTGTAACGCATTTTACGCACACACGGAATTACGCACTCGCCGCTATGCGGCTTCGTGCGTAACTTTTCCGTTCGTGCGTAAAATGCTTCTTACAACACACGTTACGTGATATACTATTATATCGCTAACATTCATTGTAATTTCTATTATTGTATTATTATTATGTGACCTACATCTACTTCTTTGTATTTTTGGGTGGTCAATAAACATATCTATCTATCAATAAAATATTGTACAACTTTTATTTAAATATTTTACCCGATAATCAATATACTTCTCCATACCTTATATTCCAAATTCCTAATAACCCAAACCTAACGATTCATCGCGTTTACTATGGATTTATGAATGCTTCGTCTATCTTTAGTTGAATATTTTTGTTTTTGATGGATTATTTGTTGGTGTGAGTGTAATATGTCAAAAGATGTCTACTCTTAATACTATGAATTTTGACGCATTATATTCCATTGATCGATTTTCTAAATTCTTTTACATATATTAATATACCACAACTTGTTGAATTGAGATATACTAAAGAAGACATTTCTACTCGGAGATTGTCCAACCCGGACGCTAGGAATATTTTTTAAATGGTATGCTTCCAAATATAAAGATGTCAACAAAACACAAGAATAATGGGTAACTTTGTCTTGATAAAACGGGGGCTTCTTGCATCGAGAAAAGTTATGGTTCCTAAAGGTCGTAAAATTTATTATTCAGATGAAACGTTGTAGTAGAACATTGACACAATTCGTTGGAGCTTGAGGAGTAAAAAAAGACGTAAAACACAAATTTCACTTACTATAGTTTGTTGTTAAGTTATAAAAATCAATTTTAATTTAGATTCACAATTTTGTTGAATTTAAAGAATTGATCGATCAACTTTGTTCGTAAACAATGTCTGTTTTGATATTTATCAAAGTTATAATGGTTTCTTGTAAGTAGGTAAATGCATAATACTTTTTTGAAACATATTAATTCAGTTCTTATCAGTGTAATGAACGATAATACTCTGTATATTATGTCGTTTCCAAAATTCCATAAAAAAATACAATATGTCAACATCATTAGTTCGATTCATGGTCAGACGTGCTTAATAGTAATTATTTAAGAAGGTGTTCAAATTTAATTTCACATCTTTGTCTAGCCAATTGTTGTTACAAATGTCATTCTGTATTTTTTTGGAGTTTTGTAAAATCATCATGTAAAGTGAAATTTTTAAGTACTTAAATATATTTATTTGGTGTATCATTTGAATAGTTATTTTCAACCCATCTTATATTCTTCAATTGAACTAGCACCCATATGGAAGATATATTATCCAGTAACATTAGTTTGCTACAGTTGGACCCTTTTAATAATAGTCAAATTTTATCCAAGAAGGTTAGTAATATAGAATATTGTTGGAAACCTCTATACGTTTATATTCTATGTTCAATCATAAGGCATTCTTTGGTTAGGAAGAATGTCAGACTTAATCAAGAAAAAGACGGCGTCTAATCGAATATATTAAAAGAGACTATATTTTTTGTTTCGTCGTAAGATTTAAGTGATTTGTATTTTTCATTTCAGTAAAATTATATAAGAGTTAATTAATTAATTTATGCAAAGCAAACCAAAGAATATTGGTGTGAAGTCCCACCAAATGTAATATTGAAACACGCTGATAAAATCATCAGGACACAGAAGAGATTAGTATCATAAACACCATGTAGCCTCATATGTTTATTGTAGTTAATTCACTGTAGTCATCATTAAATAGTTAGTTAAGATGTTATGAGTAGTATAGTAAGATGAATTATTTCCAGTAACCCTAGATACCCGTTGATTATCGATTCCTCCTAAGTTCAGGACATGTCAGATAACAATCGAAAGATACAATGAATGATTATGAATAAACATATTAATCACAGAAGCAGTGTATTAAGCTGCTTGTTTTTTGTTGTAAAATATCATTTGAATATATTGTTTACATTTTAGATTGTTCCATATTGAGTTTTTATATAAAATTATGTGTGCGACATATTTGGGATCTTTCGACATACATCAATGGGAGTATAAAATAAAATTTTATAGTGTCCGCTTTGTTGAATTATTGTCTTTATACACCATTTATTAGAACATAAAGTAACGTCTCTCCGTTTCAATGATCCATTTTTTAATTTGCTTTTTATATTTACTATATTTGTTTATCGTTTTCACGTGTTTGGGTACCATGCGTATACATTCTCGGTGCTAAAAGTAACATGGATTTCTCGGTCCAATAGTTTTTACACCCCGATACCGAATAACACCATCGTGGTGTCTGGTATTGTAACTGCGGTTATATGAGGTAAGTAGAGGAAAGTTGGGTAAAACGGGATACTTAGTATTCTAGGTCTCATAACTTTTTGAACTGACTATTTTTTGTCTCCAGTTTCAGTTATTAATTGGCTTTTGATTGATACCACTTTTATGCAAAAAACAGAAGCCAGATGAGAAAAAAAATATGTATAATAAAAAAGTAGCATATACTCCGTTTTATCCACCTTGTCGGATAAAACGGGATACTTAAGCTTGTATAGTTTCCATAACGTTTAGTCCCCAGCAAGTAAGCCAGAACCTGGTAAATAAAGAAAAATTATTATTATTATTCTTTACAATATAAAAGGTAAGGTTAACAAAACAATATATTAAAATATGTTACTGACTGAAGTCACTGGTAAAAACTTCGTCTTCGTCTCCTCCACTCCAGCACAAGCTTCATGGGTCCAGCCTTCGTAATGTTGGCACCTTATCCAACGTTCTTCTGCTTTAGAGTTCGAATAAAGTTCGCTACAAAATAAACAGGCTGCTTCTTCGCTTTCATTTTCTGAACTTGAATCATTAATTTCTCTCGATTTCCTTCTTTTTATATTTTTTTGACCCTTGATATAATTCTATTTTTCGTTTCTCACGCTCGTTTCTTCTGCACTGCTACTATCTTTCTTCATTGGGTTCTTTATTTTCACGTCTTTTCTAGTCGTCATCTCACTATCATTTATTTTGCCTTTTTTATTCAGTTTGGCTATAAGGGCTGTTTTTTCAGTAAAGTTTAACTTTGGCTTGTTTGTAGGAAGTCTTTTAGAAATGTATACTACTCTAGTTCCTCTTTATATGGTGTCGATGTTAACACTGCAGTGTTACCCCTTCTTCTGTCATCAAGATTTGCATAAAACTACTCTGTAGGAATCGGTGTTATACTTGGTGGCTTTCTCAGTGGTGATTTCGGTTAAATTCTTGGTGGTGTCCCCGGTGGTCTTCTCAGTAGTGTCCTTGGTGGTGGAGAGTTTCTAGGTCCTGGTAACTGATTATAGTTTCTTTCGCCTTGAGTGGGCTTATTTGTAGTCTCAGCCGGTTCAAACATCCAGTCTGGGAAGATCTCTGGATTTAGTGGATGTGTCCCCCTTTTTCTAAATCCGCTTACTGCGGTTTGGATGCTAGTGGCTTTCATAAAAGTATTTCCGAAAAGTTTGTCTATTTGAAAAAATAGTAATAGGCCGTCCTGGATGTTGTGGCATCCATCTTTGAACCTCTGAACTGTAATACGTGCTGAGTGGTATCATAAAACTTACGTTTATGGGTTGTAGACGGTGTGTTGTATGCAGAAGAAAGCACAGTAGCACAACACCGTTATACCTAGCTCTATGAATTAGCTCTATATTCTTGGTATGAGTGGCATTGCCATCTAGAAGCAAAAGAACGGAATTTTCTTTAGAAGGGTTGGAAAAAGCAATGAATTTATCGAACCAACTCAAAAAAAAAATTCATTTACATCCACTCTGATGGATGGTAATGAGCTGTACTACCAGTGGGAGCATCATCCAACAGTTCTGGCTCTGCCCTAGCTCTTGGGAAAACGAACAATGGTAACATGAATGCACCACTATCACTCATGCAGATCTCCACTGTAACGAGAACTCCACGTTCAGCCGAAGACAAGCAGCCAACTTCTCGCTATTCACGCAATGATAAACATTTAGATCATTTTTTTGGTACTGTTACAATCCCCGTCTCATCAACGTTATAAATACGCTCAGGGGGTATTTCGTGTGTCTTCATCGTTTCAGTAATCAGAGAGAGGAAACTTTTTATACGGAAAAGCTATTGAAATGTATTGCCCTAGCTAGTGAGGTTGGCTTAAGAGATCGAAGATTGATATTCGGATGCGGATTGAGAAAGGCATACAGACATCTTCACCAGCCGTTTTCATGATCTTATTTCCTTTTCCTGAGCAGGACCTAAACAGGTTTATGACGTCCTAGTCGTTTTTTGCGGAATCTTCTCTGTTGAGAGCACCGTGTTTAATTTGTTTCACCCTTGCTTCAATGGTTGTACGAGGATCCCCATATTCTTTAGAAGCTTTGAAATAACCCATTTTTCCTCCAGTACCTCCACAACAGCCTGACGCATACTGTTCTCATCCCAAGACTGCCTTTTTCTTGTATACTTTCCCATTGCAAATCTACCCTGAAAAAGACATTGACGATGTAGTTGGGCTAAACGAGATACCACCTCACATTGTCCAGTTTCACCCAACTGTGGATTACCAAAACTTGTGACCATATTTTAATCAAAAACAAAGCAAATTCCTAAAACCTATTTTGCATAACTATAGTAAACAAACACGGTATCCCCTAAATCTACTCACCTTCAAATAATTTTGGAAAGGAAATTCAGTTCTTGTTCTGAAATATTATTAGAAATATTACCTACATTTTATATTTCTTTAGTTTGTTTTGGAAATATTAGTTGTAGAGCCACTTTTCTCCTTTTTTATTAATTAATTTATTTATCATATGTACTGGATAACCGTTGAATGTTGCTATTTGCTTAATTGTAGTAATTCCTCTATCAAAATCACATTTGTTGATAAGAACTGAAAATGCTCTATGAATCATTGAATTATATGCTGCTAATTTATGTGATATGGGATGATTGGAACTATATAGAATAGTCACGCAAGGTGTGTTGATTTTCTGTAAATTAAATAATCAATTCAACTCTTTGAATTTTTAAATCAAGAAAACTGATTGAATTTAATTTTAGGGTGTAAATTATTAGTATCGTTGAAAATACATCTGATTGTCGTTCACTACTTATAAAACAATATGTCATCTACACATCTATATCAAAATAAAATCTTTTTTAAATATTACATTCAATGATTTTTCTTTCTAAACTGTCCATAAAAATGTTTGTCAAAATTGGTGATATAGGGCTTCCCATTAGTAAACCTTCATTTTTAATATATATCTTATAGTCAAGAGTGAAATAATTCTGATTAATACATACATGAAATAAATTAAGTATATCTGATATTATTCCTGGCATAATATTTTTATCTTCTAGTAATTTTATTACAAGTGTTTGTTTAGAAGGAATTTTAGTGAACATGGTATCATCAAGTGAAATGAGTTTGAAGTTGGATGTTTTTAATTTTTTGATTAGTTCTATTGGATTTTTAATTGAGTATTTAGATATATATCCGTAACTATTAAGTATATTGGTAAGTTTTCCAAATATATTATTAGGAATATTAAAACATAAGAAACTACAGGTCTAATTGGTTTCGATATTTTATGTCATTTAACGGGTCCATATAATTCTGCAGATTAAGGATTTTTATTTAGGTTGTATTTCTTTTCATAATCACTTAAAAGATAATTAGAATTATTAACAATATCTCTTACACTATTCGAAAACTTACACTAGAAACTATTATGTTATATATTTTTGCATTACAATCTTCAGTTTTTATTATAACAGTGGCGTTTCCCTTGGCAGATTTTGTAATTGTTAAGTAATTATTTTCTACTATCTTTTTGATTGAATTTAAAACTGTAATATTATTTTTTGTTTGCCGTTTAACCTTCGACGGTTCTATATTTTTGATTAAATTGGCAATTTTTAATTTCTCATAAAGAGAACTATTTGAATCATATTTTAAACCTATTTCCGAGCTAATATTAATTTTATTCGTAAATTTTGGTGGTATGCTGTACATTGAACCATTATTTAAGAATTCTATTTCACCATTTGTAAAATTTGTGTCTAAAAGATTTTCAAATCGTGGTGCAAAGTGTGTTGTTATGTAACTATTTACAGTTTCATGATGTTTAGAGTATTGAATTCTATGTTGTGTGTGTTCAAGTTTTTGTTCTTGTTTCTTAAATTTTTCTCTGATTTTGTCATCTAAACAGTCAAATTCTACTGGATGTCGTTGGAATGTGAGTTCAGAATGTACAACTTTTTTGTAGTTGTCTAAGAAGTCTGTTATTCTTCTTTAAGCTATACTCGATCAGCAAATTTCATAGCTTTTTGTGCTTGAGGTGTTTTAGTATGGAATTTTATATTTACATAATTTGGTATTACTTCTTTTCTAAGGCATTCTTGGTTGAATTGAATGTTATGTGATGCTTTGCAACGTTTTTGTAGTAACTTCTAGTACAGTCGGGTCAAATCTTCTCTCGAAGATATTTTAATAAAATTTACTGTCTCGACCCTTACTTTGTGGAATCTACTCATTCTACTGTTTTAAATGAAACTAACTATTTCTATATAATTCCACAATATATTGAAAATTCTAAGAAATTGAAAATTGTTTCGATATTAAATATCATCGTCAGAATGACAGAAGTTACATTTCATTTGATACCTACCTGATGTTCAAAAATTATTTTTGGCTATACCAAGAAGTACCTACCTTGTGATTGACTTAATATATTAAGTCAATCACAAGGTAGGTACTGCTGACAAAAGCCACCCTCTGGGTCCCCAGCGAAGCTCAAGCTGACCTGGGTGACAAAGAGGATGTGCTGCTTCGGCTGGACAAACAAAACCCAGACCTTCGGGTGGATGCATGGTTTTCCTTCCACCACGAAGCGAAGGCCAATCCCAAAGGACACCTATTCGTCTTTGGCATAAGAGACGAGGAAATTGGAGTCCTAAAAAAACGATCAATGAGGATGAGCTACGCGTTCACCTCATTGATTGTTAAAACTAAGAAACTGGACCCGGAACGGAGGGGATCGAGCACGGACCCCCCTCTCCCACCTGAGGAACTCCAAGGAGCTGTTGCTTCTGCGGAGACTGTCGAACCATCCTCCAATATGGCGACCGACAGTCTCCTGGCAGAACTAACAGCTCTAAGCCAGGATACAGGCGACGTCAACCCACCTCCAAGTGAGGAAGTGGAGATGGCCTAAAAGAAATATCTATCTCACCACCATCAAGCAGAGATGGACAATGAAAAGGTGAGATTTATACAGTGCAACCTTCAACACAAAAAGGTGGCTTCGGCAACACTATGTCGCCACCTGGATGTGATGCAGGACACAATAGCATTTATCCAAGAACCCTGGATGAGACAAACCAAAATCATGGGTCTAAATAATCCAAAAGGTTTAAGGCCATATACGTCCCTAGAAATGTTAAGACCTACCCACTGACGCATTTTTCGTCCTCCGACCTAACGGTAGTGAAGGTTGAATATGCACAGAAAGGTCAAAAGAAAGTGTTAATACTGGCATCCGCATACCTCCCCTCAGACGCAGCTAAACCACCACCAACTAAGGAGCTGGAGGACCTTGTGGAAAACTGTCTCACCCAGAAGCTTGAACTGGTAATATGCTGCGATTGAAACTCTCACCATGTAAGCTAGGGCAGCAAAGATATTAACACTAGAGGTAAGTCTTTTTATGATTATATAACTAACAAGAATCTTTGTATTCTAAATAGAGGTACTGAACCAACTGCTGGATAAAATTCGAAATAAAACTTGCGCTCACAACCTCCACAATGACTCGCGACCCCAGGAAAACGGATAGTACAAAATATGTCCACTGTTTGAAAGGGGATCTGCGAGGAATCGAGGATGTGTTGCCCAACAATAAAGGAGATTTGGAAAGTTATTATGAAACAATTCAAACCTCCATCATTAATGCCTACAAAATGTCTTGCCCACTCAGGCGGGTCGATCTCGATGGAGCCTCCACTTCGTGGTGGTGCCATGAGATTGAAATCTTTTAATAAGGCTAAAAGAACAAGACTCAAAGAGGATTGGAACTCATACAAGTCTCACCTCAGGGAGTATAAAAAAGTCATTAGACAAAAACAAAGAGAAGCATGGAGAATCTACTGCGAGGTAATCGAGGATTTCCCCCAAGCAGCTAGACTCCAAAAAGCCCTCTCAAAAGATCCCCACCGTCATATCGGTATACTAACCAGAGAGGAAGGCACTAAAACTGCCAACCTAGAGGAAAGTCTTCAATTATTGACGTCAACTCACTTCCCTGACTCCAGAACCACAAATACGGCGGCCTGGGAGGATGAGGACGGACGATGACTGGCGTATATCCCGACAGATCGTCGACGCAGACAGACTGTTATGAGCCATCTTAGGCTTCTCCCCTTTTAAATTCCCGGGAACGGACGGCATTTATCCAGCCCTACTTCAGTGGGGCCTGGATGACCTAATGCCGCACCTGGTAGGAATCCTCAGATCCTCACTGGTACTGAGGTATATTCCAAAAGGTTGGAGAGAAGTCAAAGTCGTGTTCATACCAAAACCAGGAAGAATGGACTATTCCACCCCAAAAGCATATCGACCCATTAGCCTCACATCGTTTTCAATGAAGACTTTAGAGAGGCTGTGCGAACGATACATAAGAGATGTGGTGATAACACGAAATCCACTGCATCCAAATCAACATGCATACACTCCAGGGAGGTCCACCGATTCGGCTCTTCATCTCGTGGCGGGCCGCATCGAGAGATCGTTGGAAAATAAGGAGTCCACCCTGGGTGTATTCATAGACATAGAAGGCGCATTTGATAGAACCACTTTTCCTAAAATAACAAATGCACTTTCCAACAAGAATATCTCCCAAACCATAAATGGCTGGATATATAACATGCTCTCAAAAAAAGCAATAAAAATCAGTGTGGATGATGTAACCATCAGAGGCTTGGTTGTAAAAGGTTGTCCACAATGAGGGGTGCTCTCACCACTACTATGGAACATGGTCTCAGACTCCTTGGTCAGTCACCTCAATGATAACAACTTCTACACAATAGCATACGCAGATGACCTAGTGATTCTGCTAACAAGAAGATTCGAGGAGACACTCTGCGCTTTAATGCAGGAGGCCCTCAATATCGTAGAACAATGGTGCAGAGACCATTCGCTGTCAATAAATCCAAAAAAAACTGAGATGGTTCTCTTCACGAAAAAAAAGGAACTTGCAAAACATCAAGCCCCAAAGCTCCTAGATACCAAACTTAATTTCTCTTCAGAGGTTAAATATTTAGGGGTCACCTTTGACAGTAAGCTGACGCGGAACTCCCACTTAGAAAACAGAGTTAAAAAAGCATATATTTCTTATGAGCAGTGTCGTAGAACCATCGGCCGCACCTGGGGAATGTCACCTAGGGTTCCTGCCTGGATCTACGCTGCCTGAATCTACACTGCCATCATCAGACCTATGCTAACGTACGGCGCGATTACCTGGAGAGCTAAAGCAAACCAGCTGACAGTCGTCCGTAAACTGGACCAAATCCAAAGAACAGCATGCCTCAACACAACAGGAGGCATGATAA
This sequence comes from Galeruca laticollis, assembly GCA_963921935.1. Lineage (NCBI taxonomy): Eukaryota > Metazoa > Arthropoda > Insecta > Coleoptera > Chrysomelidae > Galeruca > Galeruca laticollis. Next base: position 57,881,238 of record OY998177.1, read on the forward strand.
CTACACCAACAAGAGCTATGGAGGATCCTCGGTCTCACTCCCCTTGACATATACATCAAGGAGGTTGTCTTGATGACCATGGCACATCTGCGCTCTACTGGTATACAACCTGATGTAGGATCTGGTAAACTGAGACGTAATTTGTGGCATGATGCCCTTAGGGAGATCCCACTGCTGCAGGCCAATACGGACTCGATTCCACCGCGATATGCCTTCAACAGGCCCTACAAGGTAATCTTTAAAAACAACTCACAAGACCTATTAGATGAAGACGCAATCCGCATCTTCACAGACGGGTCTAAATCCAATGTGGGTTCAGGATGTGGTATTTTTTCCAGATCCCTGAATCTAAACATAAAATGGGCAATGGGCTGCAATGCAAGTGTTGCTCAAACAGAGCTCACTGCTATCTGCATCGCTGCTAAAGAGATTACCAAAAGGAAAACCACAGGTAATAATATATACATCCTTACGGACAGTAGACAAACACTACTAGTCCTGAACAGACCGCGTATTACATCAGGCCTAGTACTAGAATGTCACATGGCCTTAATCGAAGCCTGTAACAACAACACGGTCACTTTAGGCTGGATCAAGGGCCATGAGATATCGCAAGGAAACCGTATTGCAGACTTGCTAGCCAGGAAGGCAGCCTCCCAAAAACTCTTGGGACCTGGCACTTTCATTGGTCTATCAGCGTCAGCGATGGCCGACCTATTAAAGGAACACTCTCTTAATAAGTTTAAGGTCAGATGGGACGACGCAGAAGGCTGCAGGATTGCCAAGGAACAGTATCCGGATAGCAAAGTAGCCAAAAAATACGTGACTATGAACAGGCGGAACCTACGAACAGCCACGGGTATTCTGACTGGACACTGCCACCTACGAAAACACCTTCACAGACTGGGTCTGTCTAGCACCCCACTTTGTAGAGGATGTGAACAAGAAGATGAGACTGTCGAACACATTCTTTGCGAATGTCAGACACTCTCTCATTTTAGGTATTCGGCGAGCATAGGCTAACATACTCCAATATGAGGGAACTTGATTCAGGCGACGTTATCGCCCACTTCAAGGAAGTAAGCTGGATGACGAGCTAGAAGGAAGTTTTGAACCTCAGAAGGATGCACAATGGACCAATTGTGGCCTAAGTGCTGTGGGGTCACCCACCCTTCAAACCTTTACAGATACAGAAAGAATATAAACAAGAAAATCAAATAGTTCATAAATAATTATTGCTAAACATTAATAAAATAATTCAGTACCATAAGCAACCTTAGACAGAAATGAACAAGCAACGAAGCTCAATAAAATAACGTGACGCCACACGTAATATTAGACACCTAAAAGATCTGCTTATATTTAAAGAGTAAATAGAATAGGCATAAAAAGAATCAACAGAACAATAAATAAATTGATAAATAAGTAAAATTTAGAATTAAAAAAATATATATAAGATATGTTAAATCTAATATTCAATCATAAACTTTAAAGGAAATATAATAAAATGTAGAAACCTGTAATTAGTACAGGTAATGTCAAACAAATAGGAATGTAAAGAATTGACGGCAGGTATACCAACGTAAAATGCAATTGATATGAGATAATAGGAATAAAAATAAATGATTACTGATATATTTATGTATAGCGATGTAGTGAATAAGAAGAAAATAAAAAAATGAATAGTATCTATATGTATTATGTAAATATTTAGGTTGTAGAAAGTCAAAAATTTGTATGTTTGCATTGACCAATCGGGTGACTTCAATATAATTGAATAACAAGAAAAAACAATGATAAATGCTATTTAGTGAATAATTGAATGACGATAAGAATATAGTGCATAAAAAACAATGTATAATAGCAGCTTTAGGTCAGAAAAATAATAAAATATTAATAAAACCAAAGTGACAGTTGAACGATAACCCAAAGAATTTTCTAGAAAATATGAACTTCTGGTCATCAACAAAAAATAGGGTTGGCGGATAAAAAACGCGTCAGTGAAGCGTGAGAGAGAAGAGAAGCCACAGGTGAAAATCGAATGTGATCAATTTTATGAGAATTTAAAAGTAAAATGTGTTATATATGAAATATAAAAAGTCCAACAATTATTAAAATCTAGTTAAGTGTACAGACAGTAATAGTGTTGAGAAAGTTAAACCCAAGGAAAGGAATTATCACCTGATAATTCAATGATAAGAAATTACATCATGGAGCGGCAAAGCGTCATGGGTGGACATTTTGAAGGCGTCAGCGTGTGAAAAGGTCTGTGGTGTATTTTAATTAATATTTTTGGATCCACAATTAACAAGTAGTGAAACAATAATAAATCAAACTTATTGCCAAAAAAGGAAAAAGAGTACAAAATAATTTTTTAATTAATAGGATATTGTAAAAACTCACCTAATGGAAATTGTAGATATATGTATTTTTAATTTGTGTTGCATGTTTTTAATCATATATATATAAACTTTCCATATATAGTAATAATGCACAACTATTTTCAGTTTATCACATACACAAAGTTATAATATCACAGTCAAGATTTTAAGATTAAATAATGTAGATTGAAACATCAAAGCCAAACCACTCCATTGCACGTTTTTGTTTAAACTCACATAGTTCGAAATATTTCAGTAACAAAAAAAAGTTACAATATTTGAATAATTTTAAGCACAGATGTTTTTTCCTTCAGATATATAAACGTCACAAACGATTATGTAAATTTATGCTAATGAGTTTGCATATGCGTCTCAAACAATGAATAGTTTTAAGATTTATAATAGTTGTGTATGTGAAATTCTATAATTATAACCTATTTAGTTTTTTCTGTTATAAGGATATTTAGTATTTTAGAAACAAAATAATCTTTTATTTTTATATAATGCTCATATGAATCTGCATAGGGTTTGTTTATTGTATGAGCCCCACATTTAACTAAACAATCTCCACATCGCAAAAGGAAGGTTTTTAACAAATCGTATACTGTAATAAGATATATGTCTATAAATCGTCAATTGAATTTTGAATAACTATTTTAAAATTTTATTTCCAAATTAAATATCAAAGGAAGGTCTTTTAACAAGTTATACTGTAGTAAGATATGTCTATGAATCGTCAATTGAATTTTTGAATAACCATTTTTAAAGTATTATTTCCTATTTAAAATAAATGTTATTCAGTAGTGATGTTGATTTTTTTTAACTACGCCCAGGAACCCTACTGAGAGAAGGAGTGATAGAGAAATAAGAGTAGCTGAGGTGAATTTTAAATTAAACAAAAACTACATGATTTGAAATAACTAGACGAGTAGGATGAAATCTAATAAATAATATAATATAAATTTTTTATTCATATATTAATTAGCTAGCCCAATTATTAATCTGCACTATCATTTATTTCAATATTAACATTATATTCATATTCAATTATTATTCATTATTATAAAAAGAATATAAGTCCATAATAAATTAACCAGCAACGTCGGGCATTAAAGAAATTGTGGTACGATTTTTGTTAAATCTTATATATAAATAAACAATAATAAATTGGCCACAATAATATATGATAATAGAAAAAAGAAGAAGATATGATATTACAAACATTTAAGCTTAGATATTATTAGCCCTATGGGGATATCCTGGATAAGAGTCTCCTTAGACAACTACATAAAAGTTGTCAATTGTGAACTCACGTTTCAGCTACATCCAATAGAATTTGACTGTTTCAATGTGTCAGCCCCATGAAGCACAACATACAATTCAATAATCTAAACATCGTGAAACTGTAAATACTTACATATCAACGCACTTTGCACCACGATTTGAAAACCTTTCAGACACTAATTGTACAAACAGTGAAATAGAATCTTTGAATAAAGGTTTAAAGCACAGCATACCACCAAAATTTACGAATAATAATTTTATTTACGAGAAATTGAAAATTGTAATTTTAATCAAAAATATTGAACCGTCAAAGGCTAAACGTCAAACAAAAAATGACATTACAGTTTTAAATTCAATCAAAAAGAAAGTAGAAAATAATAACCTAACAATTACAAAATCTGACAAGGGAAACACCACTGTTATATAAATACATCGGAAATAGAAATTCTCAATCTCCACAATTATATGGAATCGTTAAAATACGTGAAATATTGAAACCACGTAGACCAATAGTTTCTTATTTTAATACTCCTAATAATATATTAACAAAAAACTTATATCTAAATACTCAATTAAAAAGTCAATAGAACTAATCAAAAAAATAAAAATATACAACTTACAAAAAAACTCTAAACTCATTTCATTTGATGTTACCAATATGTTCACTAAAATTTCTCAAAAATAATACTAGAAGATAAAAATATTAATCTAGCAATAATATCAGATGTACTTTATTATTTGATGTATGTATTATTCAAAATTATTTCACTTTTGACAATAAGATATATATTCAAAATGATGGTTTACCAATGGGAAGCCCTATATCACCGATTTTACAAAACATTTTTATGGACAGTTCAGAAAGAAAAAAGCATTGAAAGTAATATTTCAAAAAATATCTTATTTTGGTATAGATATAGATAGAGTTAATAATGTACTTGATCATTCAATTTACAGAAAACCAACACACATTGATGTGACTATTCCATATAGTTCCAATCATCCCATGTCACATAAATTAGCAGCATATAATTCAATGATACATAGAGCATTTTCAGTTCTTATGAACAAATGTAATTTTGATAGAGAAATTAATACAATTAAACAAATAGCAACATACATTGGTTATCCATTACATATAATAAATAAATGACTTAATAAAAAAGAGGAAAAAGTGGCATTACTACTAATATTTCCTAAACAAACTAGAGGTAAAACATTATAAAACCATCACATATGCAGGTAATATTCCTAATAATATTTCAAAAATAATATCTTTAGCAACAAATACAACAATTTCTTTTAAAACAGAAAGTAATGTGAGTACAAAATTGTTAAGTGTGAAAACAAAAATGTCCCCATTAAAGAAGGCTGGTATATATAAACTTAAATGTCCCGAATGTAATGTTGTCTATTTGTGCTAAATCCTTGGAATTTTTAAAATCAGATACAGTGAACACTTACGAGCATACAGATTAAAACAACCAGATGAATCCCACTACGCAAAACATTCATTAACACCTAACACAGAACTAAAAGTACTACATAATTGTGAAAATAATCAAGAACTGGATTTCCTTGAAGGCTTGAAAATTAGAAGACGCTTAAGAAACTCACAATATGAAGTCGTCAATGAACAGTAAATCTAGTGATTTCTCCACTTTTGAACTGTCTTCTTAAGTGATAATTGTAAAGATCAGCAGGTATAGTTTTCCTGGTTTTCTATATCATTGCACAATTATACTGATCTTAAATGGGAGAAACATATCCAGGATATCCCAATAGGGCTAATAATATCTAAGCTTAAATATTTGTAATCTCATATCTTCTTTTTCCTATTGATATATATTGAGTCAATCACAAGGTAGGTACTTCTTGGTCTAGCTAAAAATAATTTTTGAACATCAGGTAGGCATCAAATGAAATGTAACTTCTGTCATTCTGACGATGATATTTAATATCGAAACAATTTTCAATTTCTTAGAATTTTCAATATATTGTGGAATTATCTAGAAATAGTTAGTTTCATTTAAAACAGTAAAATGAGTAGATTCCACGAAGTAAGGTTGGATACAGTGAATTTCATTAAAACATCTTCGAGAGAAGATTTGACCCGACTGTACCAGAAGTTACTACAAAAACGTTGCAAAGCATCACAAAACATTTAGTTTAACCAAGAATGCCTTAGAAAAGGTGTAATACCAAATTATGTGAATATAAAACGCCATACTGAAACACCTCAAGCACAAAAAGCTATGAAATTTGCTGATCGAGTATGGCTTAATGAAGAATGTAAAAAAGGTTCGTAGACAACTACAAAAAAGTTGTACATTCTGAACTCACGTTTCAACTACATCCAGTAGAATTTGACTGTTCAGATAACAAAATCAGAGAAAGTGTCAGCACATCGCACAAAAAATTCAAGAAACAAGAAAACTTGAACACACACAACATAGAATTCAATACTCTAAACATCATGAAACTGTAAATACTTACATACCAACACACTTTGCACCACGATTTGAAAACCTTTCAGACACTAATTTTACAAATAGTTGATTTTTTAAATAATGGTTTAATGTATAGCATACCACCAAAATTTACGAATAATATTAGACAAATATTAGCTACAGAATCAGAAATAGCTTTAAAATGTAAATTCATTTTGACGATGATATTTAATATCGAAACAATTTTAAATATTTTTTCAATATATTGTGGAACTATTTCATTTAAAACAACTTTCGTTGTTTCCCAGTTGTGTGTTCTTACAGTTGTAGTGCTATTTCTGTGTAATTATTCAATTTTTTCTATTAAATTTTCTTTTAAGATTTCTTAAGTGCAGTAAAGATGTGGTGACTTTTTCGAGATTTATAAAACATAAGTATATTTCTTTATTGTGTTTTTGTTTATCAAAATTTTGATTACTGTAGTGCCTAAATCCGCTCTTTAATTAATGTAGTTGTCCTTCTATTTTGTCTCCTAATCTTGTGTCCAGTATTCATCCATATGTTTTACTTGCACTACAGACTAGCATTATTCATCTGTAATTTCCACAATCAATTATTTTTTGTATATGGGTATACTTGTGTTTCCTATTTCTGTGATCTTTTTTTAGTTTTCCTCACTGTATCTATAATTTGGTGTAATATTTCAAGTCCTTAATCTCCCATCTCCTTTTATGTTGTCAACTCGCGATGCCTCTCCGGTCTTTAATGTTTTGACCGCTGGTTATACCTCCTCTGTCGAGATTTCGTCATCTATATTATTGTTGGTTGGGTGTACGGATTGTGATTCATGTCCTTTATCTATCTGATCTGTTCTTTCTATCTTGCTAGTATGTCTTCTGTTTTTGTGATGATTTTTCCTTCTCTGTTTTTTAGCTGTTGTATCAATGTTGATTTTCCTTTGCATCTCATATTTTTTAGAACTCCGTGCAATAGTTTTTGGTTATTTTTGCCATCGTTTTCCATGTTTTCTCCGATATTTTCCCATTTTTGGCTGTAGCCTCTTTAATTTTTGTTTCAACTTGGTTTCTTATTTCCCCGGATTTTTCATCTTCTTCGCCAGTAGTCTTTCCAGGCAAGTTTTTCGTTCTTTACAATTAATTTTTCTTATCCACTCCACCAGCTACTCCTCTTATTTGAGCCCCCAACATTTGTAACTCCATAGAATTGGATAGGCTGTTTAATTGATTATTGTTTTAAATAGTTTTCATTTTCTCTCTGTCTGCTTGTGTTATTTCGTTATATTGTTCATATATTAGATTAGTGACTAGTACTCTATATTTCTCTTTAGTTCGTGCTTCTTGTAATTTGTATGATTTGATTAGTACTCTTCTCATCTAACGACTTATCCATATTTTCATCAATGTTCCCCCCCACTCGGTTAAAATCTTCCACCATCATGTCCGATTTCCTATCTTCACTAAATTTATTATCCCATTTTCTCATATCTTCTCTCCTCATACCATTCATTATCTCATTCATACAAATCAACATTTGCATTATCTGATCCTTTTCATCTCTTGTTAAATCTCTTTTTGCTTGTTGTCCGTCAATGTCGTTTTTCTCTCCATCGTAGATACTTAATTCTTTTATAATACTGTCAATAAATTTCTATATATTTAGACTTATATGCAAAATTTTAATTGCCCCACGTTTTGAGTGCCAACTTATTATATATTCACTATTATTTTATAGTTGCCCCACGTTGGGCGCCAAATTATAATATATCTAATTTATACCTTCTTTTATTTTAATTATAATTGCCCCGCGTTAGAAGCCAAATTATAATATATCTAATTTTCTATGATGAATTTTAATTATTCAATTTTAATGTAAGCCTTCCTGTAAAGATAAATTTCAATTCACCTCACGTTGATGTATATTGTCACAGCGACAATTCTTGTACATACAAGTTAATAACTTTATGTAAGAAATTTCTATTTTGACAGTAGTTGTCAAAAATATGCCCGGCTCTAATAAATATTAATCTAGTATTTCTAAAAATGAATTTATATGTATAATCGACCTATTACTCTTCTCTCAGGGTAGGATCAAACTGTTAAAAAAGTTAATTATTCAAAATTTGTTTAAATTTTTACGTATCTCTAAATTATCTGTTTCACTATTGGTCAGAACCTATAGTAACTGTATGTTCAATATTATGAAAGGCACTTTAAATCTCTGATGATGTTTCCAATATTTCTGTCACTGAAAATTACCAACTGTCACTGATTTGATCGACAGTTTTATTTAATGAGAAATGTTTAATTTTCTAAAATAATGTCATAAAAAGACTATAGTGAGTAGGAATGTAAAATTCTATATTATACTACTAGATTCAAATACAAATTAACAAATTAATATTCCCCAAACTTATCACAAACGAAACAACAGTCGTAATTTCTAGGAAACTTAAAATTACTACAACCTATATGCTATAAATTAACCTAATGAAAAACGTTTAATAAAAGTTCCAATTGTCGATCTAAATCTTGATATGGATAAATGTCAAAAAACAAGCTTCACTCAAATTTTTCTAGTTCAAAACTTTTCTTCTCTTATGTGAATTTCCTTATATGATTTGTTAATTTTGTTTGCAATCAAAAATATAATAGATGCATGTCAAATTTAATTTGAAAATAGGCCTTATTATTTCTCGAGAAATTATTGTAAAGAAACTGGATCGGACTCACCAACTAATAACTGGACAACTCGTACAATTCTAACTGATCTTATAATTCAGTAAACTTTCTAAATTTTATTTAGAAATCTGGAACACGTTCACTACACACGATGCAATTCTTATTCGAATTATGCACGCACTGGCTTTATAATGAAATGGCTTTTGAATCTGGTTGTATAAATATACAACTTCTACTATCTACCAAAAATTGAGACAACTCTAATTACGATGTTCCCTTTTCGGGATTTCAAACACAACTAACTAAACTTTCTTCAAATAAATAAATCTCCTCTGCTTTGGTTACGAAAAATTCCTTTTATTAAAAAAAATACTACTAATTTTTGTTTCCCTATAACAAAGAGAGATTTGAATTATTTTATTATCATTGTAATTCTGATAGCAGAGACATCTGTATTTTAAAATTTCAAATATATTCTCCAAAATGTAATATAATTCTGTCTATCATTGAATATATTCTACATAAACGTCATCCGAAAACTAAAATGTCACATTTGATTTGTATACCGAATCTTTCAAAATTATCGATTATAACTATAATACAGTGTGTATCGAAAGTATTGCATACAAATATAAATAGTTTTCCTTATTTCAATGTTTCTTTCACATTTCAAATCGAGGAACAGTAATAATATATATAAAATCTACGATTGATTTCTCATGTATTTCTGGTTCTTCTCTTGTGTATTTGTGATAGTCTTCATGTTGGAAGAATGAGTTTTGTAGTACTAGTCCGTTTTGTATACAGAACTCTATTAGTTGGGATCCATTCCTATTCTTTGATGCTTCTCCGAACTTTCCGATCACTCCTGTTTCTTTCGTGATGCTTCCTATCCTAGCAATGAGATCTCCCATAATAATTATCTACAGAATGTTTAGCCTCATCATTATATATCTCTTGAAATGTTCCCCAGAACAGTTCTTTTTCGGCTACTAAATCATTTTTATTGGGCCCATAAGCTATTATTATATCAGTGAGTCCTTTTTCTGCCATCTGCACATCTGCAGTTTAATTTTCATAATTCTTTCAATAATTCATACCCATTCTAGCTTTTCTATATATTTGGGACATAATACACACTCTACTCCTGCCGCTGATCTTTTGTCTTGTTTTACTCCGCTGTAGTAGAATAAAGAGATGCAGAACTTGTATAGATGAACAAAAATAAACACCAGTTAACAATAACGGTAAAAAATAATAACAAATAACAGTAATAATGGGGAAATCAATCAACACAGCAGTTTCTCCAGAACAGATGAACTGTAAATTGAAAATATTCAACCTTTCCGCTACTTTTATAGTTGAAAAGTTCTAGTAAGTACATTGTATCATGGGGGCATTTTCTTAGAACTGAAAAGACTATATTTCACAATAATAAAACCATTTTTGAGCTACCTGTTTGTCAAGTTTCTTCAATCACCTGCTAATTGGGTGAAATAATCGGCAAATGGGGTTGGTATGGATATATATATATATATATATATATATATTTTATAATATAATTTAAGTTACTTTGATAATTTTATCTATGATTTGTCTATGGTTTTATACTTTTTATGAATTGTTGAATTGGCTAGCTCAGGTTAAATATGATTTGTTTTATTTATTTATTAATTTAACGGAGAACATGAGAAACTTACTCTCGTTGGGTTCAAGATAATTAAAATATATGTAATTTGTATTTACCAAATATTACCTTACCATTGTTTCCTACAAAATTAGTGTGAGTGTTAGCGCGGAACATACCCATTCAACCTCTATGATATCATACCTTTGTCTATCATCAATATATGACATAAATAAAATGCAGAAGAGTCAAAATTTAGTATATATAATTATGAATCATCGAATTGAAAAACATTATCACTATTAAGGAAAAACTTCAGTTAAACAAATTATTATTACAAACTACTATACAAATTGAATATTCTTAGACTTAAAAAATAGCTATACGTGAAATTTGGCCAAATTAGTTATATATATATATATATGTCTGAATTGTTTTAAATGGTACCATATAAATTATATATACACTGACCTGTTCATAACACTTGGAAGTCTCTTTATGTGCACTCTATTCCTGTTCTCCCCTCCTGGAATGAAGCTGGACTCTCTTCAAATTGTGGAAATAAATTCGCTAGTTTGTACCGCAGGTAAGTCAATATAATTTATTAAATTGTTCTTCTCACTTGACTTTAAAATGTTTTGCGATGATCCTAAATGCTTTTAATCAAATACATGAGACTATAATGTAGGAATTTACTTAAAATTCACACATAGCGTCCCTTCTCAAATTCAATAGTTGATAATTTCCACAAATAATTGTTATTTAGAAATATTTTTTTCTCTAAATGTTTCTTAGGTTATACTTTATCATTTATATTCAGTTTTTACTTAAATTTCAAACAATTTTTACTTATTTTAGTTAAATTTTTAGAAAGATTTTCTTACATGTCCATTTTCCTAAGTATCACCCCACACACTCCTTTGTTTTTCAAATCAACAAACTTTTGTTGCTAGTCTTGTTATTTCAAACAAAACACTACTGAGTTGCTAGATATTTCATAGTCTTTTTATTGAATGTTTAATAGTTAATTTAATTGTCTTCTTCTTATTCGTATTGTTATTAATTATTTGTGTAAAATTTCAGTATAATTCATTATACCTATTTGCATGTGAACAATTTCCAAAATATATCTTATATTTATTTACAATGATAGTATCTATCCCACTTTAAATTTAAAATATCAATGAATTTACAATCATTACGTCCTTAAAATCTTTCATAATGCCTTTCAATTCATTTCTTATACATAATTCACCAATTATCTCCTATGAACTTGTCCTATCATTTAATACAATTACATATTTTTAAACATTCCATCCGCTTTGCAAATATTCAATATTTCAAAATTCTAACTTACTTCTGTGGTTGAATATATTTCTATGTTTTAGTTCTATGCTACATGACGTGACGTTGTATGTAGTGACAGTTCAATGATTTCATTTCAACAAATGTGATAACTTGTCTGTATATGAGTATCAAATATCCTGTAATAATAATAATTTCATGTTCTTTTCAGATTCATTTCGATATTCTAGATAAAATATACATATGATCAGCTGTGCTGCTAATAAAAACAATATGAATTTATAATTTACCAAGGATGGATTAAAATTTATGACTCAATGTATTTGTATAAAATTGTTATTAACATTTATTTTATTATTTATTGTATGTAGGATTATAACTACCTGGAACTTAGTGGAGGGACTCGTCTACGCCCTTTTATACATAATAATAAATTTTCTGGAAAATTGATGTCAGTGATATAATCCACAGTTTATTATACTATTGATAATTTGAAATTTCATTTTAAATAATATTACAAAACGGTTATTTTCGGAAATGAGATAATTTTAGAAACCTTAACTTTTTTTGAATGTCTAAATGTGGTACGTCTATGGTTCCGGCCAAAATGAGTGATTTATTACTCCATGCCTTTTTAAAACGGAGTATAATTATTTTGATGTCAGTTAAAATACGATCTTTTAAAGTCGATTTTAAATTGACACTGTGTTGTAACCGGCAATATCATTAGATTGAAGATATTTTAAATTAGCTGAATTCCGTCACCCTTAATAAACATTATATCGAAACGAAAACGAAACGAATCACTGTCGATAGGGTGGAAAAGAATATGTGAACTAAGATTCGCAATAAAACTCTCGTTTTATCTCACATAGTTTGTATAAATCTCTTGAATGGTATAGAATGACAAAGGCCTTTGAGAAATTACTTTATTTAACTCATATTGTGATATTGGGGCACATTTTTTATTGAAAAAATAATAAAAGTGTATGTGAACAAAAAGTTCGTCAATAGGCATAGTGACTAATTTTGAGAAACTGTTTCACAATGTTCCCAAGTAGTTATTATTTCCTAGAAATATTATATTTCCTCAAGAAAAATATTTTTAGAGAAATATATATTTTATATCTATAGATCTAGAAAAAGCATATGACCGCGTACCCGTCTCAAGACTATGGAAGGAGATGGAAAACTTGGAGATCAATAAAATTTTGATTCGGGCCACACAGAACTATTATCAGAATAACTCCACAAAAATTAAAATAGGAAATAAGATAACCACGTCTTTCAATACGACAAAAGGATTAAGACAAGGCTGTTGTTTATCTCCTACATTTTTTGAAATCTATCTAGATAGAGCTCTTGTGAAATGGGTAAAAAAATGTAAAACCATGGGCCTAAATATAGGAGATGACACATTATTTACGTTGTTCTTCGCAGATGACCAGATAGTAATAGCTGAAGACGAAGATGATCTCAATTACATGGTCAGAAAACTAAAAGAAGGACGAGATGGCAGGCCTTCAGATGAACCTCGCGAAATGCGAATACCTCATAGTAGGCAATGAAGAGATAAACGATCTAATCCTGGACACCGACACAATAAAAGGAGTTAAACATAGTAAGTACCTTGAAATAATATTCAATAAAAAAGGAAATAGTGAAAACGAAATCCAAGAAAGAATCAATAAAGGTAGAGCAATAACAAGAACGCTGAACTCTCTTCTCTGGAATAGAAAAAATACAATAGCCACAAAGAAGCATATATATAATAGCCTAGTCCAAAGTGTAACCCTTTACGGTTCGGAAATTTGGGATGTTACCAAGGTCAACAAAAATAAACTCACGGCAACCGAAATGGATTTCATAAGAAGGAGTTGCGGACGATCAAAGCTTGAGAGTCAGGAATGACGACATCCGGATGCAAATGCAAATGGATAGAAATATACATGAAGACATAGAGAAAAGACAGCTAACTTGGTTCGGGCACGTAAAACGGATGAACTCTGACAGATGGCCTAGGAAGGTTCTGGAATGGATACCACCGGAAAAAAGAAGGAGGGGTCGGCCAAGAAGGAGCTGGCGAGATGACATTGATCAAGCGATGACCACGAGGAAGACGAGGTTTTTGATAGGAAAAAATGGAAATTGGGGACGGAGAAACGGCAACAGCTGTAAAAAATCCGTTATATATATATATATATATATATATATATATATATATATATATATATATATATATATATATATATATATATATATTAAATTCACGCCAAAATGTTTACAGAGGACATAGTGTCTACTTGTGACGTTACTTTGTATGACAACAGTAAACCTAAGGTTTATTGTGCCACATTCAGTTAAATAGTAGTAAATGAATAGCAAAGCGTATTAGTGGTACGTAGTCTCTCAATGCAATAATACATCAATATAAAACTGCTTCCTCCACACAACAACACAAAGTATCATATACGTGGCTTAATTTTGCACGACGAAATCCAATATCTATATTTTGAAATTCGACAATATATTTCTGCGAGGATAACTTGTTTACTTTATTTCGTAAATTTTGAAATATTATGCGCCTTATCCTTAATGTCTGAATTTATAAACTTAATCCATTTTTAGGTTAGATCTCTTGAATATGACTACCGATTACCGTACATAAAAAAATGGGACATTTATGGGAACTTTTGATGCAAACGTGGACATACAATGCAGTATAGAAACTGTTAGCACAATAAAACCAACAAAAGGTGTGTTTATGGTAGATCACGTGTTACACTTTCAGATTTAATGAAGGCTGGACTACTAATTTTTGTATTTGACCTTTCAACATTCAATACAAACTGAATCTCTTATTTATCCAAATCATATTTCATAGCATAACGGATACAATGCAGTTGTGTATCTCTTTGTAGCATAAAGGTTTTTTTAGGAATAAATCAATTTAAAGGATTTCCGAACCATCTTATATGCGTGAAGATGGCTTCTTAATACTTCCCCTGTGAAACTCCCCATGCATACACAATACGACTCTTTGCTTAAGAATAATTCATGGATTTGGAGTGATTTACAGGAAGGACTTGTTCCAGTTTTTTTATCCGTATGAAATGAATTTATTACGTTTTTTTTACAACGCAGATCATGAATCTTGCAATTCTGGGAAATTCATTGAATGGGGCCCTCCTAGTAAAAATTGTCACGTTGATTTTTAATTTCAATAAATCACTTAATTAGTTACCTATCAGTATTACTAATACTGTCTGTATTTTAGGTAAATACCTAATAAATTTCATTTTCAAAAGCATAAAAGCATAGGAATTACATATTATTATTAAAACTCTTTTCTGAAATTAACTTGACACCTATCACAGAGCTAGAAGTACTACATATTTGTAATAAGAAACAAGAACTGGATTATCTTGAAGAATTAGGAATTGGAAGACACTTAAGAAACCCACAATATCAAGTTGTCAATGAACATATAAATCTAGGGAGCTCTCCACTTTTAAACTGTCTTCTTAAGTGATAATTGTAAAGATGAACAAATATAGTTTTCCTGGTTTTCTATATCATTGCACAGTTATACTGATCTTAATTGGGAAAAAGATATCCAAGATATCCCAATAGGGCTAATAATATCTGAGCTTTAATATTTGTAATATTATATCTTCTTCCTTTTTCTGTTAACAGATATTAGGTCAATCACAAGGTAGGTCACTTCTTGGTCTAGCCAAAAATAATAATTAAACATCAGGTAGGCATCAAATGAAATGTAACTTCAGTCATTCTCACGATGATATTTAATATCGAAACAATTGTCAAATTTCTTAGAATTTTTAACATTTTTTTCAATATATTGTGGAATTATTTAGAAACAGTAAGTTTCATTTAGAGCAGTAACACTCTTTTCTATTTCGTAAAAGTATCAATAACATCATCAAAGTTTAAAGGTCGAGCTACAGAAGTTTCAATAGACAGAATAGCCCAATTACGTGGCTTGTCTTGTCCCAAAGAGTTTCTCAAATAGGTTTTTATTAATTTTAGTTACGTAAATGATCTTTCAGTACTAGCTGTAGTCATAGGAATGGTAACAAAGAACATTAATGCAGTACATACTTCAGGAAAGCTCCACGACAGTTCTCTAATACACGACCCCCCAAAGGGTAGGTTACAAAACACTGCCATTGGAAACAATTTCATTCATTGACAGGAAAAGCTATTTCAGTTGATTAATAATGATATCCAATACTGATCAAATATGTTCTCTTCAACATTACCAAAACACAATCAACGCATTAGTACACGAATAAAAAACTACACATGGAAACTTAATCCTAAAATTGATAGACATTTTAAAAATGAACATAATGAATTAACAAGAATTAGCGCAAATGGTCAAGCATTCACGGAGAAATTTAAAATCTCATATGCTTTTGGAGAGGATTTCCAAGACAATTTCACAAATAAAACACCAAACACGCAATACCATCATAACATAACACAAATAGTTCAAGATCATTCACGCGATACATACACAACAAACACAAAAAATGTAGCTTCATTCTATGAAACTTATATCACAATTCAAATTTAAAACAATAAAACAATTCCGGCCTGCTCAAAAATGTCCCAAAACAGCGATAGTTCAATTAACTTACATAACCAATTAGACTATCAGAACGTGAAACTACTCACCCATACGCTCAAGATTGCAAACATTATCCCGATTATCAAAGCCACCAAACAACCATGTTATGTGGATAGCTCCTTACTAAACAACATAGCAAAGGTTGTAGACAAAATCATGATAGAATTCAATATTTCACAAGCATAAGATGATACCCCCCGAGCAATACGGTTTCAGAGGCGGGTATAGTACAATACTAATTGTCGTTCACTACCTATAAAACAAGCTAATATGTCATCTACTATCTATACCAAAATAAATATTTTTTGAAATGTTACATCCCATATTTTTCTTTCCTAACTGTCCTTAAAAATGTTTGCCAAAATTGGTGATATATGGTTTCCCATTCGTAAACCATCATTTTGAATATATACCTTATTGTCAAAAGTGAAATAATTTTGATTAATATATACATCAAATAAATTGAGTATATCTGGTATTATTTCTGGATTAATATTTGTATCCTCTGGTGACTTTCTTACATGTGTTAGACATTATTTTTGAGGAATTTTAGTAAACATATTGGTAACATCAAATGAAATGAATTTAGAATCTTATACGATGACTGTTTTTCATTTTTTGAATAGTTCTACAGTATTTTTAATCGAGTATTTAAATATAATCCGTAATTATATATTGTTAAGTTTTTTACCTTATTTATTATTAGGACTATTAACATAAGAAACTACATACCAACACACATTTCACCACGATTTGAAAATCTTTCAGATACTAATTTTACAAATAGTGAAATATTATTTTCAATAAAGGCTTAAAGTACAGCATAACCCCAAAATTTATGAATAATATTAAACAAATATTAGCTACAGAATCATAAATGGCTTTAAAATCTAATTCAAATAATTTTCTTTATGAGAAATTACAAATTGCCAATTTAATCAAAAATATTGAACCGTCAAAAGTTAAACGTTAAACAAAAAATGATATTTAAGTTTTAAATTCGATTAAAAAGAAAGTTGAAAATAATAACCTCACAATTATAAAGTCTGACAAAGGTGATGTCACTGTTATATTGAAAACTGAAGATTATAAATCCAAAATAAATAACTTTATAGAATCTAGCGATTTACACATTGTTAGAGCAAACCCAACAAAAATGTTTTCTTATAATGTAAGAGACATTGTTAACAATTTAAATTACCTTTTAAATACCTATTTATTAAAATAAATACATCATAAATAAAAATCGTCACTCTCCATAATTATATGGAAATAAAATATCGAAACCAATTAGACATGTAGTTTCTTATGTTAATATATATATATATATATATATATATATATATATATATATATATAATCATAAACCCGTTTGTACCCGCTGTGGGTGTCGGGTGTGTCGCTTATTCGTGGACAAACTTCCGCCATTCCTTTTTATTTCTAGCTTTTTCGCCGCCTCTGTCCATGTATTTCCTTTTTCTTTTAAAATTTCGGCTACTGTGTTATCCCATGTTTTCTTTGGGCGACCTCTTTTTCTCTTACTTACTTCTCTAGCTTGCCAAATCATTTTTGCTGGTCTACTGTTCTCCATTCTACGAAGGTGCTCAAACCATCTAAGCTGCTGTTTTTCGATTGTTTTTAGTATTGGTTCTATGTTTAGGTTTTCCCTTATTATTTCATTCCGCATTCGATCTTTTCTGGTGACACCTTTGACCCTGCGTAAATACTTCATCTCTGTTGCTTGTATTCTGCTTTTGAGTGAGTTTGTCAGTACCCAGCTTTCACTACCATGCACAAGGATTGGTCGAAAGACTGACTTATACACTTTCAATTTGGTTTTAGTTGTAATTTCTTTTCTTCCCAGGAAATTTCGATTTAATGAGTAATATACTTTGACTGCTGCACTTATTCTTTCGTTCACTTCTGCTTCCTGTTTTCCATTGTTTTGTATATCTACTCCCAGATATTTGAAACTCTTCACTTGTTTTATTGGCATTTCATCAATTTCGATATTAAGGTGCTCTTCTTCTTGTCCCACCACCATTATTTTTGTCTTTTCCATATTCATATTCATGTTTCGTAGTTTCAATATATGCTTCCATGTTATTAAATTATGTTTCAGCTCTTTTTCGTTTCTAGCGAACAATACTAAATCGTCGAAAAAAACGCATTCAGATATTCCAACTACTTCCATATTTCTATAACCTATTTGAATTTGTTCAACTTTTGTTTTTACTTCCTTCAAAATATCATCCATTATCATTATGAATAATGCCGGGCTCAGTACTCCTCCCTGTCTTAATCCTTCTTTTGTTATGAAATCATCGGACTGTTCATTATCTTTCCTTACCCGGTTTCTGGTTGTTTCGTAAATGCATTTAATGTTATTTCTTAGTTTTGATCCAGCTCCTCTCTCTTGTAGACTTTTCCATATTTGATTTCTGAGAACGCTGTCAAAGGCTTTTTGAATATCTATAAAACCAAGGTACACTTTTTGATTTGTTCTCAGTTTTTTGTCTATTACTTGTTTCAATATAAATACGTATTATGTTAATACTCCTCCTATATCACTAATTTTGACCAACATTTTTATGAACAGTTAAAAAGAAAAATCTTTAAATGTAACAATTCAAAAAATTCAAATTAATAATTAACACCCAAAAATTAAATTTACATTAGAAGCTGAAGAAAATAACTCCGTCAATTTTCTTGATTTAAAAATTCTCAGAGTTAATAATGTACTTGATTATTCAATTTATAGAAAACCAACTCACACTGATGTTACTATCCCCTATAATTCCAATCATCTCATATCACATAAACTTAGCAGCATGTAACTCAATTATACATAGAGCATTTTCACTTCCTAGGAACAAATATAATTTTGATAGAGAAATGAATACAATTAAACAAATAGCAACATCCATTGGTTATCCATTACATATAACAAATAAATTACTTAATAAAAAAGAATTACTACTAATATTTCCTGAACAAACTAAATAAATAGAAACCTACAAAACCATCACATATGCTGGTAATATTTCTAATAGAATTTCCAAGATAATGTCTTTAGGAATAAATACCATTTTATATTGATTAATTGTAAATATTGTATTCCGTCCAGATATACAGTAGAAATGGTGAACCTTCTCCATCACGCGACTTAGTTGACGATATTATTCAACACATACTGTGTTGGTACTCTCTTCTTCTAATAACAGAAAAAGAGCGAAACTCAATCCAAGCGTTTGTCGAATTGTTTTGATTAAGATGCATATGGTGGATGTCGTATAAGTCAAGAGAAAATACTCAGCGTTTCTACTGTAACTTGTTTGCACGTTAAGTTCGTATGGGCTGGTGGCGTAGAGGTTTAAAGTGCACTCATGTGGTTCCAGATATAGACGGTTTGAACCCCGACAACGATATCGAAATATTTTTTTCTCACACTCGAAGCACTAGAATTTTTATCTACCTAAAAGCTCCGTTGCAGTCAAAATGACCGCTTTTATTTTATTCAGTAAAACACATTGTGCAAAACACGTTTTATTATGAGAAAAATAGTAAGACAGAACAAACTAATTATAATTAAATATATTTGATTGATTAACTAATATTTTCTAAACAAACGATACAATGATATTTTGTTTCAATTCTTCATGTGCAAGTGCCACAAACTGCCTTTTTGCATAGCACACATGTTTCTTAGGTTTTATTTTTTTTTGCATTTTGCAACTTGGCATTGTCGTCGCTTGTTTGGTATTGGATTCTGTGTGTTCGTGCACTCTGCCGGTGATTTTTTATTTTTGATATAGCCTTCCCTCAATTCGTCTGCCAGTTTGAATATAAAATCTTGCCGACTAATGTTTTTGCCTGTAACTCCTTTACATAGTATCCATGCGTTTATTGATGCCATGTCCAGGATATTGAAGAAAACTTGAAGTGGTCGTCTTCGCGATGCTGATTTTGTTGAATACTGTCGAGCCATTTGGTCCAAAACATCAACTACAAACTTAGTTTCATTGTAGAATTTTACTGTTTCAGGTAGCTTTTTTTCTCCGTTCCCTATTTCAACATCTGGATGTACGGAGCTCAATATAAATACCGTTTTATTTACTTTACCCTGATAAACAGTGAGTGTCATTCTTTCGCGTTTATTTATTTTGGAGCTGTTCAGAGCCTCTCGTAAATTTTTTAGCGAATGCGGAAATTCCTTTTTTGAACGGTTCTGAGTTCCTACTAAACTGGTCCCATTTTTTTCTGATTATTTAGCTAATTTTACGGACGTAAAAAAATTATCCGTTGTCACGTTTTTTCCTTTACTCAAAAACGGTTCCATTAGTTTTAGAACCACATGTTCACCGAGTATTCTGCGGCCGTTGATCATCTTTGCCAAGGTAAGGAAAACCATTTATCAAATATTTAGACTTTACATCGGCTGCCAGCCAAAATTTTATGCCAAATTTGTCAGGCTTGTTAGCCATATATTACGTAAACCGGCATCTTGCTCTAGTGGAAAATAACTGCTCGTCGATTGCTATATTTTCTCCGGGCTTGTAACATAGAATTCAATTTTCAATAAACGGATTCTAAATTTCAGACGCAAGAGCAAATTTATCAGTCGCTAATCGTTGAGATCTAGTGTTTCGCATGTCAAAGTGAACAAGTCTCATAATTTCTAAAAATTTATTCCGTGACATAGTATCTTGAAAAAAATTAGGTCCCCATTTATTTGGCCATAGTTTCTTTACTGAAATTTTTCTAGCACCGTAAGCGCCTCTAGCATATAACAAAGCAATAAAAGCTTCAATGTCATGGAGAGTAATAGACCATAATTCATTTTGCAATTGTCTTATGCCTTCGGCATTAATGCACTTTTTTATGTGTCGAAGCATGTTTTCGGTAATAATTAGACACCATGCACTAGAAACTTCATCTACAGATATGTGTCGTTTGGCATAGGTAGTGGGACCAGGTGCTTCAATTAGAATATTTTGATTAGCAAATCTTCTTAAAAACCAATGTTTATTTGTTATATAAAATTGCAATGGCTTGATATAAATATTACCTGCAAATGTTTGGTTGAAATCCAGGTTTTTCCAAATAGTTCCGTCGGAACCAATTTCTTCAATACGTGCTTGTTCAACAGCTTTTGTAGCTTCTTCACTATTAAGCCTTCTACCACGATTGCTACGACTTCTACCGCGGCTTCTACCATGGCCAATACCACGAGAAATATTTACTGGTGGGCCAGATAAAGACGTACTTGCAATATCAGTGACTGTAATTTCACTGGTCAGCGTAGACGAAGGTGATGGCTCTTCATCTGATTCACTGCTCGATTTTTCAGATTCCGGCACATCTATCACAAAATCCGAATCTTCATCAGTACTATTATCATTGAATGTTAATTCACAATCAGACCCATCCTCTGGTAAAATATTCAACTCCTCCAACAATTCTTCGTATGACAAACCACGACGAGACATCGTTCTCACAACAAACAAGCAGTGACTGAGGATCAGAGTCACTAAAACAAGTGTACCTGAGTTTCCTCACAAAACACATTTCACAGAATTCTGTCCGGGTAAATTCTCGGAACTATAAAGCAAGAAATAATTCTCCGAAAATGTAAATATACACTGCAGTCAAACTGACGATATTGGTGCTTCAAGGTAGTAGTCGTCGTAATTGATCGATTTTTTATTTTTTATATTTGAATGTTTTAATGTCCAATTGTCTTGAATATTTAGGAAAAGTCATAAGAAACAATTTGTCTGGAAACATTTTTCTCGGAAATACTGTTCTTTAACATTGAAAAACCGTCAAATTGACCGGTGCTCCTAGTGTTAATAAAATGTACAATACAAACACAGGATAAACAATGGACGACACACACGTCACAGCGCGTCATCTAGCACTCGTTCGATAGGATACAACTGGACGACGCACACAGGAGGATCGACAACACTCAATACACAGCGCCAAGATAGACAACACAGAATACATCATCCAGCACCGACAGCGTCATCTAGCGGACGTTTTTCGAAGTAGTGGTCCAGAACTCTCATAGTTACACTACGGCGATCTTCCTACCCTTTGCGATCTACTTATCTCCTGTACATTATGCGGGCTACCTATAGGTACTTTGGGTTAGTTTGGTTTTATTTACATTTAATTATACATTAATCACACGATATTCCACTAGAACGTGTGCTCGAAATGGCTCGCGGACATTGGTTAGTTTGGTTCATTAATAAAAACTATAATGGAAACGAATATTTCTTCACATTTTTACAAAATATGCGGTCGTACTTAACTTGTAAATATAATATAATGAATAAGTTATTTCAGAAAATTAATCTAGGTGTTTTTGAAGTTACCAATATTATTATATTTTGTTCTTTTAAGGTAGACCGTGTGCTAAACCAAATAAGCTTGGGTATACCGTATACTCAACTGCCACCAGTTAAAGCAATGAAAAATTGATAATTATGTAAAAACAACTTCAATGGGCACGCCACTCTCGACACCACATCATTGTATTTGCAAGTATTTGTTCGGTGTAAATAGTACCGTCTAGCCCCGCCTTGTCTCTTTTTTATTACTCCGTACGTTTGGTGGACAGACTATAATTTTATTGTGTTTTTTTCATTCTCACGGACATTAAGGAGGTAGGTAAGTATTTTTGATAATTTATGTAGTAATAAAGTTTAAGCGCATATAATCGCAATTGTTATAAAGGGGTCCAAACTTGATATTGCAAGGGGGCCCGATAGTTTTGCGTTGCGCCACTGTATTTTGCCAGCCCTGTCACCCTATAGTAATACTACTGCCATTGGATATTTAACTTAACTGCCTGATATAAGTCCTTCATCTTACTGATAAGTTCAACAGTATCCTACAATATGATAGAACAAGATCTTATCCAACTAGGGCCAAAAATATATTTTCTTGAATTCAGTAATGATGCGATATGGATAAAAATACATACAGTTGAATTATTGGATCTTTACCCGTGCTTCATTAATATCTGATAACATAACCGACATAATACATAACAAACTAAGTTGACATTTGTCGGTTATGTTATCAGATATTAATGACGCACAGGTAAGGTCCAATAATTCAACTTTAGCAAACATTGTAATTGATGAATATAATTACAATTCATCTTATTCCACTCTTTCAGTATCATTCACCAACCAAGTTTTATACTTATTAAAACAACTTCTTAAGTTGTTATCCGTAGACATCAGAACTTGAACAATCTCAAGCCATTCATTATCAATTCCCTCTCAAGCAAATATTTACGTTTGACGTATCCACAAAAACTTTTGACCACTCTGCAACTTCCACCCTCTCATTTTACGAAAAGCAGACTATTTGCGGAATGATATACTACGTCACGGGTTTTTGTACCCACAACAATATACAAAATTATTCAATTCAATACTTTTTTTTATTAATCAAGGAATTAAGGAAAGATACAGCTAGGAGAACTTCTATAATTTAATATTAGTTAGACTTCAAATTATCATTTACAGTAAAGAGAGTAGCGGAAATTGATCATTTAAAAATAGAATAGATTGTCAAAATTATTCTTCACTTTTGTCCGAACTACTGTCTCTAGTTTATTAACCAGGATGTGCTTCTTATATCAGATCCATGCCTTCAACCCATTTTCCCATATACGTCTGGATGTCACATGACTGCTTCAAAAACTAGAATTCTATGAAGTACGCAATAAAAAACTTGATCTATTCAATTCATATCTGACAAACGGGAAACAGTATGTTAGCTACAAGGACTCGGAATCGAGTCTGATGACCACATTAATTGGTGTACCACAGGGCCAGTGCTATTTTTGATATATATTAATGACCTACCTGATATTTTCGAACAAACAGGGTGTTTCTTGTTTGCCGACGATACTATAATAGCAACAATGAGTAGGGAACCTTTGAATGCAGAAAATCTAGTGAAATCTGAAACTTGGTTTTCAGCAAACAAACATAAGATTATTCCTACAAAAACTCCGGAGATAATGTTTACTTCTAGTAGATTACTCAATAAATCAGTATTTATGTATTGTACTTGATACATACCTTAATTGGTCACCTCACGTGGATGCCTTATGTTCTAAACTCTCATATCAAGTATTTGCGTTGCTTTAACTGAAACATTACCTTAATAATGATGTACTTAGAACGAATTACTTTGCAATATTACACAGCCATTTATCATACGACATCATTCAATGGGGTAATTCAACTAGTATGGAGAGAGTATTTCGATTGCAAAAACCGTACTCCGCATAATTGATAGGGCCAAACCGAACACACATTGCCAAGATCTATTTATAAAATATAATATTCTTACTATGCCTTGTGTGCATATCTTAGAGACAATAAACTTTGTTCATAGGAATTTACCAATGTATGAAACACATGTCGATGTACATGATTATGGTACTCGATCTGCTAAAAACATTGTAAAACCTAACTCTTGTTTGCAAACAAGAGCAAAAAATAAAATTGATCTAAGTTCATACAATAGATTTGTTAGTTTTAATAAAGAAATTCAAATTAGAGATCGATCCGTCAGATCTTTCCATAAATTAAGTAAGCAATTTCTGCTAAATAACTGTTTTTATTCCTTGTCTGATTTTTATTATTTTTGTCCTGACTAGTATACCTCACTTGTACTTTTCTATATTATGTGGTGAATAAATGGTATGGTATAAAGCTTGAATTTACCACTCCATTTTCTTGTACTATCTGATTTGCTGACTCTCTTTGCCCCATTGCTTTACGAATTCTGCCTTACTAAATTTTGAAGATGATTGGTTCTTAGCAGCAGGATCCTCATGTGATGCTGGGATACGGGCATGAACTTCATTTGTCATATTCTCAGGTGACAAAGTAATTTGTTTTATTACAAAAATAACATATCGACAATACCGAATGTGTTTTGAAATTTCTTAAACCATAAGTATAATAAATATGATGTAGATGTTTACAAGATCCTCCTTAAATAAACTATCTTTGTTACTGCATATCAGTAATACTTTATTAAACCGTTATTGAGGGATAAACAATTATATGTTATTAATGACTTGCAATTATGCATTATCACCAAGTGTTTGATTTTCTACTCTAGGACCATATGTGTACAGGATGTCCTTTCTTGATATTACATTAGTTTTAATGCTGTTTTCAAAAAAATATTGTTTGTATCTCGAATGTGAAATGCTTTTCAGTTCTCGAATGGTTATTTTGCCTCGCTGAACTTATATTCTTAAACGTAAAAGTATCATTTCGTATTCTAGATACAAAAATATATAATATGTTTTGTTGCTTTTTTCATTGCTCTCAATTACCTTTTTACCTCTTTACTTCTTTGAATGTATGTTTTATTTGAATCACTTATTTGTTGAAAATGTGTCAACCAACATTTTAAGCCATGCTACAGAGATTTGGAGTGAGCATTTTACGTAAAAAGTGCGTCATTGTTTGGAAAATGTATTCATATGATATAGTGAGATATTTTTCACTCGACTTTATTATTCATAACATTGTTATTGACAATTGTATGCAAAAAATCGCCTTTTAAAAAAGATTTGTTAATGAAATTAAAACTGTCGGAGTAATCGTGAGGGTGTCAATAGAGATATTGGGGATAATAAAAACACGAAGCAAATGAGACATCGATCAACTCGATCGGATCGTTAGTATAGGAGAAAATCGGGAAAAGCCAGCCAAAGTGCAGTTTTCTCAAAAATTCATAGGCCAGTATTAGTTTTTAATATAAACTTTATATGCACAAAAAGCAGGTACTGTGCGATGCATAATTTGTGGCCATTTAAATTTTCACTATGCAATTTTCCTGCAGGCCTGAATGCGACATGTATGATCCGATTTCAATTTACAAAAATGATTTCGAAAGTAGAATTTGTTGATAATTATTATTGGCAATTCTTTTGTTATATGCTCCATGCTATCTGTATGTAATAACTGTCATAAACGTCAGCATGAAGTTTTTCGTTGTTGCTATGCTAATGTTGATCTGAAAAACGTTACATGTACTTTCTGTGCTTATTAAAGTAATTAATACATTCAATTAAAATCGAAATATTGTTTCAATAAACCATAAAAACAATAGAATTTTCATACTTCACAACGATCATCTTGGTTTTGCATTAAAGCAGTGAGAAATATGTTAGAAATGAAGCTAAACATCACGAGAAACGACTGAACGCGTGAGAGTAGTTGAAGAAGGGGGGGGGGGACTGCAGCAGGCAAGAAGCATTTACTTTTAGGCGGTGACATAATTTTAATATTTCTAAATAAAATTTCGTCTAAATTATGAAAAATACCTCGAACAAACCATAAAAACACCTATTTCTAGAAAACTGTACATGTATTTTCTTTGAGAAGAATAACTCCATTAATTTTCGTTTAATCGAGTTTCTGTATATCATTAGATTAATCGTTAAATTGTTATAACATAATCGATTATACTTCTATTTCATAATACCAAATAATCGTTGCTATATCTACATGTATATAGTAATACGTTTTGAATGATGAAAATTCTACTTTCGAAATCGTTTTTGTAAATTGAAGTCGGATCATACCTGCCGCATTCAGGGCTGCTGAAAAATTGCATAGTAAAAGAAATTTGCATCGGACAATGTGCCTGCTTTTTGCGTATATAAAGTTTATAATAAAAACTAATAGTGGTCGGAGGATCTATACTACAACTCAAAAAATAACCCAGTTATGACTTTTTGAAAAAACTGCACTTTGGCCGGTTTTTCCCGATTGTCTCCTAATCTATATAACGGTCCGATCGAGTTGATCAACCTCTCATTTTCTTCGTGTTTTTATTCTCTACAATTTCTTTGACGCCATCACCATTATCCTGACAGTTTTAATTTTATCACCAAAAACCTAAGAAAAGCGTTGTTTTGCATGAAAATGTTAATAATAAAGTTATGAATAAAAAAGTCGAGTGAAAAACATCTCACTACATCATTTGAAACTATTCTCGAAAGAATGGCGCAGCTGATTTTTTTCTAACACTCTTTACATGTAAAAATCTCTGTAGCTTGGCATATTTACAAGTGCTAAAATTAAGATTTATTGTCTCATTATAATTCTCATTTGCACTCATTTCCACGCTAAATGAATAAAGATCACGTCTTTAATTCTTACTAAATCCTGTTGTTGTACCTATTTAATGTCTATTCTGTTGAATAATATACAAGTTGAAATGATAAGACGGATACATTTTATGCAGATTTATGTTCATGTGTTTGACGAAAGAGAAGAGAAAACAACTTTGAATATTTTGATGTACCTAGTGACACTCAACCAGGTGATATATTGTTTATTATTGGAAAAATATTTTAAAAAGTAAGTTTACCTTCGGTCTCTGAAGACGATAACTTGGTTATCGAAATGCGCGTTAAACAGTGTAATGTACTTGCCTATTCAGAGGAAATACTGTTAATTGTCACATGTTATACCTATATTATATTTTTTTCTTCATAAGGAACTCTATATAATAATAAGATCGGTTTTAAAACGTCCGGCGACGTTGTCCGATACCTAGCTTCCACTCGTTTCTATTGTTCCATTGGCCCCCCCTTAGGTCTCTAGCACTCATAGCTTAAGTTACTCCTTCTTTCCATAATTTCCTAGGTCTTCCTCTCTTCCTACGGTTTAGTGGCACCTGCCTTGCCAGCTTTGGCAGTCTGTTTTTGTTCATTCGTACATGTCCGTACTATATAAGTTGCTTTTTCTCAATATCCGTTGTCTGACGTCATCGATTCGGATTATGTCTCTTCTGTATATTCTAAGAAATCGTCTGAACACACCCATCTCGGTCGCCTCAAGTTTTCTTCTATTGTTTTCTATAATACTCCATGCCTCTGCGCCATAGGTTAGATTACTTGTGACGAAGGTTTCGTAGATATTGTATTTCCGTTGTTTTCTAATATCAGAACTTCAGCATATCCCATTTAAGCAGCCTATTGTTCGTCTGGCTTGTGCTATTCATTTTTTGATTTCTCTGTCGTCTTTTCCTGTTGTATCAAATTCAACTCCTAATTATGTGTATTCGCCACATGGTCCTATTTCTTCCGTTTCTAGTTTGATATTTCCTGGTTCAGCTCCTATTGGAAGGTATTTTGTTTTCTGAGTATTCATTTCCAGATCCCATTTCCTATACTCTTCATTTAGTTTTCTCGACATATATTCAAGATCTTCTTTGTCATTCGCTATGATGACCTGGTCATCGGCAAACTGTATATTGTATAAACACTTTTCTCCAAGATCGATACCCATTCCGCTGCATTTTTTCGTCCGTTGATTTTACGCTCTTGCTATATACATTTCAAAAAGTGTGGGCGAGATACAACATCCTTGGCGCAGACTTTATATACCGGAAATTTCTTTGATATACTATTCAAAATTTTGATTCTTGATGTTAATCCATCATAAAGATTCTTAATTGCTTTTATAAGGGTGTGACTGATGTTGGTTTCTTGTAGCGTCTTCCATAGCATTTTTACGGGAACCGTATCATACGCCTTCCGCAGATCCACGAACAAAAGGTGAGTTTCTATATTAGTATTTGATATTTTTTCAATAATTTCTTTCGAGTAAAAGACGTTATCTGTAAAAGATCTTCCCGCTCGAAAGCCTGATTGCTCTTCTTCTTCCTGTTCTCTATATTCAAGTTCAATTAGGTATCGCAGAACTCTTCCATAAAGCCGACTAAGAGTAATTGTCACTGATATGCCTCTCTAGTTCGAGCAGTCTAGTTTGCTACCTTTTTTATGGATTGTAGTTATATGGGCCACCTTCCATTCTTCCGGTAAGTATATCGAAAAGTTTATCTGACCCGTTGTTAATCAGCTCTGCGGGAATACCCTCCGGGCCCGCAGCACGTCCATTTTTGGTTGTTTCACTGTTTCTCTATTCCTATAAAAAAATGAAAATTCATTTGAATCCTAAAAATCCCGCCAAAAACACAAGTTCAACGTCGTTCTCCCTGAGATGACAAAACTATGACGTGATAGTATCGCAAATATGTATTCGTTGGTTTAGTGTGTTTATGTCGTGTATTGTTATTTTACCTTTTCATATCCCAAAGAAATGAGTTATAAAGGGTGTAAAAATACATCAATAAAAAACCAAAAAAACCCAAAAAAATATATGTGCTCATTCATATCAATGAAACTACTAAGAAAATGGTTTAAACTTGCCCACAGAAATCTAAAAAATGTTGTGGAGAAGTCCAACGTTTTTATCTGTAAAGATCACTTTTAAGTGAGTAAAATCAATCTCTACATTCATATAATTTAAAGTGTAATAAATCCTACCAAAACTGCCATCTAGGGATGTCGTTAAAACACGTTTCAAGTGACTCTAGAAAGAATAAAATTCCTTTTTATAAACAATTAAATTAATGAAATTTAAATCACAAACATTTTTGAAATCACGTAAAATACCATGTTGTTTATTAAATTTATCCAACTTTTTGTAAATTGATACTTACAAAGAAACATTCTTTCAAATAATTCTCAATTTGTTGACTGAAATTTATTCATTTTCCAACTAATTTAAAGCTAATCTAAAAAATCATTTGGCAAAAAAAAATATCCCAATTTTCAAGAGGTTTTAGAAAAAAATTTATTCAGAGAACCCTTATACCAAAAATTGGGCCAAGACTTATACATTTTTTTCTCGTCAAATGATTTATAGATCAGCTTAATATTGGTTGAAAAATAATTATCTATAAATAAAAAATGTATCTGAATAAACTTCAATCAATAAATTGAGCATCATTTTGAAAAATGTTTCTTGGTAAGTATTAATTGAAAATAGAAAAAGTTTGATACATTTAATAAACGACGTGGTATTTTACGTGATGTCAAAAATGTTTGTTATTTAAATTTCATTACCTTATTTGTTTATTAAATAAAAAATTTATTCTTTCTAGAGCCACTACAGATGCGTAAGTACATGATGCAAAGTTATACTGACATCCGTATATGGCAGTTTTGGTAGGATTTCAATAATTTTTGTAGTTTAATATTTTAAATTGGCTCTATTGTTCATTTAGTTATTTATTTTTTCTACAAGCGACAAGAATATACTCCTTAATCGAAAATATGTATTTCCCAGACTATCTATAAAGTATTTTATTCACTAGTTCGAATATTGTTTAAGCCTACTAGATAATGTGTGGCCAGTCTTTTTTCTAGAAAATTTGAAGTGTATTTTTCATATTTTTGTAGGAACATTTTAGTGTGGTCTCTTCCATCCCTCTAAGCCACCCCAGTCCTCACAAGCGATTTCTAGTTTTCTAACTTGAGATCATTCTTCAGTTAAATTACTGGCTGCCATCCAATAAACCCATAGCTCTCTTTTTCTGTTATTCGTATGAATCTACATAGTCTGCTAAAACTCAGATATCGATATTCTAGCAAGCATAAAGATCTTTTACTGCTTTATATCTATTCTTCATGAAAGTTAATTTAATAATAAATTGATACCTAAAAAAATATACAATATAATCAATTTTAAATGAAAACGATTTTTATGAATATTCATTTTACAGCTCTATTTTTTTTAATTACAAGTAAAATTTTTGGTATCATTAATAATTAATATGTAGCAGTTTTCGGCACTAACGGGCAATATCTGTTTTGTGATTGCCTCGTCATCAATCAATGTCCAAGATGAGTTTTTTTATCTTTCACCATACTGTAACAATGATCATTAGATATGTGATTGCCTTCATGAATTATGGCAATTACCGGCGTAAATATGTTTTTGTAAATCGATATTTTCGCAGAAGGAATGGCTTTCAGAAACCCTTTTTTGCCTTTTTTTTCAGTTTTACTACCATTTGAGAACAAATTGAATGCAACTATGAATGAGCTTTCTGATGTTATAGTCATTTTTCTAATAAAAACTGTTTCTTCAGTACATTGTAACAATATTTCTCATTGCTACACGAGACAACCTTTATATTGTCGTAAAAAAACAAAATACTAATGTGCTTCTTATATTCAACAAATAATTCTCCATGTAACTTTTTCCTGTTGAGTACAAGAAGCACAAATTTGTTCTCTTCTCTGGTAACTGCTGAATTAAATTGATAAATTCAGTGAAGTAAATTCGTAAGTATTGGATTTATTAATTACTATTTCTGCGGTTCTCTTTGATTTTTCTCACGAACCTTCAATAAATTATTCGAGCGATCGGATTATTTTGTGGTTTCTGGCTTCCAAAATTTTTGCATTAGGTTTGTAGAATGAATTAGTGAACTGCGAATTGATTCATTGAATTTTGCAGAGGACTTGCATAATTTTTTATTTATGTCAAGTAATTTCAATTTAATGAAAATGTTCAGTTAAAATCGTTTTATGTAAAATTTTGGGTTTTCGTTTCTTTAACTAATGATTTGAGACTACTTCCAAATTTCGGCGTTTTAATATTTATTAGTGTAAATCTTGAACTATTTGTAATATAATTTACACTTGGAAAGACGTCATTGGGATACGGTGTTAACAGAATTTGTTTAGAGTTACAGTAATTTTTGTAAATAACTTGTTTGATGGAATTAGCTATTTTTATTGTAAATTATTTCTTGAGTTTTTCATTTTTATGTATATATTGTATATAGATGATTTTGAATATATGTATCTCGAGCCCTCCTTAAGACTTTATTTGAATAGTCGTTCCATGTAGTGATTGTAGTCTAAAGGACTTTAAAAAGGTGTTTCCATCCGAGACTCTATTGTGTTGAGGGACTGGCATTAACATTAATCTTAGAATACAAAGGACTATTTAGATTCTTGATTTCCGTCACCGAAGAAATTTTAATTAAGTGACCTCATAGTCGTAAAGGACACTTTGATAAACTTGGTTTATGTCTGATACTTTTTTCTTTACATGTGACTGATCAACATCAAAACCTTCCTGACGAGGATCCATTATTCACATTGAACCCAGTTAAATTCATTGGACAACATCAACGAGACCGAATTCTCCCATCGCCTGAGAATACTATCGAGATGACAAACCAAAACAATTTCCCACCAGCGTCAAAAAGAAGAAAAAAACATCAATTATCAATATATCTTAGCTGAGTGTCCAGGAGTTTTCAATATATTGATCTTGTTTTAATTAAACTTGTTTAAATTATTTCCATTTCCTATCTCAAAGGTGGCAAATAGAATGTCCATATGTGCACCCGCTGATAATTAGCCGCAAATAACAAAATTAAGTTCAAAATAGCTTAAAATTATTTTTATATAATTTAAAATATTTTGAACTTCGTATTTGTCTTTCAAATTTTCTGAAAGATCTGATTATTTTTACGCTACAACATGTGCTGCATATTTTTTCGACAAAAAGTTTTTTAGTGAATCGTTAACAGTAATAACGTCTGTCGATATTGGTAATGATAGTGAGACAGAATTAGCTGTACAATTATTTACATAATTACGTTTCAAACATCGTTTCGAATGTGATTATTGAATCGTAAACAATTGTTTGATACAATCATACTTGTGACATAATGCTTGAAAAAATGATGGCAATGGATCTAACTCTGCCACGTTATCACTAAATTCATTACCTATGAATTGTAAAATCGTTGATACATTCAAACCACTTTGATTATTTTCATACAATTGTAATGCTTGTAGTGGTGTATGTGGAACGTGTAGAATTTTATGAAAATATTCTTTTAGAAATATAAATAAATAAAGATAAAAATTTAATTTATCTGTCGTATAATTAATTATTTAGTCGTAAAAATTAATTCATGATATAGCAATCATCTTGGTAGTTCTTGAAATAATGAGCTATTTGGATGGATAGATATTGTGTAATAATTATGTTTTGCAGTTTGATAATGACCACTCTTAGATATATACGCAATATGGTAAAAATAACCAGCAATGGTTGCTTTTGTAATAATCGCGTCTGATATTCCAGAAACCAATTTCATTTCCACTCTTTACACCAATCGACAAGTTGATCTCTTATGTTGTATGCCTTTTTTCATTGATTTATATGGGATACAAATTTTTTAGCACCAATGAGTACTGAACTCATTCATTAGCCATTGATTCTAAATATTTAAAAGCGGTAAAACGAATACTGCACTGATTGGCACAATAATTAAACTTTCCATACCTGTTCAAGAAACTGTTTTTAATGGAAGCCTTTGTAATTATTCAAATTACTGATAAAAATTCAATAATACCAACCTTAGAGTAATAATAAACATAGAGAGGGCTAATCATTCATAAACACTGAAATTGACTGTCTCGACCCTTACTTCGTGGAATATGCTCATATTAGTGTTTTTAAATGAAACTCAAGGTCTCTAGTTAATTCCACAATATAATACAAGTTATTGAAAATTCTAAAAAATTGACAATTGTTTCGATAAATCAATATCATCGATGATATTGATTTATCGAAACAATTGTCAATTTTTTAGAATTTTCAATAACTTGTATTATATTGTGGAATTAACTAGAGACCTTGAGTTTCATTTAAAAACATTCATAAACACGTTTATTTTTGCAGCCAACAATTCTAAACGCCAGTAGTGAAATAATGAATGAATTACAAAAAGTGGGGATGGTATTGTAGCTACAGAGCCTTGGTAATTTCGGCTGTTTGTCTGACAAACTTGGCACCTACGAACCATGATAATCCAAAAACATTAAATTAATAAACTTTAAAAGTTTATTTTGTCACTAAAAGTTTTGAAAAACACATCAAAACGAAAGAACTAAATGTTTACTCTCTAGTCGTAATGGCACTCGTATAAACAAACCGCGTTTGACATTATTTACTACAATACTACGACCTATTCGACATGATTGTTGATCACAGTCTGACGATATTTGCATCTCTCTTTATATGGTAACTAAACAAGGGCAAAAGTACTAAATAGATTACTATTGACACAGTAAACAGGTACAGAAATTTAGAGCAATGTTGCCACTTTTAGTTATAACCATAAAGGTATCAAAGGATACAATAAATACTTGTTTAAAATTTATATGAGAATATGCCTTTATTAAATAAAATTCAAGTTTTATTATTTAATTTTAAAAATAGCGACTCAAATGCATAAATTAGTGTGACTTTTTTTTATTTGCATAACTTTTTAACACATTTTCAATTAAACATCTGATTTCATTTTTCCTGCAACTAAAGAGACTTTGTAAATATGGCAAAGCAGGGGAAGTGTACGCAAGTGAGCTTTGAATGTGACTCAATGTTTGGGGCAAGATTTTATTTGTTAATCTGAGATACCAACTTACTTTCTTAAAAAAACCAACAACTCGGTTGAAACACCTTCCAAACTCAATGGATCATATCCACTTGCTAAAACATCTATTTTGTAAATAATTTCTTTCAGTGCACCACACGTTTGCTCTGTGACCTCTTCTTTTACTAGCATTTGTTTCTCAGAAGTCTAAATAAACAATCATTCTATTGAAACAATATATTTTTTCTACTTCCGTTACTAAAATCGCACTTTGAACACGGGTTTGACATGCACAAAACGACTCATTAAACACTAGTGTTTAAAATACGAAAAGTCACATCTCGTTTATCTTTTGTTTTTTAAACGTCAAATCAAGTGTACCTTTAGTATGTTAAATTTCATGTTATTCTGTGTCATTTGATTTGTCAGTCAGATGTTAGCCATCGTCCGTCTTGTAATGAATATAATTCAAATATAATATAATTTTTTCCTTCCCGCGGGCGAAGAAAAAGTATAGTAAGCACCTCGTGTTAAAAACTCGTTCCGCTTCGCTCCACTCGTGCCTAGTAAAACTCGCGACTAAAGTAATCTTTTTGATACTTAATATACTATTATCTCATGGATACGTACATGGCAGTTCTATAACATATTTCATGTTTATAAAAGTGTTGTTCATATTTTCTTAAACTTTTAATTGAAGTAATGTTCAACCTATATTATAACCTCAATTTCTCAATTTTGCACTGTGTTTTCAATTTTACTAAACTATATTACACTTCATATTTATAATTATAAGTTAATTATTCCATTCTGGTAAATAAAAACACGATTTTTGATTCAATTTGTTACATGAAATACAATCTCTACTCCAATAGTAGTCTCAATCAGGCTAAGAACACTGCAGACCGTGCCATCTATAGAGCCTGTCGAGTAACTAGAATCGCTAGATTCCAAAAATTTAACGAAAACTGGAACGTCGTTTGTAATAAAATATTATTGATTTTTATAACTGCGTATGCGCGATGTCATTAAATTTGTGACAACGAAACAATGTCACCTTCATTTTCAAAAACAGTGTTTCTCTAGATTTGAGAAAGACAAAGGGGGGTTGTTAAGACAGCTTGATTTGCCTTCCCATATGAGAGGAAATTAACAAAAATTGATGGTAAGTTTTATTGTATTCAATATAGCCATGCTATTATTCTGGACAATTTAAAATGTACCCATTGAAAAAAAATAATAATCAGGGTTTTATTTTTATGTTATAGCTATTCCCTCCACCAGCTATGTGATGGAAGATATTGAGACCTTACCGATTTTCATATATAGCCCATGGTATGACAATTTATGGGAAATGAAAGTGAGTATTAACTTTTGTTAAGCCATTACGTCTAAGTATTTGGTCGAGTGGTAACCAAAAATCCAAATATCCAATAAAGACAAAAAATCAAAAAGTAGTTCAGAAATCCAAAAAATATTTAGAAACCAAAAAAAATCAAGAATTCCAAAAAAATCAAAATCTCCGAAATAAAAGGAATTAAAAAAAACCAAAATATTTAAACATTTTTTATATTTTTTTGGATTAGTATAAAAACATGTGTAAATTTATTATTTCAATATCAAGCGCATTTTGTTTTCTTTTGTTAATATAAATTTTCATACATATTTGTGTGTTTACCTGTAAATGCTCAACCAGAAACGAGAAAGAACTTCCACAAGACGGTGAGATTTTTAAGAGCCCTTAAGAAACATTTAAACAATCATAGACTGCCAGAAGCTGCAGAGTAACTTAAACTATCTTGCGAGTTTCATAAGAACTGAATGCTTTTAAATGTAGAAATATACAAATATGCAATATACTAGGTTTAAGCTTGTGATATAGACATATTTAATACTTCCGGTAAAGAAATAAAGATGCGTTTAAGTGGAAATAAAATGTTAGATATGTTATTTTGAATGTTGTACATTCACAAGTGCAGTTTAACACTCTTATATGTAATTACTTGGCATCTTGTATTTACAGAGCTGGGCAGTAGTTAACAACGTTTCCTTCAAAAAAGTTTTAATTACTTTTGTTCTAACAGTCACAGTAATTATACTCAAATATTTCATTTCACAGAAATTTGCCAAAAATAGTAGTTAACTACTCATTGCTAACACTTTTTTCGATTAAGTAGTTAGCAGGTATACTCCAGTAGTTTCTCCAGCTCTGTGTGTTTATAAGAATATAATAATAAATAAATAAATTAATATAAACTGATCATAAATAATTTTCTACTTTTATCTTGATTTAACATCGTTTAAAAATTTAATGATACTTCAATCTAGAATGTATGCTACTCAAATTATGTTTTAATTATTGTAATGTTTCTACATTATGTATTCTGTTTGTTAAGAAAAGTACTTTGTGAAAGAAATGATTTGTTGTGTATTTTTATACCAAAATAAATATATTGTTCATATGATTATTATTTCATTTTTTCCTATTTAAATAACCATTTATGGTCCAACATTTGATATTTCATTTAATTTAACTCAACATCTAATAATTATTAAGTTAAATTGGATGAAATGACAAATGATGGACTATAAATGGTTATTTTGAAATTAAATAGTTAAAATACAGTAAATTTGAATATACCGCCAAAACCTAAAATTACAGAAATCTTTTTAACATCACTCAATTGTTTAGTCGATAGGCTCTTTAGATGGCGCCACAATCAGTGTCTCATCTATCTGTGGGTTATATGTGGTCTCAATAATAAAAATATATGGTTATATCAATGATATAAAGAAGTACCAACTTGTGAAAAGGAGAAATATTCCACTTTCATCCTCTACAATCTTTAGAACTGAATATCATTTTAATACATGTATAGAAAATTATTATTGATGCTGCAAATGGAAGATCATATAATAATTATAAATTTGCCCGTAGATGATATAATTTTTAAGTAAATAAAAAAATAGAATTGCGGGGTGAGGTAAAGGAAGAAATTTTGTGTATCAGAGTGTAAGCCGTAAAGCGCATCATGACAGAAAGAGAGTGACAAAAAGAAGGAGAGGGCAACGTTACATGGCGTGAGTGACGAGTAGTCACTCTTGATTAACAAAAAGGTACTCAGAGTTTTAGGTTGAAAAATTAAATGTGTTCAATTTTTATTTTGAAAACTCAAAAGTTTACGCCAATTCAAATTACCCTCTTGACATTTAAGATTAACAGTGATTCGAAACATTTTTAAATATAGTCAAATAACCTATTTTGAGTGTTGGTGTAGTGGTGGTAACATGGTTCAGTAAGAATATTTGAACGCGATAACTTGCTCGAGAGTTTAAGTTTTTTAAGTGAAAAAATGCATCTAAAACACGCTTGCAATACAACTTTTTATCCACAATCACACAAAATTGGGCCTACGAAAACGCGCCTTTACGTTAAATTAATACACGGCAGTGTATCTTGAAATTACGAAATCAATAGTATCTATGGCAAACCCAAAAGAGAATGTAAACATCCAGTTATCAAATATAATATCAGAACTACGAAATTTTTATTGCTCGTGGAGAGAGAGAGATATTCTATGTTATTATTATTCCACAAAGTATGGGTAGAAACAGTAAATTTCATATTCTATGTTTGTTAGATGTTTTTCAATCACATTTTCCATAACCAAACGGAATTTTGTGATTGCGATGGCAAACACTGGCGATATCGATCATTGATATTTGTTACTTAAACAGAGTGCCGCAGGAATTAATGCTTCAAAGTGAATAGTAGATAAATGAGGTAAAAAAATGTCTATTTTTTGTTTAGGTACAGGAACGCATAAATTGATTAGTACCTAAATAAACAGTAAGAGGAAAAAGCTGGAAACAGATCGACTTCTTATTTCATGTTACTATTACAATCTATGATACAGTGCCTGATTTAGCACTAGCGGCTCCCTGGGTGAGATTTGAACGAAGACTCCCCCTAACTGCAATTCAAGTCAAACCCAAACGAAAAAAAGACATTGAAATAACCATTTATTAAAAGAAGTAACCGTTTATTAAAAAAACTAATAGAATTTCTATCCTGTCTATCAGCGAACTCTTTTATCAAAATCGATATTTTCGACAAGTTGCAAAGTTTGTCAATCTAGAGTGATATTTTTTGAATCGCAGATAGGTTTTTATCAATTTAAGCTTGAAAAAACTCTTCCCTCTAGACACAGGAGTAGTTAATAATATCCCCAATGCTATCCATACATTTGGATACAGTTTTGTGATTGGAGTCCTTTTGTTGCAGTCGGTACGCGATGCTCTTGATTTGAAGGATATTCCAGTGTACGGTTGATGCGATTCTAGCTCAGCACTGGCCTGGATAAAGCGTCAAGAGCATTGTTGTCATATACATACCTGGCCAGCTAGGTCTAGCTGATCTTCCTTCAAGAGGTTGTAGCATCGAGCTATTTCTAAAAATTAAGTTTGGAAAAAGTAACTGGTTGAAATAAAATGTCCATACATCTGTCGAAAAATACCTGTTTATGACAACGATGTTGGAAATCCGAACGCCCCGTACTTGAAAAGAGATGAAAATGTGTTACATTTAGATGAAACTTATTCAATTTATATTCAAGGTCAGCTCCAAATGTATGTGACAAACATTCGATTTTGTGACTTACTTATTTATTCACCACAAGGTAGTGTGCTACTAAAAATACGAGACAATCAATTATTAGCTAAGTTAATTCCCAATCTGGAACATTTTTATTTTAGCAAATACATCCAAAGATTATGGGCCGAATACCGTACTGACTGTAACTAAAAATGCTACTATAATCAAAAATATTTATTTACTAAAAAATATACTTACTTTGTTTGTAATAAATTATAAAAAAACTTTATGAAATGTTATTGTTATTCATATTACTTAACCTATACTTACATGCTGTTTGAATAATTATAAAAAAAATTATAAACGTAAAATTTTCTATATTTATAAAAATAAAATTCTAATTTGGTACTTTAGATAAAATGTTAAAGTCCTTGATTCGTTGATTAACCTGTTCAATATATATCCTTACATAAGATATGTTGTATGTATTTATCTGTGGAAAGCTTTTGTCAGCAACAACTACATCGCCAGGCTCAATTGAACCATCTAAGCCACAATCATTCGTTATGATGCAATGACCAGCACGACCACCATAACATTTGGAAAAAAAACTTACAAATCCACTTGGCGTTCAACCCACCATGAGCGTAACTATATGATGATGTTTATATTCTGAATACATTAATACCATTTGATTAACTTCAGGTGGTATTTCAGTATTAACTTCCGTACAATCAATAATAACACAAGTTTCTGGGTAATGTCGTTTAAAAGATTCTGGTAGAGATGTTTGTTTAGTTGATTTAGAAGGCCAAAAAATAAAATTCATCAGTAAAATATTGAATTGTAACATATGTTTTACAAATATCCTATGTGCTGAAGTTCTACGGATATTAAACACTACTGAAAGTACCGTAAATAATAATCTGGATTATTTGTCAATTTCCGAGGCTTTACAGTGGAACTTAAGTTAAGAGGTATGAGAAAATTGCTAATGACATGCCTGTTAAACTGCTCATAACTTCGTCTGTAGTAAAGCGTCCATGAAAACCTTGACAAGATCGACACTTATTGGGTCACAACTTGAATCTCGTACATTCTTCGAAATTTGTATAATTGCTTCACAATTCTAGTCTTCTGTTTTTTTTCATTGGAATATTTATCTGTACTGCAAAAAAAATATGCTAAATCGTCGTGCGTTTCCTCTACAACTATCTCCGTTTGGCAACTTATACTTTGTTGTCCATGTTTAAGAATAACACGTTCAACATTGATATCATCGTCTTGCTCCATTACTGCATTGTCTGTATTGGTGATATTTATTAAATTTTTTTACTAACAAAAAAATTATTAACACTGGCAATTTTTTGCAATTCACGATTTTTTACTAGCTGGAAACGTCCCAAAGATTGTATACTTTTATTTATATCTTCACTTCCAGGAAAACTCGAGGGAACATAAGACGGATGTAAAGAATAATTCGATTTTTCGTTATTAATAAAATGAGAACTACAATTACTCGTATTTTTATTTGGCACAAAGTCTTTTGGATTTTCTGTGAGACAAAAAAAAATTCGAAGGTTACGTTCAAGTTATTAAGTTTTTATTATAAAACAAGTATCATAAATATTAAGAACTCAGTTATCTAAATGATAATTCTTTACATGTCTCAAATTTAGCTGAAACTTTATTTCAATTTTGTAATGAATTGTTTAATTAATGTAGGATTTAGTCATAACTTTTTACTTCTTTTATCCACTGTTTACGTTTTGCTATTTTTCATACAGCTCCCAGCATGCTCTCTGGGAATTTATAAAATTTCACCTTCACGTTGATTCCATGTTTTTGACGTGATGTATTATTACAGTTACGGATATAAATTTTTTTGTTGTAGTTGATATTATTACAATAATATCAATATAAATCACCTGTTAAAATTTAGTAAACGATCCCAACTAGTTAAGATGTTTGCCACCAGTCGGCGTGAAAGGCATACAATTCTACAGGCACGGTCCCTATGATTTACAACACAAAAATTATAAAAATAACAACATAAAAGAGCAGGCCAGGACAGAAATTTAATAAGGTGTTCTCGAAATAGATGGTTAGTATTTATTTGTACTGTTGTTTGGGACACATATAAATTATGAATATTTTACAGTTGAAGAATGCGAAAAAGTTTTGAAGTCGAGAAGAGACAACTATACCAGGGATAAAAGAGAAAGTTCAAAATCAAGTTCGGCAGCACCCGAATCCACCTGATAAAATGAGGTTTTATGGGAAATATACAAAACTCAGAAAGTAAGTTAAAATTCGAAATTCGCAGGAGTGCAAATAAACATTTGAGAAGATTACGGTGCCAATCTAGAGAGTGCAGTCCAACACCTTTAGATATTTTAAACTACTTA
The DNA here is from genome assembly GCA_963921935.1 of Galeruca laticollis. NCBI lineage: Eukaryota > Metazoa > Arthropoda > Insecta > Coleoptera > Chrysomelidae > Galeruca > Galeruca laticollis. The sequence goes on from OY998177.1 coordinate 57,922,958, forward strand.
TTTTCAAATAATTTAATTTCAGTTTTTCCAAATCTGCCAACTTCCTTGCGAATTTACCTAACTTTACCCGTCACAGTTGCTGGAAGTGAGAGATCCTTTTCTAAATTAAAAATCATAAAAACTATCTTCGTTCTTTTCTCTCCCAAAGCAGGCTAACAAATTTATCGTTAATTAGTATCGAACACGAAATCAAAGTTGACGTAAGTGATATCATTCAAGATTTTGCCAATGCGAAAGCACGAAAAGTAAGTTTTTGTTAAATTCTCTTACTCATTCTAATTAATTAATATACGCGCTTTTGCATATTGGCGAAATATTTGATATCACTTACGCCAACTTACTGTGTTGTACCCGTTCCAACCAAGCTGTACGCATAAAATGTAATGTATAAATAATCTAATAGTGAAACATAATGGCGACATGTTATTAATGTAGTTTTAGGAAGTGTAAGTACATAATTATAATTGTATTAATTAGATTTATAAACACATTTGTAAATTGAGGTACGGTAATAAAATTAACGTATCTGATAAGGTTGGTGGTTTCATTCCTTTTGTTTGTTGTTGAATGGGGGGTTCGCAGGCATTTTATTACATCCGTGATATGGGGGAGGGCGCCTGGGTTCAGATCGCACACGGGCGCGTCGGTGGCTAGGACCGGCGCTGCACTGAACTATTTAGTAGTAGCATCAAGGAAGGTGTCACTTTCTCAAAAAATTGATATGCCTGAGTTGATATGATAAATAACAACGAAAATGTTCAAGACATATTTCTATACAAACCCCATTCGAAATCAAATTAGAAATATAAGTTTACAATATTACTCATTAAACAACTTATTTAATAAGACGAAAAATCTTCATGAACATTCTTTGAGAAATGTTGATAAAGAATTGCAATTTTAAATTATTAGTATCAGTGTTAAAATAAACTCCATATTTCCATCTAATCGAGTTAAAAGAGGAATACTTAACCCTCTTGGCTCAATCATGAAACTCGTTACTGGCAATATAGACCAGGAAGACGCTAACAAAGTATATACCTAAGTATTAGCGAACTGCAAAATGATCAAAATAAAATTATTAGAGAAGTAAATTCACAAATAACTAAATTTACTGTCTCGACCCTTACTTCGTCGATTAATAATAATATTAATATTAATTAAGGAATAATATCAGATATACTTAATTTATTTGATGAATTTTGGCAAACATTTTTATGGGCAGTTTATAAAGTAAATCTGTGAAAGTAATATTTCAAAAAATGTCTTATTTTGGTAACGATATCGAAAATGCAGTTTTGCCACCATAGGTGTTCTGCATCAAAGCGTAATCTTCCCTAAGGATCTTAAAGAAATAGTCGAAATTTTACCTACTACTACCACTTAAGTACATTCTGTACCTAACATCAATAATTCTGTCCTTATTCCTTCTTCCACTTACCTAATTATGAGCAACAACCAACGTCAGTATCAAGAAGAAGAATGCATTGATCTTCAATCCATCTACTACTGTGAAACCAACAGGCTACAAGTAACCAGCGAAACAAAAGACTGCATCACATCTCTCCTATCTGTTACATCATCATCAGAAAATTGGCAACAAATCGCTGTTAAAGTTTCCGAACCAATAGTGGAAGACAATAATGAAAGCTATTACGTTGTAACTCACTCACACTCACAGAAAATACAAACAGATTGTGAAGAATCAGGAGTTTCAGTCTTACAAGGAAGCTACTTAGTAACAATCCCACCAAGATGCACTAAAGCTACTACGAAATACACATATAAAAACGAGAAAGACATCATCGAAGAACATCCCATAGCTCTTGAAGGAATCCAAGAAGTATCACTTCCTATTTTGAATATCCAAGAAATTCAGCTAAAAAAATCAATTAAGATACTTCATAAAATGCAACTTCAAGAAAGCAATGCCACTCCGCTTGATGCACTCAAGATGCTTGTGACCTTAGCTTAAGTACCATAGTCTGCATACTTCTAATCTGCTACTGCCTATTTAAATATAGAAACATCATGAGAAAGGTTTTTCAGCCTAAAAAGAGGCCTACCAACATTGACCCAACTCAAGTGGTTCCACCCTCGCTTCACCCTTGAGTTTCCTTTGGAGGTGGAGGAGTTATGAAACAGTACATGTCCAGTCAGCCAAATACATTACTTTATATGGTATTGTTACATGGAACCATCATCGAACGATCGACTACGTTATAGTGCTGAATTGCACTATAGGACACCGCATAGTTTCAGTATATACATTTTTTCAATTAGAATGATTACAGACGTCATATTGTTAACTTAGATAAATATTAATAACGTGTAACAATTGTAAAGAAATAAATTTAAAAAAAAGTAAAGTATTAAGTTAAAAACATAAAGACATCGATACTGACTGTCACAGGCACCTAAGAGTTTTGCAGTCAAACTCAAAATTGGAAGAGAATGAAGACGTAGAAAAAAATAATGGTCCAGAAGTCGATAGCGTCGTAGGAACTGAGGAATCAATAAACATCAATTTCCTTTATAAAAATAATCCTAGTGTTAACAACTTTTCTTCATATATTTCCTTTCGATTAAAGATTTTCAGAAAGGGAATGATACTCAACAAGAACAAAAGGACACGTCTAAAAATTATATAGATAACAAGGCATATATAATCTATCGACATCATCCAAACTTTCCAAATCCGTAATATCTACATTCAATTCAATAACAAACAACATCATTTCAAATTCCTTTTCACGCCGATCAAGTGAGAAAGACAATAATAAAATTCGAGATTATTCGTATAATGATAGTAGTTGCGAAAGAACTCTAAACAATATCTCCACAATCAGATCCATAAAGGGTATTCCCCAAGAATCTTTGGGTCTCAAAGGCCTCAAAAATATTGGTAACACATGTTTCATGAATAGTATTATCCAATGTCTATCAAACACAAGGTGGCTATTAGAATATCTAAAGAAAGACGCATACATAAGAGATATTAACATAAACATATCAAGCATGAAAGGAACACTAATTAAAGCATTTGCTGAAGTTATTCAAGAGCTTTGGTCTGAAGACGGTTCAGACAGAGTGGTTAATACAGTATCATTGAAAAGTCAGATTCATCGATTTACTTCAAGGTTCATGGGATACACTCAACATGATGCACAGGAGTTTCTTCGTTACCTATTAGCAGGACTTCACGAAGATGTCAACAAGGTATATGTAAAACCGAAGAACATAGTAACAGATATTGATGACAAACTTAGTGATATCGAGAAAGCACAAGAATCTTGGTTGAGATATCCGAGAATGGACAACTCCAAGATTGTAGATAACTTTGTCGGTCAATTAAAATCAACAATCAAGTGCACACACTGTGGTCACTGTTCAGTTACCTACCATCCCTTTTGGGATTTATGCCTTTCGATACCCCAAAGAACAAGTCAATTACGACTTTCACAATGTTTAGATTCGTTTACAAGAGAAGAAACACTCGACGGTGATGAGAAACCAACTTGTTCGAAATATAAGGAACGAAGACGATGCACTAAATCATTCTCAATTCATAAATTTCCGAAAATATTGTTTATTCACCTGAAGCGCTTTTCGCAAACAGAAAGTTTTAGTGGAAAACTTAATGTTGCAATAGATTTTCCAATAGATGGGCTTGATATGAGCCATTACGCGGCTGATAATGTGGGACCTTGTATGTACAACCTCTACGCTATATCAAATCACTGTGGAACCACTTATAATGGTCACTACACAGCATTTTGCCGACATCCCTACACGGGACAGTGGCACGAATATAACGATTCAAGAGTGCTATTATTATCGTGGAAATCTTTAGTCAGTGGAGAATCCTATGTTCTCTTTTATGAACAAGATGACACAAAATCCCACCTTCAAGTTTAATAATTTTTTTTATTATTTTTTATATTGTATATTTTCACTGTGAACCTATGTCTTATTTGGTTTTTTCTGTAAAATATATTTATATATTCATATATACATTGTATCCTTTTAAAAACTAAAGAGTACAAGAATGAAGTTTTTCTTATATTTAAAGAATAAAGAACCACTTTTTGCAGGTGCTTGTATATTAAAATGCTTCCCGTCAATGGCCCAAAGACAATTTGGAAATTCCATATCTTCAAAAAGCCATCAGCAGTTCTGGACCATATATTATTAGTTGATGAGCATGATAAATAACCTGAACTTATAACCTCCCATATGGTTCTAATTGTATCATGTATAATTTTTTGAACTGTTGTGTGTCTGATTTGGAAATTTCAAACAAGAGATTGCATATTCGTTCCTTGTGAAAGATACCTGTAATAATATTATTTGTATAGCTACATTAGTCTGAGCAGTATAGGTGTTTGATTAATATATTAACTGCAGTGTAATAACAAGAAGTTGCTCTGGAGATATCCCATCAGATCGATGTTGTTTTTGAATAATCGGTTTTACTTTTTCTAAAAGCTTATCAAATACAGTAACAGTCATTCGAGTCTATTTAAAAATCTGGGCTGAATCTAGGGATTTCATTTTTTTGTAGTAACCAAAGCCACCAGTTTTTTGTCTGTTTTTGTTTATGGGTCGTGTTTTATAACTCCACCTTCGTTTTTGCCATTTCTGCTTTTTCTTACAAGCAACATGTAATACATGGATAGAGAGTGTTTATGTTTCATTGTTTCGTTATTGTATTAATTAATAGACACATTTAGACAAATTCGGTAATTTAAATGTTCATTAAACTGAAATTACTGTTAAAAAGTCTTTTGTCTCTTCCCAACTTGTTTTTGTAACGCGAAAAATCGCCCGCCCGCCGAAAATATAATTTGGCAAACCTGTCGACAGCGAACTATGACAGACCGTTTCGAGAACTATCTCCATGGGTCGTCGAAGCGAACGATAACGGAATCAACTATATTCTTGTGTGCTCTGGTCCATCCACGTGGGTAATTTCCGACTGACGACCAGGCCAGTAGGACCCGTTATCAAGAGGGGTTTTTATATTGATCTATGGTTTAATCCTCTGATTGAGGACCACCTACCGGAACCAGTAATCAGGAGGGTTGGGACATTTGGAAGCGGCGACTTCAATTGCTGTTCTGAGGGAGGAGGATCCCTCGTAACTGTCATTTTCTTTATTAATTTTATGCATTGATACATTTTCAATTAACCAATATCTGCCAAAATGTCACGAGATTTTTTATGTATGGTATTTTATATGCCTATTTCTTGCATTGGTTAATTAACTTTTTGTATATTTTGTAGCTCTATTTTTAAGCATTGCGGTAATTGAGTATTTCTGTATAAATTTGGTAATAACCTTTTAAAATATTGAATTGAATACTTCTCCTTAAATATTGCAGTAATTAAGCATTGCTTTTTTAGTGTTTTAAATGAAACTCACGGTTTCTAGTTAATTCCACAATATAATAAAAGTTATTGAAAATTCCAAAAAAATCAATATTGAAACAATTGTCATTTTTTTAGAATTTTCAATAACTTTTATTATATTGTGGAATTAACTAGAAACCGTGAGTTCCGTTTAAAACACTATTATGAGCAGATTCCACGAAGTAAGGGTCGAGACAGTTAATTTCATTATTTTTTTGTACAAAATCTTGTAATAACTTCGTAAATACTGAATTGTGGGCTTGAACGCTAGGTATACTACGGTACGTACCTGGGTGCTGCGTTGATTTAAATAATTTTTCTCTCTTTGACGTTTCTTTTTTCTTTTATGTAACTAATTTTGCACCTTACATAATTTCATTTCATTTCTGCGCATTGTTAAGCTCGCCGTCTTATTTAATTTTTTTTGCATAGGCATTTATATATTTATATTCATATAAATTGCGGAAGTGTGAACCCATGTAACTGAGACATTTGTAGTTTTGGTATTAGATTTTTCACTGTATTTGATGAATTGTACATGAACCATTTGTTCGTTTCCTGTAAGAGTTTCGTTTGTAGCTAGTAAATTAGTTTGCGAATTAAGCTTTTTTTATGCAGATTTCGGCCTTCAGCTTAACTGCATGCTGATTCTAAAGCCTTCAGCTGAGTTTAGGTATTGATAGTGTTCCTTTTTTTGTAGACTTTGTAATAAATACTTTTGAAAAGAGACATACGGTCCAAGAGATTAATAAACTTCAATCAGTTTTACCTTTCGGAGTGTGTAGGTAGTGCTGTTAACCCACTGAGGAGTTGTGGGCTAACTTAAGAAGTCTTGGGTGCTTGCCAAAACTTCTCTGGCGCCCTTTTTAGTAACTGTTAAATTTTGAAGAATCCACCCCTTCTTTGACTCGACGCTAGTGGACTGGCGAGCACGGGTTGTACTACGGGAGAGAACCCGCACATCTATAGGGAGCATTGAGGGTTAACGTTTCCTCGTATTAACTTTATATATACTATATGACATTTTACGAATGGTATCAACAAGTTTTTTTTCAATTCTATGATTTAAACGAGAAACGTTTATTAACTGACCAATTATATTGAATGAAAAAAGAATTTCAACCAAAATCGATAAATAATTTTACGCTATAACTTTACGTAAAACGATAAAAAATGCGTTTTTTATACAGAGAAAACATCCGTCGACGAAATCTCGGACTAACAGCCCGTTTTTGTTTCTGATCCCCAATTTGTATGTAAAACTGTGCCACAAAACCTCTTAACAATGGACGCTCCTAATAATGGATAATCTGAATTGGACAGTGAATATATCATTTACAAAATTATCTTCCTAAATCGGGATAAATTTTCCGAGAACCGGGATTGGAAAGCCGGCCAATGTGTAATAAATTTTACAGCTGCTTAATAGCGTATATGCCGGTAAGCAATAAACCTAAAATAATATATTTTATTGATGCACAAAGCAGGATCTTAGAAATATTTATTTGAATTTGAATGGCAGTTTAGATTCACATATGAAGTAAAATGTTATTTTCAAAGCTAAAATTCGTGGGTGTCTCTTGAAATTTATAGAGAAATTATTATTCTTTATGTAGCCATATAAAAATGTTTTAAATTTGAAAAAAATTTTTAGTGGAGAAAAAATAATTTTTAATACTTTCTTGTTGTTCATGTTGTAACAAGCCGATCGGCTCTTACGATTTCCATCGGACTATGGTATTTTAATTTCATCGTACTAATGATTCGGAATTAAAATACTTGTTTCTCTTCCAAATTTTCCATATTTGCTGCTCTGCAGCACCTGGGTAGGCCCTATGAATACAGAACACCGATAGAGACAACACGAAACCGGCCGGTATAGATTAAGGAACCTATCTCCATCCACTAGGACCTAGCTGAGAGCTGAATAATTCCAGAACCTCACCAAGGTAAGTCCTTTGTCTTATATTCAGTTCATGGAAATCTAGAATTGGAGATTTGTATTGTATAACGGCGTTCGTATTCATCTTGTATTTTGGATATGCAGTTAATTTGAATGATCTATTGAGTTATGAATAAATATAATTTGCTGAACATTTGATATTTGATTTTCAGCAATTTATATTAACTAGGACCATCGCGTTAAAATATTTTCAGTATTTAGTTTTGTTGAGTTGAAGTAAATATAAGGTTTTCCAGTTTTTAACCTTTTTAGTTTAATTATAGTATCGTTTAAAAAACTGGTGGCGTCCAATTTAATATCGATTGTTCACCCCATCCCAGTGTTAGCTATACATTAACTGGGGTCGAATACCACTACCTGAGGAAGAGTCTCCCGTCGGGGTTGGTAAGGTAATGATTAACCTTATAAAATGGCGCCCAACGTGGGACCACTGTCACATATTGTTCTTCCCCGACTGAAGACTCCTCCTCAGGTAGTGGTCAATCGATATTAAATTGGACGCCACCAGTTTAAGAAGCGATAGTTCAATTAAACAAAAAACTAGAAAGGTTAAAAACTGGAAAACCTTATAATTACTTTCACTCAACAAAACGAAATACTGAAAAGATTTTAACGCGATGGTCCAAGTTAATATAAATTGCTGAAAATCAAATATCAAATGTTCAGCAAATTATATTTATTCATAACTCAATAGATAATTCACATTAACTGTATATCAAAAATACAAGACGAATACGAACGCCGTTATACAATAAAAATCTCCAATTCCAGATTTTCATGAATTGAATATACGACAAAGGACTTATCTTGGTGAGGTTCTGGAATTATTCAGCTCTCAGCTAGGTCCTAGTGGATGGAGATAGGGTCCTTAATCCATCCCGGCCAGTTTCGTGTTGTCTCTCTCGATGTTCTGTATTCATAGGGCCTACCCAGGGGCTGCAGAGCAGCAAATATGTAAAACCACTACGATGTAGGTACTAACATATGATTGTTACTAATAGGAAGAGAGTTTTCCTTGTTACGGTTTTTCTTGTTAGTATAAATCTGTCGCATAAAAAGATAACAATCATGCAGTTTTGGTCATAATAAATAAACAATCCTACCTTAATATCAAGTCAGACTAGCTTCGTATGTCAACAATTTCTAGTTATACCATTAATTCAGTGATTCAATAGCCTGGCCGTCAATTTATTTAGCACCAACTGGGTTAATAGTTTAAAGGAAATAATTACACTTAGTAGAATAGTTACATTAATCTGAATATACACTTAAAAAGAGTGAACTTTGTTATATTATGTACCATTGAATGTAAACAAAACATTCCATTATTCGAATCAAACAGCTGATTTGCCATATGTCAATAGCCTCGTTCATTCTTCTTTTACAAACGTTAAGAGATCTGTGATTCGTACGGAAGGTTGCCTACCGGTGTACTGTGGATGTACATCAGGGTTTAATGGGTGATGTTTTATTTTGTAAATATAGTCGTGGGATGTGGTATATTAGTGAATATAGGGTTTATTGTTGATTAGTCAATTATTGTTTTTATACGGGGGGTTTTATTATGCGATGTGCAAGTAGAGTAATTCACTCCGAGGTCATAGAACGTATGTGCTCCAAAAACATCTCGAGTGAGAGTGTCTCTCGAACGGAAAGGTGGGTTGTCAATGAAACCTGTCGTGTTTCTTTCTTTTCTGATCAGCGTGGTGTTGAATTGAGGTGTTTATTGGGAGCCCCAAAAGTTCTAATGAAGATTCCACATTCATCCCGCGGGAGTACATGAATTTGAGAGGGTGGTTTGGTTTGGATGGAGTAGTGTGGGTTAGAGTAGTTTGTGGAGATAGTATTTTGTCTAGACCTCATCTGTGAGATGCAGATGGATATGCAAACCCAGTCACCTACAACGCCATGTGTTTAATGTCCATTTAACGGCTTTTAATTACCTATTAGCAGCACACAGGAGAACCCGGTCCTAGCCAAACAGGTGAGATTTAATTTATTTAACATTTGCTGTAACTAGTAATTGTTCCTCATAGTGTTGCGAATAAGATGACACCACCTAATTATATGTTCAGGATATAGCTTGTGTATAGTATGTCGGGGGTGAAGTACTTGTTAGTAAGGGTTGGTTATCTCGGGTTTTGTTAATTTTAGACTTTATATGGGGTAACATACTAACGTTATCAAATAGATGGTTTAATTAAAGTACACTTTTAAATTTTTTTTATTAAAGTGGGCCGTCCCACTCAGGTAGTAAATGGTTATTGGTAGGATAATAGTAGGATTCACACTGGGATAAATGTGATGAACTCCCAGGGTGGTTTAATGTCAATTGAGTATAGAAACAACACTAATTAGTGTTTTTTTAGGTTTTTATTCATAGATTCTGGAGTATTGTTGGATTTTGGTTATTCGGTTTTCCGTATTGGATTAGTTCCGGGGTCACTTGGTGTTGGTTCGTAGTACCACGGCGTTCCTGCGATGCTTGCAGCCCCACCTTAGTGATTGCTACCTCAGGAACAACTTGTGGATCGCCAGGATTTATCACCAGCAAGTGAAGACGCGCAAGTTTCAAACATTTCAATTTTTCTATAATTATTTTTTTATAGTGTATATATAAGTATAATTCACCATTTGTGAACATACAAGTGGCTTCTAATTTTTCTTGGTCATTTATTACTCTAGGTAGAGTAGGTAAGTTGAGCTCACACGGAACGTTGATGGTAATTTATATTGTTTTTGCTTTTGGTAAGTTTACAATTTGATATGCGTAAATAAGCCACGGTATGGGTAACCCTTCAGGTTCTCACCGTTTTCACATTGTATGATTGTAATTTTTTTTAGAAGTTTCAGAACCTACTTAACTCAGAACTGGTCTCTGTTTCAAATCCTTCTGAGCATTGTGTTATCAATTTTGGGGTAGGGGTATATAGGATTTTAAATAATTGTATCATTGTATATATTGAACTATAAGGGACTTATGTAAACGTCCACCGTTCGCAAGGGATTTCATATCAATCTGTTTATTTTTTTTTATAATAAGGGTTGATGTACCTTAAGTGTCCACAGTGGGAATAACTACTCCCAAAATTTTCTAACTATATAACTGTATTCAAACCAAACTACCACCTTAATTAATCATTTCTCTTGTGAGTTGAATTACGAGTTTGATTTTATTTAATACTTTCCTAATTGGGGGTAAACTACGGTTAAGGAATTAAACTGAGATATTTACTCGGGTACGGTTTAACTGGCGCCTTGGGTTATATAGCTTATATTTTGATTGTTCGTTACCAGCGTACGAACCTCCCTTCTTCGACTGAAGTCTAGCGGGTAAAATACCTTGTGGCATAGATCGACCATCCGATCTGCTGGTAACTTGGTAAATTAGTAGTAATTGATTTCGGGGCCACAAGTTCGATCTATTTTCAATAGGTCGCTAACGTAAGTGGGATAAGTGCATAGGTGCACGGGGTTTGATTTTAAGTTACATCCTATGTACGATATCGTTTAAATACCTACACAAAATTTGGAAGAGAAACAAGTTTTTTAATTTCGTATCATTAGTACGATGAAATTAAAATACCATAGTCCGATGGAAATCGTAACAGCAGATCGGCTTGTTATACCCCCTCTACTCGGAGAAAAAATAAATTCGAAAAATTACTTTTTTATAAACATGAACAGTCTACGAAGAAAAGTAGCCAAAACGTCAAGATTGTTGTGATTAGCAAAATAAGAAGATGTACTTACATGTTCAAAACAAAAAATGAAAACGAACGAGAAAATGGAAATGGAAAAATAACAGCAATGAGAAGATAAGAAAAAAAGAGAACAAATTCAATTGATGTAAAGAATCGTTACCCTTCTCTAGATCGAAGCTATGGCTTTAAAAAATTGACAGCATAATGCATTCAACTCAAAATGTATATAATGGAAGCGTATTCCTGTTAGCGATAATAAACCATTGCAAATGATATGCAATTATAATCAAAAAATTTAAACAAAATACAGTAAGCAATTATAATAGGAGCTCATTCCGATTCGCAAAAAATTATCAAAAATTAAACAAAATCAGTTATTGGTACCATACGGTGATTCTAAAATATCGAAAAAATATGAGATGCTAAACGCCTCAGCAAAATATCCAGAAAAATTAGAGGGGCAACCTCTACCAAAATATGAAATGGTAACATCTCAACGATAAGAAAAGAAAACAACTACATTCCTCATCTACAAAAAAATAATCACTAAGTGTGATATAGGGTGCTTAAGATCTCAGGTACACTAAACTCAAAAGAAAAAATCTAAATCAACTACAGAAAATAAGGAAAAAGTATCAGAAGAGTATGGTTCACTCAGACTCATAGATTGATGAGAGCATCAACCATGTAGGAAAAACCTCGCGAAATATAGAAAAAAAAATACAAGGTAAGGGGCAGAAATCTACTAAGAAAATTTTCTAACGTGACTAAAAATGTGTGTATGTTTTTAAAATACATTACGGAACTATAGAGGAAAAATAAAAAGAGAAAAAAAATAACAAGCCTTGGCCTTGGAAAATTTGGAGAGAAGTGCTAAGAATTTGGCAATAACATACAGAATACTCAAAACCGCAATGTAAGTAACGAAATTATAAACTGTAGTATTCCAAACCACATAGAGAGTTATCAAAAAAAAATAGTTTTGTCAACAACTCAAAAAGAAAACTAAAATATGCCTTAATAAAATACTATCAGTATGTATCAGTACACCAGAATAATCTATAAATTGTCGTGCAACAAAAAGAACGTGTTTTACTCGTATCGAAATACAGGGAAGGTAAAAACAACTAAAGCGTATACTGAGAACAAAAACGCTACCAAGCAAAAAGATAATTTCTCAGTACACACACAACAAATAAAAGCACTGCTACAAAATAATCTGAATCCAAAATTTGTCTGAAGCGATAAAGTCCAGAAAATATTTGATCAATACAGGGACTATAAAAATAAAGCGTATGCTGAGAACAAAAACGCTATCAAGCAAAAATATAATTTCTCAGTACACATACAACAAAAGAGGTAAGGGAATTAACTGAATTCAAAATTTGCCTAAAGCAAGAAATTTCAGAAAATATCTGAGTATAAAGATCGTTCCAAACTAAACTGATTTCTAAAGGTGCATAAAGCAAGAAAATCTCAGAAAATTTGAAACTTTCACGGAAGTTTGTTCTCCACAGAACAGAATTTTTTGGCTTTCCAAAAACCCAAAAACAATACCGATACGATAAACACAAATAGAATACACAATTGTATTATGCACAACATAAGAGAAAGATACAAAATAATCGTAATCTATATGAATTTTTTTTGACGTTAAAAAAATACTTACATCACAATTTTTCGTTAATAGGTTCCTAATTAAGTTTTGGGGCTTCGAGTTCAAAACAAACGAATCGCGTCGGCGCTCAATCGTACCTTTATGAATTTTTTTACGTTATAAAAATACTAACATCACAATTTCTTGTTAGTAGGTTCCTAATTAAGTGTCCTTTGAAATTGTTAAAGAAAATTTGGGGCTTCGAGTTCAAATTCAACGATGCGGATCGGCGCTCAATCGTAATATTTATGAATTTTTTTTACGTTATAAAAAATACTTACATCACAATTTTCTATCAATTGGTTTCTAATTAGATGTTCTTTGTAATTGTTGAATCATTTTTTTTTATTTTTGGGTCTTCGATTCAGAATCGTGAAATATGTACAGGAAAAAGTATTTCAAAACTATTTATTCACTTAATCTTTAATTTTTGGTAGTAAAATTATGTAGCCTATTAAAATGCCATTATATGTTTCCTATATTAACATTTTTGCAAAAGTACAGTTGATGTTGTAAAAAAATTATCGTGGATGGGAAAAAAATCCGTGGCTAACTTCACACGAGTCAAAAAATAATGTATAGAGGTACCATGATATATACGAGAGTAGAAAAGTAAATTCTACTATATATAGACACAAAACGAATTTGTGACATAACACAATTGTTGACAACAAAAAATACTCAAGATAATAAATCAAAATTAAGATGAGAAAATAGTCAAGAAATATTAAGCCAAAAAAGCCCAAACTAATTAGAATCACAACCAGATCTGATTCGCAAATCGTAATTATGGCCAAATAAATTTGGATCAACAGGATGTTGAACAGAAAACACATCATCAGGAAGATCTACGTAAACAAATTAAAGGTAACTGCAAGGTAATTAAAGTAATAACTGTAAATTAAAGATATGAAATTTAACAAGGTTACTTATGAGTGACCCTGTATATTAAACATTTCAAAAATATTACACGTTATTAATTATATTTACTTTTCAGTAAACCGGTATACTAATTATTTCAAAAATGAACGACTGCTTTGCTATTATTTTAAAAATCAGTTAACACGAGAAGTTTTTTTAAGATACCAGAATAAAATAATTTCAAATCATATCAAATATTATCAAAGTTGTACACTACGACAACTTTTTTCAAAATAGTAAAACAATAAGTAGAAAAATTCCTTAATGTCAACTATTATTGCAAATATACTTAACCTTCGGATGCCGGAGGGTCGCGCATCTGTGAAGATGCCGGAGGGGGTACATTGTGTACCCCACATTTTTTTTGCTTTACAACTCTCAAAATATTCTATATTTTCATTATTACTTATATCTAAATAATAAAAAAGCAATATTTGTTTTTGAATATAATTTTAATAGCATATTCGATACAAATATAATCAAGAAATACAAAAAATAATATTTTACATGACGAAGTTAATTAGAAAATTCTGGATCCAATAAACTACATTTTGAACAAATTTTTGATTTCGTAGTTACATGATGATCAGGACAAACAAAGTTTCTGCATCTGTGACACTTACTTCTGCTCTTCTTGTCATATTTTCTAGGGCAGAGTACACACCTTCCCATTGATTTTTGATTGCCCTCGATTCTTGTACTAGGTCCAGGATCTAAGGTGCATATAAAATCATACATTGCATTTAGTATACGTTTGTGAAACGTCACACCCGATTGTAGTCGTCTTTCAACAAAGGGTTTTATAAGTTGCTGTTCCATGTCTAGTAAAAAGTCTCTACGTTAATGTGTAGCAGTTGAACTAAGCTGGGGTTTTTTTGTTATCCACAACACAAATGCATTTAGACAAGCAATGTCAATTGTATTTTGGAAAAAAACAAATGGCCACCTTTTGGTCGATCTTTTCACCGAGTATTCATTTATCATTTTCTCCATGGTGTCAACCGAGCCTTTTGTGTCATTGTAATGTAGAATTATTTCTGGCTTATAATCGGTCTCTTCTCCCGAAATTTTGTCATCATGGTGCTCAGTGCTGAGAAGAATGACGGCTTTATTTCTAGCAGGAACATATGAAACTAAGGTATATTTATCTTGAAATGCAAATACGGAAGACTTCTCGGTTTTTGAAGGATGTGGTAGAAGAACTGGAGTAATATCCTGTTTGTTCTTCCTCATGGTTCCACATAGGGTCAGATTTTTGTTCAAAAGCTCGTTAGCAAGAGGAATACTGGTGAAAAAGTTATCAGTTGTTATTCCGTAACCATCTTCAAGACCTTCAACTAGGTCGAGGACCACTCTTTTTCCTTGGACTCTTTCCGGTTTATTTCCTTCCTT
The DNA here is from genome assembly GCA_963921935.1 of Galeruca laticollis. Lineage (NCBI taxonomy): Eukaryota > Metazoa > Arthropoda > Insecta > Coleoptera > Chrysomelidae > Galeruca > Galeruca laticollis. The sequence continues at coordinate 57,938,007 of OY998177.1, forward strand.
TCCCGTGTAAATTTGAAGGTTTAGAGCATATGTTGAGTCATTATCCACAAGAGCCCAAATTTTGATTCCGTATTTAGCGGGCTTCGATTTCATATAAACTCGGAAGGGACAGTATCCTCTAAAAGATACTAGTTGCTCGTCAACTGTAAGATACGATTTGGGCAAATAGTGTTCTTTGCAATGTCCTACAAACTTTTCGAAGACATTTCTAAAAGCAGCCAATTTTTCTGCGCTCTGCATTTTGTAAGATCATCAAATCGTATAAAACGTAAAATGTTGACAAATCTATCACGCGCCATTGATGCAGGAAATATCGGCCTACTAAAAAGTGAATTTTTGGTCCAAAGGAAGTGAATAGGTTCTTTCTTTGCCTTTAGCGCCCCAGCTATGATCAAAATACCAAATGCGGCATACATTTCAACAGGGTCTACAGGTTGCCATTGACGTTGTTTGTTAGGGTTTTTAGTGTTCCATTCCTCATAATATTTATCAGCTTTTTGGTTAGTGCACTCAACAATAATTTGAACTATTTCAGCGTCAATAAACAATTTGAAGCAATCGGATAGGGAAGAAATATTTTCTGACGTCGAGGTGAGTCCTGGTTTTCTTGTGATTATATTTTGCATTGCCGTTCGTGCATGTCTAGGTGCCTTTCTGTTCCAAACTGATCCATTTTTTTATACATATGTAGGATCACATAAGTAGATATATTATGTACATTTTTCAATAAAGTTCATATCAAAATAGCATACCTCACAAATCTCAGGTTCAACATCTTGAATTTCTTTGTTGTCTTCTAACTCAGAACACTCAGAATCTGTTTCTAAAACGTTCTCACCCTTATCACTCTCATCAACCCACTGTAAGACAGTTGCACGATCTGTTTCTGTAGATAAATCCAATTTCCTTTTCTGCGACATATCGCAACACCGACTCACGAAACAAGAGTAACAGTCTCAACACGCGTATCAAATAATACTAACTAAAATAAATATGTCTGTGTGTACGTGCCGTATGAGCGCCTTGGCAACGATCGGCTTTGCCTACAACTAATACCAAAGAATACACCAACAACAAGAAGCGAAAGCCGGCATAAATCGTTTGATGTTCTGGGGGCAAAATTTCGTGACCTTGTAAAACTGAAGTTGACAGAAAGCTAATAAATATTTACACTGAGAAAAAGGTTAAAAATGCGTGAAGGTATATATTTTACAGGCAGAAAAAAATGTAAATCAAACATTCCAAAAAATAATTGTTTACTAATGTATTGTCAAAACATTATTCCGAGAAAGTATTAATTGTAAATGAAAAATGTAAGCATAAAAAACCTGTAACATGGTCTTGTTAGCCCGATACAGCCTTTGGAGTGCCACAAGTTACCAATTTTGTAATTGAATATTGTTCAGGACATCTCACAGAAGAACCCTATTGATTTTCAGCTCACCAGAGCCAGTACAACGGGTGACATGATACTTGAAGTACGACATTTTTGGAGGAATTTCAGTGTGTTAGCATAATACAGCCTCCGGAGTGTATACAAGTGACCAATTTTATGATGGGATATTGCTCAGGGCATCTCACAGATGAAGTCTATCAATTTTCAGCTTACTAGAGCCAGTACAACGGGTGCTATGGTACTTGAAGTACCAAATTTTAGTCGTTTTTGCAAAAAATTCAGTTTGTTAGCATGATACAGCCTCTGGAGTGTCTTCAAGTGATCAATTTTATAATTGGATATTGTTCAGGACGTCATATACATGAACCTTATTGAGTTTCAGCTCATTGGAGCTAGTATAACTGGTAATATGGCATTGCAAGTGCCACATTTTTGGAGAAATTTCGGGTTGTTAGCACGATACAGCCTCCGGAGTGGATACAATTGACCAATATTATAATTGGATATTTTTCAGTGTGTACCACAGATGAACCATATTGATTTTCAGGTCACTAGAGCGAGTACAACGGGTCCTATAAACCCATATATACTATATTTTTGGAGAAAGTTCGGTTTGTTAGTACGGTACAGCCTCCGAAGTGTATATAAGTGACAATTTTATAATAGGATATTGTTCAGAGTGTCTAACAGATGTGGAAAAGTTTTTATCTTTAAAACAGTTATTTATTAAATAAATTAAACTTAATTTGTCGGTTAATAAAGTTAATTTAACGAGACGCTTGGGCGTAATAAATATTGTGAAAAATATGCTTGAGCATTTCTTTATACATAGTTTAAGTTTCTGTTTTTTAAAAACAGTTTATTACTAAAAATAACATGCCATTGTTTAATCAAATGATTTTTATTTTCTTATATCGATATTGGAATTCATTATGTGTGAATATGTATTTAAGTAGCAGTATGTGTAGGATAGGGTAGCTATTAAAACCAATACAGTAATATAGATTATATATTTGGAATACCAGATTACAGAAGAAAAAAGTTCAATATACATTTGTATAATTTCCATGATATGATATAACAGTTACACTCTTCCAGATTCATAATTCAATATTTTACACCTAGAGAAAATATTTTAATGTCTGCATCATAATGTGTAGAAATGATCAATATATATTAAATAATAATAATAATAATAATAATAATAATACCTGACATTTACAATTGTATAGGACAGTTAGATAAGTAAAATAGTCATCTATTACTTTATTTATAATTGTACAATATTTCTTGCGGCACTAGATTAATTTTTTGTGATGGCTTCTAAAGGAGGACTTGTTTGCTTATGTTGTGGTTGTAGATGTTCCTCTAAAACTGGACAAGGATGATGTATAGGTAAACCAAACCAAACTGTATACTGGTTAAACCCATATTAAATGTACTGTTACTTTTTGGAGCTAAAATGTGGTTAAAAGCAGCTAATAGGGAGGATTTTGTTCAGAGACGTTTGCTTTCGTAGTGTGCCAAAAGTCATGCTTTGTGTTGAAGTCGAAGGAGATTGTAAAGGTACAGGTCGTAACTCAGTACTTTCCCCTAACATCCTTTATAAAAGGTTGATTATCTGAAAAGAAAAATACAGGAAGACTATATTAATGGACACAGAAGTGGATGAGTAGGTTTTATTATAGACAATGTGTTGTTTTATTCATCTGACACTTTAATTTTCTAGTATCTATTTTACCAGAAGAATTCTCTTACACATTAATAGCATATCAGAGACTGATAGTTAATACTGCCACAAAGTGAGCATGGGACAAATAAAAAAATATTTCTCTATCATAACAAAATCATAAAAAATACTCTTTTATAACAAGTGAGACACAGGTATGCTGAACATTGTAGGTGAGACTTTTGTCTAGTTAAATTCACAGTTGCAAACACTTAATTTTTTACTAACTTATCTAGTTATGAGAAAGCCATCCATTTTGATGTATATTGACTTACAGAGGTGAATGAATCTAAATAATAATTATATTTAGCAAGCAGTGGAGAAGCAGCACGGTAACTCGTATGTATTGCAGAGGCCTAAGAGATGAATGTCGCTATTGCTGTAATGGTGTGGTAGCTGCAATTATAAAAGTAATTGTAGTAATCATTCCCTTACACAAATTCCATGAAGGTATTAATTCATCCTGTGGTAAAGTATCAATTAATCCTGTCAGGAAGTATTAATTCATCCTCTGGTAAAGTATCAATTAATCCTGTCAGGAAGTATTAATTAATCCTGTGGCCAGGTGACAAAAAATAAATATTAATAACAGTTGATTGTAATGTCTACTTAAATTTAATATTTACCAGACTGAATAACTATTTCTGTTGGTGGATGATTCAATAAAATATGTCCCTTGCATTTTAACCATGGAAATATGGCAGGGGCAGCTAGCTGAAACAAATGCTTGGAATATCCTCCTTTGGAAACAATTTTTTCTCAAAGTTAAGTTCACACAACCTATCAATTCTTTTGTGAAGCATCTGTAGTCTTTCCAAACAAATATATATGGTTACAAGCTTCCAACCATAACTGTACCCTAAAAAGTAAATAAAGGTAGGTATATTTTTATATTATCACATGTCTATAAAAGAAATCAAATATTAATTTCTATTGAATATTATGTATTTTCATTCAACATGTTTTTTGCAGATTAGGGCTCGTCAGCAGAAAGCTTATTGTAGTACATAATATTATCATTACATGTTATTAAAGGTAGAGGGACAGATCAACGTTAATAAACAAAAACATAGATTTACACAACTTACAATTCATAGGAACATGTAAAATATTGAAAAATGAATATATACCTATAATACATTGCATATGGAAACAATTTCTCTTACCTCACAGGGTCTTTGGGAAAACCAAACATAGTTATCTTTTCTCCTGTTGTTGAGTGACATCCACGAACTTCACAGCTTATTCTTCCCATCATAAATACAATAATTTCTCACTAAGAGGCAACTGGTTACTTTTACTAAACGGTATTGTTCAAAATCAAAGTAAATAATCAAATAAAAAGCAAACTTCTGTTTAACAACAAAGAATGACATTGACGTAAACACATATAAAAAAATGGCGTCTATCACACATGCGCATTCATAAAATGAATTGTGTCAAAAAGCCGAAGCTTCGCTTCTTGTTGTTGGTGTATTCTTTGCTAATACGAGTCGGACGCAAAGTTACGTTGTCTGAAACAGCATTGCCAACCTTGCTTTCAAGACTAATAAAAAAATACATGGATGCCGAATGGGGTACAATATGCACCTCACCTAATTATTTTCACATTTATTTAAAAAAAATAAGAAAAAAATATTTTTTTGATATATGTACTGATAAATGAGGGTCCAACTGAGGATTACTCAGCAGCATTTTTTGATTCTAAGCAAAATGCAAAAAATACGCCCAAAAAACAGTATGTGGGGTACATTTGTACCCCCCTCCGGCATCAGACGGTTAATTACCTTCTCGAAACACAAAAAAACTGACCATCATAAAACCTGTAATATCTTCCTGACGAAAATAACAAATAAGGAAACGATATGAACTTGAAATTTCGAAGCAAATCTTATCATAAAACTGCGTCTATACAAAAGTGAAATATTACTGGAATAAAAATTTAAGTTAGAGTAATCAAAAAAATTATGTTGATATTTGAAATTAAATGAACTTTTAATATCGATTGTTCGCCCCGTCCCAGTGTTAGCTATAAAAATACATTAACTGAGATCGAATTCACTATCCGAGGAAGAGTCCCAAGCCGAGGAAGAACAATATGTGACCTCATAATGTAGAAAAGTGCAATCCTTAAAGGTTTGAATAAAAAAGTTGAACATATTGATACACGACTAACAATTAAAACACACTGTATATGAATTTCTGAAAAGGAATTTAACAATACTACGTCAGGTGATGCATCGGTGTTAAACACAACAAAGGAATGTTAAAAATCCTAATGACACAAGTCCAATTATAACATTACAACATTTTTGCATCATATGGTTAATTTGTGAATTTTCTTAAATAAATGTTTTCATATACGTTTTAGAAAAAAGTGTTAAATACCAAAGTTGTAGAACGTGCTAAGATCGATAAAAAATCTAAGTAACTTTTTTGCGTCAGATCAAGAACAAAGGAAATTTTTTCAAATTCGATATGCCGCCATTTTGTTTCTATTGGGCCGATTTGTCCCGTTAACCGTTAACGAACTCGTTCAATCTTTTGACCCAACCGATTTTTCTAGCGAGTTTGCATTCGATCCGTTTAAAAATGCCCTCTCTATCGTGTTTACACACCCTCTCTAAAAGTTACTAAATTGTTTATAGACGCTCTGCAACTTTTGCGCGTTTTTCTAAAACGTACATGAAAACATTTATTTAAGAAAATTCACAAATTTATCAAAAAAATATTTGTATTTTTGTTTTTGATTTGATGCAGAAATATTGAAATAAGCCTGCCCAATTGGTCTTATGCCATTGGGATTTTTTTTGGTTTGAAATCATTTGTACAATGTAAAAAAAATATAAAATCATCACGCCATCGAAATTGCTTTATATTTTTTCACTTAATGGCGCGTTTGAGGTCACGGTCAGTCTGACAATTAAATTACAGGGTCAAAAAGATCTCTAGAATAACATATTTAGTTTTCAGACTTGACCAAATAATAAAAATGTATTCATTTAAAAAAATACGTGTTTGGTGTGCTCTTAGACCCCCTTCTGCCAGAGATTCTACCTGACAATTTTCATAGTTATTCATATAATTTAATTCCAGCATAACACGAAGTTTCAACCGACTACTATTGTACGACTGTAGGGTGATCTTACACTCCTTTCTGCCTATCACTCTATCGAAATGTTCGAGATGGCAACTAATTACCCCTATGGTAACCTTTTTGCAAATTTATCAGCATACTTCAAGTAATGACGCGAAATGTTCACCAGCTCTTCGACTAATAAGACATTAGCCTTCTAGTGATTTGAACAACACAGTCAATCAAAACACTATTCAGTTTCTCTCTAAGAATAGAAACGACATTTGATGTTATTAATCGGAATTCGATATCCTAAGTCACCAATAACTTTTAAATTATAAAATGATTGTTAACATTTGAGAAAAGTAGGAGGTAGAGCAGTAGTTATGGAAATTTGCCATTAACTATCTGCGTCATTTACATAATTTTCTTGGTGTCTTATTATCTTTACTAAATGTATTAGACCAATAAGATATCTTGTTTCTTCTAGTTTTCAGCATGAAATCTATTAAAAAGTTTTCATTATTATTAAACATTATTTTTTAGTCCACATAGGATACCTAAAAGGATTATAAATATACTGTTTTTAAATGAAAACCAGGAGAACTATATCTGCTGATCTTTACAATTATCACTTAAGAAGACAGTTTAAAAGTGGATATTGATATTGTGGGTTCCTTAAGTGTCTTCGAATTTCTAATTATTCGAGAAAATCCAGTTCTCATTTCTTATCGCAAACATGTAGTACTTCTAGTTATGTGTGATGTGTCATTGAATGTTTGGTGTCAAGTAGATGTTTTCGTAGTGGGATTTATCTGGTTGCTTTAATCTGTATGCTTGTTTAGTGTTCACTGTATTGGATATAAAAATTTCTAAGGGTTTGACCCAAATATACAGCATTACATTCTGGACATTTAAGTCTATATATACCAGACTTCTTTGATGGGGATATTTTTGTTTTTACATTTAACAATTTATTATTCACGTAACTTTATTTGCTCTATGTATCATTGAATTATATGCCGCCAATTTATGTGATATGGGAAGATTGGAACTATATGGAATAGTCACATCAGTGTGAGTTGGTTTCCTGTAAATTGAATAATCAAGTACATTATTAACTCTTTGAATTTTTATATCAAGAAAATTTATTGAGTTATTTTCTTCAACTTCTAATGTAAATTTAATTTTGGGGTGTGAATTTTTAATATGGTTGAAAAATATATTTAATTAGAAGTTGAAGAAAATATTTCAATCGATTTTCATGATTTAAAAATTAAAAGAGTTTATAATGAACTTGATTATTCAATTTACAGGGAACCAACACACACTGATGTGACTATTCCATATAGTTCCAATCATCACATAACACATAAATTAGCGACATAAAATACATAGAGAATTTAAATTCGCAAGAACAAATGTAATTTTGATAGAGATATTAATAGAAATAAACAAATAGCAACATTCAACGGTTATCCATTACATATGATAAATAAACTAATTAATAAAAAAGTAGCATTAAAACTAATATTTCCTAAACAAACTAAAGAAATTGTTATGAAAAATGACCTAATGCACGCCCTTTCTCTGTTATATACTCTATGATTTCTTGACATATGACAGATGTAACTTCACTTGTAATATATAATTGATGTATGATGTATGAAAAAGGTTTGAATAGTATGAAATATCTTTAATATATTAAGCGTAATTTTTGTGAACATTGAAAACAACAGTTTTGTATAAATGTAAATAATAAAGTGTAAATAGGGTGCCTGAATATTTTTATTTAATAACAAAAGATGTTATAAAACCATCACATATGCAGGAAATATTTCTAATAATATTTCGAAGATAATATGTTTAGCAATAAATACAACAATTTCTTTTAAAACAGAAAGTAACGTGAGTAATAAATTGTTAAATGTAAAAACATAAATATCCCCATTGAAGAAGTCTGATATATACAGACTTAAATATTCAGAATGTAATGCTGTCTATTTGGGTCAACCCTTAGAAATTTTGAAATCCGATACAGTAAGCACACGAGCATACAGATTAAAACAACCAGATAAATCCCACTGCGCAAAACATCTACTTCACACTAAACATTCACTGACACCTAACACAGAACTAGAAGTACTACATGATTGCGATAAGAAACAAGAACTGAATTTTCTCGAAGAATTAGAAACTAGAAGACACTTAAGAAACCCACAATATCAAGTTGTCAATGAACATAAATCTAGGGACTTCTCCAATTTTAAACTGTCTTCTTAAGTGATAATTGTAACGATCAGCAGATATAGTTTTCCTGGTTTTCTATATCATTGCACAGTTATACTGATCCTAATTGGGAAAAAGATATCCAGGGTATCCTCATAGGGCTAATAATATCTAACCTTCAATATTTGTAATATTATATCTTTTTCTTTTTCCTACTAACATATATTAAGTCGATCACTAGGTAGGTCACTTCTTGGTCTAGCCAAAAATAATTATTAAACATCAGGTAGGCATCAACTGAAATGAAACTTCTGTCATTCTGACGATATTTAATATCGAAACAATTGTCAAATTTCTTAGAATTTTTATACAATATATTGTGTAGTTATTTATAAACAGTAAGTTTCATTTAAAAACAGTAATATGAGTAGATTCCACGAAGTAAGGGTCAAGACAGTTAATTTCAATATGAATATACCTAATATAGAAGAATTTGTAATAAGCAAACTGAAACTTTTGTTTAAGTATCCCTCAAGCAACACAATTTGATTATTAGTATATTGTTGCTATTCTTAATCATCAATCATTACTTATTTGCATTTTAATCTTAAGCTACTTCCATAACCGATAATTTATTACCTCTTTATTAGGTGAATTTTTGTGATAAATGCCACTGTCATTCCCATTAATGTCTGAGGTATGCCTTCCCAGTGTTATTTCTCATTCTTTGCTCTTCTATAAACCTTCCTTTAATATTTTCTTGCATAACTTACATGTTTACTTCTTGCCTAACAATCTTTAAAAATAAAGAATCCCAACCACACTAACAATTGGATTTTGGTACTTTTACCTATTCAAAAATAAAAACGATGTAATATTCAGTGCTGTCTAGATTTACTTTACTAAACCCTTAGAGTAAAACCCTTGCTGGGATACATTAACGATGGCAGTTGTTAGTTTTTAAGCGAATATCTACAAAACATCAATTTTGGCACTAAATGCCTTTGGTAGGTAGTTCCACTCTTCAACTGTACGTAAATATTTAATAAAAGAAAAATTACATTCCTGTAAACTACAATTGGTGCAGATACTGAACGATGGCAATCAATATTGTAGAATCAAATCTTCTTTCTGATTAGGCTACTTTGCATTTTCATGGCGACGTAGGCACTGGTCAGATAATAATTGACATTGGATTGTGGAAGCATATAAGCAGTATCCATAAATGAAGAATATTGGGCATTTTTAGAATTACACTCTCATGCTTTTTTTAAATAAATTTATTTTTATTTTTCTCATTCTATCGATTTGTGCTTGTTCTCCTAGTGTATTCTGTTGTACTTTACGTCAAGTGATGTCACGATTTCAAAACCATTTACCCAATACTTTTCGAAGCAAGTTGTCACTTCTGACTGTATTTTTGGGGTCAAAACTGTAATTTTCAGATATAAAGGACAGCGTCAATCATTTTGACAAGTTTAAATCCAAACCAAATGAGTGAAAAATCGTGTGAATACGATATGGAAATGTAAAATACTTCAACTGAAATTACGAATCATGCGAATATAATACAAACGAAAACCTACTGCCGCAAAAATGGAGACGTGTGAATATAAATAGTATTATGCACTGTTAAGGGGTTGGCAAGAAGAAAACGGACTCCTTTTCTTTTCTGAAATTTTTCGGAGATTTAATAAAGAAAATGGATTTCCTTGCCTTCATGGAAAATTCACCCAATCCTAAAAGCAACGCTAACTATGAAACACGATATAGATATTTTAAGATATAAATAATGAAATTTTTTATTAAAACGCTCTTCTGAAAAGTATGAAGCTAATAAATCGAAGATTTTATTAGATTTGTAATCGGAAAAGGGCATTCACAAATAAAACAACTAAATAAAGTTAATATAAGTAAAGAGACTGCTTTATCGATTATTACGATACAACATTATGTTATAAGAGTAAATCTTAATATTCGTATATTAGAGAATATTCATTTATGCTTCAATCAATAGTTTTCGATAATGGAAGCATGCATTCATCGAATATGAACAAAACGATTATATTATCTCATCTTTGTATCTAATAGAAAGCCACGTAACATATATATTAATACAGTTCCTTCAATTAAATTTTAGAGTCATTTATTTATTTGTTTATATACAACACATTTAACATACCTAGTGTTGTGTACGAGATCAAAATTGTTGAATGGCCCAGTATTTTTCAAGTTTGGCAATATTTAATTTCAGATGACATTTACATAGAATATATTAAATAATAAGCACGTCATGTTATAATATAATAAAGAATATTTAAAACTAAAAACAGATGTCACTGTGGGCATTTATTGGAATAAAAGAATTCCAAATCTCTTTGTAAAAAAAAATTTAGTTTGTTTTTAAAAAGAGGAAAGTTTGTAACCACATTGTAATGTGGTTATTTATTTAGAAAAGAAGTGTTAGTTGAATTTGAGATTTCGAACGGAGAACATCTAATTTGAGATCTAATTAATAATAGAAATTATTATTCGGTGCCCATCATTGTAAATTCTGTGCGTGTTTTTTTTTTGGAAAATGTATTCATCAATTCGGAAAAGTGAAAGGATAAGTGGAAGATCCTGAATTATAAATTAGATTTAGAAGTGTACGAGATTGCAGGAGTGCAGATTTTAGTGAGTCTATTCCAGATTATTGATAATTTAAAATAATGCTTCCACGAAAAATATCAGGCCTTAATCAAAATTGACAATAGATGCATCTAAATAATAAATAACAAAATTTTGAATTCAAAATAAATACAGAATTTTAATATTGAACAATTATACAATTGGAAGAGTATATTAAAAGAAGTTGGGACTGTGATCGGGTATTTGACATTCGCGAATTAAAAGTGACAATTCGAAAAGCATTTGGAAAATTCGATAAATGTATAAAGTTCGTTCGTAATTCATCACTTTAAAGGGGAAAAAGCAAGTTGGATCCACTGAGAGAGGAGTACTAGTGACAGTAGTGACGTGTATGAACGCTGCTGGTGAGTTTGTGCCACCATTATTTGTTTTTCCGATGAAAAATATGAAAGCTGAACTGCTAGAAGGAGCACCACCGGGTGCAATTACAGCATGCCATCCATCAGGATGGATACAGCAACATATATTTTCCCAGTGGATCCAACACTTTATCGCTCATACAAAACCATCCCGTGAGGATCCACTTGTGCTCATCCTCGATGGTCACTACAGCCACACCAGATGTGGATGTGATTGATACATGACGAAGAAACCATGTCACAATTATATGTATCCCACCGCATACATCTCATAAAATACAGCCATTAGATTTATCTTTTATGGCCCCCTTTAGAACCTATCACTCTCAACAAATCCAAATGTGGCTAAGACATAATCCTGATCGTAACATAACTTCTTTTCAGATTTGTAATCTAATGTGTCCTGCATACTTAACAACTGCAATTGCTGAGGTTTCTGCCAACGGTTTCCGAAAATCTGGCATATATCCATTAAACAGAAATATTTTTTCTGGCCTTGAGTTCTTAATTGACAGGCAACGGAAAGTACACCACCGCAGACAACAATACCGCGGGAACTTAACAAGTGAACGCCCCCAAGAGATCAGGAAGAGGCACGACAAAACAAACAAAAAAAAACACCTCCACAAACCAAAAAAACATCCGATTCTTAACGATGTCTATGAAGCCAAAGGAAAAATTGTGCGGGCCATGGATATTAGCCCGCTACCTTCGTGTAGTGGACAAGTAAATATATCAAGGAAATCCCGACAAGGATCCAGATGGGTAATAACTAGTACTCCCTATAAACATCAACTTGAACAACGCCTGAAAGAACAGGGACGTAAAAATTCACTAAAGGGGAAAACGCCAAAAAAGCGGCCTGAATTGGCCCAGAGCAATAAAGGAAAAGTAATGTCAAAGAAGAGAAAGTTCAGATTCATGACGACTCATCCGATTCTGAAGAGGATCCTATCCTAGATGATGATTCGGACATGGATACTGATAACGATACCTTGGATGCAAATTGCATGTTTTGTGGCAGTTTATATTCCGAGGATGTGCGCGGTGAAGAGCGGGTCAAATAGGTAAAGTGTTTTCGATGGTGTCATGAACAGTGTTCCCATTCTGATAGGAAAAAATCGTATTATATGTAACTTTTGTTTGGATTTGTGAAAGCAATTAGAAAAAAAAGGGATTTCGGATAGGGTATCCGAAATTAGGAAATCTATATATTTCTGACAAAAAATGTCCCCAGTTTATATAACAGCATTTCTCTTTTTATTTCATCTAATAAACGTCATATATGAATTTGGTTTACCTATCTAGACTACCATGTAAGCTTTGGATGAGGGTAAACTACCACAAAAATTTGTTCGACGAAATTTGATTTATTCAAAAATAGCTATCCGAAATTAGGCGCCTTTCCTCTAAACCAATTTTTAACTACAATAAATATTAATTAATACAATGGAATCCAAACATTTCAATAAATAGCTTGTTTTGTTTCGATTTAATTGAATTTTGATTCATACTTTCTGGTCGTGGAGAAAATATAGTTACTGGGATGGAAAAAAATAATCGTTACCTACTCGTATCGTTTTTTTTTCATTCTAACCTTGTTACAGAATATTTCCCAGCCCTGTTTTGTTTTACATTTGTTTTCTGTTTAAAATATATGCTGAAATTCATTTGAAAATGTATATGAATAAGTAGGTGTTTACTGGAAAAATATTTACATTTTTAATTCATGCTCTAACTGAGATGTTAATTAATATTTTATCTCCGGTGAATAGGTGTATATTACTGTTTTTAAATATTTATATCGTTTCCTCGCTAATATACATTTTCAAGTGGGTCATAAACTTGTAATGAAGTAAATAAACGTGAAATTGGTTGGTCTGAATAATAGTATTGTTTTCCTGTTATTATGAAGTTTCCCTGGAATTTACAATCAATATATTTCGTGCGTCATACAGGTAGATTCATAACATTTCTGATACTTAAAATCAGAACATCTATTTTTCATTCAGTACTTTCACTGAAGTACTTTTATAATTTTTCTAAATTTCAATTATAATTTCAGCGAAAGAGTATTTCAGACATATTTTCACGCCGTGTATTATATCTAAAGTCAATGTGGAAGCAAGCAAGGTTGTTAGATATATTTTCTAAAATATTTGACGCCATCATGCTTTTACTCATGGGCGTACAGATACTATAGAAAAAAATATTCAATAAAGGAAAGGAATTTATTATTCCTCCTAATAAAATATGAAAACAATATGCAACAAAGTAGAAACATTTCAAAAATTACATTTTATTAGTTTTTGCTGGAAAATATACACTAGTAGACACATGTTGGCCTGTTTTTATCAACTTGTGAAGTTTAATCACATCAGTTCATATAAATAAAAGCGATTATTCACGGAATAGTGATATTCGTGTACATGACACAATATATAAATCAGATTTCTCTATACCTTACCAGCATATAGAAATTAGCTGGACTTTTTCATTTCAATGTATTCATATTTGAGCTGGCTTATGTCATTATTTAATATTGTGAGATCAATAAATTATATTCTATTCTATATGTTCTCGGTGTTACATATCGATGGTTAAAATGTTTGACATTTTTTGTATATCCGAGCACTGCCTATCATATACAGAACTATCAGCAATTCGAATAAATTATTTTTCACTGTTTTCGTCTTACTGTCGCTCTAAAAGTGAGCACGGAGGATATTTAGCAACACCAACATCAATCTGCAAATTGTAGGCTGTTCTAATTTTCGTCTGAATAAACATGCAAAATTTTGCGCTGTTGAGTTGGTAAACGAGAATAGAGTTTTAATTTGCATCTATAGATCTTCGTTATTAATTTACTGAGTTTTTTTCAACTAAATATAGATACATTAGTCTAATTGGCGATTTTAACTTGGATATTGGTGGCAATTGTGAGCATGAGAAAGATATATTCAATGTTTTTCGAACGTTTGGACTGTCTCAATATATATTTGAACCTATCTACCTATCTATCAAAAAAATTTTGTACAACTTTCATTTAAATATTCTACCCAATGATCAATATACTTCTCCATATCTCATTACTTATTAATAATGAACCAAATATTCAAGGCCCAACGATCGAGGAAATATTGAGGTGGAGCAACGTTGCCAAGTAAGTATAAATAACTTTCTCCCCAAATCTAATGATTGATCGTGTTTACTCTGGATTTATGAATGACTTGGTTCGTCTACCTTTAGTTAAATGTTTTTGGTTAGCTCTAAATTACGCCGCGCCAAAATAAACAAGTAATTTATTGTAAAGTTTTCTGTTTCTCCTTCACTGTCTTCTTCCCTTTATTACGTAGATCATTATAAAAGATCCTGATAAAATTCTTCATATTTTCCTTGCCGCATACCACAACATTTTAAATATGTTTCAGCTATTTCTTATTCAATAGAATTTTTCCTGTATATGCAGATATCGTTGGCAATAGAACTGGTGTTTTACTCAATCGAATGCTCATCAGTTCATCAATAAAGCTCAAATTGATAAAATTTTGATATATTAAAGCATTGCTTGCATTCGGTTTTCTTATGTCCTGATTCAATCAATGCTACTATTTTTTTCCACAGTTCCTGGCCAGCAGGTTTCCTCTGTTTCGACCACTGAATATCTCTTGTTTCCTACTTGCTTTTTATTCTTATTAACTCTCCATATGTCGCTTGGATGAGTTTGTCTGTTAAGTGAGGAGCCAAATTTTAAATTACCGTTTACACATAGCATTCAATCTTTTACATTCAATGAAGTAGAAGTTAGAAGGGATAAGTTTGTTCTGTAAGCTTTTAACGTATTTTCCTTGGATTTGACGCTGCGAGGCTTTCTTGACCCCGGTAAGGAAGATATTTAGTCGGATTACGAGTTGTTGATTTTTTTACCTTACAAGCCTTGTTTCCAGCTGCCGTTATTGTATCAGTCAGAAATGATATCATGGCATTAGAATTGCTGCAAATAGGGACGGACTGGAATTAATTAATGATAGAAATTTGATATCACTTCCAATTAGCGTTAGACATTATCGATTTAGAGGTACACTTAATCGAAAACAATTTTTTGGATATCGTTGACCACAATCCTAATGGGGAAGTGATTAGAACCGTACCCATATAGCACAAGTATGTCTTCAAAACATACGGAGGCCGTCCGACCAAGACAGACGCACCGTATGTACTGGGGACGTCCAGATTTGGTACGGTCAACGTTCTAGGGACGTGCAATTGCCGCGCATTCGTATGTCCTAATGTATGTATGTATGTATTAAACAGGACATTTTGAGTATGTAACCAAAACGTCCAGTTTAGGTATTCCAGGACTCGAAACGGGCGTACTGGGGACATACGAAAGCGCAGGAATTGGACAACCCCAGAATTAAAATAATTATTGTTTCTTGAAATTGGTTAGGAAAGGGTAAAAATAATCTGATGCCAACATCTTGACTTTTATAGAGTCATCCTTGTTGTAATAAAATATATGTTCCAAGGGAAATTTACATATACTTGAATTCCTCTTGCTTGTATAATTTAAATGTTTCATTTATATTAGATACAAGTAAGAGAAATTAAAATACACGTAAATATTCTTTTCTACCATACATTTTCTACTGTTCATTGACCAGAGAATGACTTTATAACAGTCGAAATGTCAGCAACAGTGATTTGGACCTATTTCCTAATCAACTTAATAAAACTAAAAATTTTCCCTGGCATTTCATTTTATTTTTCTTGTGGAGTTCATTCTTCTTTAGCTGCATCACTCATAATTTTTTTCTCTATTACTGGCCCTTTTCAACATGAACTAATTGCTGCTTCCATTTCTCTTTGTGACTTTGACACCCCTCCTCTAACTGTAACACCTTCAATAAAATAGCACATTAGAATATATTCATATAAGTAAAAATTTAAATTTATTTTTGAAATCTGTTTGATTTCTTTTAAAAAATTCACCAGAAAAAAAAATATAAGTGATAAAGTAGTGTATTTCCCGAAGTACCGAATTCAGTGCACATCGATTTACTTCACTCATAATTTCTCTTGACCACACTAAATATGTGCCAGCAATTTTGTAAAACTAACCAAATAAAATATTAGATTTTTGAAACCTTAACGACTAATAACATTAATAACATTGCCGTTTTGGTATGATGAAAAGGTGACTCAACCTTTCTTCCCAGCTATAACTAATTACCAACTGATTGGACATCAACAGGAAAATTACCCTTTTTATAAAATTGTAGGAACTTGTTGCACCCAGTTTTGAAATCTCTGTAACCTGTACAATATTCAATATACACAGATCATTGACAGCAAAAGAGGGCGGTTGATTTTATTCAAAATAGCTGAATCCTTCTTAAATTGAGGAAAAGTGAGGGCTACTACGACAACTATTACTAATGGTTTTAGAAACAGAATTATTCAATTTTGTAGTTAAAGCTGAAGGTTTCTCAAAAAAGACAAGGAAATCGTCTGGCTGATGAAACAGATGTTCGAATGTCCTAACCTTTTATTTGGCATGTTTCAAATGATTACATATTTTCGAACGATTCATAGTAATTTATATTCAAGATAACAGTAACAAGTTATTTGTTTGGTTTGGTTGGGAACAAGCATCTGTTCTAGGTTTGATTTCTAAATTTACGCAGTTTTGCTTCACAAAGGAGTCTGACATATAACGACTATTGATAAACTTGGAGCCGGGAGCGAGAGAAAAAAATATGACAGTAAGTGAAGTAGTTACATTATGTAGTATTTTGACCAAAAAGGGAGGAAGCACTGTATACAAAGTAATTGAATCAACTAGTGAGTCAAATACGTCGACGCCTACGCCTGAAACTAGAGGAAGAAAAAAAATTGAACTAAACGATCAACAAAAGCAGATGATACGTCGCGTAGTACATGGATTTTATTTTAAAAATGAGGTATCCACTTTAAAGAAAATTGCATCGTCTCTTCAATCTAATGAAGCTTTGCCGTCAATATCAAGAAATATTTTGTTACGCATGTCTTAATTCAAAAACAGTAGATAATTTTATGGCGCAGAAAATATTTAAAAGCCATAGAAGAGTATCGAAGAGATAACAGAAAAATATATTACACCGATGAAACGTGGTTAAATGAAGGCCACACAGTTACAAAAGTGTGGCAAGATTTAAATATAAAAAACAAGAGACAAGCATTCATAGAAGGACTATCGACTGAATTAAAAGCTCCATCTGGAAAAGGTAAACGCCTCATTATAACACATATCAGCAGTGATTCAGGATTCGTCGAAGGAGGTTGAAACGCATACGTTTCTAATAAATCTTGCGATTACCATGAAGAAGTGAATGCGGAACATTATGAAAAATGGTTTTCTGAGATTCTCTTAAGAATTGAACCAGGTTCTGTTGTCGTTATAGACAACGCACCGTATCACAGCCGACGTCTCGAGCAGTTACCAACAACAAAATGGAGAAAAGCCCACATTGCAGAGTGGCTTGATGGAAAAAAATGTCCATTTGATAATAATTTGTTAAAAGTAGAATTATTATACTTGGCGCGGCTGCACAAACATAAATATATTTGATACGCAGTAGATGAATTGGCACAAAGGCGAGGCGTAATTGTTCTCAGATTGTCGCCATATCATTTCGAGCTGAACCAAATAGAGCTTGTTTGGGCTCAAATAAAAAATAAAGTAGCAAAGAAAAATGTCACTTTTAAACTAAACGACCTTAAAGAGCTTAATAATGCTGTAAGTAATGTGACATCAGAATTATGGACAAATTGTATAAAGCATGTCATAAAAGAAAAGAAGAAGATGAGGGATCTTAACCACATTAAAATCACTATAGAACCAGTGGTTGTGAATCTTAAAGAAGATACTACTACGGGGGATGAACATGAAGATATGTTTGATGAATCTGAAGATACTTTTGAAGAATTATAATAATTAGCGACTGGAATTTAAACGTTATGCTTATTGCTTAATTTTTTAAACAACCATGAGAGATTTACTTTAGCTGTTTTTATGCTTTTTCTGAAGTTTAATGCTTTCTTTTTCCTCGAAGGCCTTGCGCTGTGCCATGTCTTTTAATGTTTAGTTATTTACGAGAAGATCGAAACCGGTCCAACACTCACTTTTCCCCATTGAAGACAAAAACGAAGCTTGAAAGTTGAAAATTGGACTTGTATTTCACCTGTCGACCTTTACATATAATTTAATGCCTGGCGGATTATTAGACCAAGGAGTCTTTTGGTAGGAACATTTTTGAAAGAAAATCATTTTTTAATTCACAAAACCATTTATATCTACATTGCTAGAAGATAATTTTTTTAATAATTAAATACTTGTGTCTGTAAATATTAAATGTCAGCGTACGCTCATGAGTTGGTGATAAAGATGCGAGTCTGAACCTCTTGAAACGATAAGAATGGTATGAGTCACTCTACGTTATTTCGGTACTTCATTATATCCACCGACCACATTTGACACAGTTCACTTGACGGCTTTTAGCATCTGCGGGTTACAGTGGTCGACGTACTGTTTTCTGATTGGTTATTGAACGAATTTGTCGTTCGGTATAGCTAATGAGACAATAGTCTGCAGTAATCTGAAGCCTGACCTTTCCTCTGTCTGAAATGTTGTTGACGCCGCCAACCATCGAGATTCCAGATGATTACAGTACCAAAGAATAGAATACAATACGGTTTTTAGCATCTGCGGGTTACAGTGGTCGACGTACTGTTTTCTGATTGGTTATTGAATGAATTTATCGTTCGGTATAGCCAATGAGACAATAGTCTGCAGTAATCTGATGCCTGACCTCTCTTCTGTCTGAAATGTTGTTGACGCCGTCAACCATCGAGATTCCAAATGATTACAGTACCAAAGAATACAATACATGTATACTTTGGTATTGCGGCTATTAAAAAGTATTGAGTGATGAAAAATTGCATTATGACATGTTTGCCTGCAAATCTGCAAGGGTGTATTATTCAAGACATTCTATTACTATTTTTTTTAGATAGATTTTAATATTATTCAAATTACGAGATAAATTAGATTATACAATATCGAACAAAAGAAAAATAGTGGTTTCAACTGGGTACGTCCTTAAATTGGACGTACCAAGTACGTTCGTATTGGGACATACTGGGTAGGTACTGAAAAGGACGTTTTCAGTACGTCTTGAAAAGGTCCAGGTCGTTCAGAGCTAAATTGGACCTAAAATGGACGTCCCCAAGACGTCTCCTGCTATATGGGTACGATAAAACGGACCTCGTAATTAAAGAACACAACTCTGAAGATAAAATATTCAGATGTACAGCAGATTTAGCTTGTCCTGGAGAAGAAATTCTTGTGGCACAACTGTCAATAACTATAGCTAAGACAGGAAAAGAATCTAACGCTTCAACTAGTATATTACCATCTGTCAAGCACGTCTCCGAACCACAGATTCCGTGATGAGCGTTAAATTACCACCGATCACACACTCTTGTTTTATCTGGTAAAATAAATTGATATAATCTTGTACAGTAGTCGAAGATTTGCACAATTTTTATCACCGCTAGTAATGTTGATACCACATAGTTCTATTTTGGTATTGAAGTTATTAACAAATTCAATAATTTCATATTTAAATGAGTTTGATATGAATATAGCTACACCACCATGTCCTTTATTTCTATCTTTTCTTATTATATTAAAATTTTGAAATCTTTTGACATCCGCTGGCTTACACCAGGTTTCGAATATCAGAACAATATCAAAATTATCTTCAACATTGAGTTGTGTTAACAAAAATTAATTGGAGTTTAAAGATCTGGCATTCTATTGGTATATTTTCAAACTAATATCGACCATTGTTAGGTGAGTAAACTATCGAAAATATTTTTAATTTTACTATCAATCAATCAATCTGTTAAATACTAACTTATTATTAATTGCAGATGAAGAAAATTGAGGCATATCTCGTATAAAATCTTCAAGCATGGTTTATATTTTGGAGCTAAGTTGATAGGCACAAAAGCTAGTATTGTACTATCAACGAATGGGAGGGAAGTCAGATAGAGTATTATTACTTTACTCTTTTTACGAGGTCTTAAGATAATTTTTGGAATAGGTGAGGTTGGACTATTGACTCTTAGTAGATTGCTAGAGGAACTTGTTTGATAACTAGAAGGTTTTAGAGTGGGAAAATCAGCTTCTGAATTAGTTAGTGGAGCAAATCTATTTTTTTGGATAATGCTAGTGTAGCTGGGATTTTCGACTACTTTTTCAGCTTCTTTAAATGAAATGTTCAATTTAGCTATAGCTTCCTTGGTTTTCCTTTGTTTTATATATACCAGGCATTATTTGAATGAAGAAGAATGGTTGCTAGTTTGACAGTGAACACAGTATCCATTATAGCTGTTCGGACAATAATTATCAGTTTGATCTTGTGATCCACAATTTTTGCACATTTTCTTGCCTTTGCATCGAGAAGATGTATGGCCGTACCTAAGGCAATGATAACATTACATGACCGGACTAACATAAGTATCGACAGAGCACCTAACTTTATTAATGTAAATAAATTGTGGGAAAAATTTGCCTACCAAAGATACAATGATCATCTGCCTAGTAACCCGCTGTGTAACGCTATCTTTTTCCACTGTTCTATTCCAACCTTGTACTTTTTCAATTTAGACAATCGATTTTGTAATATTTAGGAGAGTCTTTTCGCTCAGAGGTCAACAGCTCTTACTATGCCACGTTTATCAGTTAAATAATTTGGTATGTAGGTTATTTTCCTCGAAAAATAGTTCTTCTACTAATTTATTTGCATAACTACTCGAATTTACTTCAATTTTACGCAATTTTTTTCAACACTAGTTATTTCGGTAATATTATTTTCGTAATTTAATAGCGCCTAATTTCACCGGATGTAAACGTCCAATATTTAGTTCTAGATGTTCTACAAAAATAAAATATGGATCTAAATCGGTCGGTAGAAATCTATTATCTGTATTGACTGGCCTACGACCACTGTTTACATTATTTGCTATATTAGGACCTACCAGTAAGTTTATCACGGATTCCATGTCACCGTTTCGCTTGAAATATTATTAATTGTTAAGTCTATTGTATTTTGGTTATTTTGATGATTCATATCAATATCTCCAGAAAATGTAACTAATTCCACACACACGTTAGGGCAATTTCTTCTCGTTGATCGAAGAAGTGAGTCCTTGCTCCTTTTTTTATATTGGCCACCGGACATCTGGGCTTCAGAGCCGGGGCAAAAAATAAATAGAGAAAATCTACTTAACTACTTGACCCTTGTCTCGTCCCATTTTGGCCTATTCTTGTACTGGATGTGTGTCCGTTTACTCTCACTTAAGGAAGTTACTTATACAAGCAAGTAGGTGGCCTTGAATTTGCCAGTTACCAAAGGTTGCTATAATTTAATGTCTCCATATGGTGTCAAATGTTTTGTTTACATCCAAATATCAGCTACCCGTTTTTGCTTTTGCAAAGATACTTCATGTATCTCTGATTTGGGCGTTACGAGGTTATCTGTTGTAGATCTCTATTTTCGAAAGCCACTTTGACAGGGTATCAAAAGTTTTTCACTTTCAAAGTGCCACGTTAATCTGTAGTTGATAAGATTTCCAGTGATTTGCTCATCGCGCATATTAGTGAAATTAGCCGATATGAGCTTGGGTGTAGTTTCGATTTATTTCGCTTCAGAATTGGAAAGACAATTTTTCTAGTCCATAGCTCTGGAAATTTATGTTTTAATGATATACTATTATAGATATCTAAAAGAAAAATAATTTAGCTCTGAACGAGAGGTTTTGTAAAGAGATAGTTGGGTATCATCTAGTCCCGGGGCAGAGCTAGAGAGGCTGAATTCTAACTCTGGGAGTGTAAAAGGGAGGTTTAATGCCGGTATTCATAGTCCTCCCTTAAGTATGAGTGTGAGGGTAAGGGTAGGTTGAGGGAACAGAGGGGTTTCATAAACAATACTCACGAGCTAAGGGTCGCTCAAGTCACCAATAACTCAAGTGAAAGCGTGACTACCCTTGAGGGCATCTTGAGTGCTTTATATATGTTTTATATTTGACAGTTTTGACATCTCTTAGTTTATAGCGACATAATTTATAATTTTTTGATTACATTTTTTATGGTAGTAAATAGGTATTATAATCTATAATAAATTGGTATTTTTATTTGATAGGATATGTTGTTAAGGAGAAATAGTTATTATATTTATATATAGTTTGCATACAATTCTTTTATTAGGTTTTCTTTGAAAATGGAAGGATTTGACGAACTTTTTGAGAGTGATGAGCAATTTGAAGAAGTAAATCGTTTTCCTAAAATATATATAAGGGACATGCAGAATCCTTCAGGAATATTTGAGAAACGATAATTCCAAAGAAGATTTATATTAAGTAAAAAATATGTTACTAATGTTTTGCTGCCACTTGTACTACAGCATTTGATTAAAAATAACAATCGTGGGTTACCAATACCACCAATATTACAATTACTGGTTGCCCTTAGATTTTATTGTAGTAACAGTTTTCAGGTAAATTTTGTCATAGGTATACACATAAGTTGACATAATTGTGAATACTGTTTTAGTTGATTCATGGAGATGTTCGTGGCTTCAGTCAATCCACAGTTAGTAGGATAATTAAAAATATGTCAGTGTGCCTAGCAGGACACTTAAACAACTATATTTATTTTCCACAAAATGCCAACAGTTTCGCACAAAATAGCCTTTTACCGATTTGCGAACTTTCCAAGCATATCTGGTTTTATTCACTGCACACATATAAAAATTGAAAATCCTGGGAGTGTCAATGCAGAAGTGTTTCGAAATAGAAAGGGCTGGTTTTCCCTAAATGTTCAAGTAAAATCTATAACATTTTAAAGTACAAATTGTCCCCTAAACACATACATATTCAGGTTGTATGTGATCCACATTTAGAAATATTGGACATTGTTGTTCGACATCCTGGATCAACACAAGATAGTGTGATTTTTAGCCGTAGTGCAGTTCTAACTCGTTTTGAGTTAGAACAAATTCCTGGATTGCTCCTTGGTGATAATGGTTATTCTTGTCAGAATTATTTATTAACACCTGTGTTAAATGCTGTCACAGCATATGAACAGAGGCATAATGCTGCCCATACACGAACACGGACTCTTGTAGAAGGAGTGTTTGGAGTATGGAAAAGAAGATTCTCCTGTGTACGAAATGGCTCACGCACTAAAATCGATACAAAATAACCAGCAAATGTTCCATTTTAGCTGTTTGCATCCTCTCTTTGTGAAGTTCCCTTTGATGGACTACAGCTTCTTGCAGCTTTGTAACACGAAGTGTCCTTTCATCATTTTCATCAAATTCACACTTAAAATCGACATCATATTTATATTTTACGATACCCTCAAAATTTTAACGATTGAAATAATAGAAATATCAATTTGTATTTCGACTTGCTTCGAAAATAAAAATAGAATCGGTAAATAACACCAAAAACTAGTATTTTGCTTTATCGCTTAACAATAAACAAATTATAAAAAATCTGTAGATTTATTTTAAAAATAAATAAATGTATTGAAATTGAAGATTTTGCAAAATTATTACAGATTAAAGGCTTATGTTAGTTCAATCCGGCTCGAAGGTCCATATTAATGAATGCGGAAAATATGAAAACATATATTAATAAAAATTTTATCTTACGTATAGCACAGGAAGAATTGAAAATGAGCTCACCTGTTGATCCTCTACTGCTTCCTTGGGGCCCCAGATGCTCCGATGAGCAACGTTCACTAAGATTAGAGGCAATTTTGATTTTCTTTAGAAAACAAAGGTGAAAACAATGAATTCGCACTACTCGTAACTTTCGATGCGAACACGACGAATATTTACCGGCAAGTCCCTGGTTCATTAATTGCTTCCGCTTTTTTCGGGAGATTACAGGTTTTCGCTCTGTCCTATTCCATATGTGCATTTTTACGCATTTAATAGTGAGGAATAATTCATTAAAATGGCCATAGGCGCGCTAAATTTAGATTTATTTCTAAATTTTAATTACAAAAAAGAAATAAAAAATATGTTCCTATTCGGGAAAAGGTTATAGGCAGCGTTGAATTCTTAACAGTATCTTTTCTCCTTTTTTTCGCTGGTGTACTTACATCATACACATTGGTAGTACTGGTACTGGTTGAAGGAGTTGATGCTTGATCTACAACAAAAATATATTTCTGATAAAATATAATAATTAGGTGAATATTTCCATTATTTTCTCTTACACGTTGTGCTTGTGTTTTATGGTATTGAGCTTTTTTAGAAATATTTTATGTATTCTTCATGTACTTATTAGTTTTTAATTGGCTCCAGTTTGTTTTGATGTAATATGTTATTTTCAATTGTCTTCAATTTTAAGTATGTAAAATATAAATATGTGTTTGACATTCTTCCATGCCATGCTGACATTGGAATAAATAAAGATTATCTATCGTATCTATTGACTTTTTACATTTTCAGTTTATTGGATAAAGCCCGTATACCTATAAATAAATTGAATTAATACATTTGCTTTTTGTGACGATGACGCGACTTCAATGATTTTCATTCAAACAAAAAGTGCTCAACGTGCCTCAAGAAGGTTTCACTTCCAAAAGTAACTATAACTACATACGTTGCTGTTCATATCCACTGGTACTGTCAAAGGAACAATGTATCTCCACATCCGCATATGGTGCTGCTGTATCCACCATATCCATAACAGGATCATCTACAACAGTGACTGGCGGACCACCACCTGTTATTAGTTGTTCCTGTCGGATCATTGTATTCACTTTTCTTTTTCTACAAAATATTTTCCACATTAATACATTTAACTGAATAATTACAAAATTGGTGTTACCTCTGTTTATTGTTTTCCCAACACTTTTTCAGTTGTTCAGTAGTACGGCTAGAGAACACTTGGCTATTAAAAACTTCTGTGACTCTCTCCCATGCTTCATTTTTTGAAGTCAGCGTTGTCCCATCTGTTTGTTTATTTTCGATATGTTTTCCTCCAGCAATCAACTCCACTAAAAATAGCTTTTCGCGTTCGCTGTAGACCATCTTCTGCTACATTTTTCTTATTGTTACGAAACAGCACACTGGTATAGTCCCTACAACCGACTCTATCTAAGCCAGGTATAAAAGTTAAAATTATGGCGGATACACACTGTTTTTTATAACTGTTTACGAGTTTACGACTATCTTATGTAAACATTGTTTTTGTGACCAGAGTTATCTAGAAAAGGCCAGAACCAATTGTTTTTGTGTAAGCCGCAGTCCGGAATTTACTAGTAAAAATGGCTTTAATATATAAGGGACTGATCAGGAAGAGTCAGTTTAGTTGATAAAGTGATCTCGAGAAATGAACAAAAATACACCGAACAGTAAAGTGCTAATATAAAGTTTGTGTGCATATAAATTAAATTTAAGTGATTAGTTAAGTATACATAAATTAAGTGTTTAAATACATTAGTAAGTAGCCATACAGTGTGTTTAAAATTTATCCCACCCGTTTATTGTTTAAATAAATTAGAATAACATTACATTATAAAAAAATATAAATACTCGA
Organism: Galeruca laticollis; assembly: GCA_963921935.1. NCBI lineage: Eukaryota > Metazoa > Arthropoda > Insecta > Coleoptera > Chrysomelidae > Galeruca > Galeruca laticollis. Next base: position 57,964,151 of record OY998177.1, read on the forward strand.
AACTCTAACCTCTTCTCTAAAAACGTAACCACAAAATGAAGATTTAAAATAGTGTTATTACTTGGCGCACGCTCACAACCATAGAACGAAAAGAAAAGCTAGTACAACCAACACAAATGCATTAAAAACGGGCTCGTTAAGTCTTGTTTATGAAACAAGTAAGAGGTTGAGTGCTGAGGGACCCTTACCCAAGTCGCCCTCAGTACTCAAGTTGAGGGTTGACTATGAATACCGGCATAAGTGATGTTCGGTAACGACTATAGAAATTTTTGTGGCTTCTGTGTACTTTTTGTAAGCTATGAATGAGGTTGGAAGAACTGGAATTTTTTTCAAAAGTATTTTTGCATGTCGCCTGTGGAAGATATCAGGTTGGTGTCAACAGAAAGTGTATTGATAGTTGTGGGGATGTTAATACCTTCTATTTTACATTTTTCATTCCAGATTATAGTCGTGGGAGTGGACGGGTTAATAGACAATACATAACTGGACCACGTTCCTTTTTTACTTTTTTTAACTAAAAATCTGGTTCTTACTCTAAGTCTTTTAAATTCTAGTAGGTTGACTACGGTTGGATTTTTTTTCTAGAAATTAAAGGCTTATTTACCCCGCCATGACACACGTCGTCGATTGCATAATTTGGTTTTCCCAATATTAGATAATGCCGATTTTAGTATGAAATTCCTTATATTTTCGTTTATGTTATTAGATGACGTAAAATTTGTAACGCGGTCAATTTTATTTCGATACATCTTCAATATTGCCGTTTTTGTTCACCACGTTTGATAAATTTCCGTCGCAGGAGTGTCGTTTTCTATTGTCGATATTTTGATAGAAAAATGATCACTTCCATGTAATTCACCCAGTGTATCCCATTCTAAAGTCGATATAAGCGATGGAGAGAATAGTGAGAGGTCTATCGAAGAAAATATCCCGTTTAAATAGTTGTAGGCTTTCCTCTATTCATTAAAGCTAAATTAAAGTTAGCTACATATGGCAGTTTGTATCGGCTACAATGATTTTTGGGTTAGGTGTTTGATTTATCAAATCATTAATTACTTACTGTTTTAAGTGAAACTAACTATTTCTAGATAATTCCACAATATATTGAAAAGATGTTAAACATTATTTTTTTATCTATTAATATATATTAAGTCAATCACAAGGTAGGTCACTTCTTGGTCTAGCCAAAAATAATTATTAAACATCAGGTAGGCATCACATGAAATGTAACTTCTGTCAGTCTGACGATGATTGCAATATCGAAACAATTGTCAATTTCTTAGAATTTTTAACATTTTTTCAATATATTGTGGAATTATCTAGAAACAGTTAGTTTCATTTAAAATAGTAATATGAGTATATTACACAGAGTAAAGGTCCAAACAGTAAATTTCATTATTAACTGCTTCTATATCTTATTTGGTAGGGTGTTGTAAGTATGTATTACAGATATTTATTTTCTCTCTGCTTATAATAGTTGCAGAAACTGCCTCCCAAGGCGGCATGTAAAAAAATTTCATTACATTCAATGTCGTTCCTAACAAATATCGAAACGCCGCCACTGCAGTGGTCTGCTAATCTGTTTTAACAAAAAAGTAATGTTTCAGTTTGTTCTTTTTGCTGCTGTGTGTTTCTTTAAGACATATAGTTACTGGGCAAAGTACTTTTATGAGTAGCTTTAATTAATCGAGTTGTGTATAACTAGGGTCCAGTCTAATTGTATTGTTTTTATACTCTAATTTTGAATATTTTCGTGCATGAAGTTTAATATGTCCTTTACTGAAGAAGGCTCATTCGAGTAATTTTTGCGGATTAGTATATGATTCTGAGCCTGCAAGGTATTTTCTAAAAAGTAGCTAATTTCGTTGAGTACAAAAGAGGGTTTTCAATCTCACCTTTAATGCTTTCCATTAAATTTGAAATATCTCCAGTGTCAATTTTGTGTTTTTCTTAATTTTTTAATCTTCTATCAATGAAATAACTATGGCTTGTTCTTTGGAGGAATGCTTTACTGAGGAAACGACAGATAAATAGTGTAATGTTTTTGTTATTTATACAAACAATAAACGGGTGGGATAAATTTTAAACACACGGTAGGTTCACTTACTTAATTTATTTAAACACTAAACTAATCACTAACACTCACTGTATATATACTTAGTACATTCACTTAAACTAATTTATATAATCACTTAATTTATATTCACTTATTTACTGTGTAATAACTCACTATGTCAAATTATAAACTAAACTCATCCGCTGATCGGTCCTTCATTTATATCAAAGCCTTTTTTACTAGAACATTCCGTACTGCGGCTTACACAAAACAAATGCCTTTCGCGATATTTCTCGATTGCCGGCTTAATCCTTAAAAGACCTTCCGAGAACATGTCTATAAAATCGGTCACAATAAATCCCAATAGACCTTCTCAGAATTCGGCGCGCTCGGCATTTTTTTAACTCCGTTAACATAACGTTACAGGACCGTACTTAGTATCTGCTTCGGTGTGCGAGTTCGTAACATTACCCCCTCCTTAAATGAAAGTTCCTCCTGGAACTTTTGAGTAGCCGAGACTGGATGTTTGAAACGGCAACTGACTCCATTTCTACACTTTCCAATCTTATGGAAATAGCAGGGCACCGTCTTCATCGGATACTGATAACGGGGGTTGTAGCTGCTAATTAATATCTGGACACCGGTATCTCTAAAGATAACTTCTACCATGTTCCTAATGATTCGCCAATCCAACTGGTTACTCGCTATCTTAGGCATAGCCAGTTTCTTCACGCTGGATTCTAAAACATGGTCTCGTAGGTTTCGAAGTGCTTCCCACAGATCGCGGTAGGTACATCGATCTTGAAATTCATTTTTATTTACCACGTAGAATACGTACCGCGAATTATGTTTCAGTTTCAGTGTCTTTCCAGGGGCTGGAATCTGGTCTTTTTTCTAATTGCTCGAACTCCTCTCGAAAGACGGTTCCCAACCCTCGTGCGTTCTTGTTGTTGTTCCGAAGTGACTCCATATCTAGCTTTACCGGTACCTCCATACGCGCCCATAAATTCATCGAAGGTAGGGTCAGACACATCTTGAATAAGGTTTACTCCTTCCTCTAGGTCATGGCCTCCTTCGAATGGGGCTAGTCGGTTTTGGTGAACTACTTTTGGTTTTCCGTTGGGGATCTTGCTTATGCGATATATAACATCATTGATCCTTTTCTTGATTAAGTATGGACCTTCCCAGGATATTTGTAATTTTGGCGAAAATCCTTTTCTCCTCGTCGGGTTGTGTAACCATACTTTGTCCCCTTCTTTAAAACCGCCTTCTGTGGCCTGCGTGTCGTACCGACTTTTCATTCTGTCGCTAGCAACTTGAAGATTGGTTCGAACTAATTCATGAATATCGTCCAGCCTTCTTCTCAATTGGATCACGTAGTCTTCGCCTGCTAGATCTTCTCCAGGCCGACAGCCAAATTCCAGGTCTCAAGGAAGCCTCATTTCACGTCCAAATAGGATTTTCGCAGGTGTTTCACCCGTGGACTCATTGACGGCAGATCGATAAGCCAATGCGAATAGGGAGAGATACTGGTCCCAATCTCTCTGATGGCTGGAAACTACTTTGGCCAGGTATTTTCCAATAGTCCTGTTCATTCTCTCGACCATTCCATCTGACTGTGGATGTGAAGCTGTTGTCCTGGTCTTCTTCATTCCCACCTTGTCGCAAATCTCCTGGAATAGATGGCTTTCGAAATTTCTTCCCTGGCCACTGTGGACTTCCATGAGCACTCCATATCGGCTGATGAATTCTTTCACCAATACATCCGCGACAGTTGTGGCCTCTTGGTTCGGGATAGCGTAAATTTCCACCCACTTTGTGAAATAATCCATTACAACCAGTATGTACTTGCTACCATTTTCTGTCGTCGGAAATGGTCCATCGATATCTAAAGCAATCCTTTCGAAAGGGCTTCCAACATTGTACTGTTTCATGGGTGCCTTTCTCTTGCGATGTGGTCCATTACTCGTAGCACAAGTCGTACATTTCTTACACCAGTCCTTCACATCGTCGGAGCTGTTCATCCAATAAAACCTTTCACGAACTCGGTAAAGGGTTTTCTTCACTCCCAGATGACCTCCCGATGGACTGTCGTGTAACTTCTTCAGTACCTCAGCTACTCTTGTTCTCGAGATAACTAGCTGTCTCCTCATCTCAGAACCATCATCGTTTTCAAGGACTCTTTTCAACAGCCCTTTTTCCAGGACACGGGATTCCCACTGAGCCCAATACGCCTTGAGTTTCGGTGAAAATCTTGACACTTCTTGCCAGGTAGGTCGCCGGTTTTCTTTCTTCCATTGCCGGATCATCTTCAGGTGAGGATCATTCTCCTGATCTTCTCTGATCCTGGTGGGTGACCATTCCTCGTTGACTACTGTAGTTCTTGAAACTACAGCTTCCCTAGAATTCACCTTGTTGCAGTGGGAGCAGTCTGTTGGGCACGGCCGTCTGGACAGGGAGTTGGCTTTTCGGTGATTCACATCAGCAGGATGTTCACCCCTGTCTGATTTCCCCTGTGACGGGAGTTCTTGGGTTACAGGAATCTTGGGGCGCTTAGACGGACTGCGTACGTGCTCTAGCTTGCCACACTCCCGGCATTTGATCTTCTTTGGCATCTGGTCTGCCATACCTTTCAACAAGTTGGCGATCTGATCAAGTTTGTCACCGTTATCTTCTTCCTGCATGGTTCTACCTTTGTTGTACCGCGAGCTTTTCTTGGCTGCTTTGCATTTAGGAGGTTCTTGGTTTACAGGAGTCGTAGGACGCTTACACGTGCATGCTCTAGCTCGCCACAATTACAGCATCTGATTTTCTTCAGCTTCTAACCATACATTTCAACAAGTTGACGATCTGGTCAAACCTGTCTTCGTCACCTTCCTCTTGGATGGTCCTAATTTTGTTATATCCTGAAGCCTTCGTTGCTGCTTCATATTCCAGAGCAGCTGTCAATGCGTCAACCAATGTTTTGGGATGGGCTAAACGAAGCGTCCTCTGCATATCGGGGTCACGTAAGCCATCAATAAAGTCCTGGATGCCCAGACATTCCATCATGTTCTCTGGTGCTGACGGATAAGCAAACCTAACTAGTCGGGCAATGTCCACTTCATATTCTTGAAGGGATTCATCACGTTTCTGCCTTCGGTTCTTCAGCTAGGATTGGTGCAAATGTTCTAGATGTTCGTGACCATATCGCATGTCCAACCTCTTCTTAAGCTGCTCGAAGTCATCCGTTTCTTCAAGTGGTATCGTCTTAAGTACGTCTAAGGCATCTCCCCGAAGCGCGATGGTTAAGTTCACTGCTTTGTCCTTATTGGACCAATCATTCACTCTAGCGGCTGCTTCAAATTGTTTCACATAATTGGTCCACGACATTTTTTCATCGAACGGGCAAAACTGCCAATATCATCTGTCTTGGGTTGTGTTTCTGGCTTGCAGATCTCGATCTTCTTTTCTTCTGCTGAAGTGTCTTGTGTTCTTAAATCGGCAATCTTCGTCTCTAACTCCTTGATTTTCTCATCTATCTGATTTTCCATCGTCGTCATCTTATTCTCCATGTCTGGTTTTATTTTCTCGTTCATCGTTGTCATCTTATCCTCAATATCCGATTTTAGAGACGTAATTTAATTCTCGACTTCAGCAGCAATGTCATTTTTCAATGATAAGATATCTGCAGAAATATCGGTCTTCATAGCAGAAATCTTCTCGTCCATGTTAGCAGAGATATCGTTCTTCATGATTGAAATTTTCTCGTCCATATTAGTAGAAATCTTGTCCATGTTAGCAGAAATATCGTTCTTCATGGATGAAATCTTCTCTTCCATGGCAGAAATTGACGAGATTACGGTGGAAGCCTCGTCATTGAATAAAAATAATTCTGGATCAAAGCCGTCATTTTCCAGTGCCACTTTAAGTCTTTCTACTAATTCACTTTTCTTACCGGACGTTTCCAACTCACGATCTTCCAATTCTGCTCTTAATTCCGTGACTTTCAGATCAAATAGTCTCTTGGCCATTGTTACGTAGCAATTCATTTAAATTATCCCACTTCTGACACCAATGTAATGTTTTTGTTATTTATTCAAACAATAAACGGGTGGGATAAATTTTAAACACACGGTAGGTTCACTTACTTAATTTATTTAAACACTAAACTAATCACTAACACTTAATGTATATATACTCAGTACATTCACTTAAGCTAATTTATATAATCACTTAATTTATATTCACTTATTTACTGTGTAATAACTCACTATGTCAAATTATAAACTAAACTCATCCGCTGATCGGTCCTTCATTTATATCAAAGCCTTTTTTACTAGAACATTCCGGACTGCGGCTTACACAAAACAAATGCCTTTCGCGATATTTCTCGATTGCCGGCTTAATCCTTAAAAGACCTTCCGAGAACATTTCTATAAAATCGGTCACTATAAATCCCAATAGACCTTCTCAGAATTCGGCGCGCTCGGCATTTTTTAACTCCTTCAACATAACGTTACAGGACCGTACTTAGTATCTGCTTCGGTGTGCGAGTTCGTAACAATAGGTTTGTTATGACGAAGTACAAGTACCTTCACCATTTCGATTTGTGCTGGTCATCATTACATCCTTGTAATTAAGGTTTCAGGCCGGATATGTTGCCGAACATACTCTGAAATTTTGCCAAGGTCATTTGTTTTTGGATTAAGTGACAATCTGTTGCAAGTTGTTCAGAACAAACGAAATATTCTACTGACAGTGCTAGTTTGGTATATCAAGTGTAGCCACGGGAGTTTATAGGACAGGTGAGGTAACAAAAACTTCTTACTTCTTTGTTAAAACTAAAGAATATCTCGAATTTTCGAAACCGAATTTAATCTGGTAATATCAATAAATACCGAGGCCGAATTATGATATATAAAATTATTTGGTTTGAAATAAATAAGTTAATAGCAAAGTTTAGTCATTTTACAGGGTCTTTGGTAAAGGGTTGAACAAACAAAAACGGTGGGCAGGTAATTTAAACCATTTTCAAAAACTAAATTTTTATGACTAATTTTGATGACATATAAAAGCAAAAACGAAATGGAAAATATCTGGAAGATAGTAGGAATTACTTCTGGCGGTAAATGGACTTGAAAATGTCCCTACCCCACCATTTTCGTTTGTTCAACCCTCTACCAAAGTCTGTGTATTTGCAGTTAGTTCAGAAATAGTTTTTCTCGCACAAAACACAAATCTTAATACACTACAAACCATTATATCATATCTAAATCATAGTCTGCTTTTGATATCCTAAAATATTGTGGACGCTATTGGCAACGAACTCAAGTTATACTGTTTTTCTCAGAGCCTAGCTAACAATTTGAAATCGATTTCTCAAACTATCTGTTAAAATATTTGATTTTGAAAACTTTAAATTCTCAACTTAGTTTCACAGTTTTTTGAATATTATTTGTAATGAATTTTCAAGAATTCTTCTTCCGTCTCAGAACGCTTTCCATATCGAGAGAAAAAGATATAACAAGATTAAACCCACCGAAAAGAACGCTCTTAAAAATGATGTGATTATTTTCTCCCATCTGCTATCCCAAGTCACTATAGGTTTGTGTGTGCAAAGCATCATCCACTATGGTGAATAAAGAATACACGTGTGAAAAAACTATTATTCCAAACACAAGAATGATTTCACGAGAGGATTTACCCTTCTTAGCGACCCATATATTTAAGAATTCCTAGTGAGGATGCTAGAAAACGTCTTTTTCGAATTCAAGAAGAATAATTCATAGTAGCCCGTAGAAAAAAATTTACTGGGGAAAACTGGAGACATTTGTTGTAAATAATGTAGATAGTTGATAAGACGGATACCGGCCATAAGTTTCATGATGATTCCATAAATGGATGTAAATGATTAGAGAGAGCAGATACGAATACCGGTAAAATATCAAACGATTTTCAACTCCGTCTTCAATGACCTCGGACCTTCAACTCGGTATGGCCGCGATGTTGCCAGTTTAAAATATTTTCTGAATTTCTTACCAAATTGCAATGTTGACTCGGGGACATTAACAATTTCCAATGCCGGATCTAGTTTTTTTGGAAATTTCCACTAAATCTCTAAAATTGCTCCATGAATTAAAACAATAACCATAATCGAATATATATTTATGTATTTATTTAATACATATATGTCCATTCTTATGATTTGTTATAGTCATTACTTTTGAGAGATTAATTAATAAATACATTTTTAGATAACACAAATCATTACAAAAATCAACCAAATTCCAAAGTACGAATAATTCATAATTTATCATTTATCAAAGGAAATACGGGATGAGCCCAAATAGAGTATTCACTAATATATCAATTAAACAGTATAAATTGATAATTATAACTATTGAAACTAAATACAACGAAATTAAAACATAATATTGTTTTTAAGATACAGCTTTTTCAGCTTATTACAAAAAGTAAATAATTTGGCATGGAATATATCAATATCAACAAGCCGTCACCGTTATTGTGCATGGTTGCCAAAGATATGGTTTGTAAAAAAAGTATATATTTATGATATGATTTTTATACATTATAATCTTTTCAATTGTATAATTCTTTTAATGTTAATAAAATTGATGTAAAACAAGTAATTGTCGAATATTTGTATCTGTATATATTTGACCTATTTGACCTATGTTCCTAAATTGGAGGAAATATTATGCAAATTGACAACCCTGTTGAGAAATTCCTCGAAGCATCCCGAACGGAGTCGACATACGACGATGGACATTTAAATGGGTATGCCTACCCATCTCTGTCTCTTTTTACTGTTCTCAGTCAAGCTTTCGTATCTGTTCTAATCTGTGATAAATGCAGACTTACCCGAATCTGGATTAGAGGGTGAAAATAAACCATCTCGACAAATATCAATATAATAACGATTGTTAAACGACTTTCTAAATTTAACAATGGCCAACAATTTTTCCTATCTGTTCGTAGTAATAGTTAATGACATACATACCTGTTAAGCTTTCTAAAATTGTTATTCTTAATAATATGTAGTAGATAATAATGTAAAAACTCGGATTTATACATAAAATTTGAAAAACAAATTGGGGAAATCGCCTTTAGAGATGGTGTAATAAGTATACTAATACTATATATAAAATATTAAATCTTCTTTGTGTAAGATATTTCTACTCTCATATGTAAATTTTTGGGTTTTTTGCAAATATTTACTATGAAATTAGAACATCCCTTCACACTTTTTACAGAGTTAGGGCTGGCAAAACAAAAAAATCTTGGTTCTGGATGCCGTCAATTATTGTTTATTTAGAACTATGTACAGATGTGCTACGCATATTATATTACCCTAGTGGAATTCGTTTCTAATATCTACAGTTTTATAACATCTATTTACATTTGTTGCATTTAATGTATTCGGTCATACCACCTACAAACAAACACTATAATGAAAAATATGTTATAGATGTACAGTAACATTTCGTTTGGCCATAAATTCTTTAAGTGCCGATCGGATTTAAGTCCGCGTGATAAGAGGGTAGACTTAAAACTTGCAATCCATGTCGAATAAACAATTCATCAACTTTATAATGCAGCTTGTACATTTTTACAACGTTATAAAGATACGATTTTATAATTTGTTCACTGTAATATATGTTTCTTTCGTTTAGAACACTATGATATGGCGCGTTATCATTTACCACAACAGCGTTTTTTGGTAGGTTTGTAATAAGTTTTTCTTGTACCCACTTCTCATAATTATCGTACGCCATTTCATTATGATAATCTTCTGTTTTTGACTGGGAGTTCCACATAATACAAGCATTACGTACAAAACCATTTTCACTTCCTGCATGCACAATGATGAGCCTATTACCTTTTGAAACGGGTTTTCTTAATCCTTCGTTACTCTTACTTTCTCAAATATAGTAGGCGTAAATGTCTGATTTCGTGACGTTAGATTAACAAACTTCTGTCGTTTTTCATATTGGTCGAACGAAAACCCAAAGAATGTAATTGTTTCCGCAGAGATTCGCGACTTCCTGCGAAGCCATAACTATCTGCAAAGGTTTGGTGTACATTTCTTAACGTGGGTACTTTTTGTCTGTTATGTGATAATTTATTATGCACCTTTTAAGCACAATTTTGTCGAATTGATCCATACGGATATTGGAAGTTCTTTGTTTTTTAGTAGGCACATCAGTGTCAGCATTACTTCCTGCCAGAGCTCCTTTTTATATTCGGGAAAGCGTTCTTTGGCTAACTTTCGTAGCAGCAGAAACTCGTTCAATGACCTGACAATAAAATAAGTCGATATAAATGTTGTAATAAAAGTTTTACTTATGTGTATTTTTATACAAATGTAATGAGGAAGTAGTTAAATTTATTTTCAGTGACCGTTCTTTGAAATAAAAATTTTTGTCGAAGTTTTCGGCCATTTAAAAGCAGTATTGAATTCAAAAATACTATATTACGTTGCAGTTCATTAATTGTTTTAAACTATCTTTAGATTTTAGTTCCAACATATTTCAATATGACCAAACCGCAATTGTTACTGAAATCGGAAGATGGTTCAAAACAAATAATAAAACCGAAACGTAATAGAAATAGGTATGAAATGAGTATAATAATTATAATTTTAAGCTAAAAAACCTATTACATTTAAATAGGTATCTTACACAAAATCAACATGTGCCCTTTTATATACTCCTGTAGACAGAAACAGAATAGTGCAACCAGTGCATAAAGTGGTGCTTTTTTTTCACGAATGGAAAAATTGACGGTGCATAAAATTGACACATGAGTGCATAATAGCATATTAAGTACGAAGTGTCAAAACGGTTACTTTAGTCACGAGTTTTACTAGGCACGAGTGAAGCGAAGCGGAACGAGTTCCTTGTGAAACGAGTGACTAAAGACGTTTTAAACACGAGGTGCTCACTATACTTTTTCGTCGCCCGCGGGAAGGAAAACATTACATTATATTTGAGTTATATTCATTACATGACGGACGATGACTGATAAATCAAATGACGCAGAATAACAAATTATCAAGGAGCATGAAATTCAACATACAAAAGATACACTTGATTTGACGTTTAAAAAAACAAAAGATGAACGAGATGTGACTTTTCGCATTTTAAACACTAGTGTTTAAAGAGTCGTTTTGTGCATGTCAAACCCGTGTTCAAAGTGCGGTTTTAGTAGCGGAAGTAGAAAAAATACTTTGTCTCAGCCTAATGACACTTTTTTTAAATCGTTTAACAAATAAATATTTTATGTACGAAAATCGATTTAAAAAATTTACTATCGAGTGTAAATTAGTTAAATAATCATTTAAAAATTTTTGTGCAATAATTAAAACTTAATGAAATCAACTGTCTCGACCCTTACTTCGTGGAATCTACTCATATTAGTGTTTTAAATGAAACTCAACGTTTCTAGCTAATTTCACAATATAATGAAGAATGTTGAAAATTCTAAAAAATTGACAATTTTTTCGATAACTGATTATTATCGTCAGAATGACAGAAGTTACATTTCATTTGATGCCTACCTGATGATTAGTAGTTATTTTTGGCTAGACCAAGAAGTGACCTACTTTGTGATTGACTTAATATATGTTAATAGAAAAAAGAAGAAGATATGATATTACAAATATTGAAGCTTAGATATTATTAGCCCTATGTAATTTTGATAGAGAGATTAATACAATTAGACAAATAGCAACATCCAACGGTTATTCATTACATATGATAAATAAGCTAATTAATAAGAAAGAGGAAAAAGTGGCATTGCAACTAATATTCCCTAAACAAACTGGAGAAATAAAAACTTATAAAACCATCACATATACAGGAAATATTTCTAATAATATTTCAAAGATAATATCTTTAGCAACGAATACAGCAATTTCTTTTAAAACAGAAAGTAACGTAAGTACAAAATTGTTAAATGTTAAAACAAAAATACCAACATTAAAGAAATCAGGTATATATAAACTCAAATGTCCAGAATGTAATGCTGTCTATTTGGGTCAGACCCTTAGAAATTTTGAAATCCGATACAGTGAACACTTACGAGCATACATATTAAAACAACCAGAGAAATCCCATTACGCAAAACATCTACTTGACACCAACCATTCATTGACAACTAACACAGAACTAGAAGTACTACATATTTGTGATAAGAAACAAGAACTGGATTTCCTTGAAGAGTTGGAAATTAGAAGACACTTAAGAAACCCACAATATGAAGTCGTCAATGAACAGATAAATCTAGGGAGTTCTCCACTATTAACCTGTCTTCTTAAGTGATAATTGTAAAGATCAGCAGATATAGTTTTCCTGGTTTTCTATATTATTGCACAGTTATACTGATCTTACTTGGAAAAATAATATCCAGGATATCACCATAGGGCTAATAATATCTAAGCTACAATATTCGTAATATCACATCTTCTTCTTATTTCTATTAACATATATTAAGTCAATCACAAGGTAGGTCACTTCTTGGTCTAGCCAAAAATAACTACTAATCATCAGGTAGGCATCAAATGAAATGTAACTTCTGTCATTCTGACGATGATATTCAGTTATCGAAACAATTGTCAATTTTTTAGAATCTTCAACATTCTTCATTATATTGTGGAATTAGCTAGAAACGTTGAGTTTAATTTAAAACACTAATTAAATCTTACCTTTGTTACTGGAATTGTCGACTTGTCATTGTTTGTCTCTTCGGTCATGAAATTTAAAACGTTCATAATTATTTCACGACACTTCTAACTCAACTTTTTATGAGCAACTTTACTTTCTGGAGTCGCCATAACAAGTTAGTATTGCACAACCCCGGTAATCACACTTTTCTCTGATCTGTAATATCGAAACGAAGCTTACGAATTCTGCCATCGAAGTGAGCCGTTGCAATCCGCATACGTCTTTGCTACGGCGCATCGGACGTTGCCAAGCTTCCGACTGCCAAAATTAATTTGCCAATCTGTATACTCTAAATTATACTAATACATGATCCGTAATTTACTAAGAACGGCCAAGTTCAATTCGTACCAATAATATACATTGTGATTCATTAGTTACGATAATCAAAATAGAATATTAATTGATGTCTAGATGTTTACAATCCTTATTTTCATAGTAATTATTTGTATATTGTTTTTTAAATACGTTTTACAAGTATTGGAAATATATATTACTAACATATGTTATGCCTATGCATAATATTATGAAAGTTAAACAATTATTCGAGGTGTATCAACATTGACAACGTCTGAGTTCATATCATTTCATAAGAATCATTTCTGACCTTCGGGGTTAATAACCACTATAAGTTGTCGTCATGGCAACCTGTCAAAATCAAGGCTAAAAAATATTATTATAGTCATATGTAGCAGTCGCCAAGGTTTATATGAGATACTAGTACTCTTTTTGAGGTTAGAACAATGAAAATGGAGTAGGACATTTTTTGTTGCCTAGGTAGCTGTGATTCAAAATCTAAATATTGTTTCCAATTGTAAACAACTTTCGTAAATAAACTTTTTTGATAATGTCGAAAATAAGTGTAGTTTACTCTTTATCAAAATTCCTATTTTTGTTCTCCCCTGTACACCGCTTGAAAATTTCGTATATCGACAATTCAAATGCCAGAAAATCAGTGTACATATACGTTTAATGAGAATGTTCATTATTTCAATCCTCGCTTGGTATAATGTATTCATTCTACTCTTGATAGAAACTATCAGTTTTTTATCTTTATTTATAAAAGTATCAGAAAAATGATCAATTTACAAAAGAAACAAAACGAATAGTTCAATAAAATTGAAATGTAGAGACGCGATTATTTTTGTTTTTGAAATATAAAATTAAGTTTGTAAAAATCTAACACTACAAAATTTAATCAAATAGTATACCTAGTACGACTATGTAGATTTAAACAATGTTTTATTTCTTTATAAAATAACAGGAATTAAAAACGGAAAAAATTTGAACCAACAAGACTTTTCTTTACCTTGATTTTTGAGTTTTCAATTAAATTCTTAATTCAAATACCAGCCCAATGAGATTAACAACTTTGCTTGCATTGCGTTATAAGCATTTCATTTAGCTGCGCTGCATATTTTCTTGAGAAATATGTACTTCAACCGGATTATAGAGCGAACTTGCATAGCGTGTAATTATTGTAAAAAAAGCATCGTTTGATTGAATGAATTAAATCAGACACAAAATCAAGAAAATTTGTTTACTAAAGTTAATAAAGAGAACTAAGAATTGAAAAATTGAATATATACGTATATATTATAATATTTCCAATCCTTTAAATATTTAATATTCTTTAATTGTAATTGTCCCGCGTTGTGAACCAAGTTAGATTATGTTGTCGCAGCGACAATTATTGTACATACAACTTAAGTACGTATTCTATTTTAATTTTGACAGTAGTTGTCAAAAAAATATGCCCGACGCCAATAAATATCAATCTAAAGATTAATTTATATACAATCGACCTATTACTCCTATCTCAGGGTGAGATCAAAGTTGTTCAAAATTAATTCTTCAAATTTATTTGTTTTTTTTAATGTATGTCCACATTAAATGTTTCACTATTATCAAACTCTCGAATAACTGTTAATTCAATATAATAAAAGGCTGTTTAATTATTTTATGACATTTACTATTTTACTGTCACTAAAAAATCAACCAAATGTCACTGATTAAATTGAAAATTCTATGAATGTAAAATGAAAAGTTCAACGAGATTGGATACTGAATGAATACTACAGGAAGTTAGAATCAAATTATATATTATACTATTAGATACGCAAATTCAACAAAATTATTATTCCCAAAAAATACTATAAAAGAACAACAGACGTAATCTCTACAAAAACTTAAAATTAGAATACAACTATGCTAGAATTTAACCTAATTAATTATTATTATCAAACGTTCAACTTGTATAATTTACACTTGACGTGTATCAATGTTGAAACTGATATATGTATCGATAATTTTGGTATATTTCAAAATTTCTTATATAGATGCATCTAAATTTTCAACTGTATTTAAAAAGGGCCTGATATTTCTCGAGAAATAAATTTAAAACTGAAGTGGACTCACCAAATGGATCAGGAAAACTCGTACTTATTCTAAACGTATTTAGAATTCTGCAAACTTTCTAAATATATACTATTTAGAAAACTGGAACCACATACACTTTTTACGATGCAATTCTTATCCTAATTATATACGCACTGGCTTTATCATATGGGTTATTTATCTGATTGTACGATTTAAAATTTATACAATATACAAAAAAATTGAGACAACTCTAATTCTGATGTTGTCCCTTCAAACGATAAAAAACTACTGACTAAATTTCTATAAAATAAATAACCTTTCCGTTGGTTACCGATTTTTCTTGTTTTTTAAAAAAAATTACTAATCTAAGATTTTCAATAACCAAGTGAGATTTTGAAATTCTTTTATTACATTTTTAATGTTGCTAGCAGAGACCTCTATATTTTGCAATTTCAAATATTTTCTCCAAATCCTATTATGTTCTATCTATCATTAGATATATTCTACACAAATGTCATCGAAATTATGAAATGTCATGTTTGATATTTCTACTGAATCTTTCAGAATTTAATAATTTACATATAGTACAGTGTGTATCGAAAGTATGGCAGCCAAAAATGAAATAAATTTCCTTATGTTTTTACTTATTTTTCAAATTTCAAACAGAGGGTCTGTATATATATATATATATATATATATATATATATATATATTGGATTGAAATATAAACAACGACACAATTAATAAATGAAGAGCGAAGAAAAATAAATACCAATTTTCATAAAATAATACGATTCATGACTTATATAATCATTTTAAATAGATTCGTAGTATAAGTGTATCGATAAACCGGGCTATCAATACAGAATTTTGTATTGGATAGCAATAATACGAGTCAATTATTAATATATTATTTATTTGGAAGTATAAAATCGAAAAAAAAACTCATTTTAGGTAAACCCTGTATATGATATACTAAACTTATATAAAATTATTTATTATTACTTATTTTAGATGAACCCGGTATACGATATATCAAACTCATATAAAATTATGTATTGAACAATTGTCAGAAAACTAAAAAATTATAAATGATATTTTATAGAGAAGAATTGACGTGTTTATCGACATTTAGTTTATTTGTAGAAAAGTGAGAGTGATATATCGGCAAGGAAAGTATTTGAACGTGGTAATACTAAATGAAACGAACGCAAGGATGGATGGATAGATCGGTAACAAACTATTGTTTTTTATTAGAAGCAAATGAACATTGAAAAAGAAAAATTGTCATTGATTATCAACAAGCGGAGTGGAATATAAGAAGCCAAGATGCACGTACGTGAATTTCAAACTTAAAATAGAAATTAATGCAAAAAAGGAAAAATAATGAACAGTATAAGTGCTTAAACTGTAACAAATCGGAGATAACTATAATTCACATAGTTTTTTCTCTGCAAGAACTTCGTAAGACAGTTTATATTACCTTAATTTTGATCTAGAAGATAACTGGACGCCGATGATACCGGAAACCACATCTTATACGAAGAATAGTTCAAATATCATATTATCGATTTTCGTATGGAATATTGGAGCTGATTTGCTTCGAATAACTACAAAAAACATTCCAATGAACTGATATTGAATAGTAGATAAAGACTTTTTTGTCTCTATAATAGACCTTAGAATTTGAATTGAAGATATTTAATTATCTGTAGAGTTATCAGAAATGTATTACTAAAGTTATACATGTTAATTTTTATACTCAATTATTATTAAGAAATATTTTTTTGTACAGCCTAGACATAATCAATTCCACGGGCTCATAAACGTTAATGAATAACTTACCATATTGTTAAAGAACACAATATTAAGAATATTGAATTATCGATCATAGTTAGTATCTTTTCGTTTAACGCTTAGAAATGATACAACTAATTTTAACCTTGAAAGAAATTAGAGTTGGGATTGGTTACTAGTAATGGTGACGTCATGATTATTGACAGCTATCCACATTTATAATTATTTACGTTATGTTATTATAGAATTATGAAAATTATTATTTATTGAAATCTAACTGGTTGATTACATATATTCTTTGCGGTGTTCATCTTAATCGCTGTTCTTGAGAATTTGTGATAAGGACATTTTTTTGATTAATTGAATTGTTGTATTTTTGACTCATTTGTTTCTTTCAAGTGATTTCATACCTAATCGTTGTTGTCACTAACGAGCGTTTGTGCCGATTCTACGCACCCTGGGATTAATAAGTAGATAAAATAATAAATCTTTTGAATTTTAACGAACTTGTATTGGATACAATTGTATTACTTGAAATAAGTAAATCAAACAATTTCTGGCGCCCATAATCATGATAATAAATTAAAAAAAAATTAGTTAAAATATTATTCATCAAATGTAAACATTAAACACATAAAAAGTAATTAAAAAAACAAAAATATGAAAATGTATACATAGTAAATTAAACTTCCATGAAATACGAGGTGTGTCTATAGGATATATGAATTTCGGTTTTCTACTAAGTTTTAATCAAAATATTAATAATTTCGATATATCAGTCTATCCGTTCTTCGGAGAGAACAACAACTACTACCACGCATTTTATTTCGTACGACTTCTACGGTCGAATTGTGGTGGTTCGCAATTGGAAGTTAAGATGGCACTAGCTGACTTCTTCTAGTAAGTTTGTAACCACACGATACTCCGAACTAGAAGGCATTACGGCGCTCTTGAAGGGACCCAAGAAGGTCGAAACAGGTCATCGTATTATGTCCTTCAATTTACAATTGCGAATCACTACAGATGTCTGTATCGACAAAAAGATATATGAGATATGTATGAGATACTTCTTGACACATATGTTTGTTAGGTTGTGGTATGTGAATTGGTTGCAATTTGCGCCATATCTGACAACACACGCCCTTTACTATTTCACTTGCAGTCGTAGCACCACACCTAAATATGTAGTGAAGCTCTTGAAAGAACATTCCGTTCCCCAATACCTGCAAGAAATTTAATTAGGTGAATGTTTGCCACATTCAGATTTTTTTTATTTTCAGCTGTTGCACTACAAAGAAAATGGGAAAGTCTAAGGAATTCTTACAGCCGAGAGCTACGAAAAAATACCACACCGAAAAGTGGTTCTGGGGCATCAAAACATCGCCAATATTTATATTTATATTTTCAAAATTTAGCTTATCTACAAAATTTAACTGAGAAAAGATTTATTGAAAGTTCTCTGGCAGATAGTCACATCAACGAAGATTCTCGGCAAAAGGAACATGATGCAGAAAATGACGGGCAGGGTCCAACCTCCGAAAAGCTTGAAAGTCGACAACATGCTAAAACAAAGAAGTTGAAGACAAAAGATCAGGAAGATCAGCTGACTAAGCAACTGTCATCTTCCTTGTCTGATCGACTAAAAGCTCAACATGTACCTCCAGCAAATGATAGTACCGACAGTGATTTACATTTATTATTCTCGTTGTATGACAACTTTAAAATGATTGACAATAACATAATTCCTGAGTTACAGCCTGTAAAAAAATCTTGGGACACCCTTTATGTGACAGTTTTTTTATTTTTTTAGTTTGTTTAGGAAATATTACAACCTCTTTTTTATTAAGTAATTTATTTGTTATATGTAATAGATAACCGTTGGTTGGATGTTGTTAATTGTTTAATTGTATTAATTTCTCTATAAAATTTTATTTGTTCATAGGAACAGAAAATGCCCTATGCATTATTGAATTATGTGCTGCTAATTTAGGTGACATGGAATCTACTGAAAATTGAATAATCAAATATATTATTAACTCCTTAAATTAATAAATCGAAAAATTGATTGATTATATTTTTCGACTTCTAATATATATTAAATTTTTGGGTGTAAATTATTAATATGGTTGAAAAATACATCTAATTGTCGTCTACTACCTGTAAAACAAGCTAATATCCACATATCTATACCAACATAAGATATTATTTGAAATGGTACATTCAAATATTTTCCTTTCTAAACTGTCCATAAAAATGTTTGCCAAAATTGGTGATATAGGGGTTCCCATTGGTAAATCTTCATTTTGAATATATACCCTATTGTCAAACGTGAAATAATTCTGATTAGTACATACATCAAATTAATTAAGTATATCTGATATTATTCCAGGATTAATATTTTTATCTTCTAGTAATTTTAGACATTCTTTTGTAAGAATTTAAGTGAACATATTGGTGACATCGAACGAAATTAGTTAAGAGTTGTGTGATGTGTTTATTAGTTTTTAAAAGTTTTTTAGCTAATTTATTATTAGGTGTATTAACATAGTTTCTTTTGTTAATACACCTAATAATAAATTATTTAAAAAATATAAGAGTATACTTAATAATTACGGATATATATCTAAATTCTCAATTATAAATTCCTCCAAATTTCTCCAAAATAACTTGTAAAAATCACGAGAAGATACAAATATTAATCCAGGAATAATATCAGACATACTTAATGTATTCGATGTATGTATAAATCAGAATTATTTCACTTTTGACGGTAAGGGATATATTCAAAATGAAGGTTTACTAATGGGAAGCCCTATATCACCAATTTTGGCAATTTTTTTATGGGCGGTTTAGAAAGAAAAATCTTTGAATGTTACATTCCAAAAAATAACTTATTTTGGTAAAGATATGTAGATGACATATTAGCTCATTTTATACGCAGTGAACGACAATTCGATATATTTTCAACCATATTAATAATTTATACCCAAAAATTAAATTTACATTACAAGTTGAAGAAAATAACACAATCAATTTTCTCCATTTTAATATTCAAAGAGTTAATAGTGTACCTGATTATTCAATTTACAGAAAACCAACACACACTGATATGACTATTCCATATAATTCCAATCACCCTATGTCACATAAATCAGCATAAATTCGATGATACAAGGAGCATTTTCAGTTCCTATGAACAAATATAATTTTGATAGAGAAATTAATTCAATCAAACAAATAGCAACATCCAACAGTTACTAATTACATATAATAAATAAATTACTCAATTAAAAAGAGTAAAAAGCATTACAACGAATATTTCATAAACTAACTAAAGTAATAAAAAATTACAAAACCACATATGCTGGTAATATTTCACAGATAATTTTTTGACGTTTCTGGAAACCAATAGAAATTTTCAATTTCAGTAATTCATATACTTCTAGCCAATCAAAACATTATTATAGTGGGAATAATCTACTTACATTATTCCAGCGAGAATAATTCAATGTACATTGTTTTTATTGAATGACAACCACATGACAACGCATTTTCTTGACGCGTCTGTCATAAATTTTCAAGAAAATCGTAAAATGAATCACAAACGTTTTAGTGAATCATCAGTCGATGATATAAATAATATAATCAGTAGTAATATCACAAAACTTCAATGCATCGTAATTTGAATAACTGATTCTGTTTATATTGAGTCGAGTGATATAAATGTGTTGAAATAAAAATATAAAATCTTCAAAATGATTTTAATTGTAACGTCAAAAAATAATCTATCGAATACCACACGAGAGTTCGATAAATTAGATAATAATTCTCCAGGTATTTTCTCAAACTTGTTGCCATTGGGCAATAAACACTCGAGCCCATCGGGCTGTCGTGTCTATTGCCTGGCAACAAGTTTTCTAAAATCTGTCGAATTATTTTCAATTTATTCTCACTCTCTTGTCATATTACTACTGATTATTTTTTGACGTTTCTTTAAACCAATGAAATGCTTCTTTATTTGACACAAGGGTAAGTTTCAACCAATCATGTCATTATTATAGTGGGAATAAAGCTCTTGTGATTATTCTCGGGAATAATCACTGTTGCTTTTATTTGTCTAGCAAGTGTCAGATAGTTATCAAAATAATTATCTAATTGTGTCAACGTTATATATAAAATGAGTGAACATCATCGGTTTAGTACCTTTTCTGATGAAGAAATAACGAATAAGATTATAGAAACTACTTCGAAAAATACTCTAATAAGTAATCAGTCTATATGGAGACAATTTAAGACCTTCACCAATTTGTGAATCAAAAAATAATCTAGTCAAATATAACTCGAGAGTTCCATAAATTAGAAAATAATTTGACAGATTTTGTTCAAACTTGTTGCCATTTGGCAATAGCCACTCGAGCCCTGCGGGCTCTCGTGACTATTGCCTGGCAACAAGTTTTCAAAAAATCTGTCAAATTATTTTCAATTTATTCTCACTCTCTTGTTATATTACTACTGATAATATATTTAGCAAACAAATACAACATTTTCTTTTAAAACAGAAATTAATGTGAGTACAAAATTGTTAAATGTAAAACCAAAAATATTCCCATTAAAGAAGTCTGGTATATACAACACTTAAATTTGCAGAATGTAATGCTGCAGGCGTAGATAGAAATACTGAACGTAAATCAAAAGTATCGTCGCCCCACACCACACCCCCTATTTGGAACTATGATCAATCTAGATATTACGGGTAACAGTATAGGCAAGACTGCAATACGACAGCGATGTTTTCATACCAACAACAATATTCAACACCTTCAACCAGTCACTTCGTTGAAGTTCAGCAACAAGGGTGCAGCTTTAACATTACCTCTCCCATACCTGCATAAACGTTTATATCGGCTGAAACCCCTCAAGTCACTTCACCACTAAGTGAATCCATTCAAGATGACACATCAGTTATGTCAAATATTAATGACTAACTTTTTGTAAATTGATTGATAACTATGAAATAAAAAGTTTACTTACATTATCGTCAATGCAACTCGTTCTTCAACTGGTATGCACTTTCTCATATTTGTGTTTTTTCGACATATGGTGTTAGATAATTCTTGTAATATATAGTCAAATGTAGTTTGACTCATTCTGAAATAATTGAAAAATGTATCATCGTACATTCGCAGTGAATGGTGGTGTAACTGAATTTGACTCTCATCTTTGTTTTCTATAATCGGATGAATCCAATACACCCTATATTCAGACGTCGCCTCTGCCTTCGTCGTGATAACAGCCATTACAATGCTTCTTCTTCAAACTCCATACTGAAACTGATAAGATAAACACTACCGAACACTATTGTCGTTTATTGAAGTCCAAACGAACTCTTAATTTGTAGTCAAAGTGTCGTCGTCTTCAACGACGAGTGACGACAATAAATACACAAACTAGTAGCGTCGCTGTGGTCCGTCTGAGTCTAACCTTACAGTAACAAGAACCACACACGTAACGGTATATATGACAGGTTAACCTGCGCAGGTTTACCTGTCATGTATACCTGTGCAAACTAGAGTCCACACACGTAACAGTATACCGTACGTTTAGCTCAGTTGAGAGATGGAGAGCCAACAAGATGAAGATGATATGATAGCTTTAGTCGGATAGTGTGTGGTTTTAAACAGTAAGAAGAAGAAGTTTAAACGTAAAATGTGGAGTAAAAAGTGGCTTACTAAAAGAAATGAATACACTCATACAAGATTATTGAAAGACTTGGCTGGTGAGCCTTCAGACTTCCGTAATTATTTGCGGATGGATGAAGACGCCTATGAACAGCTGTTGTTACTCGTGACTCCATTAATTGAAAAGAAAGACACGGTTATAAGGAAATCGATTTCTCCCCATGAGAGATTAACTGCGACTTTGAGGTTCCTTGCAACGGGCCGATCGTACGAGTGTCTCAAGTATTCTACGTTGATATCACCACAAGCTCTAGGCAAAATAATTCCAGAGACGTGTGAAGCCATCTATAAAGTGCTGAAAAACTCTTCAATTACTTGGTTGCGTTTACGACTCGACATCACTAGCACCAGTAGCTACAAGATAGTGCGCTAACTACAAAACACAAAGACAAAAGACACTCTCTTCACAGGAAGAAGCCTGAACTAAACAAAACTACTGCGCAGGCGACCGGACGTACTCACACACACGCTCAGGTCTAGGGTATAACTGACGACTGCGCAGGTACAAGATACCAAATCTCCGTTCCTGTCAGGTGACCTGCGCAGGTCGCTTCGCCTGTGCACTTTCGCCTGCAGCGACTGGCACACACGCTCCGGTTTGCCTGCGCAGGTGACCTGTACAGGTTTACCTGTCATGTATACCGTTACGTGTGTGGCCGGCCTTATACTTTTATCAACATTAAATATTTTCATAGATAATATAACAACAATCAAACTGTTAATTATTACTTGCAAACCATTAATAAATAATTTTATGAAATTTTAAATAAGTTTAATATAAAAATAATTATTTTTGTCAAATTGCGACTGAATTCATTATATATTGAAAAAAATACACAATAAAAAGTATCCATTTGTGTTATTGATGATTTAAAATTTTTCGAAATTTTTTTTCGATGCAAAAGTTGACAGATTTGTGTAAACAATTTCTCAAAATTTTCAGATGTTTGCGTAAGCATTTCTGGTATAAATGACAAATTAAATAATGTTTTGAGGTTAAATTTATGTGAGTCAGTCGTTCCTTTAAAAAAAATAATCAATGTGATTATTTCACTTCAAGTAACTTCACTTCGTTTGCGAAAGGAAAATACTTTTTCTATTATCATTTTTTTCGTTCATTTGTATAGCTTATAGTTTATCGTTTTATGATTTGTTTTGCAATGTTTATGCATACTAGAAATGCTCATCAATATGAGGAACTAAAGATACTGAAACTTTTGAAAAAAAATTTAAATATTATGTTTCTTTGATTCACTCTTTCAAGTTGTATTTTCACCGAAGCTATGTTATATGTTTCTTCTACCTCTTCCTGTAAAAAATACAGCAAGATACTTTCGATGAAGACATCACAAACACGTATTATAGTTTAAAAAAATAATTATAAACGCTGATAATGCAAAACTGATTCTGTTTACCATAACTTTGTTTGTGTTTTTCCCGGCAGATGGCATAATCGTCATCTTTCTCAATCCTTATAATTATGTGGTAATGTCTCCTAAAAATCTTCTATTGTATGAGCTATAATACATCTATTTATATCAATAATATTACCATCATATAATAACGCAAGAATTAGATTGTATCAAGCCATAATTTTAAGTTTCCAATATTTAAACTTTCCGAAAAAATGATCGTTCAGAAGACACACGTCAACCATTCGTTGCTCAGTAAGCGCTCACTCAACGGTTGAGTTATAAGTTATGTTATTTATCTGAACGCATTCGTAGTGGTAATGTCAATCTGCATCAGACTACTTGATTCTTATTAGTGGAAAGGCGAATTTGCATTCCTGTGCTCCCGTGCTACTCGATTTTCAGAGGAAAATTTTTAATTTTTGTCTTAAATTTGGCTAGTAGTGGAAAAAATTGTATATTTACCACGGTGGTGAAGACATTAAGGCTTCTCGCGAAATAATCTTGGTGCTCGGTCAATAATCACAGACCTCACAAATTTGGTGTATAATATACAATTCACTTATAAGGGTTATCGCGTTTAAAAGGGTTTTCAATTCTCTATTCGGCAATTTAGTACATAGTTATTTGTATACCTATGTTGAATGTGTGGCAAGCAAAGTGTTGATGTCAATAACGGCTATCGTTGAGGTTTTCCTTTCTTCCGATAACAATGCATACTGAATAACTATTAATACCCCTTGGGTCACGACAGAGAAAACATTATTGTTGATATGTATTTATTGTTTTTGCTCTGATTGATAGCGAGTGAGTTGAATAGCTGGGCATTTTTTTGCATCGATTCAAAGTCAACAATTTGGTACTAGGAAAAATGGGGCGCTATCTCCCCCACTTGGTATCATCGGACAGACAAACTAACACCAATATTTTGTGGCATGTGACTCTAGACATCTAAATAGAATGTTTCAACACGTAAAGTATATTTTAATCAATTCAGTGGTTTTACGCCCTTGATCTATATTTCATTCGTACAGGTGATTTTCGCGTTCGGAGATGAAACGTCTTCACGGCGTGTTGGCGTTTTTGAATGACTTTAATAAGGTATAAACAAATTCAATTTGTCAAAGTGAATTAAATTACTTCTCTCAGTGGAGTTTTCTACCGCTTGTTATAAATATCCTTCAGGCACAATTTTGTAAATTGATTCAAATGTTTTTGTCAGTTCACTCGAGTGAGGTAAATATTTTTGTAATATGTACTTTATTCAGGTAGGTCATTTCACCACAACTATAATAAAGTACCGAAATAACATAGAGTGACTAATGTTTTAGTGAGGTTCACATTCAAACTAAAGCGGAACAAAATAATTCTTAAGAATAAAATGAATTAACTATAAAAATAATCCCTTTTTTGAGGCCGCCTACATGTTATTGTGAACCAAACGATAAGTAAATAATAATTTATACAAAATTGGCCTTTATTTTAAAGTACTGTAGCGTGTATTACCGGATAACAAAGTCTAGAACTGTATAAGATTCCAATCCTCAACACCAATTGATAAGACGTCCATAAACGTGGTGAAGAGGTAAAAACATTTTTTTTTAAATAATTTACAAAAAAATTAATAAAACAAATTATTTGATTGTATTATATTCAGTTGTTGATACTGTAAAGATCAGTATTGCTACTTTATGAATTTTGAGTTTTGAATTTTGTGAGTTTTGGGTTTTGAGTTTGGTATTAGCAACATATTGATAATGAATCCAAGTACTAGCGGTGTGTCAGAAGCCAAAAAACGGTGTCATCATTTAACGCCAAAAGAAAAAACGATGATGAAAAACGTGTTTGAAAGACTTCGCGCGAGAGAAAACAATATGACAGTAAGTGAAGTAGTTACATTATGTAATATTTTGACAAAAAAGGGAGAAAGCACTGTATACAAAGTAATTAAATCAACTAGTGAGTCACATACGTCGACGCCTACGCCTGAAACTAGAGGAAGAAAGAAATTGAACTAGACGATCGACAAAAGCAGATAATACATCGCGCAGTTTATTTTAAAAATGAGGTACCAACTTTAAAGAAAATTTCATCGCCTCTTCAGTCTAATGAAGCTTTGCCGCCAATATCAAGAAATCTTTGGTTACGCACATTGCGTAACTTGAACTTTAGATATTTGAAGCGAAGCCGGAATAGTGCCTTAATTGAAAAACAGGAGATAGTTTTATGGCGCAAAAATATTTAAAAGCCATAGAAGAGTATCTAAGAGATAACAGAAAAATATATTACACCGATGAAACGTAGTTAAATGAAGGCCACACAGTCACAAAAGTTTGACAAGACTATCGACTGGATTAAAAGCTCCATCTGGAAAAGGTAGACGCCTCATTATAACACATATCGGCAATGATTCAGGGTTTGTCGAAAGAGGTTTAAACGCATTCGTTTCTAATGAATCTGGCGATTACCATGAAGAAATGAATGCGAAGGTTCTGTTGTTGTTATAGACAACGCACCGTATCACAGCCGACGTATCGAGCAGTTACCAACAACCAAATGGAGAAAAACCCACATTGCAGAGTGGCTTGATGAAAACAATATTCCATTTGATAACAATTTGTTAAAAGTAGAATTATTATACTTGGCGCGGCTGCACAAACACAAATATATTCGATACGCAGCAGATGAATTGGCACAAAGGCGAGGCGTAATTCTCCTCAGATTGCCACCCTATCATTGCGAGCTGAACCCAATAGAGCTTGATTGGGCTCAAATAAAAAATGAAGTAGCAAAGAAACTAAACGACGTTAAAGAACTTCTTAATGATGCTGTTAGTAACGTGACATCATAATTATGGACAAATTGTATAAAGCATGTCATAAAAGAAGAAAAGAAGATGTGGGATCTTGATAACCACATTGAAATCGATAAAGAACCAGTAGTTGTGAATTTTAACGAAAATACTACTACGAGGTATGAACATGAAGATATGTTTGATGAATCTGAAGATATTTTTGAAGAATTATAATAATTAGCGACTGGAATTTAAACGTTATGCTAATTGCTTAATTTTTTAAACAACCATGAGAGATTTACTTTAGCTGTTTCTATGCTTTTTTTGAAGTTTAATGCTTTCTTTTTCCTCGAAGGCCTTAAGCTGTGCCGTGCCTTATAATGTTTAGTTATTTACGAGAATATCGAAACCGGTCCAACACTCACTTTTCCCCATTGAAGACAAAAACGAAGCTTGAGAGTTGAAAATTGGACTTGTATTTCACCTGTCGACCTTTACATATAATTTAATGCCTGGCGGATTACTAGACCAAGGAGTGGTTGTTTTTTAAAAGAAGGTGATGGTCGCACCATTATATTGTTCGTAACTTACTTTGAGTTTTAATTTGCTCTTATTACTTATTTTATTTAATTTTTTCATTGGTTTATAAATTTATTTTTTGCTTAATATGCTGATTTATTGCTTTTTCCGCAAATTTTGAGCTGTTCAAGTACTTTTTGTTTAATATTTTTATGGTATTAGCACTATTTTTGCAATTTTGGCTCTAATAATTACTTAATAAATATTTTTTTTATTCTTATAATAATCTGTTGTAGAATTGATTCCATTTTATAAGGTAAAACAGTTTGTAATATAAAATTTTAATTTTTTTTTAGTAGTCAAAATTTGTTATTGGCTATAATTGCTATAATTGCCCTCAACCAGTCTTTTAGTAGGAACATTTTTAAAAGAAAATCATTTTTTTAATGCACAAAACCATTTATATCTACATTGCTACAAGATACATTTTTCTTAATAATTAAATATTTGTATCTAAATATTAAATGTCATCGTACGCATATGAGTTGGTGATA
This sequence comes from Galeruca laticollis, assembly GCA_963921935.1. Taxonomy (NCBI): domain Eukaryota; kingdom Metazoa; phylum Arthropoda; class Insecta; order Coleoptera; family Chrysomelidae; genus Galeruca; species Galeruca laticollis. Next base: position 57,992,124 of record OY998177.1, read on the forward strand.
AAGATGCGAGTGTGAACCTCTTCAAACGATAAGAATGGTATGAGTCACTCTACGTTACTTCGGTACTTTATAATCAACGAAAGCTATTCTTCAAATAATATTATCAAAATAAATCATTTATTCATAAACAAGTTTTTCCGATTTGTATTGTCTATTCGTTTTTCTCAAGTGTTTTCAATGATGTTTAATTTTATTTTTGATAAGGATAATTTTAAATCAACGTAATCGTCTTTCACCTTGAACACCCACCTACTGGTCAAATTTTCTTTTCTTTTCGCTTGATCTGCAAGTTTTTTCATGAGTGAGTCTTTTTCTTCTTGGATATCCTTTTGCCATGCATGCAATCTGGGTTATTGCGTCCTCATACATCATCTGAGGCTCATGTTTACCAGGAAAGATTTGATGTGTAATTCATACTCTTCCTCACTCAGGAAGTTCATCTCATAGCATTGGTTGATGAGTTTGGGAAGATACGCAAACCCTATACATTTCACTGTAGCTACCGATGTTTTCCATTCCCCTTACGCCGCTTGCCTCATGGCCCTAGTCACGACATTTGTAAGGTGGATCCTCTGGTGGACCAACAAAGAAATGTTCATTTTATTATACGACTCGCAAGCGAAGCTTAGCAGCAGCTTTAAAAATTCTTTATTATTAAATTAACTGTCTCGACCCTTACTTCGTGGAATCTACTCATATTATTGTTTTAAATTAAACTCACTGTTTCTAGCTAATTTCACAATATAATGAAAATTGTTGAAAATTCTAAAAAATTAACAATTGTTTCGATAAATCAATATCATCGTCAGAATGACAGAAGTTACATTTCATTTGATGCATATGTCCAATGGTCAGACTGACGTACCGCATCACAGGATACATCAATTATTAAACAATTTGAAACAACGTTGTGCCTAAAACCGGAACACCGGCGAAAAAATCGAACAACATTAATGGAGATTGACCTGTCCATTTTGTTGGCTTTTGTCGAAAACCCTAGGACCACCATTAGACGCATGGCACGAGATTTAAATATTAGTATTTTCAAAAGTAAACAGTGTTCTAAGAAAAAACGGCTTCAAAGCTTACAAACTTCATGATTTGCAAGAACTTTTTGAGCAAGACTATTTCAATAGACAATTTTCTGCGAAATTATGATAGACAAAGCCAACCGAAATAGGAGTTTTTTAAGATGCATCTGTTTTACCGACGAGTCTAGTTTTGTTTTAAAGAGAAAAACTAACAAACAAAATAAAAGGTATTGGGATACCGTAAATCCATGTAAAATAAATGTCCCATACCCAATACAAGAAAAAAGTAAACGTATGGACCGACATATTTTATTATAAAATAATTGGTCCTTTCTTCTTAAGTAATAACTTCAATGGCCAAGAATATTTGAATCTTCTCCAAAATGAAATAGGACCCCAAATTGCAAATGTTTCAGTATGGTATCAACATGATGGTTGCCCGGATCATTCCAGTAGGGAAATACGGGAATACCTTGATACTGTTTTCTGAAATACGTGGATAGGTCGAGGGGGTACAATAAATTGGCCGGCAAGATCTCCAGATTTAGCACCCTCCGATATATTTTTATGGGGTTTCCTAAAAAATAAGGTAGCAGAATATGAACCGGAGACAGAAGATGAATTGATAAATATTATTATTAATGAATGTCGGAAAATTAGTACAACTGTTATTAATAATATACGGCGGAACTTTTATGATCGTTTGGGACACTGTTTAGCAGCAAACGGAAGACAATTTGAGCATTTAATTGAATAAATAAATTTGTAACCTAAGAAAATTGTCTTATTTTAAATATCTCCACCTAAAATTTCTTTTTGGACAAAAATTATGAAATAAACATTTCGGACATACTGCGGGAGCGAAACGCGACCCTTTACGTTCAACTTTAAATTTTCAGTACCAATTACCAACTCGGCCACATCGACACCGGTTCTTAGTATTCCAAAGTTTTATAAAAATAGCGTACGACTTTTAAAAACATAATTATGCATTTTGTTACTAAACGAAACAGAATTTAAGAAAATTAAAAGTGAATTTGAATTTATTTTTTAACGACCTTTTCAAATCTGTTATTATTTTTCACGGACGTTATTTGGTAAAAAAGTTAGCTCGCGTTTGACAGTTTTGTACAGGAAATCCTATGTCGCATTTTATAAATAACACAGTTATATTTATATGTACATACTTAACAAGGTCACGACATAAAAATTAAAATAATTCCAATAACTTGTTTATTACAATTTTTTTTAGTTTTCAAGAAATGGAAAATTGAAGTATTGTTCTGAAAATTTTTTTATTTACTGTCATATTACCGTTTTATTATTAACTTGAGAGAATATTTTTTCCGTCATTTGTTTATACATTTTTCACAAACAAATATACTAATTTCAAATTTGAAAAAATCTTTTTACAATTTGTTGTCTTGAGAATATTATCAATTTTGGAAAATAATTTTTTTCTTAATAACAATTTTTAATTTATTATAATCGTTTTTTTTTCATATTTGAAATGTTTAAATAGTTAGTTAAAAACAATTTCTTCAAATAACATTTCTGAGAGTCCTCTATATAGTAACAAATATTATCCAAATTTATTTGTTTATTAACTTAACAATTTGTTATAAACAAATTCATAACTTAGCTCAATTTTGTTCCAGAAACTACTAAAGTATTTTCGAAAACAACAATATATAGCAAAGTACCAAAAAAAATATTTTTTCTATTATTTATTGTACTTTGAGAAAATACGTGGTAGCGAAGTTGCAGCGGCTGCTTGGTATTCCAATTAAGAAACTATTTGAGATACGAAAGTAAACATTAGGTCATTTTTATAGAGGATTAAACGATCTTTTCCTACGACCACATAGGAAAGTAACACATATCGCACTATCTACTCCCGTGGAAAGTGACATTTATTCTCAGGCGTGCCGAAAGCACTTTCCGCACTAGTGCGGAAAATAAATTTTTATGCTGCCACTTTAGAGAATGCGATTTTCCGATCATTTTTTAACTCGGAAAATGCGTCGTTGCCGGTCTAGATCGGAAAATTGACTTAACTGCTCGGTAAAGTGGCAGAACTGCTCGGAAAAGTACCTACTTTTCCGAGCTCTTATGTCAAAATGTTCATTAAAGACAAAATACCAGATAGGAATCGAGGATGAACATTTATTGAAAGTGACTGGGCATCGAGTACGAACTTTTATGAAGCTTGGCTAGGCAACGAGGACAGGCGTTTATGAAACATGAATAGGCAATAAATATTCCGTTTCTATATTATTATCAAATTATTGGTGGATGCGTAAAAAATATTGTACACGCCACCCTCGGAAAGTGTATTTACAGGGCTCGCATGCTTGCCTGAAACGTGCATGCTCGCCCTGTAAAGTATATAATTCAGTTTGTTCCCCACTTGTATCTAATAAGTACATACTTATTGTCATTTTTCCAAATAAACATCAATTATAGTTATTTCTATATTTCACCATAAAAGTAATTGTAAATTCATGTGCATTTTTTATAGAAACAATATTCAAACATACACTGTCACAAATGAAACGTAACAGGCAACTCAATGTACACGATCTGATATTCACATATTGTTTAATAGAATAGGCGATCGTAGGAAAAATATTATACATTACTTGTGCGAATGTGACTTTACACTCTTGAGGGATTGTCAAACTCGGTTTGCGCCTCGTGCTACAATATTTCTCACTCGTGTGAAAAGTGTTACTTTCTGCACTCGTAATGTAATATACTATTTAATAGTGTATTAAGTACCAAGTGTCAAAAAGGTTACTTTAGTCACGAGTTTCACTAGGCACGAGTGAAGCGGAACGAGTGACGAGTGACGTTTTTAACACGAAGTGCTTACTATACTTTTTCTTCGCCCGCGGGAAGGAAAAAATTATATTATATTTGGATTATATTCATTACATGACGGACGATGGCTGACAGCTGACTGACAAATCAAATGACGCAGAATAACAAAATTATCACGGATCATGAAATTTACCATACAAAAGATACACTTGATTTGACGTTTGAAAAACAAAAGATAAACGAGATGTGACTTTTCGCATTTTAAACACTAGTATTTAAAGAGTCGTTTTGTGCATGTCAAACCCGTGTTCAAAGTACGGTTTTTGTAGCGGAAGTACAAAAACAATTTTGTAGTTTTGTGGTAAATTCCATATGTAATGTAATGTAATTTAGTAAATGTAGGATAAGAAACAAAAATATCTTAGAAACCATTTGAGATTCGAAAATAAACATTCAGGTCATTTTTATAGAGGATTAAACGAGTCCTTAAACAATTTTGTAGTTATGGTTAGCCAACCCGACAGTTCGGTTTTGTACAGGGGAAACAGGCCAAAGACGCTATAGAAGAAGTGTTAAAAATTGCAAAGGTATCAGAACAAGAATACTCCACAGAGCACCAACGACTCTGCGAGATCATCACGTTGGACATAAGAATGCCTTCAATAGCGCTAGCTGGCAGAGAATCCTAGATGAACTGCAGAGAAGGGAGATAAATGGCAGCCTGATCAAAGTAATAAGAGCCTACCTGTCAGAAAGGGAGATCATTCTGGAAGCAGAAGATACAGTGAAACCTAGAAACGTCAACAGCGGGGTACCACAGGGTTCAGTCTTAACACCAACATTGTGGAATATATTCTACGATGGGCTTTTGAGAATAAAGCAGCCAACGGGAGTGAGCCTTATAGGCTTTGCTGACGATATTGCCATGATGGTGGTATGTAAAGGAGAAGAAGGTTTGATGTGCGATGCAAATACAGCACTGCATCGCATATCCAACTGGCTGGAGGATAATGGTCTTCAACTGGCACCCGAAAAAACATAAGCTGCACTGCTTACGACCAAAAGGAAAATTGGCACGATTGAATTTGATCTGCACTGTCTTACTGTAAAACCCAAGAGAGCAATCAAGTACCTGGGAGTTTGGTTGGATACAAAGCTAATATTCGAGGAACATGTACAGAAAGTTGCCCATAAAGTGGAAACTGAAGAATGCCTATACTGTGGAGCACAGCATGACGTGCAACACACCCTGTTTGCATGTGTACGATGGGAAGTAACACGTCAAAGCTACCAAAATGACACGGGTGTACCATTTGGAGTGGATAGTATGATGGTATCCCTGACATCAGGGTAGGAAGGCTGGAGGATTGCATACAAAATCATTGAGCTCATTATAGAGAATAAAGAAAAAGAGGATAGAGAGAGACAGAGTGTAGTTCGAAATCAGGCAGAGGCACTCCCACCGAAGTAATGCGTGAGCGGTTCCAGTGGGAGATGCACTACGGAAAAACCGGGGTCTAATGTAAGATTTCCTCACCTCGGGAAAAAAAAGTTTTTGTTAACCAGTTGCTATGCGTATTTGTTTATTAAAATTAATGCTGCTTACCACGTTTTTGGATCTTTTTTGATTTCTAACTTTAAAAATAATGCATATTCGGTTTTAGACCTTCAGGGCAATTTTGTTAAGTTATGAAATATGCGACAGTTGCAATTGTTTATTTATAAATAAAGTGGTGATTTTTCATGAATTTACATATTTTTTAGACAAAGTTTTCCAATTGTCTTTCATTCATCTGTGAAACTTTAATTCCGCTTGGAGTACATTTATCATTTTTTCATAAATGATTTATCCAAAACAATTTTGTTTCCATTTAATACAGTTATTCTTCTTACTAACCTTGGAGTTTTATCGACTTTGAGGTTTGTGCGTTATAACGAGCAGATGCGTCTTTTGGGGCCCATAGTCAATATTTCATTTGCCACAAATGCTTCAGTGTATATGTTACGGGCAATGTGAATAATTGGGCATCATCCATAATACCCGGGTAGTTTAAAAAATTCCCAAAGGGATATGACAAAGTAATAAATTATATAGAAAATATCACATTGCCCGGGAATTATGAATAATGCCGAAAGTTGAGTTGGCAGTAAGAAAATATTTTTTTCGTCTACCTCTAGTAACCTCTAAGTATACATTTCCTGGCCTCATTGTAGGGGCAAAGTCGTACTTTTCCTCCCTAGGGAGGAAAAGTAAAAGTGACGCCATAGTGCGTTATCAATGAAATAATTTTTGCAATTTCGAGACTAAAGTGGTCACTTTAGTCTCACATGTTAGAAATTATATTAGACCCAAGGGATATGAAGGGACAGTTAAAATTCCATGGGATTGGAAGTACAAATAAAAACGTACACCCCCGATGCCTAGCCAAGCATTTTAGAAGCCCGTCCTCGATGCCCAGCCAAGTTTCATAAAAGTCCCTCCTCGATACACAGCCAAGCATTTTAGAAGTCCATCTTCGATTCCCAGCCAAGTTTCGTAAGAGAAGAAGTATTTATTAATTTTGTTCGTTAGTTGCATACATAAATTATTGAAAATGTCTTGTTATTTGAGGGAGGCGGAAAAATCATATATGGGTATAAAGTGCCTTTTCCTCCCTTGAATGACTACTGCCCTCCGCTACGCGTCGGGCAGTAAACTTCATCCTCGGGAGGAAAAGTAGCACTTCCCTCCCTTGTTATACAAAAAGCTATTATTCATATTTCTCTATATACAAAAATAAGAGGATATATTATATTAAAACGAATTTTTAAGTAACTAACAAATTCGCCCAAAAAAAGATACTTAAAAATACATACATACACAAAATGTTGACCTAGAGTTTCTGTTTATGAGAGCAGCTTCCACACACTTGCACTTGTCAGTTTTACAGCCCTCTTTACAGCCACATCGACTATAGCCTTGGCCTCCAGTCACATTCTCTTAGTGAAATATCTGACTGTGGAATTTCTTCAGCCTAAATGAACTTTTCCATTACATATTTTAAATTGGTTTGTAGCATGAAGTTAATTTAAAATTCCATGTTTCGTGCCCAATTTATACAGACTGGAATTTGTTACTTCAAGAACAAATTCCAAAATATTTCTACCATCCGTGTCTGTCGATATCTGGGGCTCTAACTGTGTCACCCTTTTTAGCGGCAGGGTATTTTGAATTAGAGGTTTGAAGCATTTTTTCAGCTTGTTTTTTATATTGCTTGATGCTCCCTATTTTTCTATATGTCGGCTCTTCCCTTTTTCACACTGGGATCTTCTGAGGAATCTGCATATGCGCGTTTTTCATGACCGGGGACTTCAATTTCAGATGGATCGGAGATATCAATTTCTCTTTAATTATTATAAATATCAGAGCTTGGTTCAGATAATAAAGCTGAAGGTTGAACATAAGAAGACCATATCCTCCTCGTTATGTTGACTTGGAAGTAGCTCTGTTAAATAATTAGCCCTGGTTTATTTTGCAGTGCACCTTCTTCTACAGACTGTAAATGGTTTTCATCTTGCACTATTGCTTGTAAGTCCTCTTCACAATTTATATTAGGCAAAACATCTTCAGGTAAAAAACTTTTTAGACCAACGTTTAACTTTGTTCAAAACACGGCGTCATATGGAGTACAGTTTATGCTAATATGATGAGCTCTGTTCATCATAAGTTGCAAAATACGCAAGCCTTCTGACCAATTCTTGCTGTTATCGTCTTTCAGCCACGAATAAGCATATTTTCCACGTCCTGATTCGCACGTTCTATGTAGCTCCGACTTTGAGAGTGTCTGGGCTTCCCATGTATCATCTTTGACTTGGGCCACATGCTGTATAGATCTTCAATAGTATTGTTAGCTAATTCTCTTCCATTATCACTCTGCAAAATGGTGGGCACAACAAAAATGGTAAAAATATCCAAAAGCACATAAGCTATTTCTTCTGCTCTTTTGCTTTTGAGAGGTCGAAGTAGAATAAATTTAGTTGAATGATCTTGGTATACATGTATGAATTTATATTGATCATCAGCTTGAGATTTCATGTCGATTAAATCGACTTGACCCCATGTCGATGTTGACAGTTAATTATCGATTGCCTTTCAGTATTTTTAAAATGTTGTCAGTCCTAGAAATGACTTCAAAAGGTCCGTCATATGGAGTTATAAGACTTGATTTGATACCTGGAACTGTTAGAAAAACAAACTTTGTGTTGTTTAATTCCGGATGAACAAATGGATTGAACCATGTTTCTGTACTTGGGATTGTTTAATATTGTTAAAGATTTCACGAAGTTTAATTAAAATAGGATATGAGTAGATTCCACATAGTAAGGGTCGAAACAGTTAATTTCATAAATATCTACATTTTGGACAGGAAGACGCGGTGTTTGCCCATAAACTAATTCTGCAGATGAACCCTGTAAGTCTTCTTTGATTGCAGATCGTAAACCTAGAAGAATTTGAGTTAATTCTTCCTTCCAGTTATATCAAATGAGTTTTGCCACAAGAGCAGATTTAGGAGTGAGATGGAATATTGTCATGCCGTTTCCTTGTGTTTTATAAGGTGAAGGCTGAAAACATAAACTTTTACTAAATTTTTTAAACATGTTAGATTCGAATTGAGCACCTTGATCATGTGTAATTTTACAGGGTATTCCAAAAGTGGAATTTAATGATTTCTTAAAGTTCTAATGCGATTTTCTGATTCAATGTTTTTAAGTGGATATACCTCAAGTCTTTGTAATTGATTATCAAATTCTGAGAAAACTTTAACGTGTTCTTTAGAAGGTAGAAATCACTCAGTTGTGATAGTATGACCTAAATAATTAACCTTAGTTACACCAAAAATACATTTTGAATTTTTGACAATAACGCCAAATTTGTCTAACCTCTTAAATAAAATGTCAAGATGACTTAAGTGTTCTTCTTCGTTTTTGCTAAAAATCAAAATCTACGTAAACAAATAAAAATTCCAGTCCCCTGGTGATTTCATTAATAAATCTTTGGAATGTATTGTAATGTTTTTCTTATTTATTTAAAAGTTTTTTTATTACGACGGGTGGGATAAATTTATACCCACAGTATGTCTAGTCAATTAATTTATTTATTCACTAAACTATTCACTAATTCATATTAAATACACAGTATATTCACTTACACTAATTTATATAAACACTTCACTAATGTTTATATCGCGAGATCAAATTATAAACTAACTCCTTGGTAGGTATAGCCTCTCTTATATATTAAGTGCCCTTTTTTCTAGATCTTTCCAGATTGCGGCTGCCACAAAAACAATCGCCTCCCTGGAACTGTCTAGATAAGACTAGAAGTGTATGGATGAGAATAGTCACAAAAAATAACGGTAAGCAGTTCGAAGAAGTCCCTGCACATTCGCCAAAATTTTAACTTCCATACATGGCTTAGACAAAGTCGGATTCAGGGACTATACCAGTGTGCTATTTAGTGACAGTATTTCAAGCGTTGCATAATCCGAATGGTGTACGTAAAAAATCGAATGTACCAAATGGTGTAGTAATTGCTGTTTTATAAACGTCTTCCTCGGCCACAGGAATTTGATGATATGCTCGAACTAAATCAATTTTTGAAAAAAATTTAGATCCGTAAATTTTTAAATTGACATCTGATATTATTGACAATGGATAACGTTCTGGAACTGTTTGTATATTTAAAAAACGGGGGACGCCAATCTTCACAGTCCTTCTTAGGGACCATGTGCAAAGGTGATGAAGATGATGACGCTCTGCAAATACCTAGGTCCAACATGTCTTCAAATTCTTTTTTAGCCATTTTTTATTTAAGGTGGTCTAGCTCTCGAAGCTTACTATAAGGTAAATTGCCTTCAGTAATTATGTGATATCTTACATCATGTTTTGCATCAGATGAATGAAAATAAGGATATGAAAAACCGTTAGGATACTTTTTAAAGAAATTCGTATATTGATTCTCGACCCATAAACAATTTTGGAAGTCCTTGTTTAATATTTTGTGTTCTGCCAGTGAAAATAATAAGTTTAGTTATCTATAAGCTTATGTTTTTAAAAATCTTATAGCAGTAAAAAAGAATATAAAAAAATCCCAATGGTACAGGACCAATTGGACAGGCTTATTTCAGTAACATTTTTGCATAAAACCCAAGATAAAAAATTAGATACAAAAGTAATAGAATGATTTGAGATGTATAAAAAACCTAAGTAACATTTTCGCATCAAATTAAAAACAAAAAAATAAAAAAAATCTGGTAAATTTGTGAATTTTCTTGAATAAATGTATTAATGTACGATTCAGAGAAAACTGTTAAACACAAAAGTTATAGAACGTGTTAAGGTCTATGAAAAAGCTTAGCAACTTTTTTGGGTTGAATGGAAAACAAAAGAAATACGATTTTTTTCCAACTTTGACAGGCCGCCATTTTGTTTTTACTGGGCCGATTTGGCTCATTAACGAACTCGTCCAAGATTTTGGCCTAATCGATTTTTGTAGCGAGTTTGGTTTTAATCCGTCAAAAAATACGACCTCTATCGTGCTTACAAATTCCGTTATAACACTTATATATATATATATATATATATATATATATATATATATATATATATATATATATATACATTGTGTCCAATTAAGTCGGATCCATATGGGAAACTTTTTTATTTTTAGTTCTACAAAAAAAGTCATTCTTCATAAAAAGTTTTGCATGGTCTAAAACGTAAAATTAAACCATCAGATGACAACTTTTATCAGTCATATACGAGGTTCGTCAAAAAACATGATTTTCACCCGATTAAAGTATTTTTATTTTTTACAAAATCGAAAATTGTTGTAAAAAAAAGTTGATTACGATTCAAAACTATTGTCAGATATCCAATTTTACTTCTATTTTTTTATTATCTTTCGTTTAAACATTGACAAATAACTATTTGAAGGATTCATTATATTGTTATGAATGTTATTTACTACTTATTAGTTAAATTGTTTATCTTTTCATTTGCAAAATAAAATATTATGATATGTATGCATTAACTATTCAAATGCAATGTACATTGTTGCATAACTTAATAATGAACCGAAAGGTTATCATGTCTTTCAATAGAATAGCTGATTACAAGATTTAAATATGCATGTATTTTATTTATACCAAAAAATATTTTTTCATGGCAGAAGGGCAATATTGGATATATGACAATAGTTTTCAATCGTTTTCAACTTTTTTTAATAACAATTTTCGATTTTGTAAAAACTAAAAGTACTTTACTCTTGGGTGAAAATCATGTATTTTCAAGAACCTCGTATATGACTGATAAAAGTTGTCATTTGATGGTTAAATTTTACGTTTTAGACCATGCAAAACTTTTTATGGAGAATGACTTTTTTTAGTAAAACTAAAAATAAAAAAGTTTCCCATATGGTGACTTAACTGGACACATTGTATATATATATATATATATATATATATATATATATATTGAAACAAACTTAAGAAAACCCAAAATAAACTAAAGTAACTTATGTTGGTACAAGAGAAAATAATCACTTCCGGAACCCAAAGAGTAGTAAGAGTTTCTCATTCTCTCTACCTAAATAAATAAATATATAAAAAATTTCTTTATTTCTATTAATGAGCTAGCTACACTAAAATTAAATATATTAAATTAATACCATAACAATAATAAAAATTCCTCACATACAAACAATCTTAATAATATATATATATATATATATATATATATATATATATATATATATATATATATATATATATATATATATATATATATATATATATATATATATATATATTATTCTGGATTGGTTTGGTGTGTAATTTTAATATTTTAATATGAATGGATTTTCTCTATTTGCCCTACGTTGGGCCGACAAAATTATTGTGATTTGTTAAGTGTGAGAAACCTAATTATTATTGTTAATGTTTAGTTGATATAAATAATTAGTTTTAGTTTGCCCGGTATATTAGAAACATTTAAAATATGTCATAAAATAATAATTATACCTTACATGAAAACTCTATGATCTCAAGGTAGGGTTCCTATGGTAAAACGAAACTATTTTAATTTTAATTGTGAGGGCCAAAAAATAAAATCCTAGTATTTAAATAAAGAAATTTTTTTTAATCAAAAATACTTGCTTTAATTTATTTATAAAATCCTAGAGACGGTCCTGTATGTTTGATTTAAAAACCCCTCTACGATTCAGAAACGTCTGGTCAATAATGCCAACTGTTGAATAATAGATGGAGCAATCATCGAGAAATGAAACTTTTCAACAATGCAATTTCAAGTTTTTCAAGTGAAAAACGTTATTTAATATTTAGAAAAACAAATAGTGTACATTATCAACAACTTTTTTCATTCAATTTTTTCAGTTTTCAATACGCTTGTCGCTGATCAAAATATTTCAAATCTAATCCACCAATCAAAATTGGCTATAAAAATACTTGTTGACAAATTCCATCTTAAGTTTCAAATTGCTCCTTTATCCTTCTAGGACATTCTGTTGAATATTTTTAAATGATTAAATCTAATATATTACTTCCTTTAAATTATATTCCAAAATATTTAGAAATGACAGCTCTTTTTATTCCAATTAGATCTATTCGGAATGACAATTCATTTCACAAACGTCATACTTTTATAAACTTAATGTTATTATTTTGACTTTTTACCTTGACATATACTAAATAATTATATAATGTTACCAGAGAATTTCTATCAATATCTAATTATTATTTTTGAGAACAAATCATAATGTTTTGACTTTTACTGTGTGAGAAATAAATTGTTATAATTTATATAATACAACGTTCAAAATTCTCTCTCCCAAAGGCTAGAAATCATGTTATATATTTCACATATGTGTATTTACAAAATGTATTGAAAATTTCCTTCATTATTTTTCAGTTTGATTCTTGTTTATTTTCTCTATTGAATAATGGATGATACAGATTGTCTCTACTTCGGACGATTCAAGAAATGATTCAAATTATAAAATTTTGTATTTGCATATAGTGTGTAGTATTTCATTCCATATTATAGTATACAGAGTGTTGCAGGTTCCTTTTCTATGTTAATATATATATATATATATACAAAACTGGAGAATATTTGGGTATGCAGCAAGAGAAACGGAAAAAAGTGTACTCTTAACGGAAAATTTTCAAGCTTTCGAGGATGATTGTCCTAATAAGTAAGTTAATAAGTAAGATACAATATAGAAGAAATCGCAACAGGTGCGAACTTACCTCCGAATTGAGGTTAGAATCCATTATGTTGTATAGAAATAAACTACGGACATTCAAAATATGAAACAGTTCACTAACAAAGGTTTAAAATAGCACAATCACAATAAGATGACTAAAAAAGCCAACATCTAACACCATTTTGCAGACAAACGAACACGAGTGCTTTTTATTGTCAAAAGCCGGCAGGAAACTGATATCAAATTCTTCCAATTTGGAGGGATTAAATTGACAGGCAATGATGCCAACCAATAGTTGAGTGGATGAACGTGCCAACAAGTACCATAAGAGAGTGGTCTCCGTTGTGAAAGTTCATATTAAGGATGGAAAAGAAGAATGCAGAGGGGTTGAGAAATTGCATTCATAAGGAAGAAGAAGAGGAATTACTTAATATATCCCAATGGTAAGAGGTTTGTATAACAACAAAACGTATACCATGGAGGACGAAGTTAAAACACCACCAGCCAGAGAAGACAAATATCAAAAGCAATTAAGTAATAATAATAATAATAATATTGTAATATAGTAATTATTAAAGTAAAAATAATAATTATGTAATATATATATATATATATATATATATATATATATATATATATATATATATATATATATATATATAGTATAATAATAAGGTGATAATGGGTGCATCTACCAACACCAATGCACCCAAAAAAAGAGGTGGAGATATGTTAGCTATCTGCAAAAAGGGAAAAAGGGTAGTGTCAATTGAGGGAACGTGATTGTCACTAGTGGAAGGAAGGTTGTAGTTGTAATCTAAAGATAACAAAAAGGAATAAATCTCACTCGAGTAGTCTGTGTCAGTTTTTTTGTTAATGACATTGTTGAATTGTGAAATTAAAGCCATTTCCAAAAATGACCTCTTAATTTTGTTAGACTCTGTCGCCAACAACTTTACAGCTTCAAAATTCATACGATGGTCAAGAGAATGAACATGATTTGCCAAAGGGCAACGCTCCGGATGAAATCTACAATCACTCTTATGTGAAACAATACGATTAGAAAGTGATCTTAAAGTCTGACCAATATATTGCTTATCAATGACATCATTTTAAACAATCATTCATATGTTGAGTTAACCTCTGATCCTACCTATTCTATACAGAGAACAGGTAACAACTTAGTGGAATCTCTTTATAATAAACATCAAATTGACTTATCACGTAAAAAAAAGCTCACACATGTTACAATGGTGTTCCCCCTAAGTTCTATGCACTACCTAAAGTTCATAAACCAGTCCTTTCTGTGAGGCCGATAGTGGCTTCGATAGGAGCCCCCACTGAACGCATTGCACAGTTTTGTACAGACATTTTGACTAACGCTTACGATTATGAAAACGTTCATTATATTAAAGATTCATTTGAAGTCTCGGACAAGTTTGACAATTTTATGCTTCCAGATGGTTATGTTCTGGCCAGTTTGGATTGGGTCTCGTTGTTTAGTAACGTGTATCTTGATGCTTGTTTGAGAGCTATCGATAAGAGTTGGGAACGTATTAGTGTCCATTGCTCCATCCACAAGGATGCCTTTTTGAACTTGATTGCTTTTCTTTTTCATAGTACTTACTTTGCTTTTAACAATAAACTTTATAAACAAACTTTTGGTACTCCTATGGGTGCCTCAATTTCACCTATCTTGGCAGCATATGTCATGGACGATTTGCTGGATACTGTCATACCAGTACTTTCTTTCACTCCTTTGTTCATTAAGAAGTATGTGGACGATATTATCGTGGCACTTCCTAGAGAGGGCCTAGATGAGATTCTTGAGACTTTTAACAGTTACGATCCTTATATACAGTTCACATTAGAAAAAGAAGACAACGAAAATTCCGTACCTTTCTTAGACACTAAGTTCATTCGTGAAAATAATACTATTATCATCGATTGGTACAGGAAACCTTGCAGTTCTGGTAGATACTTAAATTACCATTCTTACCACAAACATTCTATGAAAGTGAACTTGGTAAAACAAATGAAACTGAGAGTCCGTAACATTTCAAATAGTGTCTTCCACAACAAAAATCTTAACATTTTATTCAACCTTTTCTTGGATAACTCTTACCCAAGAACTTTACTTAATAGATTATTGTTCAGCACATCTAATCCCATGGAACTGCTGACTGATGATAGCCATCCTAACTTGGCCCAAATGGATGTTGGCTCTGTTACGACCCCTGCTCCTCCAATTTTCGCTTCCTTTCCAGACATTAGGGACATTACTCCGAGACTTGCCAGATTGTTTCGGGCATATGGCAATTTCAAAATTGCTAACAAAACTGCTCTAACAATTAGATCAATTTTTACTGGAGTTAAAGATAAATGTCCGTTGACCTCTCTTACTAATGTTGTGTATAGCGTTCCATGTGAGGACTGCGATAAGCAATATATTGGTCAGACTTCAAGATCACTTTCTAATCGTATTGTTTCACATAAGAGTGATTGTAGATTACATCCGGAGCGTTGCGCTTTGGCAAATCATGTTCATTCTCTTGACCATCGTATGAATTTTGAAGCTGTAAAGGTGTTGGCGACAGAGTCTAACAAAATTAAGAGATCATTTTTGGAAATGGCTTTTATTTCACAATTCAACAATGTCATTAACAAAAAAACTGACACAGACCACTTGAGTGAGATTTATTCCTTTTTGTTATCCTTAGATTACAACTACAACCTTCCTTCCACTAGTGACAATCACGTTCCCTCAATTGACACTACCCTTTTTGCAGATAGCTAACATATCTCCACCTCTTATTTTGGGTGCATTGGTGTTGGTAGATGCACCCATTATCACCTTATTATATACATATATATATATATATATATATATATATATATTACATAATTATTATTTTTACTTTAATAATTACTATATTACAATATTATTATTATTATTACTTTATTGCTTTTGATCTTTGTCTTCTTTGGCTGGTGGTGTTTTAATTTTGTCCTCCATGGTATACGTTTTGTTGTTATACAAACCTCCTACCATTGGGATATAATAATTCCTCTTCTTCTTTCTTATGAATGCAATTTCTCAACCCCTCTGCATTCTTCTTTTCCATCCTTAATATGAACTTTCACAACGGAGACCACTCTCTTATGGTACTTGTTGGCACGTTCATCCACTCAACTATTGGTTGGCATCATTGCCTGTCAATTTAATCCCTCCAAATTAGAAGAATTTGATATCAGTTTCCTGCCTGCTTTTGACAATAAAAAAGCACTCGTGTCCGTTTGTCTGCAAAATGGTGTTAGATGTTGGCTTTTTTAGTCATCTTATTGTGATTGTGCTATTTTAAACCTTTGTTAGTGAACTGTTCCATATTTTGAATGTCCGTAGTTTATTTCTATACAACATAATGGATTCTAACCTCAATTCGGAGGTAAGTTCGCACCTGTTGCGATTTCTTCTATATTTTATCTTACTTATCAACTACAGTATCTTAATGCTGTTTTTTCCATTTCAGTATTCCTGATGATGAGGACAATCATCCTCGAAAGCTTGAAAATTTTGCGTTAAGAGTACACTTTTTTCCGTTTCTCTTGCTGCATACCCCAATATTCTCCAGTTTTGTTCCTAACAGTCAGCAAAGACTATCTTCCTTTTATATATATATATATATATATATATATATATATATATATATATAATATTGGAAATGTTTATGTTCTTGGGTTCATAGGTTGTTTTAAAATAATTAAAATACGATTGTATTTCACATTTTTCTATTGAAAATGGATAAAAATTTTAACGTTTCGCCTCCTCCTTGGAAGCATTTTCAAAACAATATCATTATAAGAATAAGGTACGATTAAAATATTTGTAAATAGATAAAAACATAACATTAGTAGGTTTTTTTAAAAAACATTAATAAAAACACAGAATTAAAATTGACGTACTTACCTTAGAATTTCAATGTAACGATACTATACGAGGGAAGTTGAAATGAGTTAATTAATCAGCTTATAGTAAATTTGACTCAAGTTTTTTATATCTTGTCTATCATTCACATTCTATCATGTCTATATATATATAAATTGAACTAGTCTCCTAGTTTATTAAACTAATTCTTACGGAAGGTGTCAGTAGACACAACCATATTATAAAAGTCACAGAAAAATCATGTCTAAATTTAATAGATAGAATGAAATAAACAAAATATGGTCAGATATTGATAAAATTCGTTATTAAAGAAGTGATGAATAAAAATTATAAACACAACATTGGTGATATAAGTATAAAATTTTACCTTAATAATTATTTCCAGGATTACGTCAATGTCAATGAGTTCCAAATTACTCTGAACGCTGCCATATAAGTTTCAGTATAAATGTAAATTAGAATAATGTGAAACCTGAAATAACACAAATTAATATTCATATCAATAATTGATTATCAATATTTACAGGTGTTTACAGTAAAAGTTGAAAATTTAAAGAAAGGGTTAAAAGCTTTCTGATAAATGATATATGGAACACAGCCTATTAATATGAGAAAGAAATACGTTTCATAGACCGGAAGTAATAAAATCTGGTGATTTTCTTGCCAACTTAAATTTGTTGATTATTTATTTTATGAAGAACAATAACAATGAATTTGGAAATAATCAATAGTTTATGTAGGAAAAAAATAGTAAAAATTCAAGAATTTGAAAACAATCAATTACATATATATCAATGAATAATTTAGGTAGTAGATTTTGTTAAAAACTAATGAAAATAAGAATACCTTAAAAAGGTAATTATGATGAAAATTGCAATGGGAATACAAGAAAAAGACATTTAATAGAATCCCAAAGAAAATATTCAAAGACAGAAATAAGTGTGTTAATCTTTCAGGACAGATAAGTTAAATATTTTCATTTAGTAACTAAAAGACATGACAATCAACAATTTGTGTAATAAAAACAATGATAAGCAAGTTATGAATTTTCCAAGGAAAAAGTTTGTTGATTTTGAAAACAAAAAGTAGTGTAGTTGGTGGTATGGAAGAGGAAGCGTCTGTATGAATCTCTTCTATTAAAAATTTGAGAAAATTACTGTTGAAAAGTAAAATATTAATACAAAAAGGTTAAGAAATAATTATATAAGTGTTGGTTAAACAGTGATAAACGAGAAGTGATCAGAAAGGGGCATCTCTCCGATGAGAGATCTTCAAGAGTTTAGAGACGCTGGCTGCATTCAAGGTACCGAAGATTTGAACTAAGGTCTGTGCTTTTTAATTATAAAATTTGGAATTCCATATATATAAACAGTGAACTATAAAAGATAATTAGAACGTTCAAAGATTACAATCATAAAAAGGCCAAGAACAATATAATATAATGCAAATCATATAATATCCATGGATATCCATGCATTTTATTTTATCATAATTATTAGAGTACTTACTTGTTCGATTAAATTATTCCATTAAATGTTCACGTGCTTCATAAATGATCATAAAATTTCCAATTCTTATTTCACTCTGATGCATGTTTAACCTATCTATCTATTACTATCCACATCTCACATCTCTCATAATTTTGTAGATATATGTATGTAATTGTATTGTTATAATTCTGATATTATATATAAAAATTTTCAAGGACTATTAGAACGCTAAAGTGTATAAACAGTTCACACATGCAGCATTGATTGTGAATAACATGTTAGTGTAGCTTGGAACTCTAGAAGCGCATGCGTTGTACTGATGCGCCGACGTAATCTACTAAAATCTTCTGTATGAAGGATTGCATAGAATGCAGGAGCATGAGAGAATTTTGATGTCATAAGAATACAATTTTTTTTATCGTAACAATTTATTAAAACAATTTTTCTAGAAGTGTTGGCATTTTTATTCATATTCATGTCCTTTATTAGAACTTGAGTATTTCATTCTGTCTATTTGATATTCATCTGAATTTAAATTTTAATGGTATATATATTAAAGTGCAGATTTAAAGTAAAGAATTGAAATTGAACTTACATATAGATTTATATACTTCCAGAACTCAAAGGGAGGAGATAATAATACAATCTATTCGAACCGAGCTAGCCGAAGGTAATTTCATTCAATTCAAGTCAAGTATAGATCAATTCAATTTAAAACAACATTTATATATAAAGAAATTATAAATTATTGGAATATATAATTATAATATATATAACCTTTGGAACGGGGAGTGAATTTGCCATCTAGGAACACCAAAACGAAAAACTGCATTGAAAATTTTCCGAAGTCGCGTCATGCTACTCTCTACAATAGCCCTATTTCATTCTGAAATAAGCCTAAAATCTACACCTAGGTGTAAGCCTATGTTTACATTCAGTAATTTATTTCCGTATGTGTAAATTGAATTTCCCAAAGCAGAAGTAAGTGTAATATTTTTAACTTTCGTATTGTTTTTAACCATACTATGTGGTAAACAACTAATATCTACTCCACTGTCAACAAGAAAATTTAATCTATTATCTTTATCGTAAATAAAAAGTAGTTTTGTTGTGAAAATATTAATGATAGTAGTACCATTATTTATGGTCGAGCTATTCAGTTTATTTAAATTGTTAGGTTTATTGGAAAAATCTGATAGAAAACATGGACGACCATTGCATTTCTTCCAAAAGTTTCATGATATAAACATAATTTTTTATATTTCAAGGTCTAAAATAATTTTTATTTTCCGATATATCGCGACATTTTGATCTGCTTCTAATATTTTGACATGAGTGACATTGATTTGAAAAGTTTATTGATGAAAAATTATTACCAAGAGAAGAAATTCCCTTTCGAAATCCGCTTGCTTACTTAATATATCCATAAAAATATTTTGAAATTTATCAATGAAGTTTGTCAACGTTTTATTCAAATTTGACGAGTCGTCTTATTTATTCGAATTCTGAGTTTCAGGTATATTTAAATTTTCATTAAATTTTTGCCAAATTTTGTCTGCGAATGATAATAAATGTTGGAGTTACTTGAGCATTAATTCTCCGAAATAGGTAGTGTAGTCATATTGCGTATTTATGTACATTGTGAACTTGGCCTTATTCATAGTCTAGTGTAAACTCGGCTTTACGTATTATTCAGATTTATAGGTTGGCAAGACATTTGAACGGAAGTGAATCCCGCCTGGGAGGGGAATGTCAATGGAGGCGGGAGGATCTTATCTTATGTTTTGTGTAGTAAAAGATGATGTTTTTAGTTAGAAATTAAATAAAGATCAATTATTGTTTAAGAGCAATTTCTTTACCGTCATCCTGTTCCCTATAGTAGAAGGTTTTTTATCGCCTAATTCAGAGGTTGACGATAATTCAAATTATATTGAATATTATTACTTTTTCAAGTCCATTTTAAAACAAAATTCTAAAAAATATGACATTGTCTAAATCTGAAGTTTGGTGTGTTTGTATCTTGTTCCTCTTGCCTGTAGCAACGGCAGTCCTATTTATCTCTATTCACTGCTTACTATTCTAAACAACTTAAATATTATAAACTTTCTGAATTATGATCGTATTCCTTATCGTGATGTTCATAAATGTTTTTGTTTTATATATCATATATTATATATACATAAACAATTCTCAATTATATTCAAGCGACTTTTCTTAATAATTATCTTAACCCAATATCATTATACCTACCCATAAAACAAAATTTGATCGCTAGGACAGGTACAACTCTATGTAGAATCGACCGCCTGCTGATAACTCAAGTGGTTGGTGATTTATCACCTTCTTAGATTTCTGGTCGCACTATAGGTGTGCATTATTTCGAGCACGGCCCTATTGATTGTCGAATTCATTCTGTTTGAATATAGTATCTTGATGATGAAGGAATTTATTACATTTTTTCATAAAAGCTTTTTGTTTAAAATATTAAATCACTCATAACATAATTTAAAGTTACTTTGCAAACACTTTAGTTGTTCTAAAAGTCAGCATGATGATACGTTTCAGTTTTGTGGTTGTGCAAATTAAGTTACAGGAACTTGAAAATATAATACGTCATGCAATATTAACATCATTTTGACCTACCATGTATATTAGGAAATCCAGTGGCATCTATATTGGGAATAATTTATAATATTGTACAGCCATAAACATTATTACTTTTCCTAATTAACTATACGTCAAGTATTTATTTTATTTTTGTGGAGCATGTCCCCGTGGTGTTACTCCGAACGCACTACCCCTGATACATATCTTTGTAACGCGATTATCCGTGATGTGTCTATGCATATATTATTCTGTGATATATACTTGTTGGATATCTCAGCTCTTATTGGTTATTGGAAGCTTTGGCATCTCGAGAGCATTCTGATTGGCTGGCTGGTTTGACACGAGAGTTTTTGATTTTGCTTGTGAATATACTGGACATTTCATTGTAAGATGGGTATATCGGAGTAAAGGGGGTTGAATTTATGTCACCATTTTCGGATGAAATAATTGAATATTTCACCTTATGTTAAGGAATGACCGATTGGTGATACACATTTCCCGGGTATCGTTAAATATTTTTGGAGTTGTTTGGAGAGTATAGACCTGTGGAAATACCATTTTTTTGGGATCAGATAATTCAACCGACAGGTGTTTTTTTTATGCTGTCATTCCAGTTAATTCTGTACATTGTACATGAAAACCAATCTTGAAGAGGGTATATTGTTTCAGTAGGCCTTTATCACAGTACCTAGGGTAATAACACCTTCAGCCCTATATATTCGGAACTCAAACTGGCCATTCGGGTTCTCTTTTCTTTTCTTCTAATCTTTTCTGTTCTGCTCTTTTCTCTTCTCTTCTTTTCGTTCGTCAATCATTCTGGATTTGGTTTTGGATTTCATTTTATGGGACAACGTTGAGTCAGAACAACAAACTTGTATGGGGGAAAATTTGGATTGTTACTGAAGAGTACAATATTGGATCTTATAGCATTCTATAGAAGTAGTAGTTGGTAGCCACCACTAGCAACTATCCAGACACAGTGGATTTCACGCAAGTTTTAAACTTTGGTTTATGTAAAATACCTTTCTGCGCATAACACTTGTTTATATCCGTCAGTGTAGGTTGTAGATTACTTTTTTATTACCGTAAGCCACTTGTGGTACGCAGTTTACGATACTTGTGTTGATCAAGTATTACATGTTAAGGGATGACCGATTGGTGATACACATTTCCCGGGTATCGTTAGATATTTTTGGAAATGTTTGGAGAGTATAGACCTGTGGAAATACCATTTTTTTGGGATCAGATAATTCAACCGACAGGTGTTTTTTTTTACGCTGTCATTCCAGTTAATTCTGTACATTGTACATGAAAACCAATCTTGAAGAGGGTATATTGTTTCAGCAGGCCTTTATCACAGTACCTAGGGTAATAACACCTTCAGCCCTATATAGTCGTAACTCAAACTGGTTCTCTTTTCTTTTCTTCTAATCTTTTCTGTTCTGCTCTTTTCTCTTCTCTTCTTTTCGTTCGTCAATCTTTACTATTCTGGATTTGGCTTTGGATTTCATTTTATGGGACAACGTTGAGTCAGAACAACAAACTTGTATAGGGGAAAATTTGGATTGTTACTGAAGAATACAATATTGGATCTTATTGCATTCTATAGAAGTAGTAGTTGGTAGCCACCACTAGCAACCATCCAGACACAGTGGATTTCACGCAAGTTTTAAACTTTGGTTTATGTAAAATACCTTTTTGCGCATAACACTTGTTTATATCCCTCAGTGTAGGTTGTAGATAACTTTTTTATTACCGTAAGCCACTTGTGGTACGCAGTTTACGATACTTGTGTTGATCAAGTATTACAAATACTCTGATCAACATACACTATTCAATTAAACCTGTTTTACCGTTTATACTCACATTGTGGATTGGTGAAAACTACAACCACTGTTGTTAAATTTGTAAACGTTACTGTGGCTATTCAATTTTGACATTCTGAGTTATTTGAGTTGGTGGTAGTAAGCGTATGAGCTCATATGATATTGCGCCATATTGTATTTTTAATATTTACTTTCAAAATTTCACATTTAATTGCATAAACGTTATTTTGTGCCATAGATACGTATGGTATATTGTATTGATTTAACCATATATTGTATTTGGAACTTAAGTATATAATTTTCTAATTCTACCGGCTAATCGAGTACTCGTTTGAGAAATTCCATTTGTATGTAGGTACTGGTTTGTTCATATTTAACGAACAATCCAGGCTGTTTCATAGGATTTTACCAGGGGGGTTTCATAGGATTTTACCAGGGGGGTTTCATAGGATTTTACCAGAGGGGTTTCATAGGATTTTACCAGGGGGGTCTATGGGATTTTACCTGGGGGGAATTAAAGGATTTTACTTAGGGAATATATAGGGTCTTAACCCAGGGATTTATAGGATTTTAAAGTACCATTGGGTACTAGTGGGTACAGCCTGTCAACCTTTTTTTTGTACA
Organism: Galeruca laticollis; assembly: GCA_963921935.1. Lineage (NCBI taxonomy): Eukaryota > Metazoa > Arthropoda > Insecta > Coleoptera > Chrysomelidae > Galeruca > Galeruca laticollis. The sequence continues at coordinate 58,015,736 of OY998177.1, forward strand.
AATTATAGTAGGATTGAGTTACTACTGGGGAGGGATACATTAGTTTTAAAGGTACGGGATATATATTTTTGGCTTGGGATATATATATATATATATATATATATTTGTAAAAATTTTTGTACATCATTTAATCAAGGGGGGAATTTCACTTACCTATGATAATTTGTGTTTATCACTTATGAGTCATTTTGGACACCTGGGGGAATTTATTGTAATTTTGTGGTACCCTTGTATGTACTAGTTGTAATAGTAGAACATTGTAAGATCGCTTGATATACTAGGCCAATTCATTAAACTTAGACTTGGGTAAGTGACATCTGACTTTTATTTCTCCACCTATTTGGTAGTCTTAGGGTGGGAAAATCTTGTGTAGGTAGTTGTCGGGAGGCAAGATTGCCTGACGCTCTTTTCCATTTATTTAGTCTGTGAACAACGGACCCTCCCGTCTCCGCAAGAGTTAGAGGCAACGCCTAGAAGCGCACAGTATGCACCGAGTTTTAGGTTCATAGATCTCAGAGTGAATAACGGTAGGTGGCAATGTTGCAGTCGAGACAGCGTTTTATATTTCCAAACTTATTTGCATCTAATTAAAATTCACTAGGTGTGCAATACCTATACGTTGGAAGGAATTGCTATTAAAGAAAACTTATATATTCAAATTACATTCGAGAGGCTCATGTTTTAAGTGACTCCGCAAATTGGCTCTACAGATCGTAAATGGGAATATAAAGAATTGTTGTGATTGCAATTTGATTTGAATTATTCAATTGAACATTTTGTAGGAAATAATAAAATCCTTTTCATATTCAATAACTATATTTATCATAAAACGTAGAACAATTTCTAATTTTGTCTTTTCTATCGAATGGTTTGTTGAAGATTACCTGACTCTGGCACCCCTTGCGTCGTCCTTCCTCTTTACCCGACACCCAGACTACGTTTGTTTATATGAAATTCCTATTTCGATATTGCTGTCTCCCAAGTAACGTGCATACAGGGTGGATCCTAATATTTCTTACACTCGTCCATTCCGCGTTTGAGGTTTGTTCTCAGACCTATCGTTGCTGGAAATAGCATTATCAGCCCGTTTGCGATTCTCTTTTGTCAAATATCGGTTTGGGCGTGTAACTATATCTGTCCTTTGAGATAAAGTGATTCAATAATAGCATTATCTGCTCTTAAAGGATTATTTTATAACAACGAATAATTTACACATGACAATATATGTCCCTATGAATCGAATGTGGATGTTACAACTCTCTTTTGCGTTACAGTATTAAATAATGATCGCTGTATGTGACAGTATCTGTCCGTAGTCGTAGCAAAATATGCTCTAACGATAAATGAGGTTCCTTATCATTTGACATTATCTGTCCGTTTCATTTTTACCTCTATCTAATTACTGACAATATATGTCCCAATATTACACAACGGCGACTATAAACAGGAAAATATAATAACGTAATAATAACTTGCTTAGACATAATCTGTCCCCATATAACTTAACGTAATAATACAATGGTTTGACAATATCTGTCCCCATAACACTTTATAACGTAATAGTACAATGCTTTGACGATAACTGTCCCAATATACGTAAAAACCACTTACAAAAACGAAAATACAAAAACGTAATAATAATTTGACATTTTATGTCCGTAATAAAGTGTTAAAACGTATCTTCAAATCTGTAATAAATGCGAATAACAAAGAGATGAATTTATTGTAGAAAATTTCAGAACACACGGTAAAACATATTTTATTTTAAATCAAAATAAAAAAATTGATTGCGACCCACATTTTGTTTAGAAAAATAATACGAAATCAAAACAGATTAGAACAAATGAAACATTTTACTGGGTCAAAGCAAAATAATTATTTTGAATACAATTATTTTGATAACGAAAAATTAGCACGCTTGAGAACATAAAATGTTAATTTTGCAATTCGACGAAAAAACCCCAAACCTAATTCGGGGGAGGAGCAAAAACGAGGTGCAGAGAGCGGCAGCAGAGAGTGCTGGTCGAAAACGAGAAGGGAGAAATCCTTTCCCTGTCACGTTAGTAGTTTTTTTTTCGTGTTAGCGGTATCAGAGGTAAAGTTCTCTCCGTTGTGTCAGGGTGTAATAGGGATACTGAGATATCCTTGACGGTAAACACTGTCCCCCGTTTCGAGACACAAAACGGTAGAATCACCCTCTACGCTAAGTTCTTTTCAACATAGCACTATACCGGTTATTGGCACTACCCGCGGTGGCTAAAAAGATAGCGAAGAATAAATAGTATCCAGGCCAGAGAAAGGAAGTTTTCCAACGCCGTAAGTTTTTGAACAAGTTGAGATTTAAACTTTGTTTCATTTTGAGACATTTATTCGTTATTATTTGCGCTGTATTCTGAACTTGGGAGTTATAATTCAAATGTTATACATAGGGAGTAGCGATAACAAATATATTTAGTTGATTTTCTGATCTTTCAAGGGGACTGGACACATCTGGTCGTTCTCAGTTGAACATTGCATGTCCAGGCTCACAAATTTTGGGGGCACAGCTCGTTCTGTAATATATATAATTTACCGTGTGTGATGATATAATCAAATTTCGCAGATTTTCGCCAACCTGACAAGAGTTAGGTTTTTTTTCCTAACTAGTAGTTATTATTTTGCTGCGCCACATAATTCGCTCCCACCTCGTAGGTAGGATGGAGATAGAAATTTACGCGAGGTTAATTTGTACGTGGTATCAAAAAGGCCGGAGCGTATGATTGTCCATTTTCCTTAGGTTTCAGCGAACTTGTGCTGATAAATGATATAATATAAAAAAATTGTTTTCTTTTGTTCAGACGTGATCCGAAATTTCTTATTTATTACTAAAACACATAAATATTGTAGGTGATTCCAAGGCTTGGAATTTCGCAACCCGAAACGCCAGTGTCGATACATATTTTATTGTTCTTAGCTCAGCAGTATTTTGTACGAATAAATTTTACTTTCATTATTCTATCAAGGTCAATGGCGAAAAACCATCGTAAGCTAGAACAACATTTCGGTTTAGAAGGTAAACACATATTATATTTTATTTTTCGTCTCGACACCGGTGAATATCACATTTAAGAGAAAAGAAAAACATACGCCTCTCATGCGCTTTGGAAATACCAAAACGATAAGGGGTTAGTTTAGTTGTTCTAACGCAAGGCGAGGGCTTCGTCATAATTTTGTTTTGTGGGATAGTTGCATGTTATACAGGGGTAGGTTAGGATGCACCATTTATAGATAAATGTATAGGTAGTCTTATACCGGGGGACTTTATTTATTTGGGTAATATCGGGATTTTGTTTTATATTTACATATATATATATATATATATATATATATATATATATATATATATATATATGAAATAGAGTTGGTTGTTGTCCTGAAAACTCGGGATCTTCCAATTGAAGACACAAATGAGCGTTTGGTTTCCCTGCTGAAATCCGTTATTTTGTGTTTTCCCATGTTTCGATTAACATCTTTAGACCCAAATTTCACATCCTTATTTGGTTATGCCGTGCTTAAGAGGCAAAATGAGCCAGAAACATGCATATCCACGGTTACCACACTATTTCAGTAACCCTTTATTTTGCGTGAATTACCCATGAATCTCTTTGTTGTTGTTGTTAACATATCACGCGATATTCCTACATCTTCTTTGTTATTTACTATGGGTCGGAAGGTTCATGGCGGGGGGGGGGGGGCTATATGCGCCTCCGTGTCGATGTTGGTTGTTGTTCTGAAAACTCGGGATCTTCCAATTGAAGACACAAATGAGCGTTTGGTTTCCCTGCTGAAATCCGTTATTTTGTGTTTTCCCATGTTTCGATTAACATCTTTGCTCCCAAATTTCACATCCTTATTTGGTTATGCCGTGCTGAAGAGGTAAAATGAGCCAGAAACATGCATGTCCACGGTTACCACTCTATTTCAGTAACCCTTTATTTTGCGTGAATTACCCATGAATCTCTTTGTTGTTGTTGTTAACATATCACGCGATATTCCTACATCTTTTTTGTTATTTACTATGGGTCGGAAGGTTCATGGCGGGGGGGCTATATGCGCCTCCGTGTCGATGTTGGTTGTTGTCCTGAAAACTCGGGATCTTCCAATTGAAGACACAAATGAGCGTTTGGTTTCCCTGCTGAAATCCGTTATTTTGTGTTTTCCCATGTTTCGACTAACATCTTTGCTCCCAAATTGCACATCCTTATTTGGTTATGCCGTGCTGAAGAGGCAAAATGAGCCAGAAACATGCATGTCCACGGTTACTACTCTATTTCAGTAACTCTTTATTTTGCGTGAATTACCCATGAATCTCTTTGTTGTTGTATATATATATATATATATATATATATATATATATATATATATACTCAGAGAAACTTTTATTATATTTTTTTATACAACCTTGTGGTTCCACCATATTTCATTTATCATCTCTACCCCGTAATTCCCCCTCGAGAGTGTAACAACCTTGGATGTGAGACAGAACTGGGAGAACAATCCTGTCCTGGCAAAGGAGTATCAAACCGTTTTAAGACCAGGCGTACTCAGCTCAAATCGGACTGGATTTGCCTTACACGCTCAGCCGCACATTGGAGAAAGAAATTGGTGACTTGAAGGTCAGTATCAATATACCGAAAAAAAGGTAGAATTTTTCACTACATAGGGTCTAGCAATTTATTACACTGGTGACAGCGGTTTGCGAACCATTCTCAATTTAAACAAAACCCACCCAGGGAGGGTGTGTTATTACAAGTGGTGACAGCGGTTTTCCGATACAGGGTTGTTTGGTTAGTTCTTCGCAGCGGTTTTCCGACACAGGGTTGTTTGGTTAATTCTTCACAGCGGTTTTCCGACACAGGGCTGAATCGGTTATCTTCCAGAAAGCGACTTTACATATACAGGAAAAAAACGATTAGTCGTCAAATAGCGAATCTACAATACAGGGTTGTAAGTAAGCAGGGACGCCAGATTTTCACACAAGACATTCCTGTCAGGCCAAGATTATATGCCCATCTTGCTACAGCACAAGAGAATACAGGGAACGGTGAAGCTGTACGGTCTGTAACCAGAGGCTGAAAAAAGCAGTTAACGTGGCATACAGGAGGGTAAAAAGGCTGAGAAATATCGAGAAGTAGCCGATACTCTCCCACCATCATCACAGCTACCCACAGGTACGACAGTCATCAATTAACGGGACATATAACATTAAAACAGATTAGTTTTGGTTTACTACTCCGTCATACAATTGATTTGTTTTCTTTTCGTCTTCAGTTCCATTCGTTAGAATAAATCATACTCCCAAACGACGTAAGCTTCAATTTTAGAAAGGGGGAAGTTAACCCATCCTAAAACATCCTATCCGTGCACCAAAAGCTATCCATTTCAGGCGTCGTAGAAGCCAGAAAAGTAGGAGTAATATAAGTTTATAAAGTTATAAAATTTCATTTAATAAATATAAAAAAAGTAACCAAGTTCAGACAGCGATATGCCACTAGATTCGCAAAATAGGTTAGGTACAGGCAGTCAAGGAGGCTCAGAAACCATGGGAAACATAAGCAGCATACCGCCCACACTGAGGGTAGCACAGGCACAACCACTAGGGGTAATAGCTGCGACTTTAGGCGATTTCACAGGTAGAGATGCGGCTAAGTACATAGAGAAACTCGAGTTAAGGGCTAAATTAGACGTGTGGACGGAATCAGAAACACTAACATTATTGAAATTCAAACTTGCGGGCGTAGCACACGATTTTTTCAAGGCTGATCCGAGGTTAGACACGGTGTCATATTCAGAATTTAGAGAAAAATTACTACGGAAATTTGTACCAAAAAAATCTATAGCAGATTGGTGGATGCAACTGGTGCAATGCTACCAAAGACACGATGAGGACGTAGCGTCGTTCTGCACCAGACTAAAATTAATTGGAAACAAGATACTAGAAGAAGATATAAATGGCGCAAGTAGGGAACAAATACCAAACATACAAAAAAAACATAATTCGGTAATAATAAACCAATTCAAAGTAGGGTTGAGAAAAGACTTATTAATGGAGGTAGGTTTTTACATTTTACACAAAGACGACATGACACTAGAAGAAGCGGAAGGAATAGTTAGTTGTCAAGAAACGGCGGTAACTATGTAACGTGAAAAATTCGCCGAGCCGTCGTAAATTTAATTTGGCTAACCTGTCGACTGAGAGAAGTCACAGCGCTGTCGGTACGGAGTTAAAAATTTCAGTCCTCCATTTGCCGTCAAGGTGTAAACACACATTTTTCAACTTAAAATTTTTGCATGTGCTCTGGGAGCCATAAGCATTTTACTAAAAAACCCGAAAATTCCGACGTAGGGGGAGAAAAATACAGCAGGAACCAACAATTGGCAGCTCCGACCCGATAGGTTTCTGGACCCAAAACGGTCGATGACTGTGGGTTCCATAAAAATGTAGTGGAATTGTATATTGGTGGTAAATTTTCCGTAGACGGCGTTAGCTAGAAGGATTCATTAAAAAGGTAAATGATTGAAAAATACTTTCTCGGAATTAACAGATTTGTAGGCAATTCAACGTAGAAATTCTGCTTTGATTCGTAATTTATTGGAGTTTGTAATCTGGGTTTCGCGGGATAGTTTCGTTATATTTTATAAATTCTTATTAATTCATATTCTTCATGGCTTTATATTTTGTTGAAATAAGAATATATCACAGGGGTTGTATAAACATTCAGGGATGTGTCCAACGACGTAGTTTTTATATTATGGGTTTTTATTGGTATCGTAGTTTTTTTTGCTAAGCGGAAAAAAACCAGTCATATAGTTTTTATTCTCAGAGTAGGTGGCTTTTATACAGTTAAAAGTCATGAGATGTAATTATTTGCGAATTTCGGGTATTGTTATTATAGTCAGTATGATGGGATATTACGGGGGTACGTCGAAAATTTGACCAGGGTAAAATGTAAACCCTATGTAGAGGCTAATTCGTTTCTCTATTTTAGGGGGGGTTTTTGTATATGGACATTAAAACAAAAAAAAAATCACTGATTGGAATTTAATGGGTCAGTGAGACCAGTTCCAGGAGGACTGGATTAATCTGGAGAAGTTTCAGTTCCTGTTCTGGTGCCGGAAAAGGATAACAGTTTTCCTTTTCTTATTTCTTCAAACTCAGTAGTAAACTCACATCTATGCTTCACATATTACCGTTTTTTTATATTAAGTTTTATTTCTTTTTTTTCCTTGCGGCAATTACTATAATCTCGCTTACACTTGTATTTTGTATTTAAAAATTTTGAAATCTTGCTCATAGATTAAGATACGCTGGAACACTATGGTACGTACCTAGTATTGCGATATTTAGTGGTTTTTACCTATTTCTAATGGCTTTATGTATATAATTTGCGCCGTAAATAATTTTGAGTTGTATTTTCTCTAGCAACGCTAAACTCGTTGTTATTTAAATTTTTGGCTTAGGCAATTATTTATAATTATATTGATACTGTTATAAATTGCGGAAGTGTGAACCCTTGTAACTATACATTGGTGATTTTGATATATATATATATATATATATATATATATATATATATATATTATCGTGGTACATGAACAATTTGGTCCATTCTCTAGAATTTTTGAATTGAGACATCGGTGTAGTTTGGGGCCCTCAGCTCTTCTGCACCCTGAGATTACAGCCTTCAGCTGAGCTCAGACGTTACTTGTAATATTTTTTTTTGGTAGTGATATTGTATTAAATATTTTGGAAAGAGACCTTTGGTCCACCAAGATTAATTAAAATTTCAATCAGGGTGTATTTGCTGACTTTTATTTACTTATGATAATTTACCTATCAGTTTAACCTTTGGAGTGTGTAGTGAGTGTTGTTAACCCTCTGAGGAGTTGTGGGCTAACTTAGGAAGTCTTGGGTGCTTGCCAAAACTTCTCTGGCGCGCTTTTTGTATACTCAATAATTTTTTTGAAGAATCCACCCCTTCTTCGACTCGAAGCTAGTCGACTGGCGAGCACGGGTTGTACCACGTGAGACAACCCGCATACCTATAACGAGCACTGTGAGGGGTTGTAGGTTTTTCTCGTTATAACTATGACAAGCGGCAGAAACAGTAGCCATAAAGTCGCATTCATGAGCGAACAACTGAGGTGCACAACGTGCGGAAGATCGAATCACACTTCGGAAGAATGTAGGCAGAACGCGAAATGTTTATTCTGTGACAGACAAGAGCATTGGATGGCTAATTGCAGGACGAAGGAAGCAGAAGAAATAAAAAGAGAGACAAGATGCCAAATTTGTAAAAAACAAGGACACTGGGCACCAGATTTCAGAGAAAAAGGGAACGAACCAACAAAGACATGCTATTACTGTGGGAAACAAGGACATTGGGCAAAAGAATGTAGAAAGAAAATGTTCGACGAAGCGAACAAACGGAATATAACAACCTCGAAGTACGATAGATACAACGACGGAAAAGCAAGTCCATGGAAAACGGAGAAAACGAGGTATCACGGGGAAAACCACGAAACACAACAAGGAAACTACGGAGAATATAACAGACACAGAAACCAAAGGGAAGAGTATCATAAACAAGAAACACAGACGAGGTATCAACAAAATAATTTTGGGAATTACGAGAGAGACAGACGCCAAATAAACAATGATAGAAGAGGACACTCTGCAGAAAGAGGACACACAAGTAATAAATAATGGACGAAGCATTTAAACTAGTAAGGACCACAGTTAGTCCCCGGACAAGTGGCCGAGTAAATTTAACAGGGGAAACAGAATTAAAAAAACAGAATGGCAGAAAACAAACCAAGAAGCAACGAATAAGTATAAGCCGAGAATGGAAAACAATGAAAGAAAAGAAACAATGTATCACAATGAATCAACGTCAGAAACAAACGAAGACGCCCCATACATAGTAATGTTAAAGGTAAATGGTATAAACAGACCATGTATGATAGATACAGGGGGAGCGTACTCATTAGTAAATAGGTCAATAATTGCAGATTGGGAACTAGACACAAGAATCATAGAGGAATTAACTCTAAAAGGGATAACAGGCCACACAATACAGTTGTATGGATCGACGAAATTGGCCATAAGCGCAAATGGAATGAACTACAACATTTACGCAAAAGCCAATGCAGCAGAAGACGAAATAATGGGAGAAATACCAGTGCTTTAAGGAAGAGATTTTCTAGAGGAACAGAAAGCAATCATATCATACAAAGGAGAACCTTCATTAGAAATATGGGAAAGAAGAATACCATTGATAAACGCAAGGCGAGTTGAGAGCACAATAGATAACGGTAGAATCACAGAAGCAAATGACCAAGTGGCAACAATAAGGAAAAAACCAGACACTACAGAAATGAACAATTGGAAGAAATGGTTAAGAATAGTGGAAACAATGTATAAAAGAAGGGACACAATACAGAACAATGGAGAAAAATGAGAAGGCAATGACAAGAGAAAATAAATCAAGAGCAAATCAAACAGACAAACAAAGACAAAACGGCTACAGAGACGAAAATAAAGAACGAAACAAAAAATCGACACAAAGAAAGAAACAAGTCAGGAAACAAAAATTAACGGAGAAAGACACGGACACATAGAACAAAAGAAGAATAGTGCAGAAACAGAGAAAAAGAAGGGAGAAACAGAAACCAGGGAGAAGAACAAAGGAATAAAAGAAACAATAACTAACAGAAATTTCACAGATGTTTACATAGAAGATAGCATGACTATACCAGCACTAACCGAAGTTCACACAATTGGGACACTAAAACATACCATAAAAGGAAATACGATTGCGTGCGAAACACAGCACAAAGGACAACAGGCAATAAGACTAGCAAATAGCATAGTAAATAACGGGAAAAAGATTCCAATTAGAATAATAAACACATCAGCACAAGAAATAAATCTAACAAAAGGAACCAAACTAGGAAAAGCATACGAATGTACAGAGGACACAGTACCACAAACAAAAACACAGGACACGATCAGGATGTTTGACACCAAAACAGATCAATGGATCAGAAAAAATTTCGAACTAGGGCATATAGATACAAGGTACAAGGAAGAATTAATTAAGTTAATACAAAAGTACCATCACTTATTCACGGACGGCGATGAAATTCTAACAGGCACAACAAAAGTAAAACACCACATAACCATAGAAGCAGGAAGCCAACCAATATGCAAAGCTCCATACAGAATACCATATTATCAAAGAGACGTGCTACAAAAAGAAATAGATAGGCTACTAGAAGCTAAAGTAATCAGGACATCATCCAGCCCATGGTCAGCGCCAGTCGTATTAGTGGTAAAACAAACTCCCGAAGGAGAAGAGAAAGTGAGAATGTGCATAGACTACAGAGGACTAAATGCAGTAACAAAAAAGGAATATTACCCCCTACCAAACATATCGGATCTACTACAAGGTTACAAAGCAGAAGGAGAAACGTTGTTCTCAGTAATTGATGTAGCAGAAGCTTACCACCAAGTAGATATGAACGAAGAAGACATTCCACTAACTGGATTTAGCACTTATCAAGGGCACTACGAATACACCAAAATGCCATTTGGACTGGTAAATGCCCCAGCAACATTCCAAAGATTCATGAACGCAACCTTAAGAGGCTTAACGGGAATAAAATGTATGGTTTATTTGGATGACATAATCATATTTAACTATGCAGGAAAAAAGGACCATTTAGAAAAATTAGAGGAAGTATTCAATAGATTAACAGAAGCAAACATTAAACTGAAACCAAAGAAATGCAATTTTATGTTAAAGAAAGTCAAATATTTAGGACATATCATCTCCAGATCCACAGAAATTGGAGGCAGTACACAAATACCCCCTACCAAAAAACGTAAAAGGAGTAAGAGGTTTCTTAGGACTAGTAAACTGGTACAGACGGTTCATACCAAACATAACCGAATTAGCAGCACCATTAGTAAACCTAACCAAAAAAGACACACCATTCAAAATTACAGAGGAAGTAATTATGGCAATGTACCAACTAGAAGAATCGCTAACGTCAGACAAAGTTCTAATCTTCCCAGACTTCTCCCAACCTTTCATCTTATCGACAGATGCATCGAACATAGGTGTAGGAGCAATATTGAGCCAAATAAGGGACGGTAGAGAAAGACCAATAGCGTATGCGAGCAGGGCACTAAGTAGAGCAGAAACAAATTACTCAACGACCGAAAAAGAACTTCTAGGAGTGATTTTCGCCATTAAAACATTCAGATGCTACATTTACGGGACAAAATTCACAATCATCACAGATCACAGAGCATTAAGATGGATACTTACACTGAGAGATCCAAATTCGAGACTAACACGATGGGCCTTAACCTTAGCAGAATACAACTTCGAAGTAATCCACAGAGTAGGACGGAAACACGGAAACGCAGACGCACTAAGCAGAATGTTCGACAAAACGTGCAACTACATAGAGACGTCATACGAAGATTACTTACAATACATAACGGAAAACGAAGTACCAGCAAAAGACAAAATACTAGAGAAAGAAGGAAAGTTAGTATCCATACAAGAAGAACAATCAATAGTACTATTAACAGCCAAAAATAAGCCAAACCAAGATCCATTGATAAAGGAAATAGAAGCCACATATAATTTACCGGACGTCGCACAGAATCGAATAGAAGAAATTAAAGAACGAGACACGATAGACACAAAATTCTACATAGGGGTAAACAGAGCAGCGGTGAAGGAAGAAATCATGTGGAGCGTAATACAACAGTTGAAGACACTATGCGAAGAAAACAAAGAGGAAAGTATAACCCTCATAGCAAGCAAATACCAAATCCCAGGACATTGTTGGGACGAAATTACTAAAATGATCCAATTAACATTTTACGGAATACCCACCAAAATAATCATTCTACGACCAGACGACACAGGGGAAACAAGGAAAATTTGCGAGATAGAAGTAGAAGAAGATTGAGAGCCAATATGGGACAAAGGAATGCTGAAAAAAGCACAAAAACGAGATGAATTCTGTAACAACACCTTGCAACAAATGGACAAGGACGACGAAACAAATAGAAAATACTACATCGACAAAGAAGGTATTTTATATAGACAAGAACAGGAAGAACATAGGGATCAACTGGTAATACCGAGAAGCTATATCACCAAAGTGATAGAAGACTTTCATGACTCACCCATATACTGTCATCAAGGACAACAGAAAACATTATTGGCAATAAAGAGACGTTGTTTTTGGCCAACGATGAGAACCGACATAATAAACTACTGCAAACAATGCGACGCATGCAACAGACGAAAGACGTCACCACACTTCAAGAAAGCTCCATTACAAAAGTCAAAGAACCATGGGAAATAACCTCTATTGACATAGTAGGCCCACTACCAACCTCAAGCGAAGGAAACAAATACCTACTAACATTTCAAGACCATTTTACCAAATACTGTGAAGCAATTCCGTTACCAGATCAGAAAGCAGATACAGTAGCAAGAGCATTCGTTGAAAAAATAATATCCAGACACGGAGCCCCCCAGAAACTGTTAACAGATAGAGGAACAAATTTCATGTCAGAATTATTGCAGGAAACATGCAAGCTACTAAACATAAAAAGGCTACACACGGCAAGTTATGCGCCAACGACAAACGGTCAAATAGAAAGATTACACAGAGTACTGAAAGACATGCTAGCACACTACATAGCACCAGATCAACGAGATTGGGACAAATGGATACCATACGTACTTATGGCATACAGAGGAAGCGTACACACTTCAATAGGATACAGCCCATACTTTTTACTTCACGGAAGAGACCAATCATTACCATTTCAAAAATGCATCACACCGAAAAGAATCAAATACGACATCGACAACAATTACGTGTCAGAATTAGAAGCTAGATTAAGTCAAGTATACAAGACAGCACTGAAAAACGCAGAGAAAGCAAAAGAAGAAAGGATAGCCAGATATAACGGAAAAACAGCACTAAGAGAATTTGCACCAAGAGATTTAGTATACCTACTCGACATAAGCACGAAAGTAGGAAAATCAAAGAAATTACAAAACCAATGGACAGGACCTTTCGAAGTAAAAGATAAGGTAGAACCGGTTACATATCAAATCATTTCACAAAAAGGGAAGAAGACACAAATAGTACACATCAACAGATTAAAAACATATCACGGAAAAATAGAGGACAAGGAACATAAGATACTACAAGATATAGATAACTTGGAAAGTATAGAAGAGGTGGAGGAAATACACGAGCAGGAAGAAAATGAAGTAGATCCAGAAAAAGTAGCAGCACTACCATTATGGTCAACGAACGAGAATCTACAACCACCAAAAAACAAACCATCATCCCAAACCAGACATAAAGGGAATAGAACAGAACAAAGACCACACTTCTCACTACGACCTCCACCGGAGATAAGACGCTCTGCCAGAGTGAGAAACAGGATACAAAGTGCACCCAGTTACATAAAAATATTTATTGCCGAAAGGAGACTAACCCGGACTACAGGACAGAGACAGACGAATAACTATAAAAGAAACAAGACCAAAATAAGTACCAGATGGATAGCGATGAGCTTGAAACGACGTAGCTAATACGTTACAATCAAGCATACATGTATATATTAGTTTATATTATTAATTCAAACAGATTTACGGGTTCAATTCATAGGTTAATTCAAAGTAAGGAAATAGGAATAATTAAGTAAGTTACGAATCGAAAAAGGGTAAGGGATAAAAGTCCATAAATCACTATAAGCAAGGATATAGGCAAAGGATTCTAGTAATACCATTAATTAAATGATTTCACACAAGTAAGTTCTTTTTCAATTCAAAAATACAAGGGGACTACAAAAGTATTTAAATATAAAAATAAATAATGGAGGAAACAAGCTCACGGGTCATAAGTTCAAAGAATTTTTCTTCTCTTCAAAGAGGAGAGCTCATTTGACAGTCCTAATAAGTGTAAAGCTCGGTCAAATGAGGAAATGTTATATAAATATGACAAAATTGTAGGTAACATAGTAATGTAACAAAAAACGTTTGTAACAAAGAAATGTTTAGAAATATTGGTAAGAAAGATTAGTTGTATTAACAATTGTAAATTTTATAAATTTCAGGAAAAGAAAACCAAATCAATGGCACGACAAAGTATTATCCTGACCTGAGTGACATTCGTCATGTGCGGGCTACATATAGCAGTTGGGCTAATCGCGTATGAGTGTTCGCACCCCAACACAAATATCACAGTGTTATCGCTAAAAGACATTCAAAAGTGTCTGGAACCAGAAAAAACGTACGCGAGTGAAAAAACAGACATACAAGTGATTCAACGAAACGAAATAAAATTGCAAAAAGTATGGTCATGCGTAATAGAAGTAACAAAATTCATGTTCTACTGCGGGATGCACAGCCACACGTCAGTCGTCAACGGAGGACTATCAACCTACATCTATAAACTAGGAGCAGAAGAATGCAGAAATACCCACAGATACAAAATAATAAAATTATACCAACAAACAATAGACAACATATTAATGAATGGGACTACAACAGCGTCAATCAACATAGGCGGCACACTCGACAATATGGGAACATGTAAAGGTATCACATACCAAGAAAACGGCAGAAGTTGGAACGACGTAGTGATAATAGCTACAGCCAAAATAACAACCAAAGACTACCTAGCTAGAGTAACGCTGGAAACGAACGAGATCCACTTACAAGGAGCAATAACTTGCAAATTCACTAACGGTTACTGCTTCGACTCCACGGTAGGAGAATCCACCTGGTCCAGTTATGAGCCAACAACATGCGAAGTCCATCTGAGTCAGTTATACGAAGGCATAGGCAACAAAATCACGAACACAAAAACACAAGAAGAACTAATAGTAATTGAAGAAAAAGACAAAGTATTCGCACTAACACTACAGAAAAGAAACATACTATGTGGAATAGAAGTATGGCAAACAGAACACCCACGAATTGTCGTAATACTTCAAAACACACAAAAATTACATCCGACAATGCCAATTCTAACACAAAATGTCGATCTAATGAATTATGTAAATAGTAAACTACTCTATATTGAACAAACATATAAACGAGACGTAAACATGCTTTACACAGATACAATACACCGAAGATGCTTAACAAAACGAGAAATACTCAAAAATAGACTGCTAATGGCACATACACTACCTAATACAGTCAGCCAACTAATGGAAAATGAACCTGGACACATATGCGTACTATGTCCATCATATATTAGCAATATAGGCCGCTTTTCGCTCACTGCTTGTAGAAAAGTTGTCTTCATAAAGTTTAAAAATACGTCTGCTTCCAATCAGACATTTCTTGTTGCTGCATATGATGTTCCAGGGAAATTATCATCATCGGCCAACCATTGGTCCCAAATAAACTCAGCTGTTACATTCTCGCGCCCTGAAGTACCAGGTTACTCTAGTAGAAGGCAGGTCTATTGCGCCCATAACTTTGGTTTTTGAAGCGTCAATGGACAAATTGGTTTTGTCCAAATTTCAGATAAGATGCGGTTTGGTCGCAATTTCCAGATATTTCAATGTTTCTTTTAATAAATTAAAGTACTCGTACACAACGAAAGGATCACTCATCTTACTTCTTGCAAATTCCACATTTTGAGGTTTTTTAATAGACAATTTGTTTCTTCTTTTAAAACCGATGAAGACATTCAGCCAGTTCCTTTTCATCTTTTCTAAGAATGCAAGGCATTCGCCATTTGTTTTGCTTTTCAGCCCAAGTTTACGAGATAATGTCGCTTTGGGTATTTTATAACGGATATGGGCAGCATTTAATGTTATTATTATTTCTCTTATTCCAGCTAATGCTTCTTCAAGGGACTCTTTAGAATAGAGTGCACGCCTATTTTTTTTCTGGTACTTTCTGACCATTTTTATTCTAAAAATGTAAGCTTTACTCAGATCCAAAATTCAACGGGGTAAGTGTAAACGTACGTTTACACTTGCACTGACTATAGAGTTTACGCTTTCCCCACAAATTTTCAGGGGCAAGTGTGAACTCCCCCAAATTTAAGTTACAAATAAAAAATACAAAAAAAAATAGTAAATTTGGAATTAATATACTCTATTACTACCAAAATACTCCAGGAGTCGATACGTTTGTATAAATACTTACATTTATTGTATAATTTTGAAAAAGTCGATAAACACTCGTAACGGCCTACTAAAAAACTGGCAATCAGCTGGTCCTACAACTGTCAATTCAAAAATATTTACTTACATGAAGTTCGCTATGAGTTATTCTCGCAAGGTTTCGGCCCAACAGTAGATATGGGCAAATTTTCAGAAAATCGATATTTGGAATTTTTGCAAAATCTGTTTACACTTACCCCAAATTCACATTTGCCCTACCTTACCTTATATTTTGACTCATCTCCTTGTTTTTAGACCTTCGAATATTGCTCAGATGTTCCATCACAACTGGAACAAATTTGGCAATAATTTCAACTTGTTTCAAAAAATTGCCAATATTTGGTTGATAAAGATTTGAGCTGTTACCCATGAAAGCTAAATATTGACCAGCCAAATACTGCACAATACAAATCATTCTTTTAATGATTGCACGCCATCGCCTTGCTTCAATTTCATGATGTTTTTGTTGCTCTTTATTGATAGTGAAAATTTTACTCAAACGTAATTTTAAGTTGTGCTATTTTTGAGCGCTTGTTAATGTTCCAAACTATTTTCATAGCGAGAAATATTAACGGAAAGGTGTCACCAATTAGAGTAGCCGGTGGTTAATTTATGAGACAACGTACTAAAAAATTTACAAAAAATATAGAATACAGCATTAATTTTTCTATAGTACACCAACCAGTCTCTATTAACTTTTTCGCCGTTTAGCAATTTTCTTAAATATTGCGTGGATGAGAATGTTCTACTAGTTTCATCAGCAGGAATGTTCTCCATTATTTGAACAGCGCCCTTTGTCACGATAGATTGAATAATATGATTACTTAATGGATTCGGCCATGTAGAGGGATCAGTAATATCAATATCGGCAATGGGTGCAGCAATTTCTCTATCTTCACTCACCGTGTTCAGATCAGAGTGTAAATGTGGTGTATAAGGCGTTTCAGAGGTTCGTGGTAGCAAGTTGTCAATAACCATTGGCTCTGCAACTTGCTGCTCTTCTGCCGTGGGCGAAGAACAGCTTGGTTTTAGTTATTTTTTCAGTGATCCACTAAGTTTTTCCCGCTGCGCCTTCATTTTCATTCGGAATTTCTTATATTGGGATCCAGATAATTTTTTTCTACTACCATCAATGCACTATCGCTCACTTTTGAAGACAAACCATTGATTAGGTAACTGACCCGAAGAATGATTTTAAAACTCATTATGTCTTACTTAAAGCAGTTTTAGTATACTGCACGTTTAAACACTAAACAGACACTAATAATAATAATTAATCTTAATTTCTTGAGAAAACCAGAACTAAATTTAACAACAGAAACAAAAATCAAATGACTGAAACTGAATTGAAACAGAACGCCCGGACGTTATGTAAAAATATGAAAGAACAGTAGAAATCGACATATCTGAATCTTTAGAAAAGCTGACTTTTGTACATCTGAATCTTTAGAAAAGCTGATTTTTTCAGACGCCGCTGATTAATGCAAAAAAATATAAGAACCAATACATAGTTCCATTTTTGCCGCAAAGCGCACAGTGGACAACGGCACAACCGTCAACCGGCGATTTCCTCAGAGGGGGCGGCATCCTTCATCCTTTGTGACAAAGACGCCACAACTCACAAACTGAAATCTATTTACATGGGTATAGTATAATCAAAGTTTACCGAATTCGAATATAATACGTATGGTACCTATAATTGGTATAAATGTATAAAAATATGAGATTTTTTTGTTATAGAAGTGAGAATTTTTGTAACGGTAACCAAATATTTGGCGCCCCTAAAGTTTGGCGCCTGCGTGAGGGGCATTTACAGCATACCCGTCAGGAACGGCCCTGCATATCTAATAGTATTCATTAAAGTTATATTGTGAATCGCTTTAAACCCATAAACAAAAAACTAACAAAGCTCTGGATTAAGCACGCAAATTGACTGATATTTTGTATTTTTCTTCAATACTACAACAATATAATTCGCATTCACGCATTATTCGCTAAAAAGACAAATTATTCATGTTACGACTTTAAAATATGGATTGAAATTTATATATTTATTCATCAGACCAGTTTAATGCACATGCTAGTTGATTGATTGGTTAATTACAATTTCCAGCTGTTCTCTCTTTGCTACTAAAATAAACTAGTCATTTATACAGTTTCCATTCAAACTGCTTTAATTTATCGAGTAGCCTATTTCGCCTTACATTTTACGAATAAGGGATACAACAAAACACTATTCAGCTATTAAAGTACGTTCTGCTATGTAATTAAAACAAGTGTATTGATGTCAATAACTACCCTGGTGAATTTAAATTTATATTTGCTAAACCGACATGGCGTATTTAGCAGTTAATTTGCATTGCTAGCAATAATAATAATACGTAATTATAAAAATAAGTTATAATATTCACAGAATCTGAATTTGATCAATTTATTCATTTGAGAGGAGATCGAATAATAAAATGTACTGCTTCGATCCTTACTCTGTGGAATCTATTCATATTACTTTTTTTAATAAAACTAACCGTTTCTAGATAATTCCACAAAATATTGAAAACATGATATAAATTCTAAAAAAATTGACAAATGTTTCGATATCATCGTCAGAATGACAGAAGTTACATTCCATGTGATGCCTACCTGCTGTTTAATAATTATTTTTGGCTAGACCAAGAAGTGACCTACCTTGTGATTGACTTAATATATATGAATAATAATATCTAAGCTTCAATATTTGTAATATCATATCTTCTTCTTTTTCCTATTCATATATATTAAGTCAATCACAAGATAGTTCCCTTCTTGGTCTAGCCCAAAATAATTATTAAATATTAGGTAGGCATCACATGAATTGTAAATTCTGTCATTCTGACAATGACAGCAATAACGAAACAATTGTCATTTTTTTTTAAATTATTACTATTTTTTCAATATATTGTGGAATCATCTCGAAACAGTTAGCTTCATTTAAAAAAGTAAGATGTAATGATAAATTTTTTTGGCACGTATAAGGTGGACAGATACTAATGCAAAGTGCCGTATCTCAAAAACTATATACGTCACATTTTTCTTCTTGCCTCGGTCTTATAATGTAAGTTACTACTTTGACACACTGTATCTTGAGAACGGATGCCGTTTGACCATTTTTTACTGAGCTACCGCAACTTATTTTGCAGTATTCTACCTACCGTAGCAACGGAACCACCTGTAGATCCAATTATATATTATCAATTTTGTTGATGTCACACTTGATATTGATTTTACTTTGCAAAGGAAAGCTTCTCCTTGTTAAATGCGTTTTTATGTTTCCGTATGTAATTTCTCTTAAGAAATTACCTCGTTATTTGCGTCGTTAGTAAACAAAATTTTTATATTGCTACTTTATAAAATTCCGCATTGAATTACTCTACCCCCAATAGCGTTTATGCAAAGTATTTTTCTGATAAATAATTACGCAAACCATTCATGGGTTCCCTATTTTCAAACAATATACTGTACTATTTTTCGAATGCATGCCAACTAAGACAAAAACTAAATGGTTTTAAGGATTAAAACTAACTTTTCCGTATCTGCCAGATGCCCTGAACAATATCCTATTATAAAACTGTCATTTGTATACACTTAGGAGGCTATAGCGTTCTACCAAACCTAAATTTCTCCAGAAATGTAGTATATCTAGATTATATATCTAGATATACCCATTGTAATCGCTCTGGTGAGCTGGAAATCAATAGATTCCATCTGTGAGACACCCTGAAAAATATCCCAATATAAAATTGGTCACTTTGTAACAAGGTATTCGTTACCAAGAGGTTAGTTTGTGTCACCGGGTATATTTTAATTTGATAGTTTATGTCACCGAGTATATATTTAATTTAAATTATTTGATAGTTCATGTCAGCGAGTATATATTTAAGTTAAATTATTTGACAGTTTATGTCACCGAGTATATATTCATTTTCATTATGTATCACTCATTACATATTCGTTTCTTTGTTATATTTTCATTTGATAGTTTATGTCACCGAGTATATATTTAATTCAAACTATTTCAATGTTTATGTCGCCGAGTATATATTCATTTTATTAAGTATCACCTGTTACATATTCGTTCCTTTGTATACAAAACATTTTTTTTTAGTTTATACTGCCAACTGTATTTTCATTTGATAGTTTATATCACCGAGTATATATTTAATTTAAATTATTTCATAGTATATATTTAATTCATATTATGTATCACCCGTCACATAGTCGCTTCTTTATTCATAAATCATTTTTATTTTGATAGTTTATGCGCCGAGAATATTTTCATTTTAAAGTTTATGTCGACGAGTATATATAATCATTTGTATATTGACTTATAATTAGTGTAAAGTATTGTAAATCTCCGTGAACATTTTATTTTATTTTATCCCCTGGTTTCGGGATAGAACCAATTGTGGTAACAGGTTAATAGTTATTCCAAATTCCGATATTTTTTATTTCCTCCCCGGTTGCGATAGAGAAATCATTTTTTTTGGGTAGAGAATTTATTTCGATTTTAAAACCAAACATTTGAATGTACTGGTCTCCCCACTGCAACGAGTTAGATATGGGTAGAAGCACGCAGGTCAAAGTAATCGAGAGAGAAGGGGAACCGTAGGGTGGGCAGGCATTTAGATTTTAAAATCGAACAGAGAGTACCGAAGTGCCTGCCGACCGAACCAGAAGTGCAAAGTGTGCATCGTCCGCCGTAAATTGTTTAGATTTTTTTGCCGATTTACTTGAGTTTTTTTTCGCGTTGTAAGAAATTTTCTTGATAATTTATTGCTGTAAAGGTAAGAACTTTAGAAATGATTAATCCGAAAATATGTGGTCTTTTCAATAAGCAATTTAAATATTTATGTAGTTGACTTTCATTTTAAAATAGGTTGAAATATCTTGTACATTAGAGTGTGGTAAATCATTTATATATCGTATCTGATTCAATACTTTTTCCGAGTTTCTTTTTAGTGAGTTTGGTTGATATTCGCCCCATTCTTCTTAATACGGTATTGGTTAATATTAGTTCCGTTCTTTAGTACATTCTCTTCAATTTTGCAAGGAAAATTCCTGATTGAAATATCCGTTTGCGCCAGGCATACATATACGCTAGGGCTCCCGGATATTTTAAATCTTGAGTTCCCAGTTGCAATACTTTTTTCGATCTCCTTTTCGTAGGTTTCTTAATATTAGCTCCGATCTTTAGTATATTTTTCTTCAATTTTGCAAGGAAAATTCCTGATTGAAATATCCGCTTGCGCCAGGCATACATATACGCTAAGGCTCCCGGATATTTTAAATCTTGAGTTCCCAGTTGCAATACTTTTTCCGAGTTTCCTTTTAGAGTGTTTGGTTGACATTCGTCCCGTTCCCTTTTTTATAGTGGGCTTTGTTAATAATAGTTCCGTTCTTTAGTATATTTTTCTTCAATTTTGCAAGGAAAATTCCTGATTGAAATATTCGTTTGCGCCTGGCATACATATACGCTAGGGCTCCCGGATATTTTAAATCTTGAGTTCCCAGTTGTAATACTTTTTCCGAGTTTCCTTCTTGTGTGTTTGGTTCACATTCGTCCCGTTCCCTTTTTATATTGGGCTTTGTTAAAAATAGTTCCGTTCTTTAGTATATTTTTCTTCAATTTTGCAAGGAAAATTCCTGATTGAAATATCCGTTTGCGCCAGGCATACATATACGCTAGGGCTCCCGGATATTTTAAATCTTGAGTTCCCAGTTGCAATACTTTTTCCGATCTCCTTTTCGTAGGTTTCTTAATATTAGTTCTATTTCTTCAGTACATTTTTTCTTCAATTTTGCAAGGAAAATTCCTGATTGAAATATCCGTTTGCGCCAGGCATACATATACGCTAAGGCTTCCGGATATTTTAAATCTTGAGTTCCCAGTTGCAATACCTTTCCCGATTTATCTCTAAAATTTAGGATTGCCGTTCTTTAAAAACTTTTCCGATTTTAGGGAGAATTTTTCTTAATTCTAGAATCCCCTTCCCCCGCTTTCGTTACCTTCACCGAATTTTCTTTTAGTGGGTTTTCGTGAGATTTCTTCCGTCCTTTGATACCCTTCTCGACTTTGTTCAAATTTTAGTGAGTTATTGACAGTTTAAGTCTAGAGCGCCGATAGTTTTCTTTTAGTAACGCCGAACCCGTTCGTTACATAAGGGTCTATCAAATACTTGAATGAAAAGACCACCAAGCTTAACATAGTTTTGAATGCTTTTTTACCGCTTCTTTTATTTGCATGAACGCTATTTTATAATTACAAACCACTCTCGCTTATGTCCTGCCTGCTTCGTCGCTAATAATACATATGTGCTTCTGAGTATTGTTTATTTTGTATATATAACAGCTGGGTAGAAAGTATTACTGTAATAAAACTGAAATAAACCTGTGTTGTGTTTTATTGACCTATTATAGACTAGTATTTCCTTATGGTAGCGTAGTTGTTTGGCGGCACGAATTTTAGCTTCTCCGTAGTGTGGATCAGGATAATAGTATTTATTTCAGGACTAGCGAGAACAATTTGTTATATATATTTAGCAACCTCCCGAATTTTGACGACCATATACCCCTGAAATTTACCGTACCTCCATCTGAGGCTACCTGGAACTCTCGACGAGTGAAGTCGAGGGGCCGTGGAGACAACCACGTTAAAAATCTGGCGCCCGAGAAAACGTAAGGTTTCAAAGGTTTCAAAGGTGTCAGATGTGACGTTTCCGAGGCGTACCACGCGCAGTGCAGCGCGCAGACGAGGCCATAGGGAGGAAAACGCCGTCACAACTTGTATACACTATTGAGTCTGTATCGTGCTTACAACCCAAAATTTCTCCGAAAATTACCAAAAATGTTGCACTTCAAGAACCGTAGCACCAGTTGTACTGGCTCTAATAAGCTGAAAATCAATAGGGTTCATCGGTGAGATGTCCTGAATAATATTCAATCAAAAAATTGGTGACGTGCTAACAAGACATATTACGAAAAGTGGCCGACGACAACCACGACGACATAGACACAGGACTTTTTTTCCTAAAACCCGTTTTTACGTGTTATTCTTGCTGAAAACCGAAAAATTAACTCAAAAAAAATCCAAAATTCCAACTTTTTTTAGTACGAATTCAAGACAAACTTAAATTCTTTCTATAAAACATACATTAATTACATTTATATTCCACTCCTGTATAATAATTATGTCATATTTCTGTACATACACACATAATTCCTGCTTAAAATTCGTTCATGATATTTATTTATCACTTCAAAATCCAAAAACATCAATTTTAACTATATCTTCACATACAAAAAACTATCTTAAAAGCCTTCCTTTCTCTATAACAAAAACAACCTTTTCATAACAAAAAACGACCCTAGCCTACGTATAACTCAAGCGACGTTTATGACAGAGTTTAAAATCATACAATCCATTGGTAAATTCCCCACGTGATCTCCCCTGCTTACACCCATTCTGAGCGCCATATAAATACGGCCCCAACCCAACAATCCGACACTTACCAGTCACTCATCGTACGAAAAGGTAGTTAACTTTCATCTCCAGCCGACGAATTGACCAATATATTTAAAACTCCAATAATCATTCAAAATAATGTATTATAATATTATACAGCATAACTAGTAAACAGTGCCACATTCTTAATTGTTAAGCAAACAAACACCCTTTGTACTAAAACCTGAATAAACATCAGTGAAAAGTGCGACAGCATTTAATTTACCATACCGAACAATCAACTTCAATAAGCAACTCTTGTCACATCAAGTGGCTGGTCCTTCGAGATCTATATATAAATATTCTTACCGCATTTCACACTCTTACTAAATGCAAAGTAAGACACTGCGCAATACCAATTCTTATTTGGTATATCAGATAGGGTTGAGCGGAAAAGTAACAATAATTCTTGTTTTTGAACTAACTAAATCTAAATAAAATACATTATCTCTCACTCACTCTCTCTCTCTCTCTATTTATATATATATATATATATATATATATATATATATATATAAAAGAACAGATTAATGGGTATTGCACGCAAATAGAAGAAGGGGCTACTGAAAAGAGTGGTAACCGCAGACATGCATGTTTCTGGCTCATTAGCCTTCATCGGTACGGCATAACCAAGAAAAGGTGTACAACTTGGGAGCAAGGATGTTAATTGAAACATGAGAAAACACAAACAACGGATTTCAACAAGATAACCAAACACCCTTTGTACTAAAACCTGAATAAACATCACTTATCTATTCGTTGCTCATTATATATATATATATATATATATATATATATATATATATATATATATATATATATAATAATTCTTAATTTTCTTTGACCATTCAAAATATTTTTGATTTCGTGTTCTTGGGTTTAGGTCATAAATAAATAAAAAACTAAATATCGTCTACATACTTTGACGTTTCGCTCCTTGTTGGGAGCTTTCTCAAAAAGAGGTTATGTCTTATTTGGACAGAATAAAATATTTACAATTAATCGATATACAATTTTGGAACGTGTACAAAAAGGACACTGATCATATAAAAACATATAAAAACAAGTTTGTTGATAAAATAATAAAGCTGTTCACCTCAGAACTAAATTGACGATATACGAGTGAAATCAAAAGTGTGTAGTATTTTTATTTTGTTATTGGATGTATATATTTTGGTTACTAAATTCATTACACAATTAAATTATGATAAATTTGACGTAAGTTTCATAGCTCGGTCCGTCAATCCAACAATTACACTGTTTTTTTGTGCATTCGGATGATTAGAATGGTAATTAAGATAATAATTATTATGATAATTAAGATCCGGCCGATATCTTAATTACTATTCTAATCATCCGAATGCACAAAAAAACAGTGTAATTGTTGGATTGACGGACCGAGCTATAAAACTTACTTCTCCAGAATACCGTCCGGAAGTTTTAAAACATATCAAAAACACCCTAAAGAACAATCACTATCCGATAAAAAACATAGAACGAATTTTTAAACAACGCACATACAAATTCTACAACAATAATAAAAATAATCAAAAACAAACTCAAATAAATAATAACAGATACATATCAATACCATATACAAACCAACTGTCAGAAAAACTGAAATACGTTTTATCTAAACACAACATTAACATATGTCACAGAACTCAAAATACCTTATCGCCATTGTTCACTAAACTGAAAAGCCAAATTAAAACCAAAAAAAAAATCAAACGTAGTGTATTCTATACCATGTTTAAACTGCCCGAAGAAATATGTAGGTATGACAATACAAACTCTAGAAAATCGCTTAAATGGTCACAAGTACACAAAAAATGCGTCCACTGCCCTACATAAACACGAAACCAGGGAACACCAAGAATTTGACTTCAATAGCACAAAAATACTAACCCAGGATTCTAATTACCATAAATTAGGAATCAAAGAAATGGTACATATAAAAAAGAAAAGAATTCATTGAACGATAAACAATACATAAAAATCTAAATCAAATTTATTGTAATTTAATTGTGTAATGAATTTAGAAACCAAAATATATACATCCCATAACAAAATAAAAATACTACACACTTTTGATTTCACTCGTATATCGTAAATTTGGTTCTGAGGTGAACACCTTTATTATTTTATCAACAAACTTGTTTTTATATGTTCAGTGTCCTTTTTGTACACGTTCCAAAATTGTATATCGATTAATTGTAAATATTTTATTCCGTCAAAATAAGACATAACATCTTTTTGAGAAAGCTCCCAACAAGGAGAGAAAGATCAAAGTATGTAGACGACATTTAGTTTTTTATTTATCTATGACCTAAACCCAAGAACACGAAATCAAATATAAATATATATATATATATATATATATATATATATATATATATATATATATATATATATATACAGCGTGTCCATGGATGGGGTGCATATTATATTAAGAGTAAGAAATTGTTTAAATAGATTATTTCCACGAAAATGATTTGTTAGAGGTGGTTCGCATAAATGGGCACCAAGATCCACAGATTTAACGCCTATCTATTTCTCTTTTTTGGGGCTACAGTAAAGCCATTGTTTATAAGATCAAGTCGAATACTCCAGATGACATGAAAGTGAGAATAAGAGCAACAGTATTACCTCAAATGTTAAGAGAAGTTGAAAACAATTGTTTTAAAAGAGTTCAATTGTGTATTGAACAAGATGGCCATCATTTTGAACAGCTTTTTTAGTTGTTAGTTTGAGTTTCTATTCATGTTGGTCTTTTGTAGTAACATGTAATTAAAATTATTTTCTCCTGTTGACTATTATTTTAATTACGTGATAAAATTGAATAATTTGGTATCGATCATTCCAATATTAAACGAAAATTTAATATTTCGAGCTGTGCTTAAAATAATACAAAACCTACTACACAGAGTTGACTTTAAATATGTTTTCTATTGATAACGTGAAAAATACCAAACTTGACTGTAGGGAACCCTAATACTGTTTGAAAGAAAATCGTTTCCTGTATCGGATAGAATAAAAAATACTGGGTGTTCTATTTAAGATCAGCATGTTTTCCAAGTTAGCAGGAGTCCATGATATTCCGAACTTTTAGGAACACCCTGTACATTTATACATAATTCTATATATTGCAAATAGTATCCCAAAGGCTTCAAATCAACTGATCCAAGGCAATTTTTTTAATCCCACCCGTCTTATTGTTATTCTTTTTTTTGTGACATACTGTGTTTCGAGAAAAACCGAGATATTTCGGAAACCATAAGAGATAAGTATAAGGAATCCTCAAGAAACAGACATTATTTTTTTTTGTTAAATTCGAAACTGTGATAATATGTAGGGTATTCCATTTAAAAAAATATAACTTTGATACGCCAAAATTTTTTGAACCACCCTGTATATTTATAAATATTTTTAAAATCTAGCTCTTATCGACCTACATATATGCATATCAATAAATCATTTTAAAAAATTGTCATAGTTTGGGCACCAGATTCCGTGCCGTATGTGGTGCCCCACTCTGTAATAATTAAAATATTGATTAAGAGGTAAGTAATATTTAATAATATTATTCAGAATTTTTGGAAATTCTCTCAAATAAATGTAAATGTATTTCCTCCGGCTCTATGCAGTACGACTCGTCTACAGGGAGTCGACTCTTGAAAGAATTGTAGTATTAATCTGTATATCTCCTTTTTCCATATTTTTTGTTGAAAATAAGTTGTTGTTTTAAATTTTGATACATATATTGAAATATTGACAATTTTTTTTTACAATTGGTGTATTTATTCTATCGCCAAACAGCTATATTAATATTATATATTTTTTATACCCTTTTTTAAAACTATAGATTCAAATTTCTGTTGTCTATTTAAGAAACACCCTGTATTAATTATTTCTTTGTGTAACCAAAATTATTATATATATATATATATATATATATTTAAATTTATTCACAATTTATAACAAAATTTCTTACCTTCTAAATACAGGAACTGCTTATTTTATATTCCCCAAACAAAGATCTTTGTTTTTGAATTATCCTTTTCTATGTTATAAGAAAATATGCTAAATTACAATCTACAAAAACATTCAATGTCATATAAAAAAATCCCAATGGCACAGTGCCAATTGGACAGGCTTATTTCAGTAACATGTTTGCATAAAACCCAAAATAAAAAATTAGATACAAAAGTAATAGAATGTTTTGAGATGTACAAAAAATCAAAGTAACATTCTGGCATCAAATCAAAAACAAAAAAATTAAAAAAAAAACTTGGTAAATTTGTGAATTTTCTTAAATAAATGTTTCAATGTACGATTTAGAGAAAATTGTTCAATACAAAAGTTGTAGAACGTGTTAAGGTCTATGAAAAAGCTCGGTAACTTTTTTGCGTCAAATGAAAAACAAAGGAAATACGATTTTTTTCAATTGTGACAGGCCGCCATTTTGTTTTTACTGGGTCGATTTGGCTCATTAACGAACTCGTCTAAGATTTTGGCCTAACCGATTTTTGTAGCGATTTTGGTTTCGATCCGTCAAAAAATACGACCTCTATCGTGCTTACAAATTCCGTTATATATATATATATATATATATATATATATATATATATATTTATAATATATATATATATATATATATACAGGGTGTCCCGGGACTAATGGGAAAAAAGTCAGGAGCGTATAATATGAGTCAAAATAATGTTAGTACTTTATATAAACTTTTTCTATTCAGGCACTCGTTTTCGAGTTATAGGCCTCCAAAGTTTTAATTTTGAATTTATTTTTTATTTTTATTTTTTGTACTAGTTATTTGATCTTTATAAAATTCACGGCAAAGCTATAATGTACGTGTATGTTTATTTTGGTAAGGTAAACAGATTTACAGTAGTGTCTTGAAGCCAGGGACGGACTACTCGCAATGGTTAGTGATCCAAATAATTTGCAGGGATGGCACACCCTGTATGAAATTATCGAAATTCACTTCCCCACACATTAAGCTAACGAAAAGGTACTCTCGTTAGAATTCGATAAAATAAGCCGTTCGGCTAATATTGACAGTTTTATTAATGCACTACGTACATTCACCATTTTTATAAGTACACAACGAGGTAAAACTAACTTATTAATACGATGTCCAAGATTTACCTTCAGTACTACAAAAAAATAATTTAATGATAGCAGAAGATAAAAAACATTAACGACTCATTAATTGGAAAGTTGGTATAAACTTTTTAAAAGTGTTTTTACCGTTTATCAAGTAACCATAGGATTAGTTGTCAAACATTGTGTAGAATAGTTCGTAGTCAGTACTTGTCAATAATTCATAAGTTCCTAATTTAACAGTTACAATAGCAGAATTCACTTTTATTGAGTACGCAGATATGAATTTAATGTATGGACTGGTTTCTCGAAACTGTTTAGAGGCCAGAAGGCTTTATGCAGAACATTTTGCAAACAGAGCATTGCCAGACAGACGAATGTTTGAGCGTATTGATCTCAGGTTACGAGAAACAGGTATGAATAAGTAAATGTAATTTTCCATGTATACAAAACAAAGTTTTAAATTTAAGGACGTTTTTTGCCAAAAAAAATGTGGAGAAGGTCCAGTACGAAGCGTACGTACTGTGGCAGTTGAACAAGACTTGTTAAATGCAGTTGATAATGAACCATCAACGAGTTTACGAAACTTATCAAGAGAACATAACGTCTCGAAATCAGTTGTGCATGGCGTTCTAAAAGGACAGCTGTTATATCCTTTTCACATGAAAAAAGTACACAGTATGACAGTGGCTGATCATCCTTCACGACTTGAGTATAGCCAGTGGTTTCTGCGACAACAACAAGCAGACAATACATTTATTAGTAACGTTCTCTTTACGAACGAATCCGGTTTCAACAGAGATGTAGTCATAAATTCTCATAATATGCATTTATGGGATGATGTGAATCCACATGGCATTAGTCAAACTAGGAGCCAGTATAGATTCATGGTTAATGTTTGGGCAGGAATAGTTGGCAATCATTTGATAGGGCCATACTTTATTGACGATACTTTGACCGGTCAGAGATATTTGGAGTTTTTGCAAAATGAGTTATGGAACCTGTTTGATGATGTGCTACTACAAACTCGTAGGAATTTATGGTTCATGCATGATGGGGCCACTCCTCATTTCAGTTTAGATGTACGATAGCATTTACACACAAGGTTTCCTAATAGATGTATTGGTCGTGGAGGCCCTTTTCAATGACCACCGCGATCAGGAGATGTTAATCCTATGGATTTCTTCCTCTAGGGTTATCTCAAAAGTAAGGTATACGCAACACCTGTGCAAACAAGGCAAGATTTAATAGACAGAAATGTGTTACACTGCAATGTTATTAGAAGTGCAAAGAAACAACCGTCGTAGACATAGAATGTGCGTGGAAGTAGGAGGAGCTCATATTGAACATTTATTAGAAAAACGTTAGTTTTTGTTGTTTAGGAATTAGTTTCAGTCAATTGTTTTATAACTTGTGTTTTATGAGGTTTTCTTAATGGTTTAATAATGTTGTGTTCGTAATTTTGATTAAAAGCAACTAATTACGTTGTCTGCGTACCTTTTTAATTCCCATTAAATGAGTTCTTAATGTTTTTATCATCTGCTATCTTCAAATTATTTTTTTGTAGTACATCGTATTAATAAGTTAGTTAGGTAAATTTGTACGTAGTGCATTAATAAAACTGTAAATATTAGCCAAACGGCTCATTTTATCGAATTCCAGCAAGAGTACCTTTTCGTTAGCTTAATGTGTGGGGAAGTCAATTTCAATAATTTCATACAGGGTATGCCATCCCTGCAAATTTATGGATCACTAACCATTGCGAGTAGTCCGTCCCTGGCTTCAAGGCACTACTGTAAATCTGTTTACCTTTCCAAAATGAACATACACGTACATTATAGCTTCACCGTAAATTTTACAAAGATCAAATAACTAGTAAAAAAATAAAAATAAAAACCAAATTCAAAATTAAAACTTTGGATGCCTATAACTCGAAAACGAGGGCCTACATAGAAAAAGTTTATATGAAGTACTAACATTATTTTGGCTCAGATTATACGCTCCTGACTTTTTTCCCATTAGTCCCGGGACACCCTGTATATATTAATACAGTTCCTCTATTTAAAATGTGAAAGAAACATTGAAATAAGGGAAACTATTTATATTTTTATGCAATGCTTTCGATACACACTGTATTATAGGTATAATCAATAATTTTGAAAGATTCGGTATACAAATCAAATGTGACATTTCAATTTTCGGATGACGTTTATGTAGAATATATTTAATGATAGACCGAATTATATTACATTTTGGAGAATATATTTGAAATTTTAAAATACAGATGTCTCTGCTATCAGAATTACAATGATAATAAAAGAATTCAAATCTCTCTTTGTTATAGGGAAACATAAATTAATATTTTTTTAAAAAAAGGAATTTTTCGTAACCAAAGGAGAGGAGATTTATTTATTTGAAAAAAGTTTGGTTAGTTGTGTTTGAAATCCCGAAGAGGCAACATCGTAATTAGAGTTGTCTCAATTTTTGGTAGATAGTAGAAGTTGTATATTTATACAACCAGATAGATAGTAGAAGTTGTATATTTATACAAACAGATTCAAAAGCCATTTCATTATAAAGCCACTGCGTGCATAATTCGAATAAGAATTGCATCGTGTGTAGTGAATGTGTTCCAGATTTGTAAATAAAATTTAGAAAGTTTCCTGAATTCTAAGATCAATTCGAATTGTACGAGTTGTCCAGTTATTAGTTGGTGAGTCCGATCCAGTTTTTTTACAATAATTTCTCGAGAAATAATAAGGCCTAATTTTAAATTAAATTTGACATAGATGCATCTATTAGATTTTTGATTGCAAACAAAATTAATAAATCACATAAGAAAGTTCACATAAGAGAAGAAAAGTTTTGAACTAGAAAAATTTGAGTGAAGCTTGTTTTTGACATTTATCCATATCACGATTTAGATCGACAATTGGAACTTTTATTAAACGTTTTTTTCATAAGGTTAATTTATAGCATATAGATTGTAGTAATTTCGAGTTTCGTAGAAATTACGAGTGTTGTTTCATTTATAATAAGTTTGGGGAATATTAATTTGTTAATTTGTATTTGAATCTAGTAGTATAATATTGAATTTTGCATTCCTACTCACTATAGTCTTTTTATAACATTATTTCAGAAAATTAAACATTTTTCATTAAATAAAACTGTCGATCAAATCAGTGACAGTTGGTAATTTTCAGTGACAGAAATATTGGAAACGTCATCAGAGATTTAAAGTGCCGTTTATAATATTAAACATGCAGTTACTATAGGTTCTGACCAATAGTGAAACATATAATTTGGAGATACGTAAAATTTTAAATAAATTTTGAATAATTAATTGTTTTAACAGTTTGATCCCACCCTGAGAGAAGAGTAATAGGTCGATTATACACATAAATTCAATTTTAGAAATACTAAATTAATTTAGAGCCGGGCATATTTTTGACAACTACTGTCAAAGTAGAAATGTCTTACATAAAGTTTTAAGTTGTATGTACAAGAATTGTCGCTGCGACAATATACATCAACGTGAGGTGAATTGAAATTTATCTTTACAGGAAGGTTTACATTAAAATTAAGAAATAAAATTCATCATATAGAGAAATATTAGATATATTAAAATTTGGCACCCAAAACGTGAGGCAACTATAAAATAGAGGCTTGAATATATAATAATTTGATGCAGCAACGTGGGGCAATTAGAAATTAGCATATCATCATGAAAATATTGAAATTTATTGACATTATTATTAGAAAATTCAAATATCTACGATGGAAAGAATAATGACGTTAAGAGATGGTAAACAGGTAGGAGTTGAAAGTGGTTCTGAAGAAGAAAGGGAAGAAAGGAGGCATGGAAGAGGAGATTTTCAGGTGCAGTACTTGGAACAAGGAAGGGAACAATCAGGAGAAGTTTTGACAGGAGATGAAGCAGCAGAACAGGAGGATAGAAGACAGGAAGCGCAAGGAAGAAAAAGTCAATATCATCAGATGATGGAAATGATGCGACAATTATTTGGTGATTTAAATAAAAAAATGGACAAACAAGATGAAAAAATAAATAATATAAATAAAAAAATGGACAAACAAGATGAGAATATAAATAGTATGAATGGAAATATGAATAATATGAGGGGAGAAATGAATGAGAATATGAATGATATAAAGGGGAGCATGAATCACTTAGAAAAGAAAATTGATGAGGTGAAAATGGAAAGTTTGAATGAGATTAAGAAAATCGGGGAAGATATGAAGAAATGGAATAATAAATTTAATGAAGATATGAAATCGGACATGATGGCAAAAAAAGTATACGTAGTAGGGGGGAACATTTATGAAAACACGGATGATATGTTAGATAACATGGATAGCATGATACAAGAAATAAAAGGGCAGGACAAGATGGATATAAATATGAATGACAATATAAATATAAATAATGATACTATAGAGCAGAAAATATGTAATAAAATGGAAAAGGAAATTGACGAAGTAAAAATCCAAAGTTTAATGGCGATTAAAAAAGTTGAGAAGGAAATTGATAAAATACAGTCTATAAAAGTACAAAGACAAACAAAAGATGATATGTTAGACATTAATTTACAGAATCTAGGAAGTGAATAAGTGGTGCAAATTTATGAGAAAAATATTTATTGGAAAATAAAAGACTTAGATGGTAATATAGTAAAACAAATCGTGACATATGATAAAAGAAATAATAATTATTATAGGGGGATACAACTTAATTGGGAATTAAAGGAAATGAACAGAAGATTACAAGAAACTATGGAAGAGATAGAAGAAACCACAAGACAAATTGGAGAACGAATAATTTACACAGAAAATGTCGAAATCAGAGTGAAACTTGATAGAAATATGAAAATAATTGATCCAAGAATATTTATTAAGAGAATTGGAAATGAAATGAATCGAATTGAGATTATGGTGGACATGAAAATAATAAAAAGCAATTTCAATGATATGGAAGAATTTGAGATGCAAATTTCAATGCATTTATGAGAAGACATTGATGAGATATGGGACTTCAAAATTAAAAAAGATATGGTGGAGAACAAAAAGAAGCTACAGAAACTCATAGAGTATCGAACAATAAGAGAAGAGAATAAGACGAAGTTTCGGAAAAGAAAATAAAATTGAATTATATGAAAGGATTATAGGAACGAAATCTAGAAACGAAAGGGAATTGTACATGGTAAGGGATGGATACCCATACAGCACACAATATCCACTAGATATCCAGCGGATAGCCCAATATTCACTGAATATCCAGTCCATGTAAGATATCTAATGGGTTTCCACTGAATGTATTTCATGGATATAAAAAAAAAATTTCTATTTTTCTGATAATATATTGAATAATCACATAAAAAATGATTGAGAAGGAAGTTCTAATACATAATACCTTCAATGCATAGATGTCTTAATCTCCTAATATTATATCCATTGTATATCCATGGATATCTATTATTATTTTCTGTCTCATTTTTTTCTTTGCTCAACGTATTTTTGGTTTTATTCAAGACGTGAAACTGAAAAATGATAAATATACCTAAATTGAGTGATCAGTTATGAGTTTAATCAACAATACGAATACGGCATAAAACGTGTTCTTAATACACAACAAATATCTCATTACTTAACGTTTAATGGTATAATAGACAATAATGGGTACATCAGTGTATTTCCATATTACATACCCATAAAGCTATGCAACCAACCAAGTAATATTTAAAAACATATGTAAATAAAAAATTATATAAACAGGGTTTGATAAAAAAAATTGATAGACATGTTGATATGAATTATGGAAGTGAAAATAGAAGTTACAGAAATGAAAAACGAATATATGGAAATGGAGGTAAAATTGATGACAATAAGTATTTTGAGAATAGAAAAGATTTTAGAAACTTTGATAGAATAAATGATAATGAAAATAGAAATGAAATTAAGCAACAAAATAGATGGACAGGATGAAATAATTACATTTATAGGAGCAAACGGCAGGAAGTTATATGAATTAAGCAAATCTATGATACAAAAAATTGAATTAAAGGATGGAAAGAAGTTGATATGTGAGCATTGTTGATAAAGAAGTTAGAAACAGACATAGCTATTGATGAATTAATGAAATATAAGGAAATAATTGATTTTGAATAGATAGATAGAATTAAATGGTGAAATAATTGAATTTGAGGAGGTAAATATGGAAGTATTGGCAATTGAAGAGGATAATAGGAAGTTATGGAATATAAAGAGGAATAGAATTATGGTAGAATTGGAGTTAATGAGTGGAAATAAGGAATATGAAGAAAAAGTGAAGAATTTGATAATGAAATATGAAGGATTGTGTGAAAAAGAAATTAGAATGGCTAATGATTATGGTCGTGAGATAGAATAAATAGAAGATGTGAAAAGTAATGGTAATTGGACAGGTTGTAATGAAGAATGTTATAGATTTATAAATGAATTATTAAAGTCGTATGAGAGAAGAATGTCGAAGGAAACCGAGGGTTGCTTAATGAAATATAGATATAATATCAAAGTGAAGAATATTGAGAAATGTTGAAACAAAATTATATTCAATTCAATATAAATTATTTAGACATAGTAGAATAGAGTTAGAAACATTTGAGATCATAAAAAAATTATCAACATGTATATAGGAAATTTTAGAATAACAAATGATATTATGTTACGTGAAATTTTAAAAATAGATATAGTAGAGTAATCATTTGGAAGATATTAATATGTTTTACTAGGGTACTAATAAGATATTTGGCAATTTTGAAAGATAAATTATAATAATATACAAGAATCGATTTGTCATTCTTTTATTAGGTGGATTTAATACAGTTCCTCTATTTAAAATGTAAAATAAACATTAAAATGAGGGAAACTATTCATATTTTTATGCAATACTCTCGACACACTGTATTATAGGTATAATCAATAATTTTGAAAGATTCGGTATACAAATCAAATGTGACATTTTAATTTTCGAATGACGTTTATGTAGAATATATTTAATGATAGACAGAATTATATTACATTTTATAGAATATATTTGAAATTTTAAAATACAGATGTCTGTGCTATCAGAATTACAATGATAATAAAAGAAGTCAAATCTCTATTTGTTATAGGGAAACATAAATTAGTATTTTTTTAAAAAAAAGGAATTTTTCGTAACCAAAGGAGAGGAGATTTATTTATTTGAAAAAAGTTTAGTTAGTTGTGTTGGAAATCCCGAAGAGGCAACATCGTAATTAAAGTTGTCTCAATTTTTGGTAGATAGTAGAAGTTGTATATACAACCGATTCAAAAGCCATTTCATTATAAAGCCAGTGCGTGCATAATTCGAATAAGAATTGCATCGTGTGTAGTGAATGTGTTCCAGATTTCTAAATGAAATTTAGAAAGCTTCCTGAATTCTAAGATCAATTAGAATTGTACGAGTTGTCTAGTTATTAGTTGGTGAGTCCGATCCAGTTTTTTTACAATAATGTCTCGAGAAATAATAAGGCCTAATTTTAAATTAAATTGGACATAGATGCATCTATAAGATTTTGAAATTACGACTGTTGTTTCATTTATAATGAGTTTGGGGAATATCAATTTGTATTTGAATCTAGTAGTATAATATATAATTTTGCATTCCTACTCACTATAGTCTTTTTATAACATTATTTCAGAAAATTAAACATTTTTTTTATTGAATGAAACTGTCGATCAAATCAGTGACAGTTGGTAATTTTCAGTGACAGAAATATTGGAAACGTCATCAGAGATTAAAGTGCCTTTTATAATATTAAACATACAGTTACTATAGGTTCTGACCAATAGTGAAACAGATAATTTGGAGATAAGTAAAATTTTAAACAAATTTTGAATAATTAATTTTTTTAACAGTTTGATCCCACCCTGAGAGAAGAGTAATAGTAAATTCATTTTTAGAAATACTAAATTAATATTTATTAGAGCCGGGCATATTTTTGACAACTACTGTCAAAGTAGAAATTTCTTACATAAAGTTATTAAGTTGTATGTACCAGAATTGTCGCGGCGACAATATACATCAACGTGAGGTGAATTGAAATTTATCTTTACAGGAAGGTTTACCTTAAAATTAAATAATTAAAATTCATCATATAGAGAAATATTAGATATATTATTATATATAGGTATAATTTTAAAGTAATAAGTGTTATATATAAAATATAAGAAGGTACAAAAGTAGTAAAAAGTTGAATGAGTGCAGAGACAAAATTTGTGTAAAATAAAGTCAACCCACGTAGTAGAATTATCACCCGATAATACTAAGAAGGGAGATTGCCACCTGGAGCGGGAAAGCGTCATGGATGGACACTATTGAAGGCGTCGGCTTGGTGAAAAGAAAAAGTCTGTGGTGTGTTTAATCAATAAATGTGGATCCAAATTTTCAATAGTGAAAAGAATAAAAGTTAAATGATCATTTAAAATTAAACACCTGATAATACAATTTTGAATAATAATAATAAACAAGGAAATGTAAAAAACTCACCTACCAAATTTGTAGATACATGTATCATTTATTTTACGTTGCATGTTCTTTGATCACATATATATATATATATATATATATATATATATATATATATATATAAAACATTCCACGGAATAACAAGGCACAACTATTTTCAGTTTTATCACGTGCACAAAGTTTATAATACGTTAACATATTTTTATTAAGATTGAAATAAAGTAGATAAAAAATTTCAAATATCCTCTCCATTTCACGAATCGATTGAAACTGAAGTAGATTCTAAATATTCTAAATATTTCAATAATACCATTTAGAGTAACAATATTTGAACTGTTTTAAAACTAGATGTTCATCTTTCAGAGAAAAATAACGTTTCCAAACGATTATGTAAATTTATGCAAATGAGTCTGCATAGCCGTCTCAAACAATGAATAGTTTTTAAAGTAATATGATGGTTGTGTGATCTGGAAATTTAGATATATATAAATAAAATCCATATTTTTATGTTTATAGTGAAAGAATATCATATTTTGAAAACAGGATAATCATTTATTTTTGGATATAATATTTATATGAGTCCAATAACTAAATAAAAGCGTCAACTGCATTTTATGAATAACCAATATTTAAAATTTCAATTTTTTTGTTCCTTTTTAATTAATAATATAAAATAAATTACATTGAATAATGATGTTGATTTTATTATGACTTCGCCCAGGAACCCTACTGAGAAAAAGAGTGGTGTATCAATGGGAGCAGCCGAGGTAAAATTTTGAAATTAAATGAAACTACGTGATGCAAAATAGCAAAATGAATAGGAGAAAATATTAATAAAAAAAATATAAATAAAAATTTGTTATTACATATTAATTAACTAGCCAAAAGTATATTATTATTTCAATATTAACGTTGCATTTCATATTCATTTCAACTTCTCAATTATAATACAATACCCACAATAAATTCACATATATTAACAATAATAATCAATAATATAATTACCCACAATAAATACTCACACATTATATATTATTAACAATATATATATATATATATATATATATATATATATATATATATATATATATATATATATATATATATATATATATATATATATATATATATATATATATATTGAACTAGTTACCTAGTTCTGGAAACAAATTTACACAAATAAATATCATAAAAAGTATAGATTATCACGGGAGGTGTGTCAGTAGACACAACCATTAGCAAGAAAATGACAATTTAAGTATAAAGTTATATAAAAATTAATGAAATATGTATCAATCTTATTAAATATGAATGTGATTATTTTAAAAAGGATTATGAGAACAAATACCAAACACAATATTATTTAATTAAATACAAAAAGTTACCTGCACAAGTAATTCCGAATATATGTCAAAGTCAATGAGCTCCACAATGTGCTGAACACTGCCGTAGGAATGTCTGTAGATATTAATTGCAATATTATAACTTGAAACCTAAAAGAATTAAAAAAAGAATATTTAGTCTAGTGTTTGATTAGCATAATTACACATGTTCCAATAGTGAAAGTTTATAATTTCATAAAGAGTTGAAAACTGTATATGAAAAGATAGATGGAACGCAAGCTCGAACTTATGAAAGGGAAATTAATAAACAGGAAGTAATGAAACGTAGTAAATTTATAATTGCGAACTTAATTTTATTGATTATTTATTGCATACTGAAAAATAATATCAAAAACAAAAATAATCAATAGTTTATATGATATAAATATAAAATAAGAAAATTAAAAAAAGGATCAATTACATAAAGGTAAATTAATAATTTAGGTTGTAGTTTTTGTAAAAATAATTATTTATAAAAATATCTAATCAACATGTTTATATGTAAATTAGCTATTGTATTATGAAAAAAGGACATGATATATATTCCTTAATACAATAGAAATAATAATGAACTAGTGTGAATATCCTCCAGAACAATTAAATTAAATAATTCAGATTTAGAACTAAAACACTTTGGAATGACAATTTTTTATTCAAAATAACAGATAAGTGAGCTTTGGATTAATCAAGCGAGGAGGTTGTTGATTTTGAAAACAAGAGAAGAGAGTTTTTCGGGTGATGGAGAGGAAGCGTCGATAGAGAGACTCTTTGTTTAAAAATTTATCAGAAATTGGTATAAATGTTAAAAAACACAATCAAAGGTAAATCAAAGCATTTAACTATTGTTTATAATCCTGTGTAAGGATGAAGAAGTGTAAAAAGTGAATATCTCCTGAGAGATATCTACAAGAATTTGGAGATGCGAGTTGCAGCCCGGCAGAGAATTCAATATTAAGGTCTGTGTCTTTACAATTACATTCATTGGAATTCCATATAATTCTTTATAAAGAATGTGAAATTTATCAGAACGTTCAAATTGAATAAATTCATTAAATGGCCAAGAACATTTATCATATGATGTATCATAATTTTATCTCAATTGAGAATTAAACAGTTTTAGTTAATAATAATATTTGTACTTACTTGATATAATATAATTCACTGTATATGTTCACGAGCATCATGAATTTTCACATAACCTCTCATTCTTTCTTTTAGCTTCAGCATGAATAACTATTTGCCTATTACTGTCTTCACTTTCAACTCACTCACTCACATAATTTTAACTAAGTATACTTATATGTAATTGATTATTTAAATTTAATATCATTAAAATTGTTTCACCATTATAGACGCGCTGGTAGTGTGTTTAACAGTAAAGCTATTTCTTATAGAGGGGAGAGTATCCTCCTATCGTTTCAATTATAACAGCGCATGCGTTCAGATTTATGCGCCGACGCACTGATAGGAACATTCTTATACCGAGAAATGTATCTGATATAGGGTGGAACAAAAACACAATTTTCAATGTTTAAATCTTATTGCAAATTTTCATAATAATTTATTAAATTGTTTACATTTGAGTGTTGGTATTTTATTCTCATCACATCCATCAGAAAATTTTCTATTGTCAACATATTTCAATAATTTTATATAGGAGAAACTTCAGAAATTAATTTTCATAAAAAATTTTACAAGGAAAAAGGTGAGGTTTGAATTAAATTTGTCAATCACTGGTATTAATGCATCCTGAACTCAAAGGGAGGAGTCTCATACTTCCGACTAAGATAAATAAATATAAATATAACAGTTAATAAAAAATTAACATCTTGAGCTAGCCGAGGTAAAACAAATACTATATTAAATAATACTGTATTAAATAAATAAATAAAATATAATCAATTATAATATATATATATATATATACATATATATAACCTTTGGAACGGAGGGTGATTTTGGCATCTAGGATCACCAAAACGAAAAACTGCATTGAAATTTTTCCGAAGTCGCGTCATGCTACTATATACTATAGCCCTATTTCATTCTAAAATAAGCCTAAAAAAACTTCTGCGACGTACACTACTCCAGAATTTTGATAAAA
Organism: Galeruca laticollis; assembly: GCA_963921935.1. Classification (NCBI taxonomy): domain Eukaryota; kingdom Metazoa; phylum Arthropoda; class Insecta; order Coleoptera; family Chrysomelidae; genus Galeruca; species Galeruca laticollis. The sequence goes on from OY998177.1 coordinate 58,056,701, forward strand.
AAATTAACCAAACCTTTTTTAAGTTATTCTCTTCTTTCTTCCAAATCTTCTTAACGTGTTTCATATGTATGTAAAATTCTGCAACGAACACTACTTCAGAATTTTGATAAAAATTAACCAGACCTTTTTAAATTATTCTCTTCTTTCTTCCAAATCTTCGTGTTTCCAAAACGTGTTTTATATGTGTATACTTACTGTTTTAAGATAATTTCATATATTTATTCACCAACCTTAAAACATCTTCCAAAATATCCATTTGAATTATCAATTATAATGTTTTAATTTTAAATTACCATTCAGATTATTAGCCAGTTGAATCCAATGTGATTAATTTGTCAATATTTCAAAATTCTCCACTATCTTCAATCTATACTTTCCGTTCAAAAATTTTCTCCCTTCTTGTCAAAATTATGTCAAGTACCTAGCTTCTCTTTTCAACAAACTTATATCCTAACTTAACTACTTTATTTATAAAGGGTTTGCATAAATTCCTATTTTAATAACTGTCATTTACTGTCAGACTTTAAAACATCATAACAATTCTAGCATAATTCTATAAATTATATTTTTAGCTTTCTGTAAAACAGCCAAATAGAACTTTGGGACGGTAAAATCCTGGAGGTTTACTCAACCTCTGCATAGGTTTGTACATGGAAAATATAATTGGATAAATCCACAAGTTGCTGTCATTAACACCCGACAAGCAGCCAGCACAGTTGGATTTCCATTTTCATACGTTAGATTAATCTATCGACAAATAATACGTTGCATACTATATTTATTACTGACATTAATAATAAAACATACCACAGAAATTGACGATATAATGCAGATAGAAAAATACAGAAAATATATTGTGAAAAATCGTTCAGAAGTAGTTTGGGCACGTAATAAAAATTATAAATTGGTAGACAAGAACTGAGAGAGCAAATGCGACATATAAAAGAAGTATGAATAAACTTGGTGATTAAAATGTAGAAAATATTGGATAAAACATCTCAATCTAGGATTTTATTCAATGGAAATTAATAGATAAAATACCAATACCACAGCTGCAGTGAATATACCATTTTCTTTTCAAATGATAATGACTTTTTAGCTAACAAAATTCTTATTTCTGATTCCTGAAGACTTTTGTCAGACGTTAATGCGAGTTTCACAGCTTCGGGTAGGACCTACACTAACAAATTTCTCGTTACAATTGAAAATATTGATTGTTTCACTACTGCCACAGCTTATAGACACACAATCCTTCAGTAATATAGCGAGGATTTTGTTTGTTTTTACGTTTTTACTATCGGCAATCAGCATCTGTAATTGATTTAGACATGTTTTTTTTGTACAATTTTATAAGTATTCGTTAAAATGATGGCTAATAAATTGAATATAACTAAATGAGACTGCGTCAATATAAATATATTAAATAGGATTACTACTTTTATATAATGCCCCACGTTGCGGGAGCAAGTTAAATATGTATGGATTTTTATTTAATATGATAATATGTTTTATTTATTTATGTATGATATGTTGTTAGAATAATATAATTTATTTATTCCACGTTTGGGAAATTTATATATATGAGAATTATTATTTTAGTTGTGAATTTGAATTGAATATTTAATGTATTAATGTTTTATTACAATTGAAATGTTACACTCTTGGGCTAGCTAATTTATATTTATTTTACCTTTAATTCCTCCTATTCATTATGCTATTTATTAGCATGTGGTTTCATTTAATTCCTAAAATTTTATTACCTCGGCTGCTCTTATTTACTCTATAACTCAGTAGGGTTCTGGGCATATCATAATAAAATCAACATTACTAATCAATGGAATTTATTTTATGTTGTTTATGAAAAGATAGAAAAAAAAATTTTAAACATTGAAATATTACTTATATACAAAATATACTTGGCGCTTTATTTTATTGTTGGAGTCATATACCTATTATGTATAAAAATAAATGATTATCCTTTCTTACTTATTAAAATTCTTATGCTATAAAATAAAATAATGGATTTCTCTATATACATCCAAATTTACACATCAAAACAAACTTTCTGTATATTATAAAAAAACTATTCATTCTTTTTGAGATCGCTTTTGCTGACTCATTTGCATAAACTTGGGTAAACGTTTGTAAACATTATATTTCTTTGAAAAAAGTATGAACACCTGCGTTTAACGTTGTTCGACTATTTGTAACTTTTTTTCTACTTGTTCTCATAAATAGGATTATTGAAAATATTTTAAACACTACTTTAGTTTTATTCGGTTCGTGAAATGGAAAGGATATCTGAAATATTTATGTACTTAATTTCGATCTTTTTTAAAAATTATTTTAACGTATTATAACAATTGTGCATGTGATAAAAACTGAAATTAGTTGTGGTTTGTTATTTTGAGGAAAGTTTTATATATATATGTGATCGGATAAAATTCAACATGACAGAAATTTATACATCTATCTACAAATTTTTTATTACGTTTCCTGGTACATTATATTCATTTTAAAACTTTTATTACCAGGTGTTTATGATTTTAAATTTCACTTTTTATTATTTGGGACCAAATATTACTAATTAAAACACACCACAGACCTTGTTCTTTTCGCCAAAAACGACGCCTTCAGTTGGATCCATCCATGACGCTTTCCCGCTTCAGGTGTCTATCTTCCTTCTTATAACTATCGGATGATAATTATTGTTTGGCTTGACTTTGTTTCAAACAGATTTGTCTTTGCACTTATTTTTAATTATTAGTTACTTTTTATATTTCTGATTGATACATATTCACACTTATTACTTAAAATTTTATAACAAATAAACTGGATCACATTAAATTTACTTCCTGCTTCTTCAGTTACCAACGCCTAACTGACTATCGCGGGTCTTTTATCCGCCAAAACCCTTTCTATTGTTTATAACCGGAAGCTGGCAATGTTCTAGAAAAATCTTTGATTATTGTTCACCCGTCACTTTGTTTATTAATGTTTTTATTGTTTTTCTGACTTAAACTTATTATGAAATATGGTTTTTTATTCACTATAACCTTATCGTCATTGATTTAATTCACTAACATCTTATTATTATTGTTTCTTCATGTTATTGATTATCTGAAATCTTCCGATTGGTCAATGCAAATATATCATTTTTATATTTCCTACAACCTAAATATTTACATGGATACAGTTCATTTCTTATTTTGTTTGTTATTATTACATTTATACATATAAATTAGGTCGGTAATCATTTATTTTATTCTTATATTTCATATTCAAATACATTTTATGTTGGTATACTTGTCGTCAACTGTTATATTTCGTATAGGTTTTGACATTTCCTGTAATTACAGTTTCCTACTTATACTATCATATTCCCTATATACTTTTATGATTAAATATTAACTAACATATCTTATATATGTTTTTACTAATTCTAAATGTTCATTTATTTATCAATCATCGTAGCACTGTTGATTTTATTATTGCCATCCTATTTATTCTTAAAATATCAGCAGATTCTCTAGGTGTCTAAAATTCCGTCTAGCGTTACGTTATTTTATTGATCTCCGTTTGCTTGTTAGGTTCTGTCTAAGGTTGTTTTTTTAAAAATGCAGAATTATTTTAAAACTGTTTTACGAATAATTGTTTATGAATTCTTTTTATATTTATTTATTTTTCTCTATGATTATGCCCATTGATTGTAATTGATTATGTTGTTATATACATATTTTATTAATTTTGGCACTTTATTTAGAAATTATTTTTATTGATAGATATTATTACTTTATCCTTTCGGATTCACAACAGGTGTGTACTTACCTCCGAGTTGACGTTAGATTCCATTATGTTATATAGAATTAAACTACGGATAATTAAAATATGAACTAGTTATCCCACTATGGTTCACATTAAAATTACTAAAAAAGCCAACATCTAACATCATTTTGCAGACCTAACAAAAACGAGTGCTTTATTGTTGAAAGCCGGCCAGGAAATGATATCGTTTTCCCTCTATAACGGACGGATTAGTTGACAGAACAATGATGCCAACTAAAAACTAAGTGTTTTGAGATCAGATCATGTACCCATTATGAAAATGGCCTCTGATGTATTAGTTATTGTTTAAGATGAAATATAAGAATGCAGAGGGGGTGAATTTTGCATTCATGAGAAAGAGGAAATAATCTATTACCCGACAGTGAGAGGTTTATAAGCATAAGACCTATACTGTGGAGGATATTGAGACTCAGCCATCAGCCAAACAAAAAATACAAATAACGAATATAATAATAATAATAATAATAATAATAATAATAATAATAATAATAATAATAATAATAATAATAATAATAATAATAATAATAATAATAATAATAATATAGTAATCATTGAAGTAATACGACAATTATGTAAAATATCTATATTGATGATAAGATTTTACTAAGTTGTTGCCCTTTCTCTGTATCCGACCCTACCTCTTCTATACAGAGAAAGGGCAACAACTTAGTAAAATCTTTGTACAATAAACATCAAATACACTTATCGTGTAAGAAAAAGTTCACATGCTACAATAGTGCTCCCCAAAAGTTTTATGCGCTTCTTAAGGTTCATAAACCTCTCTGTGAGACCGATAGTGGCTTCGATAGGAGCCCCCAGAAAGCATTGCACATTTTTGTACAGGAATCCAGACCAACGCTTATGATTATGAATGCGTTTATTACATTAAGGATTCATTTGAGGTCTCGGACAAGTTTAATAATTTTACAATTCCAGATAATTATGTTCTGGCCAGTTTGGATGTGGTTTCGTTGTTCAGTAACGTTTACCTTGATGCTTGCTTGAGAACAATCAATAAGAGTTGGGAACGTATCAGTGTCCATTGCTCCATTCAGAAGGATGCCTTTTTAAACTTAATATTTTTCCTCTTTAATAATACTTATTTTACTTTTAATAACAAAATGTATAAACAAACTTTTCACACTCCTATGGGTGCCCCCATTTCCCCTATCTTAGCAGCATATGTCATGGACGATTTGCTGGATACTGTCATTCCGGTACTTGCTGTCACTCCTTGTTTCATTAGAAATATGTGGATGATATTATTGTGGCACTTCCTAGAGAAGGCCTAGATGAGATTCTTGAGACCTTTAACAGCTACGACCCATACATACAGTTCACAATAGAAAAATAAGACAACGATAATTCCGTACCATTCTTGGACACTAAGTTCATTCGTAATAACAATACGATTATTATAGATTGGTACAGGAAATCTTGCAGTTCTGGTAGATATTCAAATTACCATTCATATCACAAACACTCTATGAAGGTGAACTTGGTTAAACAAATGAAACAGAGAGTCCTCAGTATTTCAAATAGTATCTTCCATAATAAAAATCTTACCGTTTTATTCAACCTTTTCTTGGATAACTCTTATCCACGAACTTCACTCAATAAATTATTATTCAGAACATCAAATACCGTGGACTTGCTGACTGGTGATAGCCATCCTAATGTGACCCAACTGGATGTTGTCTCTGGTACGATCCCTGCTTGCTCAGTTTTTGCTTCTGTTCCATACATAAAGGACATAACTCCGAGACTTTCCAGATTGTTCCGGACATATGGTAACTTCAAAATCGCTAACAAAACAGCACTAACAATCAGATCAATTTTCACTAGAGTAAAAGATAAAAGTCCGTTGACTTCGCTTACTAATGTTGTGTACAGCATTCCATGTAGGGACTGTGATAAACAATATATTGGTCAGACTTTAAGGTCACTGTCAAGCCGTATTGTCTCACATAAGAGCGATTGCAGATTACACCCCAAACGGTGCGCTTTAGCAAATCATGTTCATTCTCTGGACCATCATATGAATTTTGAAGCTGTAAGGGTGTTGGCGACAAAGTCAAACAAAACTAAGAGATCATTCTTAAAAATGGCTTTTATTTCACAATTTAATAATGACATTAACAAAGAGACAGACATAGATCACTTGAGTGAGATTTACTCCTTTCTGTTGTCCTTAGATTTCAACGAAAACCTACCTGTCATAGGTGGCAGTCATGTTACTCCTTTTGACACTACCCTACTTGCACTAACTTAACTTATTACAACTTCTATAATTTGGGTGCATTGGTGTTGGTAGATGCACCCATCAATATATATATATATATATATATATATATATATATATATATATATATATATTCTACATAATTGTTCTATTACTTTAATGATTACTATATTATTATTATATTCGTTATTTGTATTTTTTGTTTGGCTGGTGGCTGAGTCTCAATATCCTCCACAGTGTAGGTCTTATGATTATAAACCTTTCACTATCGGGAAATAGATTATTTCCTCTTCTACTTTCTCATGAATGCAAGATTCCCTCCTATGCATTCTTCTATTCCACCTTAAACAATAACTAATACATCAGAGGCCATTTTCATAATGGGTACAGGATCTGATCTCAATACACTTAGTTTTTAGTTGGCATTATTGTTCTGTCAACTAATTCGTCCGTTTTAGACGGAAGGCGATATCATTTTCTGGCCGGCTTTCAACAAAAAAGCACCCGTTTTCGTTAGGTTTGCAAAATGGTGTTAGATGTTGGCTTTTTTAGTCATTTTAATGAGATTGTTTGATGTGAACCATCGTGGGTTAACTAGTTCATATTTTAATTATCCGTAGTTTAATTCTATATAACATAATGGAATCTAAACTCAACTTGGAAGTGAGTACACACCTGTAAATCCGTTTTTTCCTTTTGTATCTTTTTTGTTAACTACAGTATCTAAATGCTGTTTTTTCATTTTAGTCTCCCTGATGATGAGGCCAATCATCCTCGAAAGCTTGGAATTTTTCTGTTAAGAGTACACTTATTCCGCTTTTTTTGCTGCAATTCCCCAATATTCACCAGTTTTATATATACATATATACAGGGTGTTCATTTCAGGACTTCCCACCCTAATTTTCTCGAAATGCTCGACATTCTGCAGTAATCCTTTGTCGAAGGTCTCCTATATTTTGTGGCGGGGGTGTGTAAACAACTGATTTTAAATGTCCCCATAAAAAATCACATGGTGCTAGATCTGGGGACCTAGCTGGCCACTCTATAGGTCCTCTTCGCCCTATCCATTTACCGGGAAATACATTGTTTAACCATTGACGGACTGGAAGCACATGATGGGGGGGAGATCCATCTTGCTGAAAATATAACTCATTTTTGTCAAGAAAGTTGTTGCCATCTCCATCGAGTTGATTTTCAATTGCTTCGGTAATTAACGGATTGATCGTATTTTCTAGCATATTCAAGTATATCTCACCATTCAGACTTCCATTTATAAACAATGGACCAATTACTTGATTTCCTAGTATACCGGCCCATACATTAATTTTTTGGGGATGCTGGGTATGCCCTTCGACAAATACATGATCATTTTCATTGCTCCAATATCTGCAATTATGTTTGTTGACAAAACCATTTAAATAAAAAGTACACTCATCAGTGAAGCAGATATTTTTTAAAAATTCGTTATTGTTATTAATAATTGTAGTCATTTGTTCACAAAACTCAATTCTTCTGTCAAAATCGTCTTCACTTAACTCTTGACATACTTTCATTTTATAGGGATGGAATTTATTAATTTTTGTAATTTTGTGGACAGAGCCTAAGGAAATTCCAGTTGCAGCAGAAATGGTACGTAACGAAGTAGAAGTATTAGGATTCATACCAAAATAACCTATCACTTCAATTTGAGTGGCTTCATTCAAAACTCTTGGCTGTTCATGTTTGAAATTTGCAACAGATCCTGTTTGAGTAAATTTGGCGATTAGATTTAGGACATACCTATGAGGGGTGTTCTTATCTGGGTGCCTTTAGTTAAATATTACAGCAGTTCGTCGAGCACATTGTTTTTCGGCGCCGTAAATTAACACTATTTCAACTTTTTCAGCTAGAGTGTAAACCATTTTTAATATATTGCTTTTTCACACAACTGGTAAGTATGGTAAACAATTGAATAGGTATCATGTCTTTTATTTTCTCTATCAAAAACATTTTGTTGCATTTTTTTCACAAAAAAGTTGAAAGGAATAACAAAACAAACAATTGCAGTTTTTATTTTAATGGTACGAAGCAGCAAACAGATTTTCCTAAATATTTCGACAACTAATCGATCAATAAAAAAAACAAAAGCCGACGTGTAGAGATTAAAAAGACCTTTAAAATGAGGTATAACTCGATACCCCTTCCCATTTAAGATTTTGAAGTTGGCAACTCCCCCTGGCGGGGGGTGAAAGGGGGCGCGTTGCCTTTATGATAAAAAGTTGTCCCCTTCGATATATTTGTTGACTTGTCCCAGGATTTTTTTTAAATACACACATTTCGAGAAAATTAGGGTGGGAAGTCCTGAAATGAACACCCTGTATATAAATGCTGACGTTGCATTTTCTATTTGTATTGTGTTGGTAATTTCAGGGCCTCTAACTCCTACTCTACTGGAAAATAGTCGAATTATTTTTCGGTTCCGAATCTTTTTCTGCCAATTCAGTTTCATCTTTCTTGCTTTCTTTTAATCTCCTTTACTTCTTTTTATATCTTTGCTTGAAATAAAATATTGTTATAGCAAAATAAATAATTATTATTGTCAAGAATATTCCAACTATTATATGTCTTCAAAATAAATTCTGCTTAAATTTAATGAATGATATTTTTGGATATAATTTCGGTAGTATAATTGATTTGCCTCTTCGAATCTGCATATTAGTTGAAAATGTTTCTTCGCCTATTTGAATTCTGGAATTCTAATAAAACAGGCCAACAAAAAAAAATATTTTTTTTTGTGCCCAGGTTTTTTAAGCTGATTTTAGCTATATTTGGGGCGCTGAATCTAAAATTAAAAGTCAGGTTTTCCCTATCAGCTCTAGTTTTTTAGATATTAGTTATATTTAAAAAGGTTACACGCACCTGCTTGCTATTATCCGCTCCCTGTCTTAACTAATGTTATATGTTCTTTTATTTATTATATTGGTCTAGTATTCAATTAGTAATTTTAAAAAACATTATACAATATATGTATTTGTTTACACCTTTATTAAAAAATAATAATAAAAATACTAGGTATTTTTAACAGTAACCCAGTGTTAAACTACACCCCCCGTATCAAAAACTAGGTCTTATTTGCATTTTATTGGGTTCTAAGAAATGACGACAATGGCTTATCAACATGAGCACTGTCGCGTCATACTGGCGTCACTTGCGGCAACAGTTACGGGTTTCGTATTAACCTAAGGTATTAACAGTTGAACTTGAGTTAGTTAGTTTGCAGATTGACGCCGTAGAGAGTAGAACGGAGTTACGAAATATCTTGAGTTTTTTTTGTTATGCTTTTTTATTGACATAAAATGAGTTCCACTGCTGGTTCCAGTAGAAGTTGTGTAAATCACCCTGACGTGTTCTGTTACATATGTGGGGAATTTGCTTTAAAAGAAAACAAGAAAGCTGGTACTGACTTTGTGAAGAGAGCTTATCTTGGATACTTTGGTGTTAAACTTAGTGATCAGAATAAAACCTGGGCACCACATATGGTCTGTAAAACGTGTACTGAACATTTACGACAGTGGACTGCTGGAAAAAGAAAATGTTTGAAATTTGGCGTACCCATGGTTTGGAGGGAACCCAAAAATCACTTTAATGACCGTTCTGCCTAGTAAATCTCAATGGAATTAATCGAAACAACCGTAACAAGTATAATTATTCTGATTTAGAGTCTGCAAGGCGCCCAGTCGCTCATTCAGATGAAGTACCAATCACCACATTTCAACAGCTACCAGAGCTTGGTCAACGTTTTAATCAAAATGAGTTAAGCGACCTCAGCAGAGATCTCAACCTATCAAAGGAAGCTTCTAGATTGAAGGACAAGAATTTACTCGAACAAGGAAGTATGATTACTTTTTACCGCACTAGAGAAAAGGATTTTCTACCTTTTTTTCTCAAGAAGACAATCTTTTATATTACCAGGATGTTAAAGGCCTTCTATAAAAAATGGGACATTGCGACTATTCTCCAAATGAATGGCGCGTATTTATTGATAGCTCACAGCGAAGTTTAAAATGTGTCCTTTTACACAGTGGAAACATATATGGTTCAATACCAATTGATCACTCAACGAAAATGAAACAAGCATACGACACCATTGCTTTGGTATTGACAAAAATAAAGTATACGGAGCATCAATGGGTCATTTGTGTGGACTTAAAAATGGTAAACTTTCTTCTAGGTCAGCAGAGTGGTTTCACCAAATGTCCATGCTTCCTGTGCCTCTGGGATAGCAGAGATGAAACACACCATTGGATTAGAAAAGAGTGGCCTAAGAGATAAAACCTGGAAGTGGGAAAACATTACGTTATTAACGATCCCTTAGTTGAACAGCTAAAAATTTCCCGGCACCAAAACCACGGGTTGACCAGTGTAATAGGATGATTTACTTCTAAATATTGGTCTGAAGTGCATTTGGACAATACTGTGATTACTGAATTTGGAATGATAAAAACTTCATTATTAGTTACTTGATCTATAATAGCCTCTTGCAGGTATGCACCGTTGGCGTAGTAGTACTTGGGAGAATGATCGTCTAATAATTCCATAGCACAATTATCTCTTGATTTGAATTCTTCTCGGGAATAATATTCGTTTTCTAATATTGGACATTCTTATTTCATTAATGTGTCTTCTTCTGTGGCTTTGACCAAGTAACGTTGTGAAGGAATGAATATTTTATGATTTTGAATAATAGTATATAAAATGTAAAGTTCAGCGGGTTTGGATTTGAGTATAGGTACATGAATAGAATAAATTATTTTGGATTTGGAAAAAGTTACTTGTGAACCCAGAAGTAAATAATATGTCAAAATGTGAAATTTGTTCCTCTTTATAAATTATTTTATATTTCTATAATTTCTTGACTGAACTTTGAATAGAATTTAATTTATAAAAGGTAATTTAATTTTCAATATTATCAATTAATGTAATTATACTTTGACAATCCAGATTGATATGTGAAATTGTGCTATACATAGAATTAAAGTTATTATTTTATTTTATATCCATATATGAAATTTTACAAATTTATCTTGAAGTTTTTAGTTGATTTAACCACAAAGTTGTTGAAGATTTTACTTAAAGATATCTGCAAATTAACATGAATTATTTCTTCTTGATTTTGTTGCAAGATATTTATTGCTTTATCATATATTTCTTCATCATCTGAGTCAAGATTGCCAAAAAGCCATTTATTAACTTTACCTACGGTATTTATCAGTACTCTTTTTGATCTGACGTGTTGATAGATATTTTCCGATTTTCTATTTGTTCACTAACTTTTTGTGAGTCTATATACATAGTATAAAAATGTATGTTTCCACTACCATTTTTTAATTTATAATAATAATAATAAAAATGACTTAGTCAAATTCCGCATTAAATTACCTTCTCAATAAAGTGTCACACTTAGTACTATCCCTATTTAAATATTATTCGTAGTAGTGACAGAGGAGAGGAGACGAGAGAAGAGGAGAGGGATGTACGACAGCTAAGGATATGATTAAAATATGTCCTCCTTGAAATAAAAATCGACATTCTCAAAAAAAAAGGTTTTCAAGATATTCAATTTGTTTCCTTTTGAAACAAAACTGACTATGAGATAATTAGTTATTTGAAAATGAGTACGACTCTAGTCCAAATTTAATTATTCTTTCAAATGTTGCATTAATACAAAAAAGAAGATTAATTGGTTTACAAATTAATGTTGCTTACCTTGTTTCAGGATACGAACTCTACTAAACTGAAGTAGTTTCTTAGAAATACGATATTATGAAACTCTTTATTAAAATTGGGCGTAGAACTCGAATATAGAAAAAGATTTGAGGTGTTCTATTTTAAATAACGATGTTGACAGCTACATAACCGAAATTCTTTGAAAATGGTGAATATTTCAAATTTACTCGATATATAAAAATCTCTCAATGTATTTTCACAAACATATTAAATTCAATTTCATTATATACGTCTAACTAAATGTCGTCGTGTAAATCCTTGCAATATATTATGTGTTCGAAAACGTGCTCTGTAATATTGAAGTGCCATTTCACAGAAAAAAACTTTATGAAAATATTTAATGGAATTGGACAATGGGATTCTTTGAGCTTCAACGTCTAACTTGATGTGGATAACAAACAAAAATATAACAATGATATTTTAGTCAATGTTTAGCTATGTATGTTTTTATTCACGTTAAAACTTGATAATCAGACATTTTCTTACTTCAACGGAGAATACTTTTTTAAATGTTATTGAAAACATCGATCCGAAACTACAGCCTATAAGCTATTGCGTTGGCTTAGACATTATTTGTATTTTTCTGTATTGATGAGGTTTCTCCGCTGAGAATGCCTCGCACACCTCACTTGAAGTTAATCAGCCATTTTCTCTTCAGTCTTCTAGAGATGTTTTCCTGTACAAGTGGTTGGAGAAGAGAGTTGTTATTATATTCTAACTTGGTGTGATGTTAATGTCTTTTTTCTTTAATTGCTTCGTGGATGGTTCACATATGAAGATCTTGTTGGGGTATCTGGTTTGTGACGTACCACGGAGCATCAGTCATTGCTCCGAGAATTTTTGACTGGGCTCTTTGTATGTTGGCAATACTGAACTCACCGGCACATCCACACGGCTTTATATCATAGATTCATATGGGCAATTAAAATTAAAATATATTTCACTTGATATTCGTGAAAGCAAATTGTGGTGTGAAGTATCATACACCATTCAAAGGCCTTATATTCCGAAATATTTACGCTTTAGTGTTTTTATAAAAATTACATAGCTTATCTCATCCACTAAAATGATTAAAGGAAAATATGTATGACCTGCAATGGATCGAGACATACAGAAATGGGTTCAATGTATCATCCATGCCAAAAAGTAAAAGTTTCCTGACGTTCCTAAAGGACGTTTTGAACATATGCACATGGTTATCGTTGGACCTCTTAAAATGTTCCAAGGATGTAATTATCTTTTAACAATCGTCGATGGAGCTTCTAGATGAACAGAAGCGTATCTATTACGCGAAAGCATCGTAAACATTTTTTAATATCAATATATACCGCGTTTGGCGTACCACTAAAAATTACTCACGATCAAGGTGGACAATTTGAGTTGCACTTGTTCAAAAGTTTAAGCAAAAAGCTTTGTTTTCAGTCGATTCGAACAACTCCTTATCACCCCCAAGCTATTGGCATGGTTGAACGTTTCCATATAACACTTGAATTGGCCCTTACGGCTAAATTAATTGAAAATGGGAGTTGGAAGAAATATCGTCCTTTTGTATTGTTGGGTCTTAGATACACATTCAAGGAGGATTTGCATTGCTCTGCAGGGGAATTGGTATATGGTCAATCTTTAAATTTTAGATCATTTACGTCAAAATTTTAATCAGATTAGACCAGAGAAACAGTCACAAGGCATAGAGTCAATAAAATATTGGTTTCGCCTGAATTAGAAAAAGCTGATTTCGTTTTTGTTAAAATACCAGGGTTAAAACCTGCACTTTCTCCATATTTTCAAGGCCGTTTTCAAGTCAACAAAAAGGATGAAAATACGTTTACAATTATTAAAAATGGCAAGGAACAAATTGTTAGCATTAATAATTTGAACCCTGCATTCGTTTTATCGGAGGACAATGATACTTTATCAGTTCCTAGAGTTACGGAAAAGAAAGTATCATTTACCTTACATCCGATAGTTCACATTAATTAGTTTCCATTTTATTTTACTATTTTAAAATTATTTTCTAATTTTAATTTTTTTGGAAATTTGCTTATATTTTTTTATATCATTTTTCTTTTAAGCGGGGTAGTAGTGTGGTGAACACACACTATAGGACTCATTTTTGACTTCCCGGTCTTTTAACCTATCATTTTTAAAACTGACATATTAGTTGTGTTCGTTTGTATCAATCCCGCGACCGTTTTCAAATGTCAAATGAAGTGGATGACAGTTCATTATATCTGACAAGCATCCGCCAGACGAGGTGTTTGAGTGTTAGTTTTGTTGGTGCGTTTTCAAGTGTAGATCGACGCTAGAACTACGGAAAAAAACAATGATGACAAATGGTCGATTGTCCGGCGAAGTCTCATAGAAACAAGAAGAAAAAATAATAATTATGAAATCAACAACGATGTTTTTCACACTTATATGTAATTTTAAAATCTTTAACGTCAATATATATATATTTATACCGAATTATATCAACGATTCCCATGGAAACCGATGAGTCGCTGTTTCAACGTATAAGACGAAGACCCCGTAATAAGCATAATTATTATATATATGAAATTACTTGTTGTAAATAAAAGTCAGTGACTTACTAGATTTTACATTGTTTTATCATAGTTTGTAGAATTATTATTTTGTAAAACCAACGTTTTTAAAAACAATATTTCGAGTTATTAATTTGAAAGTGGCGCAGTCACTAGGATATTCAGAATTGATACATATCGAACGCGTCGAGTTTCATTTTAACGATTGACTGAATATCGGAATCTACGTACTTAGTTATTTTGTGCATGTGGAAGTTTAGAGTTGCTCTTAAACCGTAAGAAAACCCAGTGTATCGCACTCCGAAACGATCCCGATCAGGAAGAAGTCCATCAACGGGAATTGGAACGACAATAGTCCAATTTTGCAGAGATTCATCTGAGTAAGTCACAAATTGCCGAACCGGAGTATATCAGTATAGGAATGCTTGAAATATATCTTCTATTATTATTGTTAGTACAATCAATTTTATGTCTGAAGTTAAACATTCTTTAAAGTTTAAAATTATAACATTCAACTGACTCACTAATTTTAAATCGAAGTTCAACAAACAATAATAATTTAATCATGGCCGAATTTAGACCAGAATATCTAAAATATGTGCAGATTTCGATGACAATCCAAATGATTTGAACAGATATCTAGTGTTAATCATTAATTGATTTATTTTACAGAATATACACACCAAATTGTTTCCAAAATGTGTACTTAGTGAATTGTCTAATATATAAATTAAATAGTAATGCAAAATTAGTCGTAAATATACAAAATGTATCTACTTGGAACGAGTTAAGAGATATTTTAACGAGAAATTTAGCAGATCAGAGAGACGAAACTTGTCTAAATAGGGATTCAGTAATGATGAGATAACAATCAAATGAAAAGCCACGGCAATTCTATGATAGAGAATTTTAAGAAAAAATTCATATAACAATGTAGTTTGATCGACATTTTTATCAGGACTTAAATAACCGTTAGGTACAACTATTAGATCCATGAAACCAAATAATTTGGCCGAAGCCTTACAATGTTTTAAAAGATGACGAGGTACACTATTTCCAAAATTTCAATCATAGAAAAAATATAAAGCAAACGCAATACTCTGGTAAACCTTTTGTAGAACGACAAAATTTTAACAGTTTTCCAGTTCAATTTAATACTCATACACCTAATAATTTCTTTAGAGCACAGATATCATTTCCATCTCAACCCATACCTGTTTGCCCTATAATTCCAAGTCCTCGAACCCTAACAGACCCATGATGAATTCAGAGCAAATCGAAATTTGAATTTACCAAAACCAACACCCAAGAAATACAGTAAAGAATCACCCAATGAGTTCACCTATTAGAAATTCATCCTCAGATCCTTCAAATAAAAATAATTTCCAAAATTCTCGACCACAAAACAATTTTATAGCCGAGGAATTATTTAATGCTGAAAAACAAAACAATAATGATTGTTACGATTCCTCAAATCAAAATTCTACAAATTTTCACGAAATGCCTCAGAATTTAGAGAAAACATAACCAGCGAGTCAAATCCATTAAATTCAAGTAATTGTAGTGAGTTTGCCTTATATAATATTTCCCGAGTATAATATCAAACTTTTAATAGATTCTGGATCATCAAAATCCTTCATAGATCCCGAAAATGCATTTGTATATTTTTCAGGTAACCTAAATCATGACCGATTTACAGTGAAATCACTATTTCAAGAATATGGTTACTAACTCCAGATAGTTAAATTTAATTTAATTTTCATAAACCTCAGAAAGACATAAACTCTATTACTATCGAACCTAGAACTGAAAAGGTTATCAAAATAAAACCAAGTACACACCAAAAATCTCATGGCTGTGAAATACCAGAGTCGTTAACAATCGCAAGAAACGGAGAAGCAATTACTACCATTTTAAATTTCACAACAAATTCAGTGAAATTGAGTTTTTCAGAACCGCTTCCTGTCGAAAAATTTGATAACAATGCTTTTAAAAATTTCGAATTAAATAACCTAGAAGAGACTTCTACACAAACTTAAGATTTAAGTAATATTAGAACAGATCACTCAAATGATGAGTAAAAATCCAAAATACTTAAACTTTGTGCCGAGTATTCTGAAATATTTTATAATAAAAACACACCACTTACTTTTACGAATAATATTAAACATGAAATACGAACCACTGACGAGATTCCTGTTTACACTAAATCGATAATGAAGTAGGCAAACAAATTCAGAAATTTCTGGCTACATAAAATTACCAGCCAAGCTCAAGTGCTTCGTTGTTTCAATTTGGATGGTTCCAATCTGAATGGTTCCAATCTGTTGGCACCCAAAAAACAAAATGCTTCCGGGATGCTTCGTATAGTAATAGACTATAAACGTTTTAACGAAAAAACCATTGACGACAAGTACCCACTTCCAAATATAACGGACTTATTAGACAAGTTAGGTAGATGGCAATATTTTACAACTTTGGATCTAGCTTCAGGTTTTCATCAGCTAGAAATGGCTGAAAGATATATAAAGAAAACAGCTTTCAGCACCGAATCCGGATACTGGGAGTTTCTCCGGATGCCTTTCGGTTTGAAAAATGCTCTAGCTACCTTCCATCGAGCAATGGACAATATACTACGAGTCGAACAAAATTAAAAATGGCTTGTATACCTTGACAATATAACCGTTTTTGCCACTTCATTACAGGAGCATATAGAGAGACTAAAATGTATATTTGATCGACGAATCTAATTTCAAGATTCAATTAGATAATTCGCAATTCCTGAGAAAAGAAGTCGCTTATCTTGGGCACGTAGTCACCCCCTCTAGAGTGAAATGCAACCCAGATAAAGTAAAAGCCATCAAATATTACCCTATACCCAAAACTAGTAAACAAATCAAAGGATTTTTGGGACTGATGGGATATTATAGACGTTTTATAAAATACTTTGCATACTTGACAAAACCACTAAAAAAATGCCTACAAAAGGGCGCGACAATCGAACACACTGACGAATTTTATCATGCTTCGAAACATGCAAAATTATTCCGACCAATGACCAAATTCTCTAGTATCCCGACTTCACGAAACCTTTCAATTTGACCATAAACGCCAGTAATGTAGCACTCGGAGCAGTGCTTTCCGAAGGTCCTATTGGAAAAGATCTTCCAATCGCTTGCGCATCACAAACCCTTAACGACTTCGAACGCAATTATGATACCACAGAAAAAAAACTTTTGGCCATTGTTTGAGCCACCAAAAATTTACGACCTTATTTATATGGCAAAAAATTTACCATTGTTTGTGACCAATAGTTTTTTTCTCTAAAAGACCCAAATCCTAAACTCATTAGATGGTGAATTAAATGAGATGAACCTGATTATAAAATTGTATATAAACGTGGACGCCTTAATACTAATGCGGATGCATTATCTAGAATAGAAATTAATACTAAAGAAACAAATGAAATTCTTAATGATAAACATTTTTGGAAAAACGTTGACGATATTTTGAGCCCCGATATAAATTTTAGCAATGAACCAATTCCGTCACAATCACAACGAAGTATTAATAACTTTCACCATTTACAGGTGAAAATAAACTAAAAATTCCGATAACAGAAGTAACTAAAGACGAAAACCCGGACCTAGACATTATATCCTTTATAGTAAATCCCTAGACAATGAAATTGTGACAACAATGCTGACTCTGCATAACAGCAGATAACACCTGATCATCAAAATGAACTCAACAACGGAAGAATTAACGTAGACGAAAACAAGTATCTTACAATTCATTCTAATACTGAAGAAAATCCGGTAATATGTATCCCTATCGCAAAATGTGCAGTTGACAAAATCGAATTATAATTAGTTCCGTTTTACATTCTCCAGCAAAACCTAAAGTTTATTTGAGAAAAAGAAGCAAATAACTGCAAATATTTAAAAACCCCGTTATCAATTTTATTGAAGAATTTATTTCACCAAGTATTGATTATCACGTTTATTTCGAAAGCCCCGAATTGTACGAACCATTTTTGACAATATTACAAAAATATTTCAGATCTAATTCAATTCAATTAAAAGGTTGTATCAGAAAATTATTAGATGTAACAGATCAAGAAGAAATCAAAACTATCACGAAGGAAAAACAAATTACCCAGGAGTATATGAAACTTATTTAAGACTAAAAGAAAAATATTATCGGCCTAACCTAAAAGAATCCGTAGCCGATTACGGAGAGTACAAATAATAGAAAAAATATTCAAAAAGCCCTAGTACCAGTTTTCAATATGTTCGCAAGTAGTAAATTTTATGAGGGGATATTAAATTGGCCTATACTTATAAGCAGAAAGATTTCATAGAATCACTCAATTAGTTAATGTCTATGAGAAGATGACGAACCCTTAATTGCAGATACATAAATATATGAGTGGTTTGTTGTTTGAATGAAATTGAGAGATCATGGACTGAACACTTGGATTATATTGGAATTTTTGTTGTCTCCGTTAGTCTTTGGAGTTTGTGTTAGAAGTGACTGGGATATTGAAATTTTAAAGCTGCCTGGAATTGAAGTTGATGAAATGTGACTAGGACATTGAAGAAGTGAAAGGTGTCTATATTGACGAGGCAATAGACGTTTGTGGCGGTAGAGGGTGTTGTTGTGATCGCAGGAGAACGAGTTTGGTGGATTTTGGGGTTGTTTTCGGAGATGTAGTTTTCAAACAATACGAACAATCAAGCTAACGAAGAAAGTGAAAATGAAAATCCATAATGTGATAACAGTACCAATAATAAGAAAACTAAAGAAGATGCTTAGGTCGTAATTTCCAGTCTCGGAATAATACTTTCGAAATTTGGTATTTATTGTTATATTTAACATTTTTTGGGCGTATATCAAAATCGACATCTCCATTAAATTAAAAATAAATTATTTCATGACAACAGGATGCGAATAAGATCACGATACAAAATATTTTAAGTCTTAACATATTCCCCCCTCTCCTCCCCCTGCTTGAGAAGTTGAATAACCCTCAAGATAAAAACGGCTAAACTAATTGCAGTCTGTCAATTAGGAATTGGGATTTTAATGTTCATGGTTTATTTTATTAAACACTTAAAACACAGGAATCACATTTTATTTTATACATTGTTCCCTTCATTAGGAATGGGTAGTACATAAATCCTGGACTAGGCTCTTTTGATTGTTCCGTTCGCTTTGTAAATACTTGCTACCCTTGTGAGACTATCACTTCCAGGATGTAGCTACGTTATTTTGCCCAGTTTCCATTTAAAAGGAGGCACATTGTGTTCTTTTATTTGAACTAAAGCACACAGCTTTAGCCCTTGGTGGTTAGATTTTCATTTGGTACGGATATGTAATTCACTGATATACACTTGAGACTATCGTTGCCAAAAGTGTTGTTGCATTTGTTGCAATATCTAGATAATCGAATAATTGAAACTTCTCTCGAAAATCTGGACCCGGTATAGTTGTTAGTGGGGGCCCGATAAGAAAATTGGACGGTGTTAACACCGAAAGATCACTAGGTTGAAATGTCAATGGAGTCATAGGACGTGAATTCAATATCGCCTCGATTTCTGGGAGATAGGTTGTAAGCTCTTCAAATGTTAAAGTTACATTTTTCTTTATACGTTTCAAATGATCGATTTTATTCCCACTTCCGAAATACCTGCAAAATGAGGTGAGTAGGCAGGAATATACTTCCAAGAAACAGTTCTTGTTTCTTTGTGATAAGAAACAAGAACTGGATTTCCTTGAAGAGTTGGATATTAGAAGACACTTAAGAAATCCACAATATGAAGTCGTCAATGAACAGATAAATCTAGGGAGTTCTCCACTATTAAACTGTCTTCTTAAGTGATAATTGTAAAGATCAGCAGATATTGTTTTCCTGGTTTTCTATATCATTGCACAGTTATACTGATCTTAATTGGAAAAATGATATCCAGGATATCACCATAGGGCTAATAATATCTAAGCTTCAATATTTGTAATATCACATCTTCTTCTTGTTTCTATTAACATATATTAAGTCAACCACAAGGTAGGTCACTTCTTGATCTAGCCAAAAATAACTACTAATCATCAGGTAGGCATCAAATGAAATGAAACTTCTGTCATCCTGACGATGATATTCAGTTATCGAGACAATTGTCAATTTTTTAGAATTTTCAACATTTTTCATTATATTGTGGAATTAACTAAAAACGTTGAGTTTCATTTAAAACACTAATAGACATATATATGTTTTGCATGATTTGGCTCCGCGTCCCTTACGAGCGTTTATCATGATGGGTCCTTCATAGTCTACACCGGTGACTGTAAAAGGTAATGTAGGGCTTAGTCTTGACTTTGGTAAATTACCCATGATAGGATTATTTTGGTAAGGTTTGACTCTAAAACAGTCCATGTACAGATTTCCTGGCTAAATCACGACCAGAAAGGGGTCAAAATCGATTCCTGATGGAAGCTAGCAACGTAGGCGGAGCATAAAAAATTTAAAATGTTTATATTTGAATGTAAATTTTGTTAAACGATGTTTGTCTGGGAGCAACATTGGATGTTTCTTATCGACCTGAAAAGATACGCTGGTATTCGCCCACCTACACGAATAATATTTTCACTATCCAGAAATGGATTTAAATTAAAGGTACTCGCTTTCTTTGGTACCGGTTTATTTTTTGAAGGAAATATCGTTCCTCAAAGAAGCAGTCAACTGAAACAATCTAACCAGTGTCAAAACGGAAGAACTTAACTCGGATGCTGACAATAGACCATAATTTCGTAGAGAGGGTTTATATCGACAGTTAAAAATGAATCTTTGGCTATGGTTCTTCGTATGATATTGAACATGGAAAATGTGTTAAAAGAAAAATATTCAGTGGGTTTTGATACTAAGAGACTTAATTTTTGTTTCCTAACCTCTGGTTCGTTTTCTGGAGTTTTTACTTCTTAGATAGGCCCATCTGTCTCGGCTTTTGATAGCCACAGGGTACCAGACCACCAGAAGAAGTCAATAAAGTTTTTGGTAGAACTTATCTAGATAAGAGGGCGGCAGGAAGGTCCTTGGATTTAACATGAGACCATTCTCTTGGGTTAGTATAAGACTGAATTTGTGAGACTCTGTTTTGCACAAAAGATTGTAGTAAATTTGGTTGTGACTTAACCCAACATAATACTTTGGAGTCCTAGCGACTACCGAATTAAATCTGTTAGTTGACCCAGTCGAGGAATGATTTCAAAGGCGCAAACCTTGATTTTTCACATAAAAGTTTTACATAAACTTCCCCTTTAATGGTAATGCTTCGCCCTATAAGCTTCTAGAGACGCATAACAGAGCCCATGATGTTCAATGACGGTTGGGTTAGCACAAATAGTTATTCTAGGTATATAACAGTCATTCAAGTCTATTAACTTTTGCATAAAATTAACCCACCTTGTATATAATTCGGAAGGTAATGACTAATCCCAATTGGGTATTATCATCCATAATTGTTGCAAAATAATTTTTTCTACAAAGATACATGGAGCTAGGAGACCTAAAAGGTAAAAAATCTGCGAAATATCTCACAGAACAGACCTTTCGGTTACGGTTTGATCTTGTTTATTTGCCCCTTTGTTATATTTTAAGGTATCATTTTCACCATCCCAGTACAATCCCAAAGTTTTCATACCTTCGCCATTTCCAAGTTTTTGTAATGGCTTGGATATACTGTAAAATATATTTACTATTAGACCCATTTCTGAAGTTAGAAACAACTACCAGAAAAAATAGTTAAAACTTTGTCAATTAATGTTTGTACACATTGAACAGAATCAGAACCTGTCAAGATGTCAGCCACGTAAAAATCCAAAGCTACAACTTTCGATGCTTTCGGAAACTTTTAGAGTTTTTTAATTATAAGTCATTTGAACATCGTATCGCTAATCACGGTGCAGTGCAGTTCCATATGTGACACGATTTAGTTCAAACACCTTAGTCTCATCAGTGGGTTCTCGACGCCAGACAACTCTTTGCAACGACCTTTGATCAGGTTGGGTTAGAATCTGTCAGTACATTTTAATTAGAGCTGTACAGAAAGCTATTTTATGTTGCATAAAGCTCAAAAGTACGGAAATAAGAGGATCTTGTATTTTTGGTTCTACACATTGAATATACCTCCTAGTTCGACAGTAACCATCAAATACCACTCTCGATTTAGTGGTTCGATTCTTTTCATTCAAGGCCCCATGATTTGATCAATAAATATTCAATATTGGGCTTGTTTTCTGGGATCACTTCGCACATGTGATCTAATTGAGAATTCATCTAGGAAATTAACAAAAAAAGATTTCAATGTTTTTAAACGGCTTTCGAAAGAATGTAAGCGCCTTAAAGCTATTGACTTGGATTCGCCTAAAGATATGGAGAACCCTTAAGACCCTGCTGAAACGGTTCCTCTGTTTCCCAAAAAATTATGCAATTCATTATCAGCAGATGTAGTAAAATTGTTGGATAAAGAATGTTCATTACTATGGCCTAAAACCGCCCAATCAAAAACAGTTTTTTGAAGCTTAGGTAAACATTTGCCTAACCGAATAGATATGTCTAAAGGTTGACTTGGAAGACAATCATTAATTTTTGGAACAACTGAACACATCAGATTTGTTCCAAATGAGTTTTTCAACGATTGATGGTTGAAGTAACTAAGTTGATTCCTACAACTAAAATACTTACTTCAGAAGTTTGAATGCCTAAACGTTCACAAGCAGTTTTGATTTTAAAATTACTTTGAGAGGCTAAATGTAATAAAATCCTACATATTTGGTTTTTTCCCTTACAATCAGTAATAGATAGTAACGCTTTAGATAATAATACCCCTACCCACTGCACTCCGTACTTGTTTAACTAACAGTAGGCTGGTTTTCACCTAGACTGAAAATTCCGTGATTAGGTTGATCTAATTGATTAGATTGTATAGGTTGTAATTTTTGCACGGGCCTGCAAAGCAAAATTTCAGTGTATGATTAATGTGCAAGGAATTTTAACAAAGTTAAACTTTTTTAATAAATTCGATTTTTTTATCAATACAAAGGTTTAAAAATTCAGGACATGACTGAATAAAATGATTTGATTTCTTACAATAGTCACACAGAACCTTTTTATAGTTACTAGGTCGATTTTAAGAATTGCCCGCAACATTATTTTAGTCAGAACTGTTTTTTTTATTTTGAATTTTGTGATTCAACAAAATCACAATAGGTTTTTATTCTTGCATTTTTACTATTCTTAGTTGACGTGAGTATTTCTAAAAGATCAATCTTATTTTTTATAAATATTTTCAGATCATCTAAGCTTAGAGATGCATTGTTTTTATCCCCTAGTTGAACCTTGTGCTCTTCCCACTCTCGAGCTTTATTCTTGTCTAATGTATTGCTAATAATGTGAATTAAAAGAGTATCCCAGTATTCTGAAGGTTGAGTTAAAGCTTGCAATAACCTAAAATGCTGGTGGAATGAGAAACTGTCAAACCTCAGAAAAGAGGTCCGTCGGCTCTTCAATAGAGCCAAACGTGACGGCAATTGGCAGAGGTAGACTGAGAAACTTACTCAGTACAATAAAGGGATTAGGAAGGCCAAAAGGCTTAATTTTCAAGCCTTTTGCGAAAAGATCACTTCCACTCACAAAGCGGCCAGACTACAAAAGGTCATGACAAATGGGGGAACTAACCCCTCAATGTCGCTGAAAAATCCAGACGGATCATACACGGAAGGTGAACAGGAACGATCGATTCTTCTTCTTAGAACCCACTTCCCATTTAGTGAACCAGCAACAAGCACCGAAATAGCAATGAGCTACACCAAAACATCTCGCAAGGAAGATTGGGACATTGCTAAGAAAATATTTACCAGACAACGGTTAGAATGGGCAATAAGTACCTTTCAACCACATAAATCACCAAGAGTGGATGGAATGTTTCCAGCACTCCTACAGCAAGGGATAGAGGAGATTCTTCCTCGCCTGCTGAAGATTACAAGAAGCAGTCTAGCAGTGGGTCTAATACCTAGAAAATGGAGAAGGGCAAGGGTAACCTTCATACCAAAAATAGGGAAAAAAATGGGACTAATCCCCAATCTTTTAGACCCATCTGTATAACATTGTTTCTACTCAAATCGATGGAGAAAGTAGTGGATAACTACATAAGAACAGAGAATCTGGAGAATATATCACTTCATAAATGTCAGCATGCCTACAGAGCGGGTCGATCAACTGAGACGGCTCTGTATCAGCTGACCGAAGTCATCCAGAGAACTCTGAACAACGAAGAAATCGCAATGTGCGCATTCCTGGATATATCGGGGGCCTTTGACAACACAACTCACGTGTCTGTCAAAGAAGCACTAAAAAAGCGAGGAGTGAATGAAACCATTGTAAAATGGATGTATGAGTTGTTGACAATGAGGATAGCTGAAACACAGGTGGGGAATCAAACCACTTCAGTTAAAGCCCCTCGGGGGACACCTCAAGGGGGACTAATATCTCCCCTTCTATGGAGCCTCGTAGTAGATGAGTTGCTCTACAGGCTAACGGAGCTTGGCTTCGAATGTATGGGCTACGCCGATGACATTGTTTTAATAGTCAGAGGCAAGTTCGAGGGCACCTTGTGTGATTTATTACAAAACCGCCTCAGAATCATTGAGAAATGGTGCTTGTCAGTGGGGCTAAACATTAACCCAAGCAAGACCATAGTAAATCCATTTATCCGGAAAATAACACTTCCAGCCATGAAACCCATATCCTTAAACGGGGAAATCATAGAATGGAAATCAGAGGTTAAATATCTAGGGATAACCCTAGACAGTAAGCTTCTGTGGAATAAGCATGTTGAAATAACTGCTAGTAAAGCAATGAGCTTTGATGGCATGCAGAAATCTAGCTGGTAAGAGGTGAGGCTGTAACCCAAAAATACTGCGATGGATGTACGTCATGATTGTGAGAACAGCAATTACGTGAGGGGCAATAGTTTGACACACAAAAGCAAGTCAGTACAGCACGAGGAAGACCCTCGACAAAGTTCAAAGGCTTGCATGTGTGTGCATCACTGGAGCTATGAGAAAGTGTCCAACTAGGGCACTTGAGACAATTACAGATGCCACACCTCTACAGATCTCACACCTCTACATCTGGTGATAGAAAGATCTGCCCAAGAGGCAATTCTTAGAATATTTAAGGAAGGTTCAGGCAATGAGAGTATTAAAAATCAGGGAACTTGGTACTCTCTGATAAGACACATCTCATTAGCGAATCTTCCCAGTGACGAAATGATCAGGAAAGTAAGCATCGAAAAGAATTCCACCACGATGCTAAATACGAGGAGAGACTGGGAATGAGAATACACCACCCAAACTCTCAAAGAAAACACCATTAGATGGTATACGGATGGTTCAAAAACCACCATTGGCACAGGCGCTGGATTATTTGGGCCTGGCACCAAATACTCATTATCGTTAGGCTCCTTCCCGAGCGTCTTTCAGGAAGAAATACTTGCGATCGAAAGATGCGTGGAAATGAACCTAGAAAGAAATTACCAGAAACGTGACATATCGATCCATTTTGATAGTCAAAAACAGCTATCAATGCATTGAGCTCCCATATTATTGACTCAAAGTTGGCATGGGAGTGCAAAAGAAAACTTGATGAATTAGGCAAGAATAACAGGGTCTCTTTAGTCTGGGTTCCTGGCCATTCGGGAATCACGGGAAATTAAGAGGCCAATACACTTGCCAGGAAAGGAGCACAAATGCCCTTTATTGGTCCGGAGACTTTCTGTGGTGTAGCAAAATGCTCCTGCAAGAAAGAGTTTCGGAAGAAAGAGGAAACCGAAAAAGAAGCACTCTGGCGGTGCCTTCCCGGGTTAGAAAAGTTCCTGGGGAACTTTGACACTGCTAGATCCAAAAAATATTTGGACCTCAGTAAATATAAGCTACATCTCCTCACGGGCTTTCTTACAGGACACTGCCGTCTTAGGTAGCACTTAATGAGAATAGGTCTAGCAGAGATTGACGAGTGTAGATTCTGTGGAGAGGAGGATGAAACTCCGGATCACCTAGTTCTGCAATGCCTCGCCATTGCAAGCCAACGCAAGAAATGCTTCGGACAAGAAACTTGTAAGAGTGAGGACCTAACCATGTTGACGCCGTCCCAAATACCAGAGTTCATTAGAACCTTGGAACTGGAAGGCGAGCTGTAGTAGTAACGAGACCAGCTCTGATAGAGGGGGCACAATAAACCTTTGGTTTCAGTGCACTGTAGCCCCGTTAAAATCTAATCTAATCTAATCTAAAGCTTGCAATGATCTCAAATTCTGTGACAATGCGTCCAATATACTCCGTAAATCAGCAGCTGATTCTTGGTGTAAGTTTGGGATATTGAAATTTAATTTCACATGATTATGAATTAGTAAATTATTATTATTGTGTCTTTTTACTAACGTATCCCAAGCCACAGTATAACTTGCTGCCGAAAATTCTAATGAGCGAATGACTTGAGCGGCTCTGCCCTCTAACGATGCTCTCAAATAGTGATATTTTTGAATTTCATTAATAGCCTGATTAAAATGTATAAGCGAAACAAATGTGTCGTAGAACTCAAGGTGCCATATTGGCTGAAGAATTTGGGTAATTGAATCTGGGGTAATTTAATATTACTTAACTGCCCTCCTGAATGAAATCTACTAACTCAATTAAGTTTCAACAAGAACATATATGGTCGTAATGCACTCCTAATGCACCAATATGCTCCATGTCACGACCGTTTTACCATAACACAGTTTGGAGAAAGTTTCTGCCTTAGTTTAGTGGAATGCGTCTTCGTAGTAGCCGGTTCTGGACAAAAATAAATACTCCGTAATCTCGTTAACAATCCAGTAATATTTAATAAACTTTAACTGACGTCAAAAATATATACAGATGAAACAATGAATGGGGACAAGCCTTTCAGTATGAACTCAGAATTAAAGAACAATCTTACTTTTATTCTCCTTAGTTTACACTATGAAAAATAACTTATCTTGAACTTTAACTTTATACAAAATAATGCACTTTGCAGGAAAGTAGGAATGTATTAATTTCTATAAAAACTTAAACACTTAGGTCTTAACTGGGAGACCGTTCTGGTTGGAAAAATTGGTCGACACTGACACTGGCATTTATTTATTTATAAAACTAAAACAAGTTCTGTAGAGACAAGCCCGGCCTATTTAATTTTAAATAAAATAATTGTCCGGACGTGTTCTGAACACTATACATGAAAATACAAATTGTTGAACGTGTGGTTTCAACACTCCATGAATGATTTTCTTTGCACCACATTCCCCGAAAGACTACAGCTATTTGGTTATGGGGGGGGGGGCATTAAGTGAATAATTAATTCACTGTTTCTGATATTCTAATATCCTGTTAATGCCTACAATGAATTTATACTTGTAATACATTGTCGTCGGTTACGTTTCCCACTTTACGATATCCTGTTAGAGAAAAAGAGTAATACACTGAATTTGTATGTTTGTTTCTAACACACTGTCGCTTAAGCATATGTGACCAAAGAATATTCATAATACTGTAGGAATTTCAACGTACAAAAAAGACCAACTACTGTTAGTTGTTATCAATATAAATTAAAATATGAAGGAAATGGCCATCAAACTACCTTTTAGTACAGGTATTTAAGTGTGTCAATAGAGATCAAAAATGTCATTAGAATTAGTATGGGTATGTCTTTAAAATTATTGACAAAAACTGAAGGATTTTGAAGAAATTCTTTGAAAAATTAGTTTTTTCGCTTGTTAGGAATACCGTGGTATATTTTTGTTATGTAAAACTTACCACTGTCTGCAGTTTTACTTAGCACTCCATGAAGAAAAAGCAACATTCATAGATGAGACCAACTTTAGTATTATTTTTGTTTAACACAAAAGAAGAAAAATTATTTTCACTATGTTGTTATTCACAACAATGTAATATACCATGGTGGTTAAAAATGTAGATACAATGCATCCACAGTTGACGAGTTACTAGCTTAGACATCAAGTACCTCACATTACTCCTATACTAGAGTTTTACATTATTTATAGTAATTCCTTTTCCTGATGGATTAGGTTTAATCTTGAAATATCAGCGTAGTATGCAGGCAATATTCTCACTATGCCCTACGCCATGCTCATAGTCTTGCAAAGTGTTATTATTTATTGCAAACTAAGCCTCCGTAGGAAAACTAGAAGCTCAATCAACAATGTATTGACTACACTCAGGGATCACAGTCCGACATCTGTCCAGACAACGATTCCAGGGCGTCACTGTCGAATTATAGGTTAATACCACCATAAACTTTACACATTCCATGTCTGACACGACCCTTACTCAGCCAGGACAGAAATAAAGTGAAAAGGGTGTCATCCATTATTCAGTCAATGTATGTATTAACAATGATTGGTTACTAGATTTATTTAAGTGCTGTAGCAAAAGTTGACGCGTGGCAGTCAATTTAGATGTTATATACCTAAATCAGAAGTTCCAAAGCACAGTAGATTTGAAGGTGTGCAATATTTGTCTAGTGTAAGTAGGTATGTGTAATATGTTGAGTATATTCTTTTTTGTTGAGAGAGTTAGTATCTAAAATAGTTTCTAACATTTCCAAGCATTATCTTTTATACGATTACAATGTTGTCATAGTTAGGGTGATGCCCAAATGAGATGCTATGTACTGCCAAAAGTTAATATCACTTTTATCTTGTGTTACTCTATCCCCAAGGGCCCTTGCTGTGTGTCTATAATAGACTCTCCCACAATTTACACATGGAATTTTATAGACTACTCCAGCTAAGTGTTTCATCCCTTTGTTTAGTCTTGGTAAATATGTTACCCATTTTAAAGTTGTATTTGTATGTTTCAATTGTTCTTCTTTTTTGAAAACTTTCAAAATTTTAGAGGAAATATCTTCAATATAAGGTAATGTGACATATTTTTTATTTATAACAGAGTTTTCCACTACTTACATGATCAGTATTTGTTAAGTTTGTATGACCCCTGGTTTCTTGTACTCTTCTACTGAATATTAGTTTTTCTATTAGTTTTGGTGGATATGAGTTATTTAGGAATGTTATAAAGTAGTTTTAAATTTTTGTTCACTAGAAAAGGGTGACAAATTTTATGCAATCTGTTTTTAATAGTTAGGACCAGATCAATGTTTATCCTTTCTGTATGGTTAGACATGTAGTTAATAAATATCTCAGAGTTCATTGGTGTTCTATACCAATCAAGAATAACTACATTTTTCTTTGTTCTAATCAGCTTAAGGTCTAAAAACGGGATGTTTTTGTCTACCTCTTTTTCAATGGTGAACTGAAGATGTATATTATGTGAATTAAAAACAATTAAAATAAGTTCTGTTGCGTTTTGTGGCACTCCACAAACTATATCATCTACAAATTTTGTAATAAAAGATAATTGAAAATGTAATTTAAGTATACAAGAATCCAGAAGATCATCCGTTATATATCAAGCTGAGAGGAGAGATGTCAGTTCCCGTAGGTACCTAAAATTTATTTTGAAATGCACAATATATAGTGTCAAAAACGAATTCAGTCAGATCCAAAAACTCTGTTTTTGGAATTGTTGTTAAATTTTGGATAATATTCCATTTTTTCCACCCTATATTTAAGTAACGCTATAGGTATATTACTAAACAGAGAGACTACGTCCAGAGTTATAAGTCTGTGGTTATCAGATATTTTTTTATTAATAATAAATTCTGCAAAATGGAAAGAGTCCCTTATGTAATACTGATTATCTGTATTATAAGTTGTGTGCTTCAAGATTAGTAACTATTTTATTTGTTTTTTGTTAATAAGCAGAAGTAGGATCTCTTGAAAGTCTTTTATAAATAAGTTATAAACCTGGATTTCCTAGAAAAGAGCCGACGTTGCTGAATCCAAGAAGCGTTCCCCTACTTATGACAACGGGAACAAAACCAGTTGCGAACTGACATTTTCATCTTTTTAACTTGTAATTTTCTACTATAACATTTAATTGTTTATTAAGTTAATAAAGTTCCGCTTTCTTAAATTGTTTTATTTTTTTAAAACGACTTTCACGCGAGTGAACATAAAATTGGCGCAGTCAGTAGGATTGTCAAACGGAACGACTACAAAAATCGTGTCAAACCGGTCTATATCAATAGTTTATTGACAATTAACGATCGCGTAAAGTCGTCGAAAAACTCTGTAATTTGTCCAGACAAAGGATCCACATAGCCAAAGTTTGGAGACCCCGTAAGGAGCCAACGTTGCAGAATCCAGTTAATTTTAAAAAGATCCGCCAACTTAAGAGGAAGAAACCGCATCGTTCAACCCCTTTCAGTACTATGCAGATAGATGAAGCCAACCCATTTACTTTGGTAAGCGAATTTTCTTCTCCCATATAATTTTTCTTCATATGTTGATTTATGAGTGATTTTTGATTAATTTTAATAGGATCCCGTTCAGAATTAACTATATGGGACCATATTAAAAAATTGTTAAAATTAACTTTTGGAGATCAAAGAAATCTTGATTATCTCGTTCAAGACTTATTTGCTTTACATCAATTCAAAAACGAAACACTATAATTTTGGCATGGGATGCCAATATTGTAGAAGTTTAGTAGCATCAAAAATAAATGCATCAAATCTTCCACCTCAAGAAAAATGTATTAAACTAGAGAGTTATGATGAGTTAGCATTAATTTATTAGTGGGCTCAGCGGCCAGTTACAAAATAGAAGAGGCAATGTCTTTAGTAGTCGAAGAAGGAAAATTCTTGTACAGTACACGTAAAACTAATTATTTAAACTCACAAAATTTTAGACCAGTTCAGAGAATGGCACCATCAAATTCCCGAATAAATAATTTGTCAACTTCAAGACCATCTCAACCTCCTAATTGACAGTATTCTTCCAATTTTAACCGAAACGTTAACAACTATAATTCAAATCAAAATAATAATAATAATAATTTCCGCCATCCTAATAATAACAATCATCCAAATAATTATAATTATAATCAAAGATCTTTCTATGTTCCTCAAAATCAATCACCTCAAAATACTCAATACTCAAAATACTTATTCAAATTATCATAATAGGAATAGGTATTATCCAGAGCCAATGGATATGTCATCTGGTAATACACGTATAAAAAATCATAATTTTTGTGAATATTCTAACGAATTCCAATATCCTGAAAATTTGAATTCTTCAAATCATGAATTCACTGGAAATAATAACTGTTCTCACACTCAGATTTCCCAGAAAACATATGATAATCATAATCCTTATCTAGAACAAGAAAGCAACGTGATAAATGCACCTGCTATACACTCTCAGCGTCCCACACAGGATTCAACTTACAATTCTGATAACGCAGATATAAATTTTCGCGTGGGTATGGAAGACAAGAACATAACATAATTAATATCAACTTACTAAAATCCAATCTTCCTTATATTTCTATTCCCGAACTAAATACTAATTTTCTAATAGATACCGGTAGTAGTAGAAGTTTAATTGATCCTAACTTAGCTTATCGATTTTTTAGAGATTACATTTTATACGAAGATTTTAGCATTCAAACAGCTCATAGTATCAGTTTTCATAATGAAGTCATTGAAATTCTACTTTTCGATATTTTTAAAGTTAAGGAAAAGCACAAATTTTATCTTTTCAAATTTAGTAAGACATATAACGGACTTATAGGTATTGACTTACTTAAACAACTATGTGCAAAAGTTGAATTATGTAAAAAATTGATTATTACACCTAAAACTGAAATTCCAATAAATTTTGATAGTGAAGGAAATAGCTATACAAAGAAATTGATAAAAATAGATAATTATCAAATTAGTATACCGGAATGAACCACTAAAATTGTCAAATTACCAGTAAATATAGAGAATGGTTTAGGATTCATGAAATATATCAAATTTGATACACAATCAGAATGTCCTCAAGCTCTTGTAAATATAGAAAATTACTTTGCGATACATCTATTACAAAATTCAGCTGTGAACCGAGAGTAATTACGGTTACCAGTCGATTTATTATAGAAACATTAGATCTTACAGAAATAAGTTAGAAGAATCAAATGAAATGTTTACGGATAGCCACGATAAACTATTAAAAGATAATTTAAAGCAAATTCGATTGAATCACTGTAACTCGGAGGAAAGACAAAATATACAGGATCTATGTTATGAATACAGAGATATATTTTATTGTGACCAAATTCCTCTTTCATTTACAAATACCGTAAAACATAAAATTAAACTAAAAGACAATACTCCTGTTTACACTAAAACATACAGATATCCCGAAATTTACAAAAAATCTCAAATCGACAATATATGTTATTACAAGGTTATTGACTATCGAAAGTTGAATGAAAAGACAGTCGATGACAAGTATCCACCACCTTTCATTAGTACAATTCTTGACCAATTAGGAAGAAGTCGATATTTTACTACCCTTGATTTAGCTAACTGTTTTTATCAAATACAAATGTATGAAAATGATATCCAATATCCATAAAACAGCGTTTTGCGCCGAAAATTAACATTATGAATTTGTTCGAATGCCCATGGGAATGAAAAATTCACCGAGTACCTTCCAGAGAGTTATGGGTAATATACTTAGAGATATACAAAAGGAAACATGTTTAGTTTTTCTAGATGATCCTATTATATATAATACGTCTCTCCAAGAACATATTACTAGACTCAGACAAATTTTTGATAGACTTAGAGACGCTAATTTTAAAATACAATTAGACAAGTCGGAATTTTCACGAAAAGAAGTAAATTATTTAGGACACGTAATAACCCCATCTGGAGTCAAACCAAATCCTGATAAAATTTTAGCTGTAAAAAACTTCCCAATACTGAATTCTACAAAAGGCATTAAAAGATTTCTTGGTTTAATCGGATATTACCGTAAATTTATTAAAGATTTTGCCAAAATCACAAAACCTTTAACAAAATGTTTAAAAAAATGTTCTGAAATTATTCATGATCAAAAATTTGTTAATGCTTTCAATAATTGTAAAGAATTATTAACTAATGCACCTCTTCTTCAATACCCAGATTTCAATGAAGAATTTATATTACCGACAGACGCCTCAAATGTGACTTTAGGCACTATTTTATCTCAAAGACCTATTGGTTCAGGCAAACATACCTATTGCTTATGCTTCGCGTACCATAAATGATTCAGAGCAAAAATATAGCACTATTCATATGGTCGAAGATTTACAATAGTAACTGATCACCGACCTTTAGTATGGTTTTTTTAAATTACGTGAACCCAATTCCAAATTAGTACGATGGAGACTTAAACTCGAAGAATTTAATTATGACGTAGAATATAAAAAAGGGAAAACAAACACTAATGCAGACGCACTCTCACGAATAACCTTAAACGCACTAGAAAATGAGTCAATTATTAACAATCCCGGAGATATCAATAGTGACACATTACAATATCTTAAACAAATAGCAGAGAATCCTTTGAACGATGCTAATGTACAAAATCAATCAAATATTAATATAGTATCTGATATACAAGTTACACCCCCGGAGTACGACACTGGTAGTAGTACACAACACACAACAACTAATGAAACAACTAACGAAGGAATTAAATTAATGGGGAAAATTATTAATAATAAGGTAAATCAAATTTTAGTTTTTGGACAAATATATCATAAATTAGACGTTAAACAAGAAAATTATGAGCACCATAAAATCATAACTGTAGAAAATAATCACGATTTAATTTTTGAATTTCTGCAAGATTACACTATACAATATAAAGCATTTTGTAAGTACTTCCATACAGAAGGTTTATATAGAAATTTCAATGAAGTCTATTTAAACAAATTTTCAGAGAAAGGTTCTAAATTAATTAGATGTACGCAATTAGTTAATACAGTAAAGGATAAAGATGAACAGATTTTGTTAATAAATAATCACGAGAGTAAAAGTAACCACCGAGGTATTTCTGAAACTATTGAACATTTAAAAAGAAACTATTATTGGATAGGATTAAGAGACTTAGTCACAAACTATATAAATGCATGCGATATTTGCCAAAAAACCAAATACGCTAGGAAAAATCCATACTCGTCGTTAATGCTTACCGAGACAGCTTCAAAACCATTTCAAATTTTTCATATTGATCTTTACTTTTTTGATAACAAAATATTTTTAACATTAGTTGACTCTTTTACAAAATTTGCTCAAGCATATGAGGTAATAGCTAAAACCGCAATTCATATTAGTAACGCTTTGACTAAATATTTTCCTTCATTTGGCGTACCATAAAAATTGATTTTGGACAATGGTACCGAATTTAACAACGAAGTAGTCCAAGAAATTTTAAAATTGCGTAAAATAAAAATATATTTTACCACTATAGGCCATCATGAAGGAAATGCTATTGTTGAACGTTTTCACTCTTTAATAATAGAACACCCTAGAATACTTAGAGAAATGTATCCTAAAGAAAATGATAATCTCATGAACTATGCTATTTTAGGTTATAACAGTAGTATTCATGGTGCTACTAACTACACGTCTTTCGAGCTAACTTTTGCGCACACGAACTCCAGAAATCCCAATAAAATATTTTTAGCAACAATCTTTTATTCAGACTATGCCGAAAATCATAAAAATAACTTAGAACATGTATATGATAAAGTTAAAGAAGCACTTGAATAAAAAAAATCAAAAGTAGTTTCAAAGCATAACGTTAACGGAGACAAAAATGAACAATTTCAAGTAGATCAAATAGTTTATAAGAGAAATCCTCAATATAGATGTGAGAAAGACAATAAATGTTTAGTTCCATTTAAGATAAATAGTTTATTAGATAGGAATAGAGTAGAGATAATGAATACTAGAAATCATAAGAAGGAAATAATTCATATAAAAGAATTAAGGTTGCAGGTTCTTCGCTGCCATCAACTTCGGAAGTTATGGACTAACATATCCAACCTTTCATAATGTAAACAATAACCCTGGCATATTACCGCTTAAATTGGGGAGCAGTTAAAATATCGTTAACTTTTGGTCATTTGTAAAAACTTTTGATGCATCAAAAATAATCAGTGAATTTAAATCATTACAAGCTAAGCATAATAAACTAGAAAGCATGTTTTTCAGTAAAATTTCTAATATTTCCAATATTTCGGATTTTGATGAAATTTCAAGTAAATTTCAATTAGTTAATATAATCGGAAATAAGATCATTGTTGAAATCAATCAATTATTCCCTACAATTGATCAGCAATTCGGTATAATAAACGGTTTAGGTTCAATAATAAAATTAATAACAGGAAATCTAGATAGCAGTGACGCCGAAAAATACGATCAAGCTATCGAAGCCCTTTCAACAAACCAAAATAAATGAGATCATTAGTGAATAAACAAGTTACTATCATACAGAAATCAATTGATATTTTTAATAAAAGCCCTCAGTCCTAACGAGTATTCAAAGAGCATTAGAATCTAAAATTTCATATAATTGAAACGCACGGAACAAAACCAACATACTTTCGAGTATTATTATATAAAAGATGTTTAGTATGAAATAGCCATTTTGAATCAAAATATATACGATTTATTAGAGAGGACTGAAACAGCCATAACATTTTCTGAATTAAATACGTTCCACAATTCAATAATGGATCCGAAAGATCTCTTGAAGCACTTAAAACTTATTAATACAGATTTATCAAATTCCAAATTGAAATTCGAAGCAATTACAGAAAATATTATCAATTTCAAAAAGGTAATACTAATTAAAAGTTACTGTAAAATGAATAAAATAATATATATAATAGAAATATCAATTGTAGATATCAAGAATTACGATTTATATCAACTTTTTCCTTTACCCACTCCAGAAGACAATCTTTTTCATATAATTATACCAAATTCCAAATTCCTCATCCTCAATGAGCAAAATTTCATGCCTGTCAAGAAATTAGCGATCAAGAATTCATCTGCCATGAGTCGTCACCAATAGCTATTCAAGAAGAAGATGCCACTTGTGAAGTGCAAATGTTAAAATTTTCCAAAAATTTAAGTAATTATCATGTTATTCCAGCTAGTATCAGAGAAGTCAGTATTCAAAAACTTCAATCAAATAAATGGGCTGTCGTTTCTCCTCAAGTTACAATGGCTGAACAAATGTGCGGTAGTCATAAAGAGAAAGTACCATTAACATTTATTGTACAGTTAGGAAAAAACTGTGTAGTTAAGATAGAAAACGTAGTTTTCCGAAGTAATAGACTTGATAAAAGTGAATTAAAATTAATCGAATTTTCAAAACTTACCATTAAAAATGTTATGAATAAATAACCAGTGAAATTTGACTCTCTTGAATTAGAAAATGTTAGATTGGATAGACTTAATAATATAAAAGACTCTTTAGATATTCAAAGTGAAAATTTAACCTAACCATTCCAAATTCAGTACACTTTAATAACATTAGTGTATGGACAATATTTTTATATGTATTAATTGTTTTTATTGGACTTTATTTTATTTATTACTGCTACTGTTGATATTATAATAGGAAAACTAGAGAACCAGCTACAAGGGATGAAGAAGTACCGAATCTGCCTGTTAAACCCCGGATTCTCCTCTAAGGGTGGAGGAGTTATAAACCTTGATTTCCTAGAAAAGAGCCGACGTTGCTGAATCCAAGAAGTGTTCCTCCACTTACGACAACGGGAACAAAACCAGTTGCGAGCCGGCATTTTCATCTTTTATCTTGTAATTTTCTACTATAACATTTAATTGATTATTAAGTTAATAAAGTTCCGCTTTCTTAAATTGTTTGATTTTTTTAAAAAACGACTTGTACGCGAGTGTACATAAAATTAATATAAATAAAATAGGTAACACATTCACCAAAACTAAACAAAGAGTTGAAGCACTTAAAAAGCTGCAGTAGTCTAAAAAATTTCATATGTAAATGGTAAGTATATTATGGACATACAGCAAGGGTAACACAACATAAAAGTGATATTAACTTAAATAAAATGTCTTGTGCATTGGCAGTACATAGCATCTTAACTGAGCATCACCCTAACTTTGACAACATTGAAATCGTACAATATTGACATCAAAGATCATGCTTGGGAATGTTAGAAACCACCTTAGACACTAATTCGTAATATCATATCTACTTTTTTCTATTAACATATATTAATTCAATCACAAGGTAGGTCACACTTCTTGGACTAACCAAAAATAATTAAACGTCAGGTAGGCATCAAATGAAATGTAACTTCTGTCATTCTGACGATGATATTTAGGTAATATCGAAACAATTGTCAATTTTTTAGAATTTTTAACAATTTTTCAATATATTGTGGAGTTAACTAGAAACAATAGGTTTCATTTAAAACACTAATATGACTTGATTCCACAAAATAAGAGTCGAGACAGTTAATTTCATGAATAATGAATGACACCCTATTGGCACCTTTCTTTCTGTCCTGGCTGAGTGAGAGTCGTGTCAGTGATGGAGTGCGGGCGCTTTATGGTACTAAGCTATAATTCGACAGTGACGCCCTGGAATCGTTGTCTGAACAGATGCCGGACTGTGATCCCTGTAGTCAACATAAATATTGTTGATTGAGCTTCTAGCTTTCCTACGAAGGCTGACTTTGGAATAAATAATAACACTTTGCAAATATCTGAGCATGGGATAGGGCATAGTGAGAGTATTGCCTGCATACTGCGCTGAGATTTCAAGGTAAATCCTAATCCATCAGGAAAAGTAGTAACTATCAATGATGGAAAACTATAGTATTGGAACTATTGAGTAATGAGAGAGGTGCTTGACGTCCAAGCTAGTAACTCGCCAACTGTGGATGTGGGAATTCAGTCTAGGCATTGTATCTACATCTTTAACCACCATGGGATATTACAATGATATGAATAACAGCATAATAAAAATAAAATTTCCCTTTTTTACCTTTGTATTGAACAAACATAATACTAAAATTGGTCCCAACTACGGGGTGGTAAGAGCCTCCTAAGTGAAGCTGCAAAGAGGGATAAGTTTTACATAACAAAAATATACCACATAATTCCTACCGAGCAAGAAAACTAATTTTTCCTTAAAGATTATTCAGTTTTTGTCAATAATTTCAAAGACATTTTTATATCTCATACTAATTCAAATGACATTTTTTATCTCTATTGACACACATAAATACCTGTACTAAAAGGTTGTTTGATGGTCGTTTTCTTTTTATTTTAATTTATATCGATAACAACACTAGTTGGTT
The DNA here is from genome assembly GCA_963921935.1 of Galeruca laticollis. Classification (NCBI taxonomy): domain Eukaryota; kingdom Metazoa; phylum Arthropoda; class Insecta; order Coleoptera; family Chrysomelidae; genus Galeruca; species Galeruca laticollis. The sequence continues at coordinate 58,095,491 of OY998177.1, forward strand.
TTCTTGTACGTTGAAATTCCTATAGGAATTCTTTTTCAATTTTCAAAGTCAAAATGTACTAAAAACCTAATGTTAGCTCTTAGTTTTAAAGTTTAAAAGTCATAACTCACCTTACAGTAAGTACCAAATTTGTTATTTATAACATTGAATTATTCAAAATTATATTTTAACCCTTGATAAAGAAAATAAACATTTTCGAAACGATGGGTAGTGAGCATTAGTTTTAATAGCCACCCAGGGAGAGATGTCCAATATAAACAATGTAAGTTCAACTCATTAAAAACTAATTATTTTCACAAAAAAATTGTATTATTCAAAATAAATAATAACTTATGATGAATACAAAAATAAAGTATATCTTTCACATTAAAATTGTTGGTAACGCTGCCCCAAAAATGTCTCAGTTTCCAGATTTCAAAATTAAATTTCTGGCTTAAACATGGATCCGCAAGATTTTTTTCATTATTGTGATATGTAACTTCTACTTCCTAATAGTACAAGTTTTTTATTTGAAATGCATGCATCCATAAAGTCGAACGTACCCTTCACTTGAGTAAAGTATTTTTTCCGCAGCTTGTGTCTTATAATAAGACCTATCTGTAAAAAAATATAAACCCCGGAAGCATACTAAAGTTTAGTCTTATACATTTTTCTACAGACACGAACAATAATTTATTTACATTTTCAAAATAACTTTTATTTAGGTGCGAAGAGCATGCTCCACATTACAAAATATTTATTATTTACCTCATAAAAGTAAAACTGGTCAATTTTCGTTCCATTAGAAACCTGAGTATCGTTCATAAATTCATTTTTCACAGATGCCATTTTTCAAACAGCGGAAAACTATTTTAACGGAACGTTTATTTTTAAACAAGAGACACCCTATAATGTGTTTACCGTTCCGCGTTCGGTGGTTTATGAACACGAAGTAAGGAAAGCGACTGTCGGCAACTTGCTAATTTTTAAAGTTATATATCAGCGGGAAGAGCTTTGACACATGCGCTTATTCCACAATTTTCAACAAAAATTCTGAACTGTTGCGAATGTATCTTAGATAATAGTAATTTACGTTACAATACCGGAAAATAGTATTTTGCAGGTCGACGCATGCAGATTGGAGATTTGAAGAGACCTGCAAAATACTCATTTTCGGTCCCGAGACAGTTTGATGTAAACTTAATTATTTATTTTATCCACAATTACATTATAATTGGACTTTTATTCACTCTTATAAAGCGTATTAACCAATATTTTATCGACGTGTGGAATAAGGTTATTTTGATGATTGACGTTCTCCATCCTAAGGGTACGTGCACAACGGAGCTGTGATACTAGATACTCGCAGCGATGATAGAGGCATTTTAACAGCAGTTAGAGAATATAATAATGTATTTAAATGGGTACGTGCATATCGGAGCCTACGGTAGAGCGATGATGTCCGAAGTTATACGCGCTTATAAATTACGGAATAGATGATACCATTCTTCTGCGAGCTGCAAAGTGGATAGAAGTAAAAATGGATTTAGAATAATTGATTGTTGAGATTTTTAAGAGACTGTTTATGAATCAAGCGCATCCAAATCACCATAATAGATATGTATTGGAAACAATGTGGGAAGAAGTGTCGTTAGCTGTAAATTTTAATAGTAAGTTAATAATATTATTGTTTTAATTATTTAAGAATAAATTGAAAACGAATTCAATGCACCGTTAGCTAACAAATACTCAAAATGAAATAATAGTAAATAAATAAATTAATATTTTAATGTTATTTTTATTATTCTGCTGGAAATAATTATAATAATAACATTATTTTACCCGACAAGGCATGTAAAATATACTTTACCAGACAAGTTAGGTAAAATGCCACTTTTTCTACTCAAATGAGTATGATAAAATATCTTTTTTATATGCGGTAGATTAAAATCAAACTAAAATTAGTTAGCATGACACGAAATTTATTTCGATAATTAAACAAAATATTTTCAATTTTTTTATTCAATAAACTTAATTCGATTTTTACAAACGTATGATTTAAAGGTATCTCGAATACAGTTGGTCGTCCAGTTCGATGATGTCGAAAAGCAGTATCTTGAGGAATGTCTGCAATTTCCTGCAAATTATACATAATGCCCTAGTTATCAATAATGGTATTATGTAAAACACATATTGCTTTTACGAACTTATCAGTGGTTGTCTCACTCGTTTCAATTGCTTTAGCAAAAATACGCCATTTGGCATACAATATTCCAAACGCACATTCAACTGTTTTTCTAGCCTTTATCTAATTATCTAATAAAGGTAATGCTTCATCAGCAATAGACGAATACGGCATGTTAATTTCAGTGTTTGGGAGAGTTCTATCAGCTGGAATATTTAATTTCCTTGCAGGCATCAAACCATGCAAAGCTGAAGACCTAAACGTACCTCCATCACTTTGTTTACCATCCTCCCAACATCAATTATAGAAAATTTGTAATTTGCATCAGCCACTCCTAGTAGTACAATTGAAAAATACTTTTTTTTATTAAAATACATAGTACCTGAGTGATTAGGACAGTTTATACGTATATGTTTTCCATCTGTAACGCCAATGGAATTGGGAAAGTTCCATAATTCATAAAAGTACGTAGCAATTTTAACAAACATATCTTCTGTTGGTATTGTGATATGTATTGGCTGTATTTCCTGCCATAACACTTCTACAGTACTTCACAATTTTTGCTATAGTATAATGTCCCATTCTAAACGAGAACACTAAACTTCTAAAAGATGCTCCAGTTGCTAAATGCCTGAAACGAAATAATAATCTTTATATTTGAAATTAAATCTGATTCACGGTCTTACTTTTGCAGAGGAAACTGCAAAAAATGAATGGAAGTATCTTCGAAATACCTTTAGAAAAGAATTTGCAAAATGTAGAACGTCAGGGTCAGGAGATCCTGGAGGTATTTCAGTTGAATCAAAGTGGCGTTACTTTAAATCATTGCAATTTATAAAATATCAGTGTATTCCTCGAAAATCTACTTCAAATTTACCCTGCACTTCGTCGAGTTCTAATTCACTAGCACCAGTTGAGGAACATGAAGAATTTTCTGATATTGAGGAAAATACTGAAACAAATCTCCCTGATGATGAAGTTAATGGTGAGGTTGAGCAGCCTGATTATACTCCTACTCCACACTCATCAATATTATCCATTAATGAACCTAGAGTTTCATAACTAAAGAGAAAGAGATAAAGTCCGGTAGGTGTAGTAGGATAACAATTGCTACATATGGAAAAAGAGAAGCTAAAATTGATTGAAAACAAAAAGAAGCGGCCTCTTCAAGAAAAGCTTATGGACGAAGGTAGATGTTTTTTTAAAAGCATTTTTTCTCATCTTTAAAAAATGCAGCCACTTAAAAAACTGCAGTTTAGAAGTAAAGTACAATAATTAGTAATGTTATATGTTTACCAACATTCTCAGCAAAGCTCAGCTGCTAGTTCTGTTACTTCTGCAACTAGAAGTAAATTCATCCATACATTTGACTATTGCGAGTGGTAACATAATGAATTTAAATATACGCACTTACCTTTTTTTGTAAAATATAAAATTACTTACCTAAGTGTTATCACTAATTTTTCCTCTTCATTAATTGGGTTCCTGTGGGGGTTTCCCATCTTTTTTTAAGTTTTAATACTATTTCTTCCAGAATATAGTCAAAAGTCAAAGGCTGCATTCGTAAATATTCGAAAAATATTTCGGGATAATTTTTCAACTCTTTATATAAATGATGAAATTCACCTAACTTATGTCTTTGTTTATATAAAGGATGTATCTTATATGTTCTACTTCGGCGTTTACGAGTATTTAAAATATACCATTTTGTCGCTACTGAACACAAATAATCTTCACTATCCGACATTTCCAAAACTACTTACTGAAAACGCTTCACTGTGCACACCCATATTCGCTTATGAAATTCGGCGCTGATAAAATACCGCAATCATCGCTGTGAGTATCTAGTATCACAGCTCCGTTGTGCACGTACCCTAGTTTTCATATTTCATCAGACCGACATATATACGCGTATACGCGTACAATGCCTAACTCCGGCTTCACAGAATTTCGACTGCAGCGTGCGGCATTTCTGTGATTGGTTAATTCTGTATTCGCCTCTCTCCCATCAGAACATCTCGATGCAGGATACATTGAAAGTAACGAATGCACAGCCAATCAGAGCGCCCGAATTTTCTTATACCGAACAGCAACCGAATTGCTATTCAAAGACATTCGTTTTTAACTGAAAATGTGTCTGGTTCCCGCTAATTCTAATTTTAACCGAACATTTTGCATTGGATACTTGAGTTGTTCGCAACTTTTTGGTGCTCTTGTGAAATACATTCTCAAATTCGTTTAATTAATATTGAACAACAGCAATTATTATTGCTAATTAGTTAAATTTACCGTATAATTAATCTTAAAAATTGGTGCTCTAGAAATTATTGTAGTATGGACAAAGACAGGTATGTAATAAAAAACTCTTAGTTACCGTGAAATTGGATTACTTTTTTAGGATTATTTGTCACTATTATTATTAATTATTTTAGGGAGAACGAACTGACTTGTTCAGTATGTCAGGTGAAATATACTTCCACAGGGGTAAAGAATCGGCATATCAAAACATTTCACCCAGAGATAAATTAATGATCAAATAAAATCAATAAAAAAGAAACATATCCTTTGCCCAATATACACAACAAAAGAGTCATTTAATTCAATTAAGCAATTAAATAATATATATCCAGGATATCACCATAGGGCTAATAATATCTAAGGTTCAATATATGTAATATCACATCTTCTTCTTTTTTCTATTAACATATATTAAGTCAATCACAAGGTAGGTCACTTCTTGCTCTAGTCAAAAATAACTACTAAACATCAGGTAGTAACTTCTGTCATTCTGACGATGATATTCAGTTATCGAAACAATTGTCAATTTTTTAGAATTTTCAACATTTTTCATTATATTGTTGAATTAGCTAGAAACGTTGAGTTTCATCTAAAACACTAATATGAGTAGATTCCACGAAGTAAGGGTCGAGACAGTTAATTTAATTAAGTAAACATTTTAATGATACTCACAATATTACTGTTAAAGAATCTGTTTTAAAGTTTAGAAACTTTGAGGAATTTGAATTGCGGCAATCACAGGAAAAGAGGGAAGTAAACTATGTTTGTTCTTCAACCAATACATTAAAAAATGGGAGACGGAGAATTGCATACTACTGCAATAGAAGTGATATAAAAGGTTTTATAATTTTTTTAAATATTATTGGTTAATTATTTCATCTAAATTTTTTAGGACGTAGATGTCAATTGTATAGAGACACATGTAGGACATGATGAGGAATTGAGGGCACAGAGGTTAACAAAGGCTGAAGAAATTAATATTGTGAGACAAATGGCTGGTGGAGTTTCAATAAACAGAATATTACAAAATACGAAGACAATTGAAAATGGAAAATTGGAACGAAGATATCTTATAAAAAGAGTAGATATAGCTTATTTAAACAGAAAATATAATATTGACAAGAAAAGGCATGCAGATGATATTACAGCTACAGCTTTGAAAATTGAAGAATGGAATAGAGGACAAAATTACGCATTTTTATGCAAAAAAATTGGTTTGTACCTCATAACTTTATATCTAAAAATTTACAAAAATTAAAATTACTTTTAAATTGACTACAAAATGTCCTTATTATGCAACAATTTGAAGTGGTTTAAAGTGATAGTAACAAATTTTATGAAATTTAAAAAAATTTCAAGTATTTTAATTATTTTTTAGTAATACATAAATGCTATCCACATCATGTGATTTTAAAGTGTAGCTAACTGTGGTGGTATTAAAGTTGTTATAATGTAGTTTTAATACTAGGAGGTTGTGGTAAATTTGACTTTTAATTATGGTTTAATTTATTAGTATTGTGTATATTGCTTTTTGGGGTGTAGTGTGTAGATTAGTGGTGAAGGAATAAATTTGATTAATTTTAGGTAAAAGTTACGGAAAAGATTTTAATCACACAATTTGCATAGATGGGACTCATGGGACCAACAGAAGGAATTGGTATTTAACAATAGTTTTGATTAAAGATGAATTCAACATAGGTTTTCCAGTGGCATTTTAACTTACTAATAGGCTAGATCAAAAAGTACAGGAATTTTTTTTCAGATCTCTTAGGAGTAGGTTAGGCGAATCAATTGAAGCCAAATATATAATGAGCGATGACGACCCAAAATATTACAATGCGTGGACCAAATGTATGACCACTGGTGGAACCTCCCCCCACCAAGAAGACGTACGTGGCATGTTATTAAAAATTGGAATATTCAAAGAAAATCAAAGATAAAGAACGTAGAAGTTAAGAAGAAGATGAAAGCAGAAATGAGAAGTATATTAAAAGAAACTGATGTTAAGATATTTGAAGAAAAGAGTGGCATTTATTTTAAATATCTAGAAAAAGAGACGGAGAATGATTTTCTTCAGTATTTACAAATGTAGGTAATAATTCAGTATGACAAAAGGCCAATTTAGTTCTTGTCAACATAATGTGCGGTTTTTAGATATTATTTTCAGAGCAACAATAGAATCATGATGTGGATTCATTGTTACCGAATTGAAGCAGGCATAAATACCAACATGGCAATTGTGAGTCTAAATAAATTACTGAAGTACAACCAAATACGTGGCCAACGTAATATTAGGTATATATCAAATGTTCGTTATATAATATGATTATGATATTTTTTTAAGTTTTGGAGTTCGAAAAATTACTGGATTTGTTGGCGGATATTGTAGATGAAAAGATGTGGAAGAAATAGTGAAAGTGGAAAGACTGAATGCAAACAATTATCAACATGAAATTAACGTGGAGGATCATAAAAAAGTAGAAGAAATAAGCAGCAACGTGGAATTTTCAGAATGTGGAAAATTTAAGGTAAAATCAGTTTCAGAAAGTGGTAAGTTTTATATTGTATCTTACAAAGAATTATGTGATACCGATTGTAGAACATTATTTTGCAACCAATGCAAAATATGTATACATCGGTATAAATGTCAGTGTCCAGAGAACAGCATCAAATTTGCACTGTGCAAACATATTCATGCCATAGCCTTATTTGAGAAGGCAAGAAGCGATTCTGTTTTAGGTCAATCATCAAGCAGTGACGAGGAGACTTCAAAAAAAATGATAATACTGCACCTCCACATAATTTTAATGAATGAAGAGAAGTAATAAAACTTAAAATTCAATCAAATTGAGGTTTTTATAGATTTTTCATTTATAGGTTATCTTGGCAGAGTGTTGTAATTTTAGTAGGATATTGGATGAAAACAAATTTAATATATTAGTAAATGGTATGATGGACTTAAAAAAAATGGAAGAGGAACCTAAAAGAAAGTGCAAAAAAAGGAAAATAGAGAAGCAAACATATTATATGAAGAAGAAATAAATACATTTGATGAATCGTTTTTATTATTCAATAGCTACGCACTTTTTATTAAGGGAAAAAACCATTGACATATTGGACAGAGAAAGTTATGCAATGGCTTTCATTATGATTATTTTTTTAATTATATAGAAAATTGAGACGCAAACATTCGGAGAAGAACTAGAGAAATTTGATGAATCCTTTTTATTATTCAATATATTAGATAGGCACTTTTTTATTAAGGAAAAAAGCCATTGACAAATCGGACAGAGAAAATTATGCAATGACTTTCATTATGACTACTTTTTTTAATTATAGAAAATTGAGACGCAAATATTTGATGAAGAACTAGATAAATTTGATGAATCCTTTTTATTATTCAATATATTAGATAGGCGCTTTTTTATCAAGGAAAAAAGCCATTGACAAATTGGACAGAAAAAAATTATACAATGGCTTTTATTATGATTATTTTTTTTAATTCTAATTCAGTCTTGTAATCATTATTTTCATTAAATAATCTATTTACTATTTTTGTGTCGTATTTTTATTGATTACAATCCTTTTTAAAGAATTATCCGAGGCATATTGAAATTGCTATTACTTTTTTTTCCATAAGATAAATAGTTTAATAATAAAAATGAGATCTTGTTGTTTTTAAGGTTATTATGTTACTGTTCAGTTATATTTCTTTAAAATTCGTGATTTTTTTTAATTTGTTAAGGTAGATACATTCCAACTTATATTAAAATAGAATTAATTCTTGCTGTTTAATAATATTCAAAAAGTTGTAAGTGGGTTAAATACATAAACTCGATTTAAATTTGGTGCCTAACAATTTAAACTTTGCGCCAAATAAGACCCGCCTAACACGCTCTGATTGGCTGTGTATTCGTTACTTTCAATGTATCCTCCTCGATGCTGCTGCTTGTAGTTGATTTAATTTTAATTTCATGCGTTTGCAGCGTATTAAAAAGTCTTACAGCCACTTGCACTGACATATTTGTAACAGCTCATTAACTAAAGGACCTTTATATTTTAAGAAACCATTAATTTTTAATCGTTTGCACTGACTCATTTTGTTGGAGCTTTAACTAATGGCTCTCAATTTATATGGCAATACGGCAACATCGCACGTATCTAGGAATTTATGGTCTTTATCGGTGGCATCATTGGCATCAAGTCGTACATAACCTATGTTTTTATTTACAAAAGCGAAAGTTAGCTAAGAGCAAAAACAAAAGGTGGGTTGAATTTTAGTCCAAGAGAGATGTCGCGTCTTTTTAATATTGCGATAAAATATAAACATATATTTTAAAAATCAAAAAAAACAAATGCATTCGCGAACTCTGATAAAAACGAGGCATGGGAGAAAACAAACCGCGAATACAATGCTACTTCATCTGATCCCAACAATAAGTCAACAGACCAGTTAAAACGATGTTACGACAACAAGAAACAAAATCTAAGAAAAAAAGAAGGCCCAAATAAGACAGGATGCTTTCAAAACAGGCGAGAGCTTACCACCACAAGGTAACGAGTTTGATGAGTTCGACCATTTAGTCCTGGCTACAATAGATCCCTTACAGTAACAAAAACATTCAAATGAGTTCGACTGTGATAATTCCTGCCCAGCTCCAGTGAAGACAGACAACGCAGTTGAATTTGTTTTTGAAACTTTAGGAAGTGTATGCAGTAAGGTTACAGATCTCTGTGGGCCTTTTACATTACGTAGATTAGGAGTGTTTATCCAGTAAAGTAAAATGGACTGGAATAAATTTAGCGCTTTAAGGTAATTGTCTAACTAGATTTAAATATTTCAGTTTCATGATTTTGACAAGGAGCCAGGGGCAAAATAAACGGCTCTGTTGGTAAGTGAAGAAAAAAGTTCAGTTCACTAGATCAGGGACAGTTGTGTCGTTGTTTCATTAATTTGTAATCTCCTGTTTATTATGAATTATTTCTGATCTATTATCTAAAAAGACCTGTACATCTCGTCTTGGTACGATCTGCTATGGGAGTTGCTTTTGAAGAACCTGGAACATCCACTGCGGAAGATAGAAGTCGGATCAAAGGGCAGCCAAGGAATCAGGTCAAAAGAGTATTCTGATAACTATATAGGAAATTTTTTTCTCGATTTTATATAAAGTGTAATCTTTAATGTAATTAATCTCTCCTAGGGTCATGATCGGAAAAGACCAACGGCCATGTTAGTGAAAAGCATGGCATCAAGTGCATCGACAGAAAAAAATTATTATTGCCTGGCACAGTAAAAAAATGGAGAGAGAAGCATTACATGCAGAGGAAGAGCATCACCTAAGGAAGAAAAAGTTAGAGCTTGATGTAGAAATAAAGAAAAAACAGCTTGAGAAGCCGTCTCACTAATCTAGTTTTATCTCAAGGCTTCATTCTGCCTGTGTAATGTGTTTTTTAGTTTAATTCTAAGCCTTGTTTTTAGGCTAGATTTATTTTGTTGTTGCTTTTGTACTCTAAAGATATATATGTAACAAATAAAAAGTAATTCATATTCATTTTATTGATCTATCAAGAACCAATGAAAATTATTTTTAAACAGAAGTAGAAGCAATTATACATCTAATTGAAAATACAGCTGCTTCAGTGTTTCACAATGCTAGAGAAATAAAATGCATTTCCACATTAATGGTATTCAAAGTTGACTAAAATATCTGATCATTTCATTCCGCACAACATTATTGTTATTACCTTGGCGATCTTGGGCATCAATTTCAAGTTGTTGGGTTTTTATGAGGCAATTCGTTTCTACCTCGTTTATATCTTCAGGTAAAGGAGGCTCTGCTTCGTTCATTTCTCTAGCAATATTATGAAGCACGGAAGTAGCTACTATGATTGCGAGAGCTGTGTCAATTATAAGTAGAAGCCATAACTTGAAATCAACGATTCCAGATTCCAAACACACTTTCTATTGAGTTTCTGGTTCGAATTAGGGCTTCATAATAAAGTTGTTCGCCTGGCATCAAAAGGTAATTTGAGAGACCATATCCATTATCTCCTAAAAATAAAAACAAGCAGGTTGGTACAATTTATCGCATTCAATTTCAACTTTTTAAATGACGATAACAATTTACTTGTCATATTTATGAAGCCTGCAGTGGAAAAGGTTTCAACATAATGTAAAGAATCTCGTTTGCATGTATTGGATTATAAGGATTACACGAAGGCAGTGTTGATGTTTTATATTAGCTGACACTTTTTTGATAAATAATAAATAAATATGTATTTGCAAGGGTACCTTTTGACTTTACCTATAATAACTGATCCTGGAAAACGACCTGTCTAATGGCAGAGTTTGCAAAAATTGTTCCTGTCATCTGGATATTCCAATTGCTTCTCATCTGTGAACAGCTCAAGTACAGTTGCCTCGGTCAACCTAAATCTCCGAATAAAATTAAGTTGGTAGTTATGGGAACGCATATGGTAATAGGACACCGCTAGATTGCTGAATTGCAATCCCACGGATTGTTTTCTTCATAACGTTTTTTATTATCGCATTCAGATTTTATATAGCTTCCTAGTTGAAAAGTCTCATTTTAGTTTGTAGATATGAAAGTTATTTTTTAAAAAGTAGTTTTTATAAACTACGAATTTAATTGGCGCAGTCAGTAGGATTGCAAATCGGTTCAAAAAAAATCGTGACACCGGTCCGTATCTACGGTTTATTCGCAATCTCCTGTTAATTTCATGGTTTTAAGTTAAGTTCAAGAATCCAGTCCAGAGAAGAGGGACCACATCGCCCAGATCCTAGTGGAGAAGAATAAACATTTTCTTCGCAGTACTGTAAGTCGAAAAACATTCCATTTTTCCCTTTTTCAAATTAACGTTCACTTTTATTTACGTTTTATATACGCTTAGAAAAGTTAAACATTTTTTTAAGCATAAGTAATATAATTTAGATTAGTTGATGAATGACTCAATTGTAGAAGAATTAGCAGATTTATTTAATTACAGTATAACTTTGGAAGGAAAAAGTAATATACCAGAAATTAAACCAATGGCTAATCCAAACTATCAATGATTGAAATTATATATTGATACTATTCCACAATACGAGGGTAGTCCTCATACTTTAAATATTTTTCTACATAACTGTGGTACACTAAGTTCTCAATTTTTCGATGCAACAAATCCACAATTAAATAGTTTTTTATTACGCGCGTTGTTAAGTAAATTAGTAGGTAGAGCTTTAATGCTTATAGGTTCAAAAACTGAATTACGTTTATGTTTCGGAAATCAGAGAAATATAGATTGCTTAGTGCAAGATTTAATTGTTTTGAGACCATTAAAAAATGGAACACCATACAATTTCGGTATGCGATGACAGGAAGCACGTAGCTTAGTAATTTCAAAATTAAATGCTTCAAATTATCCAGTTGCAGAAATAACTATTAAAATCAAAAATTATAACGATTTAGCACTTTATTTATTAGAGGTAGAAAACTGGTCAATTGCAAAATAATATACGTTTGCGAATCCCAGATAGTTTAGAAGTAGCTATGTCTTTAGTTATAGAAGAATAGAATTTTATGTATAGTCAGAATAGAAATAATACTCTAAAGAATCAATCTTACAAACCAATAACGAGAATCACTCCATCCAGACAAACTAATCAGCATCCCAATTTTTTCCAGAATAGCAATGACAATTACCAACATTTCAATTCGCCACCTTCTCAACCCATTATTCCAATTAATCGAAATTCAAATCCAGGTGTGTCTAATAATCGATTCTCGCAACCCCAACAGAATATTAATAATTTCAATCGTCATTTCATCCAAAATTCACAATCCCAGTTGAGGAACAATAATAATTTTCAAACTTAGGGACAACCATTTTCTAATCAACCCAGGCAAAGCCAGATATTGAGAGCACCCTCAAATCAAAGCAGAAATCAATCAAATCCCAACAAACTACTCCAATGGACACATCATCAGGTAATACAATGTTAGTACCTCAGAGAAAATTTACGTCCACAGAACTATTTACACATGATGTAAATCATCAAAATTATGAACTCGATAACCCGTTTGAGAATCAAATACAAGGTGAATGCTCATACCAAACACATGATGTCCAAAACTCTGATTATTTTAATCCACATGAAACCGATGAAACATATCCAGAATATGGCAATTCTAATCAATATCAATTCGATGATCCTTATCAAATTTCTCAAGACCCAAATGAACATCTCTTTAACTTTAGCGATCAATATGACGGATTAATAGGCATTGATTTATTGAAACAATTGAAAGCTTCAATAGATATGAACTCAAAATTTATCGTAACTCCATTTGCAAAAATTCCAATAATATACGAAATTGAGAATGAAATAACGAATATTCAAAATCCTAAATATCAAACATATCAGTTAATAATACCGCCTAGAACTCAAACAAAAAGTTAAAATACCAGTCAAAATTTAACAAGGCACCGGACTTTTAGAATATGAAAAGTTTGCACCTCATATCGAGATGCCGGTCGCTGTAGTGAATGTAGAAAATCACTTTGCTCTTACTACGATCATAAACTCTAACACTAAATCTGAACAAATCGAATTTTTCGAACCAATCGATGTTGAAATTTTAAATATAAACGAAATTAATTTCATTGAAAAAATGGAAACTGATCATGAAATTAGTGAAGAACATGACCATATTTTCAAGAAAAATTTAAAAAATATTGATCTAAATCACTGCAATTCAGAAGAAAAAGAAGTTATAAAAAAATTATGTTGTTACTATCGTGACATTTTTTATTATGAAGAGATACCGCTCTCTTTCAATAATCAAATAAAACACAAAATAAATTTAACAGACACCCCAATATTTACTAAGACATATCGTTACTCCGAAATTTATAAAGAAGAAGTCAAAACACAAATAAACAAAATCCTTGATCAAGGTATTATTCAACCTTCCAATTCTCCCGACTCATCTCTTATCTGTTTCTACCGAAGAAAACAGACAAATCAAATAAAAAAAATCCGTTTAGTAATAGACTACCGTAAATTGAACGAAAAAACCATACCTGATAAATACCCATTATCAAACATTACGGAAATTTTAGACAAATTAGGCAAAAGTCAATATTTTAGTACTCCAGACGTAGCTAGCGGATTCTGCCAAATCCAAATGCATGAAGAGGACATTCCGAAGACAGCATTTTCAACTCAAAACGGACATTGAAAATTTAAACGTATGCCAATGGGACTACGTTCATCTCCTTCTACATTCCAGAGAGTTATGGATAACATGTTACGAGGTTTAAATAACGAAATATGTCATGTATACTTAGACGACATTGTAATCTACTCTACATCCTTGCAAGAACACGTAGAAAGACTTAAAACAGTATTTGACCGATTACGACGATCAAATTTTAAAATCCAAATTGATAATTCTGATTTTCTAAGAAAAGAAGTCGCGTACTTACTTATTACACCAGACGGACTAAAGCGAAATCCTGACAAGATAAGTGCAATAAAAAATTATCCAATACCAAAAACTCAAAAGGAAATCGAAAGCTTTTTAGGACTATTAGGCTATTATAGACGATACAATAAATATTTTGCTAAAATAACCAAACCGTTAACTTTATGTCTCAAAAAGAATGTTAGGGACAAACACGATCAAAATTTTATCTCAGCTTTAAGCACTTGTTAAAATCTATTAATCGCCTAATACTTCAGTATCCAGACTTTTCTAAGCCCTTTGCTTTAACCACGGACGCTTCACACGTAGCATTAGGCGCAGTATTATCTCAAGGTCCAATTGGTTCGGATAGACCAATTTCATACGCTTCAAGAACCTTAAATAACTCTGAACAAAAGTATAGTACTACTGAGAGAGAATTATTTGCCATAGTATGGGCTTTAAATACTTTAGACCATATCTCTACGGTAAACGATTTAAAATATATTGTGACCATCCTCCTTTAATTTGGATATTTAATCTCAGAAGAATTTGACTATGAAATAATTTACAAAAAAGGTACTTTAAATTCTAATTGCGATGCACTTTCTAGAGTAATTATTAACGCACTCGAAAAGAATTCAATGATTAATAATCCTGACAAAATTAAAGATGCTCATGAATTAGACCAATTTTTGAATGACCTTATAGACGAACAAATAAATTAGAATATAACCGATGACAATTTGCGAACAGCTGACACAATTGACACCGACTCAAATACACAACACGCCACTTTTAATGAAACAACAAATGACGGTATACGAATATATGACGGAATAATTAATAATAAAGTTAATCAAATTATAGTCACACCCTATCTATATCCTCAATTAATAGTTGAGCAGGAAACCTACGAAAATCATAAAATAATAAATGTTAAAATTCCGACCCAAAATAATGAAAATTTTATACTAGAATTTTTAAAAGACTACATAAATATGAAACGTTATTACTGTATGTATTGTCACAATGATTCTCTTTATAACGATTGCAATAAAATCTATTTAGAACACTTTTCGGAAAAGGCCCAAAATTAATTTGATGCTTACAACATGGAATCAAGGAAAAGGAAGAACAAATAATGTTAATAATACATCATCACATTGGCAAAACTAACCATCGTGGTATTGTAGAAACGTATGAATATTTAAAACGGAGCTATTATTGGAAAAATATGAAATCTGCCATTACTGAATATATTATCTCGTGTGATATTTGTCAACGAACAAAATATGGCAGACATCCTCTATACCAGTGGCTCCCAAACTGGGGGGCGCGCCCCCCTGGGGGGCGTGGAGAAAGTCCAGGGGGGGCGTGACACCCAAATGAAATAAATAAAAAAAATTACAAAAATAATTTCCTCAGATTTTTGAAATAAAGTCTTTCTAAGTTTTCAAAATCGTTTTTGTAATGTTTCAATTTCCACGTTTTTTTTACTAATTTCCACGTTTCCACATAAAGAATATTCACTAGACATAATGGTCAAGTGTTTGTAAAAAATTAAAGCCATTGTTTAAAATAAAACAGATCAAAAATCCTTTGTTTAAAAAACAATTAATTTGCAAATTAGAGAACAGTGTTGCCGAACTCAAACCGCCCATTTCAAAGAACGTAAATTTCCCCATTACAAAAGGCGTAAATTTCCCCGTTGCAAAGTTGTAAACTTTATCAAAGAAGGATACGGTTTTTAAAACTACAAAACACACATGAGTTCAATATTCTCAAAACCGTCCCCCTCCATAGCAGTTACTGTCAGACGCAACGGGTGTGTGTACCGATACCTCCGTTTGGCCTTGGCGTGAGTGCGAGTGTCCCACCACCCCTACCACGCCCACCCCCACCGCATCTTCAATCCAATGTCAATAACCTTGCAGTTTGTTCAGTGCTTGCGTTGTAACTAGTCCGTTCGCCAGTCCGTTGTGCCAACAGTGCTTTCCGTGAATTATCAGTCAGCGTATTTGCTGTATTGTGGGTGTTCTGTAATTGCTGCGACGTTTGAATTGGAGTAATTTTTTTTGTGTTGTGTGAGTTCTGTGTGAAGCTGAATCAGAGAAGATGAACACGGCAAAGAAACGCAAGTATATTGACGATTATATTCAATATGGGTTTGTTTCCTTGCTTAAAGATAATGTTGATCACCCTCAGTGCGTTATTTGCTATGAGGTATGAAGCAATGACGCGATGAGGCCTAATCGTCTTCTGAGACATTTGTCAACCAAACATGCCTCTTTAAAGGACAAACCTAAAGAGTTTTTCGCTGCAAAACCTAAGAATTTAAAGCGCATGAAGTTAGATAGCACTGGATCTGCTGCTCAGTCATCTCTAAAAGTGCTTGAAGCTTCCTATGAATTATCTCTTATTATTGCTAAGGAAAAGAAAAGTCACACTATTGGTGAAACGCTTGTTAAACCGTGCCTTTTAAAAGCAGCCGATGTTGTCCTTGGAACTGATAGTAGGCAAAAGCTATCACAAATACCACTTTCAGACAACACCGTAAAACGCCGCATTGATGATATGGCCGAGGACATTAAAAACCAGGTGGTTGATGCAATAAAAAAATCCCCGTTTTTTGCTATCCAGCTTGACGAGAGTACAGACATTGCACAATGCTCTCATTTGATTGTATATGTTCGTTACATTGAAAATGAAAGAATGAAGGATGAACTGATGTTTTCTACTGAGCTGTTGACCACTACTAAAGTTGTAGATGTGATGGAAGCAGTATCAGACTTTTTTAAGAAACACGAACTTTCTTGGCAAAAACTTATTAGTATATACACAGATGGTGCTCCTTCAATGCTGGGTTCTCGTTCAGGCTTTGTGCAGTTGGTCAAAGAGAAGAATGCTAATGTGGTTGGGATTCATTGTTTTATTCACCGCCAAGCCTTGGCAGCAAAAACTCTTCCTAACGAACTCAATGCTGTTTTAAAGCTTTGTATTAAAGTAGTCAACTACGTTAAGAACCGTGCATTAAATACTCGACTGTTTAAAATTCTGTGTGAAGATTTAGGAAGTGATCACAAAACGCTGCTATTTCATACAGAAGTACGATGGCTATCAAAAGGCAATATGTTGGGAAGACTATTTGAACTCCGTGATGAAGTGATAACGTTTTTGGCACAGCAGAAACAAAACGAGCTTAGTGCAGAGTTCAAAAAACCCTGTAACCAAGTGATTTTGGCCTATTTATCAGACTTTTTTGACACGTTAAATAACCTAAACTTGAGACTGCAAGGTGCAGACTCAAATATAGTAACACATCGGGATGCCATCAATATGTACGTTGAGAAACTACAACTTTGGATACGTAAAGTGTCAATGAACCCCAGCAACTATTCAAGTTTCAGCAAAGTAGTGTCAGTCTCAGAAGAAGTATGTTTTGAGGACGTTTTTGAAGGACCGCTTTTGAAAAACTTGATAATTGACCATTTGAAGAACCTCAAGGAGGAGTTCAGCAGGTACTTTCCTAACTTGTCAGAAGAGTTTTATAAACTATCAACCGATCCGTTCAACATGGACATACAGTTGCTGCCAGAAGAATTGCAAGAGGAGGGAATAGAAATAAAAAATGACTCTGCTGCAAGATACGATTTTGACAAAATGGACAAGCCCTCATTTTGGTTAAAGTACTTAAAAGTTTACCCCAGTGTTTCAGAGAAAGCTGTTCGGATGTACTTGCCTTTTTCAACAACATACATGTGCGAAAAAGCGTTTTCAACTCTTGTGGCGATCAAAACTAAGTACCGCAACAAACTTGATGTCGAAAGTGACCTACGCTGTGCTTTGTCTGAAACTCAGCCCAGGATCTGTCAACTTATCCAGAACATGCAAGCGCACCCATCTCACTAAATTACTTTTTATGTTTTGTTTTTGTAATTAGGTAGGCCTATTGTTTCACGACCCTCAAATTGAAAATGTATCTATGTTACAATGTTAAATTCTGTATCAGTAATTATATTCGTTTTTCATGTAATACTTGTTTTAATTTTCACCATACGTACAATTATTGAATTTAGGTTACGATAGCTCAATACATACTAGCACTAAATTTACTCATTTTGAATTAACTAATTCGCGAAATCCAACTGAAAATTTTATTACCGCAGCACTTTACTCAGATTATGTTGAAAATCATAAGGAAAAACTTAAACGTGTACCTATATGAAAATGTAAAAGAAACAATATAAAAACAAAAAGATAAAGTTGTAGATAAGAATAATCAAAAAGGTAATACTAATACTGATTTTAAGTAAGGACAAATAGTATTTAAGAAAAACTTGCGTTATCGTTGTAAAAAAGATAATAAATTTATAGGACCATATGAAATAACCGACATTTTAGATAGGAACAAAGTAGCAATAACTTCTAAGAAAAATCAAAATAAGAAGTAGATCATACATATGAAGGAACTAAAGCAGCCTCCAACTGTTACAGGTTGTCCATCCACATCCATGAGGGATCAAACCACCCAAGAATCCATAACTTATAAATTAGGCAATGCTCAAAATAAAATCAATTTTTGGTCTTTTATTCAAACTTTCGACATTTTAGATAGAGTAACCCAATTTTTAGATATACAAAATCACTTTAAAAGAATTCAGCAAACATTTCCGAAGGATGAAGATAAATCCGTGTTAATTAATGAATTAGAAAGTATGTGCAACCTAATATTAAATTTAGAACAAAAAATACAAATCCAGTTAAATCAGATAAATCCTGTTTTTAATATGAGAATCAAAAGAGGAATAATAAACGGACTTGGCTCAATAATTAAGTATTTAACGGGCAATCGAGATCAACTCGATGCAGAAAAATATGATAAAGCAATTAACACACTTTCTGAGAATCAATCAAAATTAAAGAATATAGTCAATTCACAAATAACACTTCTTCGAAACTCTATTAATATTTTTAAAAATAATACAAACACATTGGCACAAAATCAACAAATTTTATTGAAACGAATAGAGGAAATTGGAACTTATTACAAACAAGAAGAAGGAGATTATCACCTTTATTTATGTCACGGATACACTGGTTTCTCAAATCGCTCCAACTTATCAATTCATTTACAATATTCTAGAGAAAATCGAAGTAGTTATCACATTTTCCAAATTAAATACAGTTCATAATACAATAATTGAACCTCGAGAACTTTTAAATTAAATAATGATTGTAAATGAACAATTGAACCAAAAGTAGAAAATATTCTTTTATATGAAAAGGTCACAGAAGTAAAATATTATACCAAGGGATACAAAATAGTATTTATCTTACAAATTCCTATAGTAGAAAGCGAAACGTACAATTTTCACATATAGTCATTGCCTGTACCCACACAAAACTCCTTCAAAGTAATTGTACCTCAAGCGAAATTCCTTATCCTAAATGACCTTTCCTATATGTTTTTTGACGAGAATTGGCAAGAAGTTTCATCTGAATAGCACATTTGCTACCAGAATGGACCAGTTATCATCCAAGAAGAAATCCCATGTGAAATCCAGATGCTTCGCTACTTCAAGAACGTCTCATCATGGCAGCAGTTAACTGTTCGAATGACTAAATTGCGAATCCAAAAATTAGAGAACAATCATTGAATTCTAATATCTCCTGAAATACGTGTAGTTAATCAAAAGTGCGGATCTTGGATCTGACAAAGACAATTTTCCAATTCAGGAAACTTTTATTCTAGAACTTGATTCGGATTGCGAAATGGACATTGACGGTATTAAAATTAAACATTTGAAAATTATTAAACCGAACTGAAACTAATGAACTCTCCAAATTTAACATTTTCAAGTGAAATAGCAAATTTTCAAATGGAACCAATCCAATTAAAGTCTGTCAATTTAAACGACTTTAAATATGTTCAAAGTGCTTTAGACATTCAAAAACAGAAAAATCGCCAACATTCCGTCACCAATAATATCTGCAAATTTTAATATTTGGACTGTTTTTATTTATTTCATTATATTAATAATTATTTTGTATTGGACTGTAAAATTCATTTTAACAAGAAGAACCCGAAGAAGAAGCCAAGGCCAAGAAATCCAGAACGATCCCCAAAATTTGGAACTCTGAAATTCAACAAATTCCTTGAACGTCTGTCTAATGGCGGAAGAGTTATGGGAACGCATATGGTAATAGGACACCACTATATTGCTGAATTGCAATCCCATGGATTGTTTTCTTCATAACGTATTTTATTATCGCATTCAGATTTTATATAGCTTCCTAGTTGTAAAGTCTCATCTTAGTTTATAGAAATAAAAGTTATTTTTTAAAAAGTAGTTTTTATGAACTACGAATTTAATTTGGCCCATTTCTTCATAATAATTACGACGCTCATTGTGCTTTCGAGAAAATCCAAAAGCAACAAAATCCAAAATTCCCACATCATCTTCAATGATCCATATTTTCTTATTATTTTTGTTTCGACTAAACTCACATATAGTTAATACATAAGTACCTAACCTCAAAACAGCTAAAATTGACTTTAAAGGTGGATTAATTGACCGAATTTGACGAGTTAGCAAAGGCGATTTTAAAGAATGATTAAAGGGCGATTAAAGTTGGTGCAAATACAAAATCCACTAATGATACTTTAAAGGACCTTTAGCCCAAGGGTCACTTAAAAAAAGTTGGTGCAAGGGGCTGTTAATGGTAGGCAATCTAAAAATAACATGCACTCTTATGCACCACCAACAAAAACAAAATTCCCCCTTCCCTAAGTTAGTTAAACCTTATTATTTAATGTAATGTTGTCTACTCCTCTCCCCAACGACAATTTCCGAAAAAAGTATAGGGCAGTGAAATACACTCATAATACACTTATATGCACCACCAACAAAAACAAAATTCCCCCTTCCCTAAGTTGGTTAAACCTTATTATTTGTTGTAAAGTTGTCCCCCCCCCCAATGACAATTTCCGAAAAAAATATATGGCAGCGGTATCCGCTTCTTATGCACTATTATGCTCCACCATCAAAAACAAAATATTTCGGTCCCCCATATATAAAAAATATATTCCTTCCCGTAAGCCAAAAAAATTGGAAAATTGCCAAAATTATGGCAAATCTTAGTGAAAAAGAGTCCGGAAAGTTATCTAGAGGTCTGCAAATGTCTGTTCATCAGTCGTTTGAAAAATGATCCTTCTTTTTTGTTAAGGGAGTAGGTATCATATGCTGACAGGAAATTTTTTTAAACCTAATATGCGCGTAACGTGACCTTTCGGTCTGCTTCGGTGAAGTACTATAAAATGTCAGAGGTCAGAATTTCCACTGATAGGTAAACAACGTCTAAGTATATCTTGCAAATCATGCTGGTGCATAGGGGTTTCATCACTCTTAAAGTTATTCAATTGAACTCTTTACAAATATCCAAAAAAATGCATTAAATCGTATGGTGGGGAGGATCTCATGTTGTATGTATTTGTATATATATAATGACGCTGACGCCGTACATGAAGTTGCTAATGCGAGGGCACAACTTAGTATATAAAAGAAATAGTTATAACAACCTTTTTATTGAAATTAATTTTCCAAAAATAAGTAACATTTTGAAAAAATATCTGGTATTTACACTTAAAGTATTTACAGATTAAATTTTGCGGTCCGTGAATTCAACGGTTGATATGTAAAATTTCTTAATTTTAAAGAGCTTCACGTTCATTTACCCAGCATAAAAATGAGGCGATAATTTAAAAAAAGCAATAAAGTAGACACAATGAGAAGCAGTAAAAATCACTACCGCATTACTTAAAATCTTGACGATAAATTTTCTTTGAACCATTTAAAGCATTAACAACATTTTTTATATATCATTGGAAGGCACTAACAAAATATTAACACCTAAGAAAAAATGTTCTACGATAAAGTGTGGCTGCTGACTACGAAAGAAGAAAAAGAGAATATCTCTAAAACTAAATAAGTATAAAAGAAATTATTAGAAGCAGTAAAAAGTATTAACAAGACAAATTGTACACGTTACCTAATGGACCCTAAATTTTTTACTCATAATAAAGGGCACGACTTGGTTCTAATAAACTAAAGCACAGAATATAGCAAACTCTTTAGAATCTACATATTATTGAAGAACTTTCTCAAAACTTCAATTTTTGCCGATTGAACTACATACATTTGAAAAATAGGATTTTTCAAAATTTACATTTGCAACCTTGTGGATAATATATAACAGGTAGTGACTTAACTTGATATGCGATTAAAGTTAAATGCTATATAGAATTATTGGCATTCTTACTTCTTGATACATTGAACTTTTTCGTAAGTATCCTCCGCATCCCTCATTATTGCGACATAGGAAAAAGTAGTTCGGCTTAAAATTTATTATTTGATCTGCGGCTCTCAATTATAAATGTTTTGCAATTCCACGTCCAAAAATGGAGCAGGTTCAATCTTTTCATATGCACATTCGTAACAGTAGCTGCGTTTTAGTCCTGAGTAAAAGTTCACTATTTTAATCAAAAGATTTGACATCTGAATTTGTACACCACTGAGATAATATCTTTTGGGTTCTTATTATGTACAAAAATTTCACAACATAACTTATCTCATCTCGAATTTTTGTTTTACACCCTCGTTCACAATAGTACCTGCATACAATTGCTGCCAGTTCGCTTTTATTTATGGCGAATTATGTTAACAAATCTTTAAAATATTGACAATCGCAGAAGCCTCTGGCGAGTGTTTCAACTACCCAATCCAGTTTACAAATGTTGGATA
This sequence comes from Galeruca laticollis, assembly GCA_963921935.1. Classification (NCBI taxonomy): domain Eukaryota; kingdom Metazoa; phylum Arthropoda; class Insecta; order Coleoptera; family Chrysomelidae; genus Galeruca; species Galeruca laticollis. Next base: position 58,118,227 of record OY998177.1, read on the forward strand.
GTATAACATAGCTTCTATTAGTTTTATAGGTTTGAGGCCTTCTAGGTTGCCATTTCGCATTAGTCCAACCCGCTAGCATTCTTTTGTTCGATAAGGCCGCCGATGAAAACTCTGCTACTGGTTCCAAGTAGCTTGTCTTTTTCTCTTCTTAGATGCCATATTTTTCCAATTTTCTAGCTGATTTTGCTCCATGTATTATAACGGGAAAACGTTAACCTCCAGTGACCGTTATAGATATGCGAGTTGTCTCCCGTAGTACAACCCGTGCTCGCCAGTCGACTAGCTTCGAGCCGAAGAAAGGGTGGATTCTTCAAGATTTAACAGTTACTAAAAGGAGGCGTCAAAGAAGTTTTGACAAACACCCAAGACTTCTTGAGTTAGCCCATAACTCCTCAGTGGGTTAACAGCACTAATTACACACTCCGAAAGGTTAAACTGAAAGGAAATTTATCATTAAAAATAAAAGTCAGCAAATATCCCCTGATTGAAGTTTAATAATCTCTTTTCAAAATGTGATTATTACAAAGTTTACAACAAAAAAGAATGACACTATTAATACCTGAACTCAGCTGAAGGCTGTAGATTCAGTATGCAGTTAGGCTGAAGGCCGAAATCTGCATAAAAACTATAATCGCAAACTAATTTACCAGTAACAAGCGAAGTTACTATTTGAATAATTGACAAACAGGTCCTATAATACCTGAGTAAAGCTGAAGGCTACTAACTCAGGGTGCAGAAGAGCTGAGGGTCCCAATCTACACAGATGTTTCAAATTACAAACCAATTGCAGGAAACGAACAAATGGTTCATGTACAATTTTTCAAATACAGTGAAAATCTAACACCAAAACTACAAATGCATCAGTTACATGGGTTCAGACTTCCTCAATCAATCAATATATAAATGTATAAGCATAAAATTAAATAAGCATGCGAGCTTAACAATGTTCAAAAAAATTGAAATTATGTACAGTGCGAAATTAGTTACATAAAAAAATCGTCAAATTCAGAAAAATATATAAATAGCGCAGCACCCAGATACGTACCGTGGTATACCTAGCGTTCAGAGCCAACAATTCAATATTTCAAAATTTTATACACGGAAAGTAAAAAAATGATTAATTACTGCAAATAAATAGAAAAAAAACATACATAAAAAATTTCGTGAAATTTCGACTGTTAATTGTGAATGGATAATTTATAAACGTATAAAACTAATATGGAAAATGACTGTTACGAGTGATTCTCCTTCCTCAGAACAGCAATCGAAGTCGACGCTTCAAAATATTCCAGCCCTCCTAGTTACTGGATCAGGTGAGTAGTCTGGCTGATTTTGCACTCCTCAATCAACGGATAAAATCCATAACCAAGATAAAAACCCCCCTAGATAACGAGTTCTTCTGGCATAGCCGTCAATCGAAATACCCACGTCGTTGGTGAAATTTTAAATATCTTGACGAGGTCGGACGTAATGGCTACCAGAGCACAAAAAATTTTTAAATGTCACTAGCCAGCGTTCGCTTCGACGACCCATCGAAATGGTCTGTCATAAATCCCCGTCGGCAGGCATGCCAAAATTATATTATCGACGGGCGGGCGATTTTTCGCGTTACAGTATTTTTTCTGAAATTGTCATTAGGAGGCAATTTTACTTTAAATAATGAGCTTTAACTAACTAGGGGAAGGAGGGATTTTGTTTTTGTTACTTATTTTTGAAGAATTTACTTCAATAAAAAGGTAATAAATATTTCTTTTATATACCAAGATTATTTTGTTTTTGTTGCTGGTGCATAAGAATGCATTAGGAGTGGACTCCACTATTAATCTATATTTTTTCAGAATTTGTTGTTAAGAGGGCCAACTTTATATAATGATTTATATAACTAGGTGGAGGGGTGATTCTGTTTATGTTGGTGGTGCATAATAGTGCATAAGAAGTGGATGGTGCTGCCATATATTTTCACCGAAGTTTTCATTGGGGACAGTGACCAACGTTACTTTAGATAATAAGATTTAACTAACTTAGGGAAAGGGGAATTATTCAATTTACAGAAAACCAACATACACTGACGTGACTATTCCATATAGTTCCAATCATTCCATGTCACATAAATTAGCAGCATATAATTCAATGTAGAGCATTTTCAGTTCCTATGAACAAATTTAATTTTGATAGAGAAATTAATACAATTAAACAAATAGCAACACCCAACGGTTATCCATTGCATATGATAAATAAATTTATTAATAAAAAAGAGGAAAAAGTGGCATTACAAGTAATATTTCCTAAACAAATTAATGAAATAAAAAATTATAAAACCATCACATATGCAGGTAATATTTCAAAGATAATATCTGTAGCAACAAATACAACAATTTCTTTTAAAACGGAAAGTAGGTAAATGTGAGTACAAAATTGTTATATGTAAAAACAAAAATATCCCCAATAAAGAAGTCTGGTATATATAATCTTAAATGTTCAGAATGTGATGCTGTATATTTGGGTCAAACCCTCAGAAATTTTGAAATCAGATACAGTGAACACTTACGAGCATACAGATTAAAACAACCAAAGAAATCCCACTATGCAAAACATCTTATTGACACCAAACATTCATTGACACCTAACACAGAACTAGAAGTACTACGTATTTGTGATAAGAAACAAGAATTGGATTCCCTTGAAGAATTGCAAATTAGAAAACACTTAAGAAACCCATAATTTGAAGTCATCAATGAACAGATAAATCTAGGGGGTTCTCCACTTTTAAACTGTCTTCTTAAGTGATAATTGTAAAGATCAGCAGATATAGTTTTCTTGGTTTTCTATATCATTGCACAGTTATACTGATTTTAAATGGGAAAAAGATATCCAGGATATCCTCATAGGGCTAATATTATCTAAGCTTTAATATTTGTAATATCATATCTTCTTCTTATTTCTATTAATATATATATATATATATATATATATATATATATATATATATATATATATATCTTCTTCTTATTTCTATTAATATATATATATATATATATATATATATATATATATATATATATATATATATATATATGTATATATAATGTGTATCTTTGGAGGTATTACTGAATCAAATTACAAAATTGCGTTTCTCTGTAAACAAAGATTTTTATTAGTTATTTAATCAAATACAAATAATTTTAATATCTAACTTAATATTAATTATACAAATCTTACCTGTAAACAAAGAAACAACATTTACTGTTATTTGTCTACAGTATATTTTCTAGCGTACAATAATTCTTTCTTATATGTCTTTCTCAATTGAATTCTGATTTTCAACTGACACCTCCTGTCGTTTGGAATTCAGTGACGTTTAGTCACTCGGTCAATGCCCGAGGTTGCGAGATGTAAAGTCAGCAAACTAAAGTAATGCATACGCTACAATACTGTATGTGTTACTTTACATCTCCCTCCCTCAAAGAAAATTTTACTTATAAAATTTTTTTACAATCATATTCTTAAGCTAGTATTATCATCTAACATTTCATTTTAACCAAAATCTAATTCCCATCTATATATTATGTAATTTTAGGAGCTGGAATGAGTTTGGTAATGTGAAACAAATTCGATTCCGCTTTTTTATATCCTGTATCTACTTTATAAATTGAGTTTGATATTCTTTCAATTATCTTAAAAGGACCTATTCTTATCTCATCTAATTTTTTTCTATTTAGTTTATTGCCATTTTCAACATATACCATGTCTCCACTGTTAAATGTTACATATTTTCGATTCTTATCAAAGATAGCTTTGTTGTAATCATGTGATCTTTTTGTATTTCCTAAAGCCATTTTTCTATCTCTTATTAGATTATTACAATTCTTAACTTGTTTTAATTCTTTAGGTAGAGTTGTAATATCTATTCCAAATAATAGATACTTGGGTGTAAATCCAGTTACTGTGTGTTCTGTTTCATTGTATTTTTGTATGCATTCATGTGCTACTGTTGTCCATGCTATTTCATTTTTATTTTCATCAATTCTACATCTTATCTTGTTAACAATTGTTTGATTCAATCTCTCATTTAGACCATTAGAGAATGGTGTATTAACAGAAGTGAAAATCAGTTGAATCTGTTTGTCATTTAAAAACTTCTTAAATTCTTTTGAATTTATTCCTGGATATTGATCGGCTAAGATTAAACCAATTCTATCGATATCTGTAGCATTTTCTATCAATTTTATGAAATCATTTGCATTTTGAGTTTTGGAGGTTAAAATAAATGCATATCTAGTGAAATGGTCAACTAAAAGATGTAAATATGTTTTTGTGGATCTAGACCCACCAAATCCTCCAATAGTATCAATTGACATTATCTCAAAAGGTCTTTCTGCTGGTCCTAAATGTGACATTAAACCGAATTTATGTTGACCTCTAGTTTTATTCTTTATGCATATTTCACAATTTTTGCAAATGTTCTGTATATTCTCTACCAATCGATTTGCTGTATAAAATGGCGCAATTTTATTTTGTAGTTGTTTCACCCCTATATGACAGTAATCTTCATGAGTTTGTTTGATAAGTTTTCTACTCATTTTCTCAGATAAGATTATTTTTTCTTTATTTTTTGATTTTTTGTAATATATTCTATCTTTATTTATCATTTTGTTCTTTCTATCTTGGATATACTCATTGTTTCGTTGATCTTCAATAATATCTTGTAGTTTTATAAAATTCACAATTTTCAATTGTTCGTCTTCATTTTCATTGGATTCTAGTACAGGATTTCTGCTTTCACAATCAGCTTCTAAGTTAATCTTTCCTGGAGAATATTTTATTTTAAAATCATATTGTGAAAGGTAATATGTAAGATCACCTAGTTCTTCATCTGTTCTAGATTTTATGTTCAAATTCTCTAAAGGTTTGTGATCTGAAAAAACTGTGAATATTTTTCCTATAAGCCAGTATTGCCAATATTTAATAGCCTCTTTTATGGCTAAACACTCTAAGTATATCGCTTTCTTTTTCTTTTGACTATTATTTAGTTTTTTGAAAAATAAGCTACTGGTTTTTCTTCTCCGTTTGGTTGTTTTTGTTTCAAAACAGCTCCTATACCCAATATGCTTGCATCTGTATAAATGTATATTGGCAAATTTGGATCATATATTTCTAAGATTGGTTTTGAACATAGCATATCTTTTATTTTCTCAAATGCATCTTGACATTCTTTTGTCCAAATAAATTTTTGTACTTTTCTCAATAAGTTATGTAGTGGATCCAAAGTTATAGCAATATTTGGTATATATTTGTTGTAAAAATTTATCTTTCCTAAGAACTGTCTAATATTTTTTTGAGATTTTGGTATTGGGAAATTCCTTATCGAAATCAAATTATCTTTGAGTGGACATATCGAATTATTGCTTATTACATGACCTAGATATTTGACTGAACTTTCTGCAAACTTGCATTTTGTAAATTTTAATCTGAAACCTTCTTTTCTTATTGCTTCTAATAATTGTTTAATGTGTTTAATATGTTCATTGAATGATTCAGAAAATATCAATATATCATCTATATAATTTACTGTAAAATCTGATAGTTTATGTTTTCTGATTATATTACTCAAAATTCTTTGAAAAATTGCTGGAGATGTCTTTAATCCAAATGGAAGACATGTCCATTGAAATTGTCCTTCTTGTGTAACAAAAGCTGTCTTCTTTCTGTCTTCTATTCGTAAAGGAATTGACCAAAATGCAGAATTTATATCTAATGTTGAAAAGTATTTGCAATTTCGTGTATTTGTCATTAAGTCTTCTATCAACGGGAAAGGCTGCGATTGTGGTATTACAAGTTTATTCAAATCCCTAAAATCAATACACAATCTTGTTTTTCTACCTTCTTCTTTCTTATATACCAGTGTTACCGGTGCCGCAAATGGGCTATAAGATTCTTCAATAAGATTGTTTTCTAATAGTTTAGCAATTTGCATTTCTATCTCTTTTTTATCTTCGACATTACATCTATATGGTCTTTTACTACAATATTTATCTATTAGTAGATCAATACGTGCTTCATAATCTTTTACTGTACCTACATCATATTTATCTTTTGCAAAAATGTCACTGTATCTTTCTATTAACTTATCTATCTCAAATCTTTCTAGGTAGTTCAAATGATTTACAGAAATATAAAAATCTGATCTATTCATATTCTCATTAAAGTTTATAGAATCAATATTCAAAATATTTTCCTTTGAAATATCAAGTTTTTTTTGTCTAATTTTTAAATTTTCATCTTGAATAAGTTTGAATTCCTTAATCATATCTAATCCAATAAGAAAATCATATTGAATATTATCTCCATCTATTACAAAAACGTTCATTATCTTTTCTATATCGAATATTTTTATCTTTACAGATATCATTCCTTTAGTTCTCTTTGCACCATTAATCGTTTCAAATTTTGTTTTCCATATGTTTACTAATTTCTGATTTTTTATGTTCAAAAGTTTTGAATGTATCAATGATATATTGGAACCTGAATCATATAATCCAAAAATTTCAATAGTATCTTCAACTAAGACTTTAATTTTGATTAATGGTGGAGTTACTAGTTTTTTGGAATATTTTCAAACAACTCAGCTTCTATCTCTACATTGTTAACGCATTTTATTTGATTCTTATCTCTCGCGACTTTCTCATTTATTTTATACCAACATGAAGCTTCAGGATGAAAACGATTCAGCTTATCTTTCTTTTCACATATTTTGCACGGACGTTTTTGTTGTTCTTTTTCTGCATCATCTTTCACGTTTCTGCTTATTTTCTTTTTCTTCATTAGATGTTCTAAACTTCCCAATTCGGTAAATAAATCTCTGGGTTTTTTTAAGTTCTTTCTGTTGATTCTGTCTATTATAAATTCTGGTAAACCTACTGCAATAAGGTTGATCATAGTGCAGTCATCGATATTTTCGTTCACTCCCAATAAAATTCTTTCTTTTTTCAAAGCATAGTCTAATAGTGATCCATTCACATATTTAAAGAGAATAGCATATCTGATTGAAGACCAACCTTTATTCGCATATATTTCGATAAAATTTTCTTTCCAAATTTTCCATTCTGATGTTAATGTATTCCTAATAAGCATTGAATTGTACCAATCTAAAACTGAACCTTCTAGAAATAATCTTAACACTTCAATTATCTCTTCGTCTTTGTTAATTTGTAAACGAGTGCATTCTTTTTCAAAAGTATCTATCCATTGCAATGCATTACAGTTCTTACTTGAAAATTTTTCGATGACAAAATTATCCGTTATCTTCTTCAAATTTCTGTTTGTTTCTTCATTTCTAGATCTAATTGGTTGTTCTTCTATATTTTTGGTGATAATTTCTTCTGGATAATAATCACCTATAACTACATTATCACTGTCATCCAGAAAGCATCGTAAATCTGCCGTTACATTAATCCATATTATCCTATATTGAGTTCTCAATTTCAAATTTTTGATCACATTTTTCACAATACTATTCTTCAATAATACTTTATGGTCTGCTAAAGGTTGATATTCCATTGGAACTTGATAAATTCTTCCATCTGGTGTTCCGATTTCAGTTAAACATATAATATTCGTTTTTGGATCCGTCGATGCTTTCACTTCAATTTTAAATTGTAATTTTTCCATTTTTATAACTAAAATGTTGTTTTATAATGTGTATCTTTGGAGGTATTACTGTATCAAATTACAAAATTGCGTTTCTCTGTAAACAAAGATTTTTATTAGTTATTTAATCAAATACAAATAATTTTAATATCTAACTTAATATTAATTATACAAATCTTACCTGTAAACAAAGAAACAACATTTACTGTTATTTGTCTACAGTATATTTTCTAACGTACAATAATTCTTTCTTATATGTCTTTCTCAATTGAATTCTGATTTTCAACTGACACCTCCTGTCGTTTGAAATTCAGTGACGTTTAGTCACTCGGTCAATGCCCGAGGTTGCGAGATGTAAAGTCAGCAAACTAAAGTAATGCATACGCTACAATACTGTATGTGTTACTTTACATATATATATCGTAAGAAGCAGTAAAAAGAATGGAACACAAATGTATGAAATTTGCAACCTTGTTGAGTAGCAGATGGAAATTAATTATTTCACACAGCTGGAATTATCTTGTCTAATGATGATAATATAAGAAGAATATTGAATTGAACATTTATTATATTAGTTATGCTCCAAAACTAAAGAGATACATAAGTAATAGTAAAATTATTTACCTTAGCATTTCAGATTATAAACAGCATTATTTTCATAAAATTTTAATCATGTCTTGATAAATCATAACTTCATTTTCTTGTCTACAGCAAATGATAATTTGTATCCAGTATTTCGAACATCTAACAATGAATCTGAAAAGAAAATAAATCATTATCACACACTAATAAATAGAATTTTGGATAACAATATATACCAACAAAATTGTAATGTTTATATAAAAAAATAGATAACTGGAGTGACAACTAAAAACTTCATGTCAGTTAACAAAGTACACTGAGAGCAGAAATAGATTCTACCATAGAATTATTTATGTCCGTGAACTATTGATAATAGAAAAATATGATGACTGAAATAAATAAAGAGCCAAGTTTGTAATAGATAAATATGTAATAATGAGTAAAGATTTAATTGAAAGGCATTGTGACAGATATTTGAACATTTTAGATTGTATATGTATTGATATTGAAATTTAAAGTCAGATAGATATATTTTTTGTTTATTAAAATAAGGTAGATTTTTGAAATATTGAGTATGTAAATAGGAATAGTAAATTAATTTGAAATCTTACATCAACAATCAATAATCATAGAAAAATATAAAGACATTTATCGATATATAAAACATTAGATAAAACAGAGTATATTCTAACTAGTATGTAGTAAGTTTTTTGTTTTACAAATAACAAAGCGGACAACAAAAAGTTTGTTGATTGGAAAAACAAAAGGTTGGTGAAGCGAAGCTAATAGAGAAGAACGCATGTAAAAAAATTTTATAAATTTTATAAAGATATTTGGGAAATTATTAGAAATTAAAGTAAAAAGACATTACAAACATTGAATCAATATACATTGAACATTTTGAAAAGAAAATATTTGGAAATAATAAGAATTTGTAAGAAATATAAACATTTTAAAATTGAGAGGGGACGCTACCCGAATTTTCAAAAAGCAATCACTTCATAGTGAGAAAATACGTTCCTAAACCATTAATCATTGTAACAAAAACATTATATGCAAATATATATATCTAAGTGATTTAACAAGAATTCACGAACTTACCTGCCATACAAACTATAGAGTTTGTATCTACAAGATTGGAGGAGATCCAGCTTTGGTCCAGAAGATTTCACAGCAATATAATTTACAAGAGACTTCCCAGTGTTGTGATCAGGTTAGTGTTTTAACAATTTATCTGGTTAACCATATTAAAATCAAACGTAATTCACGAATTTGGCCAAATTACTCATTAATCATTTTAGGTATATAACAATATTTGGTTTTGTAATTTGCACTGTATTATATTTGTTTTAACATAAGTTTTCTTTACTGTTTATGATGCTTTTCGATTTGATGTTTTGTTGATAATTATAGGTACTAAATTTGAGTCGTTGAATTTCATTTACATGTCATTTGCTAGAAACAGGGAAAGGTTTCATACCATAGAGGTTGAATTACTGTGTTTCATATAATCGATTCACGGCGTTGGTGGAGATGATTTTCGCAGGTTATTTGTGGGATGCAGATTTCATATATTTTGTTGTTTAATTCTATCCTGAACCCAACGAGAGTAAGTGTTCTCATGCTCTCCATTAAAACAGTAAACTAATATTAAAAATATAAATCATTTAACCTGAGCTAGCCAATTCAATAAATAAAACCATAGATAAATTTAATAGAGAAATAAACATTTGGGTTTTACTTAAAATTAATAATAAAAAAAGTAATAAATTATATTATAATATATATATATATATATATATATATATATATATATATATATATATATATATTATAATTATTTGTTTATATTTTTCAATTTATTTAATTTGATTTAATGTTTTAATATAAGTTGGTTCTTTGATATTTATTATTAAACAAACTTACCTTCGGCTAGCTCATAAAATATCTTTTATTAATGTAATTTAAAATTTGAATATAAATCGGAAGCTTGATGACTCCTCCCTTTGAGTTCTTGGCGCACACTGTATGAATATCATTTGATTTGTACCTTTTATTTAATTTATTTCTGAAATGGTGGTTCAGAATAATTTCATATAGAAAGACTGAAATATCTCAATTCTAATAGCTTTATTGAGGACATGAAAAGAATAAAAACATCAACACTTCACTGAAAATTGATTTATTAAATTGTAATTGAGAAAAACTTTGTATTCTTTTGAACATTTAAAATTATTTGATAACCCCTATATCCTATGCAATTCTGAATACATATTAATTCACTCTATTGCGCTTGCGCATAAGTTCAACGCATGCGCTTATATACCTTACTACAACAAGAAGACGCTATTCACCGTCCATGCAGTGTATAAACGGTTTACGCTCTCCCAGCGTGTATACAGTTATGAAAAGTTTTAATACGTTATATCAATTTAAACAAAGCAATTACATATATATGAACTTTTTAAATAATGTGTGTAAAGTGTAAAGAAGATAGTATTAGACAGAACAGTTATGCATGCATTAAAAGATGATAAAAGTGGAAATTATGTGAAATTTTTATGGAACATGTGAACATTGAAAACGGATTAAATTTTAACAAGTAAGTACAATTATTTTCTTATAAACTATATTGCATGGATCTCCATGGAGATAAATTATTATGCATTGAAATAGATTGTTTTTAGGCCTTTTATTAAAAAATCATTATTAGAACGTTCTGGATATTAAAGATAGTTCACTGTTCGTGTTTCCAAATGTTTTAATTAAAATACACAGACCTTAGTTCATAATCCTTGGATGCTACTTGCGTCTCCAATTTTCTTGACGATCTCTAAGTAAGAGATGCTCCTTCAGAACAGCTTTTTCTTTTCACGGGATCTCCAAAACTTATTAAAGTGTTTATATTATCTTTTTGAGGAATATTATTAACTTTTTTAATGAAAATTTTACAAATTTTATCACAGGGAATTTTATAACGATGCTAGCTTCTCCATCTCACCAAATCGACTCTTTTGTTTTTCAAAATCAACAAACTTTATTCTTCCTAAATTCAAAGCTTGCTTATCTTTGTTTTAATAATACAAATTGTCACTTCCTATGTCTTTTAGTTGAAAAATGTAATTGTTTGATTTTTAAGTCCTGGAGGATTAACACACTTATGCACAAATGTTCACTTTGTATTCAGGATTTTATATAAAGTCTTTTTCCTAGAATGCATTAACAATTTTCATCATTATCCCGTTTTTACGGTTTTCTCATTTATATTTATTTTTACAAAATCTACAACCTAGTACTGTTTCATATCTATGTAATTGATTATTTTTAAATTCTTGAAATTTTACTGTTTTTGTCTTACATAAATTATTTATTATTTTCGATTTTTTTGTTATTGTTCAATATAAAATAAATAACCAATAAATTTAAGTTGGTAATAAAATTACTAGATTTCATTACTTCCTGTTTATAATACATTGCTTTTTTATATGTTTGGGCTGTGTTCCAATTATCATTTCTCATGAAGCTTTCAACCCTTTCTTAAAATTGTTAACTTTTATTATAAACACCTGCAAATATTGATAAGCAATTATTGAAATAGATATTAATTGATGTTATTTCAGATTTCAAGTTAAAATGGAATTTTATTTCTGCTGAAATTCATATGGCTGTGTTCAGATCAATGTGGAACTTATTGACATTGGCGTAAATCTGGAATTAATTGTGCAGGTAACTTTTGATAATTATTTAAATAATGTTGTGTTTGGAATTTCTATTCATAGTCCTTTTATTACTCAATCATATTGATATCTGATATTATATTTATGCATATTTCACTCTTCCTGTTGATTTCATATCTGAATTGTCAGTAACTTTCATAAGGTGGTTGTGTCTACTACTACACCTTCCTGAATAATAGATACATTTTTAATGTTTATTTATTTATAACTATTTCAAGAACTAGAGAACTAGTTCAATATATATATATATATATATATATATATATATATATATATATATATATATATATATATATATATTTATATATATATTAAGTCAACCACAATGTATGTTACTTCTTGGTCTAACCAAAAACAATTATGAAACATCAGGTAAGCATCAAATTCTCTCATTCTCACGATGATACTTACTATCGAAACAATTGTGAAATTTCTTAGAATCCTTAACATTCAATTGTGGAATTATCTAAAACAGTAATATGATTAGATTCCACAAAGTAAGGGTCGAGACAATACATTTCATGTAAGAATTAAGTAAAATTGTATTAAAGCTCTTAACGACTTTTTCATATATGGTCATAGTTTTGCCAGGGTTATTTAAAACCCAAGCATCGGAAGCAGTTCTCACATATTTCTTAAAAGGACCGAAAACAGAGCGGTCAAGAGGTTGAAGTTTATGTGAACAATGAGGGTGAAAGGCAGTACGACAATGCCATTTGCCTTGGCGCTTCTATGCTTAAATGTGGGGCGGATGTAATTTCGGCCGGAAAAAGGGCAGGTACTAAAAGCCGGTAGGTAAATTCGGCCGGAGGTTTTAAGTTGCTTCCTTATCTCATAGGTATTTTCGGCCGCAAATCAAATAAAATAACAGAATGCTTTATATTAAAATATTTCTTTATTTCAATAAAATTATTACATCAACTTATTTCTATAACTTAGGTAAACTATAAATTTTTAAAAAACGTTTTGATGTGATACAGATTTAACGAAATTAATTCTAGAAATATTGTCAGATCGAAGCATATTTACCATGTTTTCGATAAATTTTAGTTTGTTTTTTACATGTTTGTCTTTAATTTTTGCTGGAATATTTAAATTTTTTATTTTTAAATATGCATCGATCTGACAATCTTTTAATTTTTCTATAAAAATAAATATAGAAGGGTGACTCGAATAAAAACTAGAATTAAAGTGCGAATGGAATGATTCGCAGGCATTTGTGGTTCTTTTAATTGATGGGTTTTCATATGCCCATATATTTGGTGGAAAATGAGATTCTGGCGCTATGTAGTTTTCTAATAAATAGTCTGCGTATTTATCTATAAGTTTATGGTCCGGTTTGTATGACATGAGATCAAATATGAAACAATCTTCAACTTCAGAGGGGTCTAAATAAGTTAGCCCAAAAGTATGAGTAAGCCATTTGCTTTCCTCGCAGTTTTTATCTTTATACATTTGGGTTAACCCTAATGATTGTATTTTCCTATACCACGCCTGGTGCAAGTGGAATCTACAACCATTTAGTTTGGTTTTGGGAAAGACAACTTTTAATGCGTTATGAATTGCGATTTCAAAATCCACAAATACCTCCTTCGGTTCAAAAACAATATTATAAAGTTCAAAAATTTTAGATTTTACCAACAGAAAAAGTCTCATATATGTGTCACTGGTCTTATTGGGCAACAGACAATACAAAAGAGGAACATAATGCCCATTTTCCAGTCCATGGATGGTAAATAACTGATAAAAATATTTTGTACAATAAGAAAATGTGCCATCCATGTAAAAATCTTTCATTTTACATAAACTTATTATATTTGTATGGCAAGAAAAAACAATGATATTATCAGCTGTGCTGTTAATAAACAAAAAATTTTCACCTGTTGTGGTTTTCGGTCCATAACTATCGAGTACAGAATGTACATCGTGAATATCCTTAGGCAGGGCTGGTAAGAGCTTACGGCGGCTGTTGTACAAATTTCTTCTTATTAGACTGACATCTATCGATGACAAATTCTCTGGCAAATGATTTGAAAGAACGCTTTTAATAATTTTTGAAGGTTTCTCCGATATGTCTTCCTCAGCTTTGCGCTTGCATGAAGTCGTCACTATTTTTCTCTCCAACGTAGTTTCATCAGACTCGTGGTTGTGGATTAATTCACTTCTAGTAACTGTGTATTCCGCACCAACAGTGTACAGTTTGGCTAAACATCTTAAATTTTTCTTTATACACCTCCAACGTACTTCACCACTTTTTAATACGTCCTGTTTACAAAACTGAAACTTTTCTACAACTAGTAAGTCACAACCGCGTGAACTCTTAATTACTGAAACTGATGCCATCGTATACAAATAATATATTTTATGCTTTCTATCGACTAGTAGCTTAAAGATGAGTTATAATACTGACTAGCTATAATAATTTTATACCTGTTATTTGTGAATTTTATACATTTAAAGGAAACTATTAAGCGTAATTACCAATATTTTAATCTCATCGTAAACATCAACCCCTCGGCCGAAATTACCCCTGTCATAAATGGTACCCTTTGATTTATGCAGGTAGGCCAAGGGATTACCGGCCGAAATTACGCCCGCCGTAAATGTGAGCCATGATTTTCTAATAGAAGTAGGCAGGGTTTATCCAAAATGCTTTTTACACGAAGGTGGACCTGAGTTTAGCAAATGGGAATTGAAATGGACGCGTGGGGAAATAAACGTACTAAACCAGTCGGTACCTGCCAATTTATTAAGATTCTATGTTTCCGGAAATTTCACGGAGTTAGTACTAGCGAACTGATAAGCTAGAGTTCTTACTTCTTTGGATAATAGTCCAAAGTAAATATCATATGCTTTATACATATATGCAACTAGTTGGCCTTCAAGTTCAGGTTTAAATACTAAATAGTTTTTAGTATAGCCCACGGAAATGGAGGGCATAACCACCCGCTCATCAAGTAACTGAGACTCGGAAATTTTCTCACAATATCTTGCCAAAGTACGGTAATTTACGTTAAAGTCAGCAGCTGCTTTTCTTATTGAAGACCCATTTAGTTTAACTAACCTAGCAGCTCGTAGAAGAACATTAGACGACGATTGTCCCTTTTCAGTTTTCCTTCGAAAACTTCGAACCGTAATGTAACATGAAAACAATACAACATATTGTTTATTATATATATTTACCGCGTAGTGGGGTTGGTTGTCACAAGTGGCAAACGGCCTCTGATGGTTTGGGATAACCTGCCCCACTACACTATTAATTTTATGGAAGCTGATAGTCATTTTTCTTTCGCAAACGAAGTGAAGTAAAGTTACTTAAAGGGAAATAATCACATCCATTCTTTTTTTTTGAAAGAAACGACTAAAAGCTTCGACTGGCACCTCAGATAAATTCAACCTCAAAATTCTATTCACTACCTCCTTCAAGACGAGTCCACGATTTTCGTTTCTCATTAACTGAAAATCCATAATCGGTTATCAAAACACCAGTCAAAATTTTAGATCATGTGTGACCTAAGGTCAAAATACCAATTTAACCTCAATTTTAAAAGTGATGTAAAATAATAAATAACTGCACGTGCTTGAAATGACGTATAGCATTGGTGAGAGGGGAGATAGACTCATCACTTTGGATCGGATGAAAGGAACACGTCAAGTTTGTGATACCAACTGAAGAGGTTATTTGATCTGATATTTGTGTCAAACGGAAAGCAAGTAATATCAGCAATAGCTCAACAAGTTCAAAGCCAATACTTACGTTAAATTGAAGCCAGCTAAGTGAAAAGTAGTCAACACATTTTTTTTTTAATTTTCAATAAAGTCCTGAGAATAAACAACAAAAATGTTACTCTTGCACAACGATTTATTTCTTTTAGTCCGTGAGGACGCCGGAAAGCGTATAATTGATTAACACGTGGTCTTTAAAGAAGCAAGGATTAGCTGCAAATGTTTAGACAACTACATGTTGCGACGTTACCACGATCTATGGTTTATGACAACCAACCCGTGTGGTAACCAGCCCCGATCTCCCCTAGTAGTTGAAATGTTTATATGAGCTATGTTTTGTACCAATAATTGACGATTTTTAATAAAAGTTATCAGTAAGCTGCTTTGCTATCACACCTTATTTTATTTGGAGTAACATTCATAGCAGAATTTAAACAAAAGTTTTCTTTCGAAATAAGTTTATTCAAGTCGGTTGATTAAATTAGTCAAGCAACAAGAAGGTGTGATAAAATATAACTTAATAACTATCTAATTTCTGGTCTAGACTAGCATTACTTTCTAATAACAGCTTCCGTTCATTATATAAGTTTAAACTATATTATTGCTGTTTTATTTTTTGACTGTAAACAGATTTTTATTCATCATCAATGAATTATTCACAAATCTTATATATAATTTTTCTAAATTTAAGTTTAAACTAAATGATTGTGGTTTGCTGTATTAAACTGTAAACAAATACTTCTTTGGAAAAAATATTTTATTTCGCTATTCAATCAATGAACTATTTATAAATCTGATATACAAAGATTAAATGAACGAAATGCTTCAGTTTTATGCCAAGACGAACGACCCTTTAGGTAGAATAACTTATATAGATGTGTCATTGACTATTTCAAACTTTCTATATCTCTTTCATATAATTTCCAAACAAACGAAATAAATAAAGGTTATCTTGGCAGGAAAGGGTCATCATTGTCCAAAACATTTTTGAAGATAAATTTGATCTATAATGTAAGAATATTGACTTGTAATTATACAGGGAGTGTCTCGTAATCGAAAATGTTTGATATTTGTAAGATATATCTACATCAACAATCAATAATCATAGAAAAATATAAAGACATTTATCGATATATAAAAAATTAGATAAAACAGAGTATATTCTAACTAGTATGTAGTAAGTTTTTTGTTTTACAAATAACAAAGCGGACAACAAAAAGTTTGTTGATTGGAAAAACAAAAGGTTGGTGAAGCGAAGCTAATAGAGAAGAACGCATGTAAAAAAATTTTATAAATTTTATAAAGATATTTGGGAAATTATTAGAAATTAAAGTAAAAAGACATTGCAAACATTGAATCAATATACATTGAACATTTTGAAAAGAAAATATTTGGAAATAATAAGAATTTGTAAGAAATATACACATTTTAAAATTGAGAGGGGACGCTACCCGAATTTTCAAAAAGCAATCACTTCATAGTGAGAAAATACGTTCCTAAACCATTAATCATTGTAACAAAAACATTATATGCAAATATATATATCTAAGTGATTTAACAAGAATTCACGAACTTACCTGCCATACAAACTATAGAGTTTGTATCTACAAGATTGGAGGAGATCCAGCTTTGGTCCAGAAGATTTCACAGCAATATAATTTACAAGAGACTTCCCAGTGTTGTGATCAGGTTAGTGTTTTAACAATTTATCTGGTTAACCATATTAAAATCAAACGTAATTCACGAATTTGGCCAAATTACTCATTAATCATTTTAGGTATATAACAATATTTGGTTTTGTAATTTGCACTGTATTATATTTGTTTTAACGTAAGTTTTCTTTACTGTTTATGATGCTTTTCGATTTGATGTTTTGTTGATAATTATAGGTACTAAATTTGAGTCGTTGAATTTCATTTACATGTCATTTGCTAGAAACAGGGAAAGGTTTCATACCATAGAGGTTGAATTACTGTGTTTCATATAATCGATTCACGGCGTTGGTGGAGATGATTTTCGCAGGTTATTTGTGGGATGCAGATTTCATATATTTTGTTGTTTAATTCTATCCTGAACCCAACGAGAGTAAGTGTTCTCATGCTCTCCATTAAAACAGTAAACTAATATTAAAAATATAAATCATTTAACCTGAGCTAGCCAATTCAATAAATAAAACCATAGATAAATTTAATAGAGAAATAAACATTTGGGTTTTACTTAAAATTAATAATAAAAAAAGTAATAAATTATATTATTATATATATATATATATATATATATTATAATTATTTGTTTATATTTTTCAATTTATTTAATTTGATTTAATGTTTTAATATAAGTTGGTTCTTTGATATTTATTATTAAACAAACTTACCTTCGGCTAGCTCATAAAATATCTTTTATTAATGTAATTTAAAATTTGAATATAAATCGGAAGCTTGATGACTCCTCCCTTTGAGTTCTTGGCGCACACTGTATGAATATCATTTGATTTGTACCTTTTATTTAATTTATTTCTGAAATGGTGGTTCAGAATAATTTCATATAGAAAGACTGAAATATCTCAATTCTAATAGCTTTATTGAGGACATGAAAAGAATAAAAACATCAACACTTCACTGAAAATTGATTTATTAAATTGTAATTGAGAAAAACTTTGTATTCTTTTGAACATTTAAAATTATTTGATAACCCCTATATCCTATGCAATTCTGAATACATATTAATTCACTCTATTGCGCTTGCGCATAAGTTCAACGCATGCGCTTATATACCTTACTACAACAAGAAGACGCTATTCACCGTCCATGCAGTGTATAAACGGTTTACGCTCTCCCAGCGTGTATACAGTTATGAAAAGTTTTAATACGTTATATCAATTTAAACAAAGCAATTACATATATATGAACTTTTTAAATAATGTGTGTAAAGTGTAAAGAAGATAGTATTAGACAGAACAGTTATGCATGCATTAAAAGATGATAAAAGTGGAAATTATGTGAAATTTTTATGGAACATGTGAACATTGAAAACGGATTAAATTTTAACAAGTAAGTACAATTATTTTCTTATAAACTATATTGCATGGATCTCCATGGAGATAAATTATTATGCATTGAAATAGATTGTGTGAGCCATGATTTTCTAATAGAAGTAGGCAGGGTTTATCCAAAATGCTTTTTACACGAAGGTGGACCTGAGTTTAGCAAATGGGAATTGAAATGGACGCGTGGGGAAATAAACGTACTAAACCAGTCGGTACCTGCCAATTTATTAAGATTCTATGTTTCCGGAAATTTCACGGAGTTAGTACTAGCGAACTGATAAGCTAGAGTTCTTACTTCTTTGGATAATAGTCCAAAGTAAATATCATATGCTTTATACATATATGCAACTAGTTGGCCTTCAAGTTCAGGTTTAAATACTAAATAGTTTTTAGTATAGCCCACGGAAATGGAGGGCATAACCACCCGCTCATCAAGTAACTGAGACTCGGAAATTTTCTCACAATATCTTGCCAAAGTACGGTAATTTACGTTAAAGTCAGCAGCTGCTTTTCTTATTGAAGACCCATTTAGTTTAACTAACCTAGCAGCTCGTAGAAGAACATTAGACGACGATTGTCCCTTTTCAGTTTTCCTTCGAAAACTTCGAACCGTAATGTAACATGAAAACAATACAACATATTGTTTATTATATATATTTACCGCGTAGTGGGGTTGGTTGTCACAAGTGGCAAACGGCCTCTGATGGTTTGGGATAACCTGCCCCACTACACTATTAATTTTATGGAAGCTGATAGTCATTTTTCTTTCGCAAACGAAGTGAAGTAAAGTTACTTAAAGGGAAATAATCACATCCATTCTTTTTTTTTGAAAGAAACGACTAAAAGCTTCGACTGGCACCTCAGATAAATTCAACCTCAAAATTCTATTCACTACCTCCTTCAAGACGAGTCCACGATTTTCGTTTCTCATTAACTGAAAATCCATAATCGGTTATCAAAACACCAGTCAAAATTTTAGATCATGTGTGACCTAAGGTCAAAATACCAATTTAACCTCAATTTTAAAAGTGATGTAAAATAATAAATAACTGCACGTGCTTGAAATGACGTATAGCATTGGTGAGAGGGGAGATAGACTCATCACTTTGGAGCGGATGAAAGGAACACGTCAAGTTTGTGATACCAACTGAAGAGGTTATTTGATCTGATATTTGTGTCGAACGGAAAGCAAGTAATATCAGCAATAGCTCAACAAGTTCAAAGCCAATACTTACGTTAAATTGAAGCCAGCTAAGTGAAAAGTAGTCAACACATTTTTTTTTTAATTTTCAATAAAGTCCTGAGAATAAACAACAAAAATGTTACTCTTGCACAACGATTTATTTCTTTTAGTCCGTGAGGACGCCGGAAAGCGTATAATTGATTAACACGTGGTCTTTAAAGAAGCAAGGATTAGCTGCAAATGTTTAGACAACTACATGTTGCGACGTTACCACGATCTATGGTTTATGACAACCAACCCGTGTGGTAACCAGCCCCGATCTCCCCTAGTAGTTGAAATGTTTATATGAGCTATGTTTTGTACCAATAATTGACGATTTTTAATAAAAGTTATCAGTAAGTTGCTTTGCTATCACACCTTATTTTATTTGGAGTAACATTCATAGCAGAATTTAAACAAAAGTTTTCTTTCGAAATAAGTTTATTCAAGTCGGTTGATTAAATTAGTCAAGCAACAAGAAGGTGTGATAAAATATAACTTAATAACTATCTAATTTCTGGTCTAGACTAGCATTACTTTCTAATAACAGCTTCCGTTCATTATATAAGTTTAAACTATATTATTGCTGTTTTATTTTTTGACTGTAAACAGATTTTTATTCATCATCAATGAATTATTCACAAATCTTATATATAATTTTTCTAAATTTAAGTTTAAACTAAATGATTGTGGTTTGCTGTATTAAACTGTAAACAAATACTTCTTTGGAAAAAATATTTTATTTCGCTATTCAATCAATGAACTATTTATAAATCTGATATACAAAGATTAAATGAACGAAATGCTTCAGTTTTATGCCAAGACGAACGACCCTTTAGGTAGAATAACTTATATAGATGTGTCATTGACTATTTCAAACTTTCTATATCTCTTTCATATAATTTCCAAACAAACGAAATAAATAAAGGTTATCTTGGCAGGAAAGGGTCATCATTGTCCAAAACATTTTTGAAGATAAATTTGATCTATAATGTAAGAATATTGACTTGTAATTATACAGGGAGTGTCTCGTAATCGAAAATGTTTGATATTTGTAAGATATATCTACATCAACAATCAATAATCATAGAAAAATATAAAGACATTTATCGATATATAAAACATTAGATAAAACAGAGTATATTCTAACTAGTATGTAGTAAGTTTTTTGTTTTACAAATAACAAAGCGGACAACAAAAAGTTTGTTGATTGGAAAAACAAAAGGTTGGTGAAGCGAAGCTAATAGAGAAGAACGCATGTAAAAAAATTTTATAAATTTTATAAAGATATTTGGGAAATTATTAGAAATTAAAGTAAAAAGACATTGCAAACATTGAATCAATATACATTGAACATTTTGAAAAGAAAATATTTGGAAATAATAAGAATTTGTAAGAAATATACACATTTTAAAATTGAGAGGGGACGCTACCCGAATTTTCAAAAAGCAATCACTTCATAGTGAGAAAATACGTTCCTAAACCATTAATCATTGTAACAAAAACATTATATGCAAATATATATATCTAAGTGATTTAACAAGAATTCACGAACTTACCTGCCATACAAACTATAGAGTATGTATCTACAAGATTGGAGGAGATCCAGCTTTGGTCCAGAAGATTTCACAGCAATATAATTTACAAGAGACTTCCCAGTGTTGTGATCAGGTTAGTGTTTTAACAATTTATCTGGTTAACCATATTAAAATCAAACGTAATTCACGAATTTGGCCAAATTACTCATTAATCATTTTAGGTATATAACAATATTTGGTTTTGTAATTTGCACTGTATTATATTTGTTTTAACGTAAGTTTTCTTTACTGTTTATGATGCTTTTCGATTTGATGTTTTGTTGATAATTATAGGTACTAAATTTGAGTCGTTGAATTTCATTTACATGTCATTTGCTAGAAACAGGGAAAGGTTTCATACCATAGAGGTTGAATTACTGTGTTTCATATAATCGATTCACGGCGTTGGTGGAGATGATTTTCGCAGGTTATTTGTGGGATGCAGATTTCATATATTTTGTTGTTTAATTCTATCCTGAACCCAACGAGAGTAAGTGTTCTCATGCTCTCCATTAAAACAGTAAACTAATATTAAAAATATAAATCATTTAACCTGAGCTAGCCAATTCAATAAATAAAACCATAGATAAATTTAATAGAGAAATAAACATTTGGGTTTTACTTAAAATTAATAATAAAAAAAGTAATAAATTATATTATTATATATATATATATATATATATATATATATATATATATATATATATATATATTATAATTATTTGTTTATATTTTTCAATTTATTTAATTTGATTTAATGTTTTAATATAAGTTGGTTCTTTGATATTTATTATTAAACAAACTTACCTTCGGCTAGCTCATAAAATATCTTTTATTAATGTAATTTAAAATTTGAATATAAATCGGAAGCTTGATGACTCCTCCCTTTGAGTTCTTGGCGCACACTGTATGAATATCATTTGATTTGTACCTTTTATTTAATTTATTTCTGAAATGGTGGTTCAGAATAATTTCATATAGAAAGACTGAAATATCTCAATTCTAATAGCTTTATTGAGGACATGAAAAGAATAAAAACATCAACACTTCACTGAAAATTGATTTATTAAATTGTAATTGAGAAAAACTTTGTATTCTTTTGAACATTTAAAATTATTTGATAACCCCTATATCCTATGCAATTCTGAATACATATTAATTCACTCTATTGCGCTTGCGCATAAGTTCAACGCATGCGCTTATATACCTTACTACAACAAGAAGACGCTATTCACCGTCCATGCAGTGTATAAACGGTTTACGCTCTCCCAGCGTGTATACAGTTATGAAAAGTTTTAATACGTTATATCAATTTAAACAAAGCAATTACATATATATGAACTTTTTAAATAATGTGTGTAAAGTGTAAAGAAGATAGTATTAGACAGAACAGTTATGCATGCATTAAAAGATGATAAAAGTGGAAATTATGTGAAATTTTTATGGAACATGTGAACATTGAAAACGGATTAAATTTTAACAAGTAAGTACAATTATTTTCTTATAAACTATATTGCATGGATCTCCATGGAGATAAATTATTATGCATTGAAATAGATTGTGTGAGCCATGATTTTCTAATAGAAGTAGGCAGGGTTTATCCAAAATGCTTTTTACACGAAGGTGGACCTGAGTTTAGCAAATGGGAATTGAAATGGACGCGTGGGGAAATAAACGTACTAAACCAGTCGGTACCTGCCAATTTATTAAGATTCTATGTTTCCGGAAATTTCACGGAGTTAGTACTAGCGAACTGATAAGCTAGAGTTCTTACTTCTTTGGATAATAGTCCAAAGTAAATATCATATGCTTTATACATATATGCAACTAGTTGGCCTTCAAGTTCAGGTTTAAATACTAAATAGTTTTTAGTATAGCCCACGGAAATGGAGGGCATAACCACCCGCTCATCAAGTAACTGAGACTCGGAAATTTTCTCACAATATCTTGCCAAAGTACGGTAATTTACGTTAAAGTCAGCAGCTGCTTTTCTTATTGAAGACCCATTTAGTTTAACTAACCTAGCAGCTCGTAGAAGAACATTAGACGACGATTGTCCCTTTTCAGTTTTCCTTCGAAAACTTCGAACCGTAATGTAACATGAAAACAATACAACATATTGTTTATTATATATATTTACCGCGTAGTGGGGTTGGTTGTCACAAGTGGCAAACGGCCTCTGATGGTTTGGGATAACCTGCCCCACTACACTATTAATTTTATGGAAGCTGATAGTCATTTTTCTTTCGCAAACGAAGTGAAGTAAAGTTACTTAAAGGGAAATAATCACATCCATTCTTTTTTTTTGAAAGAAACGACTAAAAGCTTCGACTGGCACCTCAGATAAATTCAACCTCAAAATTCTATTCACTACCTCCTTCAAGACGAGTCCACGATTTTCGTTTCTCATTAACTGAAAATCCATAATCGGTTATCAAAACACCAGTCAAAATTTTAGATCATGTGTGACCTAAGGTCAAAATACCAATTTAACCTCAATTTTAAAAGTGATGTAAAATAATAAATAACTGCACGTGCTTGAAATGACGTATAGCATTGGTGAGAGGGGAGATAGACTCATCACTTTGGAGCGGATGAAAGGAACACGTCAAGTTTGTGATACCAACTGAAGAGGTTATTTGATCTGATATTTGTGTCGAACGGAAAGCAAGTAATATCAGCAATAGCTCAACAAGTTCAAAGCCAATACTTACGTTAAATTGAAGCCAGCTAAGTGAAAAGTAGTCAACACATTTTTTTTTTAATTTTCAATAAAGTCCTGAGAATAAACAACAAAAATGTTACTCTTGCACAACGATTTATTTCTTTTAGTCCGTGAGGACGCCGGAAAGCGTATAATTGATTAACACGTGGTCTTTAAAGAAGCAAGGATTAGCTGCAAATGTTTAGACAACTACATGTTGCGACGTTACCACGATCTATGGTTTATGACAACCAACCCGTGTGGTAACCAGCCCCGATCTCCCCTAGTAGTTGAAATGTTTATATGAGCTATGTTTTGTACCAATAATTGACGATTTTTAATAAAAGTTATCAGTAAGTTGCTTTGCTATCACACCTTATTTTATTTGGAGTAACATTCATAGCAGAATTTAAACAAAAGTTTTCTTTCGAAATAAGTTTATTCAAGTCGGTTGATTGAATTAGTCAAGCAACAAGAAGGTGTGATAAAATATAACTTAATAACTATCTAATTTCTGGTCTAGACTAGCATTACTTTCTAATAACAGCTTCCGTTCATTATATAAGTTTAAACTATATTATTGCTGTTTTATTTTTTGACTGTAAACAGATTTTTATTCATCATCAATGAATTATTCACAAATCTTATATATAATTTTTCTAAATTTAAGTTTAAACTAAATGATTGTGGTTTGCTGTATTAAACTGTAAACAAATACTTCTTTGGAAAAAATATTTTATTTCGCTATTCAATCAATGAACTATTTATAAATCTGATATACAAAGATTAAATGAACGAAATGCTTCAGTTTTATGCCAAGACGAACGACCCTTTAGGTAGAATAACTTATATAGATGTGTCATTGACTATTTCAAACTTTCTATATCTCTTTCATATAATTTCCAAACAAACGAAATAAATAAAGGTTATCTTGGCAGGAAAGGGTCATCATTGTCCAAAACATTTTTGAAGATAAATTTGATCTATAATGTAAGAATATTGACTTGTAATTATACAGGGAGTGTCTCGTAATCGAAAATGTTTGATATTTGTAAGATATATCTACATCAACAATCAATAATCATAGAAAAATATAAAGACATTTATCGATATATAAAACATTAGATAAAACAGAGTATATTCTAACTAGTATGTAGTAAGTTTTTTGTTTTACAAATAACAAAGCGGACAACAAAAAGTTTGTTGATTGGAAAAACAAAAGGTTGGTGAAGCGAAGCTAATAGAGAAGAACGCATGTAAAAAAATTTTATAAATTTTATAAAGATATTTGGGAAATTATTAGAAATTAAAGTAAAAAGACATTGCAAACATTGAATCAATATACATTGAACATTTTGAAAAGAAAATATTTGGAAATAATAAGAATTTGTAAGAAATATACACATTTTAAAATTGAGAGGGGACGCTACCCGAATTTTCAAAAAGCAATCACTTCATAGTGAGAAAATACGTTCCTAAACCATTAATCATTGTAACAAAAACATTATATGCAAATATATATATCTAAGTGATTTAACAAGAATTCACGAACTTACCTGCCATACAAACTATAGAGTTTGTATCTACAAGATTGGAGGAGATCCAGCTTTGGTCCAGAAGATTTCACAGCAATATAATTTACAAGAGACTTCCCAGTGTTGTGATCAGGTTAGTGTTTTAACAATTTATCTGGTTAACCATATTAAAATCAAACGTAATTCACGAATTTGGCCAAATTACTCATTAATCATTTTAGGTATATAACAATATTTGGTTTTGTAATTTGCACTGTATTATATTTGTTTTAACGTAAGTTTTCTTTACTGTTTATGATGCTTTTCGATTTGATGTTTTGTTGATAATTATAGGTACTAAATTTGAGTCGTTGAATTTCATTTACATGTCATTTGCTAGAAACAGGGAAAGGTTTCATACCATAGAGGTTGAATTACTGTGTTTCATATAATCGATTCACGGCGTTGGTGGAGATGATTTTCGCAGGTTATTTGTGGGATGCAGATTTCATATATTTTGTTGTTTAATTCTATCCTGAACCCAACGAGAGTAAGTGTTCTCATGCTCTCCATTAAAACAGTAAACTAATATTAAAAATATAAATCATTTAACCTGAGCTAGCCAATTCAATAAATAAAACCATAGATAAATTTAATAGAGAAATAAACATTTGGGTTTTACTTAAAATTAATAATAAAAAAAGTAATAAATTATATTATTATATATATATATATATATATATATATATATATATATATATATATATATATATAATTATTTGTTTATATTTTTCAATTTATTTAATTTGATTTAATGTTTTAATATAAGTTGGTTCTTTGATATTTATTATTAAACAAACTTACCTTCGGCTAGCTCATAAAATATCTTTTATTAATGTAATTTAAAATTTGAATATAAATCGGAAGCTTGATGACTCCTCCCTTTGAGTTCTTGGCGCACACTGTATGAATATCATTTGATTTGTACCTTTTATTTAATTTATTTCTGAAATGGTGGTTCAGAATAATTTCATATAGAAAGACTGAAATATCTCAATTCTAATAGCTTTATTGAGGACATGAAAAGAATAAAAACATCAACACTTCACTGAAAATTGATTTATTAAATTGTAATTGAGAAAAACTTTGTATTCTTTTGAACATTTAAAATTATTTGATAACCCCTATATCCTATGCAATTCTGAATACATATTAATTCACTCTATTGCGCTTGCGCATAAGTTCAACGCATGCGCTTATATACCTTACTACAACAAGAAGACGCTATTCACCGTCCATGCAGTGTATAAACGGTTTACGCTCTCCCAGCGTGTATACAGTTATGAAAAGTTTTAATACGTTATATCAATTTAAACAAAGCAATTACATATATATGAACTTTTTAAATAATGTGTGTAAAGTGTAAAGAAGATAGTATTAGACAGAACAGTTATGCATGCATTAAAAGATGATAAAAGTGGAAATTATGTGAAATTTTTATGGAACATGTGAACATTGAAAACGGATTAAATTTTAACAAGTAAGTACAATTATTTTCTTATAAACTATATTGCATGGATCTCCATGGAGATAAATTATTATGCATTGAAATAGATTGTGTGAGCCATGATTTTCTAATAGAAGTAGGCAGGGTTTATCCAAAATGCTTTTTACACGAAGGTGGACCTGAGTTTAGCAAATGGGAATTGAAATGGACGCGTGGGGAAATAAACGTACTAAACCAGTCGGTACCTGCCAATTTATTAAGATTCTATGTTTCCGGAAATTTCACGGAGTTAGTACTAGCGAACTGATAAGCTAGAGTTCTTACTTCTTTGGATAATAGTCCAAAGTAAATATCATATGCTTTATACATATATGCAACTAGTTGGCCTTCAAGTTCAGGTTTAAATACTAAATAGTTTTTAGTATAGCCCACGGAAATGGAGGGCATAACCACCCGCTCATCAAGTAACTGAGACTCGGAAATTTTCTCACAATATCTTGCCAAAGTACGGTAATTTACGTTAAAGTCAGCAGCTGCTTTTCTTATTGAAGACCCATTTAGTTTAACTAACCTAGCAGCTCGTAGAAGAACATTAGACGACGATTGTCCCTTTTCAGTTTTCCTTCGAAAACTTCGAACCGTAATGTAACATGAAAACAATACAACATATTGTTTATTATATATATTTACCGCGTAGTGGGGTTGGTTGTCACAAGTGGCAAACGGCCTCTGATGGTTTGGGATAACCTGCCCCACTACACTATTAATTTTATGGAAGCTGATAGTCATTTTTCTTTCGCAAACGAAGTGAAGTAAAGTTACTTAAAGGGAAATAATCACATCCATTCTTTTTTTTTGAAAGAAACGACTAAAAGCTTCGACTGGCACCTCAGATAAATTCAACCTCAAAATTCTATTCACTACCTCCTTCAAGACGAGTCCACGATTTTCGTTTCTCATTAACTGAAAATCCATAATCGGTTATCAAAACACCAGTCAAAATTTTAGATCATGTGTGACCTAAGGTCAAAATACCAATTTAACCTCAATTTTAAAAGTGATGTAAAATAATAAATAACTGCACGTGCTTGAAATGACGTATAGCATTGGTGAGAGGGGAGATAGACTCATCACTTTGGAGCGGATGAAAGGAACACGTCAAGTTTGTGATACCAACTGAAGAGGTTATTTGATCTGATATTTGTGTCGAACGGAAAGCAAGTAATATCAGCAATAGCTCAACAAGTTCAAAGCCAATACTTACGTTAAATTGAAGCCAGCTAAGTGAAAAGTAGTCAACACATTTTTTTTTTAATTTTCAATAAAGTCCTGAGAATAAACAACAAAAATGTTACTCTTGCACAACGATTTATTTCTTTTAGTCCGTGAGGACGCCGGAAAGCGTATAATTGATTAACACGTGGTCTTTAAAGAAGCAAGGATTAGCTGCAAATGTTTAGACAACTACATGTTGCGACGTTACCACGATCTATGGTTTATGACAACCAACCCGTGTGGTAACCAGCCCCGATCTCCCCTAGTAGTTGAAATGTTTATATGAGCTATGTTTTGTACCAATAATTGACGATTTTTAATAAAAGTTATCAGTAAGTTGCTTTGCTATCACACCTTATTTTATTTGGAGTAACATTCATAGCAGAATTTAAACAAAAGTTTTCTTTCGAAATAAGTTTATTCAAGTCGGTTGATTAAATTAGTCAAGCAACAAGAAGGTGTGATAAAATATAACTTAATAACTATCTAATTTCTGGTCTAGACTAGCATTACTTTCTAATAACAGCTTCCGTTCATTATATAAGTTTAAACTATATTATTGCTGTTTTATTTTTTGACTGTAAACAGATTTTTATTCATCATCAATGAATTATTCACAAATCTTATATATAATTTTTCTAAATTTAAGTTTAAACTAAATGATTGTGGTTTGCTGTATTAAACTGTAAACAAATACTTCTTTGGAAAAAATATTTTATTTCGCTATTCAATCAATGAACTATTTATAAATCTGATATACAAAGATTAAATGAACGAAATGCTTCAGTTTTATGCCAAGACGAACGACCCTTTAGGTAGAATAACTTATATAGATGTGTCATTGACTATTTCAAACTTTCTATATCTCTTTCATATAATTTCCAAACAAACGAAATAAATAAAGGTTATCTTGGCAGGAAAGGGTCATCATTGTCCAAAACATTTTTGAAGATAAATTTGATCTATAATGTAAGAATATTGACTTGTAATTATACAGGGAGTGTCTCGTAATCGAAAATGTTTGATATTTGTAAGATATAACTAGATCCACCCTGTATGCAAGTTACTTAAGAGACAACAATAACGAAATAGGAATATAATGTAAACACACATAGTCTGGGTATCGAGTAAAAAGGAAGGATGACGCAAGGGGTGTCAGAGTCAGGTAGTCTTCGACAAACCATTCGATAGGTAAGATGGACCAACTTTACCTGTCCCAGCTGTAGAATCGTGGCTGAGGGATTGCACAAAGGGTTACAATGCCAGGTGAAATTTCGAGCTTACCTCGAAATCACCTGTTATACCAATGTCTCATGGCTGTCTGTGGTCAAGTCTCCCGGGCCAGTGGGATGAGGGGGGAGGGAGTCTTGGCTTTACTGACCCGACCAAAAGGAGACAACCTCATTAAAAACCTAATGTCAAGGTGGGAAACCAGGCCGAGAAATGCGTGGCTATTTAGAAGAATAGTCCTTACTGGTTTCGACCTTGGAGCACCGGGGGGAACTCCATTGTATTGAACCCCTTACCTCTGCATGCGGGGCTCAGCAGCGGTGGACCGCAATGACCCTAGCTTCTCGTGGGACCATTTATGGACAGAAAAAGTAAAACTTCCACCTGAAAAGTAGTGGGGAAAACCTCCACCTCTTCATCCGGGCACCTCTCAGAGGGAAAAAATGCCAAACGGCACAAAGGTCGTATACCGTTCGACCTTCCAAAACTGGAAGAACCGGGTGGCATGAACGACCCACTGAGAAAAGGTCTCAGTGGAGCAGGGGTGCGGAAATACCGACGACTCCTCAATCAGGGAATATCCCCTGAAGAGGCCAGGAAGCAGGTTATTCAGCGCCCAACCCCCCGAAGGAACCACCAACTGGGAAGATAAAGCTTAAAAGAGGCCCTGAGTATATTACTACCTCGCAGCGACCTCTTAGCAAAAAACCAAAAATAGCTGCATCGGTAACCAGGCAAGCCACTGGCTACGCAGCAGCTGTTAAAACAGAGAATGCTTTTAGAACTGTGCCAGAGCGCAGAGAAGAGAATCCACTTCTCAGGTATCCATTTCCGTTGTGGAATGATACTGGTGGACTGTGGGTCACAAGAATCGGCAGACTGGCTCATGAGGTCAGCGCCGAAATTAAACTCTTGGGAAGGACCCGAATTGGTGGCTCGAAGTGGAGACGACATGCCAAAGCCGGTCACCATAACGGTGTTCTTCCCAAGAAGCCCCCACATGAAATTGGAGAAGATCCTCCAACTTGTCGAGGTTCAGAATTCCAACCTCACTACTGGGGCTTGGAAGATCCTGAACTATCCTCACGATTGAGATCGATCACCAATCTGGGGAGGCTCTGAAGGCAAAAGGTTACAAGCTAAACTTCCGTTTTGGGCGTATTCCTGTCTCGGGGATGGGAAAAAAAAGAACCCCGCGGAGAATCCAAAGGACGTGGAGATACCTTCCACATCGAGAACTTCTGGAAAAGAGGAAAAAGACGAAAGCTTGACATTGGGTCAGCCCGAGATCTCCTCCGGCTCTGTTGGGGTGACTGGAGATGCGCAGATCGCCTCTGCATCCCGGGAAACTGGGCGGAGCAGCCTGGGGGTCGAGAGTCTGACTCGAGATCAAGAAACATGCTCGAACTCCGAGGAAGATATTGCCATGGGGGTCGAGGAGGGTCAGGGAGAGATGAAGGAGGGGGATGAATAGATGCTGAGTAACTCGGCCTCTCTCATCCATAATAATTCACCTTCGCGTTCGCGAATGTAGCTCAGATTAACCTGCATCACGCGAAGGGAGCTTCAGCCGTGATTGCAAGGTTGTTCGCTAGACTACAACTGGATATTGTACTGATCCAAGAACCATGGTTTAACAATGAATGCCAAATCAAAGGTTTTGCATGCAAGCATTCCAAATTGATTTATGATCAAAGGCAAATATCTCCGCGTGCCTGTGTAATCATAAGAAATAATATAAAATATATTTGTGTTTCAAAATACGTGTCACGGGACCTTGTTCCAATCATGGTTCACCTCAACATTGGGGGTATCGACCGAGACATCGTCATTGCCTCTGCCTACTTCGCTGGAGACGGGCCGATGACACCGCCAGAAGAAGTACAAGAGATAGTGAGACACTGCGATAGCAGACGGCTGCCAACAAGCACTAACAACAACGCAAAAGGTGAGTGTTTATTAGAATATCTCTTAGCAAATAACCTTGAGGCTATAAACGTGGAGACAATCACCACTTCTATCACGAGAGCAAGAGAAGAGGTCCTGGTCGTAACAATTGTTAATTTTGCCGCTATTAAAAATGTAAAAGATTGGAGGGTGATGAGCGAGCCATCACTTTCCGACCATAGGATCATCAAATTTAGGATTAGGGAGATACTACCTCGATTCCTATAATCCGAAATCCTAGAAACACTGATTGGTCTCTTTACAAGACCAATCTGAAGGACAATTTGGAACACGTCGAATTGAATGGGGTAAATCACCCGCACTACGACCTGGAACAAAGAGTCGAACAGATCAGTGAGGCAATAATGGAAGCTTTTCATTCCAGTTTCCCACTATCAAAAGCTCGTTCAGAAAAGGATGCTCCTCGGTGGAATGAGAACCTGTCAAACCTCAGAAAAGAGGTCGGTCGGCTCTATAGTAGAGCCAAACGTAACGGTAATTGGCAGGGGTACACTGAGGAGCTTACTCAGTACAATAAAGAGATTGGGAAGGTCAAATGGCTTAATTTTCAAGCCTTGTGTGAAAATATCACTTCCACTCACACAGCGGCCAGACTACAAAAGGTCATGGTAAATGAGGGAACTAACCCCACAATGTCGCTGAAAAAGCCAGACGGATCATACACGGAAGGTGAAGAGGAACGATCGTTTCTTCTTCTTAGAACCCACTTTTTAGGTAGTGAACCATCAACAAACACTGGAATAGCAGTGAATTATACCAACAAATTATGCAAGGAAGATTGGGACATTGCTAAGAAAATATTTACCAGACAACGGTTGGAATGGGCAATAAGTACCTTTATACCATATAAATCACCAGGAGGGGATGGAATATTTCCAGCACTCCTGCAGCAAGGGATAGACGAGATTCTTCCTCACCTGTTGAAGATTAAAAGAAGCAGTCTAGCAGTGGGTCTAATACCTAGAAAATGGAGAAGGCAAGGGTAACCTTCATACCAAAAATAAGGAAAAAAGATGGGAGTGATCCCAGATCTTTTAGACCCATCTGTCTAACATCGTTCCTACTCAAAACGATGGAGAAAGTAGTGGATAACTACATAAGAACAGATAACCTGGAGAATATACCACTTCATAAATGTCAGCATGCCTACAGAGCGCGTCGATCAACTCAGACGGCTCTGTATCAGCTGCCCGAAGTCATCCAGAGAACTCTGAACAAAAAAGAAATCGCAATGTTCGCATTCCTGGATATATCTGGGACCTTTGACAACACAACTCATGTGTCTGTCAAAGAAGCACTAAAAAGACGAGGAGTAAATGAAACCATTGTAAAATGGATGTATGAGTTGTTGACGACGAGGATAGCTGAGACACAGGTGGAGAATCAAATCACCTCAGTTAACGTCACTCGGGGGGACGCCTCAAGGGGGAGTGATATCTCCCCTTCTATGGAGCCTCGTAGTAGACGAGTTGCTCTACAGGCTAACGGAGCTTGGCTTCGAATGTATGGGCTATGCTGATGACATAGTTCTAATAGTCAGAGGCAAGTTCGAAAGCATCTTGTGTGATTTATCACAAAAGGGCCTCAGAATCATTGAGCAATGGTGCTTGTCAGTGGGGCTAAACATTAACCCAAACAAAACCATAGTCATTCCATTTACTCGGAAAAGAACACTTCCAGCCATGAAACCCATATCCTTGAACGGGGAAGTCATAGAATGGAAATCGGAAGTTAAACATCTAGCAATAACCCTAGACAGTAAGCTTCTGTGGAATAAGCATGTTGGAATAACTGCTAGTAAAGCAATAAGAGATTTGATGACGTGCAGAAATCTAGCTGGTATGAGGTGGGGCTGTAACCCAAAAATACTGCGATGGATGTCAAGACCCTTGACAAAGTTCAAAGGCTTGCCTATGTAGCATCACTGGAGCTATGAGAACGTGTCCAACTAGGGCACTTGAGATGAGAACGTGTCCAACTAGGGCACTAGAGATCCTTACAGATCTCACACCTCTACATCTGGTGATAGAAAGATCTGCCCAAGAGGCAATTCTTAGAATATCTGAGGAAGGTTCAGGAAATGAGAGTATTAAAAATCAGGGAACCTGGTTCTCTATAACAAAATACATCTCATCAGCGAATTTTCCCAGTGACGAAATGATCAAGAAAGTAAGTATCTGAAAGAATTTCTCTACGATATTAAATACGAGGAGAGACTGGGACAGGGGATTCACTATCCAAACTCTCAAAGAAAACACCATTAGATGGTATTCGGATGGTTCGAAAACCACCACTGGAGCAGGCGCTGGAGTATTTGGGCCTGGCACCAGATACACATTATCGTTAGGCTCCTTCCCGAGCGTCTTTCAGGCAGAAATACTTGCGATCGAAAGATGCGTGGAAATGAACCTAAGTAAAAAGAAACTATCAGAAATGTGACATATCGATCCATTCTGATAGTCAAGCAGCTATCAAAGCATTGAGCTCCCATGTCATTGATTCAAAGTTGGCATGGGAGTGCCGAAGAAAACTTGATGAATTAGGCAAGAATAACAGGGTCTCTTTATTCTGGGTTCCTGGCCACTCGGGAATCACGGGAAATGAAGAGGCCAATACACTTGCCAGGAAAGGAGCACAAATGCCCTTTATTGGCCCGGAGCCTTTCTGTGGTGTAGCAAAATGCTCCTACAAGAAAGAGTTTCGGAAGAAAGAGGAAACCGAAAGAGAAGCACTCTGGCGGTGCCTTCCCGGGTTGGAACATTCCAAAAAATTCCTGGGTAACTTTGACACTGCTAGGTTCAAAAAATATTTGGACCTCAGTCAAGATAAGCTACATCTCCTCGCGGGCTTTCTTACAGGACACTGCCTGCCGCCTTAGGAAGCACTTAATGAGAATAGGTCTAGCAGAGATTGACGAGTGTAGATTTTATGGGCAGGAGGATGAAACTCCGGATCACCTAGTTCTAGAATGCCTCGCCATTGCAAGCCAACGCAAGACATGCTACGGACAAGAAACTTGTAAGAAGATCTAAACTCGTTGAAGCCGACCCAAATACTAGAGCTCATTCGAACCCTGGAACTGGAAGGCGAGCTGTAGTAGTAGCGAGAACAGCTCTGATAGGGGGGGCACAATAAACCTTAGGTTTCAGTGCATTGTAACTCCGTTAAAATCTAATCTAATGTAAGATAAAAATGAGAGATTGTTCAACGTTTAATGATAAATATAGTTATTGAATATAATAGGATTTTATTATTTCTTACAAGCTGTGGAATTGTGAATACTTTTTTTATTTTATTTTATTTGAAATATTATTGATAAAATGAGAAAACGGAAAAGTCGTAATCGTGGACATGACGAAAAGCGTCGCCACCAACAAAGTAGTAGTGATTCGAGTTCAAGTACTACCTCAAGTTCCTCGAGTTCGGGCATCGCTAATAAACTTAAAACGTGAGGTGAAACCTTAGAGTAATAATAAACTCATGTTACTGTTTTAAATGAAACTTTCTGTTTCTAGCTAACTCCACAATATATTGAAAAAATGTTAAAAATTGACAATTGTTTCGATATTACCTAAATATCATCGTCAAAATGACAGAAGTTACATTTCATTTGATACCTACCTCATGTTTAATTATTTTTTTTAATTAAACATCAGGTAGGCATCGAATGAAATGTAACTTCTGTCATTCTGACAATAATATTTGGGTAATATCGAAGCAATTGTCAATTTTTTAACATTTTTTTAATATATTGTGGAGCTAGAAACAGTAAGTTTCATTTAAAACACTCTATTTCATTTGTTAATCTGAGGGTGAAACGTTTGAAAAGAGAACTAAGTGACATTAAAGACAAAGCTGTATGTGAAGTGCGCGCTGGTGATTAGTGTTTAGTGCCAATTTTTAACCCTACGCGTGATGACATTACAGCCGAAGAGTGTGTCTAGAAGGTTGAAACTTTGGCGAGTCGATACAAATGAGACGACCACTCGGTTGTTCGACTGATTACAAGCCGTCTTCGGGGAAATGCAAGAAAATGGTTTGACAATTGCTTTCGGGTGGAAACCAGTTGGACGGACATCAGGAATAGTGTGGTGGATCAATTTTGTAAGTGTGTTTCATTTGCTAATGTATTCAAAGACGCGGCTAATTACGAAACAAGGGTAGGTCAGAAATTAGGTGATTACTGTTTTAAAAAACTTTCAAGATTAAGGGCCATAAAAGTACATATTCAGGACGAATTCTTGATTGACGCTGTCATCGGTGGAATTACGGATGTACATACATATCTCTCGTACTGTACGTTCAGCTCAGCATACTAGCGCTAATGCATTATATGCATATATGAATACACTGGGTTATATTCCAAAAGAAGAAACCAGTAATCATTATCCTCCGAAGTTTTATGATAAACCTAGTACCAGCGCTACCAATGATAGTACACAAAATAAGTTCGGCGGTAAAGTGGAGGAACCATCATTGCCACCGGCGCTGCGAGTAACTTGCTATAATTGTGGCCACCAGGGTCGCCTCGCAAGAAAATGTGAAAAGCCTCGAATTGAATGAACAAACTGTCATCGTTTAGGACATGAGAGAAATCCGTGCTTCTTTTAAAACTATTAATAATGTAGAAATTGCGAAATTACCTAAACATAATATGTACATTCTTAAAGTGACATTAATGCCATTACAAATGTTTGTTTAATCGACACGGGTAGTTTAAACACTTTAATAAGACGATCAGTAGCAAGTAAATTGAACGTTTCAATCAATACTATTAAAAAGTGTGTAAAACTTCGAAGTTTTATGGGGACCAGTGAGTACCGTACAAAGTAACATATCCATACGCCTCGGTATCAAAGTTATGGAAGTTTATTGTACTGTTGATGCCATTGTTTTAACGATGATCTGTCAATACAGAATACAATCATTAGTAGGGATTTCTTGGATCGGAATCATCTTATTATGATTGAATCTGATAATACTGTGTATTTTAGAAATCTTCCGAAGTTGAATTCTGTCGTTGCCGTTAATTATGTAGAAATAACTGATGTCATATCAATTCATGAAGAATATAAAAGTGCATGCGAAATACTGTTAAAGCATTTCTTCGAATGTATATCGAGTTCTCTAGAATACCTAGGCCGTGAAATAAGTAGCGAATTATTAAGCCAAGTCGACGAAAGTTGAGGGTTTAGAACGTATGCCTCGACCTAACAATGTAAAACAAGTTATACAATTTCGAGGGCTAAGAGGATACTTCCATAATCTTGTTAAAAATTATGCATGTTTGGTGACACCTATAATAAATTTAACTAAAAAAAAGACTCATAATGGAGCTGGGTAGAACCTCAATAAAAAGCACTAATCAATGTGAAAAGAGTACTAATTAACAGCTTCACCGATCTTAGCGATATTTAATCATAAATTAAGAACTGAGCTTCACACCGATGCTAGTTTCATTGGAGTGGGTGGAGTACTACTTCAATTTGACGGCAATGGGAAATAACATGTAGTTTGTAACGACGTTACTATTTTTCGTTCCTGACATCCCACTGTATATATTTTAGTTTCTCATTTTATTAGTATTATTATTAAGTTGTCTTTCATGACAAGCTGTAAATGTATTTACTATTAATAAGTCTAAAATATGTGTATTACTTTCGATACATCCGGTATATTGAATATGTATTGCTTACTGTACCGTTCGCGTAAATCAGTCCACGCCGTTCTTAAGATTGTTAAGTAGGGGACCTCCTGAGTGGGGTCGAGAGAAGAATGAATAAAACCGGAAAACTGGACGAAATAGCTCTCTTTGGTCTTTGCTCTGTGCTTTGACACTTGTTTTCTGTGCTCTCCGCTGTTTCCGCCGTCTCCGAAATTATAACTGATTTTCGCCAACGAGGTAAGCGAATTTAAAAATTATCAATAGTAATACAACAAGTGTAATGATGATTATCGAAATACAAATTTCTTCGATTTTGGAAAAAAAATTGTTGTTTGGAAAACAACAATTTGTTTCGAAAAAGAGAAGAAATTTTCGATAATCATTAATTACACGAGTTGTATTTGTCAAGTTTATTCCACGAAAACAATTAAAATTGGGTTATGATGACGTTCGTTGCAAAATTCCATGAATTGTTTCCACACGTACTTTTTAGATCGCACGGTATTTTGCGGCATTTGTTCTT
Source organism: Galeruca laticollis (assembly GCA_963921935.1). Lineage (NCBI taxonomy): Eukaryota > Metazoa > Arthropoda > Insecta > Coleoptera > Chrysomelidae > Galeruca > Galeruca laticollis. Next base: position 58,156,150 of record OY998177.1, read on the forward strand.
TTACTTTCTTTTGAATCTCTTTTAGATCAAACAGACCAAAACAGTTTTTAGAATTCATTCTTGATACAATAATTCTGACGTTTCTTTATTAATTTGACATTTTCTGTCAGTCACTAGATTTTTAATATCGAATAAAACAACTAATGACAACGCGAAACACACAGATAGAAAAATTGCATGTATCCAATCAGGTGCCGAAATACAAAATCGAAAACATGGTGTTTTCAGATATCAATCTTCATATTTAAACTAATCGAAGGCGCGTATTTCGTATTGAGTGAAATAATCTTACAAATCATTCTTTCTGTTTTAAATTCATTTTGCTCCTAACGTCTTTTGTAGTTATATTAATAAATTTTATTTTGCTTGCTGCTTGTTTGATTTGATCGATTTTCCGTGTATTTGTGTACAATTCCGAAGTAAAAATTTGATCTGCTCGTTTTATTTAAGGGAACAGAAATAAAGTTGGGAAACGTCCAAGCATTCTCGCTGCAAAAGCAGATAGATTCTTGGGGGATTTTCAAAGTATTTGGGGAATCCCGATTCCGGTGTAGAAAATTTGGGAAAAGAAATACAGTTGGGAAACGTCCAAGCATCCTCGCTGCCATAGCAGGTAGATTCTTGGGGGATTTTCAAAGTATTTCGGGAATCCCGATTCCGGTTACAATATTAGGGAAGGTAAATACCGTTGGGAAACTTCCAAGCATCCTCGCTGCCATAGCAGGTAGATTCTTGGGGGACTTTCAAAGTATTTCGGGAATCTCGATTCCTTTATACAAAATTTTGTAAAAGAAATACCGTTGGGAAACTTCCAAGCATCCTCGCTGCCATAGCAGTATTTCGGGAATCGTTCAATCTAGTACCATAGGCCTTGGTAGCGTGACTCTAAATATTTGATAATAGGCAACTTGGAGGAGACTCGTCTGTGTTCGCTGCCATAGCAGAGGCATCCTTAGAGGGTTTTCCAAGACGTTCTGCTGGCTAACTATTCTTTAAGCGATTGATTTAGCACCAACGGTCGTGTTAATATCCGTACAAAAACCGAGTGCAATTTATTAGTTACCGCCGTCCTACTCTAAGCCGTACACAAATACTAAGAAACGCTCTCGTAAAACACCGCTAGTGCCTTAATAACGCTTTCCCTGTGTAATTTTCACCGTACTGCTAGTAAATTTCCACTGATTTTCACCGACAATCGCCGAAACTATTAAAGCTCTGCACGTTAGGTTTGTGATTGTAAAATATTTATTGTGTGGTAAAGTGCTTTGGTCTGAGTAATAATCTAATTAGATATCGTAAATACTGAGGGGTTTTAATCAAGTCGAAATAAAGTTTACAATTTTATCAAGCACCGGTAGTTTCATTTTCCGATAGTGGTAAACAATTAGATCCTGTTTCCCACTTCGCACGGCATAGAGGTCAAGAACAGCAGACCCATGGAATTACTTAACCTCCATCTGTTGCTACCCTGGTTACTCTTGACGCTACCATTTTCGAGAGTTCGGTGGAGTAAACCATCCCAAAAATCTGGCGCCCGAGAAAATTTGGTAGATATTAAAGCCGCGGGTGTCATAGTGACGTCCGTTATATTTTAGGGAAAGTGAGAGAACGTCACAAGTTGTTTATTTGAGTACAAAGAATAGGAGTTACGAGACGGTAATATTTATAGATAACCTGAAGATGGAAATAGAACATGGTGTATACCGAAAGCTGCACGAATTCAAATATGTCGTATATGTCATGATGACAGCGATCACATGAGAGTAAAAAAATCAAAAGACGCGTCACGTGACAAAAATTCTTCAATTTTTGATTGCTTTATTCGGAGTATCCAACAGAATCAATAGCGATAGAGGTACTGCTTTCATCTCCCGAGCATTTAAATTATTTTGCGAAAACTATGGAATCAAACATATATTAATTGCAGTGACAACACCAAGAGCTATTGAACAATGGAAAAGATATAATAAGACAATTATAAGTTAATTGTCAACTACAGTAGCCGGAAAGGATCTAATAACGTGGGACAAGTATATAAAACAAGTCCAAATAGCGTTAAACATAGTCAAGAATAAAGGTATAAATACAACCCCCCATGGAAGCTTTAATTGGAAGTAGTAAAGCATGCGCAGAAATATCACTTAGGAATGAGTTAGATATTGATCTAAAAAGGCTTGATCTTAATGCAGTGAGGAATGATATTTCTAAGTACACGTAAACAAAGTGCTTGACACTTCATTTAAGTATGTTTGAATTTGCCGCGTAATAACTTTCATGTGTATAAGTTATCTGTGAGTGAACTTGGTAGTTTTTATGGAGTCTGTCAGATTGACGTATTGATACAGCATGCGCATTAGATTATGAAAATTATATTGTAATTCGAATATTTAAATAATAGTGTTTAAGAACTTGTGAAACAATAGCTTTAAATGTTGTTTCTCTTTTCAGGTGAGTTTGTTATTAATTGAGGTTAAAGAATGCATTAGTGCATGGTAAAACTAGTTTTTGTAACTAAATAAAATGTACTATTTTCAGAGCAACTCAATTTTAGTTACAGTTTTACTGTGAAATTACATAACCCATTCATGCCCAAAGTTGCGTTTTCGCAACAAGTGGTAGTGGCGAACCTAATCCCATCTATTGAGCCAATAGCTAACTGAAATCTATTTAAATGCAGATTTTATTTTCTTTACAGTTAACTTCAACTAAACCTATCAGTATATGAACTAATAAATGACATTTGCATGCAGAATTTAGGAAATAAGTTGAGGGTTTCATTTGGTGACAAGTCGCACTATGATTTTTTCAACATAAAGGTGAACAGTTTTAAAGTTTTAGAAGAAACATTGATTTTTTTGTGCTATTAGGATCCAAAGGAATTATTTGTTAGCCATATATCGAGTAAGTACTATATGTTTTTTGTTTACGATTTTTGTGTTTGTTTATTTACTAGTGTTGCGTTATCGCAACACGAAGCTATTACAGTGTTAAGTACCTATAATTGTAGGTGTTGCGTTTTCACAACGCCGGGAACTAAAGTATAAAGTATTTTTAAATATAATAAGTTAGTTGTAACTAGAAAAAAACAAACAGAAATTAAATGTTTCGACAAAAGGTGGAAGTATAATTTTGCAGTTTGCCGATCATATTCCAAAACTTATAGGCGATGAATGTATACCTCATGTTTTATATGCAGACAATTATTTTACAGGTTTAAAACTATTAGATAAGTTGACTGTCGACGGGATAGGATATGTGGGAACACTACGATCCAATAGGGTTGAAAAGTGCTCTCTATCTGAGGTTCCAAAAAAATCGGTAAGGGGTCAGTATGAAATATATTACGACAAAGAAAATGAACCCTTAGTATGTAAATGGAATGACAATAGCTTAGTAATTCTTGCTTCTAATTGCGAAGGTGCAAACCCAACTTATCAAGCTACGAGATATTCATTTGCTAAGAATAAAAAAATTAAAGTCGTGCAACCAAACCTGGTTAAAAATTATAACGAAAATATGGGCGGAACAGATCGAATGGATCAAAACGTTGCATATTACAGAACAAGCCTGAGATCAAAGAAGTGGTATTGGCCACTTTTTATTTGGGGAATTGACGTTGCCGTACAGAATGCCTGGCTTATATATCGTAAAATGAGAAGGGAAGTCTCAGATCAGCCGGATATGGATTTATTAGAATTTCGAAGAAATATTGCAAAGGGACTGCTTACATGTTTTGGCACGCCACCATCTAGACCAGGACCGGTGCAGTCAATTCGCAAACGTACTACTTTAGATGCTCGTTATGACAATATCTGTCATTTTATTGATTCACAAAATAAGAGGACACGATGTGCCATGTGCCATTCCACAACAATAGAAAAATGCACCAAATGTAATGTGGCTCTCCATGAGAAATGTTTCTTTAAATATCATTGAGAATAAATTACATTATATTTTATAAGTATTTTCAATAAACTACTCCAAACTATTTTGTTTTGTTAAATTTTTGCTATGTAACCTTTTTGCCCGGTGTTGCGTTTTTGCAACAGTCGTTATTGAAAAAAAGATACACAAAATACTCAAAATAACCATAAATTTGTTTAATTTATGTTGTTAACTCCTATAATTTTACTAGATTTATAAACAATTACAAAAAAACAGTTCTGGGCATTAATGGGATAATGAAATAGTACAGACACAAATCTTTCAAAAAGTGGAGGCCACATTACAAAAACGGCATGAGAAACGACAGGTGTGGATATTCATGAACCCAGAGATCATGGCGGTTCTGATGAAGATGGAAATAAACAATTTATGGGATACCTATTGGAGGAACAAACAAAACCACAAAGTTCTACAACAGGAATTTCAGAAGATTATCTAGCAATAATCATGGAAAGCTTCGCTGAAATGAAGAAAGATTTATCAAAACCTTTTAATATAGCGAGAATGGTATAAAAATTTGTTATAGAAAAATTCAATAGCAAAATTACTAATGTGGATGACTACCTCTGAAGCGGAATGTGCCCGTATAGGAATAGAAGAAGATGTGAAAAAAATAGAAATTTTTAGGTTATTTATAGAGGATTCTAGTTTAGACTGGTATAGTTCCATGCTTATAAGCATACAATAAATTTAGAATGGGCAATGTGATAAAATACCTTTAGTGAGACATATGCAGATAATGATTGGTCACCGATCAGGTATACAATGTTATTTAAATAAAGACAAGGCTCATTACTGGAGTATGCATTAAAAAAGAGAGACTATTAGTAGAAATAAATAAGTCCATAGATAAACTCACTCTAATTGATATGATTGCCACCGGATTACCTAATTTTATTGTTGATAAGATTGATAGGAATAGTTTAAAGGAAACTGAAGAATTATTTAAGAAGTTTAGAGCGAACGGTGAACAAAAAAACATTCGAAAGTAAATTTAAAGAGAAAAATGTAAAATCATTAGTTAGTCCGTGTGAAATGTGTGAAAAAGAGAAAAAATGTATAAGTTATCACCCTGAATCCCAATGTTGGTTCAAAATTAAAAATATTGATAGGGAACAAAAGATCAAATAAGGAATGTTAACAATTCTGAATTCGAGATAGAATTAAATGAAATTGATCCATTAATTAAAATTAAATTACTAATTAATGATACTTTGGAAATATCAGGAATCTTATTATTCAGGATCTAATGTGTCTTTATTAAATTCACGGCTATTATCTTAAAAAAATACATACTTATGATAAAAATACAGGCATCAAAATAAATAATGGCGTAAAAAAATCAATAGGAATGGTAACTTGAAAAATTAAAATTTTCGAAATTGAAAAAGATGTTAATATTTTTGTTATAGATGAAGAAAACTTCGACTATGATTTCCTAGTTGGATTAGACTGTACACAAATATTTAATTTAACTCAAAATGAGAATTTGAATATTATCCAAAATGCCTTAGCAATAATAATAAAGACTACATAAAAAATAAAGGAAAACAATAAACACAAAAAAAATTATGACAATTCAGGTAGTGATATAAGGAGTAACAAGGTATATATTATGATAAAAAAGGTGAGGATATTACAAAGAAATATAAAAAGGAAACTATAATCAATTAATGTGAAATAAACTCCAATGAATATATAATAGTCGATAATTTTTATATTCCAGTAAATAATTTAGATCATCAAAAGAAATCAGATATTGATAAATTGATATGTAAATATAATTCAGTCTTCGCTAAAGACAAATATGATATAGGTACTGTAAAAGGTTATGAAGCCCATATTGATTTGTTCATAGGTAAATACTGTAGTAAAAGACCGTATAGGTGCTCTATTGAGGATATGAAAGAAATTGATCATCAAGTATCAAAATTACTATAAAATAATTTGATCGAGGAGTCATATAGTCCTTTTGCCGCTTCGGTAACACTAGCATTTAAAAAAGCAGAAGGAAGGAGATCAAGACTTTGTATAGATTTTCGCGAATTAAATAAAATTGTAGTCCCCCAAGCGCAACCATTTCCGCTAATATAAGATCTAATGGTTAAAACAAGGAAATGTAAATTTTTTTCAACATTCGATGTAAACTCAGCATTTTGGTCCATACCTCTTAAAATTGAAGATAGAACAAAACTGCATTTGTTACTCAAGAGGCACACTTTCAATGGACTTGTTTATCTTCCCCCGCTATTTTTCAAATACTAAGTAGTATTATAAGAAAACATAAACTGACAAATTTTACAGTCAATTATATTGACGACATTTTAGTATTTTCTGAAACATTTGAAAAACACATTGAGCACTTATCTTTGTTGTTGGAAGCAATTTTAAAAGAAGGTTTTAAATTAAAATTTACAAAATGTAAGTTTGCACAAGACTATGTAAAATTGTAACGTTTTTATTTTCCCTATATTTCGCCCTGCGAAATCGAATAATTTCTATACCAGAATTGGAAATTAGAAGACATTTAAGAAAACCACAATATGAAGTTGTCAATGAACAGTTAAATCTAGGGAGTTCTCCACTAATAAACTGTGTTCTTAAGTGATAATTGTAAAGATCAGCAGATATAGTTTTCCTGGTTTTCTATATCATTGCACAGTTATACTGATCTTAATTTGAAAAATGATATCCAGGATATCACCATAGGGCTAATAATATCTAAGCTTCAATATTTGTAATATCACATCTTCTTCTTTTTTCTATTAACATATATTAAGTCAATCACAAGTTAGGTCACTTCTTGGTCTACCCAAAAATAACTACTAAACATCAGGTAGGCACCAAATGAAATGTAACTTCTGTCATTCTGACGATGATATTGATTTATCGACACAATTGTCAATTTTTTAGAATTTTCAACAATTTTTATTATATTGTGGAATTAACTAGAAACCGTGAGTTTAATTTAAAACACTAAAATGTGTAGAATATCATTTCACACGACCAATAAACATAAAAAAAATTAGGAACAATATATCTCTGGACTCCGAAAAAGTTTGTTATGCCTCAATCTTGATTTTCAATTCAACAAAGTGACAATTGAATGTACAATTTTAATATCGCCTATTAAAAAAATGTGCGATGTGTACACAATAGTTTTTAGTATCGCCTTCTAAAAAAAAGGTACTTTTTACGAAATTCTGAGTAGACAGCGTAATTTGTGCATTTACGGCCCGATTCTTTTCATATGGTTTGTTATATGGCTTTTTTTAGAACTAATTTTACAGTTATTTTTCGGTAAGAATTAAAAAAAAAGCGGTCTATCCCCAAAAATCTCGTCACGAGAGGCAGTCTGCGACGAATACTTGACCTAGGCAGTTGTAAAGTTCCGAGAGTGTCAACTCTACTTACATGTCGTATGTATCGTTATTAAGATTAAGATATCGTATCGTATCGTACCAAAGTATCGATATTTCCTGTGCTTAGTCGTCGAATTAAAATTATCGGAGTATCTGTTTATTGTGTTTATTACCGACATCAAGTTACCGAAGAATACCGAGTGTTTGTAATTTGTTCCATCACGCGGTAAGAGTAGATTACTTATTACAAGTACTATCCTAAATTTTTAAATCGACTTAATCGAGAATCCACGCCACCGGCGTTGATGCAAGTGTCTTCACCTGAATAGTATTGTGGTGATTGGCTGGAGATTGTTGGACTCATGTTTCGTAAATGATTATTTAGTATCTCTCCTACCCAGGAGTAATTCGCACATTTCCTTAGACGATGGTGAAAGAACTAATTTAGTGTCACACCATTTCTTTAGCGAAAGTACCATACGGTATTAAAACTATTTTATTATGATAACGAGTTTATTTATTACTAATATTGACATTGTTTGAAAGAACTTTTATGTGTTATGCAGTTTTATAGAATAATCGTTAGGAAATTCGACGTGAACGTCAAATCTAGATTAAATTATTTTCCGGTCACTTATATTGACGTAACTTCCACAAAGCCTATGTGTTTTTCTTTGTTTTCGAATAATTCAGTAATATAATATCCTACATTTCCCTTTTTGAATAAACGGAAAATAATTTCGTTAATAAACTAATATTTTTAGTTTGCAAACCCTGCGACATTTATCGTTTGTCTATTCATATGATTTTGATTTGTTGTTCCTTGGAGATGATTTATTCCTCGAAAAATTACCGTGTAGTGTTGAGTGATAATTTGTTTTATTATTTTTATGTATATATTTATTTTGTTTGCGGTACCAGGTTATGCATGTACCCATATTGTAATTTTTTTGATGTTCTGTTCACTGACGCTGGTCAGACATGTTAATAAACTGGTTAACATAATAAACCGCGTTTTAGTGAGTACTTCCCTAACTTCCACAGACACATTACCAAAAATACCTCACTTTTTATAATTTCTCTCGCTTATCGCAATTTTTGAAAGTTTTCCTGTCAATTAAAATTTCTGGGGCCCTTTAATTACCTTTCCGGTTGATTAACGTTCCTAAAATAAACCCACGACTCTTAGCTCTCCTACCAAAACAAGAGTGCCGTTCGCATACGTCCTAATTATTTATCGCCCAGTATCGTTCAAAATAATAATACGTTATCTTGGTCCCATCCAAGGAAACTAGGAGAAATTGGTACCGAACAATTAAGACGGAAAAAAATATCTAGGGCATATAATAAAAAACAATACGGTTACTCAATTAAAAGATAATTTGATAGCAATAAAATAATTTAGGAAAAATTAAGTTCTATGGAAAGTATGTGCCAAATTTATCAATTACACTGGACCCTTTACATAATTTACTAAGAAAAGGAGATAAATTCCTTTGGTCAGATAAATGTCAAGAATCTTTTGATACTATAAAGAAACTACTTTGCTCAAAACCTATTCAAGCTATCTTTGATCCAGACTTAACAATACATATATATACAGATGCTAGCATACAAGGTATAGGTGCAATTTTAAAACAAATTCAACCCAACGGTGACGAAAAGCCTTGCGCATATTTTTCCAAAAAGTTAAACGAGTCCCAAAAAAAGAAAAAAGTCATATATGTTGAGTGTTTGGCAATAAAAGAGGCGGTAAAATACTGGCAACACTGGCTTATAGGAAAAACATTCACGTTTTTTTCAGACCATAAACCTTTAAAAAAAATGAACATTAAATCAAGAACTAACGAAGAACTGGTTTCAAATTTCAAAATAATATATTCTCTGCGAAAATATAATATAGAGGCAGATACAAAAGATCAAATGTAGCCGAGAGAACGTTACGATAAAAGAGAAAGAAGAGTGTAGCATATTTATAGAAAATGAATTGATCATGATAAGAATAACAAGTCAAGCTTCAACAGGGAGTTCATATAAACTTGTCCCGAAATTTAAAGGCTCCTTTCGGGTTTCTAAAAAAATTAATTACAGATTTACGAGATGGGCACCGAGGTGCGAAAACGGTGGTGTCGGTTGACCACATGAAAAAGTGGATTACTTTCGAAGAGTCATAAAGGGATTTAAAGATACGTGTTAACACTTTATTACGGACATAAAATGTCAAATTATTATTACGTTTTTGTGTTTTCGGTTTTGTAAGTTGTTTTTACGTATATTGGGACAGATATTGTCAGAGCATGTATTATTACGTTATTATGTTTTCCTTTTTGGAGTTATATTTACGTATATTGGGACTGATATTGTCAAAGCATTGTATTATTACATTATTATGTTATATGGGGACAGATATTATCAAAGCATTCTATTATTACGTCATTATATTCACCTTTTTGTACTTATCTTTACGTATACGACACATATTGTCAAAGCAAGTTATTATTACGTTATTATATTTTCCTGTTTATAGTTGTCTTTGTATAATATTGGGACAGTAGTTCTATGGAGGTATAAATGAAACGGACAGATAATATCAAATGATAAAGAACCTCATTTATCGTTAGAGCATATTTTGCTACGACTACGGACGGATACTGTCACATATAGCAATTATTATTTAAGACTGTAATGCAGAAGAAAGTTGGAACACTCACATTATATTTCATAGGGACATATATTGTCATGTGTAAATTATTCGTTGTTATAAAATAATCCTTTAAGGGCAGATAATGCTATTATTCGTTAAGGACGTTCATAAATCACTTGATCTCAAAGGACAGATATTGTCACACGCTAAAACCGTTATTTGGCAAAAGAAGATTGCATACGGGCAGATAATGCCGTTTCCAGCAGCGAAAGGTCTGAGGGCACACCTCAAACGCAGGATGACCGAGTGTAAGATATATCTGGATCCACCCTGTATGCAAGTTTCTTGGGAGGCAGCAAGAACGAAATAGGAATATAATGTAAACACACATAGTCTGGATATAGAGTAAAGAGGAAGGACGACGCAAGGGGTGCCAGAATCAGGATGTCTCCGACAAACCATTCGATAGGAAAGATAGAATAAGAGATTGTTCAACGTTTTACGATAAATATAGTTATTGAATATAATAGGATTTTATTATTTCTTATATATTCATCGAAATATAAGACCTACAGATAAAACATTCTACTGTTGTAGATTCCACAAAGTAAGGGTCGAGACACTAAATTTCATGATAATACATTCATTCATCAACTGAATCTCAATCATTTCTGTATATGAACAACATATTTTGTTCCTACTTTCTCATGTCTTATTTTGGATTGTATGTTTCTCAAACTTCATTATCCCAATCAATCACATAAAATGGATTAGTGACTCGATTGAATCTAACTAATTAGTAGGGGAAAGGCGGGAGGTTTGGGACGGGTTTGGTTTGGGACATGTTCAAATTTGCCTCCTTAAATTGCTTCTAGTATAACCAAACCGCGTCAGTAGTTGACATTCTAGTGTAATACCACGTGCGTGACCAAACATTTAGATTGTTACTGTGACTTGGTACTGGAGGATATAATTTATGTTTTTGTCATATTCTAGTAAGATTTTACTTTAAATTACTTTTTTTAGTCTAACAAATATAATCAGATTTTTAAAAATATAGTGGGGCTACAATATTTTGTCCTAAATAGAGTAATCCTTGACGTATTTAGATTTCTTAAAATCTAACCTCAACGTTTTAATTCGCATTTTTATTAAATATGGTGTATACGAGGGAGGTTTGGACCACACAATGAGGGAGGTTTGGGACACTGTCCCATACCTCCCTATACCTATTGTTATTTGAAAATTGTATATTTTTTCAGAGTTTGAATCATGCCTCATACATATAAATAGAAGAGTAATAGAGAAAGATTACCTCAGAATCTGATTGATGAAGCAATCAATGAGGTTAGACAAGGAAAAGGTATAATGCCTACAGCTGAGAAGTATGGTATTCCGAAAAGCACATTGCTACGTCTTTCAAAAAATAGTTATTATTCCACAAAGCATTCAAGCAAACAAGTTTTCTCGAATGACGAAGAAACCATGGTACCTCAGTACTACATACAGGCTTCGAAACTACACTATGGTCTAGATCGTAAGGCGGCACTTAACCTTGCATATCATTTTGCAAAAAGTAACATAATTAATTATCCGAAAGCGTGGGATACTGGGAAAAGTGCCTCTAAGTATTGGTTGCGAGGGTTTTAATCTCGTAATAACAACATATCTTTGATAAAGCCAGAGGCAACTAGCCTTAGCAGATCCACCAGCGTTAAGAAAAATAATGTTGATACATTTTATCAAAATTTGACTTTTTAAATGATGAAAATATTAGACCTGAAGATACTTAGAACATCGACAAAATGGGACTAACAACAGTTCATAAACCTAAAAAAGTATTGACTCAGAAGGGATCCAAGCAAGTAGGTCAAATGACTTCCGGTGAGCGGGGGACTCTAGTAACGATGTGCTGCAGTATAAATGCTATTGGCGAAACAATCCCACCATTCTACATATTTTCCAAGAGAGAATTTTCGTGAAATTATGATAAAAGGTAAGGTATGAATTATTCATATACAATTGTTAATTCAACGTATTTAATTTATTTTAAGGTGGACCCACTGGCTGTAGGAGGGCAGCTCACCCAAGTGGCTGGATGACTGGTGCAAATTTTCTATTTTTTTAAACATTTTTTGGAATACGCCAAACCTTCTAAAGAGAGGCCCATCTTAGTTATCTTTGATAATCACGATAGCCACATCCAAATTAATCTCATTAATATGGCCAGAGAAAATACCGTGATTCTACTAACTCTCTCACCTCACTGCAGCCTCTATATGTCTCTGTTTACGGTCCCTTTAAAACGTATTTCAATACGGCTGCTGACAGTCTGATGTTGAGACAACCAGGAAAGCCCATATAGATCTATGATATTCCTGATCTTTCTAAAGAAGCTATAGAAAAGGTTTGTACTTCTTCAAATATAATAAAGGATTTTAGGTGTACTGGCATTTATCCCTTTAACGAAAATACTTTTACCGAAGATGACTTTTTGGGAGCATATATGGCAGATCGGGATCAACAAGAACAGCATGCTCACTCCTCAACATTCTCTTCTCGCCAACCCGAACTCGGACCTGAACAAGTCGAACTGGAACAATCCGAACTCGAACCGGAACAACCCGAATTCGAACCGGAACAAGCTGAACCATCACCCTTAGTAGCAACCTTCGCAGCAACCAAGGAAACTAAATTTACTCCAGAAAAAATTATGTCAGTAAACGGGCTAGGCGGATTCTAGACCATTCCTTATGTAAATTAACATGGGAAATCGCCAAGGTCCATCGTGGTCATTTTTGACGCAATTTCGATCTGCGCAGGCGTTAATCAGAGGGGGCCATCTTGTAAACATCCACCATGCTAATGGCGTCAGCCATCTTGTATGTGTCATTTGTTAAGCGTCGAGTAAGTCATGAGAATGAAAGATTTATTTGTGGGTAGGGAGATGGTGAAGGTAAAATAAGCGCATCTGAATAAACAAACATTTTTATTGCATATAAAATGGGCAAAAATTCGATATACAGCTGGATATTACGATATCTAATAATATTTAAATTAACTAGTCTAACAGCTCACCTAATAAATTAAATCTCTGGTCTAAATGTATGAATAAAATAGATAAAAACATGTAAAATATGAAAATGTATATTCAAAAGGCTGGATCAACATCCATAGCACAATCAATCGAGTAGTGCCCCCAGGGTAAGGTTTCATCGGAACCATGAACAATATAGAGTTTATCATCCTCCGGACTGAGTGCTACTTTATTTTGGATAATTGAATGGACCAGATGTTTCTCGGCACGAATTAGATTTTGGGAAACTATTTTCTGTGTGAAGGTATCAAGGCATTCTTCATAATCTTCAAATGTGATTACGGTCTTCACAACTGACGACTTTACTCCTTTAGCTTTTTTAGTTACTCCAACGTTTCGAATAGGACAGTCTATTTTTTCTTTGTCATAACCATCATCCACAAGACGTTTTCGTTTCTCCGCTAGACCATATTCAGAGGTTAGTAACCGCGTTGTATACAATTTAGACCGTAACCCAATATAATCAGTCATTATAATACCATTGTTCTCATCCTTCATCATCCCAAGAACCTTCTTATTAACTCGAGGAACTCCATAGACGTTATCATCGGGATAGTCACTAGTATCGAAATACTTATGACAATCTAGCTTCATCATCTCATACGGGTCCTGCTCCCTTATTTCAACTATCACAGAGTCAGTATCCGTGTAACAGGCAGTGTAATTTTCTCCAAATCTCCAAGCCAAGTAACCATACTGAAAATCATAAATGGTAGTCTTAGCCAGATCTAAAATTTCCATCCCTACATATATAGGCTTATTTAACCATATTTGTAACTTCTTCAATTCGATGGCGATAAGGTTTTCATTAAAAATCATACTATTTTTAAACTCTGGCTTAGCTATATATGATTCAGCACCATATCGACCACTCCACTGAGAAATTAGCTTAACATCAACGCGCTGGCGCACGTTCTCCATGGTTTTACCTGCAACAATTAGAAACAGTGATTAGTATAGAAATATTTGTATAAAACTAGCAATACTCACCAAACACGGCATTGTTCATCAGTTTAAATAGGTTCTTCTCAAACTCATTCTTCGCAACCTTACGTAACTCGGTGTTTAAGTCAATGTAGGGCTTTAACCAAGAACTCTGCTTGAATTTCAATACTCGATGTGTTTTTGTTAATACAAGCCCATTCTGTAACGCCTGCTTCAATGCTCGGTAATGTATTACATATTTTGTTTTATTAGTCATGGTACCCATCAACTTAGTCTCCTCATTTGATCTTGTAGCAGGCATCATGGTCTTAGGATTGAGGTGTTCGGGCAGAAAGGTATGTCCTTATGCAAATCATGTAAATGATGAGGATACTCCAAATCAACCTCCAGCATGTATCCCTCAGAAGCATCATCAGCAATTGCGCTAACATCAATATTTGTATCGCACCACTCGGAATCCCCCATATGGTAACGCTTGGCTCATCGCCCATCCATATTGATTGTTTATATCGAAGTACATTAAATATTTCGTTGGTTTAGACGGATTGTAAGTGGGCATATACTTTTTGTTGGCTCGAACACGACGTTTTCCACATACTTGACTAAGCCCACCGCGTATACCACGCTCAACAAACAAAAACATGTCTACATCAGTGAGAAGCTCCAATTCTTGTCCAGTATGTTTCAGCATAGCATCAAACGTAAATCCTGGTAATGTATAATAATGTGCAGGGTCGATATTATACGTAGTAATACAACTGGAACGAAACTGCTCAAAAACGTCAGCAAGAAGAAGGATATCGGTCTTCATATACAAGTCTACATATTCCCCTAAGGTTTGGCATTGAAACGTATTCCAAACACACTGCGCCCGACTATAAAGTCTATGTGGACAGGGCTTATCTTCAATATTATTGTAGAAAGATTCAACAGGAGGTAAAATTGTTTCTTCAAAGCGTTCGAAAGAATTGAAATAGTCATAAGGCATTACCCCCTTTTTAGTTAACATAGTGAATTGTTCCTCGGGAACACCAGAGAACTGAGATCTCAAATTAGGAAATTCGGTTAAATATGAAGCAAGTTTATCGAGAGATGATGCCATGAAGCGGAAACTGTCGATAAATTTGAACTGGATTCGTGCATCGTCAACATGTTTTGTGAAAGAAATATATTTTTCCTTTGTAATAGGGAGCAAATCAATAGAGCCAGTCATGCGAGTAGCAATGTCTTCGATGATGAAATTTGCATCATAACCAGATAAGTTGTGGAACACTACATTAACAGTAGGTGAATCTTTATAGTTAATATTACATCCCTCATGCGCTGCACCTCTATAATTGTTTTCAGGAATGAAATGATCATGATCTCGGACTTTCTTATCAGTAGAGGAAAATGACTTTTCACAAATATGACATTTGATAGCAGCTTGAAACTGACGTTCTTGATTAGGAGTCATGTGAATTCCATAAGGACAAAGGAACACCGTACTGATATCTTGAGCAAGCAGATTCATTTCATCGGCAAACCATCGCATACAATCTTCACCCATATAACTTTTGTAAAAGGATATCGCGTCATCGTATGAACACTTGAAGTAATATCCAACGGCTGCAGGGATATGTTGTTGTGGCTTCTTAGAATCCCCAGTTTGCTTCAAAACACTCTCGAGATCTGCATATACTATTAAAGGTGCCTTTACCTTATTCCTCAAGTTTTTGAATTTAAGAACGTTTTTTCCTGGTTCAGGCATTTTAATTGCAGTTTCGTTTAATTTTATGCAGTCTTCAAGATGATTATTAAGTGTCTCCTGTGATCTATAATAATGTAGACATCTATCACAGAAGTATTTCTTACAATTATGTTTACTGAGTTGAGCGTGTTTTATTTTGAATTTTGTTTTTGATTTTCAAAAAAAAAATAGTTTTTTCAAATTTAGAATTTTTTTGAATTTTGAGTTTTTTAACTTTGTTACATTTAAAAAAAATTATTTTGTGTTTTTGTTGAATTTTGTTTATCTCCTTACTTTTTGAGTTTTAACTTTGTGTTACATTTTTTTGCCATTATGAGTCTCTATATGAATCTCATAAAACATATTGCTACTTTGTTGGGAGTGATGACATCAGATGAACACCAAGTGACGAAAGGGCTTACGGAGTGTAGGAAAGCTATAAAGAAACTAAATGATGCGTTACGAAGTGCTAAGAATATTGGGGAAAAGCAGCATATTCTAACTGGTATAACTCAAATAAAGTCATTTCGTTACCAATTTAAATATATTCAAAAACATGGTGGAGGTCTATCATCTCATATGGAAACCGCAAAACATCGTGTAAAATGGGACGATCTGGATGCAGCATTTAACGGTCGCATCAGAACTGGTAGCATCTCAAACCTGAAGCATAAGGATCCTATTGCATTTCTCAAAGACTGTAAGGCTATCTTTAAACGACGTACACATAATATATTAAAAAAGGAGGTAGCTGTTAAGGTGAATGTGGCTTTCGGAGGTGAATTTGAAATTGTTAAAGGAGATCAGATTCTTAATGAGTTCAAGTATTTTACGACAACTAATTCTCCAATATATACGGATACAAACATTGACGATTGGTTTGATACTAAAGTCATTGCGCCTATCCTTAAAGACCTGGAGGAGTTTCAAGAACGTGATAGTGGTTGGGCATTGAGGAAGGTGCTGAATTTCGGCGTTAACGTCAATAAGTATACTCCTCAACTAGGATCCTCTTATATTGATTTACCTACAGAAATAAAAACGAAGAAGGCATGTATCAACGTCAATAATGAAGATAATGGTTGTTTTGCATGGGCAGTTACGTCAGCATTGTATCCTGTTACAATCCATTCTGATGAACATCCTCATACCCTCACTATTCGACTGTATTAAAACTAAAAGGAATTCAATTTCCAATGACTATCAAGCAGATCCCCAATTTTGAGAAGCAAAATAATATATCCGTAAATGTTTACATTCTACAAAAAGATAAAAAAACCTTCATTACTCTACCAACTTACCTTACAAGAAATAAGATGGATAAGCATGTAAATTTGTTGATGGTACAAGATAGATATGATGAAGCGCCAACGAAATATCACTTTGTTTGGATAAAGAATCTATCAAGACTTCTATCCACTCAACTCAGTAAACATAATTGTAAGAAATACTTCTGTGATAGATGTCTACATTATTATAGATCACAGGAGACACTTAATAATCATCTCGAAGACTGCATAAAATTAAACGAAACTGCAATTAAAATGCCTGAACCAGGTAAAAACGTTCTTAAATTCAAAAACTTGAGGAATAAGGTAAAGGCACCTTTTATACTATATGCAGATCTCGAGAATGTTTTGAAGCAGACAGATTCTAAGAAGCCACAACAACATATCCCTGCAGCCGTTGGATATTACTTCAAGTGTTCATACGATGACGCGATATCCTTTTACAAAAGTTATATGGGTGAAGATTGTATGTGATGGTTTGCCGATGAAATGAATCTGCTTGCTCAAGATATCAGTACGGTGTTCCTTTGTCCTTATGGAATTCACATGACTCCTAATCAAGAACGTCAGTTTCAAGCTGCTATCAAATGTCATATTTGTGAAAAGTCATTTTCCTCTACTGATAAGAAAGTCCGAGATCATGATCATTTCATTCCTGAAAACAATTATAGAGGTGCAGCGCATGAGGGATGTAATATTAACTATAAAGATTCACCCACTGTTAATGTAGTGTTCCACAACTTATCTGGTTATGATGCAAATTTCATCATCGAAGACATTGCTACTCGCATGACTGGCTCTATTGATTTGCTCCCTATTACAAAGGAAAAATATATTTCTTTCACAAAACATGTTGACGATGCACGAATCCAGTTCAAATTTATCGACAGTTTCCGCTTCATGGCATCATCTCTCGATAAACTTGCTTCATATTTAACCGAATTTCCTAATTTGAGATCTCAGTTCTCTGGTGTTCCCGAGGAACAATTCACTATGTTAACTAAAAAGGGGGTAATGCCTTATGACTATTTCAATTCTTTCGAACGCTTTGAAGAAACAATTTTACCTCCTGTTGAATCTTTCTACAATAATATTGAAGATAAGCCCTGTCCACATAGACTTTATAGTCGGGCGCAGTGTGTTTGGAATACGTTTCAATGCCAAACCTTAGGGAAAAATGTAGACTTGTATATGAAGACCGATATCCTTCTTCTTGCTGACGTTTTTGAGTAGTTTCGTTCCAGTTGTATTACTACGTATAATATCGACCCTGCACATTATTATACATTACCAGGATTTACGTTTGATGCTATGCTGAAACATACTGGACAAGAATTGGAGCTTCTCACTGATGTAGACATGTTTTTGTTTGTTGAGCGTGGTATACGCGGTGGGCTTAGTCAAGTATGTGGAAAACGTCGTGTTCGAGCCAACAACAAGTATATGCCCACTTACAATCCGTCTAAACCAACGAAATATTTATTGTACTTCGATTTAAACAATCAGTATGGATGGGCGATGAGCCAAGCGTTACCATATGGGGGATTCGAGTGGTGCGATACAAATATTGATGTTAGCGCAATTGCTGATGATGCTTCTGAGGGATACATGCTCGAGGTTGATTTGGAGTATTCTCATCATTTACATGATTTGCATAAGGACATACCTTTCTGCCCCGAACACCTCAATCCTAAGACCATGATGCCTGCTACAAGATCAAATGAGGAGACTAAGTTGATGGGTACCATGACTAATAAATCAAAATATGTTATACATTACCGAGCATTGAAGCAGGCGTTACAGAATGGGCTTGTATTAACAAAAACACATCGAGTATTGAAATTCAAGCAGAGTTCTTGGTTAAAGCCCTACATTGACTTAAACACCGAGTTACGTAAGGTTGCGAAGAATGAGTTTGAGAAGAACCTATTTAAACTGATGAACAATGCCGTGTTTGGTGAGTATTGCTAGTTTTATACAAATATTTCTATACTAATCACTGTTTCTAATTGTTGCAGGTAAAACCATGGAGAACGTGCGCCAGCGCGTTGATGTTAAGCTAATTTCTCAGTGGAGTGGTCGATATGGTGCTGAATCATATATAGCTAAGCCAGAGTTTAAAAATAGTATGATTTTTAATGAAAACCTTATCGCCATCGAATTGAAGAAGTTACAAATATGGTTAAATAAGCCTATATATGTAGGGATGGCAATTTTAGATCTGGCTAAGACTACCATTTATGATTCTCAGTATGGTTACTTGGCTTGGAGATTTGGAGAAAATTACACTGCCTGTTACACGGATACTGACTCTGTGATAGTTGAAATAGGGGAGCAGGACCCGTATGAGATGATGAAGCTAGATTGTCATAAGTATTTCGATACTAGTGACTATCCCGATGATAACGTCTATGGAGTTCCTCGAGTTAATAATAAGGTTCTTGGGATGATGAAGGATGAGAACAATGGTATTATAATGACTGATTATATTGGGTTACGGTCTAAATTGTATACAACGCGGTTACTAACCTCTGAATATGGAGTAACTAAAAAAGCTAAAGGAGTAAAGTCGTCAGTTGTGAAGACCGTAATCACATTTGAAGATTATGAAGAATGCCTTGATATCTTCACACAGAAAATAGTTTCCCAAAATCTAATTCGTGCCGAGAAACATCTGGTCCATTCAATTATCCAAAATAAAGTAGCACTCAGTCCGGAGGATGATAAACTCTATATTGTTCATGGTTCCGATGAAACCTTACCCTGGGGGCACTACTCGATTGATTGTGCTATGGATGTTGATCCAGCCTTTTGAATATACATTTTCATATTTTACATGTTTTTATCTATTTTATTCATACATTTAGACTAGAGATTTAATTTATTAGGTGAGCTGTTAGACTAGTTAATTTAAATATTATTAGATATCGTAATATCCAGCTGTATATCGAATTTTTGCCCATATTATATGCAATAAAAATGTTTGTTTATTCAGATGCGCTTATTTTACCTTCACCATCTCCCTACCCACAAATAAAGCTTTCATTCTCATGACTTACTCGACGCTTAACAAATGATACATACAAGATGGCTGACGCCATTAGCATGGTGGATGTTTACAAGATGGCCCCCTCTGATTAACGCCTGCGCAGATCGAAATTGCGTCAAAAATGACCACGATGGACCTTGGCGATTTCCCATGTTAATTTACATAAGGAATGGTCTAGAACCCGCCTAGCCCCTTTACTTATGTCATACCTAAAAGCAGCTCCACGTATCAAAAAAAGTGGTGGCAGAAAAACTGGGAAATCCAGAGTTATAACACATACCCCTGTATAAAATAAGATTGAAGAACAACAGTTATGCAAGAGAAGAAAGATAGAGCTACAAACGCAGAAAGCTGCAATAAGGAAGCTAAATATAAAAGTGACCAAGGAAAGCTCTTCTTCCGATGATGAAAACCTTGACGAGAAGAATATGTGTAAAGATAGTAGTGATGATTTAGAATTCACTAGCGATGAATATAATGACACTATTGAGGTGAACAGGTGAAAAGATTTTCAATGAACGCGATTATATTTCAGTAAAATTAAAAGTAGACGGTGATAAGGAAAGCTTTGTAAACTACATCGCCAAGATTTTAGAGGTTCTCCAAACTGAAACATTCTACGTGAAAGTAAAATACTGCGTAAGAGCGGAAAAATGTATAAGTTCTATTTCACAAATAAAGAGGACATTGATGAAATTTCTCAAAACGAAGTTGTGGGGAAATTGAAGGAACCAAAAAACACCGCATCGATTAAAAGATTTTGTAAATTTATATATTTCGCGGAGAATCTAGAAATTTACGACAATTTACGTTCATTTTTTACCTGTCCCAAACCACCCACCTGCCTGGTCCAAATATCCCTCCCAGGGGGAGGTTTGGGGCACTTTCCATTTTTTTTGGAAATGTCACTTTCAATTTTTTTTATATAATGTTTCAACAATAATGTTACTGTTTCATTTCGAAACTGTCTTTTCTTTATTTTGGTGAGTTTTTGGGGTGTTCTTAGTTGTATTAACGAAGAAGCTATACGTTTTATGAAAATCGTCCCAAACCTCCCGCCTTTCCCCTACAAATGTGCTAACAAAAAAGTTAGATTCCGAGTATTTTCCGTTAACAACAAATCATAAAATCCCATTATTTAAGGATATTCTTACTTAAAATCTCCGAACAGCTTGAATAATTTCTGAAAATTTATTCGGGGTGTTAATTTTTGAAAATTTTCTTAAAAAAATTCGCAACCGAAAAAAAATTTGCGGAGAATAATTCAAGCCAGCGGGAGATACGATATGAAAATTTTATACATACATTTCATTTTAAATAGTTTTAATATTTTTTTACTTTCCCTTTGCCTTAGTAAAAAAAGTAGGAATTAGTCTTAAGTAAATACATTCCTTCATACTATAATAGTTATTTGTAAAACCAGTATCACAATGACTCGTTTTGTAGTACTAGTGAAATTTGCGCAATGAACCGCGAAGCGGTGAGTTGCGCGAATCACGAGTACTACAGAAAGTCATTGTTGCACAAGTTTTACACAATATTTTTTATAATTACTATTTATTCAATTTTTTAAATAAAATAGAATTACATATAATCCCTGTTTTCAAACTAGGAGGAGTAAAAATTACTAAAACAGTGTTCAAAGAGCTTCATTGTGATACTTTAAAAAATGTTATAATGAAGTCTCTTTTATACGCGAATTATAACAATAATTTTATACTATTAGAGAGAAAAGAAAATTAATAAGGACCCATGCAAAATCATTGACAATTTTACGCGGTAACATACAATCTGGGAAGTTGGCTGTGGCTGCAGCGCATTGGCCAAATGACGTTTCACATTATTCGCCATATTTGATTAAAATTTATCATGAAAGTATAAAATATTCAACATATTTGGTGAACAGTTCTGGCTCAAACTCATAATAAGAAGACCTATTCAAAGATATGAGCAAAATTTTGTATATTTCAAACCTTCATAATTGCCATTTTAACTATCACCTAAACTGACATTAATTTGAAATTCTCTAGTTCCGGTTGGCTGTGGAAATTAAAACTCGCACCCCTAATGCGGATTATATGAAAAGTACCTTGTGTGACGCGGGATGAAGGACGATTTCAGAATGAAATCGTCGTGTTTCATACCTAGTCACACAATATACTAAACATTGTTTCACAGAAGCTCATTCTACGATCTAGACCATCTTCGTTTAGTGCCTGTACCAATTGTACTTTATAGGAACTCAATTTTTCTTTTTTTTTAATAGTTACGAACAATCGTTTGACTAATGTAATTTTCGGTTGCAACCACTCTAATAGCCTTATGAGTGTTTTCAACCATCGAGAACAAATGTCGCTGTGGAATAGCAGGGCGATGTAACGGTATTTGCATTACAAATTCTGTACATTCTAAATTGTTGGAAAAATCCTTAATTCATATTTTCTCAATTGAATGAAATCATGTGTCTCGTTATTTATTTTTTTACGTTGCATACTCTATCCTATTTCTTTTACAATATTAACGACTTTCTTATGTGGCTCTTACAAGCGTTTTATGATAAATGCTCTTTGATATAATTTTAGTAAATATTTTCGTTCTCCTAGGTCAATGATGTGTATATTCCAATTATTTTTTCAACGGAGCATTTTAGGTCAATGGCTCCCATACGAAAAATTTTGTCGTTTTCACGTTAATGACGCAAGCGACGTTATCCTGAAAAATGCAAACGCCGACTGCTTAAATAGATAGGCAGTAACAGTAACACACATCGAGGAAGTGATTATTTTATCACCAAGGCGCAGTCGGCCCACTTCTTATATATTTTGTGAGTGAATTGATTTATTTATAACGCCTTTTCATATAATACATGCGGAAAAATGAAAGGTATTATGTTATTTCACATCAGTTTCGAAGGAAAATCATCAGAGGGTATAAAATATATTGATGTCAAGATAATTAAGAATTATGTTTCATGAACAAATTAAGCACATATAGAACAAGAGGAACTCCATATAACTTACTTAAAAGCTATCTTTCAGATAGAGATGTAGAAATTAACGTTACGTTTTGCACACCAGAAAAGGTTACATTTGGAGTACTCAAAACAATGGAATAACTGTGTTCTTTTCTAAACATTTAAATAAATTATAGTCTGATTATATGCCAATACTTTCTTATAAAGTTGTAATAGTAAAATTAAATGTTATAAAAAATTAACTGTATCGACCTTTACTTCGTGGAATCTACTCATATTAGTGTTTTAAATGAAACTCAATGTTTCTAGCTAATTCCACAATATAATGAAAAATGTTGAAAATTCTAAAAAATTGACAATTGTTTCGATAACTGAATATCATCGTCAGAATGACAGAAGTTACATTTCATATGATGCCTACCTGATGTTTAGAAGTTATTTTTGGCTAGACCAAGAAGTGATTGACATTTAACATTTAACAATTTTGTACTTACGTTACTTTCTGTTTTAAAAGGAATTGTTGTATTCGTTGCTAAAGATATTATCTTTGAAATATTATTAGAAATATTCCCTGCATGTGTGATGGTTTTATAAGTTTTTATTTCTTCAGTTTGTTTAGGAAATATTAGTTGTAATGCCACTTTTTCCTCTTTTTTATTTATTAGCTTATTTATCATATTGTAATGTTTTTCTTATTTATTTAAATAGTAAACGGGTGGATAAGTTTTAAACGATCGGTAGGTTCACTTACTTATTTTATTTAAACACTAAACTACTCACTAACACTTAATTTATATGCACACAAACTCAATTATTAATTTATATCAACACTTCACTGTTCGCTATTTCGGTGTATTCTTGTTTATTTCACGCGATCACTTTATCAACTAAACTGCTTTCTCGGGTCGGTTCCTTATATATTAGTGCCTGTTTCACTAGATAATTCTAGATTGCGGCTTACCCAATAACAATTGGTTTTCTGGCATTTTCTAGATAAGACTGGTCACAAAAACAATGTAGATAAGATAGTCACTATCGTAAACAAATCTAAGAATCCCTGCGCGTCCGCCATAATTTTAACTTTCATAACTGGCTCAGACCGAGTCGGATTTAGGGACAATACCAGTGTGCTGTTTCGTAACCTTACCCCCTCCTTAAATGAAGGCTCCTCCTGGAACTTTTGTGTAGCCGAGACTGGATGTTTGAATCGGCAACTGACCCCATTTCTACACTTTCCGATTTTATGGAAATAGCATGGCACCGTCTTCATCAAATACTGATAACGGGGGTCGTAGCTGCAAATTAATATCTGGACACCGGTATCTCGAAAGATAACCTCTACCATGTTCCTGATAACTCGCCAATCCAACTGGTTACTCGCTATCTTAGACATAGCCAGTTTCTCCACGCTGGATTCTAACACATGGTCTCAAAGGTTTCGAAGTGCTTCCCACACATCGCGGTAGGTAGATCGATCTTGAAATTCATTTTTAGTTACCACGTAGAAGACGTACCGCGAATTATGTTTCAGTTTCAGTGTCTTGCCAGGGGCTGGAATCTAATCTTCAAGTTTTTCTATTTGTCCGAACTTCTTCCGAAAGACGGATGCCAACCCTCGTGCGTTCTTGAGATGGGCGGGGATGTTGTATGCCAGTGAATAATCTTCCGGGAGAGTGAACAAATCTTGTCGTTGTTTTGAAGTAACTTCATATCTAGCTTTCCCGGTACCTCCATACGCGCCCATAAATTCATCGAAGGTAGGGTCAGATACATCTCGAATATGGTGTACTCCTTTCTCTAGGTCATGGTCTCCTTCGAATGGCGCTAGTCGGTTTTGATTTTCCGTTGGGGATCTTACGTATGCGATATATAACATCATTGATCCTTTTCTTGATAAAGTATGGACCTCCCCAGGGTTTTTGTAATTTTGGAGAAAATCCTTTTCTTCTCGTCGGGTTATGTAACCATACTTTATCCCCTTCTTTAAAGCCGCTTTCTATGGCCTGCGTGTCGTACCGACTTTTCATTCTGTCGCTGACAAGATTTCTTCGAACTAATTCATGATTATCGCCCGGCCTTCTTCTCAATTGGATCACGTAGTCTTCTCCTGCTAGATCTTCTCCAGACTGCCAGCCAAATTCCAGGTAACAAGGAAGCCTCATTTCCCGTCCAAACAGGATTTTCGCAGGTGTTTCACCCGTGGATTCATTGACGGCAGATCGATAAGCCAATGCGAATAGGGAAATATACTGGTCCCAATCTCTCTGATGGCTGGAAACTACTTTGGATGGGTATTTTCCAATAGTCCTGTTCATTCTCTCGACCATTCCATCTGACTGTGGATGTAATGCTGTCCTCCTGGTCTTCTTCATTCCCAACTTGTCGCAAATTTCCTGGAATAGATGGCTTTCAAAATTTCTTCCCTGGTCGCTATAGGCACTCCATATCGGCTGATAAATTATTTCACCAATACATCTGCGACAGTTGTGGCCTCTTGAATCGGGATAGCGTAAATTTCCACCCACTTTGTGAAATAATCCATTACAACCAGTATGTATTTGCCACCATTTTCTGTCGTCGGAAATGGTCCAGCGATATCTAAAGCAATCCTTTCGAAAAGGCTTCCAACATTATACTGTTTCATAGGTGCCTTTTTCTTGCGATGTGGTCCTTTACTCGTAGCACAAGTCGTACATTTCTTACACCAGTCCTTCACATCATCGGAGCTGTTCATCCAATAAAACCTCTCACGGTTTCGCTGGAGGGTTTTCTTCACTCCCATATGACCTCCCGATGGACTGTCGTGTAACTTCTTTAGTACTTCAGCTACTCTTGTTCTCGAAATAACTAGCTGTCTCTTCATCTCAGAACCATCATCGTTTTCAACAGCCCTTCTTCCAGGACAAGGGAGTCCCACTGAGCCCAATACGCCTTGAGTTTCGGTGAAAATCATGACACTTTTGCCAGGTAGGTCGCCGATTTTCATCCTTCCTTTGCCGGATCATCTTCAGGTGAGGATCATTCTCCTGATCTTCTCTGATCCTGGTGGGTGACCATTCCTCGTTGACTACAGTAGTTCTTGAAACTGCAGCTTCCCTAGATTCCACCTTGTTGCAGTGGGAGCAGTCTGTTGGGCACGGCCGTCTGGACAGGGAGTCGGCATTTCGATGACTCACGCCAGCTCGATGTTCGATGTTAAAATCATACTCTTGAAGTCGTTCAATCCATCTAGCGATCTGGCCATCGGAATTCTTGAACTGCATCAACCACTTGAATGCTGCATTATCAGTCCGGATTAAAAACTTCTTACCATAGAGATACTGGCAAAAGTGGTCCACGGACTTCACTACCGCCAAAAGTTCTCTTCTTGTGACGCAGTAGTTTCGTTCTGGTTTGGAGAGGACTTTACTGAAATATCCCAGCACTCTTTCTTGCCATTTTTGAATCTGTGAGAGCACTCCACCAATTTCTACGTTGCTTGCGTCAGTGTCAAGAATAAAGTCTCCCTCTGGTAAAGGGTATCCTAATATCGGCGCCATGGTTAAATGCTTCTTCAAGGTATCAAAAGCCGTTTGACAATCTTCGTCCCATTGTTCTATCTTCTATAAGTCGAGTTAGAGGCTTGGCAATATCTCCAAACCTGACAAATCTTCTATAATACGTGCAAAGTCCAAGAAAACTCCTAATTTGATGTTTGTCGGTTGGTTGCGGCCTTTGCTAAATGGAAGCAATTTTCTCTGGATCCACCGCCACTCCTTCATTGCTCACTATTTGACCTAGATAGTTTACTCGGTTTTGGAACAAACTGAAGAAATAAAAACTTATAAAACCATTACATATGCAGGAAATATTTCTAATAATATATCAAAGATAATATCTTTAGCAACGAATACAACAATTTCTCTTAAAACCGAACCAAATTGTTAAATATTAAAACAAAAATACCAACATTAAAGAAATCAGGTATATATAAACTCAAATGTCCAGAATGTAATGCTGTCTATTTGGGTCAGAAATTCGATACAATGAACACTTACGAGCATACAGATTAAAACAACCAGATAAATCCCATTACGCAAAACATCTACTTGACACCAACCATTCATTGACATCTAACACAGAACTAGGAGTACTACATACTGTAACGCGAAAAATTCGCCGAGTTGTCGGAGGTTTAATGTTGGCAAGCTTGTTGACGGGGAGGATTTAAAGCGCTAAATGCGCGAAGTATTCAGTCCTCCATTTGCCGTCAACATGTAAACACACATGTAAAATTTTGCATGTGCTCTGGGAGCCATAACGTTGTTTCGCGGAAAAATCCTGACAACAACTACGTAGGGGAAGAAAATACCGTTTAAGTTATCAGCTGGCTAGTCTGACCCGTTATTCTACTGGTCCAGGAAGGGCCGATGACCAAGGATACCAGTAGAATTGGTGGAATTAGGAAACACGTGGTAAATTTCCGTAGACAGCGTTTGTTACTAGGATTCATTATCAAGGGTTTTTTTTATGTGGATGTTAATTCGCTGATTGAAGCTTAAGGAGTCAGTGAGACCAGTTCCAGGAGAGCTGGAATATTCTGGAGCGACTCCAGTTGTTGCTCTGGGTCCGAAAGAAAGATAAGTGAACAGTTTTCCTTTCATTCTTCATACATTTGTACATCCACTTTTATCCGTCACATTTCACAATTTTTTATGTATAGTTTTTATTTCACTTTTTGCGGCAATTACTATAATTTCACCTTTCACTTTGTATTTAAAATCGTAATCATTTGCTTCATAGTTTAAAATATTGGGCTGTTGGCTCTGAACGCTAGGATACTACGGTACGTACCTGGGTTCTGCGTTATTTAGTTAAGTTTTCGAACTCTGACGATTTTATGTATATAATTTTGCGCCGTACATAATTTCGATTTATATTTTCTTTTAGCAACGGTAAGCTCGTTTGCTATTTAAATTTTATGCTTATGCATTTATTTTTATTTATATTCATGTTTGTATAAATTGCAGAAGTGTGAACCCACGTAACTGTGACTTTGGTAATTTTTGGTATAGATTTTCATTGTATTTTGAGAAATTGTACATGAACCATTTGGTCGTTTCTCTATAATTGAAGATTTGAGACATCGGTGTAGTTTGGTGCCCTCAGCTCTTCTGCACCCTGAGTTTGAAGCCTTCAGCTCTGCTCAGAGTTTATATAACCTGCTTGTCAGTTATTTATTTAAGCTGTGACTTCGTTGTAACTGATAATTTAGTTTGCGATTTAAGTTTTATGTAGATTCCGGCCTTCAGCCTAACTACATTCTGAGTCTACAGCCTTCAGCTGAGTTCAGATATTATTTGGGACATTTTTGTTGTAAACTTGTAATAAATATTTTGAAAAGAGACCTATGGTCCAAAGTGATTAATTAAAAACTTCAATCAGGGGATACTTGCTGACTTTTATTTTCTTATGATAACTTACCTATCAGTTTAACCTTTTAATTGTGTAGTTAGTGTTGTTAAGCCACTGAGGAGTTGTGGGCTAATTTAAGAAGTCTTGGGTGCTTGCCAAAACTTCTCTGGCGCCCTTTTTGAAAACTTAATAATATTTTTTGAAGAATCCACCCCTTCTTCGACTCGAAGCTAGTCGACTGGCGAGCATGGGTTGTACCACGTGAGACAACCTTCACATCTATAGCGAGCATTAAGGATTAGTAGGTTTTCTCGTTATAATATTTGTGATAAGAAACAAGAACTGGATTTCCTTGAAGAGATGGAAATTAGAAGACACTAAACAAACCCACAATATGAAGTCGTCAATGAACAGATAAATCTAGGGAGTTCTCCACTATGAAACTATCTTCTTAAGTTATAATTGTAAAGATCAGCAGATATAGTTTTCCTGGTTTTCTATATCATTGCACAGTTATACTGATCTTAATTGGAAAAATGATTTCCAGGATATCCTCATAGGGCTAATAATATCTAAGCTTCAATATTTGTAATATCATATCTTCTTCTTTTTTCTATTAACATATATTAAGTCATTCACTTCTTGGTCTAGCCAAAAATAACTACTAAACATCAGGTAGGCATCAAATGAAATGTAACTTCTGTCATTCTGACGATGATATTCAGTTATCGAAACAATTGTCAATTTTTTAGAATTTTCAACATTTTCCATTATATTGTGGAATTAGATAGAAGCATTGAGTTTCATTTAAAACACTAATAAATGTTATAAGATTATAAATAATCATTTTGAAAAAATTAACAAGACATGTATTTTATTTCTGACAATTTAAGCCAATATTTTTGAGAATTTAAATTTGCTATGAAATTTTATATATTTTTCAATTTTGTAGATATCAAATATTAGAAAAATAAATATTACATTTTTTATCGGATTTGTATATAGTTTTTATATATTTTGTAAATGATACCAGATACAATAATTGATAAGAACTTTAAAACTAATGTATGAGACGATCCATTTGGCTTGAAATGACCTCTTGATCTGTAACTTCGCCTCACATGCAAAATTAATGAATTAAATATTCGCAACAGTGTTCTAGACGAAGCGGTGTAATGGATTGAAACTCAAAACTATTCACTTAGACTATTTATTGTATTAATTTGCAATTTAAACTAATATATCGTCACCGTCATGTGAAAAGTGCTTAAGTCCAAAAAAGTATATTTTACAGGAGACAAGAAAACCGGTTGAAAACTAAGATATTTTTGCTTTTTGATTTTCTCTCCTCTAATGTTGCGTTATAAGCTCTTAAGGCGCAATTCTACTGGAGCAACATGTAGCATGCTACACTCAGTCTTTTAATTGGAGCAACATTAAGCAACATGCAGCATGCGACAATGAGGCATGCCACCAGACACATGCGTCAGTTCTCGACAGATTCAGCGTATCGAACAGTGTCGGCGTTTATCCGATGGTCATCGGTTCGGTGCGACTTGTCTCCTGCGACATGGAGTGGAATATTGAGAAAACTACTTTGTTCATTGAAGATTATCATAATTCTTCGGAATTGTGGAATAATAAAATTGCTGATTATAAAGATCATAGACTTAAAAATGATAAGTTAAAACAGTTGGCGATCAAATATGAATACACTGTGCTAGAGGTGAAAAAGAAAATCAAGAATTTACGTTCCGTTCTCCATCGTGAAAGAAAAAAGCTACAACAGTCAAAGAAAAGTGGATCGTCACCTACTCCTTGTAAGAAAGAAAAATGGTTTGCGTTTGAGCTTTTGTAATTTTTACTAGACGTCGATGAACCTAGACCAACAACGTCAACGGCCAGTGACGACGAAGAGGAATCTTGGTGAGTTTTTTCTTGTACTAAAATATGAAAAATAGAATCTTTAATACATACTATTTTCAAGAACACTTCTACTCAAAGTTTATTAATAACAAACTTTTTTCTACGCCCTATCTTTAAAGTACCTTGTATTTCATCGGTTTGCCGCGCTTAAAGTGGTTGTTTATGGTTAGAGTGAAAAAGAGTAAAAAAGCGTTAAAAAAGTGCCATAACGTTAACTTTATTTCACGCTTCCCATAAGCTAACACAATGAATCTTGGCTGGGCATCTAGGATGGACTTTCATGAAGCTTGGAATACGTATAACTAACACAATGAATTTTGGCTGAGCATCGAGGATGGACTTTCATGAAACTTGGAATACGTATAACTAACACAATGAATCTTGGCTGGGCATTGAGTATGGACTTTCATGAAATTTGGAATACGTATAATTGTAATTTACCGAAGTAGCTTAATCAAAATATCCCAAATTTCTATTTGAATTTTATTTTTTTGTATAGGGCTGTAGAAAAAATAATGTATGCAACATGTACATAAATTACTATTTTCATTTTCTATCTCAACTATCAAGTAGTGCTATTAAACATAAGCATAAAGATCCTACCAAGCCACACGTCCTTCATCTGATGTGAAAAATCTCATAGATTCTTTCCTAACTTCTTTGGCTTCACAAGTTGACCTTCGTGCTCTATTTTGCAAATTCACTATGCCAGTGTCGCCTTGGGTAATTACCCTCCATGATCCTGGAATAATGTTTCCATCTAGTATTTCATAGTCAAATGATCCTTGAGGAGAGTACATGGGTCTCGATGTTTTACTTCTTCTCAAAAAGTTATGAAGATAAATGCATGCTGTTGTGATGATCTCAGCATTCTCTACCTGTAGCATAAGTGGTTTCCTAAAGACGCGAAACACTGATGCTAGCAACCCAAAAGCATTTTCTACTACTCTGCGAGCGTGTGAATGTCTATAGTTGTATACCCTCTCACAGGAGCCTTTGTCATGGTGGCCGCTGAAAGGTTTCATGATGTGTTCCTGTAAAAGGAACGCATCATCCGTCAATATAACATAAGGTGATATCTTATTACTGCTAGGAAGTGACTGCGGGGGCGGTAATGCAAGCTTAATATTTGTCAAATTTTTATATAATGGTGTTTCTCGGAATACACCTCCGTCAGATATCCTGCCTTGACAACCAATATTAGCATATATAAAATTATAGGCGGAATCTACAACTGCCATCAAAACAATGCTGAAGGTTCCTTTGTAGTTGTAGAATAGACTGCCACTGTTTTTTGGGTTTAGCATGACGATGTGTTTTCTATCACAAGCTCCTACACAATGTGGGTAATTCAAGGAAACCTCAAAATCTCTTGCTATCTTTCTCCACTCATCTGCAGTGCACGGAATCTGGAAAAATCAAAATCTAATTTAGTGATATGATGATGAATTGATGAAAAATTATAAGAACGGTTGATTAGAATATATACGGTTTAGAAAAACTAGTTATCATTGAAATATGCTAAAGTAATGTATATATTTTTGTTGTTACAGAATGACGATGTTATTTCGGTCGCAGACACACAAGACACTCAAATGAGTTTCACTGGTACAGACGGTCGCGAAAGCCGTGAAGAGGGAAGAGACATTGTGATTGCCCATAAAAAGGAAAAGGCAGAGAAACAGAAGCGTTCTACTCCTTCTCCAACTTTTCAAAGCTGTGGAAACACTTCTACAACTTTTCAAAGCTGCGGAAGCACTTCCACAACTTTTCAAAGCTGTGGAAGTAATTACAGTGAACCACGCTCCATGGTATCTGCTGGTTCGCACCAATCAACGTTCTATGTGCCCGCATATAGCTATGTACAGAGATCGGACAACTTTAATGGAAACGATAAACGAAGAGATGTTTCGGGTCCCAGAAATAGCTATATACAGCCATTTGACAACTTTATTGGAAACGATAAACAACGAGAAGATCTTTCGGCTATCGCAGTACTCTCGGAGCTCCTCGTTCCAAATAACATTATGAAAGCTATTTTTTAAAAGCAATAAAACATTTAACATTAGTAATTATAATTTTACTCACCTTGGCAAAGTAATGTAAGATGTCGATCACAGCTCCGCATACCTCTGGAATAATTCATGATATGCTTGGTTCAGATATCCGGAACAAATATGTAAGTGAAGGATAGCTATCGCTGGTAGCCAAATATCTTAATGCTACTAATAACCTAATATGAGGTGGTATTGCTTCACGGAAGTTGGTATCAGATTTTCTTACAATCGGTGAGATCTTTCTCAATAAGTATTCAAAATTTTCTCGGCTCATTCGAGTAAAATTTCGAAACAGAGCGTCATCGTCAGCAATCAATTTGTCGTAAAACTCATTCTGAGCTTTTTTACCACCAATGTCTAATTGTCTCCTCCCCCACCTCGGCTTCCTTCTTTTCCTTTTTCTATTCAATGCTATGACTAAATATGCAACCGCCGCAACCGTTCGTATAGACATGATGCCGTAAACTGAAGTTGCTTGTTGCTTTTATTGAATTGATATAGATCCATACCACAAACATCAAAGCGCTTGCGACAGTGAACAACAAGTTGCTCGTGCAACATTGTTTTAATGTTTGAGGCATAGTCGCAAATAGAAAACACTAGACGACGTGTAGCATGCTACATGTTGCCTTTTGTTGCCCTAGTGGAATTGCGCCTTTACTAAAACTGTTATAAGCAACAGCAAAAAAAAATGAGTTTTTAGTAAAACCAATGGACTTTGGCAAATTTCATTCGTTACATCGTCACGTACTCTGGACTTTGCAATTTTCATTTTTTTTTAATTGTTGATCATACTTTTTTAATAATTATTATAAAAATAATACACTAAAGAAATAAAGACGTTTTAATATAATTATTACATCAAGAAGTAATATAAAACCAAAAAATTATTTGCAAATCGATTTGTTACGAAGAATTTCTAAGAATATTTCATTTCTATTCAAAAGAAGTTAAAAACGAAACAAATATTTAAAAAACGACATACTTATTTTTATATTTATTGCAAGAAGTAAAAACCCCATTTTTTCAAAGATGGGTATTAATAATTCTTTTCTTAAACTCTAGGAAAAAAACAGTAAACACTAAATAAGAAATATTTTTTGGCAATCTATTCATGTACAAGGGAGTCGTAAAACGCATGGTAATTTCGTTCCATTGTACTTTTTAATTTCTTCAAGTGCTCAAATTTTTCTTTTTTTAAATTCTTAATTTGTTTTTGCATAGTTTTGGAAGATTTTCCAATTGCTATAGATTTTAAGTGTTTGTTAAATCTAATAGGTAACGTTCGAAAGTTTTCAGAATGTCGCAGTTTAAATTCAATCGATCCTTCAAGTTTATATTTAACGGCTCTTAGGTCCTGAACAGTAGGATCGCCTACTTTATGTCCAGGGCTCATTGAACTTATAAGATTGAACTAATAAGATTAAGCTTAGAGAAATCTTTAAAATAACAATGCTGTAGATATTGAACCTAATAGGGTTTTAGTTTTTTTCTTGCAGTTTTTGGGTAATAAACATAGTCTGCTGGTACATTTATTACTCTACCAAAAATTTTCTGTTCAATATAGGAATGCATAGAATCGCATTCCATTTGCGTATGGCCCATTTCTAAATACTTTTGAATAATGTAGACATTATTCTGAAGTGCTAAGATTGAAAGAGCATTAGCCAAAATGGAGTTGCGATTTTGTGCACCGCACCCGTCACTTTAAAGTGCCAATAGTGGGCAACATTTTTGAGCTTAAGAAATTACAAATACTTAATTGAAGCTAAACAATTTGCTCTTAGCTCACTTTCCCCTCATGCCATAGAAAACAATACCCATCGTTTGAATGTAAGTCAAAGATGGTAAAATTATGGGCAATTAACTTAGTTTTATAATATAATGCAGAAACGTTCGACTTGAATGAGGAGTACCGATTGTAAGTCCATTGTGAAAACTTTATCAGTTGATCCTTTGTCCTTTTCTTTTTCATCACAAGCTTCTTTCTTCTTCAAAACATGCTGTTTTTAGATTTATTCGGAAATGTTCTTCGTTTTGTAAGCTGCGCAAACATCACATTTGTCCTTCTTCGGCGAAAAACGTGTTAAATTCATATCTTCAAAAACATACTTAAACATCGTTATACTGGCTACCTGAATTTTGTTTTCTTTACGCCAGGAATCTTTGCAAATAGTGTAGACCTCAGATGTGTTTCTCCATCAGGGTTCCAAATATAATTTGGAGGTTGATTTGCGGCAATAGTGTGACTATAATTGCGGTAAGCAGTTAGTTTAAAAATTCTCTAATTGATGATTTTTTTCGAGTCTTTGAATCCTAAATTCTGCAGAGTTTTCAGGCTCTTCGTCGAGTTCTTTTGTTAATTTAGTGCCTGCGGTTTCGTTAATATGGCTGTTTTTTAGCGAACCCAAAGGGGGATAGTACTTAATGACATTCCAAGAGTGTTGCAACATGGTTTTACATACCCTAACTCTATCTTTTTTTTCGTATTCAAAAAAAATACAGGATGCAGTTCTTCGGCTTATACTGTCGTCTTTTCCGTTTCTCGCTCTTTTAGTTTCTGTTGCCGTCGTTCTTCCTAAAACATAGAACAGTTTCTCTTTCCAAGAAAAATTCCCGAATTCATTAAAAATCAGTTACCTTTCTTCTTCTTCATTTTTATAACATTCAAATATACTCTTTTTTTCTTTTGAACATAAACAACGATTTTTTATTGCCCTTCTGCATTTTTTTACCGTAAATTTATTGTCTTTTTTTCCTAAATATTTTCCTCCTTATTCTCTCTTCTTCTTATAACTATTGTATTCCCTGTCATCACTATCGCTCAGTCTGTTTCTCTTACGTTTCCGTTTTTTATTTGTTTGATCAATATTGTCTTCTTCCTCTTAGTTCTACCGATCT
Source organism: Galeruca laticollis (assembly GCA_963921935.1). Taxonomy (NCBI): domain Eukaryota; kingdom Metazoa; phylum Arthropoda; class Insecta; order Coleoptera; family Chrysomelidae; genus Galeruca; species Galeruca laticollis. Next base: position 58,191,462 of record OY998177.1, read on the forward strand.
CCTCGGTATTACCTCCAAAGCTAAAGTTGTTTCTATCTCTCCAATTGTTATTAGATCCAATTGATCGCATTATGAAGTATTTTGGTAATTTTTAAATTAGTACAGACGGAGCTCCTCCAGGAACTATTTTTGCATGTGATAAAAGTGGATGTGTACAGAAGTTTTTAAGCAATGCTTCGCTCATTTCGTATATTTTGTGAAGCCAAGTGTTGATGAGCCCGAGTTACTTATATTAGATGTACATTTATCGCACACAAGAAATCTCGATGTTATTTTAAGTGCCAGCGAAAACTTTGTAACTGTTTTGTGTTTACCTCCCCATTGTACACACAATAAGCTACAGCCCCTGGACGTTACTGTTATGGGTCCACTTAGTCTTTATTTAGATCTGGCACTAGGAAGAAGGGTTAACCTATCATCCTGGTAGAACCGTAACGGTTTTTAAAATAAGCAAAATATTTTGCGAGGTCTACTTAAAGACTTGTACACCAACAAAGGGAATAAATGGGTTCCGTAAAACTGACCAATATCCGTCCACTGGAATGTCAACCGTTTCCTAAAATTCAAGGCAAAAAAAACACAACAAAGAAAAAGGCTTGTGAAAGTGCAGTTCCAACCAACACGCCTGTTCTTGAAGAGGATATCAACAAAGAAGAAGCAAAGGAAAAGAAAATTAGAAAGAAAAATTGTGATGATAAGAAGCCACTTTAAACAACAAAAATAACAAAAAAATATAAAACTCTTACCAACTCTTCGGATTCGGAAGACAACGAAAGAAATGCAACCTGTCTCTACTACTGTGAGGAATACGATACATCAATTGACGGATGGATTCAATGCAATGATTCACTAATTCTGTGCGGGAGTAGATGCAGACGGAGATCTCGTGCTTCACTGTAGACTCCATTTCACGAAAGTTGAAGCCACCTGAAGTTAGAACATTGACATTAGCATAAACCAAATTCTGTCTTGTTTATCTATGTCGCTTAGTAACGACCAATGGCGTAGAACGAAAATTGAAGCCGATTGGTTCTGACAAGTTCGTGCATACGACAGGTGGCTTTTTCTCTAGTGAAACGGAGTCTTACAATAAAGTTGTTGATCTCAACAAGATTCTGTTCCTTTAGATCTATCCTACTGCCGTTACTTGCTAGACTCCTGGTACACCGTATGTACTAGTAAATGTTTTACAAGACTAAATGCTTTTAATCAAATTTAATTTGGTTCGCATCGTTGAGAGAAAGCGAGAGAGAGAGAGATTCGTTAATTTACTGTATTGGGGTTTGTTTAATTTTTAGAGGGTTAGGGAGTTTACAGAAAATGGGCCCAAATATAGGAGATATTCCTCTGCAGGGCTTCGGTTGGGTGTCGTTTGATATGGTTTTTTTCGTTCAGTGCGGCGCTCGTGTGGAGGGTTGAGTGAGTAATTAGAAAGTCGAATTTTTGATGTCTTTTAGTCTTTAAAAAGTGACTAGGAGGGAAGTGCAGAGTGTAGTTTTAAAAGTGACTAGGAAGCTGTGTTTTAAAACTGGTTTTTGAAAAAGTGACTGTATTTGCAATTGTGTAAAGATTTTGGAATTAAGACGAGAAAATATGAGGCGGAAGGTGGTTTGAGTGCATCGAGGAGAAGCGAGATTGAAGTTGTTTGTTTGAGACGTGTGATGGTTTCGATGAATTATTTAATAATCATCAAGCAAATAAAATGCGGGTATAGCTGCGGCTGTATGAGTCCCTGCCGGCGGCCATTTAGCTGGTAAACGAGTTTACCGGGTTACAGGGAAACCACAGAAAACCTCTAACAGCGACGGGTGGAGGGAGGATTGCTATCAGCCCCGATGGGAGTGAAAGCGAAGTGAGCACGTCTGCCTATATTAGTTATAGTGCAGTTGTGTCGGTAGAAGGAAGGTATTAGATGACGGAGGGATTCGGCTACTGTTTCTCTGGAATTAAACATGGCATGTATAATAGTGGTGGATAGGATTTCTATTATGACTTGGGTATCGGTGGAAAGCTCATAAGGGACTTGGGGTTTTTCCGGTGTAACTGGAGCGGTTTCTTGAGGGTTTTTGGGGTGGTTAGCCTATTGGGACAGCGAGGGTGGAATGCGGGGTGAGGACCTCCGCAATTTTTGCAGATAGGGATTTCGGATTTCTGGCATTTTTCGGATCCATGGCCGGTTTGGCCGCAGGAGAGATCGATTTGGATCTACAGGATTATGAAGAGTGTCAGGTCTGTGTACAGCGGTTGCAGTATTTGGAGACTGGGGGCACTGGATTTGTATTGGAAGACTCACACTGGTGAGGGAGACAGTGGAATTTTATGGCTGAAGAAAGGGCTTGACGTTATTGGATTTCGGAGACCGTGATTATACAGAACATGGAAGTCGGTTTGTTGTTGGACTTTGCGATGAATCGCCACGTTTTTTGGGTAGGGAAGTTTTGGTTTTGAAAAATATCTTCAAATGCATCTATATTTTCGCAGACGATGGAAAGTGAGGGTATGAGAGTTTTAGAAGGAGGGGGAGGACGTTATATGGAGTTGAAGATCTTTAGAGTGATGTTGAGGTCGCCGGTGGAGCGTGAGCTATATGGGATAAGGATTTTAGGAGGGCGGTTCTGTTGTAATTGACTTTCAGGTAAAGGATTTGTCCGTTTAGGAGTTCGATGTTTAGTAGGCTGAAGAGTAATTTATGGGTGGAATATTGTGAACGAAGGATTCTGAGGTACATAGTTTAGGTTTGGAGAGTGTTCTTGATAGGGGATGAAGTTTGTGTACGTTGGGAGTTTGTTTTCCCGTCTAAGGTGAAAACCTATTCAGGAATGAGATCCTACGGGGGAAGCGTGAGATCTAGGGGGGTGAGAAGGAAGTATGTTTGATGAGGGGAGGTTTGAGGTTTTTAGGATGTTGAGTCAGTGGAGGGTTTTTCTGAGGTTTGATGTTAGGAGGTTTGGGATTTTAAGGATGGTGTGGAGTGATGATCAGCTATTGCTTGTTGTTAGCTTCTCTGGCTTTGGCTGAGGTGTTTAGGAGATGAAGCATAGATACGTGGAATTCTGGGTCATCGGGTTTGGCTACAATTTTGCAGCTGTGGGTGCGTCTAGAGGACATATTTGAGAGATTTGGTATAGGAGAAAGAATGAATTAGGGGGTGAAAGCTAATACCGACAGAGGACTTACTACCGAAGGGAGTTTCCTCCCCAATTAAAGGTTTCCTGACTAATTAGATTTCTAGGAGCTTTATATTCACCTGTGGGCTAAATGTCCTTCCTGCGTTTGGTTGGTGTGGCGTCCCACGGATTAGCAGACTCACAATTTAAAAATCATATCGGTGAGCTGGTGTATATTTTCGTAGGCGGCGTACCCGTTGCCGGTGGATGTTGTCTATAACTTGGTTTGTATCAGTTACCAAATCTGCAAATACCACTTTCCTCGAGCATTGGACTGGAAACACGGGAAAAAGTTCACATCGATTCCACGTAGTCCTATTTATAGTGTCCTAGGAAAACGTAAACCAAGTTCTGCGGTTGCGTCAACTCCTACCCGGCTTAGGTTCCATCGCATTTGCTCAGTTTACTCGAACACGTTGTAGAAGTACCAAAGACTACATATTTTATTCGGTAGTTTTTGACAGTACTGTATTTTGCAAATAGTTTCACTATGATTAGTAGTAACATTATTTTGATTGTTTTAAGTCGTAGTTTGTTTATACCTTTTAACTGGATAAGTACTTACAATAAAAGTGTGTAATTTATACTTTATTCTTTATAATTAGAAAATTATTCGTTAAAGTGGCTATATGGTACATATGTGAACCATCAGTCCTATAGAGTGGTACACATGTCTGCTATTAGTCGGAAGTATAATAATAAATAATTATTGTTATTATTTGCAGGCGTGGATAAAAAGAGGTATTGGACAAAAGAAAAACTAGAGAGGTTAGCGGAACCCTTATTTAGAGACTCTGGTGATAGTGATGAACCATTCGAACCTTCTGTTGACAAATGCGAAAGTGATGACCGAGGTGGAGAAGCTGAATAAATGATAGCCGAAGAAACACAAGTATCAACTATACGCCGTTTCTCAAAGACAGGAACGCCATCTAAAATACAGAAACTGTAAAATGTATCTTTATATCTTCCAGTATAGGATACAACTAGTAGAAGATGTAAAAATTGTGCTAAAAGTAAAATTCAGAAATGTACAAAGACAATTTGTCAAGAATGTGACGTTCCACTTTGTTCTAAATCTAAATGTTTCGCAACTCATCATACCTAAAATATTCTGTAATTAAAGTTGATAAAGAGAATTCATATTTTATGTATATTTTTATATGGAACTGATGGTACACATAAATAACACAACAAAAGACTGCCGGTACTTATTTGTACCACCACTCTCACCAACCACTTCTTAATATAATAGGTACCTTTGACCTTAGAGTAATACTGTACAATAGAGAGGGCTATTCAATCATAAACACGTTTATTTCTGCGGCCAAAAATCCTAAACGCCAGTAGTAAAATAATTAATGAATTACAAAAAGTGGGTATGGTACTGTGGATACATGACCTTGGTATTAGTGACTGTTTTTCGGACAAACTTGCACACTTGCACACTTAAAAATGAGAGATCTAAGTTTTTACTCGCTACTCGTAGTGGCGCTCGTATAAACAAAACACGTTTGACAATATTTATTACAAATACTGCAGCGAATTTGAAATTATCCTCGGGCACATTTTGACGATATTTGCGTATCTCTTGTATGGTAATTAGACAAGAACAAAGCTACTAAATAAAGCAGGTACTGAAAATTTGAGTAATGTCACCACTTTTAGTTACAACAAATACTTGTTTAAAATGTATATAAGAATATGCCTATATTAAATAAAATTTTAAATTATTTTTAAAAGCAGTGACTTAAATGTATGAAATAGTATGACTTTTTTTTAATTTGTATAACTTTCACAAATTTTCAATTAAATTTTATTTTTCCTGCAACTAAAGTGAATTTGTAAATATGGCTAAGCGGTGGAAGTGTCCGCAAGTGAACTTTGAATGTGACTCGATGTTTGGGGCATCAAAAATCAAAACAAACCTATCTATTTTATGTGCTAATCTGAGCCTTTGACCTATAATATTATAGACTAGTCTAAAAATAGTTTTTATCTTCTCAAAATAAAAAATCGACTTGAAAGGGTTAAAAATAGTTTTACTTTAAAACCTCTATATTTACGTAATTCCTCGCATATACCTTAGTTTTCAACATTGAATATATGGCCCATATCGGCGATGGTTAAAGTTTTTCAGAAATTTCGCCATAATATGAGAGAACATTTCATTAAGTTATTCACGTTGAAAATAAATCTTAATGTAAATAAGCTAGGTGATTGTTACTTAATAAAATGTTACTGGACTGCATCTACATTGAATGCAACAAAAAAATGTTTAAATAATTGGCCAAAAATGTGTCGCTTCGTTGAGTCTTTTTAATATCCCTACTTAAAAAGTTCACGTCATAAAATTTTAAGAAATTTTAATATTTTGATTGTTATAATTTTTGAAAGCTAACAAAAGATTCAAAATCGAAGTAATATTTAGTCGACAAGTTGAAATTCGTGAAAAATAGAGAGAATGCTCCGAAAATGATGAGTGATTGCTCATTGGATTAGGAATTTTAACTAGAAAAATGTGTCGAAAGCGTCTATTAGCGCATAAAATATTGCAAAAGTTATAAACAAATTGAGATTAAAAAAAAGCTTTTTGTTTTTTGTATATACCTCATGAACTATTAATATTTGAGAAATTAAAAAAATATTCTTAAAGGGGAGGAAATTTTCGATAAAAAACTCCTAACTCCCGGATCTTCATCTTCATTATTAATAACTTTAATTTAACACTGAAAAAAATTCAGAAACCTTCGAAGAATTTAATTCCGTTGGAAATTTCTCTTGAAGTTAATTTTCAGTAGTAATAACCCAAGGACATTGATAATTGTTCGAAAAAATTTTATAACAGATTTCGAAAGCTTGTTGCTTGGAAACATACCGACGCCGCAGGCGGAGGTCTGTTGCCTATAAGCAACCAGCTTGAGAAAGTTGTTATAACATTTTTGAGCATTTATTAATGTTCGAGGGTTATTCGGATAGAAATTTTTTTGCTAATTATAGAAAAGAAGTACAGCGCTTCTATAATTTCATTAATATTCTCGTCAGTATTATGACCAAATCGTGACATTTTGAAATATTAAATATTTGAAACGTCAAAATCGAAATAAATAATCAATTGTATACATAGCAATGTGATAGAGTGAAAACAGCCCATTGGATCTGTTTTCAGTATAATGTTGTTCTGATTGGTTGTATTCAATCAAATGACCTCAAATTAACTGATTTCATTGGATTTTTACCAGAGCAGAACATTTTCAGTAGTAATAACCCAAGGACATTGATAATTGTTCGAAAAAAATTTATAACAGATTTCGAAAGCTTGGAAACAGACCGACGCCGTAGGCGGAGGTCTGTTGCCTATAAGCAACAAGCTTGAGAAAGTTGTTATAAAATTTTTGAGCATTTAGCAATGTTCGAGGGTTATTCGGATAGAAAATTTTTTGCTAATTATAGAAAAGAAGTACAGAGCTTCTATAATTTCATTAATATTCTCGTCAGTATTATGACCAAATCGTGACATTTTGAGATATTAAATATTTGAAACGTCAAAATCGAAATCAATAATCAAATTGTATCCATAGCAACGTGATAGAGTGAAAACAGCCCATGGGATCTGTTTTCAGTATAATGTTGTTCTGATTGGTTGTGTTCAATCAAATGACCTCAAATTAACTGATTTCATTGGATTTTTACTAGAGCAAAAAATGTTCCACCAAATTAGGCGATAACAAAATTTTCTACAACCTACGTTTTCATTGTAAAAAAAATGTTTAAATAATTGGCCTTAAAATATTTTGCTTCGTACGTTTGGGAAGAAATATGGTTATATATTTTAAGTGAAACGATGCACGCATATTCACAAATCTATACCTTTTGGCCATGACATCCAAAATAAATGAAAATAGTAATTTATAGAAAATGACTTCATAAAATTTAACGCGAAACGTTATCTGTACTGAACAAGATCATGTCATTAAAATTAAAAATTTGTTTTTTATAATTCTTTTCAGTGAACATGTGTTGTGAAAAAATAACTTTTTAATCTTACACTACTCGAAAACCCAATTTTCCTCGCTCTATCGGGACGGGAAAGTAGGTATTTGCACGGCTAGGCGAGAAAAATGGCAAATAGTGACTAGGCAGGGAAAACAACTTCACAAAAGTAACACTAGATGGCACCCTATTATAAATGAAGACGCGGCTGTCATTTTTAAATTTCAAATTGTAGCGTAAAGCTTCATTCACAATGCAATTACAATTAGTGCTTAGAAAAAATGAACTCAGAATTCGAATTGTCATTGAAATATTGCATTCACAAAGAGGAAATTAATGTAATGATTAGCTGATTTTTGGTTGCGTCCTCTTTGTATTATGGGTTAGAACAATTGTCAGTGTTGACGCTTGTCAATGTAAAAGTATCAAAGCCATCAAATCAGACAAAGTGGTGAAGAAAATTAATAATAAATATGACTTCTAACCTCACAAAATGAGGTAACTTTTAGTATCATTACTAATATGTTCAATTATGAATGCTGAACTGCAATGACAACTTACAAGGTTCTACGTTTAATTGTAATTACTAATTGTTAATATGTTTATTGTGACTGTACCTTTAGGATTTTGTTGACATTTAAACTAAGATTGAAGATAGTATGTTACATAATATGGACGAATCCGACGGCAGTTATTCTACACCGGAAGGGGTTATGGAAAAAGCAAGATAGGCTACATTAAATTTGCTACTTGAAAAGTAAAAAGAAAAATATAACCAAAGATATAAACATTTTATGGATTGGTGTTTATTGCATTGCAAGGCACAGCGAAAATTGTATTTTCAACAATCATTTGCCATATTTTATGACTCGTTCATCTCATAAAAATAAACGGTACAGTCAAAATATTTCCAACCTTTCTTTTTCTCATTTTAGAATCTAATCATTTTACAGGTTGGCAAATTAATTTTGACAGTCGGAAGTTTGGCAACGTGCGATGCGCCGTAGCAAAGACGTATGCGGATTGCAAGAGCTCACTTCGCTGGCAGAATTCGTAAGCTTCGTTTCGACAGTACAGTTCGGAGAAAAGTGTGATTACCAGAGCTGTGCAATACTAACTTGTTATGACAACAACAACAATTGACAATTCATTGAAAAATAAACGTTAGCGTACTTTATTCATTAATATTTTTAATATATAAATCATTCTAATTTACCTTGAAGAACATTTAATATGATAATTTGCTAGCTAGAACAACGCTAGACCATTTTATTTATAATTTGTGTCAAGGTTAAAGTCAAATGTCAAATAAAAATATAACTAAATACAATAACCACCTGTACACTAAAAATTACCATAACAGTGTTCAAAGAGCTTCATTGTGACACTGTAAACAATGTTATAATTAAGTCTCTTTCATACGCGAATTATAAAAAGTATTTTACCTACGACCACCCCTGTAAGTAGTCAAAAACGCACAGTCGGCAATGAATGTAAGACGTCTATTACGCACGGTAAACTAAAACGCACGGCTGTAAAGTAAATCGCACGGCTTCCATAGCAACCACATAGCAACTGTCAATAGGCGTAGCCATTTCATTCAAATTGTATTACTTAGATATTTGACGTTGAATTTTATTCTATATGTAAATGGTAGATAACATTTATTAGATATGAGATTGCATTTATTACTAAGAGTTATTTGGAATTATATGATAATTGGTTCCGTTTCATTCAATCCGCATCTTTTAGCTATATGAATTTATCTCATATTAGTAAACAATATTATATTTTACACCAAGCAAATAAAGTGGCCCATCTAATCCCGCGAGTGGTGTTTGATTCCTGAGAGAAGTAATCCACCTAAGGGATTAATGTCACTTTAGTCGAGAGGTGTATACGCTATTTTATGCAATTCCGGTAATTGTACATACATTTTTATTAAAAATAAGTACTAGTTAGGACGGACTTTTACGAAACTTGGCTGGGCATCGAGGATGTACGTTTTTACTTGTACTTTAAATACCTTAATAAGATTATAAACACAAGTACAAATGGGTCGTAGGTAAAGTATAGTACGTAACTTGTGTTGTAACGCATTTTACGCACTACGCGGCTTCGTGCGTAACTTTTCCGTTCGTGCGTAAACTGCTTCTTACAATACACGTTACGTAATATACTATTATGCACTAATGTGTCAATTTTATGCACTCACGTATCAATTTTATGCACCGTTATGTCATCATGACGAACAAATCGACGCCATTTTTAGTCCATTTAGAGCAACCTAAACGAGACATTTTTTGGTTTTTGCATGCCTGCGGCTCAGCGTAAATTTTTCCATTCGTGAAAAAAAGCACCACGTTATGCACTTGTTGCATAAATAACTATTCTGTTTCTGTCTACAGGGGTATATAAAAGGGCACATGTTTATTTTGTGTAAGATACATATTTAAATGTATATATAATTATTATACTCATTTCATACCTATCTCTATTACGTTTCGATATTATTATTTGTTTTGCACTATCTTCCGATTTCAGTTACAATTGCGGTTTATACGTTTATTTTTGCGGCCAACAATTCTAAACGCCAGTAGTAAAATAATGAATGAATTACAAAAATTGGGGATGGTATTGTAGATACATGGCCTTGGTAATTTCGGCTGTTTTTCTAACAAACTTGGCACCGACGAACCATGATAATCCTAAAACATTAAATTATTTAACTTAACTCTTGAAAAACACATTAAAACGAAAGAACTAAATGTTTATTCTCTAGTCGTAATGGCGCTCGTATAAACAAACCACGTTTGACATTATTTACTATAATACTACGGCGTATTCGATCACATTCTGGCGATATTTGCATCTCTCTTTATATGGTAATTAAACAAGGACTAAACTACTAAATAGATTACTATTGACACATTAGACAGGTACTGAAATTTTTAGTAATGTTGCCACTTTTAGTTATAACCATAAAGGTATAAGGATACAACAAATACTTGTTTAAAATTTGTATAAGAATATGCCTTTATTAAATAAAACGCAAGTATTATTAATTAGTTTCAAAAGCAGCGACTCGAATGCATATATTAGTATGACTTTTTTTATTTGCATAGCTTTTTAACACGTGTTCGATTGAACTTCTAATTTCATTTTTCTAGCTAACAAAAGAGACTTTGTAAATATGACAAAACAGTGGAAGTGTCCGCAAGTGAGCTTAGAATGTGACTCGATGTTTGGGGCCAGAAACAATCAAAACAAACATATCTATTTTATTTGTTAATCTGAGAATTAAACTTTCAATACAACATTTATATCAACTTATATTATTGTCAGTTCATTGAATGAGTTTTTGCTGCTACGAAAATAAGCCAAAGAACGCTTTCCCGTATTGAAAAAGAAGCTCTGGCAGGAAGTAATGCTGACACTGATGTTCCTACTAAAAAACAAACAACGTCCAGTATCCGTATGGATCAATTCGACAAAACTGTGCTTAGAAGGTGCATAATAAATTATCACATATCCGAAGAAAAAGTACCCACGTTAAAAAATTTGCACCAAACCTTTGCAGATAGTTATGGCTTCGCAGGAAGTCGCGAATCTCTGCGGAAACAAATACATTCTTTGGGTTTTCGTTGGACCAACATGAAAAACAACAGAAGTTGGTTAATGGAACGTCACGAAATCAAATATTCACGCCTACTATATTTAATAAACATAAAAAAGTGCAGAGAAAAGAACAAACCTATCATTCATATGGATGAAACATACATTCATTAATGTCACACGCACCTTAAAGGATGGAGCGACAAGAGTAACGAAGGATTAAGAAAACCCGTTTCAAATGGTAATAGGCTCATCATTGTGCATGCAGAAAGTGAAAATGGTTTTGTACCTAATGCTGGTATTATGTGGAACTCCCAAGTCAAAAACAGGAGATTATCATAATGAAATGGCGTACGAAAATTATGAGAAGTGGGTACAAGAAAAACTTATTCCAAACCTACCAAAAAACGCTGTTGTGGTAATTGATAACGCTCCATATCACAATGTTCTAAATGAAAAATTACCTACGACTGCTTGGACTGAACAACAATTTAAAAACTGGCTTTCTGAGAGAAATATATATTACAGTGAACAAATGTTAGAACCGGATCTTTATAACGTTGCAAAAATGTACAAACCGCAATATAAAACTTATAAAGTTAATGAATTGTTTATTCGACATGGATTGCAAGTTTTGAGGCTACCCCCTTAACACCAGGACTTAAATCCAATCGAAAGTGTTTGGGCGGCACTTAAATATGTGGCCAAACGAACTGTTACCTTCAATTTTACAAAGGTTAAAGAATTCTGTAATGAATTTTTTGACACATTTTCTGCAAATGATTGAGTTAGATCTGACCATGTTCAAAAGATTGAAGATAATCTTATGAACAATGAACCACTTTTAGATACTGTTGTAGATAATATTATTATTAATTTGGCCGGAGGCGGAGGTAGCGAGGATTTTCAAGAATCATTTGTAGATGCACATCATTATTTTACTGTTGATAATCCCTGTACATCTAAAGCATATTTTTGATTATAGTGTTTGTTTGTAGGTGTTATGACTGAATACATTAAACGCAACAAATGTGAAAACGTAAATAGGTGTTATAAAATTTTAGATATTAGAGATGCATTCCACTAGAGTAATATAATATTTGTAGCACATCTGTGCCAGTCCTGTAAAAAATGTGGAGGGATGTTCTAATTTCATGAAATTGACTGTCTCGACCCTTACTTCGTAGAATATGCTCATATTAGTGTTTTTAAATGAAACTCAAGGTCTCTAGTTAATTCCACAATATAATACAAGTTATTGAAAATTCTAAAAAATTGACAATTGTTTCGATAAATCAATATCATCGATGATATTGATTTATCGAAACAATTGTCAATTTTTTAGAATTTTCAATAACTTGTATTATATTGTGGAATTAACTAGAGACCTTGAGTTTCATTTAAAAACACTAATTCTAATTTCATGGTAAATATTTGCAAAAAACCGAAAAATTTACATATGAAAGTAGAAAGATAGAACAAATTGTATGTATAAACCCGAATTTTTACATTATTATTTACTACATATTATTAAGAATAACAATTTTAGAAAGCTTAATAGGTAGGTATGTCATTAACTATTATTACGAACAGATAGGAAAAATTGTTGGCCATTGTTAAATTTAGAAAGTCGTTTAACAATCCTTATCATATTGTACGCTTTATCTACAAAATCTACCTGACTTCCAATTTATATACAAATAAACCTCAATGACGAATATTATGAAGAGACCACTTAAAAGACATTAATTTGAAGTAAAGGTGAAAGTTTATGTCTCTTAGAATCTATTTATTATTTATTATTTACATCACATAAAATAATAAAGGGTAATTATAGAATTTCCCAAATTGTTTTTGAAGCAATAAATAATTATGTCTGTACAAAAAGAACCCAATTTTCGTATAAAAATCTGATGGTTTTCATTTCCTTATTCATTTTATCAATAATAAGTCACATTAATGTTATTTTGTTTTGTAAACTCGATTTTATATAGCATTATACATGTGCCACAATTTATTATTATTAAATCCGAATTCAAAATAATGTGTTACCCTCCTACGTATTAGCAGCCTCAGAATCTTTAAAACTTTGCATGCGGAATGTACGTCGCCTGCTCTTCCCGATAACTGCGTTTACAACGTTGTCAAGTTGTATGGCTTTCTCGCGCATCGTCAACTGCCAAAATTAATTTGCCAACCTGTATGTGTAGGATAAAAACTATTGTGTGTTCCACGTCGCGAAAGTGGTTTTCCAGGCCTCCAGCTGGCTACACCTCGCCTGGCCATTTCTTCTGTTGGCCCGGTAAACTAGCACTTTGGCGCCTAGATACACAAATAGCTATTTTCATTTACTGTCATATTACCGTTTTTGTATTAAAGAGATACATAAATTACCTTACGAAAATGATTTTATCCGTAATTTGTTTATAAATTTTGTATAAACAAATAGACTAATTTGATATTTAAAAAAAACTATCTTAGAAACTTTTTGAGATACGAAAATAAACATTCATGTCATTTTTATAGAAAATTAAATGATCTTTTAAATGAGTTCTTGAACAATTTTGTAGTTAATCAGTTGCTATGCGAATTTGTTTATAAAAATTAATGCTGTTTGCCACGATTTTCGATCTTTTTTGATTTCTAACTTTTAAAATAATACATAAGTATTCGGTTATAGACCTAAGGGCAGTTTTGTCAAGTAATAAAATATGCGTAGTTGCAATTGATTATTTATAAATAAAGAGATTTCTTCAAAAATTTACTTTTTCGACAAAGGTTTCCAATTGTCTTTCGTTCATCTATGAACGACAGTGTTCATCATTCATAAATAATTTATAAAGAATAATTTTTTTTCATTTAATAGTTATTTTTTTTGCTCACCTTGGGTATTTATCGATTTCGAATTTTGAACGGTATAATGAGCAGCTGCGTCTTTTGGGGCTCATATTCAATCTTTTATTCGCCACAAACACTTCTATAATAAACCTTGCGTTTTGTTAAAAATTCTTATCCTACATTTATTCAATCACATTACTTTTATATGGAATTTACTACATAACTACAAAATTGTTTACGGACTCATTTGAGAAATTCCTGTATAAAAATGACCTGAATGTTTATTTTCGTAACTCAAATAGTTTATAGGATAATTTAGTTTCTTAGTTGAAAAATCAACCAACCGCTGTAACTTCATTACCACGTATTTTTTCAAAGTAAAATGAATCATGAAAAAAATGTTTTCGGCACATTGCCATATATGGTTGTTTTAGTAGTTTCAGGCAAAAAATAAAGCAAAGTTGTGAGACAAAATTGTAAACAGAATTTTTTTTAAAAATATCAAACTAGTCTATTTGTTTATAAAGTATTTATAAATAAATGAAGTAGAAAATTATTTTCTTGAGTTAATTAATATCTTTCTTCACTACAAAAATGGGCCTCACTGTCCTGGCAAGCCAAGGGCACAATTAATATAAGGTTGCGGTAGAGAATAAGTGAAATTTTACTGAGGGTTAGCGAACAACAAATACGGAAAGCGGCAACATACAACAGATAAAACAACCAGGAAAAGAAAGACGTAAGTAAACTTACTTGAATTATAATTTTAAAAGCAAAAAATACGTAAATTAGGGAAAAATTAGCAATACCGAAATATATCAATTCAACAAGAATTAAATTATACATACAAAACTGGTAATACGGAACACGATAAGAATTTTTATACAGAGAGAAAATTAAAAGTTCTGAAGCAGAATAAACAGAAATTTTTCAAAGAATAAAAGGAATCTATCACGGTAAAAAAGTTAGGTCGACTACGGGTTAAAGGTGAATTTAGTAGCCCTCTAACAACTGTTTGTGAGACACTTGAAATCCGGTGCAAAAAAAGAAGGAATGGGCGAAATGGATGAAATAAGAAGAATGTTTGAATCTCTGACTGATAAAATGACGATAATTGAAAACAAACTAGATAACAATATGGAAGAAATAAGAGAACTGAAAGAGGAAAATAAATGGCTGAAACAAATGATAAAAACACAAGAAAAAAAGAATGGAAGTGATGGAACGAGAGACATAAAGAAATAATCTAATTATGCAGTCAATAGAAGATAGTAAAGTGGAAAGACCTGGAGACACACAAATAAAAATCGAAGGAATATTAAAAGAAGCAGAAATAGAAGTGGACCTAAAAAATTAAGTAAACTATCTACGAACAATAGGAGAATTCAATAATAAAACTAAGAAAACCCTAAAAGGTACCAACATTTGGCTATATGATGATTTGCCAAACGAAGTACAGGAAGACCGGAAATACATGATGCAGTTTATGAAAAAGGCAAGGGAAAATGGAAGTAGACCTTACTTTAAATACGATAAATTGATAATAGATGGAAATGTACACGACGAATATAGTTTCCAGTATGGCGAGAAAAATATAGAAAAGTCAGAGACAAATAAGCTTAAAAGGAAAGTAAAGTTAAGATCACAGGAGGCAGCAGAAAGTGAAAAGAAAATTACCAAAATGCTAAGAAGAGAAGAAAAACTAGAGGAAGAGAAACGAATGGAAGTGGAATGTGGAGATGAAAGAGGCAATGAAGAGGAACAGAAGAATAAATAACATAAAGAAGATAGGATTAGTTTTAGAATTAGAAATAATTTTAAGATTAGCAATGGTCTATTAATGGAAACAAATCGTAGTAGGGTACAAGGTGAGGAAAACACTAATAATAAACAATGCGATAATAAAAGTGAATATCAATCAAAGAGGGGAAAGAATAAAAAAGGTACGCAGAACTGAGAAAATTAAAATTATACTTGGAACGTGAGGACAATGCTTGAACCAGGAAAGATGGAGGAAATTACATGGTAATTAGAAAAATATGATATTGATATAGCAACGCTGTCGGAAATAAGGTGGAGGGGAAGGGGAAGTCTTGAAAAAGAGAAACATCAAATGTTTTACTGAGGCAGAGAACAGCAAGGACAATATGAAGTAGCATTTATAGTAAGAGATTAATTAAAAGGAAATGTAATAGAGTTTAGACCAATCGATGATAGAATGGCTTATATAAGAATTGAGGCGAGGCACTTCAATCTGTCAATAATAAAAGTTTATGAACGGGTAGAAGAAGAAATATTAAAAATATCAAAACAAGACACCATAATATTATTGGGTGACTTGAACGCGCACATTGGAAAAGAATAATATTACAAACAGATAAGCGGCATACACACATTACATAAAACAACAATGGACGCAGAATTTGTAATCTAGAAGTAAAAATGAGCATTATTATTTGCTGTACGATATTCCAACACACAAAATGGCATGAAGTTACGCGGATATCACCTGACTGCAAAACATATAAACAAATTAATCACTTATTGATAACAAAAAGAAAACGGTCGACAATGAAAGATATCAGAACATATAGAGGAGCCTGTGTTGATACGGATCATTACTTGGTTGCAGCCACTATATTACAGAAGATAAAGATATAAAACAAAACCAAAATATACAACAAAAAAGGAACATAAGAAAACTAGAACAGACAGAAACACAAAACGAATAAATCGTATAAAAGAACAATTGATTAATGAGGCAGAAGAAATTAGTGGAATTCAAGCAGGATGGAAAAGGATAGATAAATGTATAAAGCTGCAAACAGAAAAATAGGAATGGTGGTAAATAGAAATCAGAAGGAATGGGTCTATGAAAAATGCAAAGAGATTACCTATAGAAAAGAAAAATAAACGGTTTTATAGATTAAAACCAACTTTTCCGCATCTGTGGCACTGAACAATATTCTATCATAAAATTGTTACTTCGGGAGATGTATGTGCTAACAAACCGAAATTTCTCCAAAAATAACCAAAAATGTAGTATATCTGGATTTATAAAACCCGCTGTACTCGCTCTAGTCAACTAAAAATCAATAGGGTACATCTGCGAGACACCTTGAATAATGTTTAATCATAAAATTGATCAATCGTATACTCTCTGGAGGCTGCATCGTGCTAACAAACTGAAAATTCTTCAAAAATGACAAAAATTTGGTACTTCAAGTACCATAGCACCCCTTGTACTGGCTCTAGTTAGCTGAATATCAATAGGGTTCATCTTTGAGACGCTCTGAATAATATCCTATCATAAAATTTGTCACTTGTACATACTTCGGAGGCTGTATCGTGCTAACAAACTGATACTTCTCCAAAAATGACGAAAATATCGTATGTAAAGTACTGTAGCACCTGTTCTATTGGCTCTGACGAGCTTAAAATCAATAGGGCTCATCTGTGAGATGTCCTCAATAATATATAATCATAAAATTGGTGACTTGTTGAACTACGGAGGCTGTATCGTGCTAAAAAACTCAAATTTCTCAAAAAATTACAAAATGTCGTACTTCAAGTACCATAGCACCCGTTGTACTAGCTCTGGTGAACTGAAAATCAATAGGGTTTATCTATGACATGTCCTTAACAATATTCAATTATAAAATTGGTGACTTATTGCACTCCGGAGGCTAAATCGTGCTAACAAGACATGTAAGGAAAAGTGGCCGACGACGATGACGACGATGACGACGACGACGACGACGACATACACACAGGATTTTTTTTCTAAAAATAATTCTTTCGTGTTGTTATTGATGGAAAACGTAGAAATAACTGATAAAAAAATTTCAAAATTCCAACTTTTTTTGGGGCAAACCAATACTTTTCTTGCATATTAGATAGGTTGGGCGGAAAAGTAAAATGCATGGTTAAAATGAATAAGGACTAACAGAAATGAAGAAACAGAAGCTTATGAAAAACTGAGAAAGGAATCTAATAAACAAGCTAAGAGAACAACATGTGAAAAAAGAATTAGTGAAATATAAAGGGCAAGTTATGAGAGGAACACAAAAAATAAATGCACAGACCCGAAGATATAAAACCAAAACAACAGAAATAAAAAATAAAGAAGGAAGAGTAGTAAATGAAGATAAAGAAAATAAGGAGACATGGTTGGAATACTTTAGGGAACTGCTGACAGAAACATAAGTAAGAGAAGAGGTTGCTATAGGAGAAAAGAACAATCAATAGATAATTGAGAACCCAAGCAAGGAGGAAATAAGAGAGATAATTAACAGGAGTAAGAACGTAAAGGCACCAGGATGCGACGGAATCAACATGGAACTTATCAAATACGGAGGAACTAAACTGAAAAATTATACCAATTGATATATAAAATATGGAAAGAATAAGAAATGCCAGAAGAATGGAATATGGGATGAATAGTAACAATACGCAAGAAAGAAGGCCAACAAGCTTGTGTAAACTACAGAGGAATTACGCTACTGACTGCAGCATATAAGATAACATCAATAATTATAACAAGAAAACTACATTAGACAGGGGACAGAGGAGGAGAATATCACTATATCAGTACGGATTTACAAAGGGAAGGTCAACTACAGATGCGATACACATATTGAAACCAATTATGGTAAAGTCAAACGAATATAATAATAGACATAGAAATACAATTCATCGACTTCCAAAGAACATTTTACTCAATAAAAAGGAATCATTACTGAATGTGCTGAATAAAATGGGAGTGAATAATAAACTAATAAGATTAATAAAAATTACAATAGACCGGAGCGTGGCAGAAGTAATAACACAAAGAGGGAAAACCGAAAAGTTTACATAGAATAAAGAGGTCAAGCAGGGAAACTCTCTGTCGGCACTAGAATATACATACAAAAAAATAAAAAAGGGAAATATAAGAACTAGCGTATTTCGACGACGTAGCACTAGTGACTAAAAACAGAATGGTAATGGAAGAAATATTTGAAGAAATAATAACGGTAGGAAAGAAAATTGCAGTAGTGATAAATACACAGAAAACCAAATTATTAAGATTCAAAAACAATTGTGAACACAAAAATGTGAAAATCGGAAAATATGAATTTAAAGAAGTGGATAGATCTAAATATCTGGGAATAACAATAAGTAGTGATGGTGCAACAATCAAAGCATTCCGGGCTAACAAAAACTTATTGAAAAGTGAATTAATTAGTAACCGCATGAAAATAAGAATATATAACACAATAATTAGACCGGTGATGATGTATGGGCAGAAACATTAACTATGACTAAAAAACAACAAGAGGATATGAGAATACAGGAACGAAAAATACTAAGGACCAAAAAAATAGGTGACGAATACAGGAGAAGAACAAATATAGAACTATATCAAGAGATACAAAAAGACATAGTAAGAAAAACAAAAGAGCAAATATTAAAATAGTTGGGACACATATGGAGAGCAGGTAAGAGAGCAATAATATACACAATGGTAGAGTGGAAGCACTATAATAAAGAGAAGAAGGGGTAGAACATGCATAACTTGGTTGCAGGAGGTAGTAACTGATCTCCAAACTATGGGAGTTAGTAGACACTGGAGAGAGAAAACTCAGAACAGGAAGCAATATGAAAAAGTATATGGGGACTGATCCACCCTTACAAACGGAATTAGAAAGCACGTAAGTGCGACGCTACTCCTATGGGAGCCTGTATATATATATATATATATATATATATATATATATATTGAACTTATCATAATGAATATTCAAGAGAATGATACACAAATATGAGAAATTTGTAACTTTGTTGAATAACAAATAGAAATCACTTTCTTCAGACAGATAAAATTACTATTTATATTGACAATTATAACTAAACAATATGTATCATATCAAATCGAACATCTATGAGATTAATTATCCTTTATAATATAGAAATATATTAGCAAGATTAAAATTTGTTACCTTTATTTTCAGATTGTAAATAGTTATGAATCACAAAACCTTAACCCATTTTCTTAGTAAATTATAAATCCAAATTGTTATCAGCAACATAGACAATGAATTGTATATTCTATCTAGAATAACAAAAGAATCTGAAAAAGAACATAAAATTATTATTTAAACGATGATAAACAATATATATAACTGATACTAATATGAATACATGTTATATCATTTGTTGATTCTTATGTAGAAGTGTCAGTAAAAACTTCATGTCATGTAACACAGAATTAACAGAGCAGAAATATTTTCAACCATAGAGATATGTTATGTTCGAAGTATTGATTATTTTCAAAACAGCAGGAGTGTTTAAAGATTGATAACAATAGTAAAGGTTAAGCCAAAGTTTATATAAAATAATTGTTGAATTACATATAAAAGAGTAATTGAAAGACATTATAAAAGATTTTAAGAAGATTATGATTATAAATTCATAGATATTGTAATTTAAAGTGGGATAAAAATTATTATTGATATAAAAATAAGGCATATTTTGGAATGATATTGTATGTAAATAGATATAATGAATTATTTTAAAATTTTTCACAAATAATTAATAACAATAAAAATACGAGGAAAATAATTATAATTAATGGTAGACAGTAAATAAATTAAACCATGATATCTAGTTACTTGTTAGTTTTTTGTTGGAAATAACAAGGCTAGCAACGAGAGTTTTGTTGATTTGGGGAACAATGAATTAGGTGTGGTGGTTCAAAAGCAGATGGACATGTAAGAAAATTTTTCTAATAATTTGTTAAATTCTGCGGAAATCTTTAGAAATCAAAATCAAAATTGAATTTAAATGATAAATAATAATAATAGAGACATTTCTAGAAGAAAATATTTGTAAACATTCATTATTTGTGGAAAATGCAGCTAATTCCATATTTTGAGAAGGGATGCTATGTCTGAATTTTATCAAAAGTCCACAATGGAATATTGATTATTAGTTTCAAAGACATTTAGTAAGATAATAAACATTATAAGTTGTATTTACTGAAAAATTAAACCAAAATCTCGACTTACCTACAACAAACTATCAAGTTTGTTTTCCTACGATATTCAACAAGAATCCAGCTTCATTCCAGAGAGATGAATCCGAAGCAGAGTGCACAACAGAAACTTTAAAGTGAGAGAAACAGGTCAGTGTATAAACAATTTATATGGTATACCATTAAAAATTTCAAAAACATTATTAATTGGCCAAAAGTTCACTATTCGTTGTTTTATATGTATTAAAATTTCTAACCATTTCATGTATATTAGTTTATAGTAATAATTTGTTTTAACTGATTTTTCTTCATACCGATAGTGTTTTTCAATTCAATGATAGTTCGTATATATATAAACTAAATTTCATTTCATATGTTTGTTTTTATTTTAACAATTGACATAAATAGTTCCAGAAAATCATCATAGAGGTTCGAATAGGTATGTTCCGCATAGATATTCAAAGCGTTTTTCAAAGGAGTTAAAATAATATAATATTTAGTAAATACAAATTTCGCATATTATAATATCTGCCAGAATCTAAAGGGAGTTAAGAGTTCTCATGTTTTCCAATAACACAATAAAGTAAAACAATATAATCAAAATATCCTGAGCTAGCCAATTTACTATATAAATCCATCGACAAAATTAAAAAACATAAAGTAATTAAAAATAATGCAATAGACAAAATTCAAAAATAAATATTGTTTAAATATATTTATTTATAAACTGATAAATACATAAATTTCATATAATAAAATATATATATATATATATATATATATATATATATATTTATATATATATACATATATATATATATATACGTATATATATATACATATATATATATATATATATATATATATATATATATTATAATTATTAAGTTGATCTAAAGTTTTAAATATAAGTCGGAAGCATGATGACTCCTCCCTTTGAGTCCTTGGCGTCAATTTTACTATTTAATTTTATTTATAATTTTTTATTTAATTTATCAATGAAATTGGGCTTCTGAATACTCTCATATAGACAGATTGAAATATGTTAATTCTAATAATTTTATTGAGGACATGAGAAGAATAAAAATACCAACACTTCAATGAAAATTGATTTAATAAATAGTTAATATGAAAAATTTAGTATTGTTTTAACATTTAAAATTACTTTATAACCCCTACATCCTATGCATTCCTTAATACACAACAATTCATTGTATTGCGCATGCGCTTATATAACTTCCTATAACACGAAGACGCTATTCACCGTTAATGCGGTGTAGAAACAGTTTATGCTCTGCCTGCGTATATATAGTTATGAAAAATTTCAATACGTTGTGTAAATTTTAATAAGCAATTACATATATATATATATATATATATATATATATATATATATATATATATATATATATATATATATATATATATATATATATATTGAACCGATATCATAGATATTAAGAGAATTAGTTCTATAGGAATATGTTGCTAATATGAAAACATATGAAAATAATATAATTTAAGAAAACACAATTAAAAAGGAAACACTTTTCTTAATTAAAAGCATATCAAGTAAAGATATATTAAATAATTAGTCTATAACAATTTAATAAATAAAGAAATTACCTCAATAATAGTACAAAGTTTAGAAATTGCCTAACAAATGTAATGGAGTAAATAAAGTTGCCTAAGACGATGAATATCTTCTATAATGTAATCAGCTGTTCATCTGAAATAAAACAATTATTAGAATAGTCAAGTCACGATAATTATAAATATAAGCAGTTAAATTATAAAACAAATACAAATATTTAGTAGAATAGGGAGTATAGATTTTCATAGATAAACTATTAATAACATAAAGAAAAATGATATATTGGCAGTAAAATGAACATAGAATCAATAAATAATAATTTATTAAAGGAGTTGGTATAAATAATTTAATACAAAGATTAGATAGAGATTACATAAAAGGATTTATGTTCTAAGTAATATGATTGTAACAGTAATAGACTGTTAATAACAATATTAGATATTGAACTATTTAAAATGTATCTATGTATATAACCAATTTTTAATTTATTTGTATGACAAAAACTCAAAAGACTCTCTACAAGTGAATTAATAATGTGAAATAGTATATGTATGAACTTTTCTACTAAGTAAACTAAGTTGAATAATTCGATTGCATAGGACAATATTCGATTGGTTATAAACAAAGTGACAGATCAAATTTTCAATCAACAAGTAAAGAAACAAACTTTTGGAAATAGTGACCTGGAAAAACAAAATATTTGTTTATTGAAAAAAGTTGAGAATCGAAAGGAAGCGTTAGGAGGTTGGAAGCTGGCGTCGATATACGTGGAGCTTGTGTTGCAGTGTTCCCGAAAATTCATGAAATTCCCAAAATAACTTGACGAAACTTATCAATTACTACTATAAACAATTCTGATAGTACTCACAGATAATCACATCCAGTTTTACTGCGAAAATCAGCAAAACTTCTCCAAAATTGGTGTTGGAACTTCAGAGGAGTATTCCTGGGTCCAGAAGCATTATCCCAATTCCAGAGCAACAGATCAGTGTTCATTTAAAATATTATTGGCCAATAATAAGAGAAAAAACTCAAATAAGTGCATAATTTCGTAAATTTGATAAACATTCACGGCAATGATCGCTCTAAAATAGAAAGAAAACGGACTCTATTTAGTCAGTTAATAAAATAAATCTTTAACATTAACAAGAAGGCCTAATTCAAATAAATAAAAATAAGTACTTACGCCATTTTATCATCATAAGAATGATGCTTACATTTATATTCATGTAATAGGTCCATCTGTATATAAATCTTAAGATATTTCCATGTATATATATATATATATATATATATATATAAATCTTCTAATTCTATTTCTTCCACAGCATATTTGTAATATTTCTATGTATATTCTCAACATAAATTCTTCTATGTGTTAAACCATTTAAGTATTTATCTTTTAACAATATTATGTGTATCTAATGATCACAGATGCTCCATCTCGCATTGTTGTAAAAACTATGTTCATTTCACGATTCAAGTCCGCATGACTGGATTTTAAGCATGCGCACAGGAGAGAATATAGAAATTGATAATTTCGGTTGAGGTAACCATAGGCGTCGCAACTTATAATTATTGCAATAAAATTTTTATTTTAAAACTAAATGTGTTTTAAAAGTAAGGTGTTTCTTTTTATTTAAATAAAGGTAATATATCTTTAAATGCCAGGACTCAAGGAGCAGACAGAGTTTAATGCTCCCGAATAAAATAATAATACATTACAAAACATATAAAATTATAAATACTGAGCTAGCCACATCAAAACAAAATTTCAACATATAAAATTATAACTATCTAAATTTCATAAAAATAAATATCAATTAGTTCAATTAAATATTAGTTTGATATATATATATATATATATATATATATATATATATAATTCCGAAATAATGTGTGAGATAGTAATGGATAGATCAGTTATGCATGCATTAGAGGAAATTACAAGTTGGAAATTATGTGAACATTCATGGAACACGTGAACATTGAAAATGGATTAAATTAAACAAGTGAGTACAATAATATTATTACAAACTAAATTGCATATATCTCCGTGGAGATAAAATATGATGCATCGTAATATATTGTTTTTAGGCCTTTTATGATATTATCATGATTAGAACGTTCTGAATATTATTTTTAGTTCACTGTTCGTATTTATATGTGGAATTCCAAATATTTTGATTAAAATGCACAGACCTTAGTTCATATCTTCAGTCCTTGGCTGCTACTAGCGTCTCTAATTTCTTGAAGATCTCTCCAGAGAAAGATGCACCTTCCTGACCACCTTTTTATTCTTTACGGGTTCACGAAAAACTTATTAATGTATTTCCATTACCTTTTCGAGAGCACTTGTTAACTTTTTATCAAAATTTTAATAATTTTTATCAGAGGAGATCTATATCGACGCTCGCCTCTCCATCATACCAAAACCCACTCACTTGTTTTTTAAATCAACAAACTTTTTGTCTTGGCAAATGCAAAGCTTGCTTATCTTAATTTTAATAACACAAATTGTCAATTCCTGTCTTTTAGTTATAAAATGAAATTGTTTGATTTCTAAGTCCTGGAGGATTAACACACTTATT
This sequence comes from Galeruca laticollis, assembly GCA_963921935.1. Taxonomy (NCBI): domain Eukaryota; kingdom Metazoa; phylum Arthropoda; class Insecta; order Coleoptera; family Chrysomelidae; genus Galeruca; species Galeruca laticollis. The sequence goes on from OY998177.1 coordinate 58,216,275, forward strand.
CACAAATATTTATTTTGTATTCAGGATTCTATATAAAGTCTTTTTCCTAGAATACATTAGCAATTTTAATCATTATTACGTTTTTACGGTTTTCTTATTTATATTCATTTTTACAAAATATACAACCTAGATTACTGATTCGTATAGATGTAATTGATTATTTTTAAATTCTTGAATTTTTACTGTTTTTGTCTCACATAAACTATTGATTATTTTTGATTATGTTATTATTGTTCTATATAAAATAAATAATCAATAAAATTAAGTTGGTAATAAAATTACTAGATTTCATTACTTCCTGTTTATAATACATTTATTTGTCATATGTTTGGGCTGTGTTCCATTTATCATTTCTCATAAAGCTTTCAACCCTTTCTTTAAATTGTCAACTTTTATTATAAACACCTGCAAATATTGATAAGCATTTATTAAAATAGATATTAATTGATGTTGTTTCAGGCTTCAAGTTCAAATAAAATTTTATTTCTGCTGAACTTCATATGGCTGTGTTCAGATCAATGTGGAACCCATTGACATTGACGTAATTCTGGAATTAATTGTGCAGGTAACTTTTGATACTTATTTAAATAATGTTGTGTTTTGAATTTCTACTCATAGCCCTTTTATTAATCAATCATATCAATATCTGATATTATATTTATGCATATTTCACTCTTTCTACTGATTTTATACCTGAATTGTCAGTAATTTTTATAAGGTGGTTGTGTCTACTGCTACACCTTCCTTAATAATAGATACTTTTTATGTTTTATTATTTAAAAATGCTTCAAGAACTAGAGGACTCGTTCAACTCCCTCAAATTTAAATTTTAAAAGGAAGCTTTCTAGTTACCTTCTTAAAATTTCAATTTTCCATTTTTTTAACTAATGATTAACCTTTACTTAATTTATAACTTCTCTGCTCCAGAAATCAATTTCTGAGAATCTTATATCCAAATTTCTTATGTATCCTTATCTTATAATTATTTTCCATCAATTAACTACATCTACTCCTATTCTAAATATTTACAAATTTGAGACAAAATCATAATGCTTCTTCCATCTTATAGTTTTTGTTTATTCTTATTATACCATTTCATGTTATTAATTCGCTTTAGTTCTAATTCCAATTATTATTTAATTATACATTACTTAGAATATTTATTCTTGTAACTGTTTCTTTCCTTTTCTAATATAAATATGTACACCTTTTTCCTTTACTTAACAACCCTTTTTAATGCTCTCCTTTCCCTATCTTATCTTCTAATCTATGAGAAAAATTTATTATTTCATATATTTTCATATCATGTTTTCAACCCATATTCATATCAATATAATTGCTCCTATAGTCTAACCTTTTTTTCTTTGCTTTCTATCCCTATTTATATTCAGTTCCATAATTCTTAATTATAATTCATCAACTTTATTTCATCAATATATTCATTACATTTTACTTCATATTTCATATCTCCCTATCTCATAATAATTATTCATATTATATTCTATATTAATATTTACTTCCATATTTCATTTTTATATAACTGTTATAACTGGATATAACTGTTTGTAAGTATTTGTAGGATATTATTTAACAGTTATTCTTAAGTTTAGGCATGAGAATTGGGAATTTTCATGATGTTTCTGTAACACTTTTACATAAGCCTCTTCTTACCTCGACGCCTACTCCCAACTACCAACGCTTCGCTGCCGATTCTCATTTTTTTTCAACAAACAAACCTTTTGTTTGTTAGGTCACTATTTAAAAAAAAATTTCTTCATTGGTTGAAATTCGTTCTGTCACTGTTTTTAAACTAATCACATATTGTCTTGAGCAGTCGAATTATGTTAATATTTATTTCACATCCAGAAAAGTTTTATACATGTACTAATGTAAATTCACTTGGCATTATAAGTTTTATTTAGAGTTCCTTGAATTGCTATCAAATAAATACTTTTTAGTTGGTGATATACATAATTACCTTTTTAATAGTCCATTATCTAGTTTTGTTATTGACAATTTATTACTATGACAATTATATTTATTTATGAACATAAATTCTTTCATGTAACCTCTCTATATTCTTTGTTTTATATTATGTACATTAATTCTATAATGTCTTATCAAATATTTCTCTAAATTCATTCACAAATTATTATCCATTGACTCTAAATTTATTCTACTTTGCAATATATAATTTTTCTCTATGTCATTATTAACTTATCTATGAAACTTATTTTCCTTATTCTCTTAAATATGTATATGCTTAATAACTTACCTATTTAAACTGATAATAATTATGAATTAACTATACTAAGATTAGTTTTATTTTAGATGAACAGCTGACTACACTATAGCAAATAATCCTTCATCATCTTGGGCAGCGTTACTTCTCTCCACTACATTTGTTAGGCAGTTTCTAATTTTATACAGTTATCAAGGTAATTTCTTTTTTTAATTTTTTTATAAACTAATTATTTAATATATCTTTTATTTCTATGCGTTTTATTATGAATAGTGCTTTCTTTTTATAATGTTTCCTTAAATTACAACATTAAAATCTATTTTCATATAAGCAAAATATTCCTACACAACTGAATTCTTTTAATATATATGATATATATATATATATATATATATATATATATATATATATATATATTATAATATATCTATATTCTTTAATTATATTTGCCCCAAGTTCGGGTGACAAATTATTGTATATATCTAATCTCTCCTATTTTTACCACTTCGCAATTTGGGTTTAAGAAATATACTATTGTGAAAATACCTTTACCTCTAAATATAACCTATAAATTTTTTAATGACAGCAGTTGTCAAATTAATATGCCCGGCTAAATAAATATTAAATTTTATATTATGAAAGATAAATCAATACAACACCAATCAACTCACACTTTTCTCAGGGAGGGATCAAAGAGTTCAACTAATAATTCAAATTTGTAAATTTCCAAATAATTTTCTAAATTACGTATCACACTATTCAAATCTACAGTAACTGTTTATCCAATACACTATAAGACAATTTAAATTATCTTATGACATATATGAATTTACTGTCAGGAGATTAACTAAATGTCACTTATTATACTAAATTTTCTATAGTATAAAAATTATCAAATATAAAGAAAATTAATATGAAAAGAGAGCCAAAGAAATTTGGAAATCAAATTTATATAATATATTATCAAAATAACACTTACAAAAATTAAAACTCTTCAAAAAATATCATAAAACGCATAAACAAAGATAGAATTTTCTATCAAACCTTAATATTAAAAACAATCTATATTAGAAATTTCCTATCTAAATAATTTTAACCGAAAGTTCAAAATGTCTGAATTTATACTTGATATCTGTCAATGTAAAATACGTAAATTTTCTTGTAAATTGTCTGTTCCCAAAATTGTCTGCACTTGACGTAGAAATTTATATAAGTAACATTACTATAATTTAATCATAAGATGCATCTATTTCGAAATAATTTTGATCAAAGGCCTATTAATTCTCGAGAATAATATATAATATGGACTGGACTCACCAAACTGGATACTAGAAGATCTCGTACGTATTCTAAAAACGTATTTTTAGAATTTCCGGAACAAGCGTTTCCAAATCAATAATTTAGAAAACGCGAAAAACACTTGCACTTTAGCGGTAATTCTTTGTGAATAGTACACGCACTGGCTTTACAAAAGCCAAGATATGTTGAACTGATAACGATTATATAAATTCCCTAATATTCAAAATTAAATTTGAGACAACTCTTATTATGATGTTGTCTCATGGGGATTTCAAATTCAAATCCCTAAAATGTTTCAATAAATAATTCTCTTCTCCTTTGGTTACCTAGCATTCTTTTTTTTTTAAATTACAAATTCACGTTTTTATATACCAAGAGAGATTTTCATTATTTTATTTATAAGTGCCATTTTGCTAATAGAGACATCTGTATTCTGCTTTTTCAAATCGTTTTAAAATATATCTGTCATTAAGTCTATTCTGCAGTAATGTCATATGAAATTGAAATGTCAAATTTTATTAGTATATTGAACCTTTCAAATTATTGATAATACAGTGTGTATTACTAGTATTGCATCTAAATATGCATATTTTCTTTATTTCAATGTTTTCTATAGAATTTAGATAGAGGATATGTATTAATATATATATATATATATATATACAGGGTGTCCCACGACGTTTTGACAGTCAAATTTTTCGAAAACTGTTCATGTGACATGTATGAAATTTGGCAGATGTAAACAGTCGAAACTTATGCTTATATTTATTATACAATAACTTTCGTTTTTCCTGTCATTTCGGCTCACGTGACCCCAACATATTTTTTTTAAATGGGACAACCTGTATAATATCACAATTTTGGATATATCATGCAAAAACAAATTCAACGATACCACACTTGTCATCATTGTATTGTGCAGTATTGATAATATGGGCAATTAAATGGGGGTGGCTATAGAATTGCAGCATTTGGACCAACCCATTTTTCAGGAAATGTGTTATCAATATATTCTCTAATTGGCCCATAATAGTGAGGAGATACTCCATCTTGCTGCCTCCACATCGTTTGCCTTTCATGTAAGGGTATATCTTCAAGTAATTCTGGAAGAGTATTTTGAAAAAAATCTAAGTATATTTGTGCCGTTAATGTTCCTTCATAAAATCAGCATACCATAGTTCCGAAATCTACTTTCATCACTCCATAATATTTTTTCTAAAATTACTGTGTACTAACATTTCAGCAATAAAATTTATTCTGCTTTCAAGATCTGTGTTAAAAGTACGTATTTTATAAGGTTATTTTTGTGATTTTTTAATATTCTTTGTATTTAACTACTACATATTTGTAGTAACTTTTGTTCAAGAAATTGTATTGAGGTGTATGGATTTACCTGAAGATAAGACAAAATATTTATCTTTTGACGAGGAACTTGATTTTTGCCGCTTGGAAAAGAACCAGCTCTTAGCTTTCGTTCGACATAGAAAAAATTATTTTTGCTTGGAGTTATTCTATGAGGAAACGATTTCTGAACAAACCTTGAGCATGAGTTTTGTTTTTTCCACATTCTCCATAAATAAATTGTATGTCAACATATTCATCGTAAGTAGAAATTGAAGGCATTATTTACTTATTATTACAGAGTCTTCACAAGATTATGAGTAATAATCAATGACAGTTCTTGAATAAACTTCACCTAACAATAATGAATGACAACCTATATTGTTGCTACTATAGTTATTTGTTTCATAGCCAACTAAATTTTTGAGTGCAAAATATTGGCTTTAATATATTTAGTAAAAATTAATAGCCCTTATTATCATTACTGCACAATACAATGATGACAAGTGTGGTATACTTGAATTTGTTTTTGAATGATATATCCAAAATTATAATATTATACAGGTTGTCCCATTTAAAAAAATTATGTTGGGGTCACGTGACCCGAAATGACAGGAAAAACGGAAGTCATTTTATAATGAATATAAGCATCAGTTTCAATTGTTCATATCTGCCAAATTTCATTCATGACATATGAACAGTTTTCGAGAAATTTGACTGTCAAAACGTCGTGGGACACCCTGTATTAAAGTGAAAAATATCTATCAAGTTAAATTAAATCATTAGCATCACTCAGATAATGTGAATCTTAGTAGCAGTAGTAATAAAAATTCAATAAAAGGAAATAATCCATAAGGACATAATTTAAACATGTCGAGAAATATTTATGAATAGTATACAATTGATAAATTGATTCAAGAGATTACTATTTAATTTAGTAACTATTTTTCTTCAAAGTATATTTCAAAGTACTGAAGATACAATAACGACAAGTAAATTACATCAAACATAATTTTGTACATAATTCTGATGATCACTGTATATAGGATCACATGAATTTGAAACCAAAATTCAACTATTATAATTTTATATTTTATTAAACACTTTCAGAAACCCCGTATATTGCGTAAACTTTTCAATTATTTGTATGAAACGTCAAGGTCAAAATATCAACGCGGAAACCAACGTTCTGTTAATAGTTCGGGTAGAGTAATTCGGAGTGACTATAGAAGTGCATAGAAACACAGTGAATTTATCTACAATAACGCAAGGAAAGGTATTATGATTCGATGAAAACAATGTTTGTTTATGGACAAATGAATAATGAAAAACAAAAATAAAAACATTTGAATATTTGATAATAAATATAATTATTCATTTCCATCGCCCTTATACCAAATATTTCTTTTAATTTAGCCTTCTTCTTTTCTTTATCTGTTAAAAAAATTGATCTTCTATTATAGATGGTTTTGAAAATAGACCTTCATTATTTCTGAATATGTTTAGTCCAGTTCTAATTTCTTTGTTCTTTTTTTTACTTTCTCCATCCATTCTTGTTATAGCATCTGATATTATGTTGGTATTCCCTGGAATATATTTAATTTCAAATGAGTATTCTTGTAATAGCAATGCCTATCGATGTAATCTGTTATTTCCATATTTATTATTCAAAATTGATGTCAGCGCTTGGTTGTCTGTTTCTATAATGAATTTATTACCTAATAGGTAGAACCTTAATTTGGTTATACAGAATATGATACTGCCTAGTTCCAGTTCACTTACACTATATCTTCTTTCGTGTTTCTTGGTTGTTCTTGACACAAAACTTATCGGAACTTCTATACCATTTTGAAATTATACCAATATACCTGCATATCTATTTAAATATGCATCAGTTCTTAAAATAAATTGAATGCTGTAATTTGGATAATAAATTTTAAGATTTTCTTCAAATATTTGTTTCATGTTTTCAAATGCCTTCTGTCTTTCTTCTGTCCATTTCCAAGGTATTCCTTTCTTCAAGAGTTCTATTAACGGTATTTCTTCATCTGTTATGTCAGGCACCAGTCTTTTATAATAATTGATTTTTCCCAAAAACCCTCTCAGTTTTTTTAAATTGTTAGGTCTTTTATACTCCCTAATAATTTTAGTTCTTTCAGGATCCATTTTTATTCCAGTTTGATCTATTTTGAATCCTAAATATGTTATTTCTTTTTTATAAAAATGACATTTTTTTTAATTTAATTTGAGACCTGCCTTATCTAATTCCATGAATGCCGTTTCCAAATGAATATGATGTTCTTCTATACTATTGGAAAAAATTAAAATATCATCTATGTAATGTAAAGTAAAATCTTCATATTTATCTAAAATATGATGAAGAGCTCTTACCAATGCCGAACATGCTGCTTGGAGTCCATATGGTACTACACAAAATCGGTACACTACACCATCTATCGAAAAACCTGTGAAGTCCCTTGAATCCTTGTGTAGAGGAATAAGCCAAAAACTGTGTATCAAATCTAGTTTAGTAAAAATGTTTGCATTGATTATCCTACCTAATATATTCTCCAGTGACATTGGTGCTTCATATTGAGGTATCGTGTATTTATTTATAATTCGTGCATCCAAACATAGCATTATATCTCTATATCTCCATCTTTCTTTTGTACTACAACTAATGGATTGATGTACGGTGTATTAGCTTTTTCTATGATTCCTTCTTCTAATAATTTTTCTACTTCTTTTCTTACTTTATCTTTTAGTTCATATGGTACTGGATATGTCTTTGCCTTAAAATCTTCAATTTCTCTTACTTCCATTCTATGCACATCATTTTCTGCCACTCTAGATTCCTTCGAGACTAACTTCTCATACCTATTCATTAAATTATTTATAATTTCATAATATCTATCCTCACAATCCATAAATCCATTCGATTCTTCTTCTTCTTCAAAATTAATTTTATTTTCATTATCATTTCTTTCCATTATACTGAACATTCTGTATGCTTTTTTTTTATTTCTTTCATATTTTCCTCCTGTATCTCTATTTCATTCTGTATATTTTCTTTCATTTCTTTCATATCTTCTTTCATATTTTTCTCCAACTTCTTTATTTCATTCTGTGTACATTCTTGCATTTTCTCCGCTTTCATCTGCATTTCCATTAACATTTTTATAATTGTATTGTTTTCTTCTTCTTTCTTTGCTGCTTCCTTTTGTTTTGTGTTTACATTTTCTTCCGAATAATTATTGTCCCTTTCCATTTTCATTTAAACTTCTTCACCTTGCCCTAATTCCATTATCTCTTTTTCTTCCTCTTCTCTTCTTTTTATTTTCTTCCCATCTCTTAGGTTCATTTTATCCATTTTGTTATTGATTATTTTTTTATAATAATTCTTTTTATGGAAAAGTCAAATATATTATTTATATTATAAAAAAAAATGAAATCTTCAACTGTACAATACAAAAATTCTCTATATTTTATTTTTAATTTTGAATGAGCTAAATTTTTCAAAAAGATTTCGTAGAGAGCCCCACGTTGGGCGCCATATTGTAATGTTTTATATAATCAACAATTTTTATTTTTGTGTAATAATGATATTATATTTATTCATTTTATTTGACCCTTTCTCTTTTGTGGATCTGTGGGACTCTTTTTATTGTATAGAAATAGACAAAGTAACTTTAGTTAATTTAATTCAATTATTATTTTTTTTCAATTTTAGAAATTTACAAAATTCAACAAATTAATATAAAACTATATCTATCAAATTACTTGACTAAAAGAAAAACTTACTAAGTGTTCTATCTATATCTATCAAATTATTCAACTAGAAGAAAAACTTACTCAGTGTTCTATCTATATCTATAAAATTATTTAACATAAAGAAAAACTTACTCAATATTCTATTGTCCTCATTTAAATTTCATTATTTCACTAATATTTTTTCGTTATTGTCCGTATTCACACTTGCTTGGTCCTATATATCACTAATATCTGTCTATATTTAAATTTTCTCAGTCCACTCTTACTTATACCTTTTCTCTTTAGTATATAAATACTCCAACAGGTTCGAATTTAAGAGTCTACTAAGCGTTCACAATTCCAATGTCTTTAAAGTATCTCCATCATTAGTGACTTCTTAATTCTTCCATATATAAAGATTATTTATAAGCACACTTTCAATCGCTTACATTATTTTTTTATTACTCTCTATTGTTGATTTTCCTTGGATTATAATAATTACCTTTTTAATATCTAACTTGCTTATTATAATTTTAAACTAAAATTTGTGGAACTCAACTTAAAAATATGTATCACGTCTCTTCCCGTCAATTTGTAATTAATTCCCAAAAGTCATAATTTTCTCTGACAGTTTGTTATTTATTTTGACAATACTCATCGAGATACTTCTGAGATGACGTTTCATAGACAGATTAATAACGTTGAGTTACATTTGATGTATGAAATATATCTGTTATAAATATGTGTTTCTTTAAGAATCCATTGAAACGTACTTTATAATCAATTAAATTGAGTAATACATAATAATCATTTCAATTACAATAACCACAACGTTAATCTATTTATCAATCAACTAATCAAATTATGAATATTTGAAAATATAACACTACTTATATTAATTTATGATTATTAGAAAATATAATAATAATATATATGAAGAAATTGTAATTTCTCGACGTTTCGGCTTCCACTTTGAAGTCATTATTAAGAGGGAGGGGTTAGGTTATTCGTTCATTAATCTAGGAAGTGATCCGATGCCGTAGTCTCAATCTGCCTACTCTACGCAATGAATCACCCTCTTCGGCTAATTCCAAGGCCTCAATCTGCCTACTCCTTGGAATTTCACCGAAAAAGGAAATAACAATGAAAATAAAATAAATAAAATGAAATAAAAATAATAATAATAAATTGCTTACCAGTTGAAACGCCGTAAAACACTAACACTAACACTCAGTACTGGCTTGAAGCCGACTGACCGATAAGTTGTCTGGACCGTGTATTTATGAGGGACCTATTGGCGGGCATGGTCTTTTTGGCGAGCGCGGTGCGTGTGCTGCTGGCGGGAGAGGCAATCGATATGGGACGTTCGTTATCCCGCGATGTTTTAGGAGGGGAATTGTAATTCTTGGCGCAGGCCATGGTGGAAGGCAGTGAGGTGGTATCGGAGTGGGGCGGGTGGAGATGAAGTTTCCAGGTTGATGGCAATCTCTGGCTGTCGTCCCTGATATTTAAACAGTTTGGACGTTTTTCTATTTTGATGGGTTCTCAAATTATTCTGGACTTTAAGGAGCGAGTTGGGGTGATAGTTATGGTTTTATCGAAATTGATTGTGTGCCCTGTTTGGACACGATGTTGGGCCAAGGTGGACGAAGGATCGGAATTTATGACACAATGAGTATTCTTTTGCTCTAACGGAGATACATCGGTGGGTTTGACCTATGTAGATGCGGGGACAATCTAAACAAGGGATTTCATATACTCCATGGTGTTCATTGGGAATTTTATCCTTAACAGATCTGATTAGTTGGAATATTTTCTGTTGGGGTTTGAAGATTGTTCGAATGCCGTGGGGTTTGAAGATATTACAGATTATGTCTGTCACTCCTTTAATGTAATGAAGGGATATTTTTAATTGACTGTCTAAGTCGATAGTGGAATGTGATGGAGTGGGAGTTGAAAATTTCTGAATGCTCCTGTTAATTTGGGATTCTTTGTAACCCTTTTGAATTAGAGTTTGTTTTAGAAAATTGATTTCTGATTCGTCAGACAGAGTGATGGATCGGGATACGAGTGTGTTGATGACATAATTAAGTTGGGCCGGATGGTGATGGGAATGGATATTGAGAAAACGCTTCGTGTGAGTGGGTTTGCGATAGATGGAGTGTGAGAAACCATTTGGTGGAAGTTTTTTAATCATGACATCAATAAATGGTAGAGATGAGTTACCTTCCACTTCCATCGTGAATTGGATACAGGGATGTACGCTGTTCAGATGGAGTAAGAAGGAATTCAAAGTATCTCTTCCATGGCAGTATATTTAAAAAAATCACATCAATAGGTACATCGATTTTTCATTTTTGGTTACCTAAAAAAATTATAATAAACAAATTATTGAATTTTCTTCAATTTTTATAAGGTGATCTTGTTAAGTATGTATATTAGAAGGACTCCACGAGGCCAGTTATTTTAAATTTTTTATTTACAATGAAGTTGTAGAAAATTTTGTTAATTAACATACGCCTAACTTTCTAACTCTTCGAAGTCTTTTATTTATTTAATGTGACGTACTAGCTTTTGACTCCACGCGCACATCCCAAAAATTACGCGCGGGTACGTACTTTCAGCGTTAAATTAAAATTATTACTAATGAAGATAGAGATCCAAGAGTTAGGAGTTTTTTATCGAAAATTTCCTCATTTTTATGAATTTTCTTTTATTTCCTAAATGTTTATAATTCATGAGATATAGACGAAAAACAAAATGCCTTTTTTGTGCATAAGTCTTCCAATTTTGTGTGTGCTAATAAATGCTAACGATACATTTTTCTAGACAAAATTACGAATCCAATGAGCTTTCATCACATAAACTTTTCGGATCTTTATCTCTATTTTTCACGAATTTCAACTTGTCGACTTGACTATAACGTTTTAAGGATCATAATAATTTCAGATAACAAAATTGTGAAACAAATTTTTCTAATATAAAAGTAGTGAATTTGTTTATAAATAATTTATAAATAAATGGCGGAATAAATTGACTTCGATTTTTAATTTTTGTTAGCTTGAAAAAATTATAATAAATAAAACATTAGAATATAATAATTAATAATTTATGATAAATTAGTTTCAAGTTTTATTGCAGTATAATTTCCTGTTCCGGTGTCAATCACACGTAACTGACCATACATACAAATTACTGTGAAAAAAACTATTAGAATTTATATTATAAAATGATTATCAAATTAGGATGCGTCACACAAAATAGTAATATCGTACATTTTGTGAGCTAACTTTTAATTGTAGGCTTATTTGAAGTGTATAATTTGATGTCTTTAGTATAATGAAAATGTTTTGTTTGACACAACAAATTTATTCCAGATTAAAATTTGGTATACAGTAAGCGCGTTTAGTATGGAAGCATGAAGAAGATTTTGGCTATGTATGCTACATCAACCACTGATTTTAAATTTTATATTTTCGATGTTGCCGAATGTACAGTTTTTGAGATATATAGGAACAGTATGTATATTTTTAAATGGGACAACCCGTATATTTTACATTCTTATGTTAGTTTCTTATTGCCTATGAATACAAACACTGTTATTGGCCAATTAATTAACGATTATTATGAAGAAATTAGGAAAAACATCATTTTTGTAACCGTTAACATAATGAGAAAATAAAATGGGCCATTTGGTATAAGATGAAGTTTAAAAAGAAGCAAGAATTGCCAAGGACTATCGGCAGCTTGCATAGTATTTCCTTCACCGATGTCGTTTCCAAGTGTATATTGTTACGAAATAGCATACTAGTGTAGACCCTGAATCCGACTCTGTCTAAGCCATGTGTGAAAGTTGAAATTTTGTCAGATGCGCAGGGATTTCTTAGAACTGTTAACGATTGTGACTATCTTATCTAGACATTGTTTTTGTGACCAGTCTTATCTAGAAAATGCCAGAAAGCCAATTGTTTTTGTGTAAGCCGCAATCTAGAAGTATATAGTAAAAAAGGCACTAATATATAAAGGACCGACCAGGGAGAGTTTAGTTTAGTTTATAAAGTGATATCGACAAATAAACAAGTATACACCGAAATAGCGAACAGTAAAGTGTTGACATAAATTAATAATTAAGGTTGTGTGTATATAAATTAAATTTAAGTGAATAGTTAAGTGTATATAAATTAAGTGTTAGTGAGTAGCTTAGTGTTTAAATAAATTCGTAAGTAGCCATACCGTGTGTAATTTCGTCGATTTCTGCCATGGAAGAAAAGATTTCAACTAATGTGAAAAATGATATTTCTGCTATGAAGAACGATTTTTCCGCCATGGGCGAGAAGATTTCAACCATGAAGGACGATATATCTGCTAACATGGACAAACTTTCTGCCGATATCATATTAATGAAAAATTACATTGCCGCTGACGTGGAAAATAAAATTTCGTCTCTTAAATCGGATATTGAGGATAAAATCACAACGATGGACGAGGAAATGAAGAATAAAATGACAACGATGGACGAAAAAATCAAGGAGTTACGGAGTAAGATAACAGATTTAAGAACACAATACACGCCATCAGAACAAAAGAATATCGGGATACGCAAGCCAGCAACACAACCCAAGACAGAAGATATTAGCAGTTCTGCTCGAGTCAAGGCTCCAGCGTTCGACGGAAAGACATCGTGGACCAATTATGTGAAACAATTTGAAGCAGCCGCTAGAGTGAATAATTGGTCCAATAAGGAGAAGGCAGTAAACTAACCATCGCGCTTCGTGGAGATGCTTTAGATGTACTTCAGACGATACCGCTTGAAGAAACGGATGACTTCAAGCAGCTGAAGAAGAGTTGGGCATGCGATATGGTCACGAACACCTAGAACATTTGTACCAATCCCAGCTGAAGAACCGAAGACAGGAACGTGACGAAGCACTTCAAGGTTATGAAGTGGCTATTGTACCACTCGTTCGATTTGCTTATCCATCAGCAGCAGAGAACATGATGGAATGTCTGGGCATCCAGGCCTTTATTGATGGCTTACGTGACCCCGATATGCAGAGGACGCTTCGTTTAGCCCAAAACATTAATTGACGCATTGGCAGCTGCTCTTGAATATGAAGCAGCAATGAAGGCTTCGGATTATAACAAAGTTAGGACCATCCGAGAAGAAGGCGATGAGGACAAGTTCGACCAGATCGTCAGCTTGATCAAAAGTATGATGGATAAGAAGCCAAGAAAGATCAGATGCTGGAATTGTGGCGAGCTAGGGCATGTACGCTGTTCATGTAAGCGCCCCAGGATTCCTGCAAACCAAGAACCCCGGTCACAGGAAAACTAGAACGGGTCGGCTACTAGGGGCAGCACCGACCCATGATCGTTCCAAAGACCCTCTCATATTGATAGCTTCTCTCAGATGTCGCAACGACAGTGTATATGTGGATGGCGAAGTGAATGGCAAGAAATATGCTCTGCTGGTTGACACTGGAGCAATTAGAACCATTATACGACCAGAGATAATAAACTCCAAGAAGAAGCTTATACCAACGAGACTGTTACTGCTGACCGCCACAGAGTGCCAACGTTCACGGGGAAACACAAATCCAATTGGGAATTGGCGCAGAAAAGTTCACGCATACGGTAATCGTAGCTTACATTGAAGAAGACGTGAATTTGGCAATGGACGTAATGAATCTACATGGTTTCCAGTTGGACTTTAGAAACAGAACCATCAAGGTGGGTTCCGAGGAGGTATTCCTTCATACATATGAAGGCAGCATGGTGTTGGCAACTGTATAGGAAGATACCGTCCTACCTGCACGAAGCGAAACCTTGATAGTAGCGCGGCTACAGGGAATCATGGAGGAAGGTACACCAGTTATGATGGAGCCAAGGAACCATGACGAAGAGGTTGGCAAAGGAATACTAATTGGAAAAGGATTGGTTACGTCGGCGAAGGAGATCCCAGTACGTGCGATAAACGTGAACGATTACCCAATTACCATCAAGAAGGGAACCAAGATTGGATCATCCGTACCAGTGACGTCTATAGTTCGCCAAACAACGGCCAGATTTGAACAGATGTTATCAGTAGCTGGTCAATCTTTAGATCGAGCTAAGAGAATGAGAGAATTTCTCTTGCAGTATCGAGACCTATTCGTACCAAAAGGAGTAAAGACTGGTAGAACATCAGACGTCAAACACAAAATCGATACTGGTAATACTAAGCTAATTAGGCAATCAGCTCGAAGACTTCCACGAGCTAAAAGAGAGAAAGCCGAAAAATAATTCGATAGATGGCAGAAGAAAATGTCTTGAGAGGGTTGTCTTGGAAAACATGCCTGGTCTATTTGGACGACATCGTAGTACTGGGGAAGACATTTGACGAACACCTGAAGAATTTGGAAGACTCCAAGCTGCCCAGCTCTTGTTAAACCCGAAGAAATGTCAGCTGTTCCAAAACCGAGTCAACTATCTAGGTCATATGGTGAGCAATGAAGGAGTGGCGGTGGATCCAGAGAAAATTGCTTCCATTCAGCAATGGCCGCAACTAACCGACAAACATCAAGTTAGGAGTTTCCTTGGACTTTGCACGTATTATAGAAGATTTATCAGGAAGTTTGGAGATATTGCCAAGCCTCTAACTCGACTTATAGAAAAAGCAAGAGCTTTCCAATGGGACGAAGACTGTCAAACGGCTTTTGAAACCTTGAAGAGGCATTTTACCACGGTGCCGATATTTGGATACCCATTACCAGAGGGAAACTTTATTCTTGACACTGATGCAAGCAACGTAGAAATTGGAGGAGTGCTCTTACAGATCCAAGGAGGGCAAGAAAGAGTGCTGGGATATTTCAGTGAAGTCTTCTCCAAACCAGAAAGAAACTACTGCGTCACAAGAAGAGAACTTTGGGCGGTAGTGAAGTCCGTGGAACAATTTTACCAGTATCTCTATGGTAGGAAGTTTTTAATCCGGACTGACCATGCAGCACTCAAGTGGTTGATGCAGTTCAAGAATCCCGAGGGCCAGATCGCTAGATGGATTGAACAACTTCAAGAGTACGATTTTAACATCGAACATCGAGCTGGCGTGAGTTACCGAAATGCCGACTCCCTGTCAAGACGGCCGTGCCCAACAGACTGCTCTCACTGCAACAAGGCGGAATCTAGGGAAGCTGCAGTTTCAAGAACTACTATATTCAACGAAGAATGGTCACCCACCAGGATCAGAGAAAATCAGGAGAATGATCCTCACCTGAAGATGATTCGGCAATGGAAGGAAGAAAATCGGCGACCTACCTGGCAAGAAGTGTCAAGATTTTCACCGAAACTCAAGGCGTGTTGGGCGCAGTGGGACTCCCTTGTCGTGGAAGAACGGCTCTTGAAAAGAGTCCTTGAAAACGATGATGGTTCCGAGATGAGGAGACAGCTAGTTATCCCGAGACTAAGAGTAGCTGAAGTACTAAAGAAGTTACACGACAGTCCATCGGGAGGTCATCTGGGAGTGGAGGAAACCCTCCAGCGAATACGTGAGAGGTTTTATTGTATGAACAGCTCCAATGATGTGAAGGACTGGTGTAAGAAATGTACGACTTGTGATACAATCTTGGAAGACCTTTCGAAAGGATTGCTTTAGATATCGCTGGACCATTTCCGACGACAGAAAATGGCAGCAAATACATACTGGTTGTAATGGATTAATTCACAAAGTGGGTAGAAATTTACGCTATCCCGAACCAAGAGGCCACAACTGTCGCTGATGTATTGGTGAAGGAATTTATCAGCTGATATGGAATGCCCTTGGAAGTCCACAGTAACCAGGGAAGAAATTTCGAAAGCCTTCTATTGCAAGAGATTTGCGACAAGCTAGGATTGAAGAAGACCAGGACAACAAGCATTACATCCACAGTCAGATGGAATAATCGAGAGAATGAACAGGACTATTGGAAAATACCTGTCCAAAGTAATTTCCAGCCATCAGAGAGATTGGGACCAATATCTTTCCCTATTTGCATTGGCTTATCGATCTGCCGTCAATGATTCCACGGGTGAAACACCTGCGAAAATCCTGTTTGGACGTGAAATGAGGCTTCCTTATGACCTGGAATTTGGCTGTAGGCCTGGAGAAGATCTAGCAGGAGAAGACTACGTGATACGATTGACAAGAAGACTGGACGATATTCATGAATTAGTTCGAACAAATCTCAAGTTGCCAGCGACAGAATGAAAAGTCGGTACGACACTCAGGCCACAATAGGCGGCTTTAAAGAAGAGGACAAAGTATGATTACACAACCCGACGAGGAGAAAAGGATTTTCTTCAAAATTACAAAAATCTTGGGAAGGTCCATACTTAATCAGGAAAAGGATCAATGATGTTATATATCGCATAGGCAAGATCCTCAACGGAAAACCAAAAGTAGTTCACCAAAATCGACTAGCGCCATGCGAAGGAGATCATGACCTATAGAAAGGAGTAAACCATATTCGAGATGCGTCTGACCCTACCTTCGATGAATTTATGGGCGCGTATGGAGGTACCGGGAAAGCTAGATATGGAGTCACCTCCCGGAAGATTATTCACTGGCATACAACATCCCCGCCCGTATCAAGAACGCACGAGGGTTGGCATCCGTCATTCGAAAGAAGTTCGGGCAGTTAGAAAAACTTGAAGACCCGATTCCAGCCCCTGGCAAGACACTGAAACTGAAACATAATTCGCGGTACGTCTTCTACGTGGTAACTAAAAATTAATTTCAAGATCGATCTACCTATCGCGATGTGTGTGAAGCACATAGTTAAGTGTATTTAAATTAAGTGTTAGTGAGTAGTTTAGTGTTTAACTAAATTCGTAAGTAGCCATACCGTGTGTTTAAAGTTTGTCGCGCCCGTTTACTGTTTAAATAAATAAGAAAAACATTAACATATATAATTCTTTACATATTTACATTGCATTTCTCTCGCCGAAGACTTTTCCAAGTATATATACAAATCTTTACATATTATCATCTTGCGGTAAAATTCAACAATTTTGACCACGTTTGAGATACGTTTTTGTTTATGGAAAGTGAGTTTTCTGGTAATTCAAAGTGACCAGAGAACTTAGTAATAAATAGTGACTAGTGAAATTTACGATACTATCAATATCAAGGTAACTTCTAATAAATTAGTTGGCATTCAGAACAAAAATTTTCTTTCCTCCTTCAAGCACAAAAATAGAACTAATCTCATTAATATTCTTCTTTTGTTGCTAGTAAAAAATGAACTGTGGACAAGCAATCAAAAGTAAGCAACAAAAAAAGAAGTAACATAAAATCAAGCATAACACGCTTAACAAAAATCTTTCATAAATTAAAACTTTTGTTTCAGAATTAAATTTAGAAGAACTTATTCACTTTTCAACATGTTTCCTGCCTTCTCAAAAATCAACTATCAACTACTTTCAAATGTTCACAAAAAATGGCAACAACAACATCCTTCCCTTTATAATGTTCACAGCTAACTTCCTATAAGTCTTTTTACACTTGTTACCAAGGGAATCTTTCCGCACTGTTATTCACTTCACTATTTGATTTAATATAATACAATGTTCAATGATTGCTGGTATGCAATAAAAATTGTTCTTTTAGTTAAAATTTACAAATAATTACATCTTAATACTAGATTGTATATAATAATTCATACGATTAATGGTTTTTTCATCTTAAATTAAATATTCAACACCAAATTAATATAATAAATTTTCTGTAATTACTTTTAAAATTAAACTGTAAAAATTAAGCCATTCAAAATTCATCTTGTTCAATTGCATTCATTGAACCAGGCATACATGTTATATACCTTTTTCTCCAACCGCTTCAAAAGTATGACATTTTTTCAACTGTCAGGAGTCTCAAAAGCTGCCGTGTACCTGAGCAACAACAATATTCACTTTCAATCCTAGGAGCAAAAGTTGCACTTTTAAACCTAGGAGCCAAAAGCTGCCATTTAAGTGTTGATTTCAATCAAAACTTTCTACTTTCAATTTGAAACAATTTATTCAAGACTATTTATAATTATTGTTTAGCCACATTGATATTAAATATACAATTTGAACAAGTATTAAAATTAAATAAACCACTAGAACTGCCCGCACCCTCATTCTTGGAGCAATTCTCAAAACAATCCAACTCGTTTTCATTAATATTTTCAGATGTTGTGATATCAGAAATAACAATGGTGCTTGGTTTATCATTATCACTATCAACTTTCAGTATACTTTTCGCAACAGTTTCTTTATTTAGAAGTGAATCTTCAATATAGCCTTCCGCCACAGTGCTCGATCTCCATCCACCGTGTCTTTTACGACAAGTGAGGTCACCACCATCATCAACTAAAAGAGTAGCAGACGTTCGTCGTAATGTATGTCCAGTGTACTCTTTCCAGTTGTCCAACTTCAAAAATTGTGCCATTTTTTGCGTGATGCTACTGATTGTATGAATACCAACCACCATTCGATAACACTATCCATTAAGATATCTGAGAAATAATCGCCGTTCTTTCAATCCGGTTGGACGTAAAGCAACATATTTTCGATAGAAATTCAAATAATTGTCTCCCAACACAGTAAAAGAACGTGATTTCTTAGTTTTAGTAATGGGAATTTTTATAATTAATGCGGTTTTCACATCTTCAACATTATATATTGTTACATTGACTAATTCATCAGAACGGCATGCGCCTGCAACCCCCAATACTAGGACGACCTATTAAGAAACTTTTTGAAAATTTTATACGTTTATTTTAAAAGCGTTTACTTTCATCATCAAATATAGATTATCAGGTGCACCATTCAAAAAGCGATCAACTTCCTCCTTTGTAAATACTCGCGCTTTTTTCGGTAAATGTCACTCACTTTGTCTTTTGAGAAAAGCACGTAACTTTAAATTGAATATTGTGACCAAAGCGTCGACGACTTCATTTTATTTGCTAAATTTGAGAAATACACCATCAGTACATCTTCTGAATATAACTCAATATCTTTTCCTTTGCACCAATCTGTAAAACGTTGATACGCATATTCATAAATTTCTCGAGATTTTGGCGGGAGAAGAATTAAAGCAATTTTTTTCGCACCCTCCTGTATCTCTTCAGGTACACTACAATCTTCATTAGATTCCATTTTTACAAAGTTTTTCACAAATTGGAACACAAATAATCTCAAATGAACACAATTAGCAATATGGCTACTAATGTTCGACAAAGTACCCATGACTACGTCGATATATCCCACTTACCTACTTTGTTTTATCATCTCAATGTGGTTTGAATAATTTCAAAGCACAAATTAATAGTTAAATGCAAAATGCGTGATTGCGGTTGGAAAAAAATAGCATGTCTCATTCGGATTAAACATGACTTTGTCTATTGACTCGCAATTTTGCATTCGCTCAACTCCATTACACTACGCCTCGCAAAATTTGCTTGTCCAAAAAAGTATCATTTTTAATTCTAACAAAACAATCTACTGATCTTATCATCATGTTTACTTATTAGTCTTTAAATATTTTCTTTATAATTGATAAACTTAAACTAGATTGCATATTTATGCTATTCTACTTACTAAAATTAATGTTTATTTCATAATTTCTTTCATTAATGTAGATATGTTTCTTTATCTGTTTTAGGTTTAACTCAAATCAACATTCGATACTAAGGATATATCTCGTAACCCGGTTTTGGAAGATATATCAAGTAAGTGTTTTAGCACTTTGTTTAATATTGTATTTCACTTTATGTCTTTTATAGATTCTTATTCTGTTCCTAAATATGCGTAGAGTGGCTAATATTCATCATCTACATATTATTCACAATTATTGTTAACAATATTTGTCCAAATATGTTGAAACTGTGCGGATTTTCATTATAATTATAAAACGAAAATATTCTAAATAAATTAGTACATTATTATAGATATAAATTACTTAAATTTTAATCAATAAAATCTATTTTAACACTAGTATTTTATTAAATTTGTATCTTCTATTTCTTAATTCAATAACTTCCCACAAATTTAATTTTACCTAAATCAAATTACATTTTAGGTTCACGAAAATTTAAATTTCCTTTCATTTTTAAATTATAACCAAAATAAATATTCTATCATTCTAATTACCTATATCCTTCTTACATAAACTTTTATTAACTTACTTTCAATGCCATATTCTTCCTTAGAATTTTCATATATTTCAAAAAACATAGGTACATGATCTGTATCAATGTCAGTCTAAATGTTCATAAAATGTTCCCTTTTAATACTCTCCCTACTACCTTCTCACATTTATACTCATATTCATATATCATATTTATACTTCAATAACTTCATCATACTTCATTTTATATACTCATATTTCATAATAATTAATCATTTCTTAAATTCATATATAAGTATTATTTTTCTTATTCTTAAATATTCCCCCAAATTTCCTAGAATATTTCCATTCACATCAATATATCATCTTCTATACTTTACTCTATGTAACATCATTATCTCTTTTCCTTTTTCTATTAACTGTTGTTTTATTAGTATTTGTTTGTATTTAGTAGGCAGGAAAATAAATACACTACATACTCGAACTAATATATTCAGTAAAAATGTTACATCATCTTACATAATTTATAATACAATGACAAATGACATCGTGAACTGTTTCATGTTCGAGCCCGTAGATATTACACGTGAGTTGACTCCGAACACCTCCCCCTCAAAGATTAAGCCTTTTGGGGCACTCTTAAGGAGGGAAGGCATTAGGCGGTCGCGGTCGCGGTCGCGCTCCCGTCCCATCGCAAGCTAACCTGGTCGCGGAATTAGCAAAAGCAGTCGCATTTGGCATTTGCACTCAATTCTGCTCGAACTCTTCATTTTAATTAAGGAAATGAGTTCTGTGGAAGAGGTCTTTTTATTGGTTCTTCTGTATGAAGAGGAAGAGAAGCGTCTAAGAAAAAGGCGCGCGAGATTTTGGATTCATCCAATTAACAGAAGCAGACAAGTAGAAGGTGAATTTCAAACTTTATTAAAACAATAATTACTGGACGAACAGCGATTTTTTCAGTACTTTCGTATGTCATCTGTTAAGTATAATGAGCTACTAGATATTATTCACGAATACATTCAGCTGCAAAAAAAAGATTCAGACGCTGCATACCACCTGTAGAAAAACTGGCTGTTTGTATAAGGTAAGCATAGAAACTATTTTTTTTTATTTAATTTTACTTATAAACTGAGTGACGTTTTCAGTTTTCTAATAAAACAAATAAATAATATTACAAAAATACTAAAATAAAAAAATGTGTTTACATCCGTTTTATTTATATTAAGGGACTTACAAAAATAAAAATAAGATTAATTCTAAAGGAAGAAGGTAAAACAATATAGATTAGTTGGACGAAGATTAAAATAAGTAAGAATAATTCTCAAGTAGAGAACGTAGAACTGAATACTAATTGCTTGGCTCTCCATAACCTGAAGACCATTCTTGATAATTGAACATTTCAAGTTGACTGGATTCGAGATTCGAACTTAGTTCAATCTCATTTATTATTTGATATACCCTACCTTTAACAAGAGCTTGCTGGTATGGTGTAAATTTTTTAACAATTTTACCCACACTTATAAAAAAGTTTATTACTGGATCTTCCAATTCTGCGTCATTTTCTGGCGGTTTTTGCTTTTCTAAATAATTTTGAAACACACGCTACAGAAACATCTTTTTGTTGGTAAGGTTTTGGTCTAGCATGTGTACGTTTGCCTGCTATAGGAGTGATAGAAGGGGTGGAGACACGTTACTTACTGATGGAGATGGTAATGGAGATGATGACGTCTCATACTCCATCACAGTTGACATTTCTTCTTCAATGTTTTCCTCCACAGCTTCTTCAGAATCTTGCGATTGTTCAGCTATATTTGAAATAGTCCTGGAAATAATATAAATGAATTAGGAAATGTTATTAACCTAATCTTGTCAAATTCATGGCACGAAACTACCACACATCTATTTACCCACCAGTGTTAAGAAACTCATTTGTTCCTCAAATCACCATTTTTTGTGTTGGCTGCTACCTGGCCACTGCGCTCTCACCTCATTTCTTTAGACCTCTCCGATACATCGCTCTTGGTGCAGACCATCTCTTTTTAATAACTTTCACTAGAATAAAAGTTTATTATCGGCAATTTGTGGCATTTGGTGTACTCTAATTTATGTTTTTTTTTAGGTACTTTGCTACGGGAGGCACTTTTAAAACAATAGGAAATAGCTACAACAGTTGAAGAAATAGTAATATCCACGTGTAAAGCAATGTGCAACAAACTTCTCCCATTAGTGATGCCCACACCAACCAAGGCAATATGGGAAGAAAGCAAAAAACAATTTAGAACTTTCTGGAATTTTCCCAACTGCAAAGGCGAACTAGACGGCAAACATGTAGTTATTCAAGCTCTAAAAAAAAGTGGGTCTCTATACTTTAATTACAAAAAAGTTTTTCTATTGTTTTATCGGCTTTGGTGGTGCAGACTACAAGTTCATTGCTGTGGATATAGGCAGTTATAGAAAAAATAGTGATGGGGGAATTTTGTCTCGGTCGGCTTTGGGAAAAGGTCCAGAGGACCAGATGCTAAGATTCTTCTTGGTATGCAAGAACCTTTACCACATGTTATAGTTGGCGATGAAGCCTTTCCACTAAAACAATATTTGTTACGTCCTTATCCGGGATATTCCCTTCTTGAAGATCAGAATGACCGAAAAAGGATTTTTAACTATAGAATCTCAAGAGCACGTAGGGTTTCCGAAAATGCATTCGGAATTCTAGTTCAAAAATTTGGAATCTATCAACGTTTGGCATCTATCAACGTTGGCTCAAATTGAAACCAGAAAATATAAAGACTGTAGTACTTGCTACCTGCTGCTTGCATCACTTTTGTAAAAGTGATAATTTTCAATTCTGCTAATACGAGTAAAGCGAAAGGTTTACGTAATATTTCAAACATTGGAGGCAACTTTGGACAGAGTGCAATGAATATTAGGGAATAATTTACAAACTACTTTAATTTACCTCATGGTTCAGTACCGTGGGAAATTGACACTGTGTCTGCAGGTCGTCAAGAAAATGTTTTAAGTATCATATAAAATCTTGCAAAAGTATGGGTAGTGAACGACAATTAGATGTATTTTCCAACCACATCAATAATTTACACCCGAAAATTAAATTTACATTAGAAATTGAAGAAAATAGCTCAATCAATTTTCTTGATTTAAAAATTCAAAGCGTTAATAATGTACTTGATTATTCAATTTACCGAAAACCAACACAAACTGATGTAACAATTCCATTCAATTCTAACCACCCTGTGTCACACAGACTGGCGGCATATAGTTCAATGATACATAGAGCTTTTTCAGTTCCTATGAACAAATGTAATTTTGATAGAGAGATTAATACAATTAAACAAATAGCAACATCTAACGGTTATCCTTTAGATATGATAAATAAGCTAATTAGTAAAAAAAAGGAAAAAGTGGCATTACAACTAATATATCCTAAACAAGCTGATGAAATTAAAACTTATAAAACCATCACATATGCAGGAAATATTTCTAATAATATTTCAAAGATAATATCTTCAGCAACGAATACAACAATTTCTTTTAAAACAGAAAGTAACGTTAGTACAAAATTGCTAAATGTAAAAACAAAAATACCACTATTAAAGAAGTCAGGTATATATAAACTCAAATGTCCAGAATGTAATGCTGTCTATTTGGGTCAGACCCTTAGGAATTTTGAAATACGATACAGTGAGCACTTACGAGCATACAGATTAAAACAACCAGATAAATCCCACTACGCACAACATCTACTTGACACCAATCATTTATTTACACCTAACACAGAACTAGAAGTACTGCATATTTGTGAAAAGAAACAAGAACTGGATTTCCTTGAAAAACTGGAAATTAGAAGACATTTAAGAAACCCACAATATGAAGTTGTCAATGAACAGTTAAATCTAGGGAATTCTCCACTAATAAACTGTCTTCTTAAGTGATAATTGTAAAGATCAGCAGATATAGTTTTCCTGGTTTTCTATATCATTGCACAGTTATACTGATCTCAATTGGAAAAATGATATCCAGGATATCACCATAGGGCTAATAATATCTAAGCTTCAATATTTGTAATATCACATCTTCTTCTTTTTTCTATAAACATATATTAAGCCAATCACAAGTTAGGCTACTTCTTGGTCTAGCCAAAAATAACTACTAAACATCAGGTAGGCATAAAATGAAATGTAACTTCTGTCATTCTGACGATGATATTGATTTATCGAAACAGTTGTCATTTTTTTAGAATTTTCAATAACTTGTATTATATTGTGGAATTAACTAGAGACCTTGAGTTTCATTTAAAAACACTAATAAATATTAAATACAGCTTACCTGTTTGTTTCATTTGAACACTGATTAATAACCAGCAATTGACTTTTCTTTGTTGATTGGCATAGTTTTTATCAGCAGGGTCATATAATTCCGCATATATTTCAACTAATATAATCAGCTTTCCATCATCCATATTGCACTACTTGAGAACTATCGCACACAACAATACCAAAACGAATATAAACAGCGTCAGTGGTGAGGAATGTTGTCGATATATTTCGATTGTAAGCGATTCATGGAAATAGCGTGGTGTGATGATCTCGAAAAAGACAGTATTGAAAAAAAGACATTTTTATTAAATTGTGTATATCATATTTTTCAATGTTAATAGCGGCCATCGATCTGATTAAGGTCAGGCGAGCACCCAGAAAGCACGTTTCTATTAAACGTAAACATTGTGTTCACATACGCGGAAGGTTGAACCTACCGGTGAATGACTTGAATTTGTCCTATCAAAACAAGGTGTAATTAACCAATGATTAATTCATTATTATTATTTTGAATAAGTTAAAAGGTCTATGATATTGTAATCTGTGTTAATTGTAAATATACTATACCCAGTGATTTCTATAAATGTTGTTGTTTATTCAATCCCCGAAGAACGGCTACTAGGTAAGTGTTTTCCTCAAAGACATAATTGCTCTATGGTAAACGTAGTTTATACGAGGGGCACTTACTGAGTAACCACCACATGGCGATCCTGCAAACTAAATGGAAATGGTAATTGTAAAATGATAATATTGATGATATAATGGTAATCGCCACTACATGGCGATCCTGCAAAGTAAATGGAAATGGTAATGGTATAGAACAAATGGTAATGGTAAATAATCCAGATAATTAAATGGTAAATGGAAAATTGATGGTAAAATACACATCGCCACTACATGGTAATGGTAAATGGTAATAAATGGTAAATATTCCTGCAAAACAAATGGTAAGGACAAGTGGAAGTATATGATTTTCTATCTAAATTTGGGACCTTGGAGAAGAGAAACAATGGTTCATCAACCAAACAAGAGGCAAAAGAAACTGGAATTGTCAATAATACGTTTATGGTACAGCAAGACAGTTTTGCGATGCACATAATGGTTCTATTGTATATTATAACAGTAGCTTTCATCTTGAAATTTATTTGGTCAATGTGGAAAACGCACCGAAGAGCGTTGAAAAGGGACATCAACCGAGGCATTGCAGCGAAGCAGATATCAGGAACTCTGACTATGTAAAAATAATTGTAAGTACTTATGCAGTCTATTCTTATGAACGAATTTTATAAATGTCAATAACGTGGGAAGATTTTGAAGATAAGTTACGATTAATTGTGGAAGAAGTTAATAAACGGGGAAAAAGGGTTTTGAAAAAGGAAACTCCTAAAAATCCTGATATACATATTGAAGTAATTAATAGTATAGTAGGTCTTTATTATAATTTTGCTAAGTTAATAGCCAAAAATTGAAAAAATTAAGTTTAGTACAACAAGAGAGTTGTTAAAATTATTCAGATAGGATTAGAGATAAAACTGCTAGGACATTTCAAGCGTTAAATTGTATTGTTAAAATACCTACCTCTATATTTGAGGAAATCGATACTATTGTATTACAAACAATAAGCAAACATTTGAAAATGGCGACAAGTATGAATGATTTTTTTAATTTTGCGAGTAAAGTTTTACCGACCGAATTTAACGGTGAAGCAAGCAAATTACAATCATTTTTGGACTCATTCAATTTGCTACAAACAAACACGACAGGTAACGAAGAAAATGCTATTCTACTAATTAAGACGAGACTAACGGGAAAAGCCAGTAGATTAATAACGACGGAAAACTCCATTACAGAAATCAAGAATAAACTAAAAACGGGAGTAAGAGGAGACAATCCAAGCCTTCTCTTAGCGAAACTTGGTAAAGTAAGACAAAATGGAAAATATGTAACACAGTATGCAACGGAGATAGAAAAATTAGCGGAGAGACTACAGGCAGCATACGTATCGGAAGGGATGCCCGAACGACTAGCCGACAAATATACTAAGGAAGCAACGATTAAGGCAGTAACTACGAATGCCATAACGGATGCAACCAAAACAATAATCGCAGCGGGAAGTTTTGAAACTACGCAAGAAATACTATCCAAATTGGTTTCAGTAGAAGGTATAGTAGGACAACAACAAGTTTTACACATGAAGGACAGCAGGAATTTCTTCAGGAAGCCAAACTTTGACTTTAGGAATAATCATCGGAGAGGAAAAAACAGAGGATTTTATAACGGTGATCATTCAGGAAGGACATTTCGACAGTATAATCAAGGAAACAACTATGGCAGATACGAAAATTTTAATAAAGATCGGAAATTCAATAATGGAAATTATAATAATCGAGCTAACAATAGTGTAAGAATATGTGAGATAGAAAATGAAGAAGTGAGAGAGAATCAGAAACAATTGTGGTTTTGAATAAGAAAACAAAGGACGAATGCAAGGTTTCAGGAACGTATTCAGCATATTATTTAGATTTATCACTTTCTAACTTTATAGAAATTCAGACAAGCATATCCGATAATACCTACAATTTTATATTAGATACAGGAGCAGACATTTCTCTGATAAAAATTTCTAAAAATTTTCCGCATCATTTAATTGAAACTGGGAATAAAATAAACATTAAGGGAATAACTGAAGGCTCAGCAAAAAGTTTTGGTCAAATAAGCATAAACCTCTATATCAACAACATAACTTTAAGTCATTGCTTTCACGTAGTGGAAGAAAATTTTCCGATACCAACAAATGGACTGATAGGAAGAGACTTCATGACTAGAAATAATTGTGTATTACATTATTCACAATCAGAATTACATATAAATTGCAAGTCTAAGAATTCGGTAACCATACAAATGTTTGGTAATCCAGAATACGATACTTTAGCAATACCGCCTAGATGCGAGGTGTACAGGCTAATAGAGAACTTTAGGAATTTGAGAAAGGATACAGTAGTAGAGCAACAGGAAATAGCACCGGCAGTATTTATAGCCAGAGCCATAATATCGGGGAAAACCCCGTACGTTAGAATTTTGAATACAAATTATGGAAGTGTTTCCGTAAAAACTAAGAATATTGAAATATTGGATTTAAATTTGTTCGAGGTATATACAATTACGAGTGATAGTAGTAATAGAATGAAAGAATTAAGGAAATCATTAAACTTAGAAGTACCCGAATATGTAAGAAACGATTTAACGAAACTGTGTGAGAATTACGTAGATATATTCGCTTTAAAGAATGATATACTAACGCACAATAACTTTTATGAGCAAAGGATATCAGTAAAAGATGATACACCGATATACATAAAAAATTATCGCACACCACATTCACAATCAACGGAATTGAATAGTCAAGTAGAGAAACTTATAACTCAGGGAATAATTGAACCCTCAGTATCAGATTATAATAGTCCAGTATTATTAGTACCAAAGAAGTCGACAAATCAAGATAAGGCATGGACACTTTTGGCAGCTAAATAAGAAAATAGTCACAGAAAAATTTCCTTTACCCCGTATAGATGCAATTTTAGACCAATTAGGGAGAGCAAAATGGTTTTCAGTTTTAGATCTTATGTCAGGTTTTCATCAAATACCTTTAGAACAGTCTTCTAGGAAGTACACTTCGTTCAGTACAGAAAAAGGCTCATTTCAATTCACAAGATTACCTTTTGGGTTAAACATAAGTCCTAACAGTTTTTCACGAATGATATCAATAGCATTCTCAGGCCTCACGCCGGAAAAGCATTTCTTTATATGGATGATATAGTTGTGATAGGAATTTCGGAGAATCATCACTTAGCCAATCTTAGGAAAGTGTTTGACGCATGTCGTAAATTCAATTTAAAGTTAAATCCACAAAAATGCCAATTCTTCAGGCGAGAAGTCACATATTTAGGTCATAATTTATCAAAGGATGGTGTTTCACCAGACTAAGCAAAATATTCAGTCATTCAGCATTATCCAGTACCAAAAAATGCCAACGAAGTCAGAAGATTCGTTACATTCTGCAATTATTATAGAAGGTTCATTCAGAATTTTGCCGAAATATGTATTCCTTTAAATAGGTTAGCTAGGAAAAACATAAAATTTGAGTGGTCAAAAGAATGCGAAAACTCATTTCAAGTCATAAAAAATGCATTAATCAATCCACCAATTTTAAAATACCCATACTTTAATAGACAATTCATCTTAACTACAGACGCTTCGAATAGCGCATGTTCAGCAATATTAAGTCAAAACTATGAAGGGATTGACCTACCCATCGCATTTGCATCACGAAGCTTTAAGAAAAGCGCGCTTAACAAACCCACCATAATAAAAGAGGTATTAGCGATTCATTGGGGAATCAATCATTTTAAGTGTTATTTATATGGTTCACCACATTTCATAGTAAAAACAGATCATAAGCCACTAACTCATTTATTTGCAATGAAAGACCCGACGTCGAAACTCACGCAGATAGCATATCGAGAATATCCATAGAACTTAAGGATTTATACTCGTATATAAATAATTCACATGTATTGGCAATCACGAGAGCACTAACGCGAAAAGATAACGCTCAATCAGAAAAGGATCTAAAGATTAACGAAGAAACAAAGGAAGAAAGAATACAAAAACCTTCAGTAACAAAAGTTTTAAATAATCTCGAGGCACATAAATTACCAATTTTACACTTTGAAAATAACCGTATCTCACTAAGGATGAGCATTCGGATCAAAAATAAATTGAAATTTAGTGAAGCCTTAATTACCGGAATACACAACTTCGACCTAGGACGAACGTTGGAAAAGCTTGAGGAGCTATCGATAAAATATGAAGTAAGAAGAATGAAAATATATACAAGTGATGATATATTCAAAAAGTGCATAGTAGAAGAATTTATAGAAGAAGGAAATCAAAGGTTAAAAAATATTCAAGTATGTATATGCGAAGTACCAAAAACAGTACAGCAGAAAGAAGATATCCAAAAGATTTTAGAAAGATACCACAACTATCCAATGTTTGAAGGACATGTAGGAAATAATAGATTATTAAAGAAACTAAGAGCAAATTTCAGGTGGAAAAACATGGAGAAAGACGTAAGGAAGTATGTAAAGAATTGCCATAAATGCCAAATGAATAAAGCAAAGCTTAATCATAAGGAAAAATTCGTCATCACACATCTATAAAACCGTTTGATATTATTTACATAGACACAATAAGTCCGTTTGTAGAAAGTAACAACGGGAATCGTTATTGTATTACAATATTATGCGAACTAACCAAATACACAGTTATGATACCGGTCAAGAACAAGGGAGCATACACAATAGCAAAAGCAATATTTGAAAATTTTATACCGAATTACGGACTGATGAAGGAGATAAGGACAGATCAAGGGACGGAATACAAGAATGAAATAATGAAGAACTTAGCGGAACTTTTAAATATAAAACATAATTTTTCAACAGCATACCATCATGAGGCCATAGGCAGTTGTGCCAGATTACATAGAACATTTAATTAGTATATAAGAAACTTTATCAAAGATTCTAGGGATAACTGGGGCGAGTTTGTAAAAATGTTTGCATATTGCTATAATACAACACCAAACACGTATCACGGATACACTCCTTTTGAGTTATTATACGGGAGAAAACCCAATTTACCAGAACTCTTAAATGTAGATATAGAACCGTGTTACAGTCTTGAAAGATATGATAAAGGATTAAAATATAAGTTACAATACGCAAATGAAAGAGTTTTTTTGAAGAAAAACAAAATAATTAGAGGTAATAATAGTGAAAAGGAATCTTCACCTGTGAATTTTAGAATAGGGAAATTAGTTATTTTAAAGAATGAAGGGAGAAATAAGTTCGATCCACATTATTTGGGTCCGTTCAAAATAACGGAAATAAAAGGCATGAATTGTGAGATTACATCTCAGGACAATAAACCACAGACAGTTCATAAGAATCGTTTGTATAAATACAACAGCAAAAAACAATTGTAAACAAGTGAAGTGTGTTTTTAAACGAACAAGTATTGTTTAGTAAACAAAAACAATCATTGAGAACTGTTATAATTGTATGTATTATCGAAAAATTAAGACGATAATTTTCCTCTTCCAAGTGGGGATGATGTGATGATCCCGAAAAAGACAGTATTGAAAAAAAGACATTTTTATTAAATTGTGTATATGATATTTTTCAATGTTAATAGCGGCCATCGATCTGATTCGGGCGAGCACCCAGAAAGCACGTTTCTATTAAACGTAAACATTGTGTTCACATACGCGGAAGGCTGAACCTACCGGTGAATGACTTGAATTCGTCGTATAAAAACAAGGTGTAATTCATTCATTATTATTATTTTGAATAAGTTTAAAGGTCTATGATATTGTAATCTGTGTTAATTCTAAATATACTAAACCCAGTGATTTTTATAAATGATGTTGTTTATTCAATCCCCGAAGAACGGCTACTAGGTAAGTGTTTTCCTCAAAGATATAATGGCTCTATGGTAAACGTAGTTTATACGAGGGGCACTTACTAGTTTATACGAGGGGCACTTACTGAGAAACCACCACAGTGGTACGCGATCATCAAAAACGCGTGCACTAGACGTTTCCGTGCTCGTCTCGATCGCAATGCGGTCTCCCGAGATTCTTTTGGAAGGATCGAAGGAGGGCGCGTCGCGAATGAGCGTAGCCATAGAACGCCGAGTGGAAATGCATCATTATAAAACATGGGCAATATCTTCACTCAGCGCGGTCACAAATTTCAAAACTGCACATTGATACGAAACCAGTAACTAAATGCGGCGCTGCCATTTGCTGGACTTCCACCGTCATTCCCTATGCGACTGCGACCGTTTTTATTCGAATGCGATACGTCAATTGGTTTTATGCTGTCGCTGCCATTATGGAATGACAATTACTAAATTATCTATTAATTTAGATTTAAGTAAAATTTCTATAAATATTTTTATGCAGGGTGATCCCATGGTATTAGTACATTTTTTTGCAAAATGCTATTATGAAGAAAATTGACATCCCTAAGTTGTAAACAACAGCAAGGAACATTTTAAATTCGACTTTAAAAGACGGTAGCTACACAATCCAGCCAATGGCAGCGCAGTATTTAACTACTGGTTTCGTATCAATGTGCAGTTTTGAAATATGCGACCGGCTCAGGTCGCGATGCGTCGGGACCGCGACCGCCTAATGTGTCCGCTACGTGAACGCATTATTTAGAACACTAACATTAGTTGAAGTAGGTGACGGAATATTAATAATATCAGGTGGAACAGTAACTGGTTCATTATTGTTACGTCCAGATGTAACAACAAAATTGCCAGGAAGCAATTCATGTTCTGATAAAAGTTTGTGATCACTTTACTGAAAGAATATTGAATTTGATGTGTATTTCTCCTTACAATTTTATTATTATCTCCCTTCCCCACTCAATAAGATCTTGGCTCATTAGCCTTTTCCAATATAACAGTTTTATTCCAATATTTATCAATACTTGTTTTTAATACAGCCCTGTCCCCGTTTTTACGAGAGTAATTATGTGTTTGAATCTTAGGTTCTAGCAGTTTATAGCTGACTGTGATCTCAGAAGTCTACTATGTAAAATCTCTGATGGTGATGCATTTAAATTAATAATTGGGGAATTATTACACTCCATAACGAGTTCTTTGAAATCACAACTACTTTTCCTCAATATCTGTTTTCCTATATTAACACCCTTTTCAGCAAGACGATTATTTTGGTGATGATGTAGAGAACAGGTGTTGATGGCAATGTCTTTGCTTTTATAGTATTTCTTAAATATACTTGACAAAAAATGTAAGTAATCTGCTACAATAAATTGAGGATAACCAAATTGAATGAAAATATCTTGGAAACAATTTATAACTGACATAGAGGTCTTATCATTTAAAATACAGAATGAGGTAGCAAAGGTTCTTGGAAATTTAGTGGCACGTACTTCTCACAAGCTCCACACTGTTTAATTAAATTTGCAATGTTATTATATAAATCTTACCAGTAAATCAATTTACGAGCCTTATGAATACTTTTACTTATGCCAATATGACCCTTAGGTAATATTTTAATAATTGTATGTCTCAGCTTTTTAGGTACAATATTTTATATAGTATAAAGATGGCGGACGTTGAAGTTGTGTTGTTAACAGCAGAGCTAAGTATGTTTCATATTAATATTCAGTGCATCTCTAATAAAGTGGAAACAATAAATGCTTTTCTTTCTGATCATCATTTTGATATTGTTTGTTTTTCTGAACACCGGCAGACTGAGAACTGTCTTCAACATATCAATATATCTGGATATACATTGGCTACCTTTTTTTGCCGTAGTAATAAAATTCATGGAGGCCTAGCTATTTACGTAAAAGAAAACAATGATAGTTTAAAGTTTAGCTCAATTAATTTGGACGACTTTAACAGCGAACAAAATTCAGAATTTACGAGTATTTACTTGCCATCAATAAAAATCTCAGTTATAGCACTATACAGATCTGGTAAAGGCAGCATTCATCTGTTTCTCGCGAATTTTGAACATGTATTACACAACTTATTAAACAAATATGAAAAAGTAGTAATTTTAGGAGACTTCAATTTGAATTTTAAGGTTGAAACTGGTATTTTGAATAAGTTAAAATGTTTGCTGCAGTCGTACGGCATGGAAATCACCATTTTAGAGGATACAAGTATTACCGCTACCTCGTACAACTGTATAGACAATATAATTACCAATATCGCGGAACAACAATTTTCGGTCGGTGTTTTCGAGCCTTGCTATTCTGACCATCGGGCTCAATATATTGTCATAGACAAATAATATGAATCCAACTAATACGTCGTTATCTGTTATGAGACGTCGTATTACAAATAAAGAAATACATTAAAACATCATCTAGCCACTATTGACTGGAGTCCTTTTATGTCGGGACTATCAGATGTAGACGTTTTTGGCCTCTTTCCTTGTTAACACTTTTCATAATTTAAGTTCGGAGTGTTTTCCTCTAAGAAAAGCTAAGCAAGGCACTGAACGTTCTCCAGTGTCTTGGTTTACAGATGATTTAAGGTTCCTAAGAAATCAACTTTCATCTTTGAAGTTAATAGCCAATGCAAGTAAACAGCCAGAAGATCTAAAAAAGTATAGGACTCTGAGGGTAGTGTATAATAGCAGGCTAAAATCCGCTAAAAAATCAGGTTATGATAATTTTATCATGTCGTCTGAAAATAGAGCAAAGGCTTGTTGGAAGGTTATTAACTATGAAAGAAGGAAATCGAAATACTCCTGATTTGTCACCAAATCCAAATGAGATAAATACCTTCTTTTGTGAAATTGCTATCAATATCTTCCAATTTCTTCCTTTCTAATGCCGAGCTCTTATGTTTTAAAAATTTTCCTGCTCCTTGCGGTTCATTCTATATACACCCGGTCACTCACTTTGAGATCTCTTCAGCCATTAATTCATTGAAAAATTCGGATTGTCTTGATATTCATGAACTCAATAGCCGCATATTGAAGGAGACCAATTCTATTGCTGCCAAACCCTTTACAGAACTCATAAATCTTATTTTTAACACCGGAATTTAT
This sequence comes from Galeruca laticollis, assembly GCA_963921935.1. NCBI lineage: Eukaryota > Metazoa > Arthropoda > Insecta > Coleoptera > Chrysomelidae > Galeruca > Galeruca laticollis. Next base: position 58,251,029 of record OY998177.1, read on the forward strand.
CCCGATATTATTAAACTATCCAAAGTGCTTCCCCTTTTTAAAAAAGGCGATGCTTCCGTAATCGATAATTATCGCCCTATCAGTATTATTTCAATATTCAGTAAAGTCATTGAAAAATTAATAAAAAAACAGTTGTATGATTATTTTGATTCAAACGAATTCTTCAGTAGCTCCCAATTTGGCTTTAGAAATTCCTGCTCAGCCACCCAGGCAGTTCTTAATTTTGTGAGTGACGTAGTGGAAGAACTTGTACACGGTAACCGTACGGCCATAATGCTGTGCGATCTTTCAAAGGCATTTGACTGCGTTTCTCACGACATTCTCTTAAAAAATTAAATTATTATGGAGTAAGGGGAATTCCGTTGAAGCTTATTGGTTCTTACCTGTCAAACAGAAAACAATGTGTTACAGTGAATGGTGTAACATCAGATTTTCTGAAGGTAAGTCATGGAGTCCCTCAGGGGTCGGTTCTAGGCCCCCTCTTGTTTATCATTTATATCAATGATCTGAGCCGTTTTATGTTCTATTTGCAGACGATTCAACATTTATTATTTCGGAGAAAGATAATACAAATTTAGCCGCATCTCTAGATTGCGTTAGTAACAGGGCAAATGAATGGTTTTCATCGAACAAATTAAAATTAAATAATAATAAAACTGAAATCATGCATATATCTGCAAGTAATCAATTGTCATTTCACCAAAAAACAAAAAATGTGAAATTACTTGGATTAGTCCTAGATCACAGGCTAAGTTGGCAGGCACATATTGAGCATTTAGTCAAAAAACTTTCAAGTTCGTTATTCATTTTACGACAGTTGAAAAATATTACTAATTCAAGTACACTCATAACTACGTATTTCTCACTCTTTCATTTGCATATTAGCTACGGCATCGCCCTCTGGGGTAATTCCTCCCATGCTTTAACAGTATTTAGAATGCAAAAAAGACGACAGTTTTTCATAAAATATAAAATTATGCCATTACCGTCATTGTTTTTATTTCATACTCTAATTGAAATTCATGGGAAACAGTCAATGTTGTCTAGAAATTCAGATATCCACGACTACAACACTCGTAATGCTCACCATATCAGATGCAGCTACTTTCGGCTAAATACGACACAATCAAATTCACCAAACTATAGGCTTTTTAATATTTCGCCATCAATTGTAAAATCCTTGGGCTCTAATGCTTTTAAAAAATATTTTAAAAAGTTTTTGCTTAAATATTGTTTCTACTCTGTTGATGATTACATTGTGCATTGTCGAGGCAATCTTAACACCGTATCTCTGTTGTGACATTTTACTCTCTTTCTATCTTGAGATATATTTTGTATATTTCTTTTGTATGTATTTTCTTTTTGACGTGCTACAAACATTTTATTGTAAAGTAGTTAATAAATATCTATCTATCTGTCATTTACAAAAATAATACCTGCTTCTACGTAAATCGAATCTTTCAGTCCATAAAAATATTTACATGTTGGATCAATATTGTTTATTTTAGGCCACCCTGAATAATAATATTCATGAAGTTTGAATAAAATTTTGTCTTTAGCAGTTTCGACCCTAAATTCATTATTTTTCTCTTTACTCATACTTGCAGTTAAGTACTTACACACGCTGTGAACCATTTCTAGCATTTCTGTGTCAGGTTTTTCCCTAATATTTAAGTTAGCTCAAGAAAGCATGTCAGCAAAATGCACATTTTTACGTGGTACATATTCTTTGAATCCTAACTGAAGCTATCTTGTGAATTGATTTTTTCATTATAGCTACAATTGGTTTGTGATCTGAGTGCACCTCAATATCTGCACGATAAATGAAGTCGTGAAATTTCTGTGTGCCAAAGAAAATTGCCAACAATTGTTTCTCTGTCTGGCTACAGTTTATCTTGTGATCATTCATACTTCTCGATGCACATCCAATGAGCTTTAATATGTTACGTTCATACTGTTGAAACATGCAGCAACCTAATCCATTTTTGGAAGCATCGCACTGCAATACTATTTTCCTTTTAGGATCAAAAGGTGCTAAGCAGGGTGCTTCGCTTACTATTTCCTTTAATTTATTAAATGTTTCCTCATGCTTTCTTCAATAATTCGCACAAAGGATGTTGTTAGCCAAAGCAGCGGCTGTTTGAACTTTTTCTTTCCTCTCTAGTCGTCCTTTTATTTTTTCCTGAGTATTTTTTAATCTTGCTACAACTATAGCTAAAGTGTTATTCTATATTCGTTTTCCAATTATTTCCTTGAAAAAACCATCATTTGATCCAAATTCTTTTTCATTGTGGAATATTCAGTAAAGAAAGAGCTTCTCTGCCAGAATCTAGTTGAATCTTCCCCCAAGCACGCGAGTAAAGTATAGTAGCCCAGGTGTCAGAGGTTACTCCTAAACTTTCTAGAGCACGAAGTTGAGATTCAATCTTATCGTAAAATGGAAATAGTTTAGTTTTCTTATTGGTGTTAGTAAAAATTTGTTTTAGTAGCTCTCTAACATAAGCTTCTACGAGCAGATCGTCCCTACCTAATCGTGTTTTAAAGCTTTCAATAACTTTAGGGTAATTATCTGCAGTTTGTGGATAGCTCTCTACCAACTGACAAGCTCTAGAATTAGGAATCCTATCAAGTAACCAAACTTGTCTTCATTCTCCATTTCTGAGTCTTCATCAATCCTACGAAATTGGCTGGAGACAAATAACCCGTCTTTGAAATCTCCTCCAAATTTTCTAAATTTTATCACAGGTAGTTTTCCGTTATTTTCAACTTCTGAACATACATAATTCACTCGTACTGGGTTGTAACGTTTTGTCAACTTTTAATTGCAATTCATGATATTGTGTGTATAAACTGTCCCACTTTTGAATTTGCACTGTATTCTCAAATGATCATATCTTTCTGTGTTAATTAAATCATTTACCTCGTAATAAATTTGCTTAATATCCAACATTTGCAGCTCCATCGCCTTCTTCGCCCTTTCCATAGTATCGTCGACTAAAATCTTAAATATAACGGTCGCCACAATATTAGATATCCATGTCCTATTCTACAGGTTTCTTTAGTTTTAGATACAATAAAATGATATAAAATTGTGGTACTTTTTTATGACTTTTTTTAACAACTATTGACAACTCCCTTCCACTTCAAAAAAAACATATCTGTCAACATTACAAAAATACTTCTCGTTTCTACACGTTGTAACAACTTGCGAAGTGGAGTAAACCCTCATCAGTTATAGAAACTAACACGTCTGAATCTTCATTTAGTTTTCTAATTGTTGGTTTGTTAATTACACCTTTAACTAAATTGTATTTGCTCTATATTTCTTTCTATAAGTAGCAAAACTTTTTATATCCGAATGACACTCAAACATTGATGAATGTTCAACACATTTTTAATAAATTCCTCAAGCTTGTTGCTTATTGGCAACGAGCTTTGGAAAATGTTTTCGAACAATTACCAGTGCTGAAGTTATTTAGGATCTTTATATTAATTAAATTTAAATATCTTGTCCACTCATAGATGTGTGATGAAATCAAAAATATCATTGTAGATTTATCATAAATCAAGCGGAAAACTGTTACCGCTGTCGTCACAGTCTGGTGGTTTTTCATTTCACTTATTATTCCATGGATGTTAATCGAGGCGTTCGAAGAGGGATGTCGTGATAAAACGCCAGATGTTAAGGGCACACTTTCGAGAGAAAAAGTTTTTATGTACCAAACCTCAACGGAAAAAGTTTTTTTATTGAAAGGAAAAGCTTTAATTGCATTCCAAAAATTTTTCATGAATGTTAAAGTTTTGTCCGTGGTGAATCTCTTTTAAATGCTAAAAATAAATGTTTGTAAGTTTGTGGAAAATGTGTGGGTCTTTTCTTTAATATATGGACTTTTTCAGAATACATACAAGTTCTATTTTGTACATTATCTGTGTAATTTTAATATAAAATGAATACGGTTATTGAAAATATCATTTTTTCTGCCGACCTCTACGATTTAACAAAAACATAGACTAAACATAAAAACAAACAATAACTGTCATTTGCTGTTGTCAAATTAATTACTTACGAAATCCGCTAGATTTTAAGTGTGAATAAGACCGTGATGTGAATATTAGGAACACTCAGTAACACTCCTGCAGAGCAACTTTATACTTATAAAACACATTCAGGAACTGGTATCAGGAACATAGTGTCGAAAATCTCTCAATAATTTAATGTCCTCAACGCTATGATCAATATACTCTTTGCTAAAATCCATATTAGCCATTAAGGAAAACGTTAACATATCCAAATTTCTGAAACTTAATGTATTTTTAAAATAACAAAGCAATGGGTGCAAAGCGAAATAAATAGATTTTTTCGTTATACTCCAGATGAAACTTATCTTTTGCACAAGGTAAAATGTTTTAATTTATTTTGCTGATGTATTTATTGTTATATTATTACAGCTCTGTTTAATTATTTGAATTGCTGGGGCTTATCGAAGAGACAAACTACGTAAAATAACTTTTTTCTACGCCCTATCTTTAAAGTACCTTGTTTGTAGCGCTTAAAGTGGTTGTTTATGGTTAGAGTGAAAAAAAGTGAAAAAGCGTTAAAAAAATGCCATAACGTTAACTTTATTTCACGCTTTTCATAAGATAACACAATTAAACTTGGCTGGGCATCGAGGATGGACTTCTAAGATACTTGGCTGGGCATCGAGGATGGACTTTCATGAAACTTGGAATACATATAATTGTAATTTACCGCGGGAACTTAATTAAAATATCCCAAATTTCTATTTGAATTTTATTTCTTTATATAGGGCTGTAGAAAAAATAATGTATGCAACATGTGCATGAAGTGTCTTTTTTCACTCATGGAATTGCCGCACTCGCCTGGGTCAACTTTTTCCATTCGTGAAAAAAAGTACCACTTTATGCACTTGTGCATAAATTACTATTAGATAATGTTTGTAATAACGACATCTTTTATAACAATTTTTTTAAACTATTTTATTATACAAACAGTAACAGAACAATTCAATACATGACACGTTGTTCTTCATTCTGTCACCATTGTCATTTATTGTCATCTATTTCGTACAGTCGCGTTCCGATATATGACCGTCAAGGTAAATAATTTCAGATTCCTGCCACATGGTTACAACTAAAGACAGTTATGATATAGTAAACAATAGTAAACGTTGGACACTGAATTTTCTATCAATAACGACTAAAAATATTGTTGATCACGGCGACATGCTTGTAATAATTCTAGGCTCAAAAAATGGTCAAAGACGACAAACTTTGGGACGGAGTGAATTCTTTAAAAATATTTCGATTTTATGCCAACTTAAGACCGATGAATTACGAAGATACCTAGCTTGATCGCAAAATACTTAAAATTGCCAAACAAACTAGAGTACACTGGACATTGTTATCGTCGCACATCTGCAATACATTTCCGACGCAAATATTCTGTCATTAAAACAGCACGGAGGATATAAATCCTCAACCTCAACAGTCGCCGAGGTTGAGGATTCCATTCCCAATAAAATAAACGTATCAAAAAGTATTTCAACAGGAAAAGGACCACCAAGAGAGAAGTTTTGAAAATAGTGCTGCTGGAGCATCGGCATCTGAAGTTGCATCTGAAGTTGCATCAACAAGTACCCAAAATGTTCGTTCAATATTCATCTTCCAGCTTGATTTAATTTTGTAGTATAAATAAAATAGAAAACATTTTGTTTGAATTTATTAAAATTATGGTCGAGTCTGCAGTTCGAAGCGCGGACGTAGCCGAGGCCAGCAAACAGGTGAGTGTTCATATTCGTAAAGGTATGTAGAGGTCGGCGAAAAAATGTAATATTCACCTCGACGAAAAAATGTCTATTGTCTTGCAATTTGCAGGCTCGACGATAACTAGTTACGAAAAGTTAAACGTTTCAAAACGAGTTTAAAAAGAGTCATTTTACATATCAAAACTAGAAAAAAAAGTATTGTACATCTTGCGACCAAAAATTAGTGTTTTGCAGGTCTATCCACACTTCCAGACCACCCCACAGCTCGTCCTGGAATCTACTTACTTCAACCTGCAAAGCACTATTTTCCGGTCCTGTAACGTAAATGCGCTGGGCCAATATTACGTGGCTCTAAGTAACACAATACTTAAAATGAGAAAAGCGAGTTGTAAATATTTTACTTTAACATTGAAAAATGGTCATATTTTATCAAAAAATGTTTGTTCCCCTTCATTCTATTGTTTGTAAATAGAAAGTTCACATACAAAAAATAATAATTTACCGAGAAATATATATTTTTCGTTTAAAAAAAAACATACAACTTTGTTACATTAACAAAAAAATGTTTTTACAAAATGTGTATCATACAACCTTGTAATACTAACAAAATACTTACTTACTTTTCGTGTCCGGTCAAACAAAAAATTTCCAATAATTTGCGGCCTTGTCGTTCGCTAGATTATTAATTAATGTCGTTTATTGTGCAAGGTTGGTTCAGATGAGGGCAAATTAGAAGATGGTTTGGGTCCTGGTTGGCACCACAATCACACAGGATACTTGCCCCCTCCGGCAGTAGACCCCATTTCTGCATATTGGTCTTGCATCGTGGTACTCCCACTCTCATACGATTTAGGATTCTCCATACCGCATAGGATTGGTCTCTGCCTGCAGGTAATTCCTCTTTGGCTAACAAAATGATTTAGATATTTAAAAAATAAAAAATTAACAATCTTAAATTAAAGCTTTAATATACTTAAAAAATGAAAATGCATTTTTAACTAATAAAAATGCATTTTTATTCTATTCTTGTATGAATTCAAATTTACATTCATATTCTTCCTGCGATCATTACATTTATCTTCACCCCCTGTATTCTAAATTGTGCGCATTCCCTATATATTAAATAAAAAATATCATTCTTCTTATCTATTCATTATTCCCTTTGCTACAAAAATACCAACTTTAACGTTCCTTTCATAAAAAATTATCATAAAAAACCCCCTCAATACCAAACAAAAACCATATCTCATAACTTTACGAAAGAAAATAAAAAAAGAACCCAATCGCTTCTTCGTTCTTAAGATTAACCGTTACACTCAAGAAATCGTGACGTTTTACACGTACGCTTTCTCCAAGAACAAGTAAGCCCCGCCCCCTTTCTAACAATTCTCTAGAACTCTCGATTAGCCTATAAAACAATTTCCCAACCTACAAACTGCCTCTTTCATCGTCAGAACGTGAATCGAGCAAGTGATGAATAGATCACTCATTTATCGGCTAAAATGACCAGCTTTTCAATGGTTAATTAGAATAACAAGTACTTATTAAAATTAAACAAAATTTAAAATATAACAATAATGAACCAGTAAAGTGAAATTCTTAATTGTAAAAGCAAAGTGAACCTTTATAATAAACTCGTAGATAAAAATAGTGAAAAGTGCAACTAAGTTTAATTATATTACACCCACCCGACAGTGTTACAATCAACGATGAAATATAATATATCTCGTCACACTAATACTGTGACTGGTCCTTCGACAAAAAAAAACAATTTAATACCGAACAGCAGAGCTCAAAACCTAAACAAAAGTTGAGTCAGTGTCTATGGTCCTGGTCGAGCACGGATGAACCTAATGCGATTATGATCCTGAACGATCCGAAGAAGAAGCCGTTACAGTCCAGAAAGTGAACCACGTGAAAAGAAAATTATCGTAGAGTCCACACAACACTACTGATAACGACTCCAGACACCGGCATCGACAGAAATGAACATGGTATTTATTATTCAACAAAGCTACCATATTTGAGTATCGAACTTTTTAAAACTTTATAAATACAAAGTGAGACGAAATTATTCAAATAATTATAAATCATTATAAACGGTTTGTTCGACATTATAATATGTTGCAACAGTAGTAAAATTCTTAAAAGGCACTTCTGTTTGCAAAATTATAAAAAATTTCGTAAAGTTGATGTGGGACATAACTGTTATTTTAACATAATCCAATTATAATAAAACATTAATTCGTATCTTATGTTAAATAATTGATATACCATTGAAAAATGCAACGTGCCAGTTGTAAGGCAGCAATTACACGCATTTATAACTGATTCCATAGCAACCTGGAAGAGTCAGACAAGTATGCTTTTAAATCCCGAATAGACAATTTAGATATATATTATTCCAAATACTCTGAGATTCAAGATCAGATAGGAACTATAGCAGTAGATTCTGATCAAAAATTCGATGACAGAAGTCAAATCGATGAAAAATATTATTCATTACATTGTAAATTACAAAATGCTTATGAAAAATTAAACTCAAAATCCATTCAAATAACTCAATCAAATGCTCAAGTTCAGAGTGAAACTCATATTCGTTTACCTTCAAAAGAGGTACCAATTTTTGCCGGAGACAGTACAAATATACTGCTTTTATAAATTTGTTCAATGCATTAATAGTAAATAATACCAGACTTACATCTAAAACTGAAAAATTATAATATTTAAAATCATACTTGCCAGGTGACCCTCTAAATTTAATTTCACAATTACCCGTGAAGGAAAATAATTTCGAAGTAGCTTTAGACTTGTTAAATTTCAAATTGTTATTGCCCATTTCAACCGTTTGACAACTTGCAATAATGTATCAAAATGTACTGCACAGCAATTAAGAGTATTTACATCTGAAGCTAGAGTAAAATAATTATCAAATTTAAGCATTAGTAAAGCAGATTTGTTTGATGCTTTAATTGTTCATATTTTAAAAACCAAATTAGATTAGGGCACTAAAAGATCTCTTGAAGAAAAAGAGACTGATCAAAATTTCATTTCTAGCAATAATTTTTTTGACTTCTTAGAGAAAACATGTACTGTTTTAGAGAATCATAAAACTGATAATTCCTCTTAACCTTATTGTAGTCCTTCTTCTGGTGTGACCACACCACCCAACAGAGTAACTTTATTTGCAAATCAACACTCACTCCCTAATCAAACCTTACCCAACTCAACACATCCATGCATCAAATATGATACTCCGAAATCGCTACGACATATTCTTTTTATTCTTCTGGTGTGGCCACACCACTTAATCAAAACTTACTCTCAAATCAAAACACTCTTAAATCAACTTACTCTCAAATTAAAACACTCAAAACTCATTCTCACACCAAAACTTACACTCAAATAAACAACTCACTTTCTTACTCAACTCTCTTTCAGTGCAGAATAGCACTCATTTATTACTTAATCTTTTTTCTCATCAAGATCCTTTCGTCCTCTGGAAGAGGACAGTGATTAGCCCACAAACTTATACTCTTAGACACTTAAGAAAAACGTGTAACACTTGGAAAAAGACTCAGACACGTAGACACTCACAAATACTTATACATTTAAAACCCTAGACGCTTAGACTTAGATAATTGGACACTTAGACACTTAAATATTAAAAAATAAAAAACTCAAGGAGACACTTGGGTGATGTTAAAAAAACGTCATCCCCCTCCTCAATTCTCTTACATTTAAAAAAATTTCAAGGAGACACTTGGGTGATGTTTCAAAGGAAGCGTCATCCCTCTCCTTACTCATTTAAAAAATCAAGGGGACACTTAGGTGATGTTAAGAAAACGTCATCCCCCTCCTTGCCCTCTCTCTTACTTGAATAAAACTCTCTCAACTCGAGGAGACACTTGGATAATGTTAAGAAACGTAATCTCCCTCTCTTTTCTCTTTCTCACTCTTAAAAACACGCAAAGGAGACACTCCTCACTTGCTACTTGAAAACTACTTGAACGACACTTTGAACATGAAAAGACTTGACAGACACAAAAACACCAACACTAATATATCTCACTCTTTTTTTCTTGACGAGAACAAAAGTGTCTAATTCTATTCGAATTTATTATTCCATTCCTTTTCTTGATTTGGTTTTTGCGGGAGTATAGTCTTATAATATTCTATATCAAGATCTGGCATCCATTTAAACATTGAATGTAAGGCTTTTTAGGGTCATTGGAATAACCTCCGCTTCATCTGAGTCAGCAGTGATATGAGATTGGGTTCTAATGTTTCGTCTAGGTCTTAAATTACTCGACTAAAAATCGGAATGAAGCTTTATATTGGATTTAAAAAAGCAGTTGGAGAACTGTAAGCATGCTATTCTTTCAAAAAGGAACTTCCTTATAATTCATTTTCATTGAATATGACTAGAAGTCGATAAAGTCATGGGATGACACTTGAATTATTTTGTATGGTTTTCGACTATTAGTTGCTGGTGCACACTAAATTATACGGGAATTAATTATTAATCTATTTTCTTTTGCTGCATTGGTCCTTCAAACTGAAAAAATGATTTAAGAAGAGGAGGCATATTTTTTTTTAAATGTTAATTGTTAAGGGGGGCTTCTTCTTTGATGCGAATAAGAATTTTCAAGCATCGTTTACACTGATAATGTCAACGTCTACACAGTATAGCATTATCGGGCAGTTCTTCGAGTGGATTAGATAAGGCTTTGAAAGCTGCAGCCACACCCTGTAAGCGCATGGTAGCCTCTTAAAGCTTCTGCTTTATCTACGCCTAAATGATTTGCTTTCACAATAAAGATCCCAAACAAAATCGATTTATCTAGTTTTATTATCCTCTGTACTTTTCATGAAGGCTTGGCAAAATTCTTTGCGGCAATATTCTCCGAAAGTTTTAAGAAATCCCACGTGGTGGATGGCTGTAGATAAGAGCAGCTCCATCATATATATCTCTGTTGCAATTTTCAGGGAAAGAGCGACGGTCACCCCCTAAATATTTTGGCAAAACCGTTATTATGTCTGATTTTTGGTAAGTACGTATGTTCCCCATAGAAGATAAAGATGGAGGTGAAGACTGATTCTCACAGCTGAAAAAAGTATCTAAATCCAAGTGCCTGTTTTGGCAAGAAATGAAGAGCTTAGAGAACAGGCTCACATCACACTTCAGCGATTTCATCAAGTCCTGTTGTTTTGAACTTGTTTGCTTGTGACTTTCAAAAAATTTAGTTTTTCAGTTTTTAATCTATTGAAATAAGGAAGCACTTCTCTGTGAATCCTTTTTCTACAAATATTTTGTACATTTCGTTGCCGTTTTTCTCAAGATCGTTCGGCGTTTCTACAGCTACGTTATCTGCAATTATGCTTGTGTCTATTGCAATTAATTCACGCACTTGGTCTTGAAATTGATTTCCAAATTCTTCGAAACTGGCTTGTACTGCATTTACTCGGCGTGAATTTTTTGCTTCAAACGTATGATATTGTTCATGATAACGGTCATTGGCAACGTTAACATGGGAAAATTGTTGCAGATGACGACATATTTCTGGTCCAGCGATCATCCATCGCCACAAAGCCGTAGGGTGTTGGGTAAGGCCAATAGCACCACAGTCTCCTTTTACAACTGCTGCTCATATGCTTGATCTACCGCAAGGGCAGAAAATGGCTTTGAGTGTTTTGAATTACAAAATTTCCTTTAGTAAACTCTTTGTAAACGTCTGGCGTATTTACAAACAACACTTCTAAATCAGCGATATGAACCGATAACCAACGTGCATAATTTAGGTGATGAAATATGAATAAACATGGAAGCATTTCTTTCAAACATTCTTTGAATAAATCGTAATTTCGTTCTCGCATTGACCGCACAAACCATAAAAGCAGAACTTCCAAATTTAACAAAGTCAGTCAGAACGTAAATGTGGGTGAGTTAGCAGCTTCTTCATTGGCCCAGGTCTCTAAAGAAAGATCTGTGGAATCTGCAGAATGTGCTTAATTCAAAAGTTTGTATAAGGCAGCAGCGCTGACTTCGTTGGCCGTTCTGCTTTTTTACATGTGTAACTTTCAAGATAGCTTCGGCAGTACCGCGTGGTGTCATACCTGCGTTGACAACAACACTAATACATCCACATCCGACCGTATAATGCCCGATGATTCCAAGAAAAGCTTTTTCCATATGAAATGGGGCAAACATCATGACGAACTTATTTTCTCCGTATAAATCCGGCCAATTCCATTGAATCACTTTTCCGATTGTGTATAATGACTGATTTCCATACATTACTGGTATTTGAAGTGCATTAAGAAATTGTTATATTGGTTATTATATTAATTCCATAACGAAGCATGGACACGGACGTTCAAGCTTAAACAAAGAGCGGAAGCAGTGCACATATGAAGAAATGGATTTTTTCCGAGTTTGTCGCAGTTTTTGTTGCATGGTAAGCTGCCCAAGAACAGTCATATTTTTTATCACCCTCTTGATTAAGCTCGCTGGGACACTGAAGAACTTGGCTAAGCCAACCAGATTCTGCTTCGTATCCCCGTATTTCTGAAGGTGATATTTGTGAGAAAATAATGTCATTATTTTGAATTTTCAGCTCCGTCTGAATTAGAAATTCGTTTAGTATGGTTGCAGGCGACTCTGACAATTGAGGTACATCCAAGACAGGCTTGTCGCACTCATATGATATTTGGAAATTTCGTTGTTCATCGGACGGTGTGTGGAACGCAGATATACTTGTACCATGGAAATAACTAACTGACGTATTACTAGATGGGTTGCGATCGATGTTGTCATAGGCGCCAATTAGATTGGATTAGATTAGATTTTAACGCGGTTACAATGCACTGAAACCTAAGGTTTATTGTGACCCCCCTATCAGAGCTGTTCTCGATACTACTACAGCTCGCCTTCCAGTTCAAGGGTTCTAATGAACTCTAGTATTTGGAACGGCTTCAACGAGGTTATATCCACACTTTTACAAGTTTCTTGTCCGAAGCATTTATTGTGTTGGCTTGCAATGGCGAGGCATTCCAGAACTAGGTGATCCGAAGTTTCATCCTCCTCCCCACAGAAACTACACTCGTCAGTTTCTGCTAGACCTATTCTCATCAGGTGCTTCCTAAGGCGGCAGTGTCCTGTAAGAAAGCTCGTGAGGAGATGTAGCTTACTTTTACTGAGGTCCAAATGTTTTTTGGATCTAGCAGTGTCAAAGTTCCGCAGGAACTTTTTGGAATGTTCAAACCCAGGAAGGTATCGCCAGAGTGCTTCTCTTTCGGTTTCCTCCTTCTTCCGAAACTCTTTCTTATAGGAGCATTTTCATACACGACAGAAAGGCTTCGGGCCAATAAAGGGCCTTTGTGCTTAATTTCCTGTGATTCCCTAGTGGCCAGGAACCCAGACTAAGGAGACCCTGTTATTTTTGCCTAATTTATCAAATTTTCTTCGGCACTCCCATGCCAACTTTGAGTCAATGACATGGGAATTCAATGCTTTGATAGCTGCTTGACTATCAGAATGGATCGATATGTCACATTTCTGATAGTTTTTTTTTAGAGGTTCATTTCCACACATCTTTCAATCGCAAGTATTTCTGCCCGAAAGACGCTCGGGAAGGAGCCTAACGATAATGAGTATCTAGTACCAGGCCCAAATATTCCAGCGCCTGCTCCAGTGGTGGTTTTTTAACCATCCGTTCACCATCTAATGGTGTTTTCTTTGAGAGTTTGGGTGGTGTATTGCCTTTCCCAGTCTCTCCTCGTATTGAGCATCGTAGTGAAATTCTTTTCGATGCTTACTTTCTTGAACATTTCATTACTGGGAAGATTCGCTTATGAGATGTATTTTGTTAGAGTTGGACACGTTCTCATAGCTCCAGTGATGCACACACAGGCAAGCCTTTGAACTTTGTCGAGAGCCTTTCTCGTGCTGTACTGACTTGCTTTTGTATGCCAAACTATTGCCCCATACCTAATTGCTCGCCTCACAATCATGGCGTACATCCATCGCAGTATTTTTGGTTTACCTCCCCACCTCTTACCAGCTATATTTCTGCATGCCATAAAAGCTCTTATTGTTTTACTAGCAATTATTTCAACATGCTTATTCCACAGAAGCTTACTGTCTAGGGTTATCCCTAGATGTTTAACTTATGATTTCCATTCTATGATTTCTCCATTTGAGGATATGGGTTTCATGGCTGGAAGTGTTTTTTCCGGGTAAATGGAATTACTATGGGTTTGGTTGGGTTAATGTTTAGCCCCACTGACAAGCACCATTGCTCAATGATTCTGAGGCCCTTTTGTAATAAATCACTTAAGGTGCTCTCGAACTTGCCTCTGACTATTAGAACTATGTCATCAGCATAGCTAATACATTCGAAGCCAAGCTCCGTTAGCCTCTAGAGCAACTCATCTACTACGAGGCTCCATAGAAGGGGAGATATCACTCCCTCTTGAGTGGCTTCACCTGAGGTGGTTTGATTCCCCACCTGTGTCTCAGCTATCCTCGTCCTCAACAACTCATACATCCATTTTACAATGGTTTCATTTACTTCTCGCCTTTTTAGTGCTTCTTTGACAGACACATGAGTTGTGTTGTCAAAGGCTCCAGATATGTCCAGGAAGGAGCACATTGCGATTCCTTTGTTATTCAGAGTTCTCTGGATGACTTCAGTCAGCTGATACAGAGCTGTCTCAGTTGTTCAACCCGCTTTGTAAGCATGCTGACATTCATGAAGTGGTGTATTCTCCAGATTCTCTGTTCTCATGTAGTTATCCACTACTTTCTCCATCGTTTTAGTAGGAACGATATTAGACAGATGGGTCTAAAATATCGGGTATCAGTCCCATCTTTTTTCCCTATTTTTGGTGTGAAGGTTGAAGGTGTTACTACCAGCGCTATATTTGCCTAGTAAGTATAGTTCACGTAAGAGATATAATGCGAAATTTAAAGTTTCGGCTTATCCTTTGATTTGAATACTGTCATAGTCCATTCAATGTTATAATTTAAAATGTTTATTAGACGATATGTTCATTTAATATTATAACTTCAACTAACAATCGTGAAAATGTATTTAATAATTTTATAATAATAATAATAATAATAATAATAATAATAATAATCGTCTTTATTAATATACATCAACAAAATTATAATATAAGAGATGCAAGGCGAAGTTCAACCTTTACTGCGTAAAAAACGCTGTAAAACTTGCTCTTCCACTTAACCTTGTATACCTACTACACATACATAATATATACCGCAACACAAGTTGTATTATATTACATTAGTACTTTGATGCGTAAGGCCATCAATTCCTCCCACAATTCTGAACCCAATTAATTCTGATGATCAAACAAGTATTTCCGAATAGACTCTTTGAATTTTTTAAAATGCTGATATTTGGATTCCATCCCGTTATAAACAAAGCCAATTTGATATCTAAAAGACCGTCTAGAAATTACCAATTTAAAGGGAGGTATAGTAATTACCCCTTTATTTCGAATATTAATGTTATGAACGTCCGTGCTGAAGGAGATTTTTCTATATAAGTATGATGGTTTCTTTGTCATAATTAGTTTATTATAAAGACACGCAGAATGTAACATTCGTCTATTATCCATATTCAGCCACTGTATCACTTTAAACTTGTTAGAAATAGTACGTCGTTTACGTATGCCAAATATTAACCGAATGCATCAGATTTGCATTTTTTGAATTTTCTTTTTATATTGCACACTTAAGTGTAGACCATATAGAATGTCAGCATAATTAAATAATGATAAAGCTAATGAGTCACACAATGTCTTTTTTACTTCAAACGGTAAAAAATGTCGGACACCATAAATCGTTTTTAATGCTATGTATGCTTTCTGGAGGTTACTATTAATGTGCTTTTCAAATTTTAGATCGTCGTCAATTATTACTCCCAAGTTTTTAGCTTCCTTGACCATTATTTAATTCTAATTATTTATTTTCACATTAATATCATCGCGAACTTTCTGACGATAAGATTTAGACCCAAATAAAAGGATTCTTGACTTATTAGAGTTAATATTGAGTGAATGGTCTTCAGCCGCAGCCACAAAGGCGTCTAAGTCATGATTAATTACAGTACAAGCATCTACCACTGAATCAGGCGGAAAAGTTGCGTATCGTCAGCATATTAATGTTTAGTGCAATTATGAATATAGGTCGATAATTGAGATGTGTAAATTGTGAATAGAGTGGGATGCAATATTGACTCCTGTGGTACTCCTGACAGAACTGGCAGCAACTGTGAAATTGACCCGTCAAGAGAGACACTCTGTTCTCTATCTCTTAAGTAATTATTCACTAATAAACGAGGACTTCCTGAAAAACCTACATAGTGTAAAATATTATCAAGCAAACTATAATCAATAGTATCAAATGCTCTGCTAAAATCCAGAAGGACAAGCACAGTACATTTACCATCATCAATAACTTTGACAATATCATCAACAATGTGAAGAAGAGCCGTTGTATAGCTGTGTCCCTTTCTGAAGCCAGATTGAATCGTCGGTAACAATGAGAATTTTTCCAAATGTTCCTTAATTTGTGTTTCCATAGCTCTCTCGATTACTTTAGACAGAGTCGGTAATATACTTAGTGGTCGAAAATCTTTAAATTCTTTAGGATTGTTAACTTTAGGTAGCACCCGCACAACGGCCCTCTTCCAAACTGAAGGAAAAACACTTTCAATAAGACAGAAGTTTACAATATGTGTGATGTAGGGTACTACATGTGGACATCAGTTTTATCATATTAATAGTTAGTTGGTCCGAACCTACCGCATTCGTTCCAATTCCGCAAATAGTTTAGTATACAAAAAAGCCATTAACTTCTGTCAAGCGAAAATCCGAGGCAACTAATCTACTATTTCTATAAAAATTCAGTATCTCACTGCATTAGATCTAGGAACAGAATCAATAAAATATCGATTTATATTATTAGCATTTTTTAAATTATCCGGTAGTTCTGCTTTCTTATCCGTTAAAACCTTATGTGTTCTTAATGTTTTCCACATTTCTTTTTTATTACATTTATTAATATAATGTGCAAAGTACGCCTTTTTTCACGAATAACTGCCTTATTAACGTAATTACGTAATTCTCTGTATGACGTAAGATGGATATTTGATTTAGTTCTTCTAAATTTCTCCAGAGCACTATCCCTCATCCGCATCATTTGTTTTACGGAATATGTTAACCATGGAGCTTTGGGTTTGGTCATTCTGGCTGTAACTATAGGAGCATGTTTATCGAATAGTTGGTGTATACAGTTAGTAAAATATGAAACCTTTTCATCGATAGTTTCCTGATCATAGATTCTGAAAAATGATGTATTAAATAAATCGGCTTGAAATAGCTCATCATCGAAATTATTGAAGTTTCTATATGTATGCATTTTTGGATTTTCCCTATTATCTTGTACCTGTACCTTACAGTAAACGATAGCATGATCTGAAATATTATGCTGTATAACGCCCATATCAACTACAGCCTCCTCCCGAATTATTAAATAGTCTAGAAGAGTGGCTGAATTAGCTGTAACTCGAGTTGGAACATCTATTAATTGAGATAAATTTAACGATTCAATTAAAAAGTAGAACCTATTTACAATATTGAATTACATCCCCTTCGAAGAACGTGGATGTCAATCGACCCTTTTGTCGATACGGACATCTGTGGTGATTCGCAACCGATAGGAAAAGGGCATAGTGACCGGTATCGACCTTCTTGGGTCTCTTCAAGAGTACCGTAATGTCTTCTAGTTCAGAGTCTCTAATCTGAACTGAAGATTCCGTACTCCGACAACCTTTATTTGGCTCGTGTGGTTACCCACTTGCGAGAAGTAGTCAACTGGCGCCATCTTCACTTTCAGTTGAGAACCACCACCTCAGATAATTATTCAACCGTATAAGTCGTATGAAAAAAATGAATAAAAATTTCATAAAATATGTGGTGTGTCTATATGAAAAATGAATTTCGATTTTCTACTGCACCTACGTTTTAGTCGGGATTTCAATAATTTCGACATATTAGCCTGACCGTTCTTCGAAGAGAAAAACAACTACTTTTCAGGCTAACTCTGGAAAACTCGTGTTAGTCTTCAATCTCCCGCGCCTAATCACCCTCCCCTCCCCCTAAACATCGGCATCGCTGGTCGCACTGTAAGCTGAAAAAAACCTATCGACCAACAAAGAGAATATATGAGAATCATGCCCGTCACCACAAATATGTCTCTATTTAATGAAATTAACTGTCTCGACCCTTACTTCGTGGAATCTGCTCATATAAGTGTTTTAAATGAAACTCACGGTTTCTAGTTAATTCCACAATATAATAAAAGTTATTGAAAATTCTAAAAAATTGACAATTTTTTAGAATTTTCAATAACATTTTATTATATTGTGGAATTAACTAGAAACCGTGAGTTTCATTTAAAACACTAATGTCTCTATTTACTGGTACAGACAAGAAAACGTTATTTTATTTCTATGTCACCTTAGAAAGTGTCGGTTACGTTAAGTTGTTTTTTAAATTTTTTGTTGTAATCAAAATTAAGGATGTTTGAACAAATAATACTAAGATTTTGTATGTCTGAACGTTTGTTCATGGCCAAAGGTTCATTATTAATGTATAACATATCTAAGATATTTCTTTTAAACGCATCAACGTTCGCAAAAAGAGATAATAATATTCCGGGAGGCAGCTACACTTTTGATGTCATTATTCCTACAAAGCAAATACTTTCTCATTTTGAAGTTTTGATATGGCAAGTAAACGGAACGGCAGTCTACCGCGTCAATATGGGGGCAAACATTAATAACAATTTTTGAAACCTGTAAATAAATAATATGTAAATGCCTTATTCCTACAAGTATAAAACTTTGTGGTCAAGGATACCTAAAAATGCAGTATAATAATGATAGTCTATCGCATCGGAGGGGAGGCCATCATAGGACTACCACCCACACAAGGTATTCACTTATTTCTACAAGGCTGAACATTTTTTCTCATATACTTTAGTTTATAAGAGAACTAAAAAAATTTGTTTACCGATCATATAATGGTACAAAGCCTTGATAGAGGCAATGGAATGCACAATCTCCCGAGAGCAGCGGCCGCCGCGTCGATCCGCTATAATTCGATCTGAATTATTGCATACCGGGTTCAAATTAATATCTACAAACCTAATTTTTTCATCTACACGTATTTTACGAATATTATTGTCAACTAAACGTACTATACCTTCGATACAATGTGGCTAAAGTTTCGCTAAACGTGGCTAAAGTTTTTACGCGTAACTTGCAAAAATCGTAACGAGCAATAAAATTCCTAATTTAAATGTTAATTATATTTTTTGGAGCTTACACCATTATAAAACGTACGATATAGTAATAACGGAAAAGGGTTTGCGAGCGAGTTTTTTGCTAGTATGATATTACTATAATGAAAGTGGAATATACATTTTTTTTAAATAACTGAAATTTTTTTCTTTTAAACGCTGAATAATTAAATTTATTACAATTAAATTACTATTATGAAAAGATTTTTTTTATTGTAACAATATAGTATTTTATAAAACAGATATATTATATACAATATTTTTGTTATTGTTCATCGCCACTGGCATTTCCTTCCTCATCGGCTTCCAAATCGTAATCGCTATCTTCATCAATATCATTATTCATCCAATCGATTTTTGGAGATGTTCATAACAGCTGTTATTTGCAAATATTTCTACGGATTCGTCAAGCGTTTCTATATCTGCAAATCACAACATATCATTAAACATTATTATATAATGCTAACATAAGTTCGATGAACTTAAACTGCAAAATGTATATACCTGAATCTTTATCGTTTTGTTGACTAAACGTCACATCATCGATTGACTGAGGCAATTGGTCGTCACTAAACCAATTAAAATCATACTTTGCATTCTCATCGACTTTCCAGCCACAGTCGAAAGGGGATAATGTTGAAGGCTCTTTTATGTGAGCATTGCTCCAAATTTTTGAAATATGTGCTGTTCGGAGTAGGTGTTCTCGGAGCTCAGATTGACAAGGTGGCAAAGCAGATGCATCAAAACTCTTCACGTTTTGTCGAAATATTTTGTCATTGGTACTTTTGTAAGCTTTCAAAAACATCGATGATCGACATCCAATAATTCCATTCATTTATTTATAACCGTAAATTCGGCATACAAATTCTTCTACTGTTTCGAATACTGCATTGTCACAATCAGGATATTTGCTTAAATTTGTCAATGCATCTACATATTTTTCAGAGTTCCCTATCATATGAAATATACGTTTTTTCCCTTTTCGGAAAAAAGCTGGATTGAAATCACAGCCTGTTGCATACACGAAATGCAGGTAGGGAATCGCACGAATTGGCTCCTAATGATTTGTACAATTAGCTTAAATTAAGTTTTCGTTGCGATTTTCCAACGCCTATTTCCATCACATGACATTCTTTATAGTTAACATACACTATTTTATTGCCTAAAAATGGAGCAATTTCTTTGCGTCTCCAACTGTCTAAAAGATACTCAACTAAGTGATCTTTAAAAGTAATATTTTTAAATTCGGCTGAAAAATCAGATGGGCGCATTGATGTTCCTCGAATTACAATTTTACGACTCCTGCTGATTCCTCTCAAACCGTGCTCTTTATCCATTATTGACGGAGATTTATAGAAGTCAAATACTATAATAACGAACTGTGCGTCATTTCTCAAAATTATTTGCAGTAATTTAACAGATATGTTTTCATATGTAGCTGGTATTTCTTTCATTAAATGTATAAAGAAAAATCCATCGTAAATTTATACGCTTTTAGTGTTGAGTTGCTATCGATTTCATGTTCTAGTAATTTAAGTAAAGCACTTTTTTCAGTTTAGCAAATACTTCCATCAAGATAACATAAAGAAAATGGAATAGGCTTCAATGGATAACATAAAACTTCTTCAATATCTAATTGTTTATCTAGAGCAACAAGTACAAGTTGGCCAAATAAGTCTCGCTGCAAACGCACTTCAACTAATTTTCCAGAAACTTTTACTTTTTTCTTGCTCTGTAACACTGTAAAATTATTAATTTTATTCATTTTCAGACTTCGATCAAATCTATCTTTATCTTCGGCACATTCGTAAATAAATGTATTCCTCAGTTCTCCTTTTTTTTCAACACTGAGCAAAAAATTAGCAACGTGATCGTCTGCTGCTTGGCCATTAGATATATTGAAGAGTAAATCTTTACCAGGAGTGCTATCAAAAGGATTTATACTTTCTTTAATGAGCTGTATCAATTTTTTAAGCTGCACAGAATTCTTTTTTATCCTATTTTGATATAAATCTGCGGTCACATCTTGTTTCGTTCTTAAACCAGTTTCTTCCATAACATGACTAATTATTTTTGTCCGAATACTGTGACCCTTACACCAACGTTGTCGAGCTAATTCTGAATTAGTGCAGTATGAAATACCTATAAATTTGTAAATAATTAGACGAAATGACATAATTTTATGTATGTTTAAGCCACGTCTAGCGAAACTAGCCACATTGTATCGAAGGTAGAACACGTTTAGTTGTGAATAATAATCGTAAAATATGTAGAGATAAAAAAGCAGGTTTGTAGAAATTAATTTAATCCCGGTATGCAATAATTCAGAGCGAATTATTTCGGATCAGCGCGGCGGCTGCTGCTCTCGGGAGATTGTGCATTCCATTGCGTCAATCAAGGCTTTGTACCATCATATGACCGGTAGACTATTTTTTTAGTTCTCTTATAAACTAAAGTATATGAGAAAAAATGTTCATCCTTGTAGAAATAAGTGAAAAAAGTTTATTTCTGAACACCTTGCGTGGGTGGTAGACCTATGATGGCCTCCCCTCCGACGCGGCAGACTATCATTATACTGCATTTTTAGGTATCCTTGACCAGTCTACAAAGTTTTATACTTGTAGGAATAAGGCATTCACATATTAATTATTCACAGGTTTCAAAAATTATTATTATTGTTTGCCCCCATATTGGCACGGCAGACTGCCGTTCCGTTTACTTGCCATATCAAAACTTCAAAATGAGAAAAAATTAGCTTTGTAGGAATTGGTGCAAAATTTCGGTCGCTGCCTCCCGGACTATAAAGTTAGTGTTTTAAATGAAACTTGCTGTTTCTAGTTAACTACACAGTTATATATATACTTTTCAATAAACTGTGGAGTTAACTAGAAACAGTAAGTTTCATTTAAAACACTAATATGAGTAGATTCCACAAAGTAAGGGTTGGAACAGTTAATTTCAGATAATAATGTCCTATGACATAGACCCCTGATATTCTGTTGTGTCTAAAAGAGGCGGATTACAAGGTTGTATGTTTTAGCGTACAACTTTATTGTCCGCAAAATTAATAATACCCATTAAATAGGGTTCTATGTATAACCATACACCTTTGGAACTCCAAACAAGAAATGAATATGCCATACACCCTTGTATTTCTCCTATTTGTGTTCGTTGTAACACTAATAAGTATATCAAACCAGGTTCTATGTGTAACGACATAAGCCAATATTTTTAAATTTGTAACATACACCCTTGTAATATTGGGCCAGTGAATAGTAAATTAGTATTTTATCAATTTTCTCTAAATCTACGATTCTCTTCAATATTCTTACCTGTATATTATTACTTTTCCGCCCAACCTATCTAATATGCGAGAAAAATATTGGTATACCCTAAAAAAAGTTGGAATTTTGAAAAAAAATGGGAGTTATTTTTACGTTTTCCATCAACAACAACACGAAAAAACGGTTTTTAGAACAAAAATCCTGTGTGTATGTCGTCGTTGTCGTCGGCCACTTTTCTTTACATGTCTTGTTAGCACGATACAACCTCCGGAGTGCAATAAGTCACCAATTTTATGATGGAATATTTTTAAGGGCATGTCACAGATGAACCCTATTGATTTTCAGCTCACCGGAGCCAGTACAACGGGTGCTATGGTATTTAAAGTACGACATTTTGACATTTTTTGAGAAATTTCTGTTTGTTAGCACGATACAGCCTCCGCAGTTCAATAAGTCACCAATTTTATGATTGAATATTATTCAGGACATCTCACTGATCAACCCTATTGATTTTCAGCTCACCAGAGCGAATATAACAGGTGCTACAGTACTTTAAGTACGATATTTTTGTCATTTTTGGAGAAGTTTCAGTTTGTTAGCACGATACAGCGTCCGGAGTATATATAAGTGGCCAATTTTATGATTGGATATTATTCAGAGCGTCTCAAAGATGAACCGTATTGATATTCAGCTCATTAAAGCCAGTACAACGGGTGATATGGTACTTGAAGTACCAAATTTTTGTCATTTTTGGAGAATTTTCAGTTTGTTAGCACGATACAGCCTCAAGAGAGTAAACTATTGACAACTTTTATGATTGAATATTGCTCAAGGTGTCTCACATATGTACCCTATTGATTTTCAGTAGAATAGAGCGAGTACAGCGGGTCCGATAAATCAAGATATACTAAATTTTTGGTTCATTTTGGAGAAATTTCGGTTTTTTAGCACGATATATCCCCCGAAGTGTATACAAGTAACAATTTCATGATAGAATATTGCTCAGGGCCACAGATGCGGAAAAGTTTGTTTTTATCTTTAAAACCGTTTATTTTTAAAATAACATGGTCCAATTCCAGTCTTGCGTCTTCTAATACGTTTGTCGGGAATGGTAAATAATTCTAATTAATACTCAAAATATATATTTGTTTATATTGTTACTCGAATTATCAAAAAATTGCTTAGTCTGTCTACACATCCTGAATTAAAAAAAATCAACGTATTATATAACGTTAGACAAACACGAAGATAATGAAATATTTTTCTATCTGCTCAACAACTGTTATTAGTTAATGGCAGGATTGTTCACTTTAGTATTTATAATGATCCGTTTCCAAAACGTTGTGTTGTATCTGTTCACTACAGTTTTTATATATAATACAGTGTCGACGTTTGATTTAAATGAAGGTAAGTGCAATAATTGATAAGAACTTGATTATTATTTGGATCAAGTAACACGTGCCACGTGTTGATTTGTTTAGTCTTTGTTTGATACTACACGTAAAAATAAATACTCAACAATCATACTTGCGATAATTTTGTATTGTATATTCGTGAATTGATATTGTGTATATGTAAAATGTAGGCTACTTTTTTAGGTTATCATTAACGATCACCTTGTCCTTTTATGTATTTTCAAACTAAGCATAGGCGTAGAGGTATGGAATTTTTTCATTTAATAATACGCAACGATCGCGTGGGTCATTAGTGTCATTAATGTTTACAAAAAAATTCCGTTATATGAATAATATCTACATGAGTCTCAGAACATCTATCAATTTTGATAAACTTTTTTAAATTATGCACATTAATGCGGGTATCCATTTGTTGCAAAATCACGTATCATATCAACGTATCGCATCAGTGGATACAGGAAACCGTTGCATAGTGACGTATCTAATATAGTAAAAAGAAACGCAACGGATTTGATCATTTAATTGTCGTTTTTTCGACGACACATCAAAGAGTCGATACGATACGAGACAGTCACAATGTGGACGGGACATTGTTGACA
The DNA here is from genome assembly GCA_963921935.1 of Galeruca laticollis. NCBI lineage: Eukaryota > Metazoa > Arthropoda > Insecta > Coleoptera > Chrysomelidae > Galeruca > Galeruca laticollis. The sequence goes on from OY998177.1 coordinate 58,275,506, forward strand.
CAAAAAGTCGTTGCATATTCTGAATGTGGTATTTTAATACTGACACAATAGCCCCGCACACCTCTGGAACAATCATACTCATGGTTTGCTTTCCCCATTTTAAATAGGTACTGATAGCTGAAATAGCAATCGACAGTGGCCGAAAAGCGTAAAGATAGAGCCAAACGTTTTTAGCAGAAATTGTTTTCCGAAATGTAGTATATTGTTTAGCAATTATTGGCTGAATCGATTACTACTGAAATTAAAAATCAGTCGGATGCATTCCGCGTTAGTTTTCGTATTTTTTTTCTTTTGCTGTAGAGAATAGTAAATAAACATGTACGCGGCTGCTTCTTGCTAAGGTGCATCAATTGATGAGATGCGGAAAGAGCTATTATTGCTACAAAATAAAATAATCAACGTCTAGTTAAATTAACCGTATCACTTCCGTTCGCAGATTTAATACACAGATAAGCAGTTAACGATAGAGTACAGCTAGCACAGGCAGCGGGCCGAGATTTGAATTAAGTATGAACTTGGTAAATAAAAACTAGGTCTGTGACGCGGTACCTGTCAATTCCAAAATGGAAGAAAATTCAGAGATGGGGGAAGAATATTGGGAAAACTAGAAGAAATAGAAAGTAGATAGCATTCAGAGCGAAATGACGGAAATAAAAAGAGAATACAACCGCATAAGACCGGAGACCCAAGAATTGAAAGAGGCTTTAGGCAGGCATGAAGAGAAAATAGAAAAATTAGAGCGTGAAGCGAGGAGCAAAAACCATATAATACAGGGAGTAAGAGAAACGCGAGATGAGCTGCAACTAGGGAGTGTCTTACAAAATGTAATGGAGAAGCAGGAGCTGGAGCTTGAAAGCGAGTTATAGAGGCTAGAAGAATAGGGAAACAAAATCTTAAACCTAGTAAACCAATACCAATTTTGCTGGTACTGAAGTGATACGAGAAGAAAGCAGAAATATAAAAAAAACAAATTAAAAAATACAACAATATACATAAACGAAGACTTTACTAGAGGAGTACTAATACAAAGGAAAGAACTCAGATCATATATGAAACAAGCAAGGAGTGAAGGACATCAAGCGAATCTAAATTATAACAGACTGTGGATAAACGGAATGGCTTATACATTAAATGAATTAAAACAAAACATGCAAGGAAAGGATACAGTTAGACCATCAAGTTCCAAACCCAAAGAAAGAACATTCAGCAGTAGATCAATGGCCGAAGAAGAAGAGGATATTGATAAAGAGAGAACTACAAAAATGTTTTAAAATCTTACGGATGTAAAAAAAGGAAAAAACTAGCAGCAAAAGTAGCTCAAGAGGATCGAAGCATTGTAAAAATGACTACGGCAAATAACAAGGAAAAAAAGTAACTAAAACTATAGCAAAAACCAAAAACAACGTTAGGAAAATATCAAAGAGGGTAAAGCGGGTGAAACAAAAAGTAAACGCATTGAACATTGTAACATGGAATATCCAAACTATGCTAATTTCGGAAAATACACAACATAGCGCAAGAAATGAAGAATTATGATTTAGACATTCTGGCGTCACAAGAAATCAGATGGAAAAACAAGGGAAAATAGAAAACAAAAACATTACGATGTATTACTCAGGGGAGGAAAAACAAGGAAGGAATGGAACAGCAATAATGGTCAATAAAAAAATACGAAACAAAGTATTGAGTTTAAGCCAATCGACGGTAAGATTTCATATTTGAAACTTGAGAATAAACAAGCAATATAAATGTATTTAATGCCTACGCCTCAACGGAAGAAGCAAGCGAAGAAGAGAAAATAAAGTTTTATAAGAAGATAAGCGATGCCTGTGAAGATATCTCTAGAAATTACATTTTGATAATAATAGGAGACTTTAATGCCCAGATAGGAAAAGAAGAAAATAATCGAAAAATACCTGGAATAGAAACAATACACGAGATCACATACGATAACGGCAAAAGGCTGAGCAACCTAGATGCGGAGACAAATACGTTCATAATTAGTACAAAATTTAAGCATAAAAAGGAGCACAAGACAACGTGGTTATTCCCAGGAAAGAAAAGCGGCAACCAAATCGATCATGTTTTGATATCAAAGAAATGGATGAAAATGGTTGAAGACACAAGGTCATATCGAGGAGCAAATGCAGATACAGACCACATTTTACTAATAGCGAAGATGAACATAAAAATATCAAGATATAAACCTTTCAAACACAACAAAAGAAAGTGGAACTTAAAAAAGCTGGAAACAAATGGAAAGAATAGAAAAGAACAATAGGGATAATAGAAAACTCCTCGAATATGTGAGAAAGCTATACAGTAGTAGAAACGCAATTGAGACGAAAATTATAAGGAAGCAGTAACGGAGGCAGAAATCGGTAAACGACAGTACAGACCCTCTTTCGAGGAATTTATAGATGTTCTGAAACAACTCAAACCAAACAAGACGGCAGGTCCAGATGATATAAATAACGAACTAATCCAACATGGAGGAGAAGCCAACAAATATATGACCTGATAATATATGGGCAGAAGAACGCGTGCCAAACGAGTGGAGTATTAGACATATAGTTCCTATCTTCAAAAAAAGAGACTCAACCATATGCAAAAATTACAGGAGTATAATGCTGCTTAACTCTACATACAAGATATTGACCAATCTAATAAAAATAGAACTAAATAAATAGGCTGAACCCATATTAGGTGAATACCAACAGGGATTTAGAAAAGGAAGATCTACAGTAGATGCCATACACCTACTAACACACTATCGAAAAGTGTTATGAACGTGACGTAGATCTACATGTACTATTCATTGACTTTCAGCAAGCGTTTGACTCTGTCAACAGATAGTGGCTAATATCTAATATGAGGAACATAGGAATTTCTGAAAAACTACTAAGCCTAGTGAAAATGACAACGAAGGATTCTACTGCAAAGGTGATAACCGGAGACGGGAATACAGGAGACATAAACATTGAAGTAGGTATAAGGCAAGGAAATAGTTTATCTACAACTCTTTTTAACATAACCCTAGATGGAGTAATTAAAGCAATAAACATAAAAGGAAAGATTAGTCACAGCTCCACACAAATAATAGGATATGCCGATGATTTAGCTTTAATTACTAGAGACAAAGAAACCCTAGAAAATACATTCAAGAACTTAATCAAAGAGGCAGCAAAGAGAGGGCTGGTAGTTTACCAAGAGAAGACGAAATATATGCAAATTTCGAGGAAGACAGACAACACAGCTACTATAAATACGGGAGGTTACACTTTTCAAAGAGTAAGTCAATTCAGATACCTGAGAATAGTAATTGATGAGAAGAACAACATAAGTGCGGAGATAAACGCAAGAATTATAGCAGGGAACAAAGTGTATTGGAAGTATCAGAAAGTACTAAGGGACAAATGGAACAGTGAAAAAACCAAAATTAAAATTTATAAAGCCGCAATACGACCAGTAATAACGTATGCCACTGAAAATATGAGCCTAACTGATAAAGACGAAGAAAATCTCAGAGACCTAGAGAGGAAAATCATACGGAAGATAATAGGACCAGAACATATCCCGAATGAAGGGTACAGAAGGATATATAACTACGAAATAAGTCAGTACATGAATGGTAAAGATATAGTCAGACATATAAGCGCAGCGGCTAAGATGGTACGGGCATCTTCGAAGAAGGAATAAGGACGATCCAATAAGGAAAATCACTGATTGGAAGCCTGCCAACCCCAGGCCCAGGGGACGTCCAAAACTTAGATGGGAAGATCAGGTGACTGATGACCTAAAGAAAATGGGAGTCAGTGACTGGGGAAGAACAATAAAGGACAGAAAGGAACGGAAGAAAATTACAAAGATGGCGAACTTACACCGCATGCTGTAGCAAGCAGAAGATAACGCACGGATTGATCAAAAGAGCTCAAAAAGAACGGTCTATACTCCGACACAGGAGCATATATATATATATATATATATATATATATATATATATATATAAATTCACTTATGTTCTTCAACCTTCCGATAATATATTTTAACTAATATATTTGTTTCATTCCACAACCTTTGAACCCAAGAAGATATAATTCTAAATATATATATATATATATATATATATATATATATATAGCAGATAAATAATTAAATACTCCACGCGTTATTCTTTCATCTATATATATATATATATATATATATATATATATATATATATATATATATATATATATATATATATAACATGGGAGGAGCCCACCTTGTATGTTAACTAAATATATATATATATATATATATATATATATATATATATATATATATATATATATATATTAGCAGCTGTTTATTTCACAATTCAGAAATATTTATGAGGATGCAGCAATTGGCTGGTAAATTAAACTCTCATTTTAATTTAGTGAAAGCTTTCGTAATAGTTTTATTACTTCGTCAGTCACGCTAAAATACAATGTATAACTAAACATGAAAAATCAAAAAGTCGCTACTTACATTAAACGAGTAAAAAATATAAATTTAAAATCCAGAAAAAACAGTGTAAATATATTGATATATGCTTGAGACTATTCAAAATTATTGTCAATATGAAGTTGACAAATGAATGATATAACAGAAATGTTCGTAAGAAAATTATTGTAAAAGGTTGAACTAAGATATTGATGAAAAATTATTATTAGATCTGTGATTCTTTTTATTTAATTTTGTTTCAATATCCAGAATATTAGAGTAAATAATGTTTAAATTTTGAAAATCAATTTTTTTGTTCAAATATTTCTGAATTATATATATATATATATATATATATATATATATATAAAATAACTTTTTACACACGGAAAAAGGTTTTTTGAAAAATTATTTATTTAACAAAAGTTACAAGTTTCAAGATTCGAAGTAAATTCTAGACTGACTATGAAACTAAACAATTCAAAAAGGTAAAAAATACAATGTAAGTAAAAGTAAGGTTCAACAATTTATAAAACAACAGGTTATTACACGATATACTGAATAAGCAATTTATTTAATATGTACTAAGTAATTTAAGGTATATAACATATATATATATATATATATATATATATATATATATATATATATATATATATATATATCAATACAGATCCTCTATTTGAAATTTAAAGAATAAGTAAAACATAAGGAAAATTATTTAATTATGGCTGCCCTACTTTCGATACACACTGTAATATATGTAAATTATTAAATTTTGAAAGATTCAGTAGAAATATCAAACATGACATTTCATAATTTCGATGACATTTGACTAGAATATATCTAATGATAGATAGAACATAATAGGATTTGGAGAAGATATTTGAAATTGCAAAATACAGAGGCCTCTGCTAGCAACATTAAAAATGTAATGTAAATGAAACTATTATCCTATACTCAATATTTCGCCACCGTTTGGTAGCTTCATCAGGAGATACTACAAAATGTATATATATATATATATATATATATATATATATATATATATATATATATATATATTGTTGTGTATTATAAATAATACCTCTACGTTGGGAGCTATTTTATTATATATTTTTAATTAATTTTATTATATGTTTATTAATAATGATTGTATGGGCGCCAGAATTGGTTCGCTTTCTGCGAATTCCCAATTCAAAGATACTACACAAATTAGAAAATATTATAAATTTGTTTAACTTTTAACACTGTATCTCAGGGATGAGATTCGGCACTTGGCGATTATCAGCAACAGGAAACTGTAGGTAAGATATCAAAGAAACGCAAGACTAACATAGACAAATGATTTTAATTGAACATATTTATGTAAATAACGAAATTATTGTGAGTTAAAAGTTTATAATTCATATCAAACTCAATAGAAAATTATTGACGAAATCATCGCACAGAAACGTTTTTAATAAATTATTAATATTATTGAATTCCAACGTATCAAGTAAGTTTCGCTTGATTACTTATTTTACTAAAAGTTCTGAATGCATTCACAACGACTCAACCTCTACTCTCGCTATTGTTAACCTTGGCGTCGTGTGTTGTGGTACTCTGTGATGATTATTATTTAGTTTACAAAATGAAAGAAAGCAAAGTGTTTGGGATGTATCATGATAATTTAATGTAAGAATTTGGTGAGTATTAATTTTTTTTAATATGTGTCTAGTGTTCTGTGTCCGATATTTAGTAGAGATTGAATATCTAATACTAATATTTTTACTAATTAATAGATACCAAACAAAATAACCTAACATATAAATATATCAAAAATGTTTTATAGGAGAAATACACTATATACATGAGTAATAGAGTTTATGGTTGGTTCTTCTTGACCCTGAATGTGGTGCATCGGAGAAAAAACGATCGCCTATGATCGAATAAGCGAAATTCAGATGTGGAAAATGATGTGATGTGAATTATTTCATCAGTAGAAATATCTTATCCACAACAAGATATGTGAAAAGTTATCGAAGATTATATTAATAAAGGTAATTGTTCATCTTACCATATCTAGATGCTATCACCATTTTTACACTTATTTATTTATATACGAGTGATAAATTTTTGTTAGTTTATTGTTCAAAACTTCACTAAACACTTTGGTTAACTTTTTACTTAATATATTTTAAATTATTATAGTTTTTTATAAAAATTTGGAGGAAATAAATTCAACACGTCCTCCATTTATCAAATTTACACCGCGTCTCTCAAGCTCAAAATCAACAACCTTCCAATGTTTTTTACTTTTGTTTTTCATCGTTCATTTGTTGATAAATAAACATCGTTGTTATTGAATCAAAATATCTGTTTCTGCGTTATAGTAGACAAATTCACTTTGTTTTTATGCACTTCCACTGTCACTCCGAAATACTCTATTCGAACTAATAACAGAACGTTATTTCGCGTTGATATTTGACCTTGAAGTTTTATACAAATAATTGAATAGTTTATGCAATATACAGGGTTTCTGAAAGTGTCTACAAAATATTAAATTATAATAATTGAATTTTATTTCAAAATTCATGTGATACCATATACAGTGATGATCATAGTTATGTATAAAATTTATGTTTGACGTAATTTACTTGTTACTATTGTTTTTTCAATATCTTGAATTATACTTTTAAAGAAAAATAGTTACAAAATTAAATAGCAATCTTCTATATAGTTTTATCAATTGTATTCTATTTGTAAATATTTCTTGTCATATTTAAGCTATGTTTTTTATGAATTATTTCCTTTTATCGAATATTCACTACTGCGATTACTTAGATTCACATTTCTGAGTGATGTTAATGATTCAACATAACCTAGTAGATATATTTCACTTTAATATATATATATATATATATATATATATATATTGAACTCATCACAACATCTATAGGAGTTTGAAGGTGTTGGTGTGTGAGGCTTTCAAGCGTTAATTTGGTTGTAAGTTGGCAAAACATAGGGAATTATTTGTTTTTCATCATATGAATGAAATTAAAATGAGTTATATACTGAATGTGTACCTATGATATCGTTTGTTTAATGTAAATATTGAGATGCTAAAATAATATTTACCATTGTGTTGGTGCTTCCTAAAATAATTCAACTCATACTTGTATATCAGACCATAAGAATCATCTTTAAACAATATAATAATTTGTGAATTTGTCATATACGTCATAAAAAGTATCTAAAACCTTAAAAGAATGAATAAATGTATTTAGATTATTATAATACATCATGTATAATAAGAATTAGTAGCAAAATCATTATTTTAGACGTTTGTTATTATTATGACACAGATAACTGTCAACTGATTGGAATGTCAAATTTACTTTCATAGCATGAAATGTCCGCGACCGAAATTTGACGCCGCCACAGAGTTCGATGTCAGCGACAGGAATTCGTTGTCATAGAACTATGTAATTCTGGCAAGCGTATAAAGCGATAATGAAAAATAACACAAAGAATTTTTGTAAATACAAATTTCAGGCCGTGGAAGAATTCTAATATAATTGGAAAAGGATTGCATATGTATTTCAGAGTAATCAGACCGTAGATTTGTTTCATTCAGAATGGAAAAGTTTTATACAATAAGAGGTTTTTTTTTAATAAATAAGGATAGTTTTAGAGAAGTAGCGGTTTAAATAAATAGATTAAATTATTTAGGAAATTAAAAGAACATTAAATAGTCTAATATAGTTAAAAAAGATATTAAATTAAATAAAAAAACCTCAGATATGTAAATAGTTGTAAAGAGACAACATCAGAATTAGAGTTGTCTCAATTTTTTGGTAGAATGTATAAATTGTATATCATACAATCAGATAAATAACCCATATGATAAAGCCAGTGCGTGTATAATTCGGATGAGAATTGCATCGTAAAAAGTGTATGTGGTTCCAGTTTTCTAAATTGTATATATTTAGAAAGTTTGCACTATTCTAAATACGTTTAGAATACGAACGAGTTTTCCTGATCCATTTGGTGAGTCCACTCCAGTTTTTTTTAAATTTATTTCTCGAGAAATATCTGGCCTTTTTTTAAATACAGTTGAAAATTTAGATGCATCTATATAAGAAATTTTGAAACATACCAAAATTATCGATACATATATCAGTTTTAACATCAAGTGAATAGACAATTTGAGCAGAAATTTCGTTATTTGACATTGATACACGTCAAGTGTAAATTACACAAGTTGAACGTTTGATAATAATAATTAATTAGGTTAAATTCTAGCATAGTTGTATTCTAATTTAAAGTCTTTGTACAGATTACGACTGTTGTTCTTTTATGGTATTTTTTGGGAGTAATAATTTTGTTGAATTTGCGTATCTGATAGTATAATGTATAATTTTGATTCTAACTCACGGTAGTATTCATTTAGTATCCAATCTCATTGAACTTATCATTTTACATTTATAGGATTCTCAATTTAATCAGTGACATTTGGTTGATTTTCAATGACAGTAAAATAGTAAATGTCATAAAATAATTAAAGGGCCTTTTATTATATTGAATTAACAGTTATTCGAGAGTTTGATAATAGTGAAACATTTAATTTGGAAATACGTTTTAAAAAACAAATAAATTTAAAGAATTAATTTTGAACAACTTTGATCTCACCCTGAGATAGGAGTAATAGGTCGATTGTATATAAATTCATCTTTAGATTAATATTTATTGGCGCCGGGCATATTTTTTTGACAACCACTGTCAAAATTGAAATAGAATACGTACTTAAGTTGCATATACAATAATTATCGCTGCGACAACATATTATAAGTTGTCTCCACATCGTAGGGCAATTACAAGATTATTAAATATTTGAAGGATTGGAAATATTACAATATATATATAGAGAGAGAGAGAGAGAGAATTATCGGGTATGCGGTCAGTGAAATGAAATGAAACTGTTATCCTATACTCAATGTTTCGCCACCGTTTGGTAGCTTCACAGGAGATACTACAAAATTTATTCAATAAACAATTGCACACAATAACAAATAGTGAACTTACAGATTTTTAGAGTCTGGAATTCAGTGACGTCTAGAAACTAAAAGGCTTAGGATAAGACTAATTAAAATAATTTTAAAAAACCAATCAGGTATAGGTATAAATATGTTTACAAAAAACTGACAAGAAACACACTAAAACAAATTACAGGGTGATGAGACAAATTTATTTCTAAAACGATTTTAAAAGTTGACAATAAATATTACTGAGTCCATTCATATCTGATTTTAGGTTTATCGCGTTAGAGTACCTAGCAATATGATACATCTAAAAAAACAATCGATGTTTGTATCGGTCCGCATGTTGCAGTATCTTAGTACTATTGTAGTCGAACGTATGTCCTGTTTTTAAAAAACGGGCCACAACTGCACAATTATTTTTGCCTGTACGACAATCACTCTTGTGCTGGGTAATGCGCGGCTTAAGCCATTGTGAGGTTTGACCACCGTAACATCCCTGATACTGTGAGCAATCCATTTTGTAAATAACATTTGTGTTGTATATAGTAGGTGTTGGGTCTTTTACTTTAGAAAAAAGGTTAAAATTGGTAATTCAATTATATTTAACAATCCAAATATTGGTTACATTTTTAATCAGAGGTAAAATATTAAATGAGTTAGATTAGTAATGTACGGAAGTTTATAATATTTTATGGTTTGATCACTATGTTCGTCAACTTGACCGTCATAAAAGTCGGTGTTATATATTAATTTCTTTAAAATACCTGTTGGGTAACCATTGTTCTTAAATATATCGAACAATATTTTTAAGTTTTTTGATACGAATGCTTCATCAATGATTTGCAATATTCTATTTATCATCAATATTACGGAATTATGTTTTTGGCTTTTTGGATGATTAGAGTAATAATTCAAAAATCTGCCTGACGCAGTTGGCTTTTGATACCAATCAAGAAAAACTATATGACTATCCGATCTTAAAACTTTGGTATCCAAAAAATAGAATATTGCAAATCAGTGATGAAGCATTCGTATAAAAAAACTTAAAAATCTTGTTCGATATATTTAAGAACAATGGTTACCCAACAGGTATTTTAAAGAAATGAATATATAATACCGACTTTTATGCCGGTCCAGTTGACGAACATAGTGAGCTAGCCATAAAATATTATAAACTTCCGTATATTACTAATCTAACTCATTTAATTTTACCACTGTTTCAAAATTTAACCAATATTAAGATTGTTAACCTTTTTTTTAAGTAAAAGACCCAAAATCTACTTTATACAACACAAATGTTATTTACAAAATGGATTACTCACAGTGTCAGGTATGTTACGTTGGATAAACCTCACAATGGCTTAAGCAGCGCATTACCCAGCACAAGAGTGATTGTCGTACAGGCAAAAATAATTGTGCAGTTGTGGACCATTTTAGAAAACAGGACGTACGTTCGACTACAATAGTACTAAGATACTGCAACATGCGGACCGATACAAACATCGATTGTTTTTTGAGATGTATCATATTGCTAGGAACCCTAACGCGATAAAGCTAAAATCAGACAGTAATGGACTCAGTAATATTCATTGTCAACTTTTAAAATCGTTTTAGAAATAAATTTGTCTTATCGCCCTGTAATTTGTTTTAGTCTATTTCTTGTCAGTTTTTTGTAAACATTTTTATTTCTGTACCTGATTGGTTTTTTAAAATTATTTTAATTAGTCTTGTCCTAAGCCTTTTAGTTTCGAGACGTCACTGAATTCCAGACTCTAAAAATCTGTAAGTTCACTATTTGCTATTATGTGCAATTGTTTATTGAATAAATTTTGTAGTATCTCCTGATGAAGCTACCAAACGGTGGCGAAATATTGAGTATAGGATAATAGTTTCATTTCATTTCACTGACCGCATACTCGATAAACATATTATAATATATATATATATATATATATATATATATATATATATATTATAATATGTTTTGTATTTTATTATTTCAATTTAATTAGATATGAGATAATTTTATTTTTTATTTGATTAATTTGTGTGGCTAGCTCAGTTATTAAGTAATTATATTATATTGTTCGTTCGGGAGCATGAGACTCATTCTACCCTTCGAGTTCTGGCTTTGTTTGATATACTTTTGCTTATGTAAAATAAAAAGAAACACTGTACTTTCAATGATTTAATTTTATAAAGAAATTTTTTATTTAAACATTTATAAAACAGCCTATGGAATTACTAAAACATTGTCATAAATGATACCATACATCATCCTATGCGCATGCTCAACTAAATACGAATGAATGCGAGACGGAACGAACGTTTCTTATAGGCGCTTTGAATCTGCGTGAATATTAAATACATCAAGTTCGTTTGCTTTATGATGCTGGTGATGGAGTTTGTATAAAAGAATTTATGTTTAGAAATTATATACATACAAAGGATGAAATTATTTAGAAGAAATAGGTTACAAAATTATACATACTATTGGAAATATTAAATCAATGGATTAAAATGCATTTTTCTTATATGATTCGAAATGACGTAAGTACAAACATTATTTTATTACAGAATAGGCCTTTTTTTAAATAATATTGAAATTTTGTCTATTGAATAAACTACATAAAGTCTTTTTCTTTTTTTATAGATCGGTCATATAGACGCAAGAATTATTATATACATGGAAATAGTAACTGAATTTATATTCGAGAGTTATTATTCTTATTATTGGCCAATAATATTTAAAGAAGCACTGACCTGATGTTTGGATTCTGGATCTATCCCGTCTGGAAACAGGACTACGCCTTCCGAAGTTCAAGCTGCGTAATTTTTTGAGAATTTTGGATATTCTCACGGCAAAACTGGATACATATACATGTGAGTGTTCTAAGTTTTATATTTATTAGGAATCTATAGCTTTGATCATGAAAATTTGTGATTTTACTTAAAATTTCTGGAAAAATTGTCCATCACCTCCTCGCTATTTCGACGCCAAGAACCAACTACCCACGCTTCTATTTGATCGTCAACTTTTTTATCAACAAATAATATATTGTTTCTAAGCTCACTAATTTTCAATACAGTTTTGTTTAATTTTAGTTGATCAAAATTTGTCCTGTCATTTTTACAGCAATCACATTCTTTCTGGAGCTGTCAAATTATATTCACAATTGCAACACTTTATGAAGTTTTTGAAAACATATATGAATGTGAATTTCACTTGAAAGTTATCTGTTTTCTTTTACTATTCAACGAATTTCAACACAAGTCTTTTACAGATAGTGAAATTCATTGTTACATTTCGATATGATAGTTTTGTTTTGACATTTATGACAACTTGAAAATAATATTTATATTTATGGACATAAATTATTGTATATAACATATATATATATATATATATATATATATATATATATATATATATATATATAGTTTTTCTTTTTTTTGGTTCTTGGTCTTTTTTATTTACTTATATATTTTATTTACTATATATATATATATATATATATATATCTTTTGCTTTCGTTATTTGTACTATTTAAATTCTATAGTAGCACATATTTCTTTAAATCCATCACCATTTTATCATTCATTGACTCCATAAAGTTGATATAAATTGTGACATATAAATTACCTTTATGTCATTGATATTTTTATCTTCTAAACTTATCTAATTCTTTATACTAAATATAAACATGATTTATATTATTACTGTTCAACTAATACTTATATTAAATTAGATAACTAAAACTTGTTCAATTTCAGATGAAACAGCTGATTCCTTCATGACAAATAAACATCCATATTGGGCAGATTTAATGTTCTCCACTATACTTGTTAAGCGTTTTCAAAATTCAGACAAATATTAAGGTAATTTCTTTATATTTATTGTTGCTATTTTTAATTATTATCAACAAACGATTTGATATATTATGACTTTATATGCATTTTTACTTATGATAGTGGTTTTTATAATATGTTTTTAATTACATAGTTTCAATCCATTTTAAATCCTGAGCAAAATATTCTCAAACAGCTGATGTCCTTTAATATATAAGATATATGGTTCAATATATATATATATATATATATATATATATATATGTATATATATATATATATATATTAAACTGGATAGAACAGGAAGAGAAAGAATGATTTATAGTTATTATTAGTTTAGTTTATATTTAGTTTTGATTTGCCCGGTATATTGTAAAAATTTAAAATTTTATTACTAAAATGGTTATATTTTAAAACATGAGAAACTCTTTAACCTCAGAGTAGGGTTCAGGTATAGAGAAACAAAAATTCAATTTATAGTGTGAGCGCCTAAATTTGATTAAATATCTCTGTCTTCATAAAAATTTTGTTAATAAAAATGTACTTGCTTGTTTAATAATACGTAATAAATTCTTAAGACGGTCCTGTGTTTCAAGTTGAACCTTTTTACTATTCACAGATGTCAGTTTAAACTACCAACGGTTCAAACTAGATGGAGCCATCACCACAAAGAAATAAAATGTATCAAAAACAATTTTACAATGTTCTTCAAACTAGAAAGAACGTTATTTAATATTTTGAATAGACAAATACATTGTTCTTTTACAAGACACAAATTAATAAAAAACCTACTATCTATTATGACCACTCATTCAAACAAAATCACGTTCTCACATAAAAAAATTATCTCTATATACAAATCTAAAATAGGCAACATTTAATACAAATCTTATAATACTGAAACTTCTATATAAACTATTATTATATCAAAATGGCGAAACACAATGGTTGTAAATGTTTGTTTAATACCAAAGTTCAATTTTTTTCACTAAATTGGTAAGTTTTATTCAACCTTTTTTATGTATAATGAAAATAGTCTAAATACCTTATTCCTGTATAGTAATTCACTTCAATTATCCTTTACTTTATTTTAGGTTACCTTCTGGAAATTGTCACATCACTGGTCCAGCTTACACAAAATCAGGAATCAATGCTATGTCCCGTCCACATCAATACATTTCAGTCCAATTACATAATCAAAAGCTTTCTAAAAGGTATGGTGGATATATCCATTCCACCATACAAATATTAATCAAGTATTATATATCAATTATACGGTTAGTATTCAAACATAATTACCAAATTGTTTCTTAGTTTCTACATCTGCTTGTTTAAATATATAATCTACCATATCATAAGTACAATGTATCTCTCTTTTCTGAATTTTGATGCCAAATATCTTATTTTTTGAAAAGTTTTCTTAATTCCCAAAATTTTGCTGCTTCTCAAATTTTCTACCACCCAAAAAGAAGTTTACCTAGTCAATAGTCTGTATAATCAACAAACTTTTCTCTTTCAATTTTTTTATTATTAACAACTACTTGTCGCAGATTAAAAGTTTGTTGAATACATTCCACCAATCAGATTTGGTTATCAAAACTTTTCTTTATAGATTTCATTTCAAATAGTGAATTGTCCATCTATTATTTGAAAACGCTTTGTTTTAAGGTTCTTTAATGATTTTAACTCATATTGTGTCTCTTAAATTATATTTCATTTAGTTTACAAAATGACATTTTCAAATTTACAAAATATGTGTTCATAACGTCAAACCGTTCAATAAATGTCACATTCCATAGAATTAATGTTTTTCAGTTTACTTCTTATATCATTATGTTTTTAAATATTTATAAAATCTTATTTACATGTCCTTCAAACCGTAATATTCATTTTAAAAAGAATCTCACTATTTATTTACCTTGACAATAAAAATAAAGGATTATCATTTCCATTTGTATATGTAACAACGTTCTAATATTCCGTCTTGTAGGTTTATAGAGATTTTGTTAATTCATTTCACAAATGTTTTTTTTAAATCTTATTTTAAATTATACAGTTAGATGCTTTCTCTATTGAATAGTACATGGTACAGATTGTCTCCTTTTTTTAGATAATCTTTTTTAAAAAAAATGAAATTTCAAAAATTTTTATTTTTTGAAATAAGTAGTTTTTTTATTTTATGTTCGGTATACAGGGTGTTGTTTTACTCTATGTTAATATATATATATATATATATATATATATATATATAAATATATATATTGTTGTAGATACAACGACCATATAATATTCATAGAATCCCGATAAAGGATAAAGTAATAATATCTATCAATAAAAAAATAACTTGTAAATAAAGTATCAAAATTAATAAAATATTTATATAATCAATCAACGGGCATAATCATAGAGAAAAATAAATAAATATAGAAAGAATTCATAAACAATTAATCATAAAACAGTTTTAAAATAATTCTGTATTTTAAAAAGCAACCTAATAAGCAAACGGAGATCAATAAAATAACGTAACGCTACACGAAATTTTAGACACCTAGAGCATCTATTGATATTTAAAGAATACATAGGATGGCAATAATAAAATCAACAGTGCTACGATGATTGATCAATAAATGACATTTAGAATTAGTAAAACCATATATAAGATATGTTAGTTAATATTTAATCATACAAGTATATAGGAAATATAATAATATAAGTAGAAAACTGTAATTGCAGGAAATGTCAAAACCTATACGAAATATAACAGTTGACGACAAGTATACCAACATAAAATGTATTTTAATATGAAATATAAGAATAAAAATAAATGATTACCGACCTAATTTATATGTATAAATGTAATAATATCAAACAATATATAAAATGAACTGTATCCATGTATATTATGTAAATATTTAGGTTGTAGGAAATATAAAAATGATATATTTGCATTGACCAATCGGAAGATTTCAAATAATCAATAACATGAAAAAACAATAATAATAAGATGTTAGTGAATTAAATCAATGACGATAAGGTTATAGTGAATAAAAAACAATTTTTTATAACAAGTTTAAGTCAGAAAAACAATAAAAACATTAATAAACAAAGTGACAGGTGAACAATAATCAAAGATTTTTCTAGAATATTGCCAGCTTCCGTTTATAAACAATAGAAAGGGTTTTGGCGGAAAAAATACCCGCGATAGTCAGTTAGGCGTTGGTAACTGAAGAAGCAGGAAGTAAATTGAATGTGATCCAGTTATTTGTTATAAAATTTTAAGTAATAAGTGTGAATATGTGTAAATCAGAAATATAAAAAGTAACTTATAATTAAAATAAGAGCAAAGACAAATCTGTTTGAATCAAAGTCAAGCCAAATAATAATTATCATCCGATAGTTATAAGAAGGAAGATTGCCACCTGAAGCGGGAAAGCGTCATGGATGGATCCAACTGAAGGCGTCGTTTTGGCGAAAAGAACCGTCTGTGGTGTGTTTTAATTAGTAATACCAAATAATGAAAAGTGAAATTTAAAATCATAAACACCTGGTAGTAAAAGCTTTAAAATGAATATAATATACCAGGAAACGTAATAAAACAACTTACCATTATCAAATTTGTAGATAGATGTATAAATTTCTGTCATGTTGAATTTTATCCGATCACATATATATAAAACTTTCCACAAAACAACAAACCACAACTAATTTCAGTTTTTATCACATGCACAATTGTTATGATACGTTAAAATAATTTTTAAAAAAAGATCGAAATTAAGTACATAAATATTTCAGATATCCTTTCCATTTCACGAACCGAATAAAGCTAAAGTAGTGTTTAAAATATTTTCAATAATCCTATTTATGAGAACAAGTAGAAAAAAGTTACAAATAGTCGAACAACGTTAAACGCAGGTGTTCATATTTTTTTTCAAAGAAATATAATGTTTACAAACGTTTACCCAAGTTTATGCAAATGAGTCTGCAAACGCCATCTCAAAAAGAATGAATAGTTTTTTATAATATACAGAAAGTTTGTTTTGATGTGGAAATTTGGATGTATATAGAAAAATCCATTATTTTATTTTATAGTATAAGAATTTTAATAAGTAAGAAAGGATAAGCATTTATTTTTATACATAATAGGTATATGACTCCAAAAATAAAATAAAGCGCCAACTATATTTTGTATATAAGTAATATTTCAATGTATAAATTTTTTTTCTATCTTTTCATAAACAACATAAAATAAATTCCATTGATGTGTAATGTTGATTTTATTATGATATGCCCAGAACCCTACTGAGTTATGGAGTAATGTATAAATAAGAGCAGCCGATGTAATAAAATTTCAGGAATTGAATGAAACCACATGCTAATAAATAGCATAATGAATAGGAGGAATTAAAAGTAAAATAAATATAAATTAGCTAGCCCAAGAGTGTAATATTTCAATTGTAACAAAACAATAATACATTAAATATCCAAGTTAAATTCACAAATAAAATAATAATTCTCATATATATAAATTTCATATACAATTTATCTCCCAAACGTGGAATAAATAAATTATAGTATTCAAACAACATATCATACATTAGAAAATAAAAACATATATAAAATAAAAATACATGCTAATATAATATATATATATATATATATATAAGTATTTAATCTGGGCTGACAAAAACAGACATACGTTGCAACGTATCGTACCAAAATGAAACTATATGGTGCTACGTTACGTGATTTTGCAACAAGTCGATACCCGCCTTTACATGAGGATCCTAAAATGTCTGCTAATTCGCCAGAAGGTAGTTACGCCTCGTTTCGTTGCTAATTACGTACACTGAGCGAATAAGTGTTTCACGGAGAGTGTTTCACTGCAATAATAATCGCATTTTGGCTTAGGATCCTTACTGAGAAGAAGATGTATGAAATTGAGTGATCGTATTATCACCAAGTCTAGAAAATGTTTTTTCATTATTTACGTCACCACTTGGGCCATCAGCAATAACAAAGTTTACAAAAAGGAAATAGTCGTGGGAGCCTTATAGTCTAGTACACAAGTTGAAAATGATGACGCATAGAGCTAAATCTCGTAATAGAAAAGGTATTATACACCAAAGTGGTAAAGACTTATTGTTGATATTGACCAAGTACCAAGATTATTTCGCGCCACCCTTTGACATTTTCCTCGCCTAACCGTACAAATAATTATATTCGACCGTTGGTAACTTTACCCAGTGGGGAACAATTTATAGACCGTAAATAGCATAGTTGTAAATCAAGACCAAGTACACAGTCCGACCCTACGCAGGGACGTCTTAAAAAATTTGAGCAAAGTAGAGAACAATTGCTTCTTAACAAGAATTTTATGAATTTGCAAACAAAAACGACTCATATAATTATTACATTACAATTATACACAACTATATTACGGTAAAAGAAAAATTATTTCATTATTATAATATGATGTAATAATTTTTTTATAATAATACATTTATTCATTCAGTGAAACATGCATAGAAAAATATTAGATTTATGCTGGACATGTCAACAAAACAAAAAAACATCTTATACATAAATATATATTTACGTATACACAAAAAAAGACACAGTATACGAGAACAGTCAGTAAAGTAAAAAGTCATCTACATCATAAACAACCTTCTCAATCAGAAACTGTTTAACTAACTTCTAATAATATTTGACAATAATAAATATTTGCGTTATGAATCATCGTCACTATCAACAAACAGGTCACTATTATCGCTGTCTTCGTCCAAATTAATTATAAATTGTTGTACATTCGGAGACACATATGAATCTTCCACTTCAACTACGTGTGCGATGCAATTTTCCATAAAATACTGTCTATATTTTCCACCTCACTTCAAAATAAATCTACTACAGCAGAACTTAGCCTTGGAGCTGTATTTTTACGCCGAATTCATCGTTTTAGAGTACTCCAGATAAGTTCAATGGGATTTACTACACAGTAGTATGGCGGAAGACGCAGTACCGTATGTTCTTTTGCTTGTGCCATTGTGTCAATCCGATCTTTTGTAGGAATGTTCAGGTCCTTTATAATGGTTAGAAGATCTTTTTTTTTTATTTCGACAGAAAGTCGCATCAACCGTAGTAGGTTATTAACGACGGTACAATAGATAATAACATAATTACACTGAATTATACATATTAATTAATTTTAAAAATATTATTAGTTTATCATAATTATTATCCTGAAATAAGGCTTGAAATATGTTGGGTAGTTTACAATCTTTTTTGGTGCATTTTGATTTAGGTATTTCTATATCATTTTCAGCCATATATTGTAGGATTTCTGCTTTTTTCCTGCTTGTGGTGGGTTTCTTGTTAATTTGTTTTGAATGATAACTGGCGTTGTCCATCACAATGACAGAATTATCGGGCAAATTAGGCAACAGTTGTTCTTGAAACCAAGTCTTAAAAAGCGGTGAATTCATGTCTTCGTGATAGTCGCCTGAACATTTTTTTATATTTTTTACGGACAACAGCAACGCATTGGACACCCATCCATCGCTGCCACCGGCATGTAAAATTATTATTCTTTTTTCCCCTAGACGGAGGGGCCTCTAGACAACAACTTTTTGTGCCATCAGTCCATCCTTTCTTTATAACGTCATGGCCATCGTACCATGTTTCATCCAACCAAACTATGTATCGACCTTCTTGGCGAAATCTTCTTATTTCTGTAACGTATTCCCAACGCAATATTTTCAATCGTCCACTTTCCATGATGCTCATCCTTCCGTTGAGGGTTTTACACTCAAAACCTATGGTTTTCAAATATTTCCGAAACCATTGTTACGAATAGGTTACTTCAATTCCCGAAACTTTCAGTCTTTCCAAAATCATAGACGTTGTTCGCACCCTATTTTCTTTGTAAAAAGAGTAAATTTGTTGTTTTATTTCAGTTTCCGCCGCTTCATCGATTCTAGAAAATTTTTTCATTCTTCATTTCTGTCTTTCTGTCTCTCCCTTGTTTATAATGTCCCTTGCCGTAGATACAGGGACTTTTGTTAATTCACTTGTCACGATGAAAGAAGTTGAACACCCTTTTTCAATTAGAGTTTGGTAAACATTTTTTATTATCGTTTTTGCGTCACTTGACAAATGTTTTCTTTCAACCTTCCTGTTGTCCGACACATCATCTTTACTATCACTGTTGTCACTAATTTCAATCACTTCATTCTCTATTTCCATTTCATTCGACACAATGTTTTCCCATGGACGAAACACTGCCATTTTAATTTGCACAATGCACAACGATGAAAAGTCACAGACTGATAGACTGCACCCTAGCTTTACCTGGTTGGTGATTATTCCGACCCTGTTAGGACGCAGGTATAAAGGATAATTTCTAATTTATGAGGAGGCAGTATCTGTGGTCTTTATGCATTCTTGTTGTATTTAACATTTACACAATGCTCCCTGTCATAAACACGATATTTCAAATTCGCAAGTATAATTACTTGAAATGTCTTCAGATAGCGAATGAGACATTCCATTTGAAGTAAGAGATTCTGCAAATGCTGCAGTGGGTAGTTTATATTATTATTATTAAATAAATCTATTCCTTAGGTCGCAATAATAATAGGGATTGCGGGAGCCTGCAGGAAGGTTGAACTGACGTTCCTACAAGAAGGAGACGTATTTGATGAAGGCACCTTTTTTAACATTACAATTCCAGAAAGCCAAACACAAGTTATTCGCGAATTTGTGGTCACTGCTGGAAATATTGCTGGTGTCAATCTTGTTGACCTCCTCAAAAAGTAAAGAATTATTAGACCTCCTATGTAAAGCGCGACATATTTTTTGTGCGATATTGTAATGGGAAATGTGACATACAACCCGTGGGCATGAATATCATTGGAAAATTACGAGCAAAGATTGCTCAGTACCTGGATCTACATCATGTTAAAGGATAAACATTACATTGTCTCAGACGCTCGTCAACGTCTCTCCTGGCAGACTCAGGAGCGGATAAACTAAAATAAAACAACACGGAGGATGGAAATTCAACAGTGTAGCCGAAGGCTATGTTGAGAGTTCATTAGAAAATAAGAGAAGAATTTCAGACATCATTCTGGTCCAAGCCCCTGGCACACATGCAGATATTACAGTTTCAAATGGAATTAACATTAGACAAGAAGTTCAAAAGAATATTCACCCAGAAAGGGGAATTACTTTAAACAACTGTGTCTTCAATAATGTTGTTTTCAATGTTTATAAATCTTAAAATATTATTGAATTAAAATAATGAGTTAATTGTCAGTTTAAATAATGAAATACTTGTCAGTTTTTACAGTAATTAATAAATTATTCTTTGAAACCTAAACAGTTATGTCAAGTTTTTATATAACTACTTTTCAAAACTGATATATGAAGGTTATGAAAAATGTGTCGTTTCCTAATATCAAGGAGTGACTTAAAGTGTCACATTTGATAGCGGAATTAGATAAAAAATTATGTTGCACACGTTTTTGTTAAACTACTTAAATATTCAAAACAATAATAAACAACACTGAAAATTCTTACTTAGTTAACTTGAACAATAAACATAACCACAACTTTCACAAGGTCATTTGCCTATGGTAAATGCATAAAAGGAAACGTTTTAGATAAACAGTATTCAGTATGAAGTCAACCCTCTCTAGAGTGAGATCGAAAGAATTTTTATAAAATAAAACAAGTGCAGCAGTTGAGTTTTAATCGAAATCACAAAGGATATTAACTTTTTGCGACTATTTCAAAAACTATAAACAATTAAGAAATTTAAAAAAACGAATCTTAAAGAGGAAGAAATTTACAATAAAAAAGTCCGGTATCCCGAAATTCTATCTCCATTATTTATATGTTTAATTTAACACTGAAAATAGGCATATGTGCATCAATTTCGGGATTCGAACGAAACGTCGCATATAATAATTTTTTGATGTATTAACTATCAATTTGAAAATTTTAAAAATATATAGTATATATGCTGAACACTTCAAAGAATGTATTCCCTTTGGAATTTAATCTTAAAGTGAATGTTTCAATAAGCTAGGCGATTGTTAAATAGCAATAGGTATTCTACCGGGCTCGCGTATTCATTGAAGACAACAGAAAATGTGTAAATAATTGGGCAAAAAATGTTTCTCTTCATGGAGCCATTTTTATATGCCTACTCAATAAGATCACCTCATAGAAGTTTGAAAAAATTGTTTACTTACATTTATTATGTTTTTCCACAATCGTATTACACGGTAATTTTTGACGTAAATAAAATCCTGATTGGCACTAACTTTGAAAATGTATATCTCAAAAACTAAAGAATTTAACAAGTACCAAAACTAACAGTAATAACACAAAATTGTAGAAATTTCTAAATATAGGATGATTTATAAGAAAATCGTAATTTCGTAATATTTACCGTCCTCTATTTTTTGTCTCACACTGTATGAAATAGTATTGCAGAAAATAGTAAAAAATAAGAGCTTCAAATATTTTTTACTAACCATGTATATATCAATATTTTTTACTAACCATGTATCTATCAATATTTTTGGGTCAAAAATCAGTCTAAAACTAATACCGCATGGGTAAGGATTAACAGCTCTGCAAAATATTCATAATAAAAAGGTGTAAGGGTTCGTCAGTGTGGTAGAGCATAAAAAGGGGTTGGATGGTTAGATATACTTCTTTATTCAAACTACAATAAATATTTACAAATATAATCTAAAGTTCTGTACAATAAATATATACACGATTTATTGGTCCTGGAGGCGGGCAGTTTCTCTAGGGTGGTCGTCGGATTTGGTCGCGGATGATTCTTCTCGGTTGTCCGGTTTCCTCACTGGGACGCTAGGTTCCTATAACCAAAGGGGTGTGTCAGGGTCGAGATCCCGCGTTCAATGCACAGCATAATCTCGGAGGTTGGGAGTTTGCTTCCGTCCCGGGCTCAAGTCGCTCCGGAATTTCGGCTAATCGGGAAGGTCTCGGTTCTGCGCTCAACACGCTGCAGGGCTTGACCTAGGGTAGTTGGCGTCCGCCCTAAGCTCGACAGGCTTTAGGACTTCGCCCGATATACAGGGTTTGCTCGACGTATAGCCTCGGGTTCAACGCACACCGAGGAGTCAACGACAAGCGGGATATTTATATGTTCACAATTCCAGGCTCAACACGCTCCGGAATATAGTGCAAAACTTCGGTTATTTTCCGTTGAAGCTTCCTATCGTTATTCTACGTAAGGTAGAGCTTGCCTGGTAAATCGCAGATCGTCTGCTTTGGTAGTATCGGTCAAGTTATTAGCGGAAAGGCGAAGGTGCTGGCCTCTCGGTGCTGGGTGCCCAACTCTGTCTAGTTTGGCTCGTGTAGTGTTCTGCTTTCTGATTATTTATCGGGATTATTTCATGTTCAGACGACTGTGTCGTTACAAAGGCTTACCAAAACGAAATAGTACTTTCGAAAAACTGCTACTCTCCAACTTTAACGGCTTGTATCGTACATATTGTTAGATCCATTTTAGAAATAAGAGAAATATCATCACCTGTCAGCGTGTTTAGTACTCCGCTCAGTCTTAGAGGATCATTTAGGCCAATAGGACCAGCCATAACCGTTTGACCGTCGCTTTGTGATCTTAAAGATTTTTTGGGATCAGGATTTGAAGGGCATCTTAAATACTTTCTGGCATAATACCCTTTGCAAAATTTACAAGAAATACTGTGGTTCACATTGTTTTTCTTGTTTTCGTTAGCCGGAATTATATCGTTAGATATAAAATCTCCATGACGTCGAATTTGATCAAAAGCGTGTTATCGTTGTTTTGAACCCTTGTCTAAACATTAAAAACTTTGAACATCAAATTCAACGGAATATTGGTCGTCGCTTTTTCTTAGATATTCTGGGCAATTCTTGAACATCAGAACCAAGAGGTTTGATTTTTTCTGTTGAACTAACCATTACTGCATGTTTTACTTTTTTAAGTGATGAATTATATTCGGATACGAAAGAGCATACCGGATCAGTTAAAACGACATCTGTTCTATATGTGTATCATTATTTTTTTTAAAACGTAGAATCTTCCAGTGTTACGATTTCATTTTTGGAATTGTAGTGAAAATCCAAGGGAGAGTTTTGTAAAACGGCGAAGCTTGCCCATGGCACCTTATTTTATGGGATCGTGATATGCTCTGATGAGTCAAAAATATTGATTTCTCTGAATTATTAAAAATAAACTTTTCTCAGGTGGTAAATATTCAGAACCAGATGTTTCCGTGTTTACTGAGACATTGTCCAGTGCTAACAAACAATGTCTTTTATGAAATAAGACAATTTAAATCATTTATAAAAATAATACAGTATCAAACTTTTGTCAAAACTACCATTTTTATGTTTTATGTCAATTGAGTTTCCATTTTTAAATTTTATGAGTTTTAACGAATGTTTCAATATTCACAGCTAGACACTTCTTGTCAGTACATGCGATTAATTACGTATAATTAATCTGCACAGTTTTAGTCGGTGTGCAAATTTGAAAGATGCCTGTTGTATTCAGTATACAGATAACCCATGATTCTACATTTCAAAATTAAAAACGTATATTGAAAGTACCCGCTTGAGGAATTAATCGCATACGGAATAAAAAGTAAATTCAAAAACTGAAACCCGACTAATGAAAAAAGTATGAAACAAGAAAATATTCTCATCTATAATAGTTATGTACAAACTGTTCAATATTTATCGGCTATTAAATAAACAGCTTACACGTAATATATTATGATTTATTTGATACATATTCATAGTTATGTTGCAGTCCACTTCGTTATTCCAAATGAAACACCCAGTATATTTTTAACTTTTTAAATTGCTGGTTTAATTATAAACAACTTATTATAACAAAGTAATGTACTTTAGTCTCATGGCGAGATGATAATTATATTATGAAAGAAATTCATGTTTTACTGTTTATTTATAAACTATAAATTTGATGACAAATTATAATTATTCAATTTCCACCATCTACATCGCTCACTGTAAGGTAACTCAATAATATCCCAGAAAAACGTTTTAACTTTTTATATAGGGTGAATAATAATTTTTTCCGAAATTTTTATATTATGGTAAAAAGTTACTTCCAGAAGAATTATGGACTTTTTTAGTATCTACAATTATTCCAATGGATATTTATTCGTACGACTTTATCTTTCATCTGTATCTGTAAATAGCAGGAATACCATTTTTCATCCCTTTCCGACCGCATACATCAACCCTTAAACCACCATTTTTATCAGGTTTATCATAAACCTTTTCGTCATTCCCACTTATAGAAGTTCAAGTAACAGTTATTAATTTTTTTACTAAATTAGTTATTCCGATCGATCTCGGTAATCAAAACTACATAAACTACAAAACCTCTCACATCTAGATAAGTACGTCAGATTTAACATAATTTAGTGAAATTTTGACGTTATCGTAAAAAATGGTGTTTTTCACTTGTGCAACAGTCATATTTATACAGGCTTGTTCATTAGGACTTGTCCATATAGTAACTGGAGAAACCTTAGCACAAAATATGAAGATTCGACAACACAGTAAAATATTCCTTCTTACCGAGATCTAGGGTGTTACATTATAAATATTTGAAACGATTGTAGTCCATTGTTTTCACGTCTTCCATTATTTTTTGTTTATACTTTTTATATATTAGGATACTTCAATTAGTGGTAAAATATAATTTTTCTACAATCACATTGAAAAGTAGGCTTTTTCGCTTGCCATTGACAACGAAAAGTTGACGTTTATTGCGGGGAGTTAATTTACGCTCGCCGAGCGTAAAAACTGCATAAATCTCGTTGCCCATAACAACCAATACTACAAACACAATTGTATTGACAGTGGGGATCATAGAGCAACCAGGCTAGGGAGTGTTTTTTTCTTCTGAAAATCTTTTGCAATATAATAAATCGCTGTTTTGTTAAGTTTTTAATGTTTTAAATAATATTATTATTATATTATATATACAAAAAAACGGAAGTCCATCCTCGATACCCAGCCAAGTTTCGTCAAAGTTTAAAAAAAGTATTTGACAGGTACTTGAAATAAGAGGTATACATTTATCAATAATTATTTATAATATATATTCAAGTGATTGCAGAAAAAATGTTATATGTATTGCGAGCTAAAAGTGAAATTATTGTTCTCAAGCAATTAACGCTTGCTTTCTAACAATATAATTCTTCACTTTTCGCTCTTAATACATAAATATCTATTTCCTCTATCACCAGAGGCCTGCGGTAGAGATAAATACTTCTTTTCTCCCCTACAATCTACGCCACTATCGTAAAAATGATTTCAGCATGTTTTTTCGATACTCCGTCACTTTCTACGGAAATATTATCCTCCTGTCTCTATGCGATAGAGTACGAAGTTTTCAAGTTATTCGCGATTAAATGGAATGTTTATAATACCTAATCTTAATGTATCTCAAGTAGTCAACACTATTTTACTAATTTGGTTATGAAATTTACAAGTTTTAGTTCATTCCATCCCAAATGATATTTTCATAATGATGTTTATCAAATTTTCACTGTAAGATGATATACATTAAAAACTATTAATTTTATTCTATCCCACTGGACGCCTCTGGTTAGCGGATATATGCTACCACTAAATGCATTCTAATATATGTGCAAGTACAAATAAAAAGTATTGGAAGGTGTCAAAACTACGGGATTAAATCGTTTTATAATATTTATAATAAAACTTTCTGGGTATCGGTAATGAGGTATATTTTTAAAAAAATCTTCATATTTTGGTCTAAGGTTCCTCCAGTTACCATATGGATAATTCTAAATTGAACACCCTGTATAAAGCAAGTACAGATGCTTCATAATTTGTTAAAATTATCTCGTGGTCGCAGGAAAAATTAAAATTCTGTTTCACTTTATCACTATAGATATTAAATACATTGTTAATCCTTTTGAAAGGAAATTATGAAATTGTTGGATATCTCCGTAAATAAATTTGAAACTATACGATTTGTCATTCATTTGGTAAAAAATTCAACCAATTTTGTCAAATTCTATTAAAATAAACGGGTTATAATAATTTATTTATTTTTAGCACTCTCTATCCTTCCGTACACTAATTATTTTAGGATTTTTTATTCAAAATAATTTAGAATTGATTGATTATAACAAAAGAAGTATTTTTAACATTTCATAATACATAGCACTATAATTTAAACCCCATTTTCATTAATTTCTCTATCAAAGATTATCGGTTCTCCAGATACAGCCAGCCGTCCTTTCTTAGTTGTACACTCGATATGGAAAAGTTTTAAGAAGTAAAATATTTTGTTATCCATTGGATATATGTTATTGGATATTTTAACATTGTATTTAATTCTGACCAACTTTGTTATAGCAGATTTTATATGGCACTTTAATCTTCCACAAAAATAAGACTTTTTCAAAAACTTTGTGGATGATTGAATATAATGTGTTATATGACGACTTTAATTTAGGTTTAAAACAATGTAAAAATGTTTCAGAAAAAATAACTTATTTTCTAAAAGTAATAATAAAAACATTATTTGTCATCACACACTATTATATGAATTAAATTTTGTAAGAATACTTACATTCTTGAACCCAGTTTAAAGCCAAATTTACACAATATAGAAAACAATGATAGAATAATTGTTTCTAACCACGTGGCTTGTACAGTACATGTTTGTACTCCATTGGAGTCCGAAATAACTGCTAGATATACTGAAATGACATCGCGCTGTTTTATGCAAAGAGGCTTCCATTTTTTGGGACTTTGGTAAGTTATATTCGCCCTAGTTTGCTAGATATAGAATAGCAAAATTGAAAAAAGTACACATTTTTGGAGTTTTTTAAACTTACGAGCTGAAATACTATTTCCGTAGTCGCTAATATTTGCTCAAGTGCAATAGTCGCTATTAATTAATTCCGATTGGTTTGTTTTAAAATTTATGACAATTCATTGGTCAATGGAATGTCATATTAATAGTTGATTTATCAAAGCCCTCGAGCTGAAGCTCTCGACTTTTAATTAGATTAGTAATCCCAAAGTTATGTAGAATCAACAAAAACAGAAAAGTGTTTATCAAGATCATGCTATAATTTGGATGCTCACCTACCGGAAAAAATAATTTATTGTATTTCCCATTTTAAGAATCAGTATAGCAAAGCATGATATGTTTGTAGCTCTTAAAATATAAGGGAGCTGAACAAGTACTATAATGTTTGTTTTGCTTATTTAACGGTATTTATAAACAACTTGATTTTTTGTTGTGTTTGGTCTGTCATAAATTGATTACTTCAACTTAAAATGCTAGCGTGAAAATAATATGGAAAAAACGAGAATTGCGCAATATGTAGAATTTTGTTCTTTACATCGAATCTATCGCATGTGTGCAAGAAATAAAGGCTAGAATTGGAAAAAAAACTCTAGCTCAGTTAGGACACAAACTAGATATAATTAATAAATAATTTTTGGTATTGTATATGTATGAATGAGACCTATGAGATCTATTGTGCCTCCTTTTTCTACTTAGTTCCCGAGGAAAGTCTGAGAAACTAGTCCTATTTCCAAGAGAAATTTTAGGATATCCGCAGGCTTCAGCTTAGGTAATTATACCTCTTCTTTGGTGTCGTCTAACAGTCTCTGTATGTAATTAACCAAATATTTGATCATATTAATTCAGTCTATCTTGCCACAGAATTAAAGCCTGTAGATATAAGCTATAAACATAAGCAAAAAAACAAAAATGTATATGCCAAATTGAACTCAAATCTAAATAGGAACAAAAAGGCAATGAAAAAACAAAATAAACATCGTGTTTACTCAACCATTTTTAAAGTCAAGAAAAACTTATGTATCAAACCAGTAAAATTATAAGCGGAAAAAGTTGATTATTAATTTTACACTTCCTAATTCCGATATAATAAAAATTGTTTTAGCCTCGAGTCAATAAGATCTGCAATGTAATTGAAACGTTTTGCATATTTTTATTAAAATCACTTTCAAGATTCAAAATGACAGAGTTATGTTATCTGAATTATTGAAAATAATTATAGTTTGCATTCATATTTAAAACAAAAAACAACAAACTCCAAAGCTCCCCTTTCTGAATCGTTTAAAATGCCAAATTAGTTGAGAGCCCTTGCATGGTATACGTATCTCATTCCTAAATATATTTTTAAAAATAGACTCATAGCTTTGATTTTATTGAAGAATACTTTAACTGTAACGGAAATAACCGATGATGTAATTCTTTACCAATTTAATAAAATAATAGTAGAAGGAGCTCACTCTGACCGCTACAGTGATGGGATAATCAACTGCAGTGGTGCCAAAGTAATCGGATCCTACTTTAACCTAGAAATATAACATAAAATGTATACCAAGTTTTTAACATATCGCCATCTAGAAATAGAAACGCGCACTTACAAGTTCCAAAGTAGCATCCAATGTAGATATCAATGAATCCTAGTTGACAGACATTTTTTACTTGTAGCATTAAAAAACAACTGGCATCGAAATTTATTTATATTTTCTTCACTTTTAGGAGTACCATATATAGTTAGTTTCAATCTTTAGACTGTTTTTTTGAGTATTATTTGGTACTCCTAAAAGTGAAGAAAATATAAATAAATTTCGATACCAGTTGTTTTTTAATGCTACAAGTAAAAAAATGTCTGTCAACTAGGATTCATTGATATCTACATTGGATGCTACTTTAGAACTTATAAAAATAGTGTATTTACAACTGCGGATGTGAATGGGACATCAAAATTTTCCAAAAAATTAGGACGGAAAGAATTAAACAATTCATTAGTGCCAGTTACGATGAATCAACCACCAATTTCTGAAAATTTATTAAAAATGATTTTTGTTCATGTAAAAATGCATGTAGCTTTGCTTGTGGTTGTAGAAAAGGTGGCTTCAATTGTTCTGCAGTATGATTAAATTGTAGAGGAGTTAGCTACTTGAATGTTCCACCATTGATATTTATGGATGAGATCGAAAATAAATACGTTGGAGATAATTAATTTACAATAAAATTTGTAATAAATTATTTTATATTAGAATCTGATACGTTTGTATTATTTTTCATGAAATTGCGTACAAATTAGGTCTAGATCAAGTTTTTATATTTGAAACTGTTTTTGAGATAGAGGATGGTGAAGATGGGCCGCGAAATTATTCTTGCCGAAACGATTTGGCAACCTTAATTTTTATTTTTAATCCCTTTTTCTCTCTTAAAATCCTAATTTTATGGTTTTCGGTCACTCACTATAATGATCTGTTTCTTTATCCATATTCCAGATCAAGCTTATTGGAGAAAAAATGGACACGATGAATTAATGGGGGCATTAAACATAAAAAATGTGGAAGGTGCCGCCAAAAATGTGATTTTGTTTATTGCTGACGGAATGGGTATGACAACCATGACCAGCTCGAGAATTTATGGAAAAACTGAAAAGGGATTCTTAGCATGGGAAAAACTGAATAATATTGGTGTACTGAAGGTACTGATTTTACGTTTCTTAATTATTACAAAAGGTAGATTTATGACAATTTGTATTATAGGGTTTCTTGAGATGACTAGTCCATTTAAAAAGGGACATACAATGAAATAATCCGGAAATTATCTGGAAAATCATATAATGTGAAAATAAACAGGATCTTTAATTTGAAAAAATTGAGTACCACGATATTCTTTCCTAGCAAAATTGGAATAAAATTTAGAATTCTTGAAAAGGCTCTATCAAAATAAACACTTTTGATTACTTCTCCTTCATATGTTAATAATATTAACTAACAATTGTTCTTTAATTATATATTCACTTGTATCGTTAAATGTTGAAGAAATATGAGATTTTTTTTGAGTTATCAAAAAGTAGCAAGCTTCATTTGGTATCCATTAATAACTATAAAATAATATATGATAACTGTAAAATATAAGTAAACTCCTAGATTTTACTTAATAACTCTAATCAGAATAAGATTCAGACATCCTTCCTATCCCATACAAATATTGAAAATAACAATAAAAAACAACGAATTATGCGATCACTGTAATGATAAAAGTACATTGGAACATATCTTTTTCAGTGCAACAAACTTATGGCAGATTGTGATATTCTATTTGAACGATTGAGAAAATTTATCACCAGCCCCTTTAACTAATTACAGTGCTGAGACAGCTACAAAAGAACGATGTTTATAGTGCATTCATAAATTTTGTAGTTTTGGTAAATTAGCACCAATAGGCATGATGACAGATTTTGAAAAACTGTCGGTGACGTATATTATTAACAATGAATAACATATTTTTGTAGATAATAAAGATTTAGTACGAAAATATGATATTTTAGTTTTTATATTTAAAATTCGCACCAAAACGTTTCGAGGTCTCATGGCGTCACTAGTGACATCACGTTTGGGTTAACAAAACTTAAACATATGATTTTGTTACTATTTTAAATGAAACTAACTGTTTCTAAATAATTAGACAATATAATGAAAAAAATTATATAAATTCTCTTGAAGAGACCCAAGAAGGTCAAAACCAGTCAGCGTACTATGCCCTTTTCCTTACAGTTTCGAATTAACACATCGACAAAAGAATCCATCGACGTCACTTTCTTCGAAGGGCATGTAATTCAATATTCTGCGTGGCTCCATATAATTGAGGATTTTTATTTATGACGCATATCTTTTCATTAATTAGAAAAAGTATTGTTGGATCTGCTCTTAGAATTTGGACATCACTAGATTCTATGAAGTTATTTACTTATACATAATAAAACACCTCAAGTCAAAAAAGCGATAAAATGTGCTCAACGAGTCTGGCTTGAAGAGGAAAGTAGAAAATGGTTTAAAATAAGAGAATCCTTAGACACCTACATATTGATTGATCAACAATATATCTAGGATATCATAGGGCTAATAATATCTAAGCGGTAATATTTGAAAAATGATATATTTTCTTTTTTCTATTAATTCAATCACAAGATAGGTCAAGATTGGTCTAGCAAAAAATAATTATTAAGCATCAGGTACGCATCATATTAAATGTAACTTCTGTCATTATAACGATGATAATTCGTAATATCGAAACAACTGTCAATTTTTTAGAATTTTTATCATTTTTTCATTATATTGTGAAGTTATTTAGAAACCGTTAGATTCATTTAAAAAAGCAACATGAGTAATTTCCACACACTAAGGGTCGAAACAGTAAATTTCAAGTGATTGTGTAATTGAATATATTCTTATTAATATTTTTCCTAATAATTGCAGGTCTATTCTGCAAATAAATTAGTACCAGATTCCTGCAGTACTGCGACAGCGCTGTTTTGTGGAGTAAAAGCGAATCATAAAACTTCCGGTGTAGATGCAACTGTAGATGTTGACGATTGTGAAGCATCATTAAAACCAGAATCTAACTTGAAAAGCATCATCGACTGGGGACAAGAAGCTGGCAAATCTACAGGTATAACCTTTGTTAATTTATGCTAGAAATTGGCAACTATACTTATTTTTATCATCGTTCCTAAAACAATATTAATCATAGTCGTTAACAACCTTTCTTGAAGAACTATTTATCTTTGGCCTCAAAATAACCATCTGGTCTGGTGTTAACTCCTTATTTAATAGCTTATTTCGCCTTTTTTGTCAGTAGCGGTTAGTTGCCATTTCGTCTCCTTGGCAGATTCTCCTCGCGCGCTTGTATCCATTCTCTTCTGAGTATACCTTTCTTCCTGTGGTTTCTACCTCTATCTAGCACATTTTTTAGTCCATATTGCGTCCGGTGTTCTTAGCACATAGCCAAACCACTGTAGTCTAGGTTAGGTTAGGTTTATAATGAGTGGGTCAATAAGGCCCTCCACTGCGACTCGTAAGAGTCTATTGCGGCTCATACCTATTCAAATTTCACCAAAAATTCAGCTTCTTAACGAAGCCGATTAATTTGTTCAGTGAATGATATTTCAGGTCCGAGGGCAAGAGAATGGCCCTGTCAAACATCAGATACCTGACTCTAGCCGCAGTGGCGCAGGCACAAATTATATGCTCTGCTGTTTCATCATCTTCCAAACAAAGACGGCAAATCGGATCGTCCGACAGTCCAAGTTTCAGCATATGATGATTCAAACGACAGTGGCCTGTTAGAAGGCCTATTAGGCACCGTAGATCGTGTCTATTATAGCCTAACATTTGTTTGGACACATTCTTCGAAGGATGTATGAAGGCCTTTGAATGAACCAATCCTGGTATATTAGGCCAGAAGTCTAAAACTCTTCTTGCAGTCCAGGTATTTAGTGTTTGTTTGGCAACACTTGTTGCGATGCCAATTGTAGGTTCTGATCCGATAAAGTCATGAGCGGCACCCTCCCTTGCAAGAGAGTCCGCCTTCTCATTACCATCCATACCAGAGTGGCCAGGGATCCAAACCAGCGATACCCTGTTGCGTTCTCCTATTGAGGCGAATCTTTTTTGGCAGTCTACAACCAATTTCGACGTTACACGGTACGAGCTAAGTGCTTTCAAGGCCGCTTGGCTGTCCGTGAAAATTTTTATTGATCTATGTGTGTGTTTAGATTGCCCCAAACTCTCCACACATGAAGCAATGGCATAAATGCATAAATTTCCGCCTGAAATACGGTTGCATAGGATGCCAGAGAGGTTGAGCTTTCTATCCTAGGTATTCGCCCGTATACACCCGCACCAAAGCCTGAGGGTGTCTTTGATCCATCAGTGTACCAACAGATATCTGCTCTTGGGAGTTCATCCTTGCGGAGGACCCATCCATCTCTATTTGGAAATAGGACGGTATAAGGCAGATTATAGTTTACTGTTGGGGGCATTATATCAGAGGTCATTCCCAGAATACTATGACTTTCGGTGGCCGCTAGCATTCTGCTTTGCTCTGTATAAGCCTGTTTTGTGCATTTAGAAATATGCACAATTCTATATGCTGTCCATCTGGCCTCCTTTTCCAGATGTATATGGACAAATTTTTAAGAGCCAATTCTCGGGTAATATCCTTTTCTGGTATAGATATGTCGATGACGTGGTATTTTGTTTTCAGGGGGATGTTAACGTTTTAAATGGTGATTTTTTAAGTTTTATTAACAACTTACACATAGACCTCAAATTTACTTTGGAAATGGAAAATAACTGCACTCTTAATTTCTTGGATTTATCTTTGAAGAGGGTTAATCATCACGTTTCTTTTAGCATATATAGAAAGAATACTCAGATTTCTCATGTTATCCCTATTGACAGCAATCACCCCTTTCAGCAGAAGCTTTCGTCGTTCAGGTCATACGTTCATCGGCTTTTTTGTGATTCCAATGTGTCCTGATGATTTTAAAAAAGAATTAGAAACTATCAAACTTTTAGCGGTTAAAAACGGTTACTCCACAATTCTAATTGACAATTTAGTTAACAGAAAGATGGATAAGCTTTTAATGAATGACTCATATGCATTGGACAGGAGTGAACAACAAAAATTTGTTAGCATTTATTACTACGGTCCACTTTCCTATCAATTGGCCAACATTATTCAGAATAGAACAGAATATAAAGTAGCCTTTAAATCTCCACTAAACTTAAAAACTATCTTTTCTCGAACCAAAGACCCAATTTCACAACTTGATAGAAGTGAGGTTTATAGGTTGACTTGTAACATTTGCATCGCTGAATACATAGGGCAGTGTGGTAGGAGGTTTAAGTTGAGAATCCAAGAACATTTGACAAGGAATAGTTCTGTTTTCTACAGACATTTACAACTTAATAAACATTCTTTTGTGGTGGATGAAAATTTTAAAATTTTACATGTTTGTGAACATGGAACTAGACTGAACGCTTTGGAGAACTTAGAAATTTTTAAATCAATTAATAATGAAAATACTATATCATTAAATTTAAAATCAACTATTGAAGTTCCGCCACTGTTTAGAATTTTAGATTATAAAAAGTTATCTTCACTTGAGTGTGTTAATGATCAAATTATTTAAAGCGTTAGTTCGTCTAGTTCTGTTGTCTTGTATTGTTTTCGCTGTTTATTTTAAATGCATGTTGTTATACGTCCTGTGGAAATTTTTTGATTGACTGGTAAGTTACAGTTGTTTGAATAGAATTCGATTTGCTAAATTAAATTTACCATCATAATTGTAGCTTACCCGCCCTGATGATGACTTGTTAAGTCGAAACTAGTTGGCATGTGGTAATTAAAAAACTTGTACGAATTTTAAGGATTTTAATATATTTACACTCACCTATATTGTAAACGAACAATGTCCGGCTTCCCATATAATTGAGCTAATTCAATATTCGCTCTTCTTCTCCAGCTTCATTCTTCTGCATTCTCCCCTGTCAGACATTCTCGATTTTTATTTCTCTTATCTGAGTGTTGGCTTCAGGTCCCATCTACATATGCTTGGTCTGTTGCTCAATAACTTAAGCTTTCCTTTCAAATACAGCAAATATCCTTAGCAATTCCATCTTTGATCTTACTATAAGCAGAGCATCATCTGTGTATGCAAAGATCTTGTTGTCATAGATTGATCCTCTCGTCCTTGTTCCAGTTCTATGGCTTCTAAAATTTGAACAATACCGTTGATTGGGGGTCACCTTGTTTCAATCCCTTTTTAACTTCAAACTTTTCTGATATATTTCTCTCTAGCTTCACCCTGCTGTCCCACTGTTTTTCTTAGCGTCATCTGAACAAGCTAAATTAACTTACTTGGCAGTCGGAGTTTTATTAATTCCTGGTATAGCGTGACACATACTTGTTATAATTGGAACTGGTTTCAATGTTACCTGGTCTTTTCTATTTATAGATTCAGCCATCTAATTTTCATATTCATCATTTTCAAACATCACGTCTGGTTTTGAATTTGAATTTATGAACATGCACTTCATTATATAATAATGATTTGCTCTCCCCTATAGCTGACACCTCTGTTCACAACATATACGCCTATAGGTATAATTGGCAGCGAATATGTTAAAAAATATAAATCAAAATTAATTTCTAATTCAAAAGAATCTTTTAAAACTAGAAACTGGCTTAAAAACTGAACTATAACTATTTTTCAACATTATACCAGAAATCAGTGAGGTTCATTGGCGTATTTTAAAAACGTAAATAATTAAGTGTAATATATATGAAACTAAACAATTGGTATATTTACAAAACGCTATTGAATATTTTTTTACTTTTTTTGCCCATTTAGATTATCGATTTTAAAATGAATTTGGGACTAATCACTTCCAATTGCGAACCACCACCTCAGAAACATCAACATCAACAGTTACAGTCGAATATTTTTGAAGTGCTGATTCGCAATTGGAAATGGAGATGCGCCAGTTAGCGCTTTCTGTTAAGTGGCCACTTCCACGAACAAATAGCAGCGATGAATGGTGATGTTTTCAGTTCGGATTGGACACTCCGAACGAGAAGGCATTACGCCATTCTGAAGAGACCCAAGAAGGTCGAAACTACCCAAGTAGCAAAATAATTGCTTTATGAAACTGTATTATTTGTGAATTGTTTTCTAAAGCCGAATTCAGGATCAGTTTATCACTTACGGAGTTTGACTGCGACATTTTTGTGTGTTGTAGCTAAACGTTTTTATAACCATATCGTATAATTGTTTATACAATTCACCTTATAAATATAAAACTTGGTTTTGGCTTAATATATTGTTTACCGGTTTTAAATTGCATTATAAGACCGCTTTAAAAACATTATTAACAAAAAGTGCTTTAAGTGTTTTATAATGCTTATATTGTTTCTGTATAACACCTTTAGATTCTGCGTCAAAAAATTGTTTTGTACAAGTTGTATAAAAGCTTTGTAAGATGATAAATAAAACAGATTTTTACTACAAAGCCAAACGCTTTGTAAAATACGTATAAAATTGTCTGCCTATAATGGCGTCGATAACCTCGTTATAAATAGTTTAGAGAATAAATTAGTAGTATTTTGGAGAAACTCATTAAAGTTTTTGCGCTATAATTACTAAATAAAATATTTTTATAAGTGCCTACGTTTGCACCCTTAAGAAAAAAAGGCTAAAGAGCAAAATTGCCACAAATTACCTCATCATAGAAAATTAACATCGCCTCAACTCAAATAAATATTATTGCTTATTGCATTTATAATATCCTAATTTGTGAATATTCAGCTCACTAGATCCAGTACAACGGGTGCTATGAACTTAATTAATTTCATTCACGACATGTTTGTCATTTTTGGAGAAATTTCGGATTGTTAGCCCCCGAAATGCTACACGTCTCTAATTTTACTATTGAATATTGTTCAGGACATATCACAGATGAAAACTATTAATATTCAGCTTACTGTAAATTATGGTGACTGGAAAAAAACCCACACGAAATAGGCCCACTGGAAAAATACCCACATAAAAATCCTCACAGGTATAAGCCAGAACGTCAATCAACGTGAGACAGAAATATAGGTTCTAACCAAAGAACTAATGAATAAATGGAAGCCGTATCCCCTATATTCGCTGCTTAGAAAAACGTTAACAACATAAATCGGGCGCATTGTAAACAAAATACAGTGGATCTCTGTTTTTTTATTTATCCGTTTTCTTTTTAATACCGAGCAATGGTTAGCCCAGTAAGGTAAATACACTATTCAAGTATAAATGCCTAATCCTTGTTTGTTTTAATTTAAATTGAAAATTTAAATTTAAAAAAAAATGCCGGATTTTTTTGAAACCAGATTATAGATTGAATGTTTTATGAGTAAACAATTTTCCACGTGAGCATATTTCTATGTGACCATTTTCCTTCTTAGCATCTTTCCAAGTAAGCATATTTCCATGTGAGCTTTTTTCTGGTGGGATTTTTTCCTGTGAGCTTTTTTCTGAGAGTCTTTTACCTGTGCCCTTTTTCCTGTGGGCTTTGTTTATAGAATCGTAAATTATATATCCCAATATATTCCAATCTATCCTGATTTTCTAGCTTAGTTGAGATTTTTAGGATGACAAAAATCATATATTATATAACCAATGATAATTACATATTTTTTCGTTTGGTGGCACTCCGATAATATGGCGTTTGGATGCGAGTACTGCAGTATCACCAAATTATATTATTTGTAGACTTGAGTGTTATTATAGATTTTTGTTGCAATATGAAAATTAATATTATTGATAATAATAATAACAATAATAGTAATATTGTTAAGAAACTGGACACTGTAGTAGTCCGTGAAGGCGACTCTGTTCTAGTTGGATATCTAAAGTTGAAATTATGGTGGAAGCGCAAGGATTTCTAGGAAGGGCTATTATTTTGTGTGTGTCTGTTTTAATCGAGAAATTTCAGGAATTTAGAAGATGTTTTAATATATAAGCAACTACCTGCGAATCAGGGGCTGTCTACAGTTTGATTTCATAGCCTAACGGTGAACAAGTGAAAATAAAAGTGAACTTAGTTAAAAAGTGAATAGGTTATTAATGTATTTAATATAAATTAGAATTTAAGTGTGTACATACTATACGTACATATCAAATTAAGTATAATAAACTAGTTAGGTAATAATAATAATAATAATAATATAATAAAATATTTTTTTCTGGTGCCTCATTTTACCTATTTAAAGCACGCCTTAGCGAGTTTAAATCGAACTCCCAAGCACGTCCGTTTTTTAAAGTTACCATGGTAACAACAACAACTCGAGAAACGTCTCAATGACAACTTTTTTATTATTGATCTGACAGCAGTAACTAGTAACGTCAAATAATAGTATATTATACACCAAGCGACTAAACTTACCCATTTAATCTCGCGGATGGTGTTTGACTTCTGAGGACGGAGCGCAGCGGAGCCCGAGGAAAGCAATCCACCTAACGGATTAATGTCACTTTAGTCGAGAGGTGTATACGCTATTTTTTGCAATTCCGGTTATTCTACATACATTTTTAATAAAAATAAATACTATTTAGGAGGTACTTTTACGAAACTTGGCTGGGCATCGAGGACGGACTTATTAAATGAAACTTGGTTGGGCATCGAGGACGGACTTCTATTTTTTTGTAGTAATGATATAATAATAATATTTTATGATTTCAAAGTGCACCAATAAAAAATAGCGTAAAGTATTCGTGGATAACTGATCTTTCAAACACTTGCTCTATTTAGAGCACTCCGGCTGCGCCGTCGTGCTCGAAAAATCGCGCGTGTTTGAAAGACCTTTTTATCCACTTATACTTTAATATACTATATTCACATCAGCTTGGTACAAATACAAAGTAAAAAATATAAAGTTCAGCTGTGAATAAATGAATACTCGATAAGCATAAAACACTTGTTTCGAGAACTAATTAAATTAAACAATGTATCACAAATTAATATTACAAATTTCAACCAATGATCGACCTATCTCAATGTAAAATGTAAGACACATTCTCATACAAATAGACGAAGGTAGCCGGTTCTGAAGCTGCTTACAGAAAGTGTAGTTTTAAATCGTTCCAGTAAAATAAGTGAATTGAGTGAGAAATTTAAAAATTAAAATCCTACAACTTTCACAACTGTGTTATAAAAGAAGACAGTATATATATATACATGTAATAAAAACACCAAAAACCTGGTAAGAAGATCTAATTTGAAAAAAGCTAGGTTATAATACGCCAGAAATTAATAAAGTACAAGGAATAAAAACTTACTTTTTCCATAAACTAATTAAGATATAAAGTTGAATACATTAACACAGGTCAGGCTTCTACAATTTAAAATTGAATTAAATTTTAAACTCCGAATATTAAAATAATTTTCAATGGAAGAGATACTGCAGAAGTTAGAAAACATGGATCAACGAAATGCCAGAATCGAGCAAAAACTGGACAATATCCATAGTCAATTACAAATATTGAAAAAAGAGAACCAAGCTCTGAAAAACGAAAATTATTTATTAAGAGAAGCCACGAAGAAATTGGAGACAAGAGTAATTCCAATAGAAAAGGATTCAAGAAGGGAAAACCTGATAATAAATGGCATCGAAGAAGAAGTACGAGAAAATGCGGAACAACTGAATGATAAGGTTAGAGAAGTACTGAAAAGAGTAAACACCAATATAAATGTAGAGTCAGACGTAATAGAGTCGAGGAGAATAGGGGACAGGAACAAACTTAGAAATAGA
The DNA here is from genome assembly GCA_963921935.1 of Galeruca laticollis. NCBI lineage: Eukaryota > Metazoa > Arthropoda > Insecta > Coleoptera > Chrysomelidae > Galeruca > Galeruca laticollis. Next base: position 58,316,090 of record OY998177.1, read on the forward strand.
CCAATATTACTAAAAGTGAAGACATGGGATAAAAAGCTGAACATATTGAAAGGAAGAAATAGATTAAAGGGAACAAATATCTATATTAACGAAGACTTTCCCAAAGAAATTATGGAGCAAAGAAAACAGCTCTTAAAATACTCAAAAGTTGCAAGAGACAAGGGATGTAGAACTAAGATCATCTACAATAAATTATATATTAACGATAAGCTATACACCTTATCAGAATTAGAAGCACAAAATGAAACTGAAATCGAGACTGAAGAAGAGACAGGACTACCAGAACAAACTCCAGCGAAAGGAAGAAAATACAGTGAGAGATCTCCCGAAGGCGCTGAAGAAACGACAAAAAAAATAACAAAAATGAACAGAGAAGTTGAGACATCATCAAAAAACTAATTAATACAGAGGTGAAAAGATCAAGGTTTGTGGACGGAATTGTCCCTTTTAAGATAACATTTTGGAACTGTCAAGGTATTAATACTTTAGATAATTTAGAAATACATGAAATTAATGATTTGTGTAGCTCTGATATAATAGGCTTAGTGGAGACCTGGATTACCTCTTCCCAAAATAGCTTACCAAATATTTTAAACAATTATCATACTTACTCATGCCAAGCTTCAAAAGATAAGCAAAAGGGTAGAGGTAGTGGGGGTATCTTAATACTTATATCAAAAAACCTGGGGGGTGTGAAGTCATTAGATGTAATCGATAGATGTAATATGTGGAATTTTATCAGAATAAATATAAATAATAATTATATTATTTTAGGTGTAGTCTACTTAAAACCTGATTTAGATGATCATGTATGTGTAGAGATGCTTGAGGATACTCTAAAAGAAATATCAGTAAAATTCCCAAATGACGAGATGATTCTGTACGGAGACTTTAATGCGAGAGTAGGTGGTCTGAATGATTTTGATTCAGAGAACGTAATACATATTAATCCCCCGTTAAAACCACGTAAGTCAAAAGATTCCCTAGTTAATACTAGAGGAACATTACTTGTAGAAGCTTTGGAAGATCTAGGGTTTCTCTTGTTAAACGGTAGGTTTGAGGATTATGAAGGTGCTTATACATACATTGGGCGGTCAGGACGAAGTACAATAGATCTGGTCTGGGTAAGAGTTAGTAGTGTAGGCCTAATTTCCAGTTTCTGTATAAATAAAAACCTGTTTTCGGATCATCTGAGTTGCACTGTAAAGATAGAAAATGCATATTTTGTGGGGTCTAATAAACTATCAGAATATCATAGCTATAAAGAAGCAATAATAAGGTGGGATCCTGCCAAAACACAACCATATAAAAATATAGTATCTATCTTTGAAATACATTCAGACTCGAGTACTATTAATATAATGGACAATCAAATAAATGAGGCAATCAAGTTAACAGCAAAATTTTTAGGTATGGAAAAAAACCGTGACAATACTAATCATATGTTCTCAAATTCAAAACCATGGTTTGATAACTTTTGCAAGGACGCAAAGAAAAAGTTCAACATGTCAAAAAAACTATTAAAAAACTCTAACTTTGAACAGAATGCACTAATATCATATAGTGAAATTAAAAAAGAGTACAAACAACTCATTAAAATTAAAAAATTAGCTTACGAAAACGTTACAATAAAAAAATTTAATAATATCAGCAACCCCTCCGAATTTTGGGAACTTCTAAAAACTAGAAAAATTAAAAATAGAGGTCCCACAATTGATACCGTCACAATGATTGAGTTTTACAAAGAGTTTTATGGAACGCATTTACATAGGGATTCACAATATTTTGGCGTTATACACCCTTATCTAGATATAAACTTTTCCACTAATGAAATTTTTAGAGTCTTAAACTCAGCTAAAAATAATAAATCACCCGGGGTAGACAACATTAGCAACGAATTTTTCAAAAACTTTCCTTTGGATTGGATAATACACCTGAAAACATTCTTCAACAAAATTTTAAACGAAGAACAAATACCACCCACATGGTCAGATGTTAAAATGATCCACTTCCACAAAAGTGGCGATATTAAAAACCCTAATAATTACCGTAGTATAGCACTTTTAAATCACAAAACTAAGCTCTTTACCCAATTAATTAATACGAGACTAACTAACTTTGTTGAGAATAATGAAATATTACCAGAGTGCCAAAGCGGCTTCCGCAGAACACGCAACTGTGAAGACAACATATTTGTGCTCTACGCTATAATTAACAATTACCTTCGCCTCCCTTCAAGAAAATTATATACTCTATTTGTAGATTTTAGAAAAGCTTTTGATTCGTTAGACCATCATATACTCTGGGAAAAATTATATTCAAACGGAATAAGTGCAAAAATTACTAGAATACTAAAAATAATATACAAACAAGCAGCACTGTTTATAGAACAAGAAGGTAACAGTTCAGAGAGAGTACAAATAACCCAAGGTGTTTTACAGGGGGACCCGCTCAGCCCACTACTATTCGCGATATTCATTTCCGATATTGATAATTATTTTCAGAACCAAGGCAGTAAGGGAGTTACTCTTGATGAAGGGGATAACATACGGATGTTGTTATACGCTGACGATCTGGTACTGTTTGCAGAGTCGCAAATACAAATGGAAAAGAGCCTGAGGATTTTAGAATCATACTGCAACACATTCAAGCTTCAGGTAAATACAGAAAAAACAAAACTAGTTATATTCCGAAGGAGCCCCAATATTGGAAAACAACCCACGTTTTCATACCTTAACAACCCAATAGAAATCTCAAATACTTATGAATATTTGGGAGTGGTCTTTACTTTCAATGGACTGTTTCTAAATAATTTTAAATCACGAGAACGAAAAGCAAGAATTACTCAAGGTACTGTACTTTCAACTATAAACTCGCAAAAATTATCTTCTCTTCAGTCTATTAAGACTCTGTATAACAATGTCGTCATACCCACTTTCACATATGCCAGTAATATATGGGGTCTGCGTTATCTGGATCAAACTGAGAAAATACAGACGTCTTTTTGGAAAAACCTCCAATTCCTCCAGAGAACTACTGCCGCTTATATAATAAGAGTCGAAGCCAATCTGTGCAGGCTAGAATATTATCTAATAAAACAAGCAATTGAATACTTCATCAGGGTAAAATCTCAAAATCACTCAAGGTACCCCTATAGAGCATTATTTCGATTAATAAAATTATATAACTCTGGATATGGTCATCACAAATACAATTGGTTTGTTCAGTTGATTAATGTTGTCAGTATTTATTGTCCATATAATGCTGGCCTTAACACTGACTGTATCAATGAAAATTTTAAACATATTGTATTAGCCGAACATCTAGCTAAAAACATGCAAAATGATTGGAATAAAATATTACTTAGTATTCACCACCCTACATATAAATTCTTTCTGCAAAATAATAATAATTACAATTATTTAAGTGGACCGTCACCGCTTTATATTAAAAGATTAACAGCCCAACTGCGCACAGCAAATTCACAGTATTTATACCTATATGTGAATAACTCCTCTCATACAATAAAAACCGACCAGATGTGTACAATATGTAACCAGCAGGCCAATGAATGCCTGGAACATATCATATTTGACTGCCCATTGTATGCTGGATTAAGAAATACAGTCATAGGAAGACGAAAGCATTCAGACGATCTAGATTGCCTTCTTAATTCAAACGATCTCTTACTATTGAAGCAATTGCATGGTTTTATCAGCGGAGCAATGAAAATTAGATCATTCATTATTAATGATTAGATATCCACAGTATCTCTACATAAACAATTTATAGTATAGGATTAGTTATGGGAATTATGCGTTTGTCTTATATTTTTTTTTCTGCTCTTCTCTATTGCTGGACTATTATGTGCTGTACGCTGTCTTTAAAAACATGTAAATTTTATGTCATTGTTTCTTGTAATACCTTTTACCTATCATGTTAGTTTAGGAGTATATATGTATTTTATATTTACTATATAACCGACTCCTTGTTCATGTACTTTGTATAAAAGAACAATAAACTATTCTATTCTATTCTATTCTATTCTATTCTACAAATAGACGAATAAAAATACACATTCACATACATAGATTCACATGCACTCTCACACTGACCCTTGTATATTTCACGAAAAGCTAAAAAGTAAAAGTTATTAGTTACACGAGGAAACAACGATAAATACAGATGTACTTGGTTCGTTATCAAACAGATAAACATAAAAATAAAAAAACAAATACAATTCGACATAAGAAATCTCAAAAAACCAAGCCGATAGCAAAGGTACGTAATTTTTGTAGTATCTTGAGTTCCTATATAATCTAATCGCAGTGTTTTTCAACCTGTGGGTCGCAACCCCCTGGGGGGTCGGGGAACCACTGTAGGAGGGTCGCGAGAGGTCCAGAAAACTTCAGTGTTTTTATACAACATATAATTTGTGAAACTTAAATAAAAAGAAAACTTCAGTTTTTTATACAACTTATAATTTGTGAGACTTAAAATAAAAAGTCGATAAGAGTTAAAATTATTATATTTAACAAAATTTCTATATAATCAATCATACAAGTCAGGAAAATTGTAGTTGACAACATGTTATTACAAAAAAAATATTAAAAATGTTTTTAAATAGAAAATAATTACATTTGTGCTTGCTTATCTTCGTTCATTTTAATGTGAAGGTTGCGCTTGAGTTTGTTCAATTAATTTCTCCCATCGTGGATCCGTTTTTGCCACATTAAGTATTAAATCGTTTTCCAAATTTAAGCGATTTCTTAGTTTACATTTTATTCGCGCCATTGATGAAAATTCCAACTCGCACAAGTACGAGGTAGAAAATGGAATCAAACACTTCAAAGCCTCGGTTGTTAATTCCGGGTATTTTGTTTTTCTTTTTAACCAAAACGTATGCAAATTTTCGAGTTGAATTCCAAGTGTAACATCCCATCGGCAGTTAGTTCCAGCAGCTTCTCTTTGAGCTTAGTTGTTAAATTTGCCGCGTTTATAGCTGCATTTAAAAACGGATTTAAGATCAATATTTGCCCAGTGTTATCCGATATCTCTTGCAGTGAGAATTAATGACATAATTCTTTCTTCAAATTATGTAACACCATTTTCATACCAGATATATATGAGTTGATGTTATCTCGCTTCCGACTTCTTCAATGAAAGACTGTGTGGACGAAAATGAATCAAAGTTATTTTGATTTATAGATGATGGCCACAATTCAATTTTTTTATAAAGCCATGGAGTTTGTCTTTTGCTGTAATGACATTTTCATCACGCCCTTGAAGACTTTTATTCAAGTTATTCAAATGTTCAAACAAGTCAGAAAGGAAAGCCAATTTTAAAAGGAATTCCGGGTCAGTAATTAATTCAAAGTAATGTGACTTGGCTTGCTGTAAATATACTAATAGTTCAGCGCGAAGTTCCATAAAATGTTAGTATGGACGAATACAACTTCGAACATGTACAGACTTTTCAATATCTAGGAGCTCTAATAACATCAGATAATAACGTTAAAGTAGAAATTAAACAGCGTATACTTCAAGGAAATAAATGCTATTATGCAACCCAACAATTATTAAGATCAAGGACTCTGACAAGGCAAACAAAAATAAACATATATAAAACTATTATAAGACCAGTTGTAACATACGGCAGCGAAACATGGACAATGACGGTACAAGACACGCTACTACTCAATCGATTCGAAAGAAAGATCCTTAGGAAAATATACGGAGGAGTCTGGGATCAACAAACAGTGCGGTATAGGAGGCGCACGAACAATGAGGTATATGAACTATATAATAGCCCAAGTATAGTACAAGAAATTAAATCCAACAGATTAAGATGGCTGGGACATGTCCAGAGGAGTAATGACTCAAGGCTAATTAAAATGGTCTGGGAAGAAGCCCCTAACAACAAAAGACCACTTGGGCGCCCAAAACTTCGATGGCGTGATAATATACACAAGGACCTGCAAACTTTGGGAGTCCTTAATTGGGAAGAAAGTACTCAGGATCGACATGAATGGAGGAGAATTGTTGAGGCGGCCAAGACCCACCCCGGGTTGTAGAGCCATGGATGGATGGAAGTTCCATAACTCTGGTCAGTACTTTGCCTTTTGATAACCACCTAACCTCTGTATGGTAAAGCAAATTGCGGTGTTGTGTCCCCATATCTTCACAAATGATTCGAAACAATCGAGTCTGCAACGCTTTTCCTTTAATAGAGTTTACAATGTTAATAATAATATTAAGAACTTGACTGTATTCTTGCGGCAAGGATTTGGCTTCAAGAGCTTGGTGATGGAGAAAGCAATGCATCCAACAAGGTTTTGGCATCTGTTCTTTCAGTCTAGCAATAAATCCACTCTTCGCACCAGTCATGGCTTTTGTTCCGTCACTACAAATGCCAATGCATTTTTGTGCCCAATCGATATTCATATCTTGCGTAGCTTCAAGAAACATGCCATGCAAGCATTGACCTGTAGTATTTTTGCATTGCAAAATAATATTTCTTCCATTATTATTTCATTGGATTCAAAACGCTACAAATTGGGCACAACCCGCAATATCCGTTGATTCATCAAACTGCAAGGATACAAAAGAACTTTTCTTTATTTTTTCTATGACTTGATCATGAACATCAGTCGCCATATTGCTTATCCTGCGTTGAATGGTATTGTCAGAGAGAGGTATACTTTTGAGCTTTTCGACCTCTTGCTTGCCAAACATAATCAAACATAATCTCTGCTATATCTAAAGCCGCTGGTAAAATCAAATTTTCGGCAATATTGTGAGATTCCCCTGCTTTAGCCACACGAAAAGCTACTCGATAACTAGCAGGCAACGCTTTCTCATTTAGGTTGGACATTTGTCCTATAGCAGTTTGTTGATGTTCAAGAGCTTTTAATTTTCGCTCATAAAATTCCACGGGTTTATTTTTTTTATTAGGATGTTTTGTGTTTAGGTGGCGTACCAACTTCGATGGCTTCATGCTTTCTCTTGACAAAATTTCAAAGCAAATTAAGCACTGCGGTTTACTGTCAATCACAGTGAACCCAAATTTTAAATAATTGTCGTCATAAAGACGTTTTTTCTTTATTCCACTACTCCCGCTAGTCGTTGATAGTTCTGATGATCTTTTCAGGACTTCATCCATTTTGAATTATAACAACTCAAATAAATGCGTACCGTAAAACAAGTGGTTCACGCTCTTCAAACAACTAAACAGCAGACATGACCACGCGTGACTTACGCTCACAAATCAGTCTATAATTACTCCAACTCCAAGGCACCTCACAGTCCACATAAGACCGAATATACACTTCTGAATCGTTTCCGATTATCGGGATTGCTTCTGATTCCATTTGCTTCGCTGTCTTGCATCAAACTGCCATGGCCGCGATCGACCGCCGTTTTTATAGGCCAGCGCATTCTAGCGAGAAATACCTCGAAGCGTAAAGAAACGTCTCGAAACTTGTGGATCTTTCGTGGACTACCAGCGCGATCTGGAACCTGCACTAGATCCTAGTGCAACCCACAGATGGCGCTGGGAGTCTAGGCCCTAACGATATATTTTATTTATTTATATACATCTAATATGTTTGTATTTGTTTGTTAGTTATCAATTGGCCACGTATTCAATTTAAAATTATATGTTTTACGTACTTAATTCTTAATTATATTAGTGTTTTTAAATGAAACTCAAGGTCTCTAGTTAATTCCACAATATAATACAAGTTATTGAAAATTCTAAAAAATTGACAATTGTTTCGATAAATCAATATCATTGTCAGAATATTCCACGAAGTAAGGGTCGAGACAGTCAATTTCTTAATTATATGTTCATATCAGATTGCAAATAACGCAAACGCCTAAAATTTTTGTAAGTATTACATATTTTTAACATACATGGGAAAAGGGTTGGGTGGTCGCGAAATATTTTTTGATACTAGGGGGTCGTGTCATGAAAATGGTTGAAAACAATGATCTAATGGAATAGTCGCTGAAGTTCAATTCTCTTACTTTGAAGTATGTGATTTTTCAGTTCTTTTTTGAAGCGGTTAATATGTTTTATTGCTTTTATTGTTTCAGGAATAATATTATACAGTTTTGGAGCAAGGAAAGAGTATGTGTCCTGAACAATATTCAATCATAAAGTTGGTGACTTGTTGCACTCCGGAGGCTGTATCTTGCTAACAAGCTGAAACTTCTCCAAAAATTACAAAAATGTCGTACTTCAAGTGCCATAGCACCCATTGTACTGGCTCTGGTGAGCTGAAAATCGATACGGTTCATATGTTCTGAACAATATTCAATCATAAAGTTGGTGACTTGTTGCACTCCGGAGGCTGTATAGTTCTAACAAACTGAAATTTATCCAAAAATGATAATAATGTCGGACTTCAAGTACCATAGTACCCGTCGTACTGGCTCTGGTGAGCTGAAAATCAATGGGGTTCATCTATAAGATGTTATGAACGGTTCTTCCGTGAGATGTCCTGAAGAATATTCAATCATAAAATTGCTGACTAGTTGCACTCCGGAGACATGTTACGAAAAGTGGCCGACGACAACGACGACGACGACATACACACAGGATTTTTTTCTAAAAACCGTTTTTTCGTGTTGTTCTTGCTGAAAAAAGTAAAAATTACCCGCCCAACCCTGTCTAATATGCGAGTAAAGTATTGGTTTGTCCCAAAAAAAGTTGGAATTTTGGTTTCTTTGTGAGTAATTTTTCCGTTTTTCGGCAAGAAGAATACAAAATAGGTTTTTAGGAAAAAAATCCTGTGTGTCGTAGTCGTCGTTGTCGTCAGTCACTTTTCGTAACATGTCTTCGATACAGCTTCCGGATGCAACAAGTCACCAGTTTTATGATTGAATATAATTCAGGACATCTCGCAGATGAACCCTATTGATTTTAAGCTCACCAGAGCCAGTACAACGGGTGCTATGGTACTTGAAATACCACATTTTTGGAAAAATTTCAGTTGTTAGCATGATACAGCCTCCGGAGTGTATACAAGCGACTAATTTTATGATTGGAAATTGTTCAGGGCGTTTTATAGATGAACCTTATCAATTTTCAGATCACTACAGTCAGTAAAACGGGTGCTATGGTACTTGATGTGCCATATTTTTGGTCATTTTTGGAGAAATTTCGGGTTGTTAGTACGATACAGCCTCCGGTGAGTATACCAGTGACCAATTTTATAATTGGATATTTTTTACGGTGTCTCACAGATGAAACCTATTGATTTTCAGTTGACCAGAGCGAGTACAACGGGTCCTATAACACCAGATATACTACATTTTTGGAGAATTTTCCTGATTCCGCTGAGAAATGGGAAGTTATTGCTGAAACATTTGAAGGCAGATGGAATCTCCCACATTGCGTTGATGCCATGGATGACAAACATAAAGATATAGTTCCCCCTGCGAATTCCGGATTTTTTTACTTCAACTACAAAGGCAGACACAGTATAGTACTTCTTGCAATAGTGGATGCTAACTATCCTTTCCTGTTATTGAATTTTGGACCCAATGGTCGTATTTCTGATGGAAACTTAGAATGTAATGAGCTCAAACTTCCGAATCCATGCAATCTTACGAAAAATTTCGAAAAGGTCCCTTGTTTTTGTGGCTGATGACATCTTCCCTCTTACAATAAATATTATGAAGCCTTTTCGACAAGCGCAGCTGGATTCAGCTAGTAAAAAATTTATAACTACCGTATTTCCAGAGCAAGACATGTTGTCGAGAATAGTTTTGGAATACTTGCATCCAGATTTCGTATATTTCATAATCAAAGCAATTTGGAAGCAGAGAACATAACAAAAGTGGTGAAAGCAACGTGTGCATTGCACAATTTGTTAATATCCAACCTTTTACGCTCCTTTAAACAGTATCTATCAGGAACATAACGACGGAACTACCACTGTTGCAGGTTTGGATACCTCGGAATCGAATATGATCGCATTGAAACGTATGAATCAGGGGAACATAACTACTGTTAAAGAGCTTAGAAATGAGTTCAAATCGTACTTCATGAATGAAGGCAAGTTTCCAAGGCAAGACAATAGAGTTCCCCGAAGAAAAAAAATAGACTAACGGAAGAAGTTTGGAGTTAGTGAGTTAATAATTCTTGAAGTTCAAATAATTTTGCATTAATTAGTAAAAAGTGTGGACTCTAACAATAAATCATAAATTTGTAAAGACGAGTTTTAGTGAATATTCATAAACAAATGTAAAATTCATAGTAAATTAATTAAACTAAAAAATGTAGTATAATTGACTCGTTCTTCTATCGTCGTTCTCTCATTACTGAGAATCGTGATCACTGACAGCTTGTGACGTTATTTCTCTCCCGAGCTATATTTACAGAGCCGCAGAACGAACTACCGGTGGCCTTTTGGATCTGATCAGTCCATCTGATTGGTGAGCGTCCTCTGGACCTTCGCCCTTCTGTGTTTCCCGACACTATCAGCCTCTCCAGGTTGTTTTCATCTCTTCGCACGATGTGTCCAAAAAATCTCAATATGTTCGCCAGGCAGGCAGTTCTCTAAGGATTGACTCGTTCGTACTGTGCGCCGTTCACGGAATTCTGAGCATGCGTCTCCAGCACCACATTTCGAAGGCATCAATTATTTTTCTGTTTGATGCTTTAATTGTCCACGTTTCAGCTCCATATCGGAAGATAGAAAAAATCAACGATTGAACTAGTTTCATTTTAGTGTTTTTAGTAATAGATCTGTCTTTCCAAATCTTGTGTAGTCGACTCATTGCACCTTTAGCTAGTCCAATTCTCCTTCGGATATCACTTTCACTTGAACTCGTGTTACTAATATATGAGCCCAGGTACATGATATGGTCAACGATTTGAAATCTTTAGAGAGCATCTGTCAATTGCAGAGTGTTTGAACGATCAACTATCATAATTTTCGTTTTCTCCGCATTTATCAAAAGGCCACAGTTATTGCTCTCTGTCTCCACTCTGTTTAGAAGATCCAGCATTTCTTCTCCTGACGCGGCTATTAATGTTGTATCGTCTGCATATCTCAGATTTGCGATCTTTTTACCCGCAATTGAGATTCCTTCATGCCATTCACCCAATGCCTTTCTCATTATGTATTCTCCGTAGATGTTAAAGAGATCTGGAGAGAGGATGCATCCCTGACAAACGCCCCTGCAGGTCTTAAATGGGAGCGAGTGCTGGTTCTCTATTCTGACCTTCGCCATGCTGTTGTGAAGGTTTCTTATGAGTACAATTAGATGTTCAGCCACTCCCATCTCTCGGAGAACTCTCCACAGAATTTTCCAGTTGACACAATCAAAGGCCTTTTGGTAGTCCAAAAAGCAGATGACTATTTAGGATATTGAATTCTCTGCATGTGTCTATGAGTTGTCGTAGATTAAGCATCTGTTATCTGGTACCCTTGCCCTTCACAAACACTGCCTGTTCCTGGGGAATCTGTCGATACAGATATATCTCTAAACGTCGCTTTATAATACGAAGTAGAACCTTACTCGGATGTGATATCAAAGAAATGGTACGGTAGTTGCTACACTTCGTGGTTGCACCCTTTTTATGAAGTGGAATGAATATAGAGGTAGACCAGTCTTTGGGCCATGCTTCCATATTATATTACACAGATCGGCTAAGATTTTAACGCCTTGTTGATCCAAATTCTGCAACAGTTCTCCCATTATATTGTCACCGCCTGGTGTGCTATTGCTTCTTCTACATCTGCACGCATGATGACAGGTTCGTGCGTTATTTCATTTATATTGAGAATTCTATCGTCTGACAAACGTTTAATATTGCTTCGATAAGTTTTACCTTTTGAAACAGATCTTTGGTTTCAATTCGGTGTAAGTGTGATTCTATCTATTGACATATGTTGGATATGTACTTTCCTCTGTCTTTACGACATCTCTTCTGAATATATTTTGATCTATAGGTCGTTTCATCGAGAGGACCTTTTTTCAGTTGTTTCCTCTGTTCTATTACTTGCCATGTCTCGTCGCTGATCCATGGTTTGCGACCATTCACATTTCCTGGTCGGCGACATTGGCTAGGCATTTTCAGGAGACCCTCCCTAAGACATATCCACGATTCCTCGACGTCATCGTTGTATTTTATATTTGCTGATACTGGTTTAATACTGTCTCTGAAAATATCCAATTCTTCTGGTGTTAACCTATTTTGTCTGGTCGAGGGTCTACGAATATTCTTAAATCTAAGTCTGAAATCCATTACTAGCAGTTGATGGTCACTACCACAGTCCGCACCTGGAAAAGTTTTAGCATTACTCACAGAAGTTTTCCATCTTGTATTGATTAAGATAAAATCTATTTGGTTTCTATATCTGTCACGCGACAATTTCCACGTGTAGAGTCTGCGTGGATGATTCTTGAAATATGTGTTCATTATGGAGAGTCTCCTTTGCAAGCAGAAATCCATCAGTGTTTTTAAATGAAACTCACGGTCTCTAGTTAATTCCACAATATAATAAAAGTTATTGAAAATTCTAAAAAATTGACAATTGTTTCGATAAATCAATATCATCGTCAGAATGACAGAAGTTACATTTCATTTTGTGCCTACCTGATGATTAGTAGTTATTTTTGGCTAGACCAAGAAAGAAGTAACCTAACTTGTGATTGGCTTAATATATGTTTATAGAAAAAAGAAGAAGATGTGATATTACAAATATTGAAGCTTAGATATTATTAGCCCTATGGTGATATCCTGGATATCATTTTTCCAATTAAGATCAGTATAACTGTGCTCCCCTTTCATTCCTATTACCCAGTCCAAATTCTCCGACGACCTGTCTCATGTAATGGTCCATGTTCGTGGCACTTATTTTGGAGTTAAAATCTCCCAATATGATTGTAAAATCTTTGTCGGGAATGTGTACAAGCTCAGTATCTAGAGCTGTATAAAAATCTTCTAATATGATCTCATCTTCCGTGAAGGTTGGGGCGTAGATCTGAATTATGTGCAGAATGCATGTTGAACCTTGGAAACGGAGGTGAATGATCCTGTCATTAACTGCATCATTACCGTAAACAAAATTCTGCAATTTCTTGGGCACTATTATCGCGACACCGTTAATGCTTTCCTCTGCAAGGCATGAGAAATAAATAATATTGCCTGAAATACTCTGGAAGTGACCCTTCCCCTTCCGATAAGTTTAACTGATTCCTAGGATATCAATGTTATGTCATGTCTTCTCTTTTTTGATTATTTGGAGCTTCCCTGGTTGTTGTACCAGTCCCCAAACATTCCAGGTAGCTATTCTTTTGGGTTTTCGGATAGTCAGTCTGTTTTGACACTGTTTGTTCACTTTCAAATCAGTTCCTCCCGGAGATCCGATTGAGGAACTATTTAGACTCTGGACTTGTTTTGAGTTGAAAGTTGCCATGATTCTCTTGGAAATGAAACATTTTTTATATCCGAAAGTGGTTTCCCCTTGCCTTCCTTCGGTCTATTACAGGGATTTAGTCATGTTTGATGAGAGTTATGGTTATACCGCCAATGTTCGGTCGTCAGAGCCTCCTTCGTTATCTAGCAGGATGCACCGGGTGATCAAAGATCACCACTCGAGCAGGTGAGGTTGACATTTGGGTAGTTTCGATATTCTGATGATTAGTTCTACCCCTTACACCCCAACTTATATGCGTCTTATTATTATATAATTATATGAGTACCTATACAACTAATCTGAGTACGTACTTCATAAATCTCACTTCCATCCTCCTCATCCAAGTTTGACACAGGCGCAACAGCCAAGAAAATCAAACAAATTCACGTACCACATTTTTCATGTGTAGACGTTGTCTTTCGAAGCTCCGGATTTCATTGATATGTCACGTTTCTTCTTCTCTTTACGTACATCACTTCTTAAATTATTTATTGTTTTGACCACTGATTTCTGTGTAGCATCGGGTTCTAGCTCCTTCAATTTTACTACGTCTATCATACGCTCTCTCTTTTCACGATTGTGGTACTCTTCACTTTTCGCCCGCCACAGAAATGTTTCGGAATTGTATATTTCAATAAACTCTTGTATCCTTTGGTTCCGTTTTCGGCTTAACATGATGATGAAGTAAGGATTGTAATGAGTGGGTCAATAAGGCCCTCCACCGCGACTCGCAAGAGTGAGTTTAATGTGGCTGAGATGAAGTTAGTCGCACAATCGTACGAGTAGTTCCTAGTTAACGCTAAGGCTTCTCTCACAGTGGAAGCGTAAATATGCGAATTGTGGGACGCACGTCTTCGCGCGAACGATCCAAACTACTTGTTTTGAATGCAAGCTCTCACAGTGGCTGCAGATCGGTTTACGCATATACGTGCGTGCATTTGCAACTTGCGACAAGATCCCGTTTGGTTGGGATATTTGCGTTTGTTCGCGGTTTTCTTGCAGGCATTATCTTCGGAAAGAATTGAAAAAAAAATGAATACTGAAAAGCTAATTGATTTAGTACGAGAGCAGAAATATTTATGGGATCACCGAGAACCAAATTATTACCATCGTAATTTACAAAAGTCCTTGTGGAAAGAAGTTTCCGAAGAAGTTAATTTATCAGGTACGTAATTTGCTAATTTGTATTTATTTAAACTATAGTCGTATTTGAACAAGAAGTATTTATAAATAACACAAAATATAAATAACTTAGAGATTACGTACAAAATATGTTTTTAAATAATCACGGATAGTGTAAGCCTCGGCTCTAGTTCTGTTTTCACCCAGAGTTCCAAATCTTCTATTATTTCTGTTATATTGTCCTGTTTCCATATTAATTTCATTAATATTAATACCTTCTTTTTCAATAATTATATTGTGCAGTAAACAAATACATTTAATAATGGCATCAGCTCGATCTGGCGTAACTTCAATAGTCTTTAATAATAATCTCCATTTACTGGCCATAATTCCAAATGCGCATTCCACCACTTGCCTTGCCCTTGATAAACGCATATCAAATATTTCTTCTTCCGGTCCTACAATTCTTTGCGGATAAGGACGCATTAAATAAGATTTTAGTGGGTATGCTTCATCGCCCAGTATAACATGAGGTACGTGCATATTTGTTCCATGTAATGCTTTTTCTATGTTTACATTTAAAGCGCCATTCTCAAGTTGTCTCGATGGATTGGAATGAGAAAAAATTCCTCCATCGCTCTCCTTGCCGTATGCCCCTACGTCTATACAAATAAATTTGTAGTCCGGACCAGCTAATGCTTGTAAAACTATAGAAAAATACTGCTTATAATTACGGTACATACTGATCGCATTAGCAGGGTTCTTAATCCTTATATGTTTTCCATCTATACATCCCACACAGTTTGGAAACTTCCATTTTCTCCAAAATTTGTTGGAAATATTAGTAACCTCTTTATTAGACGGAAAAGGCATATGAGTTTCCTGAAGACAATCCCAAAGTACTTGGCAAGTTTCATGAACAATTTTTCCTACGGTATTATCCGCAATTCTAAATGAAAATCCCAATTGCATGATTATATATTTTTTTGTTACAGTTGACGAAGAAAAAAAACGATGGAGAAGTATACGAGATACGTTCCGTAAAGAATTTGAAAAGAGTACACAAGGTAGGTCAGGTGATGGAGCAGATGCAGTATTCGTGTCTAAATGGCCCTATTTTACTATGTTGCTATTTTTAAAAGATATAATGACGCCAAGGGCGCTATCAGGCAATGTCGCCCGTGCCATAACAGAAATCGATTCAGAAACGCAAGATGATGATGAACGTGATGAAACACAAAATTCCCTTCGTAATGTAGTTTCGCAGCAAGAAGAAAATAATCAACCACAGCAAGAATAAAATGATCAAACGCAGCAAGAAGAAAATAATCAACCACATCAAGAAGAAAATAATCAAACGCAGCAAGAAGGAAATAATCAATTTGTCCATCATTTACCAAAAAACAGTAATATCACATCAAAAAATCTAGTTAAGGCCACTAATATCGAAGAAAAATTTCTAGAATTGGCGGAAAAAAAATTAAAGTATTTTGAAAATAATGCAACTGATGATGATTGCCAATTTTTAATGAGCCTTTTGCCTTATTTAAAATCTGTACCTAAGTCAAGAAAGTTAATTGTGAGGTCGCAGTTGGAGCAAGTATTGATCAATGA
This sequence comes from Galeruca laticollis, assembly GCA_963921935.1. Classification (NCBI taxonomy): domain Eukaryota; kingdom Metazoa; phylum Arthropoda; class Insecta; order Coleoptera; family Chrysomelidae; genus Galeruca; species Galeruca laticollis. The sequence continues at coordinate 58,332,262 of OY998177.1, forward strand.
ACAAATGTACTCGTCCGGTCACTCACTACCATCATTACATTGGCAACAAAGTACTTCTGCAGCAAACTCTTTAGAAAAGTATTTTCTAACAAATATAAATCACGACCGGACATTTTAACTATTCGGCATCAAGTTTTATCGCAGTCAATGTGCAAACTCAATGCATGTATACGCAAGATCACAAATTCGGACGATTCCGCGCGTTTTTATTTTTCGCGCGTATCCGCATCTACTGTGAGAGAAGCCGAATACCAAGACGACCGGGGGAGCGTCGAATGCACCCTTCTCAAGGAATTAGCCACAACTATCCAAAAATCTGTACGGCGGAATACATGCTGGTCTACACGCCTGCGCAGGTAAAAAAACTGAATTTCGATTTTTTGCCGGGCGTCTACAGGTCGCTACGCCTGCACAGTTTGGCCTGAAGCGGTTGGCACAAACACTCCGGTTGACCAGTATAGGTCACCTGCACAGGTGACCTGTACAGGTAAACCTTTCCGGTATACCGGAACGTGTGTGATCGCTCTTACAAAGCTTCCTTGCTAAATTTCCGCAAGATCATCTCATTTCCAAAACTCGGTTACTAATCATCGACATTGTTTTTTCTCACTTACATGCCGCCACCAAGTCTCTTGGTCCTTTTGCATATCACCTCAAAGGTCATAATTATTTTTCAGTCGTCACTGTCAATTTAACTTATTCTATGTTATCTCACTCTCGAATTTTCCATTAATCTATTCTTAATTACTATTTGCAAACATCTTAATATTACGTTATGTAAATTCTATTTCAATTATAATTATAACAATATTAAAATGACATATTTATGTGTAACTATTAGAAAACATATGTTGTGAGATGACATGCTGTATATATATCACGATGACAAATCAATCGTAATCGGACAAGTTTGAATGTCTATTGTATCGTCAAACCCTTATTATTTACTTTAATTGTCGTAAACGCCCATTAATAAAAGAAAGTTTAGCTTTAAGTGTCTGCTCAACAAAAGTATTTTTATAAAATAGAGATTATGGAACTTTCCAAAACTATTAAAATGTTACAACAAATATCTTTGAGTGATCCATGATCGTTCAATTAGCACTGTGAACAATATTTCAAACCCCTTCACAAATGAATAGGGAATCAAGTATTCGAAATGAATGTTTTATGGATTGACATAAATTAACCAACAGGACACTATTTATCGCTTCACGGTAAAGTAGGTGATTAACTTTATGTCAAAAAATATCACCATTCAACTGACAGAGTTATAGTCTGAAAGAGAAAGTTCTGCCCCCAAAAAACTTGTATCTACAGAAACTAACCAATTTACAAACAGTCAGTTTCTCAACATCAGGCAGTACAGAACTAAATCTACTCTGGATTGGTCGACATAAAACGGTGTGACAATTCCTCGCGTTCGATACATACAGTATGCGTAAACTATATCTAGATCAACCTGAAGTGTTAAAATATCTCTCGCGTTACGACGCAATATAAAAACTTGCAAATTTCTGTGATTTCGTTCGAGAATTAGCGGAAAAGTATACATATCTACCACACAAGCATTTAGTATATTTAAGTAAACTGTAACCAACTGTCAACTCGCTGTAGACATTCTTGTTGCTCTATCTAGTTACTATTTTGTTGTAAGGTGATTTACGTGTTTAAAATTGTCGTATTCAAGTGTTTTATTAAACGTTACTTAAAATTACGACTGGTCCTTCTTTCCACAACCTTGTCGAAGAAAAACAAACAACACATCTACTTAGGAGCAGTAGTGAACGACAAACTCAACAGTCCACTCCACTAATCTAGTTCAATACAAACCTTAAGAACATATATTTTGTTAATTAAAGTTTATAAAATTTTCACTAAAACTACTGACTTCATTTTTTTAATTACAGGTTTTGTCACCACTACGAGAGTAACGCATGCAACACCAAGTGCATTATACGCACATACTCCCAACAGGAATTGGGAATGTGAAAGTAAAATACCTGCTTCAAATGCAAAATGTAAAGACATTGCCAGGCAACTTGTAGAAGATTCCCCTGGAAAGAATATTCAAGTAAGAAAACGAAAAAAAGTTGGTTTCTTATAAAACCCAGCACATGTTCACTAAACATGTTTTATTCTAAAACCTTACCTCACTCTTTAATAACAGAAATTTCATAAAATTGAACAAAAAATGGTTTCCTCGTATAAAAATACATGGTACTGCTAAATTTTTTCCATATAATCACTGCAAGCCAAAATTTACAATTTTTTGGTCAGGTCAGGACCGCAAGATTTGTGAATTTTTTTTAACATGCTTTCATAAAATATTATATTATTAGGAAACTATGTTATAAATCGATTATTTTCTTACGCCATTCGATAAAGGCAATATGCCTCTTTATTACTGTTAAGTATTCATTAATTTTATTTTAATTAGTTATGATATATAGTTAATATGTAAGGTTATTTAATAATAAAATTTAAATGTTTAAATCTCAAGCAAATCGTTGGTGGTATTTTTATACCTAGCGGACACACGGTATATACACATTATGTTTAATTTAAAAACCCAGTTCTCCAAACACAGAAGCAGAACAGTTGTCGAAGTGAACAGTTCAAAGTAGTGTATTTACCGCGCTAGTGCCAAAGACCTTAATAAAACCCGTTGAACCCCTGATACAGTCCATTATATCACTTCGAAGAAGGGTTGCAACCCCGCAGAAGATCGTCCGGGACCTTCAGGTAAGAATACCAGTTTTGGGCGATTTGCTTGTATAATACTTTTTACATGTAATTTGTAACCTTTCATATGTAACGAAAAACATTTTTCATTATCCGAAACATTTTTTGGTCACTTCTCCCGGGATATTAATTTTCAAACTTGTGAAATTTGAAAATATAAATTTTAAATCAACTTTTTATAAGTTTCAAGGTTAACTGGCATTAGCATTTCTCGATAATTAGTAGTTTTTACTTTCTTCGAAATTTGACTATTTAAACATAATATACTTAGTTTAAATAAAAATAAGTTCACTTTATTAATACAGTTTGGCCCATTTATTCTCTTTAAACAGATCCATTCTCAAGTGTACTAAATATTTATAATTTATTGGATTCAACTCAATAGAAAATAATTATTGAATTAAAGATTGAATCTTATCTCTCTATTCACTTATTAGATACATACCTATTGTGTATTGGTCTTATAATTTAGGTGTCTCAGATTATTAGGTAGTATAAAGATTGAGTGAAATATTCATTAGACACGTTAATTTAATTTCTCAAATTAGGTATTTTAGCTTAAGTTGTATAACTTTAATCTGTATGTGCCTACATAATATATTTATCAATTGAAATTCATTATTTCTGTGTTCGAAAGTTTTATATAGTTTTATATATTAGAATCTGATCAACCTTATCATTGTATCACAATGGCAGCTAGATTGCGTCAAGCAAAAGCTCTTAGAGACTCAGCCTCTGATAGAATTTCGATACTGCATGATCTTGCCATACAGGCAGAGGGGGATCAAAGTGCTCATAACCATTTTAAAGCTAGATATGCTGAATTAAAAACATTTTACAGTGACTTTAACCTTCAGCATTCTACAATTATTACTGCTCTCGCTGCAAATGAGGAGGCAGATCTGAATATTGAAACATTGATCAGACAGGAAGTAGATAGTAAATATTTTCATATAATGAGTGTTTATTCTGATTTGTTTGATACTAACTCTACCCTGCATTCCAAGAACAAAGGTTCAAATGTAAAGCTGCCAAAATTGAATATACCGGTTTTTTCAGGAGATTTAAAATTATGGCCAACATTTTTTGATCTTTTCAAGTCTCTTATAGATACTAATGAATCTCTTACAAAAATTGAAAAATTTAGATATTTAATGTCGTCCCTGTCGGACGACGCTTTAATTCTCATTAAAAATATTAAACTTACAGAAGCTAATTATGACTTAGCTTTCAGTAAATTGATTAAGCATTATCAAAATACGCGTGCGTTAGCCATATTTTATTGGGAACAGGTTTATAATTCTCAAAAATTAACTTCGGAGAACCCAAAATATCTTAGACAGCTTTTGGCACTTTTTTTTGATAACTTGGAAGCTCTAAAAAATTTGGGGTTACCGGTCCGAGAGTGGGATTTTGTACTATTTCACCTTTTAAGCAAAAAAATTGATTCGGAAACTTTACAGCGATTCGAACAAGAAAATGCCACTTTTGCATCCGAAATTCCTAAATATGATGATTTATATAAATTTCTTGAAAAGCAATGCGATGCTTACGATTCAGTTGTTTTAATCCAACCTCCTAAGAGAACTAACTCAAGTAAATATCAAATAAAAAATGTTAAACCGTACAATTCTGCATGTCTTGCTAATGTTGCAGATCTAACTAAATGTGTGATTTGTAAAAATAATCACTCAATTTATAAGTGTCCTGATTTTTGTGCCAAGCACCCAAAGGAATGATACGAGATATCCAAACGATGCAAGTGGTGTACTAATTGTTTAGGTACCAAACATACTTCGAAGAATTGTACTTCTAATGGTGGTTGTAGAATTTGCAATAAAAGACTCACACTCTTTTACATTTCGATCAACAACCTTTAGTAAATAGCAATATGACTGCTATAGATGCTCCCTCTTCTTCCAATTCAACTCAGATTTCTAGTTAAGATCCTATTGATCCTAAAATCGCCTCTGTCTTACACACGTCAGTACGTTCTACTAATTTACTTCCTACTGCCCGGGTTGAGGTACTGGATTGCCGTGGAAACTATCAACAGGTTAGAGTTTTAATTGATAGCTGTAGTCAAGTTTCTTTAATTACTGATAAATGTGCCAGCAGATTGGGTCTGCCCAGATGTAACACTCCTATGCAAATAGGAGGAGTCGAAGATATTGGAACTTTCTCTAACAAGTCTCTAAGTTGTATTTTAAAACCTTTGAATAAGTCAACTCCCTTATTCAATTTGGATGCTCAAATAGTGTCAACAATCTGTAACAATATGCCCGTCCAATCATTTTCAGTCGATACATTTCCCTGTATTTCTAAGTTGGAATTGGCTGATAAGATGTTTAACATTTCATCTCCTATAGATATGTTACTGGAATCCGATATATTTGCAAAAATCTTTAAACCTGACAAAGTTCAAACAGCAAAAGGGGAACCGATTGCTGTTAACACTCAATTTGGTTGGATTTTGATGGGGAAAATAAATACCGCTAATAAACCATTGGTCTCACATTCTTTTCTTTCATCATGTCTTACATCCCTCGACAATACCCTTCAAAAATTTTGGGAACTTGAAAGTATTCCTCGGTCTTTACCTATTTCTGATGATGATAAAAAATGTGAAATGATATTCCAAAAAACTCATAAAAGAATATCTACGGGTCGTTTCAGTGTTACTCTTCCTTTCAAAACCGCGGATCCATTTTTTGGAGATACCAGAATATCTGCTCTAAAGAGATTGAAAAATATGGAAAACCGTCTTTTGAAAAATTCCCAGCTTTACAATGAATATAACAGCTTTATGAAAGATTATCTTTCCAATGGTCACATGGTTGAGACCTCTCCTACTTCTTCATTCGACAAAATCTATTATATCCCACATCATTACGTCATAAATCCTAATAGTGCTACAACCAAGCTTAGGGTTGTATTTGATGCTTCCTGCAAATCTCCTGCAGGTTTTTCGCTGAACGACACTCTTTTCATAGGGCAAAAGTTGCAAAGGGATATAATCGAAATTTTATTGCGATTCCGACTTCATCCTTTTACTTTTATTGCTGATATTAAGCAAATGTATAGGCAAATATCAATATCGGAAGAGCACCAGAATTACCAAAGAATTCTTTGGCGCTTCGCTCCGGAAGATCCCGTCCAAGATTTTAAGCTTACTACTGTTACTTATGGAGTATCGTCCGCTCCTTTCCTGGCCCTTCGTACAATTCAGCAGTTAGTACAAGAGGAAAGGGAAAATTTTCCTCGAGCTGCAAAGTGTTTATCCTCTGATATCTATATTGACGATATTATCACAGGTGCCTCAACTCTACAGGAAGCCAAACTTCTTCAATCAGAATTAATTTCGATGCTGGAAAGAGGAGGTTTTCTTCTTCGAAAATGGGCATGTAATAATCCCCAGTTAATGCAGTGTCTCCCTGCTGAGGTTTGCCAACACTCCTTGTCTTCTTTTGATTCCCATGACCTTGTGGTAAAAGTTTTAGGATTGCGGTGGAATAACTCCTTAGATGTTTTCTCTTATGATATTCAACCCCTTGACAGATTCTGTTCTAAACGTATAATACTCTCAGAAGTTGCTCGAATGTATGACCCCCTTGGGTTCTTAGCTCCCCTCTCATTCCTAGCTAAACATCTCTTACAACGACTTTGGAGTTTGGGTTTAGATTGGGATCAAATACCCCCTTCGGACATAGTCGACAAATGGAATCAGTATAAAACTGAACTTCCGCTCCTCTTACATATTAATATTCCTCGCTGCTTACCTAATAAATATATTTCTTGTGAACTGCATGGCTTTGCAGATAGTTCAGAGAAAGGGTACTCCAGTGTAATATATTTTAAATTTACTTCAGAGAATAACGCTTCCAAAATCTGCCTAATTGCCGCTAAATCTAGGGTGGCCCCACTTAAAACTCTTTCAATTCCCCGACTAGAACTGTGTGCAGCTGTTCTACTCTCCAATTTAATAGAATTTGTCCTTAACGCATTCCGAGATAACCTCCAAATTAGTGAAATTTTTGCTTGGTCTAATTCAATGGTAACCCTATCATGGATTAAATCACCCGCTTCCCGCTGGAAAACTTTCGTCGGTCATCGTGTAGCTCACATACAAGAAAAGGTTCCCCCTGACCGTTGGCATTTTGTTGAAAGCTCCGATAATCCAGCCGATTGTGCCTCTCGTGGTCTTATGCCCAGTCAAATTCTTAATCATCCGTTGTGGTTTGAGGGGCCTCCTTGGTTAATGTCTCCAAAGCCCCTGTGGTCCAATCCTAAATTTTCTCCAGTTTCCTGTCCGGAAGAAAAACCCTCAGTTCTTGTAACACTTATGTCTTTGGACACATTAGATCTTCTATTGGACAAATACTCATCCTTGAGTAAAATTCAACGAATTATTGCTTATGCGCTACGCTTTGTAGCAAATTTAAGAAATCCTCAAAATAAATCATGGGATTATTTCACTGACTCAGAACTCCACAAAGCTTTAATGGTTCTCACAAAACGAGTGCAACATATTTGTTTCGCACAAGAAATTGAAAATTTGGAAGCAGGCACCACCTTATCAAAACCTTTTAGAAAGTTGAGTCCTTTTCTGGACAGCGGGGGTGTTTTGAGGGTGGGGGGACGCTTGAAGTTCTCAGGATTGTCTTATGATACAAAATTTCCAGCAATTCTACCCCGTCAACATCGTTTGACAGATTTAATAATTGAGTCCGTTCATAAAACATATTTTCATCCAGGTTTACAGCACTTACATTTCCTAATTGCTCAGAATTTTTGGATTCTCTCTTCCAAACGTGCAATTCGGAGTGTGTTGAGCCGCTGTATTCGATGCTTTAAACTGAAACCGGTGGCCCACGAACATTTCATGGGAAACTTACCTCCTACCCGCGTCAACCAAATTAAACCATTTTCTTGTGTAGGCACTGATTATGGAGGTCCCTTCTTAGTCACTCCCCTTAAAGGACGTGGAATTAAGTCACAAAAGGCCTATATTTGTATTTTTGTGTGTTTCGCCACAAAAGCCGTACACTTGGAGTTAGTATCAAGTCTCTCTTCGGATGCGTTTATTGCTGCTTTGCGTCGGTTTGTGGCCCGTCGAGGCAGATGCACCCATATTTTTTGTGATAATGCAACCAACTTTGTAGGGGCTTCTCGCATTCTTCATGAATATATGCAAAAGGCTTGTGGATCAGAAAAAATAAAATTTTCATTTTCTCCTCCGTCCGGTCCCCATTTTAACGGTCTTAGTGAAGCGGGAATAAAGTCTGTTAAAACTCATATTTTTCGAGTTGTTGGCTCTCAAGTTTTAACTTTTGAAGAGTTTTACACCCTATTAGCTCAGATTGAAGCTATTCTCAATTCCAGGCCGCTCTATTCTTCAAGTTCAGACCCCAATGATTTATCCGTGTTAACCCCAAGTCATTTTCTTATGTTAGAGCCGCCAACGGCAGTTGCCGATCCAGATCTTTCCCATTTAAATATGAACCAGTTGGATCGATGGCAGCTTATACAAAGACTACAGCAAGATGTGTGGAAACGGTGGCATAGTGAATATTTAAATACACTCCAACAGCGAAATAAATGGCTAAATCAACAAATTCCACTCAAACTTAACGACCTAGTTATTATTAAAGATAACAATGTCCCATCTTTAAATTGGAAATTGGGAAGAATTGTGAAGTTATTTCCGGGTTCTGATGGTATTGCAAGAGTTGCTAATGTCAGAACCACTCAGGGTCTTCTTCAAAGACCAACGGTAAAGTTATGTCCTTTACCAACATGTTCTAAATAAGTTAGTTAAAATACTATGTATTTTGGTGGGGGGTATGTTAAGTATTCATTAATTTTATTTTAATTAGTTATGATATATAGTTAATATGTAAGGTTATTTAATAATAAAATTTAAATGTTTAAATCTCAAGCAAATCGTTGGTGGTATTTTTATACCTAGCGGACACACGGTATATACACATTATGTTTAATTTAAAAACCCAGTTCTCCAAACACAGAAGCAGAACAGTTGTCGAAGTGAACAGTTCAAAGTAGTGTATTTACCGCGCTAGTGCCAAAGACCTTAATAAAACCCGTTGAACCCCTGATACAGTCCATTATATCACTTCGAAGAAGGGTTGCAACCCCGCAGAAGATCGTCCGGGACCTTCAGGTAAGAATACCAGTTTTGGGCGATTTGCTTGTATAATACTTTTTACATGTAATTTGTAACCTTTCATATGTAACGAAAAACATTTTTCATTCTCCGAAACAATTACTTACCATACTCAAATTCTTCCATTTCATATTTGTAGAAAATATACGGGATTAAAGCTGGAGCAGAAATTTTTTGTAAACAGTTACCTTAAAAAGATTTGTAGTATCTACATCTATGCAATAGAAAGACTGAAATTGGTGAAGATCAAACTACGAGTGTTCATACTATTATAAAAAATACAGCAACTTCCCATCGATAATGTAAAACGAGTAACCAAATTTTACATAGGGGGGGGTTTTTGATACGAGGATCCCAAAACATTTGTCAAGTGCTCGTAAAAAAATTATTTCGGGGGAAAAATTGAGAAAAATTTATGAAAATGGATGTTTCCGGAAAACTGTACATTAGATTTTGCTCATTCACGAACTTAGGCTCAGTTTTTACGTTCTAAACCTACATATAAAATTTCATTAAAAAACTCGTTCGCGTTTTTGAGTTATCGTGTTAACAGACCGATAGATTTTTTTGGACTCGGAAACATATGAAACGTGTAGATCTTCTCGAATCTCGAAACGTCAAAATCACTCAATTACATACTTCCCTTGTACGTATATATTACTATACATAAGGTGAAGTAAAAACGATTGCTCATTCTGTTCTTTTCATTTTATAAGTTACTTTATACAATATACTGTATTGTAGGTCATTATGGGAGGTGGAAGACAATGTCTTCAATCGTCAGTACAAGATTCAATAGCTGATCCTATCGACACGTGGTCTTGTTATAGCAAAGATGGTAGAGACCTAATAGGAAAGTGGAAAGAACATAAACAGTCACATAAGTACTCCTATCAAGTTTTAAACAATAATGAGGAACTAAATAATTTGGATCTAAACAAGGAATACACTTTAGGTATTACTTTTATTATTTTTTATACAAAGTGGATCACAGAAAAGAGTCCGCCTCGATAAATATTTATTATATTTATTAGCTTTTCAGGGAAACCGATTTTTGCTCTAAGGGGGAAACATTTCAGGATACAGATATCCATGATTTGTCAATCCACATCTCGTACCCCTTAGTTTAAAATAGAGAATGTACCACATCATTAGAAAGGCATTTAGATAAAGTATTCAGGTATATGAGAATCCATGTTATTTTCGATATTTACACTGTCTTTGCAAAAAAGTTTCAATTGATTTAAAGTGCAACACCTCTCAAAAATTAAACGCAACGCCTATGTTTTGATCATATACCAATTTTTTTCTGTCCTGCAATTACGTAAATAAAAATATTGTCTATGAAGCCAATAGCTATTTTCAACAAAAACCTATTTGGTCGGTATGCACTTCCAATACACCAATATGCTCCATGAATGATTTTCTTTGCACCACATTCCCCGAGAAACTACAGCCGCTTGTATATGGAGGAGGGCAAATAAGCTCTATACCCCCCACTTTGCATCATCAAGCGCTTACAATGCACCATTATGCTCCATCAAAAAAATCCTTTGCACCCCTCCCTTCAGTTAATAGTATCGCATTATACAAAGTAAAGTTGCCCGCACCCCCAATGACAATTTGCAAAAAGATATACTGCAGCGGAATCCACTTCAAATGCACTCCTATGAACCAGCAACAAAAACAAAATACCATCTCCTCCTAGTTAGTTAAACCTCAGTATACAAAGTAAAGTTGCCCTGCCCCACAATGGAAGTAGTTAGGCAAGAAATTTACAAGTTAACACCCACAAATACCCAAAAATTTAAAGCAAGTGGTTGGAGACAGTTTACTGACTTTTGCCTAGAAAAGTCATACAATTTCTATAGTAAAGATATATTTGTTGGGGTTCTTTTTGGAGGATTTTGGATTAAATATGCGCAAGAAAGATGGAACAAATTACAATGAAAGTGTTGTGGAACTCTATTGCGAAGCATTTACAGGAACATTTTTATAAAAAGTACAATCGTAAATTTGATCATTTTTCCGATGTTGAATTTGTGAACGCCAGAGCTGCTAGGAACGCTGTCGGCAACTGCAACGAGACCCGTTTAAAAGAAAGGTTAGTACATCAGCTTTGTCATCAGATGAATTACAAAAAAGTATTGAGCTTTGTGATGAAAACACTCCGGAGGGCCTGCAGAAAAAATTCTTTTATATTGCAGCCTTTGAATTAGCTTGGAGGGGTGGAGAGTGAGTTTCAGCCTGTATAGAGTACTTTATTGAAGAAAGTGATAATCAAGGGAATTTAACTGGACGCATTGAATATAACCCAATTTTTTCAAAAACTTGTCAAGGGGGTTCAAACAAATTTCAACAATATGAATATATGTCCTGTAAGGCTCTACAAAAAGTGTAAATAAAAAAGAACAGATCATATAAAAACAAATCTTCATTTTGTGGCAAGTAACGTTTCTCGATTGGGTTCGAAATTAGAATAATCAATATTCCGACACAACTGTACCCTTAAGTTTCGGAGAAACTTACCACCCTTAAGTTTCGGAGAAACTTACCACCTTTGCGGACGGCAGCTGTTTATCGGTAGAGCAAATGGGTAAGCTTGGATTCCTTTTCCCAGTTTTAAGTCGTGGAAGAGGAAACGACTGATCCACAAAATCACTTAAATTTGCACAGTCTGGTGAAGGTATCTTACACTAGCAATAATACTCGGGAGTCGTTATGAGCTTGTATTACAGTAGTATAAGTTTGTATAAAAATTGTAAAAGTGTAAAGTATAGGTAAATAAATTTCGACAGCACAAACAAATTGACTCTACTCTAACTTTAGAAGTATTATGTGCTCCCCTATTAGTTTGTCAATAAATGGCTTGACCATTGAAATTAAAATTTACAGTTCTGTTCGTAAAGCAGTCAAGTACAGAGAGGTTTAGGACTATAAAGAATTTAAGTATAAATTTACAAGTAAAATTGGCACGATACAGAGATTAATTTTTACACGATATTTGTAAGTAACATTCCTCGGCCTATGAAAGGTCTATATTAAACAACAAACAACTAATATGTGGTAATCATTCCCACAATATTGAGAATAAGTGGATACTAAAATACTAAGATAATAAACCAGAATTAAGGCGTCAAAAGCCCAATAGAATCTTAAAGCACTGGCCGTCAACCAGGGAATTAGATGATCTTTAACAATCAATGTTATTATAAGTACATTAAAGACACATAGTTTATGTATGTTTACAAAAGTTATTGAAAAAAAATTTAGTAAAAACCAAATGAATTTACTAAATGTGCACTCAAATATTCAGCTGAATAAATTGTTACAAAAAAGTACTTACGTGCCCTTTTTTACGGAAAACTAGTTTACCGCTATAAGAAAACAAGGGCCAGTGGCAGGTGTTGTTGACTTTGACGTTTCTAAAAAACTGGTCGGTCTTCGCACTTGATGCTTATCGGCTTCTGGTCGATGGATTACCACATATATCTTGAAGAATGTTGGAAATTAGGACTCCAGCTATAATGAGCTTCAAATCCAGCAGCAATTATATATTTTCTAAATGACTATTAACGACTAGTCTTCACTAATTGGCGTTGGTGCCATCAAACTAAATGATTCAACTAATTTTTAGACCTCCGGAATTTCCCTATATTAAAAGAAACATAGTTTTAGTTTAGACTGGCTTAACTTCGAAAATCATCCTAAAGATTTTAAATTTACTCACCTATATTAGGAAACCAAAAACGAAACTTTCTCGTAAAATATTAGAGTCAGAGTGACTTTATCTGGTTCATAAGTTGTCATTAGCGCATCCAATGCGGCCTAATTCTAAAACAATTTGTAAAACGACTTCTTCAGTAATTACGAAGTCGATTTCGCAACTCTCAGAGAAATGGCATAACCAGTACCACTCAGAAATAAAATTATCAGAGATTTTAATGCTACAATTTCTTAACTGTAAATCCAACGTGGAATCAGGCTACTTCCAAGGGTTGGTACAAAAATTGTCCAGCTGGATATAACACAGCAGCTTCTACGATTGGAATTGATACACAACAAATCAAAATTACGAATTACTCTGCAAGGACAACAGCAGTGTCAAGTTTAACAAGAAAGGGAGTTGGTGAACAGCATTTAATTAAGATCACGGAACACGTTAATAATCAGTCGATAAAACAATATTTACAAATAGATGTAGATCATAATCAGCAACAATGATATCTGTCCTTATAACGTAAATAACTATTTTGGTATTAACCATTAGTCAATGAATTTATCAGCTTCCAAATCATGAACTCATTGTGAATAGCCAAAAAGCAAATGAGTCGTCAATGAAAGAATAAGTTTCATATAATTTATATATATATATATATATATATATATATATATATATATATATATATATATGTATATATAATATATATATATATATATATATATATATATATATATATATGTATATATAATATATATATATATATATATATATATATATATATATATATTATCTATAATAAATTATCGAAAGCTTAGGATTAACTAAACAGAGTTTTCTTTCTCACATTGCCGCATTCCCCAATAAAAAAGTTACCCTATATATATATATATATATAGGGTTGTCCAAAAAAAACCGGAATTTCCTTTTTTATTGATATTTTTTTATTTATAGGTCGATTTTATTGATGTCGGTTTTGTTTAAAAGATAATTTATCAAGACACACTACTAATCTAATATTTCGCGTTTTGTTTAAAAAACAAAATGGCGGACACATCCAAACTTTACCAAACTTTAAAAATGACTGGAAATTTTTTGTTTCGCACTGTATATGTTTGCGAATTATTTTACTAAAGTTCAGACATTTGTGAATGTAACGAGAGGTCAAACATAGAAATCGGTCAAAAATTGTCTGATGTATGGCTCGAAAAAAACAAGTATGTTATTACATAGTGAATTAGATATATTTCACTTATATAAAATAAAAAGAAACACTTTACTTTTTAAAGAATTTAATTTTTTTAAGGAAAATTTTTAATTTGATATTTATAAATTGCGACGCCTATGGATTACTAAATGAAATTATTGATTTTTATACACCCTCCTGTGCGCATGCTTAACTCTCATCATGTGATTCAAAGCGAAGAGAACTAAACTTTTACTATGCGTAGCATCTGTGTGCTCTTTAGAGAAGCTTCGTTTGTTGTCTACGAATATTTTTAAATGGTTTTACATATAAAAGAATTTATGTTGGAAATATATACATACACAAAATACAAATTGCTGTAGAAGATATAGATTATTAGATTTATATACACATGGAAATATTACATTAATAATTTATGATGCATCTTTCTTATGAGATTAGAAAATGGCGTAAGTATAACTTTCATTTATTTTGAACTAGGCCTTTTTAATTAGTATTAAAGATTTGTTTAATTAATTATCTACATAAAGTCCGTTTTCTTTCTTTTTTAGATCGATCATTGCCGCAAAGTTTATTAATTTCATGAAATTATGCACTGATTTGAGTTCGTGATGTTTTAACTCTTATTATTGGCCAATAATATTTCAAATAAGCACTGACCTGTAGTTCTGGAATCGGGATGAACACCTCTGGACCCAGGAATACTCCTTCGAAGTTCCAACACAGATAATTAGGAGAAATATTGATTATTACTGCAGGAAAACTGGATATAAATGTTTGTAAGTAATAGTAGTATTGTATTTAACAGTCTTTCATAAGTTTAGGCATGTTAATTGGGAATTTTCATGAAATTTCGGGAACACTTTTACATCAGCCTCTTGTTATCTCGACGCCGACTTCCCAACTACTAACGCTTCCCTGCCGATTCTCCATTTTTCCAACAAACAAATGTTTTGTTTGTCAGGTCACTATTTAAAAAAATTTGTTTTTTCTTCGTTGATTGAAATTCGTTCTGTCACTTTTTTTTAACCAATCACATATTGTCTTGAGCAGTTATGTTTGCACTTGGCATTATAAGTTTTTATTTAGAGTTCCTTGAATTTTTATCAAACAAATACTTTATAGTTGGTGATATACATAATTACCTTTTAATAGTCCAATATCTAGTTTTATTTTTGACAATTTATTACTGTGACAAGTATACTTATTTATGAACATAAATTCTTTTATGTAACCTCTCTACATTCTTTTCTTTAAATTATTTACACTAATTCTATACTGTCTTAACAAATATTTCTTTAAATTCATTAACAAATTATTATTTATTGACTCTAAATTTATTCTACTTTGCGATATATGATTTTTCTCTATGTCATTAGAAACTTATCTATGAAACTTATTCTCCTAAATATGTATATGTTTTATAACTTAACTACTTAAACTGATAATTATTATGAGTTGACTATACTAAGATTTGTTTTATTTCAGATGAACAGCTGACTACGTTATAGCAAGTAATCATTCATCATCTTGAGCAGCTTTAATTTTCTCCACTACATTTGTTAGGCAATTTCTAGTTTTGTATAGTTATTAAGGTAATTTCTTTATTTATTAAATTGTTGTAAACTAATTATTTAATATATCTTTAATTTATATGCTTTTTATTATGAATGGTATTTTCTTTTTATAATGTTTTCTTAAATTACATCATTTCAATCCATTTTCATATAAGCAAAATATTCAATATTCCTACACAACTGAATTCTTTTAATATATATGATATCTGGTTCAATATATATATATATATATATATATATATATATTCCGTTGTTTGTGTTCTTCCATGTTTCATTCAACATCGTTGCTCCCAAGTTTCACATACATACTTGGTTATACCGTACTGATGAAGGCTAGTGAGCTAGAAACATGCATGTTTACAGTTACCACTTCTTTTCAGTAACCTCTTTATTTTTGCGAGCTTTCCCATGAAAACACCTGTTGTTAGCTCTTTGTTTTTGTTAAATTCACGCGTTATCTATTTATGATATTATATATATATATATATATATATATATATATATATATATATATATATATATATATATATATATATATAATATGAATTGGCTATGGTGTAATAAGAATGTTATTTTTATTTTATTTTAGTTTAAATTTACTTTAAGTTTATTGTTTGCCCGGTATATTGATGATTTTATATATATGATAAACAGTTTATATTACTAACATGAAAACTTCTCATCTCAGGGTAGAGTTCAAGTATTTAGGATAAAATGATTTTAGAATTCTATATATATTAGCGCCAAAGTTAATAAATGCTTTATATTTCAAAAATAAATTTGTTAATCAGAATATGTTACTTGTTCAATGATTCCAAACTAAATACGGTCCTGTCCTGCTTAAATCAAATCTGCATAATTCAATAGATGTCATTCAGAGCTTCTGCCTATGGTAAGTAGATGGTGCGCAAGTCACCAGATGAAATGAATAACTCAAAAATAGTTTAAAAACGTTCTTCAAAGGAAAAAAACGATATTTAATTTAATGAAAATAAATACTAAAAGGATGACTCTTTCATACAACATACACGCACTCTGGTGAGATATTATTATAAGAGTGAAATACAATTATACAACTTCATAAACATATGATTTTTTAGAAAATGGCGAAATATTAATTCTTTATTGTTTGATATACAGGGTGTTTCACTCTATAATAATATATATATATATATATATATATATATATATATTGTAATGTTTTATATATTCATCAATTTTTATTTTTTTTTATTTTCATGTAATAATAATATAATATTTATTTTTATTTTTTTTATTTGATCTTTTCTCTAGTGTGGATCTATGGGGCTCTTTTTATTATATAGAAATAGACAAAGTAACTTTAGGTAATTTAATTATTATTCTTTCCAATTTAAGAAATTTACAAATTCAACAAATTAATAAAAAAAACCTATATCTATTAAATCACTTAACTAAAAGAAAAACTTACTCAGTGTTATATCTATATCTATCAAATTACTAATCTAAAAGGAAAACTTACTCAGTATTCTATTGTCCTCATTTAAACTTCATTAGTTCATTCTTTTACTAATACTTTTTCTTTATTGTCCGTATTCACACTTGCTTAGTCCATGATCTCACTAATATTTGTCCATATTTAAATTTTCTTAGTCCAATTTATTACTTATACTTTCCCTTTTTGGTATATAATTATTCCAACAGTTTTGAATTTAAAAGTCTACTAACCGTTCACAATTCCAATTTCTTCTAAGTATCTCCATCATTACTGACTTCTTAATTTTTCCATATATAAAAATTTCTTTCAAATACACTTTCAATCGCTTAACATGTTTCTAATTTTTCTCTGTTGTTGACTTTACTTGGATTATAATAATTAATATCAAACTTGCAAATTTATTACCAATTTAAACTAAACTTTGCGGAGCTAAACTTAAAAAGATCTCTCCTCCCGTCAATTCGTAATTATTCAAAAGTCATAATTTTTCTCTCCCTGACAGTTTGTTATTTATTTTGACAATACTCATCGAGATACTTCTGAGATGACGTTTCATAGACTGATTAATAACGTTGAGAGTTACATTTGATGTATGAAATATATCTGTTATAAATCTGTGTTTCTTTAAGAATCTATTAAAACGTACATTATAATTAATTGAATTAGGTAACGCATAATAATAATATCAATTACAATAACCACAACATTAATCTACTTATCAATCAACTAATCACTTCATGAATATTTGACAATATAACACGACTTATATCAATTTATTATTATTAGAAAATACAATAATATATATATATATATATATATATATATATATATATATATATATATATTGAACCATATATCTCATATATTAAAGAGTATCAGCTGTTTGAGAATATTTTGCTTAGTATTTAAAATGGATTGAAACTATGTAGTTAAAAACACATTAAGAAAACCACAATCATAAGTAAAAATGCATATAAAATCAGAATATATTAAATCATTTGTTTACAATAATTAAAAGAGCAACAATAAATATAAAGAAATTACCTTAATAATTGTCTATAGTTTGAAAATATGGATGTTTAGTTGTCAAGAAGAAATCAGCTGTTTCATCTGATATTAAACGAGTTTTAGTTATCTAATTGTATTAATTAGTATTAGTTGAAACAGTAATAATATAAATCATTTTCATATTTAGTATAAAGAATTAGATAAGTTTAAAAGATAAAAATATCAATGACATAAAGATAATTTATATGTCACAATGTATATCAAATTTATGGAATCAATGAATAAAAAAATGATGATGGATTTAAAGAAATATTTGCTACTATAGAATTTAAATAGTATAAATAACCAAATCAAAAGATATTATAAAAGAATTTATGTTCACAAATATAAATATTATTCTCAAATTGGCATATATATGTCAAAACAAAACTAGACATTGCCATATCGACATATAACAAGGAATTTCACTATCTGTAAAAGACTTGTTCTATTGAAATTCGTTGAATAGTAAAAGAAAACAGATACTTATCAAGTAAAATTTACATTTATATATGTTTCCAAAAACTTCATAAAGTGTAGCAATTGTGAATATAGTTCGACAGCTCCAGAAACAATGTGATTGGTGGGAAAATGACAGGACAAATTTTGATCAACTAAAATTAACAAAAAATTTATTGATAATTAGTGAACTTAGAAACAATATATTCGTTGTTGATAAAAAAATTGACGATCAAAGGGAAGCGTTGGTAGTTGGTCTTTGGCGTCGAAATAGCGAGGAGATGATGAAGAATTTTTCCCGAAATTTCAAGTTAAATCAAACATTTTCATGATCAAAGCTATAGATTCTTAACAAATATAAAACTTAGAACACTCACATGTATTTGTATCCAGTTTTCCCGTGAGAATATCCAAAATTCTCAAGTAAGTACGCAGTTTGAGCTTCGGAAGGCGTAGTCCTGTTTCCAGACGGGATAGATCCAGAATCCAGACATCAGGTCAGTGCTTCTTTAAATATTATTGGCCAATAATAAGAATAATAACTCTTGAGTATAAATTCAGTGACTATTTCCATGTATATATAAGAATTTTTGCGTCTATATGATCGATCTATAAAAAAGAAAAAGGACTCTATGTAGTTTATTCACTAGACAAAATCTAAATATTATTTAAAAAGGCCTATTCTGTAATATAATAATGCTTGTACTTACGTATTTTCAAATCATATAAGAAAAATGCATCTTAATCCATTCATATAATATTTCCATTTGTATATATAATTATGTAACCTATTTCTTCCGAACAATTTATTTAGTGTATGTATATAATTTCTAACGTAAATTCTTTTATGCAAATCCATCAATATTATTGTAGCGACAACGATGCTATGTATCTAATATTCACGCAGATGCAGAGCGTCGATAAGAAACGTTCGTTCCGTCTCGAATATGTTCGTTTTTAGTTGGGCATGCGCATAAGATGGTGTATATCCTTTATGATTCTGTGTTGGTAATTTCCATAGGCGTAACTATTTTATAAATATTTACATAAAAATTTCATTATAAAATTAAATTATTGAAAGTATTGTGTTTTGTGTTTATTTTTATTTTGAATGAGCAAAATATATCCAAACAAAGCCTGAACTCAAAGAGTAGAAAAAGCCTCATGCTGAGCTAGCCACACAACGAAAAATAAATTATAAATCAAATATCTATATAAATAAATAATAAAATATAATAAAACATTGTTTAATATATATATATATATATATATATATATATATAAAATAATGTTAACAATTTGTTGATGTCATCACGTGACAGCAAACGCACCTTCTATTGATGTGACGTCAAATGGTCGTACCTGTCAGGTATGTAGGTTACGTTTTGGCTACCTTCAGTTCAATTAAGTTGCATTCAATTATATCACTACAGACATCCAGCAAGAATAAACACAAACAAATTGAATATCCAGAACGTTTATAGCGATATCGAAGAGCCTGATACTTCAATATTCTTAATGACAACAATAACACATACCATAATAATTACAATGAATGTTATTTCATCAAAAATGCCAAACAGGTAAATAATGAACCTAAACATAAATTCATCTTCTATTTCAATATCAAAAACAAAGTGATCATGGCCTGGTTACATAAGTCGCCGTTCACAGGAAAGGTGTCACAGTCACATGTACCTTTTAGATGGCTGTTAAGTTATTCATAGACAAAATATTACTTTATCTTTTCTTGTGACACATACGACCATCTGACGTCAAAAGATGGCCTCGGAGAAGCGCGCGCGTTTACATTCAAATTTGAATCCCATTTCATGTTTTATTTATTATTGAGTGAAATATTCATAATGGATTCCCCTAATTGCAAAGGAATGAATGATGTACGATGTAGAATAACATATTTTTCGGAAGATATGCAAGTTGCTCATTGTGTATATCACATTAGTAATAACTATGGTAGTCAAAATAATATTTAAAATAATTTGTAATGACCCTATCTATACATAATATGTTGTAGTTAAAATAAGAATTTATTATTTAAATTAAAATATTTTTTTCTATTACCGTGCGTAAAGTACGTACTTTACGCACGCTACGAAGTTTGTTAAGCTTTACTTTTTTGCACTAGTGCGTAAACTACAGCTCTTTACGCACTAGTGAACAAAAAGTAAAATTTGTCAAAAATTGTACATAGCAACAAAATATAACGTTTTATTTTATATTACCATTTTTATGCTATCTCCTTCTAAGACAAGTAAATTATTTTTGCTTATAATATTTAGTGTCCAACATATTATCAACTGTTTTTTTTTATTTTAATTATAATAATTTTCTCTAAATGTCATGCGGTTTAATTAAACCATGGATGTCGATTTTGGTAAAAGTAAGTAGGCCGTGGCTATGTGTCTTAGAACTTTTAATCTCTAAAATTTTATTAGTATCACAGAACTGGTCAAAATTATTTATAAGTTTAAGATTAATTTCTACTAATTTACTATTTTGAAAACCGAATCAATTCTGAGAAGCTAAAAAGTTCTTCTTATCAATATGTGTTTACTTAATGATTTTAAATTCAGATGTTATTTGCAGTTTATATCTGTTACATACTCGATATGGATTTAAATTCATCTGACGAATTTGATAATACTCCTCCATTACGAGTGCGGAAAGTGACACTTTTCACACGAGTGGGAAATATTGTAGCACGAGGCGTAAGCCAAATGCGACAATCCCGCGAGAGTGAAAAGTCACTTTCGCACAAGTAATGTACAATATTTTTCCTACGACCACCCATTTTATTGAACAATATGTAAATATCAGATCGTGTATATTGAGTGGCCTGACTAATCTTACGTTTTATTTGTGACAGTATATGATTGAGTATTGTTTCTATAAAAAGTGCAGATGTATTTACAATTATTTTCATAGTGAAATAAAGAAATAACGATAATTAATGTTTATTTGAAAAAATGACAAAAGTAAGTACTTATTAGATACAACTGGGGAACAAATTGAATTATATACTCTACAGGGCGAGCATGCAAGTGTCAGGGCGACGCTGAAGGCGGAGCCCTGAAAGCATGCGAGTCCTGTAAATATACTTTCCGAGTGTGGCGCGTACAATATGTTTTGTGCAGCCACCAATAATTTGACAATAATATAGGAACAGAATATTTATTGCCTAGCCAAGTTTCATTAATGTCCGTCCTCGATGCCTAGCCAAGCTTCATAAAATTCCATCCTCGATGCTCAGCCACGTTTAACAAAAGTTCATCCTCGATTCCCTATCTGGTATTTTGTCTTTAATGAACATTTTGACATAAGAGCTCGGGAAAGTAGGTACTTTGCCGAGCAGTTAAGTCAATTTTGCGAATTAGATCAGCAACACGCACTTCCCGAGTTAAAAAATGATCGGAAAAACGCATTTTCCAAAGTGGCAGCATGAAAAGTGAGAATAAAGATCACTTTCCATGGGAGTAGAGAGTGCGATATGTGTTACCTTCCTATGTGGGCGTAGGAAAATGTTTTTTCCTACGGTCACTACCCCAAGTAGGCTTTTGCACACTCAAATCTAACCGCAAAGTTGACGTTTTCCGTCATCTGTCATAATTTGACATTATTTCCGCTCTAGCGCGAACTTTTCCGCTCGCCTGTTTTCAATTATAATAAACTAAAGAAAGGTAGTAGATAATAGATATATTAAAACAAAATGTAGGGCAGTTGAAATATTTATATTTGAAGATATTTCGAACGAAATTGATAGTACATTATGTTACTAGGAGTAGAAGGCTATCAATATTGTTGAGCCCAGATTCTTGCACTACCGAGGCGTTAGTCAAGGCTGTGCAAACTGGGCGAAACAAATAAGGGGTCTTCTGCTCCGAGAGACATATACCATTTTTTCTTCAAGCGGAAAAATAATGCAATTTATAAGTAGATAAAAATTGAATACATTGTTTATATATCCACTATTTATTAATACAAATATGAAAAAACAGTTATGGCTTGCATAAGCATTACCTAATTATTAATTGTAATATTAAAGGTGCAGTTTTGTAGACTGTAGTTATTTAAATTTATGCCACCGCTTTCGGCTTCGATGTTCACAATCTTGTCATTGGTGTACATATTATGATTAGTGAGGTGTTTGTCTATATTTATTATGTTAGAAAAATATTCATTTGAAAGGTTTCTTGAATGTAAATCTCTTTTGATTCCAGAACTCGTACTTAGTTGTTCTTCCCAGTGCAGTTTGTTTTATACTGGAGACAGAATCTTCTAAGTACTCTTCAGCAACACTGGTGGATTTCTATCCACCATGTCGTTTTAAAGCGGTAAGGTCCCCTCCGGTGTCAACTAAAATAGTTGCTGTCCTACGAAGGCAATGTCCCGTATATTCATGAGGATTTGTTTTCAATTTCAAAAACATAGCAACGTCTTTTGGAAAGTTTGAAATTTTATGTATACCCATTACCACACGGTGACGTTTACCGTTTTGATATTTAATAAAAAATCGCTGCAGATCCATATCATCCGGACGATGTGCCGTACACTCTCTGACCAAGTTCAAATTAAAATCGCCAAGTATAGTAAACGACCGTTGTTCTTGTGTTTGTGATATTTACTAAAATTAAATTTCCTAAATCTTGAATTTCGCTGTACTTCATCGCATCTACAGACTCCTGTGACCCCAAATATTAATATAACCTAAAAACAAACGTTAAAATAAGTAAAAAAGGATCAGCCGACGCTGAGAATCGAACCGCAGACCTCCGAGACGGAACACAAAAGCTCTACCGCTGAGCTATGGTAATATAAAAGTTTTAAGTTCGAAATACGTTAATTGTTGTAAATTTAAATATTAATCTTCTAAAGGATATTATTGTCAACGATTTAATAAATGTAATAATATTTTAAAAAATAAGAAAATACCTACCTTTGTTGCTAAATAAACATTCGATGCATCCTGAAGAAATTTATCAACTGAGTTTTAATCATTGAATATTGTGCCCACACTTTTAAATTTTCTTGACAAATACGTAAAATAAGCAAGCATAACATTTTCTGTGTATCTTCGTACAATATTTTCTTTGCATCATTTTATAAATTTTTCATAAGCAAAATCATAGACTTTTCGTGACTTCGTCGGAATTAGTGTGTCAATAGTGGAATTAGCTATTTCGACTAATTCCGGAGGTGTACATTGAAATTCTTCTTCTTGAAACATTTTTACAATACACTTTTCAAAACTGACAAACATCAAATTGAATAAAAATTAAATGACAGTTGCTGCCTACTTGGTTACAACGCCCATAATAAGACGTTGCTATCGTTTCTCATTATTTTGTTAGTAGTACAATAATGAGCGTTCATTATTTTACTAGTAAAAGAATAGGTTATTACTACGATCTGTGTTGCCGAAAATAATATAGATTTTATTATACGCTTGAAGAAAAACCTTATTTTATAAAATTTACCTAGTAAAAATATAACAGTCAGAAGGTAGACTATACATTATACACCTAGATGCAATAGTGATTGCATATTTAAGTACCTACATACTATTTTGTGCAAATAGTAGACTATGAAATTAATGAAACGTCATTATTTCATTTTTAGTTTATAAAAAAGTTGGCTGTTTATAAATGGATAGTGACATTTAATTTTCAAGCACGCCTCCAGATATAGCAGATTTTGCTAAAAATATTACTCTTAATTTTCTGCCAACTAAATCCAGAGGTAAATACGAAAAACAATACAATATTTTCATGGATTGGTGCCGCTCAAAGAAAATTAAAAAGTATTCGGAGAATGTATTGCTGACTTATTTTGGCAAAAAATCCAAAACTCTTAAATCTTTAACCTTGTGGTCACAATATTCGATGCTTCGAAGCACTTTGGAAGTAAAAAATAATATTAACATCAGTAAATACACTAAACTGATTGCATTTTTGAAGTTAGAAGCAGTGGGTTACAAAGCAAAGAAGTCACAAACATTCTCAAAGGAACAAGTGGAGAGCTTTATTAGATTGGCACCTGACGAAGAACATTTGCTGAGAAAGGTACAAACGTTTTACTATTTATTTTATTCTGATACAGAATTTCTCAGAATATTGTTTTTCGGTGATCTTAATCATGGATATTGCTGGTGCATGCGGTAGGGATGAATTAATCAAAATTGATTTAAAGGATATAGATGATAGAGAATCCTTTCTAGTGATCCGAATCGCCGATTCTAAAACGAATCAAAGTCGTACATTCGCAATAATTAATAGTGCCAAAGAAAATGCGATCGACTATATTTTCTATTATAGAAAATATTTTAATTTAAGCCAGCAATCTAAAATTACTCGTAAAAGTAATAACATTATCCAGCGCTTATTTTTACGATACTCCAAAGGTAAACGCTTCAATCAAGTGATTGGTATGAATACTGTGGGCAATGTACCAAGCGAAATAGCCAGTTTCTTAAAATTGCCCGATAAAAATTTATTTACTGGTCATTGCTTTCGACGAACGTCGGTGACTTTATTAGTAAATGGCGGAGGCGACTTAATTCAGCTTAAAAACCTGGTGGGTGGAAGAGCAGTAATGAGGCTGAAGTATATATCGCCGAATCCATTAACAATAAAATAGATACCTTCCAAAAAATTTCTGGAAACGCAGCAGTACCAACTAGCGAAGAACTTTCGATTCCTCCTATATCTGATATTGCAGAAAAAGATTCAGAAGATATTACCCTACCTCCGACTTCTTCAGTTCCTGGCATAAATATTAAAGATTGCCAAAACTGTACATTCAACTTTAATATTGTAGGCAATAAATAAAAATAATAAGTAATTGTTATATGTTTCCAACATCACAATCTAATAAAGTGTATTTTTCATGTTTTTTCTCAATTATTTGTCTAAAAATAATGTGCTCGTAGAAAAAATCTTGTGTGCAATTCGAGCTGAAAATGCGTTGCCGCTTTCGGCAGATTGCCCGCGCGACGCGTCTGCCTCAAGCGGCAAAGTATCACTTTCCGCTCTTAATACACAAATAGTTATTAACAGTGCACCAAAGACCACTGAAAATTTATTTCTCGGATGAATTAAACTCTTTAAAACCTTCGACCCTGTGCTCGATTCATTCTATGCTTAAAAGCACCTTAAAATATGAAAACAACGTTGATATTTTGAAATTGTACCCCGGTCAATTTAGACATTTAAAACAACAAAAATTCCCGGAAAGCCAAATATTGGTGGAGAGCTGGGGTTTACCATTACAAATGAAGTTTTAAAAATCCCCATCGATCCTATGTGCTACAAAGTTAATCGGGGTCAAAATTTGAGGTTTTATGGATTTTTCACGAAAATGATAAGTTTTACTCTAAAACAAACAGTTATCACAATTGTAGATCTTAGAATTCTCTACAAAAATGGTCCTCATGATTTTTTTCCTAAGAGTTACCATTCGTTAGATATCGCGATTCTAAGAGTCACATTGGGAGAACGGGCTTCATTGAATGGTCTGCGATACCCCGATTTAACGGTTCCCGATATCTTTTTGTGAGGTTATTTAAAGAGCAGTATTTATATTTTATATTGAACAAAACGATACAGAAATATGAAGTGTGTCTTTGTTTTCAAATTTAAAGTTGATTGATAATTATATTTTAGGAATTTTTGCGAACGGTCATTTAAAATACGATTACGAAAGAGACAAAGGATCTAAGGGAATGCCATCTTTATCAAATATGACAGAGAAAGCAATACAGCTGCTACGTAAAAATAAAAATGGTTATATTTTAATGGTAAGTATCTAATAAATAAATCTATCAAATAACTTACATGCTTGCACGAATTATTGTTTCATTTTATGACTTTGTACTATTTATCTTGTCCTTTACCTCAGGTGCTTCGATTTAGTATTGTGTGACGGTTATTGAACCAGAAGGTCACTAATAAACTTAGTAAAGTTAGTCAGTAAGAGTGAACCATGATATCTTTAAGGAATACGTTTATTTGGGTAATTAATAAAACGCGTTCAGATTAGAACGCTAAGAAATTGTAAAACAACCAACTCGACAAGGTTAATATTGTGAAATGTAAGCAGTGTTAACGGACTGAAGAATATTGATTCAGCATGTATAAATAGTTTCAATTCTGTATACTAAACATTAGTTGTATTTCATACTCGTGAGTGTAACACTGGTCATCGCCATGTTGACGGTGGTCATGGTTAATTGCTATTATTTGTGCTAAGTATATTATATCCCAGTGAGCTTTTAAACATATGGTACTATTTTGTTTCCACAGATTGGAGGTAAGTGTTGCCCTAATTAATGGTCTGGAATATAAATGGTTTAGTATGTGGTACGCTTACCTCTAATCATCACAATTGAGCTAAAGTTGAATATTTGCTCTATTTTTAAAAGCGCGTTCTCACGGGTATAATTTTGTTGATCGATTCAAATTGAAACCCACCTGAATTTTCTGAACCACAGTCATAGGATTTAGCAAAATGAAACTGTATTTTATGCAGAAAGCAAACCGCTTTACACAGTGATACTAGGGACCAATGCGAATGCTTTCATTAGAGAAAATGCAAATTTCGTGCTCTGGAATTCAAGATGGCGGACCTTTTCCAAAATGGCGGCTGCATAATTTAAAAAAGTTATAGACTCAAAACGACTGCACCGATTTCAGTGATTTGGGTGTCAATCAATTCATATTGAAACCTCTAATCAAACGAAAGAAATGCCATTTAATAAATTATAGATGGCGATCAAATAGTGTAATTTTTCAATTAATTTTTTCATTCTAATGAAAATAAAACCTAAATATCCTATGATATGATCACATATTTTTTATTTAATTAAAACCTGAAATCTCCAAAATAGAAAAAATGCTTGACAATCAGTCGAGTAGTTTTGAACCAAACGCATTACAAAAGAAGCGAAACTTTGATAGCCCATATTTCTTTTTTCCGCTTATTCGTACTCCTCTTCATCTTCTTCGTCCGATGTGATTAAACTGAATGAAGAGAAAATTCATATGAACAGTTAATAAAAAAAGTATATACCTTACGTTTTTGCAGCTGCCTTTGCATATGCTGCATTGCACTGTACAGGGTAGAGCCGCCCGCCGACACGTGCAGCGCATTGTTTCGCAGCCTTTTTTACAGCCGCAATAGTCCAAATATGACAACGCTATATCTCCCAAGAGAATAGCACAGAGGCATCATCAAGAACAAGGGCATTGACCCCAAAACATTTGTATCGGAAGATCTGATCAGAATGCACGTAGTAGAACCGTAAGCCAGAACATGACGGTAGGAGATTTTGAAAAGGTTTCTGCTAACCAGGTCTCGAAATATTTGTGGCCATAAGTGTCTTCCATCTCATAAGCCTCTTGCATAAGACTATGACGCACAGCTGCAGCACCATATAATTTTAGTCCCATGTACAATGGTACAACAGATTCACAGTGACTTTTGTTATGAATATTTTTTGCAGTAAGTACTTTTTTATGTTGTACATAATTAGTTCATAGCTAGTGTGTGTAGATTTCGTTTCTCGACCGAACTTCCATATAATAAGAAATTGACTACAGCCAGTAACGAAAGGAGGAAGGAAGGAAGGAAGGAAGGAAGGAAGGAAGGAAGGAAGGAAGGAAGGAAGGAAGGAAGGAAGGAAGGAAGGAAGGAAGGAAGGAAGGAAGGAAGGTAGGAAGGAAGGAAGGAAGGAAGGAAGGAAGGAAGGAAGGAAGGAAGGAAGGAAGGAAAGAAGGAAGGAAGGAAGGAAGGAAGGAGGGAAGGAAGGAATGAAGGAAGGAAGGAAGGAAGGAAGGAAGGAAGGAAGGAAGGAAGGAAGGAAGGAAGGAAGGAAGGAAGGAAGGAATGAAGGAAGGAAGGAAGGAAGGAAGGAAGGAATGAAGGAAGGAAGGAAGGAAGGAAGGAAGGAAGGAAGGAAGGAAAGAAAGAAGGAAGGAAGGAAGGAAGGAAGGAAGGAAGGAAGGAAGGAAGGAAGGAAGGAAGGAAGGAAGGAAGGAAGGAAGGAAGAATTTCATCTCCGGGATTAGAAAGGTTTCCTTCAAATCTAATGGGGCTTTCAAATATAGACTTTCTCACATTTTTAATAAAACTTTCAACTATAACCGCATCTCCATCGAAGTCTTCGTGTTGTAGTTCGCCGTATAAGTTTCCTACCAAAACATATTTCCTCCCAGATTTTATCTCTTTCAACTCCGTCACGTAAATTGATGTTTCTTTAAAACGTGTCATGTGCATCATAGACAAACCATCTATTAGTTTATGGAGAAGTTCTGATACTCTTTCTTGATCAAAGCAGATCAGTTGTGAAACTTTAAAGAAATACTCATCATATTCAGTATTCAATTTCTCACGGATGAAACCAACCAATTCAGCAAACGCCATTCCTTCGCAAATACTTTTATCTGTGTAAGACGAGTCAGATAAATCCTAGGATATTTTGCCTCTTGAGCCACGAGATCACCTGCGCTCAAGATCGCAAGAAGTTTTGAATCTTGCATAGTATATGCATAAGATACTATACGGTGAATCATATTAGTAGTTGCCACATTGTGGAATGGTTCATAAAAATGCTTTGGTTTCGTGCAATGAAAACATAACTCTTCTTTTGTGGAAGCTAAAGGTTTTGATGCTCTAGTTACACGTAATGAATATGAACGGTGCATATTGCTGCCCCTACTCTTTTTTAAATTCTTCTTTATTAGGTCTAAACGATCACCATTATATCTTGCATAGCATTTTTTGTGCCATTTTGGCTTGGTTTGTAATTGAAGCCTGATATCACCTTGGTTTAACTTAGCAATAGGAATATTGACTAATTTTTGGAATTGCTTTTTATTTTAAAAATCCATGTTTCTAGCAAATAAGCTCGCAACATTATTGAATTAATCTTTGGTAAGTAAGAACTATTTCTTTTGATGGCTCCAGTCTCCATTCTGATAAAAATCGTAAAATATTATTGTTGTTCTAACAAATTATCAAGATTACGATATTGTGCAACAAGTGTGGAAAGTTCAATTTTTCTCACGAGTGTGGAAGTTTGTGGCAGGAGCCTGAAGGGTGAGTGAGTGAGAAAAATACTTTTCCCATATGTTGCACACTATAATTTTCCTACAACGGCACACATTTAAGGAATGCAAGTAAATAGTTGTGTAAAAAAAGTCTAGGCATCGAGGATCCCCCACCGAAAACGTTTAGGCATCGAGGAGCCCCTGCTGAAAACGTCTAACGTCTAACCTCTTGCACGGATCGCTTCACTGCCGCCGCGCTTTTTGTAATGCTTATGTTCATAAACTGTTCGACGGATTGTCAAGAATTTTTTTTATTCCGATATTATTGGGTTTTATTTAAATTAAAAAATATGTGACTATATTATAATATATTTAGTTATTTTTACTAGAACGAAAAAAATAATTGGAAAATTACTTAATTTTATTACTATTCAGCCGCCATTTTTAATGTATAAAGTGGTATTTCTTTCTTTTGAGTAGATATTTCAATAGGAATTGATTGACACCCCAGTACGTAAAATCGGTGCAGCCGTTTTGAGACTATATTTTTATTTAATAATGCAGCCGCCATTTTGGAAAAGGTCCGACATCTTTAATTCCAGTGAATGAAATTTTCATTTCCTCGAATGAAATCATTCGTATTGATCCCTGGTATCACTGTGTAGAGCGACTTGATTTCTGCATAAAATGCAGCTTCCGATATGAATATCGTCGTAATGCCTCTCTTAATAAAGAGTTTTAAAAAAATGTCCAGCAAATGATCTAAAAGTGTTATTTTCTAATTTTTAGGAAATTGTATTGAAGTGTCTGGTACAACAATGCTTAATTTTTACTTCTATACTCTGTAGAAAGCTCGAGCCTGAAAAAACTGATTTCTTTGTGATTAATAATATTATTCTTATTTGAAAAATTCTAAAAATATTATTCCGTACACAATAATTATCCCATTTGATTTATTTAGAAAATAAGCGACTAGTGTGCAATCGTTGTAAATTTTACGTAAACATAGAATTGAATTAAATTGCAAAATTCGATACAACAATTAGATTGAAGTGTGGATAAGAATATTACACTTATATTAATAATCTTCCCGTTTACGGAACTTAAATTATTATAGTGAGAATTGTTACTTGAAATATCTTTTGAAGTAACAAAGCTTTGCTAGCCCCGGTCAATTATTCGCAATCAATTATTACATTGGAAATTAATTGAATTTAAACTACTCGCGTGAATGGTTCATTACAGGAGTTTAGAAACTACGGCCTCAAGACCAATACCGGTTCACTGCACCGCTAATTAGACCTACTACGTCGTAGATAGTATCTACTGAATCTTCAGTCGATCAAATTGACCTTACCTTGTCGTCCCTGAGTAAACACAACTTTTATAAATTCTATTCTTTTCTACTGACAGTAAAAACGCATATTCACAGTACGTACAACTGTCATTTAAGTAGTGACATATACGTTTTTTTGCCTTTTTATCGACCAATAGCATTAATTAGGTTCTATTCTAAGATTAACAAATAAAATAGATATATTTGTTTTGATTTCTTCCTGTGTCACATTCTAAGCTCACTTGCGGACACTTCCACTTCATTTCGAATACGCCGTAGTTTTGTAGTAAATAATGTGAAATGTGATTTGTTTATATGAGCGCCATTACGACTTGAGAGTAAACATTTAGTTCTTTCGTTTTGATGGGGTTTTCAAGACTTTTAGTGACAAAATAAACTTTAAAGTTAATTAATTAAATGTTTTTGGATTATCATGGTTCGTCGGTGACATGTTTCTGAGAAAAACAGCAGAAATTACCAGGGCCATGTGTCTACAATACCACCCCCACGTTTTGTAATTCATTCATTATTTTACCACTGGCGTTTAGGATTCGTGGCCGCCTAAATAAACGTGTTTATGAACGAAATGCTGTTGATAAAAGTATTATTTTCTAGATACCTTTCTATGTGGTTTGTGGCGAAAGTGTTTCCGATTTATAATAGATATATAAAAAAGCCAACTTAATCACCTACCTCTGTATTATAAAGAATAACCCTAAGAAGATTCCGTAATATAAGTGTAGTTATGATTATTATATAAAAGTTCTTCGCTTTTTCTCTTTTCCTTAATAAATTATATCTATTCACAATAGTTTAAATAATTTTTCAACCACCCGGAAATAATATCCAACTCACATAGATGTTAAATTAATTTTAATGAAATTAGTTGATTAACAGAATATTAGACGAGACCATCTGTGACAATTCAGATAAAAGGCATAGGCGTACCTATATCTCTTTATTTGAATTCAAAGTAAGAGAAATCATAGACAAATTATTTTAAATCTTTACTTAAAAAAAGGATTAATAATTAATAATAAAAGTAAAATATAAATACAAATATAACTAATTATTCATTTGAATGGCGCCAGAACCCAAAGAATAAGTAAGTACATGTACAATAAAAAACTAAAAGTATAGCAAGTATAATAAATAAATAATAACAAAATAAATAACATCATAACATATATATATATATATATATATATATATATATATATATATATATATATATATAGCTGAAAAGCGAAAAACGCCGTGATCGTTGCTGATCAATTAGAACACAAATTGAAAAATATATTTTTGGGGATTGCAGCAAAAGAGGAAAAATACACTCTATTCAATTCTCCAAGCTTTCGTAAATCTTTATTCACATCATCAGGGAACTACAATAAGGAAAGAAAACCATAAATTATAATGAGTTAATTGTTACTAAATCAGATAAGGGTAACGTGACTGTTGTTATGTTAAAGGAGGATGACCTCAAGTTATCTCAAGATATAATCGACAATGATTCTTCCTATGTTCCCCTCTCGAGAGATCCCAGTAAGACGATTCAATCCAAATCCAACACTCTTGTTTAGAGATTATATAATAAGAGACAGATTGATGAGATCACGAAGAAAAAATTAACTTCTTATAACTCTGTCATAGCAAAATTTTACACTCTTCCTAAAATTCATAAGCCTACCTTGACAATGAGACCTATTGTCGCTTCTATCAACTCTCCTACTGAATTTATTGCCTCTTTCCTCACAGATATTTTGACTAAGGCATACAGTAATGAGAATGAGTATTTCATTAAGGACTCCTTCCAGGTTTTTGAGTTATTTAACAGAAGAACTCTTCCACAAAACTATGTTTTGGTCAGTCTGGATGTGGTTTCACTTTTTAGCAATGTTTATTTACAAGCAGTTATACGTTCAGTTCACAAACACTGGCCATCCATTTGTGCGGTGTGTAATATTGATATTGACATGTTCATTGAGTTGATTGAATTCCTGTTCAGTTCTACCTGCTTTTCTTTTAATAATAAATTTTACAAACAGACTTTTGGTACTCCTATTGTAGCTAGTATTTCTCCGATATTAGCGTGCTATGTAATGGATGATCTGTTGGACGTGGTCCTTCCGGTACTTCCTTTCAATGTACCTTTCATCAAGAAATATGTAGATGATATAATCCTGGCTTGCCCCGTGGACTCCACCCAAGATCTCCTTTTCACCTTTAATAGCTATGATCCTTACATTCAGTTTACTCTCGAAACAGAAAACTCTAACATGGCTGTCCCCTTTTTAGATACTTTATGGACTAGGTCTCCTGATAATGTGATTATAATTGATTGGTATAGAAAACAAAGTAGCTCTGGGAGATATCTCAACTACAATTATTACCATAAATTTAGCATAAAGGTAAACTTGGTTAAACAAATGACAGCTAGAGTTATGAACCTCTCTGACCCTGTGTTTAGAAATAAGAATCGTGATATTCTCTTCAATTTGTTCCTAGACAATTCCTATCCAAAACAGTTACTAAGAAAGATCATCTTCAACACGTCTTCTGTTTTATCACATACTTCAATACAATCAATTGACGCAGCAGATGCAGCTGAGTTGGATCCTCTCTCGGCCTCTAGAACGATTCCTTCCGTTTTAACGGTTTCTCTCCCTTATATAAAGGAAATTACGCCCAGACTTACTAGGATTTTTTCACAATACTTACAGAATGTTAGGTTTGCCTGCAGGAGTTCCTTGATTGTTAAGTCAATTTATATTCCTTTGAAAGACAAGATACCTGTCGTGGATTGTAGTAATGTTGTTTATAAGATGCGTTGTAACAGTTGTGGCCTCTCATATATTGGTCAAACCTCCCAAAAAATTTCTAGCCGTGTATCCCTCCATAAAAGTGATATAAGGTTACATCCTGAAAGATGTTCTCTGGCTAATCATGTCTCCTCGTTGGATCATGTCATTGATTTTGAAGGAGTTAAAATCCTTTCTCGTGAGAGAAGTTATAACAAAAGATTGTTTTTGGAAATGGCTTTCATCTTCCAAGAAGTAGGTTGTATGAATAAGAAGACTGACATTCAGAATTTGAGTAATCTCTACTCCCTCCTCCTAACGCTTGATAAGCACAATTGTCTTCATATTAATAACAATAATAATAATAATAATAATAATGATAATATTAATAATTTTCACTAGTTTCCTACTTGTGTCATCATGGTAGGTGTTCCCCCTTTATTAAAAGATCCATAATAATATTAATAATAATAATAAATAACATCAATAATCACATATTAATTCTCGTTAATGAGAATTTCATTGGAGTGATATTTCACAACAGTTCCATAATTTTGGTACCACCCTGGTATTCTCTTGAAAGTTTCAATTCGATTGTTTCAGTGTCTCGCGTCATTGTGAAGATCGATTCTTTTCATTCATTTAGTAATGATGAATGTTGTACTTAACCTGACATTTTCAGTTTCCGCCATTATTCTCACAAGTCCGCGTGGGTGTGTGGATTCTCGATTTTTAATGTTTTAACTTTTTACTTTTTAATAATGTTTTAAATTTGAACCAGTAGTAGGCAAATGTATTGCCGACTGGACCTATTTCTCTAATGACTTGCTGTTGTACACTTTTCCTGTATTCAAGATCTATGATGCAATCTCGATCAATGTAAGTTGTAGAAATGGTTGTAAGAACACTTTTTATAATTTATGTTTTTCTTTCCTTATTGTAGTTCCCTGATGATGTAAATAAAGATTTACGAAAGCTTGGAGAATTGAATAGAGTGTATTTTTCCTCTTTTGCTGCAATCCCCAAAAAGATATTTTTCAATTTGTATATATATATATATATATATATATATATATATATATATATATATATATTGTAACGATGTTACTATTTCTCGTTCCCGACATCCCACTGTATATAATTTATTTTCTCATTTTATTAGTATTATTATTAAGTTATACACCCCTCTTTCATCACAAGCTGTAAATTTATTTACTATTAATAATTTTAAAATATGTGTATTGCTTTTGATACATCCGGTATATATTGAATATGTATTGCTTACTGTACCGTTCGCGCAAATCAGTCCGCGCCGTTCTTAAGATTGATAAGTAGGGGACTTCCTGAGTGGGGTCGAGAGAAGAATGAATAAAACCGGCAAACGGGACGGAAGAGCTCTCTCTCAGCTCTTTGCTCTCTTAGCTCTTTGCTTTTGCTGTTACACTTGTTTTCTGTGCTCTCCGCCGTTTTCCGCCGTCTCCGAAACTCCGACTGATTTTCGCCAACGAGGTAAGCGAATTTAGAAATTATCTTATGAATCATTCTTCTTGTGTTAAATTCATTTTGCTCCTAGCGCCTTTCGTAGTTGTATTAATATAAATATTTTATTTTTGATTACTGCTTGTTTGATTTGAGTGATTTTCCTTGTATTTGTGTACAATTCCGAAGTAAGAATTTGATCTGTTGGTTTTATTTAAGGGAAAAGAAATATAGTTGAGAAACCTTCAAGCAACCTCGCTGCAAAGCTGGTAGATTCTTGTGGAATTTTCAAATTATTTCGGGAATCCCGATTCCGGTATACAACTTTAAGGGAAAAGAAATATATAGTTGAGAAACATTCAAGTATCCTCGCTGCAAAGCAGGTAGATTCTTGGGGGATTTTCAAAGTATTTCGGGAATCCCGATTCCAGTATACAACTTTAAGGGAAAAGAAATATAGTTGAGAAACTCCCAAGCATCCTCGCTGCAAAGCAGGTAGATTCTTGGGGGATTCTCGAAGTATTTCGGGAATCCCGATATACAACATTAGGGAAGGGAAATAACGTTGGGAAACCTTCAAGCATCCACGCTGCAAAGCAGGTAGATAAGTTTTTACATTGAATTCGTATGCTTTTTCTATTATCTGCCTAACATTCAGAATTTGTTCCCTTGTTCCCTTTCCTGGCATTAATCCTGTCTGTTCGTCGGGAATCTGTGGAAGTAAGAAAGGTTTTAAGCGGTTGTTTATGATGTGAAGCAGAATTTTACTGGCATGTGACATAAGCGCTATTGTTCTGTAGTTACTGCAGTTTGTAGGATATATATGAAAGAAAAAACTTACAAACAAAAACGAAATGTCACCACTCAAAAGAGAATTAACAATTAATGAAAATAACTGCTTCTTAAGCGGAGAAAATCAGGAAAGAGAGCTTTGAATCAGATTTTGCCGGTTTAAATTCACGATTTCGAATGTTATAAACAATCATTCAACTTGTTTTTAAAATATGGAGCTCAATAATTTTGCGTTAGAGGGGGAAGTAACTTAATAATAAATGCGTAACATATCGATGGGCATATTACGTGTCGTAAGTATTTTATGAAATTCTAATCTACCATCAGGAGCATCGTCATTTAGTTCCTGAAGTAGTTTCATTTTATATGGATGGTATTTCTCTTTTTTTCCAAAATTCTCAACACAGACGCTTTACTTACTTCATTATCACCAGCTACTCCCCTTGTACGTTTCTGTGTATATTCCTCAATATTTAACAATATATCCTATTTTTGTTCGTCATTCAATTTTGATCTCCCAGGTTTGGGAGGATCTTTGACAGTTCCAAATTCACGAATTTTTTTATTTGTTCTACTCACGGTATAGACTGGGAAATGTGACGGTCAGGATATTTCTCTTAAATATTTTGCCTCAGAATGCGTTCTTGTTTTATCACCCACTCCAATTAAGATTAATATCGAAATTCTTTGGGTCTCATAAAGTCTAATTTTAAAAAAAATATGTTTATAAATTCCTAAATAAACGTCTAGGCTAAATTAAATTTTAAATACGTCTGATCTTTTGGTGACACTTAAATCTCTGAATTTGTACTTTTCCTAGCTATGTAGGTGTCCCTAACGGAGACACGTTTAGCACTGTTCAACTTCTCTAGAAGTTTCTACCGCTTAATAATTCACTTGAGTGCCACATAACTCAATGAAAAATTTCGTTGGAAAGTAATTGTTATGTAATTCAATCAATTTTGGTTTTCCGGATGAAAGTAGAAATGGAAATGTTGGATGAAGTGTAAGACGTAAAAAAAGTTTCCAATTCATAAGTATATTTTAAAGATCTCGCATCAGACAATATAAAATTATAAAAGTTATTATCTAAGCACGTGAAACCACTATAACAGTTTATTACAAGAAAAAACATAAGTTGTAACGAAATTAGATTGGCTAAGAATTAAATTTTCAAGTTCAAAATTGCATATTTTAAGTTGGAAAACTCTGACAAGTACAAAAATATAAAAAAAGTGTGAGAATGAGTTTTAATGCGAGTGAAGAAAATAGGCTGAATGAAAATGAACAGCTACATCCAGTGGCGGCTCGTGGGTAAGAGAATTGGGTGATCTCCATACAAATCAGAAGGTATCGACTCAGTATACTGGAGAGAGTGTGCAGAGTAAACATATATATAGCTACAGAGGACTATTTCCACCTTTTTTAAAAGTAAAAGTTAGTTTTTTTTTATAATCTTCATGATTGAGAAGGTGACTTGACATTCCAATTTTAATATAAACATGAACTTCTGAGGGTCAGTAGAGTGCCAGTAAAATTAATAAAATTTCTTATAACAAATTAGTTTACCTTAATACTAAGTCTATTGCTCTATGAACAAAAAGCAACTGAAGTCAACAACCTACATTCCAACGATTTTTTCAGTTAACAAAACACTCCGCCCTTATCTTAACACTACGAACAACCTAATTGCGCCATGAGTTGGTTCGATTGCGTGGAAAAGTATATTAATCTTCTTAAAAAATAGATCAAACTCTCTAACTTACTACTGTTACAAATCTAAAATTATATATAACGTTCAATGTTCACCAGTCTCTACCATTTGAAGAAGGCGTGCTTGGTTTTCATTCTTCTTACTTTAAAAGTTGATAAAAATTTGTTTATTTTCATCTAAAAACGTTACAAATATAAAAATAGTATTTTTAGCAGATTAATACTTATGCAGCATATATTATTATTGTTATCAGAATATTAATTAATTTCCAATTGTCCTACATATCATTCTTCTTACAGGTAGAAGGAGGCATGATTGACCAAGCTCATCATCGCGGCCATGCGCGGAAAGCTTTAGGGGAGGTAATTGGTTTCAGTGATGCAGTAGAAAAAGCTTTGGAACTGACTGATCCTTCGGAAACTTTAATTATTGTCACAAGTGATCATTCCCATTCAATGTTGCTTACAGGTTATCCGAACAGGACTCAAGGCGTTCTTTGTAAGTAAGAATTGCATTCTACATCTTATTCTATTTCTTTTTTACTTTTATTTCCAGCGATCACAAAATCTGAGATGGATCATTCACCGTTTACTTCATTGGTTTATGGGACGGGAGGTCCTAATAACTATCAGTTTATGGTAGACAACGGATCTGTAACTAGAGAAGATCCTTCCAAAAATAACACTGCAGATTGGGAATACTCCCAACAAGCTTTGGTATATACAGATGAGGTAACGCACAGTGGAGCTGATGTATTGGTTTTTGCCAAAGGTAACTATTACTAAAAAGTATATTTTTTTAAATCTCTTTAAATTAGATTAAACATATTTTCACCAGATATTAAATGGCAACACAGTTTGCAACAACTCTTTTAACAAATATACACGTTCAACGTAAAACCTAAGTTAGGTACATTCAAATTCATTATGAATAGAAAATTTACCTACAGTTTTCATTCATTCTATCTCTCTCAATGCATATTCTTGCTTCGTCCCCCTTATTGCTTTTTAAAATAAACTAGAGGACCCATGCTGCTCCGCGGCATTAGGATAGACTATGTATGAGAGGGTGTAATTATTACATAAAATCATTTTTGATAAATCACGTCTACAAAATTTACTTTGTGACATCGAAAACAGTTACACAATATAACCATTTCAGCATCGTTGTTGGTAACTTTTTATACAGATGGGTGCACTGCTTAACTTATGGCTGACAGACTGATATTTTCTCTGTAATCTTTCATATTGGTTTCTACACACCACTTTAAAAACCGTTCATACTCCTTCGCATATTTTTGTTTGGATTTTTCAGGTGGTAAATAATTAACTGAATTATCAGCAATATTGCGAAGTTCTGTTGGAGTGCATGATAATTCGCTGTTTAGTTCAATATTCATAAATTCCGAACTATGTATTAGTAATTTAATGAACATTCAAATTTAAAACTTCTGTCAACTGTCACATGTACATGTGAGGGTGACCAACACAAATAAAGAAGCTCAAAATCCCTAATATTGCAATTATATTTTCATGAAAAACATTTTTGCACGTTCATTATAAAAAATTGTATGTAAAACTTATCACAATGACATTTTGTAGTACTCGTGCTTTGCGTAACTCACCGCTTCGCGGTTTGATACGCAAATTGCACTCGTACTACCAAATGAGGCAATGTGACAGTTGTTTTACAATATACTATTACAGTACTTCCTTCCAGACAATATTAGCTGTGCGTCGGCCGCAGTATTTGGAAAAAATTGAAAGTGAAGTTGATTGTGCACACATAACTTTCGTCAAACTCAACGAATTTAAGCAGTTAATAGCTCAAAAGAAAGAGCTTGATCCACTGAGTGTTCTGAGAGTGAAGCGGTAAAAATCCTTTCATCCCTGTTTGACCTTGCCGATTTGATTGAAAACGGTCAGTCGAACGAAAGGGGATATTCAAGAGAGTGTTGCTTCCCGATAGCTAAACGGTACAGATGATATAGAGCAGTACTCGCACAACTAGCAAGACTGGTAGTTCTCACACAAATTTTCGCTTATACTCGCCATTATCACAGCAAATTCTCAGTAGTTTTTAATCAACCCAATTAGTGTTATTTACTTCGCAAGGCTACAAAATAGTTGTCATTTGAAATTTATGCAAAGTTGGTGTCATAAATGTTCAGTAGCTAGTTTAGGTATAGAAAAAACCTGTGAATAGTGAGGTTTAAGTGCGTTTCATCCACGATTTCAAATCTGACTATCAATCTTTTTTGTAAATAACTACACGTTTCATTTAATATAGACACACAGGCTCTTAATCGAGAGTTTCGTGGAACTCGCGACAAGTTCGTTCAACTAATGGTGCTGACATCCTAAAAACATAGTATCTAAAATTTTTTAGCCCTTCGAGCCAGCATATATATATATATATATATATATATATATATATATATATATATATATATATATATATATTGAACCAGATATCTTAGATAATAAGAGAAGTAGTATTATAAAATTAAGTTTGCTAGTATGAAATATATATGAAAATAACATAATTTAAGAAAACAAGTAAAAAGGAAACACTTTTCTTAATTTAAACAACATATCAAATAAAGATATATTAAATAACAGCCAATAACAATATAATAAATAAGGAATTACCTCAATGATAACATAAAATATAGATATTGCCTAACCAATGTAATGATGTAAATAAAGTTGCCTAAGACGAAGAATATTTTCCATAACTTAATCAGCTGTTCATCTGAAATGAAAACAAATATTACTATAGTTAATTCATTATAATCATTAATTTAAGAATAAGAACAAATATAAATATTGAATAGAATATAATCCAATAGATTTCATAGATAAACAAATAATGACATATAGACAAATAACATAAGAGAATTTATATTTATAATTGATATGAATGTAACAAGGATATACTATCAATAATAATATTGAATGTTGTACCATGTAAGTGTATCTAAGTATAACCAATTTTAATGTATTTGTATGTATGAAATTGTTTTGATAAGTGATTGAAGTTTCAATTATCTGATTACAAAAGACAATATCTTATTGGTTATAAAAGATGACATAACAAATTGTTAATCAATAAATAAACTTTAGAATAGTGACCTGGAAAAGAACAA
The DNA here is from genome assembly GCA_963921935.1 of Galeruca laticollis. Classification (NCBI taxonomy): domain Eukaryota; kingdom Metazoa; phylum Arthropoda; class Insecta; order Coleoptera; family Chrysomelidae; genus Galeruca; species Galeruca laticollis. Next base: position 58,373,012 of record OY998177.1, read on the forward strand.
AATACTGTTTGTTTAAAAAAGTCGAAAAATCGAGGGGACGCTTAAGGAGAACAGAAGCTGGTGTTAAGAAGCGAGGAGTGTATGTGATAGTGTTCCTAAAAATTTAAAGATATTCCCGGTTTAAGACATTTAAACTTCTAAAGTATTATGAAATATAATATTAATAATACTCACAGTGAATTGTAACAAAGTTTTCGACAAGAATCTGTGAAATTTTCAACAACTTTGGTTTTTTGGAGATTCAGTGGAGTGTTCCTGGGATCCAGAGACTTTCTTCCAAATTCAAGATCAACAGGTCAGTGTATTTAAATCATTTATTGGCCAATAAATAGTGTAAAAACTCAAAATCCCAATTAAGTATTTAATTTCATAAATTGATAAACTTTTTCACATATGATCGATCTAAAAAAGAAAGAAACAGACTTTATATAGTATATTCATTGCATAAATCATTAAATTTAATAAAAGGCCGAACTTTATATAAATTAAAATATGTACTTACGCTAATCACGCCATCTTGTAATCGCAGAAATCTGGTGATTGAAATTTTATAATGTTATAACCATGTCCATCTGTATATAATTTCTATTTTTCTATCCATGTATATAACTCATTTCTTCCCACAGCTATTTGTATCATATATAACTATGATCTATATATAAATTCTTTTATGTTTATTGTTGAACCATTCAATTGTTTTCATCGTCAACAAACTGTGTTGTATAATATAGATGCTTCTTACGTATCATAATTGTTTGTTTCATGCTAAAGCGCATGACTAGTTTTTTCACGCATGCGCATTTATGATATTATTAAAATCAATAAATAAGTACAATATAACCATTGGCGTCGCATATTATTTTATCAAATAAATATTGCATTGATAATTAAATTGATTTCAAATAATGTGTTTTCTTTTTATTTCAACTATTACAACAGTATAAATTGCCAGGACTCAAAGGGAAAAAGGATTTCATGCTCCCGAATAATCTAATTAAGAAAAATTACTAAACAAATAGTAAAAAACAAACTGAGCTAGCCAAACTTAAACAAAAATTCTAAATTATAAACATATACATTTAAATCATCTACAATAAAAGTAAGTATAATATCACATAAATGTTTATAATTGTCACCCAAAACGTGGGGCGTTGTAAAAATTTTGGTTATATTTGTAAATTTTAATCTCAATTAAAAATGGCAAAACGAATGATCTTGAGAGATGGAAGGCAGGTAGGAGCAGACAGTGGTTCGGAAGAGGAAAGGGAAGAAAGAAGTCATGGTATGGGAGATTACCAAGCAGTATATCTGGAACAGGGACAACAAGCAGAAGGTGATGTACAGGAAGAAGGTATGACAGGAGATGGGGAAACTGTAGAACAACAAGAGAGAAGGGAACCACAAGGAGGAATGAATATCAGCGAACAACGGATGCAGCAAATGTTGAAGAGCATAAATGAAAACATGATGCAACAATTATTTGCTAATATGAACAAAATGGAGCAAAATTTAAATGGAAAAATAGACACTGTGAATGGAAACATGGACACAATGAGGGAAGAAATTAGAGGGGATATAAACAACATCAATGGTAATATGAACAGATTAGAAGAGAAAATAGAAGAAGTGAAATTTGAAAATTGTAAGGAAATTAAAGAACTTAAGAAGACTAATGAAGAATTTGGAAAGAAAATTGACAAGGTGAGAGAAGATATGGAGGATCAAAACAAACATATACGAAATGAAATTCAAGAAAATGGTATGAAAATTAGAGAGCAGATAGAAAATCAAGTAGTAGAACAAATTCAGGAAATAGAGAGAGGTATAGAAGAAAAATTACCGGGAACGATCCAAGCGGAAGTTATAAAACAAACAGAAGATATAACGAAAGAAATGGAGTATATGAAATTCAGGGAACAAACAATCGAAGAAATTATCCAAAATTATCAGCAAAACGCGGAACATAAATTTAAGGAATTAGATGTAAAGGTACAAAAACAAACAGGAACATGTGAGGAGAGGAACGAGCACATTGGACAAATATTTCATAAAGAACTGGAAGAAATGAACAGAAAATTACAGGAAGGCATGGAAGAAATTGAATTTAACGTTAGGAGAAATGGAGGTGGAGTAATCTATACGGGAAACATGGATATCGGAGTGAAGTTTGATGGGAATATAAATACCATTCATCCGAAGGTGTTTATTAAAATAATTAAAAGCACACTTAAAGAAATTAAGAAGGAAACTGGAGAAGTAGGATACATAAAATTACAAGGACAAGTAAGTAAACAGGTAAATCAACATTCTTACGAAAAAGTGAATAAAGAAATTATAAATTTAGATGGCAGAGTTACAAAACCAACAGGAATATATGAAAAAAGGAGTCAAATCTTAGGTAGACAAATTAACAAGGAAATACAAGAGATGAATCGAAGATTAACAGACACAGTGGAAGAAATAGAAGATAGTATAAGAAGAAATAAAGGAGGTATAGGATGTTCAAGAAATTTTTATAATAATGTAGTAACAGGAATAAAATGGGACAACATAATGACTATGATTCATACAAAAGCTTTCTCTAAAATAATAATAAGTGAAATGAATAATATGGAAGAATTGGAAACGCAAATTTTAATGGATTCATGGGAAGAAATTTATGAGATATGGGACAACAGAGTTAAAAAGGATACAGTAGAGAATAGACAGACGCTTCAGAAATTTATCGAGCATCAAACCACAAGAGAAGAAAGCAAGAAAAAGGTTAGAAAAAGAAAAGCAAATTAAATAATAGAACAAGAGAACAGGAATGAAATATGGAGACGAAAATGAAATTCAATGAAAAAGGGAAAGGATACAGAAATGAAGTTGAAATTAAAATTTATTATTAATGAGTAACACAAGTATAAATAATGTACATAGAATTTATTATTAATGAGTAACCCAATTCTAAAGAATGTATATATGTTATGTTACGAATAATATTTAAAAAAGGAAATGATAGTCATAAGGATAGATTTAAAATTTAATATTAGGTAGTGTACAAAGTTAAAGTAGATATTAGACAGAGTTTTGTTTTCCATTTGGCAGCTGGTGATCCAATTAAATTCATCTCGTTTGTTTCGTCAGAACCTAAAAAAATAAATATAATATAATATAAAGAAAATTTTATTAGATAAAACTTATAATTAAAACATTTTAAAAAAATTTGAGTATGGCAAATCAATATATATAGCAAATAAAGGAAACAACTTATAAGAGATACTGGTTTTACATAGAATGAAACTATTAAAGAATATAGGATAGAGGGGATAAAATAAGAATAACTCAAGTATCAAATAGAAGTTCACATTTTTAAATAAGGAAATAAGATGTAAGTAATAAAGGATAGGAAAGGATAATAATGAATGATATTGATTAAAAATATAGGAGGTAATGTTTAATGTCAATTAGAATCTTATAGATTACTTGAAAATACAGGAAGGAATAAAGAAGTTGATATTGATATATATATGAATTTGAGAAATAATTAATTATATTGAATAATGAATATTGAAAAGAAATATGATATGAGGAGTATATAGAAGTATAATGTGATTACAAAGAAATAAGTTGATATATAAGTGGATGTTAGGAAGAAATGATAATAAAGAAGTATTATATGAAGTAATATTAAAAATATAAATTGACATTGATCTTAATCAAGTGTATTTTAAGGAAAGAATTAGGAGACAGTTATTGAAAGAAATAGATTTTGTAGTAGGAAAAATGTGAACAAATATTTGAGAAACAAAGGTAAAGAAAGTAAGATTATGCCATAAAATTGTTGAATGTTTTGAATAAAATAAAATCAATCATTTATAATAAGAAAATTGAAATTTAAATAAATATCCAGGGTATGGATATCATTTAAATTTAAATTTGAGGGGAATTGAACCAGATATCTTAGATAATAAGAGAAGTAGTATTATAAAATTAAGTTTGCTAGTATGAAATATATATGAAAATAACATAATTTAAGAAAACAAGTAAAAAGGAAACACTTTTCTTAATTTAAACAACATATCAAATAAAGATATATTAAATAACAGCCAATAACAATATAATAAATAAGGAATTACCTCAATGATAACATAAAATATAGATATTGCCTAACCAATGTAATGATGTAAATAAAGTTGCCTAAGACGAAGAATATTTTCCATAACTTAATCAGCTGTTCATCTGAAATGAAAACAAATATTACTATAGTTAATTCATTATAATCATTAATTTAAGAATAAGAACAAATATAAATATTGAATAGAATATAATCCAATAGATTTCATAGATAAACAAATAATGACATATAGACAAATAACATAAGAGAATTTATATTTATAATTGATATGAATGTAACAAGGATATACTATCAATAATAATATTGAATGTTGTACCATGTAAGTGTATCTAAGTATAACCAATTTTAATGTATTTGTATGTATGAAATTGTTTTGATAAGTGATTGAAGTTTCAATTATCTGATTACAAAAGACAATATCTTATTGGTTATAAAAGATGACATAACAAATTGTTAATCAATAAATAAACTTTAGAATAGTGACCTGGAAAAGAACAAAATACTGTTTGTTTAAAAAAGTCGAAAAATCGAGGGGACGCTTAAGGAGAACAGAAGCTGGTGTTAAGAAGCGAGGAGTGTATGTGATAGTGTTCCTAAAAATTTAAAGATATTCCCGGTTTAAGACATTTAAACTTCTAAAGTATTATGAAATATAATATTAATAATACTCACAGTGAATTGTAACAAAGTTTTCGACAAGAATCTGTGAAATTTTCAACAACTTTGGTTTTTTGGAGATTCAGTGGAGTGTTCCTGGGATCCAGAGACTTTCTTCCAAATTCAAGATCAACAGGTCAGTGTATTTAAATCATTTATTGGCCAATAAATAGTGTAAAAACTCAAAATCCCAATTAAGTACTTAATTTCATAAATTGATAAACTTTTTCACATATGATCGATCTAAAAAAGAAAGAAACAGACTTTATATAGTATATTCATTGCATAAATCATTAAATTTAATAAAAGGCCGAACTTTATATAAATTAAAATATGTACTTACGCTAATCACGCCATCTTGTAATCGCAGAAATCTGGTGATTGAAATTTTATAATGTTATAACCATGTCCATCTGTATATAATTTCTATTTTTCTATCCATGTATATAACTCATTTCTTCCCACAGCTATTTGTATCATATATAACTATGATCTATATATAAATTCTTTTATGTTTATTGTTGAACCATTCAATTGTTTTCATCGTCAACAAACTGTGTTGTATAATATAGATGCTTCTTACGTATCATAATTGTTTGTTTCATGCTAAAGCGCATGACTAGTTTTTTCACGCATGCGCATTTATGATATTATTAAAATCAATGAATAAGTACAATATAACCATTGGCGTCGCATATTATTTTATCAAATAAATATTGCATTGATAATTAAATTGATTTCAAATAATGTGTTTTCTTTTTATTTCAACTATTACAACAGTATAAATTGCCAGGACTCAAAGGGAAAAAGGATTTCATGCTCCCGAATAATCTAATTAAGAAAAATTACTAAACAAATAGTAAAAAACAAACTAAGCTAGCCAAACTTAAAACAAAAAATTATAAATTATAAGCATTTACATTCTAAATATAAATAAAAGTAAGTATTATATCATATATTTAGTTTAATATATATATATATATATATATATATATATATATATATATATGTATATATATATATATAGTTTATTTTATATTCTTGGGATTGAGGACTATTTTTAAAGACATTTAACTAGTAGTTAATACATTTTTATTTTACGTTTCGATCTTTCCATGACCTTCATCAGAAATAAAATTTCTGTTAAAACTAAAAGAAATGGTACAAGTTACAGAAAGAATTTTTAAAAGCAAAACAAATAAATCTTACCTTCGACAGAACGTTCATTTGATTATTCAATATATTTTATAGATGTTTTAGGACGCATCACATAACAGAATATAACTCACACCCAAACAAAACGAACATTTTAAAAATATGACATTCATTGATGGAAATTTGTATTGGAATATACGAGTATTTGTTCTATGCAATGAAAGCAGCCGTAACGAGGTTTTAATGTGTCGTTTTTGTGTTGACTGGTAATAAAATGGATTTTATATTTATATAGGGAGTGGTATTAAATGGATTTCATATTTATATAGGGAGTGGTAATAAATTTATTATATTTGGAATGTGCCACGTGTTTCTCTATATTTCTAAGTTTTTATGATGTTATTATAAATTTTACTAAGATTTTTTGTGTCAGTCTTTAAATTTACGGAACTGGTTTTTCTTTGTATTTCTATCATTTCTAGAACTTCGCGTTTTTTTGTGTGGTTTTCACTTCGAAGAATTTTTGTGTTTTCGAAATCAAATTCATGTTGGTTTTCTGAAACATGGATAGTGAGTGCCGTTTTGTTTCGTTTGTCATATTTGTGACTATTTATTCTGTTTTTCAAATACTGACTTGTTTGTCCGATGTAGACCCCTTCACAGTTTTTACATGGTATTTCATACACTATATTGTTTTTTTTTCTTTTGAGATTGAACTTTTCAGATTGGTGTAATTGGTTTTTAGTAGGTTGTACCCTTTATGAGCAACATGTATGTTGTGGTGCGAAAATGTCTTTTTTAGGTTTTCTGATAAATTTGGTATATATGGCAAAGTGAGGAATTGGTTTGTTTTATTGTCTATTTTAGTTTTTGTATTATTATGGTTATAAAATATATGTAAACGTTTTTTAAATATTTTATTTATCAAATTTGTGGGATAGTTGTTGAGTATAAGGGCATCTTTAGCTTTTATTATTGCATTCTCCCTGAATTCGGGGTCGGACAGATTTATTGATCGATCTGCGAGTCCTATAATGATAGTTTTTTTGTGTGTTAGAGGGTGTTGTGATTTGAAATTTAAATATCGGGAAGACCAGGTATCTTTTGTGTGCCATTCCGTTTTTATGGTGTTAGTTGTATGATGGAGGGTAATGTCCAAAAAGCTAATTTGATTATTTTTTTCTAGTTCAATGGTGAACTGTAGTCTGTCATGGTAATTGTTGAAATCTTGCAAGACCAAATGTTCTGTATTTTTTGGAATTGCTAATATGCAGTCGTCAACATACCTGTAAAAAAATAGTTTGAATTGAGTTTTTGGTCAGTATTGTTTCTTCAAGGTCTTCCATAACTAATTGGGCAATGACAATTACATATATTTTATAACCATAATAATACAAAAACTAAAAAAGACAATAAAACAAACCAATTCCTCACTTTGCCATATATACCAAATTTATCAGAAAACCTAAAAAAGACATTTTCGCACCACAACATACATGTTGCTCATAAAGGGTACAATCTACTAAAAACCAATTACACCAATCTGAAAAGTTCAATCTCAAAAGAAAAAAAGAGCAATATAGTGTATGAAATACCATGTAAAAACTGTGGAGGGTCTACATCGGACAAACAAGTCAGTATTTGAAAAACAGAATAAATAGTCACAAATATGACAAACGAAACAAAACGGCACTCACTATCCATGTTTCAGAAAACCAACATGAATTTGATTTCGAAAACACAAAAATTCTTCGAAGTGAAAACCACACAAAAAAACGCGAAGTTATAGAAATGATAGAAATACAAAGAAAAACCAGTTCCGTAAATTTAAAGACTGACACAAAAAATCTTAGTAAAATTTATAATAACATCATAAAAACTTAGAAATATAGAGAAACACGTGGCACATTCCAAATATAATAAATTTATTACCACTCCCTATATAAATATGAAATCCATTTAATACCACTCCCTATATAAATATAAAATCCATTTTAATACCAGTCAACACAAAAACGACACATTAAAACCTCGCTACGGCTGCTTTCATTGCATAGAACAAATACTCGTATATTCCAATACAAATTTCCATCAATGAATATCATATTTTCAAAATGTTCCTTTTGTTTGGGTGCGAGTTATATTCTGTTATGTGATGCGTCCTAAAACATCTATAAAATATATTGAATAATCAAATGAACGTTCTGTCGAAGGTAAGATTTATTTGTTTTGCTTTTAAAAATTCTTTCTGTAACTTGTACCATTTCTTTTAGTTTTAACAAAAATTTTATTTCTGATGAAGGTCATGGAAAGACCGAAACGTAACATAAAAATGTATTAACTACTAGTTAAATGTCTTTAAAAATGGTCCTCAATCCCAAGAATATAAAATAAACAATATATAATAAAATAAAAAAGACCAAGAACCAAAAAAAAGCAAAACAATATATATATATATATATATATATATATATATATATATATATATATATAACAAAGAAGATGTAGGAATATCGCGTGATATGTTAACAACAACAACAAAGAGATTCATGGGTAATTCACGCGCCTCCGTGTCGATGTTGGTTGATGTCCTGAAAACTCGGGATCTTCCAATTGAAGACACAAATGAGCGTTTGGTTTCCCTGCTGAAATCCGTTATTTTGTGTTTTCCCATGTTTCGATTAACATCTTTGCTCCCAAATTCACATCCTTATTTGGTTATGCCGTGCTGAAGAGGCAAAATGAGCCAGAAACATGCATGTCCACGGTTACCACTCTATTTCAGTAGCCCTTTATTTTGCGTGAATTACCCATGAATCTCTTTGTTGTTGTTGTTAACATATCACGCGATATTCCTACATCTTCTTTGTTATTTACTATGGGTCAGAAGGTTCATGGCGGGGGGCTATATGCGCCTCCGTGTCGATGTTGGTTGATGTCCTGAAAACTCGGGATCTTCCAATTGAAGACACAAATGAGCGTTTGGTTTCTCTGCTGAAATCCGTTATTTTGTGTTTTCCCATGTTTCGATTAACATCTTTGCTCCCAAATTTCACATCCTTATTTGGTTATGCCGTGCTGAAGAGGCAAAATGAGCCAGAAACATGCATGTCCACGGTTACCACTCTATTTCAGTAGCCCTTTATTTTGCGTGAATTACCCATGAATCTCTTTGTTGTTGTTATATATATATATATATATATATATATATATATATATATATATATATATATATATATATATATATATAGTTATATATATATATATACATATATTGTCCACGCGGCTTTAGCAGCGTATGATATTTATTTCAATCTAACGCCTGATCTACATGATGTACATAATAAATTATTAATTTCGACATTGATTTTGTCAAATTAAGATTATTGATCTAGTTGAATGTTTACGCCAGTCGACGAAGTTCAACTTGAAATATAATCAAAAACATAGAGGATTTGAGTTTGAAAATAAAAAGACACGAAAATTCTAAAATCCATCTTCATAATTGTATGGAATTTGCGTTACTAGGGTCAACTAATATTATGGCTAAATTAGAATTCTAAAATCCATCTTCATAATTGTATGGAATTTGCGTTACTAGGGTCAACTAATATTATGGCTAAATTAGATTCGGCGTATTGGTTAATTCATAATGAAAACGTGTCGAAAAATCGATATATTTTATCAAAAATATTGTGTTAAATTTTGTGGAGCTTTTGAATTGGCTCTTCGGGGACATAATGAGAACGATAATCTGGGAATATTTCGTGGGCTTATTAATTTTTCGGCTAAATTAGATGCAACTTTAAGTGAGCACCTGAAAATTTTTTCGGTATTTAAAGACACTTCCAAAGAAATATAAAGTGATCTGTTACAGTGCATTCTTGAAGTCTGTCATGAACAAATAATTGACGAAATTAATAATTCTTCATTTATGGCGATCATGGCGGACGCAACGACGGATGCTGCTGCAAAATCTGAAATGGTAGTTATATTCAGGTATGTTCGAGATGGTAAGCCAATTGAACGTTTTTGGAACTACGTAATTCCCGAAAAATGAGATGCAGAAACAACTAGCAAAACAATTTTAAGTATTATAGATTCTTTCATTCAAAATTCACCTAACAAACTGATTGCACAAAGTTACGATGGAGCAGCCGTGATGCGCGTTCAAGCATTAATTAAAAAACGTACCCTTCTGCCTACTACGTACATTGCTATGCCCAGCAACTAAATTTGATTATGTCTAAAGCTGTTTCTGCAAATTCGCAAGTATGTATATTTTTTGGAAATTTACAAGATATTAAAAACTAATAATCCTAAAGTTTAACAAAAATGTTGTAGGAAAAGTAGCGAAAAGGCAATTGTTTATTTTTTAAGTTCATAAATTATTGAACTTTTATAAAGGATTTAATTTTTTGTTATTTTTAATTTTTATAAAAAAGCGAGTTTCGATATTTAACCGAGCAGTACAAAAAGAGCTAACTACCGTTTAAAAATCTAATACTATACCATCGAGTATACCTACACGTATTATATTTTACTGCTTTGTACAGGGTGGGCATTTTATTAGGGTCCAAAAGTTTTTAGGATTAATTTAAATTTTTTATGACAAAAATCATAACAAACTCTTTCCCGTTACAGAAAAATAGTATATAGTACACCAAGCGACTAAAGTGACCCATTTAATCCCGCGGGTGGTGTTTGATTCCTGAGGGCGGAGCGCAGCAGAGCCCGAGGGAAGCAATCCACCTAAGGGATTAATGTCACTTTAGTCGAGAGGTGTATACGCTATTTTGTGCAATTCCGGTAATTAGACATACATTTTTAATAAAAATCAATACTACTTAGGATGAACTTTTACGAAACTTGGCTGGACATCGAGGATGGACTTCTAAGGTGCTTGGCTAGGCATCGAGGACGGACTTCTAGAATGCTTGGCTAGGCATCGAGGATGTTCGTTTTTATTTGTACTTTAAATCCCTTGGGATTTTAACTGTCACTTTATATCACTTGGGTCTAAAAGTGACACTTTAGTTTCTAACATGTGAGACTAAATCCACCACTTTAGTATCGGAATTGCAAAAAAACTATTATATACAACATAAAAATGTTGTGAATATTTATAATCCCTAGGTAATTCTTCAACTCTAGAAAGTCGCGTGTATGCGACAAGTTATCACAATTCAATTAAAAACTAACCTATTTTACAATTATTTACATGCTGAAACTATTGCTTGGACTAGTAACAGATTCGTTAACTGCTGAAGTTTCACTAGCAGTATTCGCTTCTTGCTCCTGTTCATGAGGTTCATAATTATCATCACTGCTTCCACTAGTTAATAATAAGTCATCTGAATCTGTTTATCCATGAATTCTTTTGGTTCTGGATTACTAAGATTAATAATATTTCGCTTCCATTTTCGCGTAGTTACGGGCGCACTCATATTTAATAATTAAAAAAACTACGTTTCGTCCCAAACAAAAGTGAACTAATACTGAATCAGAAAGCGACACGAAGGCCCATATTAATTCACACCACCAACATAATATAATATATTTGAAACCTATATATACCTAATATAGCCAAAACAACAATAAAACCATAACATGATGCAGAAAGCCGGGACAAAGGGCGGTGCGACGTCGTTTCTTTCGTAAAAATGTCTATGCCGATGCTGTTAAATAGTTTTTTTACATTTCGTTGAAGTCATAAAATGTATGAGGTTATTTTAAAAAATGATAGTTGTAACCTATTGCTATAACCAAAATTATTATGTCGTGCAATTTTAAAATAAATATTAAAAAGGGCATGTAATCACCAAATTTCTTTCATTTGTCTGATGTAATAATAGATACTGCCAAGATACTGCACGTTGCAGTATCTTGGAAAGCACAAAAAGGTAAACATTGCGTAACAGTTATTGTAAACACAGGCTGTTCGCTATTACGCGGTTTTAAAAAATATGCTTCAATAACATTCGCGATAATTAGAATAATTAATTAATATTTGCCATTTTTATCTGCGATACTTCGAAACTTTTGCGAAACTTTTTCAGTAATTTACTGACAGTAGAACTTGTTATCAGATTTCTGTTAGGATACAAGTTATTAAAGATTAGGTATTCAAATTAAACTAGTTCATTCAATAATAGCTATTGTGACATGTAGGCCAGGCCTTAGTAGGAATCTTGGGCAACAGCCATATCGAATATCATCAGACAGATGTACAAAAAAATGAGAAACGTCATTAAAAAATAGAGTTACGTTATCTGTAATCATATTTTGATAAACAATAAGATTAAATAAATAAACAAAACCAAAGCAATACATGGTGTCAGAAGTCAAGAGAATAATTTTGGATTAAAGGTAGAAATAATTCAAAGGTGGAATCGTTCAAGCCGCCAACTGATTTGAATTTAGCAGAGAACACTGTAAATAATTGGAACAATTTTAGACGAAAATTTGATTCATTTCTAGTGACTACAGGTAATATAGCGGTACCGGTGGCCCGTAAAGTGGCAATGTTTTTGAACTGCATTGGTGAACAAGCGTTTGATGTCTACAATAATTTTAAGTTAGATGAAACCACGTTAACCCTGAAGACATTGTACAATACCTTCGAAAACTATGTGAAGCCCAGAATAAATATTGTTATAGAGAGACATAAATTTTTCACAAGATCGCAAAATCCAGGAGAGCCGTTCGATTCCTTTTACAATGATTTACAAAAACTAGAGAAGAGTTGTAATTTTGAGGGCCAAGAAGAATGACTGCTACGAGATAGAATCGTAATCTCAATTAATGATGAAGCATTACAGGAGAGGCTTTTAAAGGACCCAGAATAACACTTAAGAAAACAGTAGACAGCTGTAGAGCTGCAGGGCTGAGTAAAGCCCAACAGAAATCGTTAAGACAACCAGCTGGCTCATCTGAATTTAATAGCAACGTTGATATGGTTAACAGTAGTGTTAGAAGACCGTCTAAGCCCACATTTGTGGATAATCATGGTAATAACAGTCAAGCCTATCAGTGTAAAAGATTGTAACATATTGCCCATAAATATTTTTAACAAAATAAAATTTAAACATAAACCTTCAATCAAAAAAGCAAATAATATAACAATTGAAAGTTATTCCAATGAGAATCGACATGCAGTAAGTTATACGGCTCTTGTATGCAGTGTTAATAACAATATCTGGCATGGTAAATTCATTCTTTTTGACACAAATAGTATGCCAATTCTAGGGCGTAATGCATGTGAAAAAATGAAATTGATATCTAAAATTTGTACCTCTGAGGGTAAGATTTGGTCATTAGAATGCAATGAAAAATTAGAAAAGGTGGAATTTATAAACAAGAACAATGACATTTTTCAGGGTTTAGGGTCATATCCCAAAAAGTATGACATAGCTCTTAAAGGTGATGCAAAACCAGTGGTCAATGGGTGCAGAAAGTGCCATTGTCGATAAAGGATAGACTTAGAGACATAGAGACACGTTAACAATGTTGGAAAAGTAGGGCATCATTGAAAATATTGATTATACAACTAATTGAGTTCATAATATTGTAATTGTTGAAAAAGCAGATAAGAGTCTGAGAATATGTTTAGATCCATTATATCTGAATGAATAATAGTTAGTTGAATAGTTTAATAATTGATAATAGAAATTGTCATCCGGTGCTCATAATTGTAAATTCTGTGCGTATTTTTTTTTTGGAAAATTGAGTCATCAATTCGGAAAAGTGAACGATCCTGAATTCTAAATTAGATTTATAAATGTACGAGTTTGGAGGAGTCCAGATTTGGTGAGTCTGATCCAGATTATTGATAATTTAAAATAATGCATTATTTCGACGAAAAATATCAGGCCTTAATCAAAATTAACAATAGATGCATCTAAATAATAGATTACAAAAATTTTGATTCAGAATAAATACAGAAATTTAATATTGAACAATTATATTGGAAAAGTATATAAAAAGAAGTTGGGACTGTGAATGCGAATTAAAAGTGACAATTCGAAAATCATTTGGACAATTCGAGAAATTTATCAATTTAGTTCGTAATTAATTTAATTTGTATTTATTATAGATAAGATTTTGCTATTTGATAATTTATAAACTTGATTCGTAATTCACTTAAATTTTTTTAATTGTAGATAAGATTTTTGTTATTTGATAAAAAAGGAAAACTAGTATTTGTTTATTTTCTGTGATTTAGTGATTGTATATAACTTTTGAATTCGACTTACTTTAGATATGGTTCTGTAATAGATTTGAACAGTTTATAGAAATTAAATTTACTTAATTTGATAAAAAAATATTTGTGACAGTGACATTTGTGGATTATTGGTGACAGAAGGTTTATTGAAATATATTGAATGTCAGAAAGAAATTGAATAGCCTTTATAATCTTGAACAAACAGTCATATTATATTACTGGATAGATCAGGCGGAGCAAGGTTAATAATCAATATTTAATTTGGACAATAATTTGAAATCTTATAAAAATTTCTATTTTTATGGCGCATTGAACCCACCCTGAGATAAGAGTGATTCAAATATTTTACATTAGATTTTTGTTTCAATAAATTACAATTTGATAGCCTGGAATTTTTGACAACAACTGTTAGATTGAAATAAATATCATACGCTGCTAAAGCCGTGTGGACAATATATGTATATATATAACTATATATATATATATATATATACATATATATATATATATATATATATATATATATATATTGTCCACACGTGTGGACAATATATGTATATATATATATATATATATATATATATATATATATATAACTATATATATATATATATATATATATATATATATATATATATATATATATATATATATATATATATATATATATAGTTATATATATATACATATATTGTCCACACGGCTTTAGCAGCGTATGATATTTATTTCAATCTAACAGTTGTTGTCAAAAATTCCAGGCTATCAAATTGTAATTTATTGAAACAAAAATCTAATGTAAAATATTTGAATCACTCTTATCTCAGGGTGGGTTCAATGCGCCATAAAAATAGAAATTTTTATAAGATTTCAAATTATTGTCCAAATTAAATATTGATTATTAACCTTGCTCCGCCTGATCTATCCAGTAATATAATATGACTGTTTGTTCAAGATTATAAAGGCTATTCAATTTCTTTCTGACATTCAATATATTTCAATAAACCTTCTGTCACCAATAATCCACAAATGTCACTGTCACAAATATTTTTTTATCAAATTAAGTAAATTTAATTTCTATAAACTGTTCAAATCTATTACAGAACCATATCTAAAGTAAGTCGAATTCAAAAGTTATATACAATCACTAAATCACAGAAAATAAACAAATACTAGTTTTCCTTTTTTATCAAATAACAAAAATCTTATCTACAATTAAAAAAATTTAAGTGAATTACGAATCAAGTTTATAAATTATCAAATAGCAAAATCTTATCTATAATAAATACAAATTAAATTAATTACGAACTAAATTGATAAATTTCTCGAATTGTCCAAATGATTTTCGAATTGTCACTTTTAATTCGCATTCACAGTCCCAACTTCTTTTTATATACTTTTCCAATATAATTGTTCAATATTAAATTTCTGTATTTATTCTGAATCAAAATTTTTGTAATCTATTATTTAGATGCATCTATTGTTAATTTTGATTAAGGCCTGATATTTTTCGTCGAAATAATGCATTATTTTAAATTATCAATAATCTGGATCAGACTCACCAAATCTGGACTCCTCCAAACTCGTACATTTATAAATCTAATTTAGAATTCAGGATCGTTCACTTTTCCGAATTGATGACTCAATTTTCCAAAAAAAAAATACGCACAGAATTTACAATTATGAGCACCGGATGACAATTTCTATTATCAATTATTAAACTATTCAACTAACTATTATTCATTCAGATATAATGGATCTAAACATATTCTCAGACTCTTATCTGCTTTTTCAACAATTACAATATTATGAACTCAATTAGTTGTATAATCAATATTTTCAATGATGCCCTACTTTTCCAACATTGTTAACGTGTCTCTATGTCTCTAAGTCTATCCTTTATCGACAATGGCACTTTCTGCACCCATTGACCACTGGTTTTGCATCACCTTTAAGAGCTATGTCATACTTTTTGGGATATGACCCTAAACCCTGAAAAATGTCATTGTTCTTGTTTATAAATTCCACCTTTTCTAATTTTTCATTGCATTCTAATGACCAAATCTTACCCTCAGAGGTACAAATTTTAGATATCAATTTCATTTTTTCACATGCATTACGCCCTAGAATTGGCATACTATTTGTGTCAAAAAGAATGAATTTACCATGCCAGATATTGTTATTAACACTGCATACAAGAGCCGTATAACTTACTGCATGTCGATTCTCATTGGAATAACTTTCAATTGTTATATTATTTGCTTTTTTGATTGAAGGTTTATGTTTAAATTTTATTTTGTTAAAAATATTTATGGGCAATATGTTACAATCTTTTACACTGATAGGCTTGACTGTTATTACCATGATTATCCACAAATGTGGGCTTAGACGGTCTTCTAACACTACTGTTAACCATATCAACGTTGCTATTAAATTCAGATGAGCCAGCTGGTTGTCTTAACGATTTCTGTTGGGCTTTACTCAGCCCTGCAGCTCTACAGCTGTCTACTGTTTTCTTAAGTGTTATTCTGGGTCCTTTAAAAGCCTCTCCTGTAATGCTTCATCATTAATTGAGATTACGATTCTATCTCGTAGCAGTCATTCTTCTTGGCCCTCAAAATTACAACTCTTCTCTAGTTTTTGTAAATCATTGTAAAAGGAATCGAACGGCTCTCCTGGATTTTGCGATCTTGTGAAAAATTTATGTCTCTCTATAACAATATTTATTCTGGGCTTCACATAGTTTTCGAAGGTATTGTACAATGTCTTCAGGGTTAACGTGGTTTCATCTAACTTAAAATTATTGTAGACATCAAACGCTTGTTCACCAATGCAGTTCAAAAACATTGCCACTTTACGGGCCACCGGTACCGCTATATTACCTGTAGTCACTAGAAATGAATCAAATTTTCGTCTAAAATTGTTCCAATTATTTACAGTGTTCTCTGCTAAATTCAAATCAGTTGGCGGCTTGAACGATTCCACCTTTGAATTATTTCTACCTTTAATCCAAAATTATTCTCTTGACTTCTGACACCATGTATTGCTTTGGTTTTGTTTATTTATTTAATCTTATTGTTTATCAAAATATGATTACAGATAACGTAACTCTATTTTTTAATGACGTTTCTCATTTTTTTGTACATCTGTCTGATGATATTCGATATGGCTGTTGCCCAAGATTCCTACTAAGGCCTGGCCTACATGTCACAATAGCTATTATTGAATGAACTAGTTTAATTTGAATACCTAATCTTTAATAACTTGTATCCTAACAGAAATCTGATAACAAGTTCTACTGTCAGTAAATTACTGAAAAAGTTTCGCAAAAGTTTCGAAGTATCGCAGATAAAAATGGCAAATATTAATTAATTATTCTAATTATCGCGAATGTTATTGAAGCATATTTTTTAAAACCGCGTAATAGCGAACAGCCTGTGTTTACAATAACTGTTACGCAATGTTTACCTTTTTGTGCTTTCCAAGATACTGCAACGTGCAGTATCTTGGCAGTATCTATTATTACATCAGACAAATGAAAGAAATTTGGTGATTACATGCCCTTTTTAATATTTAT
Organism: Galeruca laticollis; assembly: GCA_963921935.1. Classification (NCBI taxonomy): domain Eukaryota; kingdom Metazoa; phylum Arthropoda; class Insecta; order Coleoptera; family Chrysomelidae; genus Galeruca; species Galeruca laticollis. Next base: position 58,390,742 of record OY998177.1, read on the forward strand.
TTTAAAATTGCACGACATAATAATTTTGGTTATAGCAATAGGTTACAACTATCATTTTTTAAAATAACCTCATACATTTTATGACTTCAACGAAATGTAAAAAAACTATTTAACAGCATCGGCATAGACATTTTTACGAAAGAAACGACGTCGCACCGCCCTTTGTCCCGGCTTTCTGCATCATGTTATGGTTTTATTGTTGTTTTGGCTATATTAGGTATATATAGGTTTCAAATATATTATATTATGTTGGTGGTGTGAATTAATATGGGCCTTCGTGTCGCTTTCTGATTCAGTATTAGTTCACTTTTGTTTGGGACGAAACGTAGTTTTTTTAATTATTAAATATGAGTGCGCCCGTAACTACGCGAAAATGGAAGCGAAATATTATTAATCTTAGTAATCCAGAACCAAAAGAATTCATGGATAAACAGATTCAGATGACTTATTATTAACTAGTGGAAGCAGTGATGATAATTATGAACCTCATGAACAGGAGCAAGAAGCGAATACTGCTAGTGAAACTTCAGCAGTTAACGAATCTGTTACTAGTCCAAGCAATAGTTTCAGCATGTAAATAATTGTAAAATAGGTTAGTTTTTAATTGAATTGTGATAACTTGTCGCATACACGCGACTTTCTAGAGTTGAAGAATTACCTAGGGATTATAAATATTCACAACATTTTTATGTTGTATATAATAGTTTTTTTGCAATTCCGATACTAAAGTGGTGGATTTAGTCTCACATGTTAGAAACTAAAGTGTCACTTTTAGACCCAAGTGATATAAAGTGACAGTTAAAATCCCAAGGGATTTAAAGTACAAATAAAAACGAACATCCTCGATGCCTAGCCAAGCATTCTAGAAGTCCGTCCTCGATGCCTAGCCAAGCACCTTAGAAGTCCATCCTCGATGTCCAGCCAAGTTTCGTAAAAGTTCATCCTAAGTAGTATTGATTTTTATTAAAAATGTATGTCTAATTACCGGAATTGCACAAAATAGCGTATACACCTCTCGACTAAAGTGACATTAATCCCTTAGGTGGATTGCTTCCCTCGGGCTCTGCTGCGCTCCGCCCTCAGGAATCAAACACCACCCGCGGGATTAAATGGGTCACTTTAGTCGCTTGGTGTACTATATACTATTTTTCTGTAACGGGAAAGAGTTTGTTATGATTTTTGTCATAAAAAATTTAAATTAATCCTAAAAACTTTTGGACCCTAATAAAATGCCCACCCTGTACAAAGCAGTAAAATATAATACGTGTAGGTATACTCGATGGTATAGTATTAGATTTTTAAACGGTAGTTAGCTCTTTTTGTACTGCTCGGTTAAATATCGAAACTCGCTTTTTTATAAAAATTAAAAATAACAAAAAATTAAATCCTTTATAAAAGTTCAATAATTTATGAACTTAAAAAATAAACAATTGCCTTTTCGCTACTTTTCCTACAACATTTTTGTTAAACTTTAGGATTATTAGTTTTTAATATCTTGTAAATTTCCAAAAAATATACATACTTGCGAATTTGCAGAAACAGCTTTAGACATAATCAAATTTAGTTGCTGGGCATAGCAATGTACGTAGTAGGCAGAAGGGTACGTTTTTTAATTAATGCTTGAACGCGCATCACGGCTGCTCCATCGTAACTTTGTGCAATCAGTTTGTTAGGTGAATTTTGAATGAAAGAATCTATAATACTTAAAATTGTTTTGCTAGTTGTTTCTGCATCTCATTTTTCGGGAATTACGTAGTTCCAAAAACGTTCAATTGGCTTACCATCTCGAACATACCTGAATATAACTACCATTTCAGATTTTGCAGCAGCATCCGTCGTTGCGTCCGCCATGATCGCCATAAATGAAGAATTATTAATTTCGTCAATTATTTGTTCATGACAGACTTCAAGAATGCACTGTAACAGATCACTTTATATTTCTTTGGAAGTGTCTTTAAATACCGAAAAAATTTTCAGGTGCTCACTTAAAGTTGCATCTAATTTAGCCGAAAAATTAATAAGCCCACGAAATATTCCCAGATTATCGTTCTCATTATGTCCCCGAAGAGCCAATTCAAAAGCTCCACAAAATTTAACACAATATTTTTGATAAAATATATCGATTTTTCGACACGTTTTCATTATGAATTAACCAATACGCCGAATCTAATTTAGCCATAATATTAGTTGACCCTAGTAACGCAAATTCCATACAATTATGAAGATGGATTTTAGAATTCTAATTTAGCCATAATATTAGTTGACCCTAGTAACGCAAATTCCATACAATTATGAAGATGGATTTTAGAATTTTCGTGTCTTTTTATTTTCAAACTCAAATCCTCTATGTTTTTGATTATATTTCAAGTTGAACTTCGTCGACTGGCGTAAACATTCAACTAGATCAATAATCTTAATTTGACAAAATCAATGTCGAAATTAATAATTTATTATGTACACATTTACAAGAATGGTACAAAGTTATGAATGTTTGAATTTCGGTGGTTTCAGATCGGAAGGCACTTTATGTTTCGATTTAATGAATACTCGATTGTTTCGTATAGAAACTAAGTAACGATATGTTAGACTTAGTATCTCTGACTGTTTGACTTTGAGTGAAGTTACTTCGATATGTAACGACGACTCGATGAATTCGATTGAGTGTTGAACTGAGTTATGAACAAATTGAGTAATTAACTCGAAAACTAATTAAGGAACAACGTGTTTGACTTAATTGAGGTGAAACTATGTGTTTCGATTTGAATTACACTTAGAACTTGAGTTTCGACTTTGTTGCACAATTTAAGTAACCGATTCACTATTCAACCAACTGACTCGTTAATGATGTAACCGATTGCGTAACATGTGATAACTGCCTAACTAAGTGTGAATGCTTCTTGCATGAGTGTTGGAACTCCCTTCGTTGATTGAGCGTTGAGCTCGTAACTAACTTTGTTGTTGAGTGATGTACTGAATTAGGAACTGACTTCTTCACGTTGTAAGACGTGTTAAATAGAAATTTGCAAGGGGCTGTTTACACGTGGATTTGGTTGACTAAAAGGAAATAAACATTTCCTATTGGCCAGTATCATTTGACTTACCAGAATCATCGACAAGAATCAACAATGGACGCCTTCAATAGATATTTCAATTTACATTGAACATTCAAAAAGCGAGACCGTCCTATTGTGACCTTTCTACTCCGAAAAGTTATTCAAACAATTATTACACTCCTTCCGATCATCTACCATAAAAATGCACGCACAACGTGACAATAAGTTACAATTTTAGTTTTGCTCGAAGTAATAACATTTTAGGGCTTCTACAACACAATAAATAATAGTGTAAAACGTGACATTTTAAAAGTATTTAACAAAGCGGATAATAAAGTAAGTCTACCCTTTGAATTTACGACAACACCGAAAGAATACAAAAAGATCTTCCAATTCTTTAACACATTTTTACAACGCTAGCAAATACACAGACTTTACGCCTTAAATTGTATACAATGGCGACAAGAAGAAACATAAGTTTAATATCTACAAATATTTTATAAGTTTTTAAAAAGTATCGTAATCTACATAATTCGAGATGTCGTAATCTTGAACACTCTAGATCCGTGACTCCTATTTCCGTCTAAGCTTTATCGCCACCAAAAAGTAACCAGGGCAAACAATATAAAGCATTTTTGTATATAATTGTCAACCATACACAGAAGCACCCGCGTTAAACTCGCTACGACCCTACGACGTAAAATTCAATCTTACCGTACGCCACGCTGCGCTGGAGTAACTGCAGCGACCTATCCTGTTAAAATTATGGCTTAGTTTTAGACCGTCAAGGGGGAGCAGGGGCAGCGCGGGTGTTTAAAGGAGCTCGCAGAGCACTTTTGTATGGCCAAGCAATATAAAATATATGCGATCGCGCGAAATAGGTTCGTTATTCCACTGGTGGACTTTACTTACGCTCAGCTTACAGCTGACAATGCGAATGCCGTTCAAAATATATTATTAATTTTATATTTGATAAAAGGAAATACTTTAGTTTATTAGAAGATTTTTTGGGGGCTCTGCAGAACTGCAGCGCCTATATACTAGCCGCCACTGAACGAAGTTATTCTTGTTTTAAGAATTTGGCTAACACACTTTACGAAGATCAACGTTAAGAATGTTGTTCTCCTGTTTAGAAGGCATTAAATATTAAAATTATAATGTAAACAAAATATGATGAACATCGATAAACCAATATGTTTAAGAGTAATAGTCCACTTAAACCATTTAACTGTCTCGTGTTTCTGTGAGGCCGTAAATATTAGATATAACATATACAAACTAAATGTTAAACCACGACCTGTTTAAAGATCCACTTGAATCGCATAACTGTGATACCTAAAATATGTTTCTTTATTGAAATTAACTCATCAGCTGAATCTTTTTGCAGGTCCCATGGCTCATCTCATCAATTCTGTACATGAACAAACATATATAGCTTACGTTATAGGATACGCTGCTAAAATTGGACCGTATGCGCAAAACTCTGCAGTCTCCAGTGGTCTTTATTTGAATATGTATATAAATTTTTTGTTAGCAGGCATTTTATACATATTGCATAACTAATAATTTAGATATTAGAATGAATAAAAGACTTTGTGAAAAAATAGTTTTGTTTTATTATTTTATTTCGAATTCAATAGTATATTACATACCTAGCGGGGAATGATAGATTTCAAGACAACTTGCGCATAAATGATTTAAAAGAAAGCATAAATTTTAAACACAATCACTTCAGTTGTAACCTTGAGGGTCGTTAAGGACCTATTTACGTTATTTACGGATTACTGACTGAAGTAATTTTGAGAGAGATTTCACCCCTCTATCTGATTGCTTATTTGGTTATGCCTAGTGACTGTCACCACAAACAAAAAAATTATGAATTAAGTACATCCCTTTTTAAATTCCTTCGAATGGTCTAAGCTATTTTTCCGAAAGAGCTTGAAGCCCCACCTCGGTTTACAATACGAGGATTTATTTTTAGAAAAGGTTAGTGATTTTAAATGAAAAACCCGAGTTTAACTAATCCATATATATATATATATATATATATATATATATATATATATATATATATATATATATATATATATATATATTATAATTATGTATTCCAATATTTAATAATTTCTTTATATATATATATATATATGTTGTTTTAAATTGAATTAATCGATACTTGACTTGAATTGAATTAAATTACCTTCGGCTAGCTCGGTTCGAATAGATTGTATTATTATCTCAGCTTGTTTAAATACAGTCGGAAGCATGAAAACTCCTCCCTTTGAGTTCTGGATGTATATAAATCTATATGTAAGTTAAATTTCAATTTTTTACTTTAAATCTGCACTTTAATATATACCATTAAAATTTAAATTCAGATGAATATCAAATAGGCAGAATGAAATACTCAAGTTATAATAAATTATTAAGGACATGAATACGAATAAAAACGCCAACACTTCTAGAAAAATTGTTTTAATAAATTGTTACGATAAAAAAATTTGTATTCTCATGACATCAAAATTCTCTCATACTCCTGCATTCTATGCAATCCTTCATACAGAACATTTTAGTAGAGTTCCAAGCTACACTAACATGCTATTCACAATCAATGCTGTATGTGTGAACTGTTTATACACTTTAGCGTTCTAATAGTCGTTGAAAATTTTTATATATATTATCAGAATTATAACAATACAATTACATACATATATCTACAAAATTATGAGAGATGTGAGATGTGGATAGTGATAGATAGAAAGTTTAAACATGCATCAGAGTGAAATAAGAGTTGGAAATTTTGTGATCATTTATGAAGCACGTGAACATTTAATGGAATAATTTAATCGAACAAGTAAGTACTCTAATAATTATGATAAAACAAAATCCATGGATATTATATGATTTGCATCATATTATATTGTTCTTGGCCTTTTTATGATTTTATTCTTTGAACGTTCTAATTATCTTTTATAGTTCACTGTTTATGTATATGGAATTCCAAATTTTATAATTAAAAAGCACAGACCTTAGTTCAAATATTCGGTACCTTGAATGCAGCCAGCGTCTCTAAATTCTTGAAGATCTCTCATCGGAGAGATGCCCCTTTCTGATCACTTCTCGTTTATCACTGTTTAACCAACACTTATATATTTATTTCTTAACCTTTTTTTATTAATATTTTACTTTTTAACAATAACTTTCTCAAATTTTTAATAGAAGAGATTCATACAGACGCTTCCTCTTCCATACCACCAACTACACTCTTTTTTGTTTTCAAAATCAACAAATTTTTTCCTTGGAAAATTCATAGCTTGCTTATCATTGTTTTTGTTTCACAAATTGTTGATTGTCCTGTCTTTTAGTTACTAAATCAAAATATTTAACTTATCTGTCCTGGAGGATTAACACACTTATTTCTGTCTTTGAATATTGTCTTTGGGATTCTATTAAATGTCTTTTCCTTGTATTCCCATTGCAATTTTCATCATAATTACTTTTTTAAGGTATTCTTATTTACATTAGTTTTTTACAAAATCTACAACCTAAATTATTGGTTGATATATATGTAAATGATTGTTTTCAAATTCTTGAATTTATATTATACATAAACTATTGATTATTTCCAAATTCATTGTTATTGTTCTTCATAAAATAAATAATCAACAAATTTAAGTTGGCAAGAAAATCACCCCAGATTTTATTACTTCCGGTCTATGAAACGTATTTCTTTGTCATATTAATAGGCTGTGTTCCATATATCATTTATCAGAAAGCTTTTAACCCTCTCTTTAAATTTTCACCTTTTACTGCAAACACCTGTAAATATTGATAATCAATTATTGATATGAATATTAATTTGTGTTATTTCAGGTTTCACATTATACTAATTTTCATTTATACTGAAACTTATATGGCAGCGTTCAGAGTAATTTGGAACTTATTGACATTGACGTAATCCTGGAATTAATTATTAAGGTAAAATTTTATACTTATATCACCAATGTTGTATTTATAATTTTTATTCATCATTCCTTTAATAACGAATTTTATCAATATCTGACCATATTTTGTTTATTTCATTCTATCTATTGAATTTAGACATGATTTTTCTGTGACTTTTATAATATGGTTGTGTCTACTGACACACCTTCCGTAAGAATTAGTTTAATAAACTAGGAGACTGGTCCAACTCCCCCCAAATTTAAATTTTAAAAGGAAGCTTTCTAGATACCTTCTTAAAATTTCTATTTTCAATCTTTAACCTATGATTCATCTTTACTTAATTTATACCTTTCTGATCCAGAAATCAATTTCTCATAATTCTATATTTAAAATCTCTTATGTATCCTTATTTTATAATTATATTACATCAATTAACTCTATCTAATCTTATTCTAAATATTTACAAATTAGAGACATACAAATAATGATTCTTACATTATATAATTTTCGTTTGATATTATTATACCATTTGATGTTATTGATTCGTTTTAGTGTTAACTCCAATTACTATTCAATTATTCATCACTTAGACTATTCATTATTTTTAACAGTTCCTTTCTTTTATTTCAAAACAAATAAATATTTACATTTTTTTCCTTTACTTAACCTTTTTTTTGCTCTCCTTTCCCTACCTTATCTTCAAAACTAAGAGTAAAATTTTATTATTTCAATTATTTCATATCATATATTTTCAACCCATATTCATGTCACTTTAACTGTTTCTATAATCTAACCTTTTTCTTTGCTTTCTATCCCTATTTATATTCATTTTCATAATTCTTAATTATAATTCATCAATTCTATTTCATCAATATATTATACTTCATTTTTCATCTCTCCCTATCTTATAATAATTAATAATATCATATTTCATATAAATATTTATTTCCATGATTTGGCAGCGTTCAGAGTAATTTGGAACTTATTGACATTGACTTAATCCTGGAATTAATTATTAAGGTAAAATTTTATACTTATATCGCCAATGTTGTTTATAATTTTTATTCATCATTCCTTTAATAACGAATTTTATCAATATCTGACCATATTTTGTTTATTTCATTCTATCTATTGAATTTAGACATGATTTTTCTGTGACTTTTATAATATGGTTGTGTCTACTGACACACCTTCCGTAAGAATTAGTTTAATAAACTAAGAGACTAGTTAAATATAAATATATATATATTGTTGTAAATAGAACATATACAGAATCCTGATAAAGGATATAAAATTAAAATTTTGTCAATAAAAATAATTTTTAAAAATGATGTATCAAAATAATAAAATACCTCGTATAACAATATAACTAAGTACGACCAATGGTTATAATCAAAAAGATAGTAAATAAATATAAAAAGAAATCATAAACAAACATCAGAAAAACAGTTGTAAAAATTAATTCTTCAACTTAATAAAAACAACCTTAGACAGAACCTCACAAGTAAACGCAGATCAAGAAATAATATAACGCTGCATGGAATCTTAGACACCCAGAGCATCTGTTTATATTTTAAAAATAAATAGAAACTTCTAACAAATGTAACTAAAACTATAATGATTAAACAATAAAAAGACATTTAGAAGTAATAAAATATATAGAATAAGATATTTAGTTAATGATTAATCATAAAAGTAGGTATGGGAAATATTATAATAAGTAGAAATCTGTAATATGGGCAAGGTCAAATTTTATACCAAAATAAAACAGTTGAGACAAATTATACCAACATAAATTATTTTGAATGTGAAAAACAATAATGAAATAAATGATTACCGACATAGTTTATGTATATAGGTGTAATAATATCAAACATAATGAGAAATGAATTGTATATATGTATAATAAGTAAATATGTAGATTGTAGAAAACGTAGAATTAATGAAATTGCATTGACCAATCAAAACAGCGCAAATAAACAGTGATATGGAAAAAGACAATAATAATAAGGTGTGAGTGAATAAGTCAATGACAATAAGTATATTAGGTATAAAAAACTATAGTTTACAATAAGTTTAAGTCAGAAAAACAATAAAAACAACAATAAACAAAGTGACAGCTGAAATTTTCAATCGAACTTTCGAGAACAAAAACCACTTCCGGTGACAGACGATAAAAAGGGTTATGTTCGATGTAAAATGGGGGAAATTGGTAGTTGAGAGTCAGTGGTCAGATAGGTAACATTAATAAAGTTATCCTAGTTTTATTTAATGTAACAAATTTATAATTAGTCAAAGGAAAAGTATATAAATTAACATAAAATCTAATCAATTTTAAAATAAATCAAGTGTAACAAACGTTTGTGAGACTACAAGTTGCAGAGGAAGAAAATTATCACCCAGGTAATGAAAAGCAAAGGTATTCAACATCAAAGGCGGGAAGATATATGGGAAGCGTCTCCTCCGATGTAGCATCATTTCAAGAAAAAGGAACAAAAAGTCGGTTGTGTGTTTATTAAATATATTTGGTACCAAATAAATGAAACTTTCAAACAAGAACGTATAAATAATAACTTTAAAATAATAATTTCAAGTGATATAAAAATTTTAAGAGCTCATATACCTGGTTTAAAGTTCTGTTATCTTTACATGAATATAATATACCAGAGAAAAGTAATATTAAAACTTACCATTATAAAGTGTAGATAAATGTATAATTTCTCTCATGTCGAACTTCACCAAAAATATATATAAAAATTTCCACTAGTAACAGACCACAACTAATTCCAGTTTATATCAATACACAATTATTACCATACAGTAGAATAATATTTAAAACGTAGATTTTGAATCGATAAAATATCAAATATGTTTCCAAGTTCACGTCCCGAAGAAAACTAAAATTTAACATTTTAAAATCATTTCATAAATCCTCTTAGTTAAAAGAAAAGGAAACACTTTAAAAGTTTTTTTGTTTAACATAGAAGCAAAGTTAGAAAGAGCAGGTGTTTGCAAATTTCTAAGAATTTCAATGCTCACAAGATTTCGACCAAGTTATGCAAATGAGCCAGAAAAAAGTCGTGGTTAAAAGAAAGGTATAATTTTTTTGGAATATAAAGAAAGTCATATTCAAAATGGAAATTTAGATATATATAAAATAACTCATTATTTATGTATAACGTAAGAATTGGTAGAACAAAAAGGTTAATCATTTATTTTATTAATAAATAGTTTCATCAGTCTAACTGTATAATAAGCTGTAACAAATAGTTTGTATATGAATCATTTTTTTTATATGTGTTTTCAAAAGTTTTATTTTCACAAAAATTTTTTATCAGTCACATAAATATATCACATTAATAAGCAAGGTTGATTTTACTATCATAATATGCCCAGAACCCTACTGATTTTAAGAGTCGTAAACGAATAAGAGCAGCCGAGGTAAGAAAACATAAGAATTAAATAAACTACATGTTCATAATTAGCATAATAAATAAAAGGAAGCATTGAATAAAAAAATATGTAATTTGGCGAACCCAACAATAGTATAAAAGGTTTAAAATTTGCAATAAATATAATATCATTTCATATTCACATATCCATATATTCAAATCATACATTGATATATATTAATACTTAAAGTCCAATCATATTCAACTTGTATAAAGTATATTAATAAATATAGAGTACTTAAAAAAATCAAATCATTACACACATATTTAACTGTACCACAGCGTAAAAGACATATATATAGAACGTAAAGGTAAAAGTTAAATCACATTTAATTGCTCAACCCAAAAAGTGGGGCATTATTTAAAATAAAGTATTCAATTCCTAAATAACTGCAACCCCAAACGTGGGGCAATTAAAATAAAGCATCAATCCTAAGTAATATATATATATATATATATATATATATATATATATATATATATAACATAGAGTGAAACCTGCAACACCCTGTATACAGAATTATTAATAATAGACTACATATTTCAAGTAATTAAAATTTTTGGAATTTGATTTTTTTCTAAAATGATCTAAAAAGGAGACAATCTGTACTATTTACTATTCAATAGAGAAAGCATATAAAGGATCTAACTGTATGATTATAGAGAAGAATTAAAATAAGCTTTATAAGAATATAGGTGACATAAAAACAACTTCCATATTTAAAAGAGAGAATTTTAAAACGTTTGTTGCATATGAATGAAATAATAATAACCCTTTGTTCTTATTGTCAAAGTAAATTAATATTGTGATTTGTTTTAAAGAAGTGAATATTAGGGTTTGAAGGAAGTTTTCAATAAGATTGTATAAGTATTTAAAATATGTAAATGTAGGAAGTAAAATGAAAAACATTAACTCTATGGAATATGACATCTGTTGAACGATTTGACATTTTGAATAAATAATTTAGAAAACAAGAACTGTCATTTAGTAAATTTATTGAAATACAAATTAAGGGACAAATATATGAGTTATAATCGTTTAAGAGGCTCAAAACAGAATGTTTTAAATTGATGGATGGACAATCCACTATTTGAAATGAAATCTTTCAAATAAGAATTTTGATAACCAATTTTGATTGGTGGAATGCTTTTAAGATATATTTATCAGCGACAAGTAGGTTGCTAATAATAATAAAAAAATTGAATGGGAACAGTTTGTTGATTATACAGTCTATTGACTAAGTACTTTTTTTTGGGTAGAAATTTTGAAGAAGCAACATCTTTTGGAGAAAAATTTTGAAACTTTAAAAAAAAACAATAATTTGGCATTCTAAATTTGAGAAAGAAATACATTATACTTAAAAGCTAGAGTAATATATTTAAAGCAAGCAGAAGTACACACTATAGGAGATTGGTAATTATATTTGAATACTAATCATAAAATTTATAGATGTAATTAAGTAAAATATTGTATGGTGGAACGGTGTCTCCACCATACCTTTTAGAAAGCTTTGGATTGTGTGATTTGATTAAAATGTATTGATGTGGACGAGATATAGCACTGTTTCTGGATATTATGCAAGCAGGACAAATGGTATGGAATTTTTCAAGAGGTAACCTAAAACAAAATAAGAAACATTTATTGATGTGCATTAATTGAACTATACAGTGATAAAAAGGTATTTAAAACTATTTAATTATATAAAAAGAAGTTAGAGTAAACTTACCCATCTAGTGCAAAGAATTGAACTTTGATTTTAAACAGACGCTTATAAGTTTCATTGTCCGCCATTTTTCTATCATAGACGTTTATATAACGGATTTCGTATTATAAGATTTGTGTTAAAAGTTGCCTATTTTGAATTAGATATAGAAATTGTACTTCATTGAGTGGATGACTTTATCTGAATGAATGATCATAATAGATAATAGGTTTTCATTAATTTATGTCCTGTAAAAGAATAATGTATTTTTTTCCTATAGCATTAAATAACGTTTTTCTATTTGAAGAACTTTGTGAAATTATTTTCTTGAGATTTTTCATTTTTCTATGGTGATTGCTCCATCTAGTTTAAGCATTTGGTAGCTTTAAACTGACATCTATGAACCGTGGAGAGGTTCAGCATTAAACACAGGACCGTCTTTAGAATTTCTTTGGAAACAATAATAAAGCAAGTATATTTTGATCAACAAAATTTTTATTGAAAGATAGGAATATTATTTGAATTTCGGCGCTCATATTAGAAATTGAAATTGTTTTTTTTTGTTTTTCTACATCTGAACCCTACTCTGAGATGAGAGAGTTTCTCATGCAAAGAAATAATTATTTTACAAATAAAACTTAAATATTAAAATATACCGGGCAAATAAAAATTAAGTAACAACTCAACTAAACTAAAAATAATAATTCATAGTATTTAAACTTTTTAAACATTCTCTCTCTCCCCATTCTATCCTCAATAACATGTCATCGCAACGTGGGGCTAATATAGAAATTTTGTAGATAATAATAAAAAGCATTGAAATATTTTTTTTTGACTGTATTAAAAAAGGATTAAATACATAAAATGGAAAGGAAAATGACATTAAGGGACGGAAAGCAGGTAGGAGTCGAAAGTAGGTCTGATGAAGAAAGAGAAGAAAGGAGCAATGGTAGAGGAGATTTTCAGGTACAATATTTGGAACAGGGGAGAGAACATTCGGAAGAAGACATTGCAGAACAAAGTCAGGAAGAAGAAGATGTACCATTATCAGAAGAAAGAGGACAAGAGGACAAACAAGAATCAAAAGAAAAAAAAAGGACATGGACGTAATGAGTATGTTTCAAATGTTGTTGAAAAAATGGATGAACAAGATAAAAAAATGGATAAACAAAATGAGAATATGAATAATATTAGGGGAGATATGAATAATATAAATGGAAAAATGGATAAACAAAATGAAAATATGAACAGAATAGAAGGAAATTTGAATGGAAAAATGGATCAAAATAAGGATGAATTAAAACAAGAAATGAATATAAAGATGGACCAGAATAAGGAAGAAATAAAACAGGAAATGAATATAAAGATGGACCAGAATAAGGAAGAGATAAAACAAACTAAGGATCTTATAATAAAATTAATGGAAAAAAAATTGGGGCATGTTGAGAAGAAATTGGAGGAATCAAACAAATACATGGAAAATAAATTAGAATCCACTAAACAAGAAATAAGAGGAGAAGTTATTGGAAGGATCACAGAAATAGAAAATTTACAGATCAATAGAATCAAGGAAATAGAGGAGAAGGAAAAGGATTTCAAAGGAGAAATTCAAAGAGAAGTTAAGAAAATCAAAATGGGATTTCAAGACACCCAAGAAAGAATGGGAAACCTAGAGGGAAAATGGGACAGAACTTTAACTGAATTTCAACAAAATGTTGAAGAAGCATGTAAAGAGAATCAAAAGCTAGAGGAAGTGAAAACAGAAAGGAAGATTAGGGAAATACAAAAGGAGATTGAAGTTATGAAAGGAAAAATTGAACAAACTGGAAGTAGAATTTTCAAGGAAGAAAAATCAAAAGAAACAATAATATGAAGAAACTGGAAACGCAAATTTTGATGAATCTATTGAGAGAAATTGATGAGATAGGGGATAACAAAATAAAAAAAGACACAGTGGAAAATTTAAAGAAACTTAGGAAGCAGATAGAAGAGAATCAAACAATAAGAGAAGAGGACAAAACGAAATTTAGGAAAAGAAAATAAAATTGAATAATAAGGCTGTATTATAGGACCGGAATCTAAAAGACGAATAAGGAATTGTAAAAGGTCAAGAAGGGATACAAAAACAACATGTAAATAAAAAGTTTATAATTAACAAATAATGTTAGACAAAAAACATATGTAAATATAATTTTGTATATAGATAGAAATTAGTATATGTAAAGATATAATGATGAAATACAGAAATAATTACATTAACAGATATAATAACAATTTTAATAGAAACAATCAATATAATAACAACAATAATAATAATTATGATAATAATACAAATAATCAAAAGAACAGAAGAAATAATTATGAACAAAATTATAATACAATAAATAACATGAATAATAGAAATTATAACAATGGATATAACAACAGAAACAATAATTATAACAATAATTCAGGAAATAACAACAATTATAACCGAAATTTTAACAATCAAAACAATTATAACAGAAATTTAAGATATAATAATAATAACAATAACAATTATAGAGAACAGAATTACAGAGAACAAAATAATAGAGGTGGACAATATGACAACCGACAAAGAGAAGAAAATAGAGAACAAAGAAAAGATTATAGGGAGGAAGAAAGAGGAAATGGAAATGGAGGACAGAGAAGAGTAAACAATATCCAAGGAAGAGAAGAGAGAGTGATATCGGTAGAACCAGAAATTATCACTGAACAAGAGCCCGACCAAAATTTTGGATCGAGCACATACCAAATGTAAGAAATATCATCTGTACATATGAACATCCAAGGGAATACATTAAATTTGGGGAAGATTTGGAATTAAAAGAAATAACGGGATTAATAAAAATTAAAGGAAAATTAAATGGGAAACAAGTAAAAATATTAATAGATACAGGTTCGGAAGCGTCCATAATAAAAACAAAACTAATAGAAGAAAATATTAAAAATTATGAAAATAAGCTAGTCAAGATACCAAAGACTACATTAATAGGAGCAAATGGAAAGAAATTGTGTGAAGTTAGCAGATCTATAATACAAAGTATTGAATTAAAGGATGGGAAAGAAGTTGAGATGCAATTATTGCTAGTGGATAATTTAGAAACAGACATAGTTATAGGAATAGATGAATTAACGAAGTATAAAGCAAGAATTGATTTTGAAAAGATGGAGATAGAATTAAATGGTAATAAGATTGAATTTGAAGAAGAAAATATGGAAGAATTAGATATTGAAGAGGATAATAAGAAGTTATGGAATATAGAAAGGAGTGGAAATATGGAAGAATTGGAAATTGAAGAGGAAAATAGGCAGTTATGGAATATAGAAACGAATATAATTATGGAGGAATTGGAATTAGTGTGTGGAAATAAGGAATATGAAGAGAAAGTGAAGTATTTAATAATGAAATATGAAGGATTGATTAAAAAGGAGATGAGAATGGCAAATAATTATGTACATAAGATAGAAGTTAGAGGAATAGAAAATTTTAGAATAAGAACTTATCCCATACCTTATAAATATAGGAAAGAAGTTGATTCAGAAATACAAAATATGTTAAAAGACGGTATTATAGAGAGATGTAACACAAGATATGTAAACCCTATTGTGGTCGTAAAGAAGGCAAATGGTGAATTAAGATTATGCCTAGATGCAAGAAATATCAATCAATACACTGTACCACAATACGAGGCTCCGATGAAATGTAGAAGTAATAAGACGCATAACGAACATTAAAGAATTTTCAAAAATGGATTTATAACATGAATTTTTTAAACTAATTCCTTTGGATGAAACTTATAAATGAAACTTGAAACTAAAAATAAACTAAGACTTTATAGTATTATAAATAAATAAGAACTAATTGAAGAGGATACTGCAACACAGGATTCCAAAATCATCTTTGTAACAGCGACCTGAAATAGAAAGAAATGTATTATTAGTAATGTATCAGATAGAAGTAAACATGTATGTGCAAAATTGAAACCACCTTTCGAGGGACCATATGTAGTAGAAAATGAGAATGGAGTAAATAGTTATGTTCTAAGATACATAGAAAGTAATGAAATAAGAGGTGTTTTTAATATAAAAGATTTATATAAATACAATAATTAATGAAGAAGTTAAGAAAAATAAAAAAGGAATTTTATAAATATTTGAAGTAAAATTTGCATTTATAAAATTTGTCCTTACATAAAAATTTGATAAACGCAAAATTTAGGGGATGTTAACATAGAGTGAAACCTGCAACACCCTGTATACAGAATTATTAATAATAGACTACATATTTCAAGTAATTGAAATTTTTGGAATTTGAATTTTTTTTTTTAAAATGATCTAAAAAGGAGACAATCTGTACTATTTACTATTCAATAGAGAATAAGTATTTAAAATATGTAAATGTAGGAAGTAAAATGAAAAACATTAACTCTATGGAATATGACATCTGTTGAACGATTTGACATTTTGAATAAATAATTTAGAAAACAAGAACTGTCATTTAGTAAATTTATTGAAATACAAATTAAGGGACAAATATATGAGTTATAATCGTTTAAGAGGCTCAAAACAGAATGTTTTAAATTGATGGATGGACAATCCACTATTTGAAATGAAATCTTTCAAATAAGAATTTTGATAACCAATTTTGATTGGTGGAATGCTTTTAAGATATATTTATCAGCGACAAGTAGGTTGCTAATAATAATAAAAAAACTGAATGGGAACAGTTTGTTGATTATACAGTCTATTGACTAAGTACTTTTTTTTGGGTAGAAATTTTGAAGAAGCAACATCTTTTGGAGAAAAATTTTGAAACTTTTAAAAAAAACAATAATTTGGCATTCTAAATTTGAGAAAGAAATACATTATACTTAAAAGCTAGAGTAATATATTTAAAGCAAGCAGAAGTACACACTATAGGAGATTGGTAATTATATTTGAATACTAACCATAAAATTTATAGATGTAATTAAGTAAAATATTGTATGGTGGAACGGTGTCTCCACCATACCTTTTAGAAAGCTTTGGATTGTGTGATTTGATTAAAATGTATTGATGTGGACGACATATAGCACTGTTTCTGGATATTATGCAAGCTGGACAAATGGTATGGAATTTTTCAAGAGGTAACCTAAAACAAAATAAGAAACATTTATTGATGTGCATTAATTGAACTATACAGTGAAAAAAAGGTATTTAAAACTATTTAATTATATAAAAAGAAGTTAGAGTAAACTTACCCATTTAGTGCAAAGAATTGAACTTTGATTTTAAACAGACGCTTATAAGTTTCATTGTCCGCCATTTTTCTATCATAGACGTTTATATAACGGTTTTCGTATTATAAGATTTGTGTTAAAAGTTGCCTATTTTGAATTAGATATAGAAATTGTACTTCATTGAGTGGATGACTTTATCTGAATGAATGATCATAATAGATAATAGGTTTTCATTAATTTATGTCCTGTAAAAGAATAATGTATTTTTTTTCCTATAGCATTAAATAACGTTTTTCTATTTGAAGAACTTTGTGAAATTATTTTCTTGAGATTTTTCATTTTTCTATGGTGATTGCTCCATATAGTTTAAGCATTTGGTAGCTTTAAACTGACATCTATGAACCGTGGAGAGGTTCAGCATTAAACACAGGACCGTCTTTAGAATTTCTTTGGAAACAATAATAAAGCAAGTACATTTTGATCAACAAAAGTTTTATTGAAAGATAGGAATATTATTTGAATTTCGGCGCTCATATTAGAAATTGAAATTGTTTTTTTTTGTTTTTCTACATCTGAACCCTACTTTGATATCAGAGAGTTTCTCATGCAAAGAAATAATTATTTTACAAATAAAACTTAAATATTAAAATATACCGGGCAAATAAAAATTAAGTATCAACTCAACTAAACTAAAAATAATAATTCATAGTATTTAAACTTTTCAAACATTCTCTCTCTCCCCATTCCTATCCACAATAATATATATATATATATATATATATATATATATATATATTAACATAGAGTGAAACCAACAACACTCTGTATACTGAATTATGGAATAATAGACTACACACTGTAAGTAATTAAAAATTTTGGAATTTGAATTTTTTTTTAAATTATTTAAAAGGAGACAATCTGTACTATTCACTATTTAATAGAGAAAGTATACAAGAATCTAAATGTATAACTATGGAGAAGATTTTAAATAAGCTTTATAAGAATATAGGTGAAATGAAATAACAAAACGTTTGTTCCATATAAATAAAAATAATAATCCATTGTTCTCATTGTCAAAGTTAAATAATAATATGATTTGTTTTAAAGAAGTAAATATTAGAGATTGAAAGAAGTTTTCGATAAGATTATGTAACTATTTAAAATGTGTCAAGGTAGGAAGTCAAATGAAAACATTAATTTTATGGAACATGACACTTGTTAAACGATTTGTCATTCCAAATAAATATTTTAGAAAATAAGAACTGTCATTTTAAAAATTTATTGAAATACAATTTAAGGGAGTAATATATGGGATATAATCATTTAAGAAACTCAAAACAGAATGTTCTAAAATGATGGATGGACAATCTACTATTTGAAATGAAGATTTTCAATAAGAATTTTGATAACCAATTTTGATTGGTGGAATACGTTTCAAAATATTCTCATCAGCGACAAGCAGATTGCTAATAATAAAAAAATTGAATGGGGACAGTTTTGTTGATAATGTAGACTATTCACTAGGTACTTTTCTTTTTGGTAGCAGAAAAATATTAAGAAGCTAAATTTTTGAGAAGAATTATTAAAACTTTCGGAGAAACAACAATTTGGTATGAAAATTAGAGAAAGGAATACATTATACTTTAAAGCTAATCAGTAATATAATTAATCAAGTAGATATACACATTATAAGAAGAAAATTGGTAATTATAATTGAATACAAACCATAAAATTTATCGACGTAATTAAGTAAAATGTTGTATTGTGGAAACGGTGTCTCCACAATACTTTTCAGAAAGCTTTGGATTATGGGATTTGTCTAAAATGTATTGATGTGGACGAAATATAGCATTGATTCTTGATATTATGCAAGCTGGACAAATTGTATGGTGTCTTCCAAGAGGTAACCTAAAACAAAATAAAAACCAATCATTGATGTGAATTAATTGAACAATACAGTGAACAAAGGTATTTAAAACTATTTTAATTATATATAAAGAAGGTAGAGTAAACTTACCGATTTTGTACAAAGAATTGAACTTTGATATTGCATAGACGCTCATAAGCTTTATTATTCGCCATTTTCTGTCATAGACTTTGATATAACGGATTTCGTATTATAAAATTTGTATAAAGTGTTGCCTATTTTAAATCATGTATAGAAATAATATTTCACCAGAGTGTATGATTTTATTTGAATGAGTGATCATACTAGATAGTAGGTTTTCACAAATTTATGTCTTGTAAAAGAATGATGTATTTGTTTCTACAACATTAAATAACGTTTTTCCATTTGAAAAGCATTTTGAAATTATATTCTTGAGATTTTTCATTTCTTTATGGTGATTACTCCATCTAGTTTCAACAGTTAGTAGATTTGAAGTGACATCTGTGAATCGTGGAGAGGTTCAACATTAAACAGACAGGACCGTCTTTAGAGTTTCATTGGAAATAATAAAGCAAGTATATTTTTGATTAACTAAATTCCTTTATTGAAATATAGGGACTTTATTTAAACTTTGGCGCTCATATTAGAAATTAAAATTGTTTTGTTTTTCTACATTTGAACCCTACTCTGAGATTATGGAGTTTTTAATGAAAAAAAGTACAATTATCTTACAAATTAATTTTAAATTTTACAATATACCGGGCAAACAAAAACTAAATATCAATTAAACTAAACAATAATTTCAATATTCTCTCTCCCAATACAAATCACAATAATATATTACGAGGTAACTCGTATGGTCCTAATAAATTGTTACCAATGATACCACATCATACGTTTATTTTGAATTCATATTGGAAATGGCTTACTCATTTATCATGGGGATTTTCAATAGCCCAAAGATGATTGTTCCTTGAACTAAAAATACCACGGCGGTTGAAGGTAGCTTCGTCGGTGAATAATATTATGTCGACGAAGGTGTGATCAAGATTGTGCCTGTTTCGGATAGCACTTGCAAATTGGTATCTTAACGGTAGAACTGCTGGCAATAAATTTTGTACCGGAGTGAAATGGTATGGGTGATACTTCTCGGGGTGTAGTCTTTTGGAAATAGAAGTTTTACTGATTTCTAGAGCAGCAGATAAACGTCGTGTACTAACTTGAGATCTTCTATGCGAACCATCATTTCGTCATCTTTATCAGGCGTAATTATTCTTGGTCGGCCTAAGTTATCACACTTAGGACGAAGCGAATCACTTTCGCCTAAATTCCTAACTAGATTTTTGAATGTTTGATGATTAGGTTGCTGCCTTATTGGATATCTTCTCAAATATTCTCGTTTCGCAGCACGCTCATTAAAATTTTGCTGACAGTAAATAGTAACCATATCTCTCCTATCTGTATTAGAATAATTATTATGCCTCGGCATTTTCCGCTTTCTTTGAATTAACCAATAAAATGTGAACTAAATATTACAAGATTGACATAATATTGAAACAAATCGAGTGCTTTGCTTTCAAAATCATTCGTGACGTCAGCCTACTACGTTAGTGAAATAAATTGAGCAGCGGGTTTTTTTGATCCAATGATGCTGTTTAATATGAGACGATCTTTTATGGAACGTGTAGATAAATGTATGGAACATTTAATGTCCCACAATTGAAATTATAATGTAAGTTTTAAGGATAATAACAAGTATCCTTTTTTTCTATTAAAATAACGTGGCTTTAATATTCCTTTACGAAAATACTGCTAACTTGAATAGCAGAATAATTTAGGGAACATTTATGCCACAAATGTGGCCTATGTAGCGCCCTCTACAAATTACTTCGAAGTAGGTACCAGATTATGATTTTTCGTATCCAAAAACCGCTATTTCCAAATTTTCATGTATACATATCCAAAAACGTTAAAGTTATTGCAAAAAACCAATTATAAAATTTAACCTATTTATATCCATTTTTACAAAATATACAACCTAGATTATTGATTCATATAGATGTAATTGATTATTTTTAAATTCTTGAATTTTCACTGTTTTGTCTTACATAAACTATTTATTATTTCCGATTTTGTTATTATTGTTCTATATAAAATAAATAATCAATAAATTTAAGTTGGTAATAAAATTACTAGATTTCATTACTTCCTGTTTACAATACATTTCTTTGTCATATGTTTGGGCTGTGTTTCATTTATCATTTCTCATAAAGCTTTCAACCCTTTCTTTAAATTGTCAACCTTTATTATAAACACCTACAAATATTGATAAGCAATTATTGAAATAAATATTATTTGATGTTATATCAGGTTTCAAGTTCAAATGAAATTTTATTTCTGCTGAAATTCATGTGGCGATGTTCAGAGCAATGTGGAACTTATTTACACTGACGTAATTCTGAAATTAATTGTGCAGGTAAATTTTGATACTTATTTAAATAATGTTGTGTTTAGAATTTCTAGTCATAGTCCTTTTATTAATCAATCATATCAATATCTGACATTATATTTATGCGTATTTCACTCTTTCTACTGATTTTATACCGGAATTGTCAGTGACTTTCATAAGGTGGTTGTGTCTACTGCTACACCTTCCGTAATAATAGATCCTTTTTTATGTTTGTTTATTTACAAATGTTTCAAGAACTAGTTCAATATATATATATATATATATATATATATATATATATATATATATATATATATATATATGCATGCATGTTTACGGTTACCACTCCTCTTCAGTAACCTCTTCATTTTTGCGTGCTTTCCCATGATTACACTTGTTGTTTGCTATTCGTTTTTGTTAAATTCACGCATGATCCATTTTTGATCTTGTTTCTTTACCTTGGGTTGGTTTTTTCCAGACAGGAGGGCTTTATGCGCCTCCGTGTTGATATTGGTTGTTGTTCCAAAATCGGAATCTTCCAATTGATGGCACAAATGTGCGTTTGGTTGTCCTGTTATTTTCCGTTCTTTGTGTTCTTCCATGTTTCATTCAACATCGTTGCTCCCAAGTTTCACATCCATACTTGGTTATACCGTACTGATGAAGCCTAATGAGCTAGAAACATGCATGTTTACGGTCACCACTCCTCTTCAGTAACCTCTTCACTTTTGCGTGCTTTCCCATGATTACACTTGTCGTTTGCTCTTTGTTTATATTTATATATATATATATATATATATACATTCCTTTATAAGATAGTCAGAATTTTATAATCAACAAACAATTAAAATAAGCAAAAAAAATTAAAGAAAATATAGAAGCCTATTCTCTAATTGGCGCAAAAAAGAATCAACTTAAATAAATTGCTGAAGTTACAATCCCCTTAGTTTTTAGTAAAAGTAAAAACAATGTGAAATTTATGAGAGAACGTGAGACAACACTTTAAAATGGGATTTTCTTTTATTAATAACCTAACAAAAAAAATTATATATTTAGCCTATACGGCCGTAATCTAATGGAACAAGTCCACACGGTTACAGTGAAATTTTGTCCACTACTGACGATTAGTTCCTCCCTCTATTAAAAAAAGTATGTATCCGCTAAATGTCAGTGCATACGTGTTTAAAAAGAACATGAAATTATTTAAACTGCCTGGGACTATTTGATCAAAAAAAAAATTAGTAACAATATATATATATATATATATATATATATATATATATATATATAGTGGATATGTTATATTTTATATATACTTATATGATTTACCTTTATTTACCCGTTTTTACCTTCGGCTAGCCCTATATGATTATATGAAATTTTTTTTAATTGTCTGTATTGTTTAAATTTTATATTGCAGTCGGAAGCATGAGACTTCTCTCTTTGAGTCCTGGACACCTATTAGAAAAAATTTTACACATATGAACATTTACTTATTATGATTTCATGATAGGTCTATTCCTGAATAAATTATATATCTTTATTTCAATCATCTCACCATATGATAATCGAATGAATGATTTAAACAATGTTCGTGAAAAGTGTTATGGACATTGACTGGAATAAGAAAAATACCAACACTTAAATAGAAATATTTTAATAAATTGTTGATGAAATCTTCAAAATTTTACACACACAAATATTCCTGAACCTCCCCTGTATTCTTTTATGGTCATGCGCACTGAACGCTTATAGTAGCTGCTTCGGCGCAACGGAGCAGCTCTTCCGGTTCAACGTTTCTCGTCGTCACAAAATTATAGTACACAGTTAACGTGGAGGATGCAAACGTTTAACAGTTCAATGTGCATCAATTTAGTGCATTTAGAATAATATGGTTGAAACCTTATATTAAACAGTTACATATATAATTCAAGTTGTGAATTAAATGTGTGTTTGATAGTTATAAGAATAGATCAGCATGCAAAGCGGAAATTAAGATTGGAAAAGCATTTATGAGTGGTGTGAACTTTGATTATTTTACAAACGAAAAACTTTTTACAAGTAAGTACATATTTAATATCTAAAATTATTGTTGCAGAAAATTAGAGTTCTTTAATTATCCATGGATAAAATTTGGTATTAATTATTTTAAAGTTTCTTTGGCCAATTTTAGATTATTCAAATTTTAATGTTCAAATTAATTTCAAAAGTTCACTTTTTCTTTGTTTGTTTGGAATTCCAAATTAAAAACTCAAATAACACAGACCTTATATTCCATTCTCGGCGTGGTGGACCTGCAACATCCCGTTTCTTTTCTTAGGTATTCCTTACCCAAGAAATACTCGTTTGGCACGTTTCACTTTTTCACAGGGGTTAATCGACATTAATATTATGAATTTTTTATTGATTTAGATTTAAAATTATTACTTTTACTTTAAAGTTTTTACAAAAATCTTCTCAGAGAATTACATCCTAGTTCCTCATTCCCCAACTAACTCTCGACTCCTTTTTCTTTTCAAAATCAACAACATTTTTTACAATCTCTAAAACCCAGCCTCCTAATTTGTTATTTTATTCAACAATTGTCAATGATAATGTTTTTTTTATGGAAATACTGAATTCTTCAATTAAAATAGTCTTGGAGAGTGAAATCACTTGTATAAATGGTTTAACAATATCTTATAGAATATATAAATAGTCTTTTACATGTATTACAATGGTTTCAATCCTTGTAATTCCTTTTTTTTTAGTAAATTTGTGTACAATTAATATACAATTTCTACAATCTAAATTTATGATTTATATATATGGAACTGTTTATTTTTTAATTCTTTAATTAGCACTAATTTCGCTTTATATAAACTCTAACTTAATTTCAAATTTACATTCTCTGTTTTATATTAACTTCCAACTCATTGAATTTAGGTTGGCAATATTATAACTAGATTCAATCACTTCCTTCATTGATTTCGATTTGATTACTAGATTTCTATGACATACAATATGGCTCTTATTCCAAATGTCATATTTCATACAGTTTTATTTTTATAAATTACTTTTTTCAAATTGCAACTTTTTATTGTATTTGCATATCGTTAATAAATTAGTGATTTGATTATTAATTCTTATTATTTTAGGTTTTGAACAAATTAACATCCTTTTCCCGATTCAAGTGTGGACATAGCAGCGTTCAGATTGATTTTAATGAAAATTGTTGACATTGACTTGACCTTAGGATTTATTTGTGAAGGTAACATTTTCTTAAGAATTAATTTCTATATTATCATTACCATTCTATTCCTTATCCTTAATCCATTTCTTAAATTGATGTACTCAATATTTTATAATACATTTGCTTAAGTCATTCATTCGTTTTATGTTAAATTTTGTTCTTAATTAGGTAGTGTCTAATGATACACCATACGTATATACAAAAAAAATTCCTTTTTAATTCAATCTAATATATGAATATTTATCTATACTAGAGGACTGGCTTAACTCCCCTCAAATTTAAATTTTAAAAGGTGTCTATTTAGATAACTTCTTAAAATTTCAATTTTCAATCTGTAATCCATGCTAATCGATCTATAGATTTCAGCTCAGTACTTACATTTCTGATAACATTTTTATTTTTATTCTTATTATTAAAATTTTTATGATATTCTTATAATTTAACCATATCAAACTCATTCCAAAATAATTTCTCATTAGGGACATAACAATAATGATTCTTACATTTTATTCTCATAATTCTTATTCTTATTAAATTATTCATATCTTATATTCCTTACTCTTTTCCACCGTTTCTTATTCAAAATCTCAATACTTATACTTCCTCTTTTACCTATCTACTCTTCTATTTTTTTTTTTTTTTTTATCTTTTATACTAAGAACATAATTTTTAATTATTTCAATGATTTCCTATAATTTCATATCAATTTTCAACCTATATTCATGTCAATTTATCTATTCTTATAGTCGAACCTTTAACTCTTTACTTTCTATCCCTATTTATATTTATTTTCATATTTCTTAATCATAATTCATCAACTTTATTTTATAACTATATTCATTATATCATAATTTTCTCATCATATCTCCCTATCTCATAATAATTAATCATATCATATACTTTATAAATATTTCTTTCCATTATTTCACTATACTTTTCTCCCTAATTCCTATAAAAATTTTCTTGGCATGAATATTTCCTACTTATATCTTGATTTGAAAACTTTCTTTCCTTCTCATCTCTTTTACTGTTTATTTAATTATTTCCTATCTTATCCTTCCTATTTCCTACCTGTCCTTATTAATGAGTGTTTATTTAATTTTATTATGTCCTTTATCTAAGAAATTCTCATAAAAATTTAATATTATACTAAAGCTTAACTTGCCATCTTTCTTTGATATTATTCATTTATCATTAATACATTATATTTCCTTATGTTTCAATTTTTTAGATTACATTGACCACGGATACTGTATGCTGCCTACTAGTACACTACCTATGAAAATTGAAAATCTTATGTTTAACTTGGTCATTATCTTCACGTTGTACATGAGAATACGTCTTATGAAGTAAAATCGAAAAAAAACACCTTACATCTACCTATACTACTATCTATTTACATGTAAGTAACATAATATTATCTATTCCTCTTATCACTCTTTTATGGTGAATTGTACTTATAAATTGATTCTATATTAAAAATACCCCTAATCATGTTTGTTCCTGGGTATGCCAATTTATAACTATTTTGTGCATTATCATTTATTATTTCATAAGGTCCCTCGAATGGCAATTGCAATTTAATACATTGGTCTTCTGCTTTATTAGATGTCTTTAATGCTCTGATTATAACCAATTCTCCTTTATTAAAGGTTGTTTTCTTCTTAATTTTCTTGTTCTGATCCCGTATATATTTTTCTGCATTCCTCCTTATTCTGATATTCACCTTTTCTAGTGTCTCTTCTAGAGTAGTATCTCTATTCAGAATCCAGTTTCTTTTAGGTTGGATACCTTTCATTAAATAAATTGGACTTTCACCTGTTACCCCATGTGGTAAATTATTTATAAATTCTTCAATTTTGTCCAAATTTTCATCCCATCTAATATGTGCCTTTTGACAAAGAATTCTTAAATATTTTAAGATTTCCTTTATATATCTCTCAGCTGGATTGGAGCTAGGTCTTCTAATACTAATAAATTGTAGTTTTATTTGTTCTTTATCACAATACTGCTTTAATTTTTTACTTTCAAAGTATGTAGCATGGTCAAGTATAATTCTCTCAGGTCTTCCTACTTCTTCTATATATTTTTCCATACATTCTATTACCACCTTAGCCGTTGATCTCTTACATGGAAAAGTTTTAACAAATTTGGTATAAACATCAACTATTACTAATAAATCCTTATTACCCGATTCACTCCTAATTAAGTTTCCTATAAAATCCATTGCCACAATCTGTAATGGTTTATTTGTAGTTATCGATTTTGCTGTCATGCTATTGTGGTAATTTTTTTCTTTGGCCAGTTGACATATTTGACAATATTTACATATTTCTTTCACTATACTCAAATCCTTCTTTGCCACATAATTTTCTCGAAACAAAGTCCATAATTTTCTTGTTCCTATGTGTCCATTCTCTTTATGTAGATGATGAATAATTTCCTGTGCAAACTCCTTACTTATTACAAATACTTATCTGTCCTCCAATTTCTTATACCACACTTCATCAATTTTATAGGCACCTTTAACTTTCTCGTTATCAAAATGTCTCTGATCTTCTTTAACCTTTTTCAATGTAAATATCCCCTCTGTTTGGTACAATTGGTTTATTCCAATTTGAAATTTGGTTTGATTGTTCCCTACTTCATCTACTCTACTCAATGCATCTGCTACCACGTTTAATTTCCCTGGAATATATTTGATTTCGAATTCATATTCTTGTAACAACAAGATCCATCGGTGTACACGATTATTGGCATAGCGGTTTTTCAACATAGCTGTAAGTGCTGAGTGATCAGTTTCTAAAATAAACTTAGCTCCTAATAGATAGAATCTTAGTTTGCTAATGCAAAATACAACACTTGCCATTTCTAATTCTGTTATTGAATATTTCTTTTCTGCTGGCTTAGTCACTCTGGATATAAAACTAATAGGTACTTCTTCTCCATCTTGTATTTGAATTAATACCCCTGCCAATCTTTCTATTGAAGCATCCGTTCTCAAGATAAAAGGTTTGTCATATTGTGGATGAAATACTTTTAGGCTGTTTAGAAAAATTTCCTTTAACTCCTGAAATGCCTTTTCTCTTCTCTCGTCCCATTTCCATCTAATATCCTTCTTTAATAATTCTATAAGAGGAATTTCTCTCTTACTTAGATCAGGAACTAACTTCTTGAAATAATTGATGATACCTAGAAACCCTCGTAAAGTTCTTAAGTTATGTGGTGTTTTATACTCTAGGATTGCTTTAATTCTCTCAGGATTCATTGTTATACCAGTGTCACTTAAAACATATCCTAAATAATCCACTTCTCTTTTATAAAGCTGACATTTCTCTAAGTTTAATTTAAGTCCGGCATTTTCTAATTCCTTTAATATTATTTCCAGATGTTTATGATGCTTCGTTTCTGTTTCAGAAAAAATCAAAATGTCATCTATGTAGTGGAGAGTGAAATCTTCATACGGATTCAGGATTGTATGCAACGTTCGTACTAAGGCTGCACAAGAACTTTGGAGTCCAAATGGCACTACACAAAATTGATACACCACTCCATCTACCATAAATGCAGTGTATTGTCTACAATGATGATCCAATGGAATTAACCAAAAGCTATGCTTTAGATCTAATTTTGAAAATATATTAGCCTTTGTAATTCTTCCAAATATACCTTCAATATTTAATGGACTTTCGTATTGTTTTTTAGTAAATGTATTTATATTCCTAGCATCCAAACATATTCTAATATCCCCCGATTTCTTCTTTACACAGGTTATTGCACTTATGTATTGTGAATTAGATCTTTCAATAATACCGTCTTGTAACATTTTATTAATTTCCTGATATACCTCTTGTTTTAATTTATAAGGTATAGGATAAGTTTTGATCTTAAAATTTTTTATTTCTGGTATGACTTCAATTTTGTGAACATATCTAGTCGCAACGCATACTTCCTCATTGAACAGCTTTTCGTGAGAATCAAGTAATTCATAGACTCTCTGTTTGTATTCCTCCGGACATAATTCCTCCCTCATGTTTTGTTCTTCTTCAGCAATGTGATTTATTTGTCCAATTGCACATTCGTTTTTTCCTATATCTGTTTGATAATTTGTTATAAACGGTATTGTATGATTATTATATATAATGTTTTGCATTTTATAATTTATTATAATTCTATGTTTACTTAATTCATCTGTACCCATGATTATGTCATATTTTAAATTTTTCACAATCAACAATTGTACTGATAAAACCTCTCCATTTAATTCTAGGTTTGTCATAATGGTTTTAGTCGTTTCATATAATTTTCTTTCATTTGCCCCTATTAATGATATTTTATTTGTATTTATCACCATAATATTGTCCTGTTTTAAATTGTCTACTATATTTTGATTTATAATGGAAACTTCGGAACCCGTATCTAATAAAACTCTACATTTAATGTTATCTAAATTTCCCTCTATAAATACTAATCTATTTAATTCTGGGTTTGTTGGTTCTTCATCTAATATAAATTCTCTAGGATGTTGATATTTAGAAGAATAGACAATATTATGCACATAAGAGCAACTTACTCGAAATTTGGATCAGAACTCGGGCCCTGATCACTATCCCTTCTTATCTCTTCCTGGTTTTGTATCATGTTCACCTGTCTTCTATCTTCACCTCCTCGACTATCTCTTTGATCATAATTCCTGTCTCTGTTTTCATTTCTTCTGTCCTCTTCATTATTTCTCCCCTCTCTTCTGTATTGTTGCCAGTTCCGATTACGATTGTCGTTATCATTCCGTCTTCCATAATTTTGGTAATTTCCTCCATTATATCCATTATTCCGATTCCCATTATTACCATTCTGATACCCATTACGATAGTTTCCATTTCCGTTTCTGTAATTATCATATCTCGGATTTCTATCATCCCGTCCTGGTCCTCTTCTCTCGTAATTTCGATTTTCATAATTTCTCTGATCATTTCTCCTTTCATTTTCTCTTCTATTCTGTCCATTCCCATTTTCATTTAATCGATTGTCTCTTGTATCGTTATGATTTGTGTAGCTCCGTTCCACTCTTTGTAGATATCTTGATAAACTATCCATGGCTTTAATATTATGAAGCGCTATTGTTTTAGCTACTTCTGAATTGAAATGTCTGCCAATGTATAGCACTAATTCCTCCTCCTTCATTCCCGGATCTAAGTACTGGGCTATATTATATAATTGCATCGCATAATTATTCAGGTTTTTGCTTTTCTTATAATCAAATTTCCCGAAGTATAACCGCTCTCTGAATGTTGCTTGTTGCAATTCTCCCCAGAAATAGGCTAAGAATTGTTGCTCGAACTCTTCTAGGCTTTGTATTAGTTCTTCCTTATTACAAAACCACAATAAAGCATGACCCTGTAATATGCTCCTTATAATAAGCTTGATCTCAACAATATCTCTGATTCCTTCAATTTTGTTTCTAATTATTTTGAGGAATACTTTGGGATGTATATTGTTAATATTCCCATCAAATTTCACTCCGATTTCTAAATTGTGGAAATTTCCTGGGTATATATTGTTTCCTCCATTTCTTCTCAAATTTTCCTCCATTTCCTCTATCGTGATCCTTAATTTCCGATTCATTTCTTCGATTTCTTTATTCATTTGTCGATTTATGTCGTCGGTTATTGTTAGACTCATTCCCGTTCTCTCTTCAATCCGGCCATCCAAATCCTTAAATTTTCTATTTACGTTATCTTTCATCTGTTCCACTTCCTTTGTTATTTGTCTATTTTGTTTTGAAACCTCTACTTTAATATTCTCTGGTAAATATTCTTCTAGATCTCTTCTAAATTCTAATACTTCTTCTACTATGTTTTCTCTGATTTTCATACCATTTTCCTGTATTTCTTGTCTTATGTTTTTATTATTTTCCTCTATGTCTTCTTGTATTTGCCGAATACTCTTCTTATGTTCTTCTTGATTCTCCTTAAGTTCCTTAATCTCTTTGCAGTTTTCAAATCTAACCTCTTCTATCTTCCGTTCCAATCTGTTCATGTTTTCATGAATATTATGAATGTCTCCCCTCAAATTAAGCTCCATTCTATCCATATTTCCGTTAATGCTATTTATATTTCCATTCATATTGTCTATTTTTCCATTCAACTTTTGATCCATTTTGTTCATGTTTCCATTTAACTCTCCCTTCATTGTATTCATCTGGTTCAACAATTGTTGCATCAAATCCATCATTTGGTTATCATTCCTTGTTCTTGTTTGTTGTTCCCTTCTCTCTTGTATTTCTTGACTTCTATCCAATCCTTCTTCTACTCGTTCTACC
Organism: Galeruca laticollis; assembly: GCA_963921935.1. Classification (NCBI taxonomy): domain Eukaryota; kingdom Metazoa; phylum Arthropoda; class Insecta; order Coleoptera; family Chrysomelidae; genus Galeruca; species Galeruca laticollis. The sequence continues at coordinate 58,422,026 of OY998177.1, forward strand.
TCTATTCCATATTCTTCATCTCCTGTTCTCCTTTCTTCCTGTGCATCATCTTCCGATTGCTGTCCTTGGATGAGGTATTGCAGCTGGAAATCTCACATTCCATGGCTGCTTCCTTCTCTTTCCTCCTCAGATCCACTATCATTTCCAACCTGCTTCCCATCGCGCAACATCATTTTCCTATTTTCCATTGTTCTTTGTTTTTAATTTTTTTTTTTAATATATTATTTTTATAATCGCCCCACGTTTTTGGGTGCCAATTTATAGTGGATATGTTATATTTTATATATACTTATATGATTTACCTTTATTTACCCGTTTTTACCTTCGGCTAGCCCTATATGATTATATGAAAATTTTTTTAATTGTCTGTATTGTTTAAATTTTATATTGCAGTCGGAAGCATGAGACTTCTCTCTTTGAGTCCTGGACACCTATTAGAAAAAATTTTACACATATGAACATTTACTTATTATGATTTCATGATAGGTCTATTCCTGAATAAATTATATATCTTTATTTCAATCATCTCACCATATGATAATCGAATGAATGATTTAAACAATGTTCGTGAAAAGTGTTATGGACATTGACTGGAATAAGAAAAATACCAACACTTAAATAAAAATATTTTAATAAATTGTTGATGAAATCTTCAAAATTTTACACACACAAATATTCCTGAACCTCCCCTGTATTATTTGATGGTCATGCGCACTGAACGCTTATAGTAGCTGCTTCGGCGCAACGGAGCAGCTCTTCCGGTTCAACGTTTCTCGTCGTCACAAAATTATAGTACACAGTAAACGTGGAGGATGCAAACGTTTAACAGTTCAATGTGCATCAATTTAGTGCATTTAGAATAATATGGTTGAAACCTTATATTAAACAGTTACATATATAATTCAAGTTGTGAATTAAATGTGTGTTTGATAGTTATAAGAATAGATCAGCATGCAAAGCGGAAATTAAGATTGGAAAAGCATTTATGAGTGGTGTGATCTTTGATTATTTTACAAACGAAAAACTTTTTACAAGTACATATTTAATATCTAAAATTATTGTTGCAGAAAATTAGAGTTCTTTAATTATCCATGGATAAAATTTGGTATTAATTATTTTAAAGTTTCCTTGGCCAATTTTAGATTATTCAAATTTTAATGTTCAAATTAATTTCAAAAGTTCACTTTTTCTTTGTTTGTTTGGAATTCCAAATTAAAAACTCAAATAACACAGACCTTATATTCCATTCTCGGCGTGGTGGACCTGCAACATCCCGTCTCTTTTCTTAGGTATTCCTTACCCAAGAAATACTCGTTTGGCACGTTTCACTTTTTCACAGGGGTTAATCGACATTAATACTATGAATTTTTTATTGATTTAGATTTAAAATTATTACTTTTACTTTAAAGTTTTTACAAAAATCTTCTCAGAGAATTACATCCTAGTTCCTCATTCCCCAACTAACTCTGGACTCCTTTTTCTTTTCAAAATCAACAACATTTTTTACAATCTCTAAAACCCAGCCTCCTAATTTGTTATTTTATTCAACAATTGTCAATGATAATGTTTTTTTTATGGAAATACTGAATTCTTCAATTAAAATAGTCTTGGAGAGTGAAATCACTTGTATAAATGGTTTAACAATATCTTATAGAATATATAAATAGTCTTTTACATGTATTACAATGGTTTCAATCCTTGTAATTCCTTTTTTTTTAGTAAATTTGTGTACAATTAATATACAATTTCTACAATCTAAATTTATGATTTATATATATGGAACTGTTTATTTTTTAATTCTTTAATTAGCACTAATTTCGCTTTATATAAACTCTAACTTAATTTCAAATTTACATTCTCTGTTTTATATTAACTTCCAACTCATTGAATTTAGGTTGGCAATATTATAACTAGATTCAATCACTTCCTTCATTGATTTCGATTTGATTACTAGATTTCTATGACATACAATATGGCTCTTATTCCAAATGTCATATTTCATACAGTTTTATTTTTATAAATTACTTTTTTCAAATTGCAACTTTTTATTGTATTTGCATATCGTTAATAAATTAGTGATTTGATTATTAATTCTTATTATTTTAGGTTTTGAACAAATTAACATCCTTTTCCCGATTCAAGTGTGGACATAGCAGCGTTCAGATTGATTTTAATGAAAATTGTTGACATTGACTTGACCTTAGGATTTATTTGTGAAGGTAACATTTTCTTAAGAATTAATTTCTATATTATCATTACCATTCTATTCCTTATCCTTAATCCATTTCTTAAATTGATGTACTCAATATTTTATAATACATTTGCTTAAGTCATTCATTCGTTTTATGTTAAATTTTGTTCTTAATTAGGTAGTGTCTAATGATACACCATACGTATATACAAAAAAAATTCCTTTTTAATTCAATCTAATATATGAATATTTATCTATACTAGAGGACTGGCTTAATATATATATATATATATATATATATATATATATATATAAAATAATAAAAACAGTTTCTTGTGAAGCCGTTACAAACTATCGCCTCTTACTGGCCCTCTTGATCTGTAGATCAGTTAATGACCTTTTTTGATTCTCGGCGGCCATATTTTGTAATACTTCCCTAAATACTACCCTGACAAATCTGATTAGTAGTTTAGATGTAGTCGATAGCGAGAAGCAATGTACCGACAGGTTACTAGTTTGTACAATATGACAACTCTCAGTCAATCTCTATATGTCCTTATTCTGCATGTACACCCCTCAAAACTGGTTAGTATGTTAAATAAACTTTCAAATTACTCACCGGAGACGCATCTCTTCCCCTCAGACGTGGAGCGTGGAGGCCCAAAAAATATGCACGGAATAAACAACAAAGAAAAATTACTGATGCTAGTGATTTTAGCAATATTCACGAAAACTACCCGGGGTGTTCAAATCGCCGCACCGGCTGAACACGCTCTGGTCTGTTTCAATTTTTTTCCTTCCCCTCTTCATTAAATTTTTTCAGTTACCTGTCGACTAAACTCCATATGTGGGTCGCTGAATTCGCGATTTCACACATGAGTTAATGTATTTCTCAATTTTTTATTTTAAATTATGTTTCTAAAACAACTTCCAATAACCTAGTTTTACGACATGATAAACATTTTTTGTTTAATATAATTTCGTAACGAATTAGCTGAAGATATATTATTTCATTTTTTTATGTGATACAGGTTGTCCCAATTCCAATGATTATTATACATTATATTATAGCATAATGCTATCCTATTTTGCTGACTTCAGTGGTAGCTTTTCGTTATAAGTCAGTATAGTTCAGTACCTGAACTTTTATTTAAAGGATATCCGATTGCAACGGCAGGATTATTTGTTTCAGTAACCGAAATGTTTGCGGGGGATGCATAGTAATATATAAATATTCTATATTTCGATAACGTAAAAGGTTATTTTTTAACAACAGAGGATTTTTTAAAATAAGGCTCGAGATATGTTTTGAATCAAGCACCATGTCTTGTCTAACACGTTCCACAGTAAACTTTTTTCCACTGTTTTCAACTAAGGAATACCATTCGTCAGGTAAATACAAAATCTTTCTTACGTTTCTTTTTTTCAGTCTGTGCAAAATCACACTGGTAAGTGATGAAGTATTTTAGAAAATCTTCCGTTGAGAAAGTTGACAGAAAATGAATCATAGCAACGTTTTTATTCTGACACCCCCACCCCCGCAGTTGTCGGTAAAGATATGCAAAACTTTTGCTGAACTTTTAATATATTTTTGTATGAAATGCCACAAAAAGACGCAGTTTCTATGAAGCCTTTCTTCACAACCGTTTCGTCAAACTTATAACAAACTGATTTATTATTAGAACAAGAGTAAAAAAGCTAATTCTATACTCAGATCTGCCTTGCATAAAATATTTCCCCCGTAGGCAAAACAGGAACAGGCAAATTTTGCTGGTAATCGAAGCAAATAGTGTCCACAGTTTCGTCGTCCCGTACCATCACAGTTTTTTCTTTCAAATCGTCGTAGAATGCTTGGGCTTTCCGGAGATGAATATCTTTTTGGATGGTTAGTTCCTGCTTAAATTCAACGGTAGAATCGGCCTCTAGTTATGTTTTCAATAGGTCAAGTATCGGATCTCGGATATCCAAATGACAAATTAAAATGTTCTGCCTATAATAGTAATCATACGTAACTTTAAGTTTTAATTTTTCGTGACTTCTTAACAGACAATATTGCTCAGGCTCATATTTTTCCAAATAAAGCTCGCACATTTTCCGGACGTTTCAATCTGCCGATAAATATTTCTTGGGTGAATAGTGTGACTTTGATATGCTCCTCAATCTGTGCCACAATAATTTCTGGAGTTTTGTTTGGGCGATTATAATGTTTATCACGGGAATCCTTTTCAAGCAATATACCAGAAGTTGTTGACGTGAAATTTTTAGTACACGTGATTTGTGAATCTAATGCAAGTTACAAAATGCTGTACGGCACACTTTTCACATTTTTTGCACCGACTATGACACTATAACCATAAGAATACTTTTTCGTTTCGCATACGCTGGTTTTTCTTCTTGTGGAGACTTGTTTTACATCTATGAGTGACCCTAAGTAAACATCCTGAACATTTTTCTCGTCCATTGCGTAAAATTTCGTAAATATTGCAACCTTTCTCAATTTCCGTTAGATTTTCAAAGCATTGGTTACGCACTCACATCGGTCCCTGTTTTTTTGCCTCAATGATTTTACCGCCACAACTTAGGTCTTTCCCACTATTACGATTCAACGTTCTTACATTTCTTTTCCAAGCTTGCGTCTCTTACTTTTATTTTCTGAGCGCTTTTCTGCAGTTTCATGTATATTAAAAAGGAAATATATGTATGTAGAGAAAAGAGAATAACTTATACTAGATACCTTACCTTTCTCAGTAGTTGTGCTGCTTGAGCTATCGTTTAAAACTACATGCCGATGTAAATCTGATCCACTAACTTTATTTATTTCTTTATCTGCAACCAGGTTTTTAAATCATCATTATTGTTTATAATCAATTATTTGAACTAACTGATAAGATTACCTTGTCTATTATTGTCGTTTAAAGCATGCGGGTCCGTAACAGAACCGGCGTTAATTAAATAATGTATTAAAATACTTCTTTTGTTGTCACTCTCTTCTTCCATCATATAATCTGGGTCAGATCACAATTTTCAGGGTCATGGTATAGATCAATTTCACTGGAAAACTCAATTAAACTGTCCACTTTTCGCGAAGCAATGTACACTACTTGGAAAACGAGAGCAACGTGAGGTTAGACTTTCCTGAGCCTTGGGTGCAAATACCGGTCATTTGCGCCACACGTGGCTGCTTATTACGATCAATTTCATCGATTGTAAGAACTACGCTATGAACCTGCTTGGTCCAATAGACGATCACGTCGTTTTAAATGGAGTTTTATACACAATACGTGTACAGTTTTTGTTTCAAACCCTGTGAAGGTACTTTTTAGGATTATTTTATTTGTATAGAGATGTTTGTGATGTAGTTTTAATGTTGTAACATGATGAACCTTATTGTTATACTTCCTGTACCTAACTTGAAGCACGGATGATGACGGAAGTCGAAAACGCTTTACAGATTTATTAATTATACACTAAATACGTGGTTCCGTTTTTCTCACAGATCTCTTCAATTGTTCCAACGCAGAAAGTCAAATACTGGCAGATCACCCTGGATAGTAGACTTATGTGAAATAAAGACATCAAGAATATCTCCAGGACGACCACAACAGCCATCATGGTGTGAAGAGGTGGGAATATAACCCACACATACTGCTATTGATGTACACCATGATTGTAAGACCAATGACGACCTATGAAGCAATCGCCTTGCAGAGGAAATTCAAGCAAACAGTCGACGAGGCAACACCTGAGCAAAGTGCAGAGGCTAGCATGTATCTGCATCACAGGGGCCATGAAAACCTGTCCAACAACAGCACTGAAAGTTATCTTAGACTTAACTTAGAGAACTCTAAACTCAGGAGAATGGAAAACCCTTGTGGCAATCATTCCCCTCCTAGAACTTCCAGTAGATGATTAACCAAAAACAAGTAATTTCGAGAAAAACTTCTGGGTATCGCCGAGTGACAAAAATAATTGTAATTATGACACTATTCACTCAATCAAAAAACATGCCATAACGTGATATACTGACTGATGCTTCCAAAACCGCAAAAGGAACGGGGATAGGAGTATATGGGCCACGAACCAAATACTCCGAATCAGTAGGAACCTACCCTAGCACCTTCCGAGTGGAAGTTCTAGCCATTGAAAGGTGTGCACAATTAATGTTAGATAGGAAATATCGGAAGAGAGACATAAGCAGTCTTATCCGACAGTCAAGCGGCCCTAAGATCGATCACCTCACAAATAATCAAGTCGAAGTTGGTCAAGGAGTGTCTAACAATAAATAAACTAGGCAACGAAAATAAAGTTCTCATAATCTGGGTGCCAGCACATAGTGGTATACAGGGGAACGAGGAAGCCAATAACTTGTCAAGAAAGAGAGCTACGTCCCCTTTCACCCGACCAGGCCCGTTCTGTCTTCCAATAGGTAATGACCTAAAAGCAGAACCTCGCCGACCTTCTCGGGTTCTGTTAAAATTTCTTTCCGTTTCTGCCGTCTAGATTTAGTTAATAGGGTTTTCCTTTGGTTTCCGGGAATTATATTTGATTACTGCGTGATTCGAAAGTATTGCTCAGGTATTAAATAAATTCTGGTAGAAATTTCAACACCTCGCCGACCTTCTCGGAATCTGTTCAACTTTCTTTATATTTCTGTAGTTCCGATTTGGTTAATAGAGTTTTCATTTGGTTTCCGGAAATTATATTTGATTACTGGGTGATCCGAAAGTATTGATCAGGAATTGAATAAATTCTGGTAGAAATTTCTACACCTCGCCGACCTTCTCCGGTTCTGTTAAAATTTCTTTCTGTTTCTGCCGTTCAGATTTAGTTAATAAGGTTTCGGTTGGTTTCCGAGAATTATATTTGATTACTGGGTGATTCAAAAGTATTGCTCATGAATTAAATAAATTCTGGTAAAAATTTCAACACCTCGCCGACCTAACCCTGTTTTTCAGCTGCTTTTCAGGGGCAAATAAGTCGAAATAGCTAGTGGAGTCATACTTTTTAATACGGGACAAAGTAATTTTCAAGACAAAATTAATGGATAATGCTACGCAAGGTGCCATGAACTTATCGAGACATAAGCAATACTGTCAAGAAAACGGCCAGAACACCGGCAGAATATATATTTATGTTGTGTTCGTATTTATATATTGTTTTGTACAGATATTGTAAATTTTAAAATCAGAAATGATTGTAATATAGACTTTTTAAAACAAACAAACCTCGCCGACCTTCTAGGGTTTGTTAAAATTTCTTTTCTGTTTCTGTAGTTCCGATTTGGTTAATAGGGTTTTCATTTGGTTTCCGAGAATTATATTTGATTACTGGGTGATTCGAAAGTATTGTTTAGGAATTAAGTAAATTCTGGTAGATATTTCAGCTCCTCGCCGACCTACTCGGGTTTTGTTGAAATCTCCTTCTTCCTCCGCTGTTTTGAGTTGGAATAGAGTTTTTCTTTCCAAATTTCGTCAAGCCGCCGATTAATCCCGTATGCACTATTTTGGGTAATACTGCGTGCGATAACCCCGATTATAAAACCACTGAGTCCGTATAAGATTATATATTTTCTGATTTGCATTGTACATGAACTGTTTTATATCTTTCTCACTTATATTTTGCCTACTATTTGTTTGGATACCCGTCCGCTTGTTAAATTTCTTTAGTAGTATTGGTAAAAGGTTTTATTTATTTTGTTATCTGAGTCTACTTATTATGTTATAGAATATACACCTTTATTGAATTATTTTAGTTTCATTCACAACTTACTAAGAGTTCGTTATTACCGTTGGTTTCAATTTATGTAAGCTTGACAGCAGTAATTATCATATTGGTAGTATATTTTAAGGTAGATCTGGGCTTACAGTCAAGCAATAAAGCTCTATCAAAATAAGAATACCGCTACTTAGTCTCTACAGTAAGTTACAGTCCGACCCCTGGATTTTTCCGTACCTCCATCTGTTGCTATCTGGAACCCTCGAAAGGTTTAGAGTCGAGGGGCCGTGGAGTTGTGGCGTTAACCACGTTAAAAATCTGGCGCCCGAGAGAAAACTTGAATCTGCATTTTTGGGGTGTCAATTGTGACGTATCCATGTACTTAGTTGTCGACTTATAAGTACGGGACAGAAGTAAAACGCGTCACACAGTTCAGAGGTTATTCCAAGGCTTCCGAAAGGAAAAGTAAAGTTAATAGAAGGAAAGGAAAAAGTATGATTGCGACGGATACCCCCGAAAAAAATATTATAGAAGAGAAGGAACAAAATAAGAAAAGACCGACAATCAAAGCCGTGGAGAACGCTAAACGCAAACTATTGGAATCATCTGATGAAGTATTGTCCGTTCACTCAGGAGCGGAGGACTGGAATCCTGAAGTTAATCCAAATGGTTTCGAAGATCTTATGCAGTGTCCAGAGGTTGGAGATTTTGTAATGGTATAGTTGAGAATAGCGTTTATTACAGTGGACAAGTCTCAGGAAATAAACATGAAAATGGCGACGCAGAAGTCAGTTTTTATAGAAGGCATACAAAGATAGCTAACAAATTTGTTCCGTCAGTAGTGCCTGACAACTCGACCGTTGCTGAGGGTGCCATTAAAATGATTCTACCATAACCAAATGAGCATGGAAAAACCAAACGTCAAGTGGCTTTGCTTTCCTTTGAAATAGGCTTTAACATCATCGAGGTACGTTAAAGGATCACCTTTAACATATTTCGATGTTAACCAGGAGTGTTTAATCTTCTATGTTTATTTAGAGTATTACATAATAACGTCTCAATTGTTTAATTCCAGATTCATTTTTCTTTATTTTCAGTTCTATTTAAGCCTAGAATGCCGAGTTGTAATTTTTATGTTCCTCGAGAATACAAAATTGACGTTTTTCTTAACTTTTAAATATTGTTTCACTTTACTCCCACTAGTGTTCCACATTGAAACAAAAAACGGTTTTTTAAAAAAAACCCGAATTTGAAATTTTTTGTATTTATTTTAATTTTTTATATTCTGTATTCAAGTTTAATGTATACTCACCCGATATATTTACCTATAAACCTAGATTTGAAGGTCCATTACATTTTCGTATATAAAAATTTAAAAAAAACTGTTTCACTGTGGTACACTCTCACTTATCCCACCTTTATGCCATTTGGCATGTTCACCTCAGGTAGGTCATTAGCCTTGGCTGAGTAGGATTTTTTCTTGACCTTGTCTGGTCTGATCCAGTGTGTTTTGCGGTAGCTGTGCTACGTCGGGCAGGCTGTGATTTTTCATCGCGCACACTGGTCTTGGTCTAGCGGGTGCTGTGGTCCTTAAGGTACTGTGTTGCGCAACTAGACCCTGGTTAAAGAAAACCCCGTTGTTACCTCTTCGTTGACAACAGTATCCCACCTTTCTGCCATTTGACATGTTCACCTCAGGTAGGTCATTAGCCTTGCCTGAGTAGGATTTTTTCTCGACCTTCTCTGATCTAGATCCAATGAGTTCTGCGCCAGCAGTATCACCGCGTGCAGGATGTGATTTTTCATCACGCACACTGGTCTTGGTCTAGTTGAAGCTGGTTGTGAAACCATTAAAAATATTTAAAAGCTGTGTGTGTACCGACCTGGTAAACCTAAATAATAATTGATATTTTTACAATCTGTAATAAAAGAATGGCGTAAGTAAACTACTGAAATAATATATTTAACATGTTATTTATTTATTTAAATATACGTATTTTGTAGAACGCAAGTTGTAAAAAAGAGGACTAAAAATACGTCTCCAGAGCAATTGGAGTTATACGTACAATTCATGGAAAATGGTTACATTTTCGCAGTAATACTATAAACCCTACTTTAGATACCAATTATTTAATAAAAAAGTGGGAAGAGCTAGTGGCGCAATTAAATGCCCTCGGAAAAGGCCCCTCTGTTTCTGTCGAAGAGTGGAAGAAGGTAAGAAAATTATATACACTTACATTGCTTTTTGTACTCACCTTGGTTAATTTTTAGAGATTTTTGGATTAGAAGTATGCCACAAAATCGAGATATAGAAAAATGAAAGCCCTGTCATTTGGAACTGGTGGAGGACCTCAGAGCAACATTACTATAAATGATTTAGAGGAAAGAGGCGTTTCAGTTTGGGGAAAGGTTGCAGTAGCGGGGGCAAGTAATGTAACCATCTATGAAGGCATTGGAAATCCTGAATGTCAACAGAACACAATTTGTGAAACAGACATAATTTGTGAACCAAGCACAAGTGATCAAGTTATGAAATCATTTGTACAGAACCATCAAATGAAAAAGAAAATAACAATGAACACATACAGGGCAACAACAACCAACAACAAAAACAGGAGGTATTCTCTCAGAAAATTTAATCAAAAATACTGCAAATTTCATGGAAACAAATGAGAAGCTAGTTAAAATTTTTGCAATAATTATGTGGAATTAAAAAATAGAAAATTAATTTGCTCAAACAAAATTTGCAATTTAGAATAGAAAAATTTAAATTTCAACATCCTGAATTTCATTTTGATATAGAATAATGTTTTTTTACTCGAAAGACATACCGTATCACAAATCAATTCGTAGTCAATATAATGTTAAGTGTGTGATATATTTATTACTTCTATGTTCAGTAGTTTAGTACCAACATGTTCTTATAAATAATATTAAGAATTAGCGTTTTTTATTTTATTTTTGAAGTTTGTTATAGAAAGTTGTTTTTATTTATTTGTAAGAATGTTTCTTGTTTTGTTTGAAAATGTTTTGTGTTTTATTTGTCTATTTGAACAAAAAGACTGGCATATTTTTATTAATTATTTATTGGTTTAAAATATTTTTTCTAATATAATTTTCTCTAGCAATTCTACCAGAATTTAAACATTCTTGATGTGCCTCCTGGTCTACAATATTAACTAAAAAATAAATATTAATTTTTTTATCGATTCATAGATTTATTTTGGTATACTATTGTCTTCAGGGTATTCTATATTATCTTGTGCAATTTCCAAATTTGCATCTATTGCGATATTACGTAGAATACAGCTAGCATAAATTATTTTAGCTGCTTTTCTGGGGTGATAAAGTATTGTTCGATGTCTAGAAAGAAATCTGAATCTTCCTTTTAATATACCATTGGTGCGCTCAATGACATTTCTGCTTGACACCAATAAATTAAAAGTTTCTTCACCTTTATCTCGATGGTTATGAAAAGGAGTGAAGAGCCATGGTTCCCATGGATAACCACTATCTACTAAAAAATAACACATGATGTTTCCGTTTCATTAAAATACTGTAATTTACCTATTAAACGGGAACTTGTAGCCCCTCTCAGATATTTGGAGAGTAAATGAGCTCGAATTGAACTGGTACTCCAAATTGCTGCATCATGAGCGGAGCCATGATATCTAGCTGAACATCCTATTATTTTGCAATTCGAATCCGATATCTACAAATGTTTAAATAACTCAAATAAAAGGGTAACTAAATATTGTCCATATTTACCAGCATGACATTAATAGACTGTTTTCCTTTTCTATTTATATAAACATATGGTGGGTATTCAATGTTGTTCAATGGCGGAGCCAAGATTTCCACATGAGTACCATCAATAGCACCCACAATTCCACGAAAATTATATTTTTCATAAAACCTGAAAAAAAAAGATTCCACATTTTGGTCACTAGCTATTTATAAAACTTACCCTTGTTTTACGGAATTTTTTTGTTCCTCATTTACAGGAAATTTTATGTAAGCCCTCGTTAATATTTGAACAATCAATACTTGTGAAATGACTCTACTCATAGATATCTGGCTAATTGCTATTCAAGCATTACAGCCAACAGCGTTCTGAAATGAGCCCGTGGCCAGAAAGTTTAAAGTAGCAAAAACCTAAAAAAATGATTTAAATGCATTTTAAAAAGACTGTGAATTAATTATTAGTACTTTCACTACACAGGGAATTCCTAAATTATTCTCCATAACATGAGGTCTTAAATTATGAATTGAACACTATTTTTGTCCAACCGAAACATTTGTCTAAAATGCCTGTCTGGCATATCAAACAGATTCAATTGATTCCTTAAATGTGTTCGTTGGATTTTCATGATTTCTGGAAAAATGGAAAGTGTATTTCATAATAATACCATAAAAAATATGTACAAACCGATTCTCATCCTCTTCCAACAGAATACCGGCGAAAATATTTAATTATCCGTTGATACTAATGTCAATGATGGTCACTTAAAAACTTAATAATCATAAAAAAACAAAAAACTCTACAACTTTTTAACTAATAATACACGAAAAATAATAATAATAAAACGATCTGTACCACACCCTGTACTGCTTACAGTCACATATGTCTAGCCCGTAAATATTTACGAATCTGTAAGTAACAGGTAAGGTTAGAATCGCATTTCCTGTAACTCTTACAGATTTCGGCTTATAGATCTTACAGATGTTCTCAGAATTCCACCATTAGTCTATTTAAATTTCTTCTGAAATGTTTTGGTTATTCGTGATCGATTTCTCGCATGCTTTTGTTTGGACTTCAAAATATGTATCTACAGGGTGTTTCTGGATTTCCTTCTCCATATTCGTACTTATTACAGCACTCTAAGTTTTTCAATAAAATTTATATATATACATATATGTACATATATATATATATATATAGATATATATATATATATATATATATATATATATATATATATATATATATATATATACATCCTGCTATTCATCCGACGTCCCTTTCATAGGCAAGCATCGGACTCCCTTCCCAAAACACGAGATATTTTATACTTTTTTGCAAGTATACAGTTTTAAATGCTATCCTTACCTATATATTTGTGTTAGATTCTTGATAAAATTAGTTTTAATTTTTTGTCAAAATTTGATAATTAGGGAATATGACGTCCTTTCAAAAATGAGCTATTGGACGTCGAAATGTATAAAAATTGTACGTACTGCAGTCATTGGGGTACCTACAGCGTTGCCACATTTTCATGAACTGGATACTACAGTTATATACTAATCTTGAATTGCAAACCCTGATATAACAATTTAATAAAATATTTTTACTCTACTAGAAGATAGGAAACCATATCAGAATCACTAACTAGATACATTTAAAAATTGTTTACTTTCAGGTACTACTCAGTTTTGATTAATTTATTAAACTATTGTTTGTATATAAATAAATACCTATATAGATAATTGAATAAATTTCTCAATTCTACTCTCAAATTTGCCCCCTTGCCTTTTTTGTAACTCCAGAAATCTAACATAACACATTCTTTTTGATTTTATTCATTCAGCTTGCTTTAATATTCTTTTTAAATTCAGTGGTATTTTCTGTAACACTTAATTATTTTACACTAATGCGGAAGGTTTAATAAAACACGGTAACATTTTTTGTTAATATTTATTTAAAAATGCAATGATGCACCACATAAAATAGTTTGTTCAATATTTTAGTCAAAATAGCACCTACAAATAATAATAAAAATAACAAAAAAATACAAGTATTATGTCTAACTTTCGTAGACATTTTGTACGAAAACTTTAATTTTTAACCAGTTTTTGTTTTCGAGAAGTTTTCCAGTCAGAGAAATTAATTCTTCACATGCCCTTTGTTTAGGTGGCTTCTTATTTCTAATGTGATTTAAAAAATCACTTAATTTTGTCGTTCTTGCATCCAAGGTTCTCTCTTTATTTGTTTTTTGTTTAGGTAATATTCCCTGTTCTCCTCCAGTCCTTTCTTGAATTTCGTTAACTTGAACATTACAATTATCAGTAAATTCAGTAATTATCCAAACGTTTTCCTTTAAATGCTGCAGCACCTCGCAGATTGATATACATCATCAGGCAAACGATAGTGACTCTTATGTGTTCGATAAACGCGTCCCATAACAGTAGACAGTTGTTCCAAATCAGTGTCAGTCATACTTAAAATTTGGGAAAGAGTAGCTAAACGTTTTCTTAGCCTTGTAGAGGTTAAATCTTCACTATCGCGATGGGGATAGGGACATGTAGTCGTTTTTCTCGATTTTCAACCGTTTGGTTACTCCAGCTTTCTAAACTCAAAAAAATGTGATTTTCAGTTGGTTGTAGATCCTTTACTATACATAACAGACATCAAGTATGATACCTCGTTGAAATAAGCTCATCGAGAGAATTGAAAAATGTAAAAATATACAGGGTGCCCCATTTAAAATGAACATAACTTGGATATTTAACTATTTTTGGGACGACCCATTTAATTGAAAATAATTTTAAATTATGGCTTCTTTGAATATGCACAAAATAGTCGGTACTTATGAATTGTTCATAAAATGGGGCGTTATGGAGTTATGGACTGTCTCTAGTATGGTGAGATACGCTGTATATCAATGAATGCACGAACTAGGTAGAATACTGGTTTATACATTTTTACGATAATATGAATAATGTCTCAGTGAATAAGGAAAGAGTGTTACTTATTTCAGATGAAATATTTTTTCCTTCTGTTACAGGAACGTTACAGAAGTCTTAAAGTTTTTTATGGGAAGTGTTATCTAAAAATAAAGTATAAACTCTGTTGAATTCAAATTTTAACATGATTTAATAATATATAATAATGTCTAGTCAAAAATAATAAATTGATCAACTAAAACAAAGTTCCATATTGTAATTTATACCATTATTGGTATTGGTAATACCGAAAATCTAGCCTAGCTTGTTTTCTCATTGTTAAATAAAGTAAATGGAACACAATTGTTTCTGGCCGGAAAATTCTATTGCGTAAATTAAGCAGCGCATTTTACTTCAGAAACAATTTTATGTTTCATTTGTTATAACATGGGAAAACTGAGACGCGCTAAAAATCAGCAAGTCTGGCGGAATTTCCTCCAAATTGTGGGACTGGCCCTAGAATAGCGGCCTATGAGGGAAATTGCGCTACAACGGAAATTCGACCAAACCTGGCGCTAGACTAATTATCCATATAATGTAATGTGTTGTTGCCGCGTGAAGAAAGAACGAACAAACTAGTAACAAGTCGAATTGCAACCTCGACAGCTGTACAAAAGTTTTGAAACAACTCTAACGGTTTGTTTTCCCTTTTAAAATAAAAGATCCGTGTCGTATATTAAAATTTATAGAAACTGACTTTAGAATACTTAAAAACATACATATCATTGCTGTACTTTTTCAGTTTCCCTCCAAAAAACCTTCTTTATAAATAACTTTAAATTATAATTTTGATTGGTTAGAAATTGTGAATCATCTCTTGTATGATGCTTTCGAGTGCATATAGTATAAATTCAAAATAAAAATAAATAATTTGTTTTGAAATAAATATAGATTGTAGCCAGATATGTATAGATATTATTGTTAGATATTTACTTCAAAAGTGTACCACCTTTTTCTTTAAAATTTGCACAACGCGGTGCCTAAGAATGATAGGTACATAATTTAAAATCAATTAAATATTATTTTTATATAAAATGTATTTTAGCGGGAACAGAATGTATAGTATTTCTGAATGCTAATAAGAAACGTATAGAGGTTAGTCATATAATAATAATTAAACTTATTAACTAAGTAAGTAATATAAAGAAGGCAATTTAAAAAATATTGAAATATGGATAACTTTAAAATCTATAACCAAATTGCATACTTACTATAAGCAGCTAGCAGCAATAATTTCTACGACCTCTTCCTTGTTTAAGATGCACAAATGAAGAACTAAGTTACGAAAGCGATAGAGCGTTGTTGCCAAATCGAGGGACGTCCGATAACTTTAAGGTAAAAGTAACAACAGAATGTATATTTATATACAAAGTGATGTAAAATCGATAGTCGCGCTTCAAGCAGTAAATCGGTGAACTAAGATATACGATTTAGTTCATAATACGATTTTTGGACGTCCCCCTTGATATAGGTATGGTTCGACTCCATTTTTTTGTTCAGATTACGAAAAACTTAAAAGTATGGTTTTGCTATCGGACGTCCCTTATACGGACGTCCGATGCAAAACAGACGTCCGATTGATAGTAAAAGCGTAATGTATGGACGTCTGATGGCTGGATGATATATATATATATATATATATATATATATATATATATATATATATATATATTATCTAGGAGTGAAGTATTGCCTGGGCGATAAACACGCACAAAATGAATATTTGTGGTTTGTTTGGAAATTTTCAGGCAAATGATATCGATATTTGGAACAAGAGTAAATAACAGAGACGGAAAAATTTTCTGTTGTTTGGATTGGATAAATAATAATATATCAACACTTGTTGAATGGTTTAAATTATTATTTCAAATTCACAATAAGCGAAAGTTAGAAGATTGCATGAATATACTGAAAGAACTGGTAGAAATATTTCTTTATAAAAATAAGTCCTGCCACTGAACACAATTTAGAGAATTGTTATGAAGATATTTTAAATGCAGCTTACTTCGAATATATATTAAATTGTCAATTTTACGTAGAACAAATGTTCGTAAATGATTTTAGGTTTAGTAAAATAAAACAGTTTATCAATGAAAATGGAAACATGTTTATCATATAAATGTTTCAATTATAATATAAAAATCAACCATTATTATTGTCAAAGGAAATAATTGAATAAAAGAAACGCAATGAAATAAATAATAATTATATTAAGAAAAATGTACATATTACAACATATATCACATTAAATTTTATTACCTAGTTTTATTTAATTAATGGTATATATTAACATTATTTAGATGTCTCAACAACCTAAAATTTACAAAATTCATACAAAATAAAGAAAAACACAGATCTGGATCTAGAATGAAAACTCACCACCAAAAATTAAAATATCAAAAAAGCCATTAAAAATAATTTGAAGTTACATAACTTAAAGTCGTTCCCAAGAGTGATTCGTGCTTAATTTATTAAAAAAAGTGTAGATAATAACAGAGTACGCATTACGAAAAAAACGATATAACGAAAATATTAAGACTTTTTAAAAAGTGCAAACTTGCCAAAGATAAAAAGATTAAAAAAATCATTGCTTTGTGTTTTTTTACCAAGGACCAGTTAAACACTAACAAAACTTTACTTTGACTGAACTGTCAACTATATACATAAAAAAACTTCCAAAAGTTAAATTAAATGTTTTGACTCAGAATGCCGTCAAGAATTGCTGTTCGATTTCTCAGGTCTAACTTGTCTTACAGTTCCCCCTCGCCTCTCCTTATCACTGGTAATTTTTGTTTTAAGGCGACATAGCCAAATGTATGGAAAGTTCCTAAACTTCAACAATAAATAAATTATCAATACTAGGAGCTTTGAATATACAGAAAATAAACGGTTTTAAAGATTAAAGCTTTTCCGCATCTGTGAGATGCCCTGAACAATTTCCAATCATAAAATTGTCACTCGTGTGCATTTCGGAGGCTGTATTGTGCTAACAAATCAAAGTTTCTCCAAAAATTTAGTATATCTGGATTTATAGGACCCGTTGTACTCGCTCTAGTGACCTGAAAATTAATAGGGTTCATCTGTGAGACACCCTGAAAAATATCCAATTATAATATTGGTTTCTTGTATACACTCCGGAGGCTGTATCGTGTTAACAACCCGAAATTTATCCGAAAATTACCAAAAAGGTGGTCATAGCACCCGTTGTACTAGCTCCAGTGGGCTGAAAATCAATAAGGTTCATCTATAAGGTACTCTGAGCAATATCCAATCATAAAATTGGTCACTTGGTCACACTCAGGAGGCTAACAAACCGAAATTTCTCCAAAAAATATAAAAATGTCGTACTTTAAGTACCATAGCACCCCTTGTACTAGCACTGGTGAGCTGGAAATGAATAGGGTTCGTCTGTGAGATGTCTTAAACAATATTCAATCATAAAATTGGTGATATGTTGCACTCCGGAGGCTGTATCGCTAAACTGAAATTTTTCCAAAAATTACAAAAATGTACTTCAAGTACCATAGCACCCGTTGTACTGGCTCTGGTAAGCTGAAAATCAATAGGGTTCATCTGTGAGATGTCCTGAACAATATTCAATCATAAAATTGGTGAATTGTTGCACTCCGGAGGCTGTATCGTGCTAACAAGAAATGTTACGAAAAGTGGCCGACGACAACGACGACATGCACACAGGATTTTTTTTCTAAAAACCGTTTTTCGTAAAGTAAGAATAGTAGAAAGAGTATTAGAAAGAAGAGAATAAAGCATTGAATATGAGCCACGAAAATTTTCAGTTACGATTCAAGATATTCCACGCTGTTGACCTTAGTTTGTTAACAAATCCAATGTTAATATAACCATTAAATGGCTAGATATTATCTTCAAGTCTCTTAAAGAAGCGCTACGAAAAATAAATACATTACAGAATACACTTAGTTTTATAATTTAATCTCTTCTATAAATACTAATAGATTCTGATAAAATAACAATCTCTTGTTATTATTCTGGTCTTATAAAATTAATAAGAGCAAAATGTAACAATGAATATAATATAGATCATTTTCAAAATTCCCGCAGAAACAAAATTTGTTTCATTTCTATTGTAAAAAATTGCTTTCTATATAAGATACATACTTTATTTTGTTTTTGATATTTTTGTAGTTAGTTTCTGAGGTTATACACAAAGTCGGGTCCTGATATAGGATACGTTTCCTCTGCAGGGCTGGAGTTGGGTGTGTTTATCTTGGATGAAATCTTTTTGTGCGTGCGAGAGTGGTTGGTGATGACAGTAAATGGCGCCTTAGAATGCATCAAGGAGAAGCAAGTAGAGGTTGAAATATTTTTTGAGAGTGAGTGGTTTAAACAGTAAATCACCATTTGGCTGGTAGACAAGTCTACCAGATTGAGAGTAGTGGAGATGATAAAAAGAAAAGACTAAGGAAGGAGGAACTAAAAGAGAACATTCAAGGTTCGGGTTGATGACAAACTGCCTAATGTTTACTGCCAAGCAAATGATACCCCACATGACTCAGTTATCAGGTTATCAGTCCTACATTATTTTTAAATGCCATCAACAACATTCTTGATGATTTAAAAAAACACTAAAAGCAAGAGTTTTCGCAAATGACCTAGTGGTTTACATAAAAGGCAAAAATAAGAACACAGCTTATGCAACAATTCATTTCGAAGTTGTAATTATAAACAAACAATAGGAATGGCAGCAGCTAGAAACGTTCATATACTACTCCAAAACTGAAACAAAATCCGTATTAAACAAATTCATTGGAAAGACAAATTTGACCAATTAGTAGGTAATTTAGAACGTAGGATACTGGGGAGTATATGGGAAATTATTACTAGTGATGAGCTTCTCGATAAATATATACGGCTGCGAAAACCCGGCTACTTAACACGTTCACAACGATAGATAATCTTCATATTTCTGTGACGAAATTTTTAACTTTACGTTTTTTGTTGCGCTTGTTTTGAACTGATTTTGAGTATTTTTACTTTTGACTGTTTTTTGCATGTATATTTCTTTATATTTATTTATTGGGTCGTTTTGTATCATGGGTGACCACAAGAGAAAACGTATCAAACAGGTATTTTATTTTAACTTTATTGTTACAGATTTCTGAGCAAGTATAATGTCTTCAAGTACGAAAAAAAAAATAATTTCGCATTTGCTAAAAAATCCCATACTGCTTCAGACCATTTGAGTTCTATCCATAGATGTTCCCCATTCAATAATCATGGCTCAAGTATTTCCATCAGCAAGTTGCAGGAAACAGAACAGTTCGCACTCCACTGAACCCAAGTACATAGAAAATATGTCAAAATGTGTTCAGCAAGCACTGCACTGAATATACCTGAAGAACTCTGTAATGTACCTAGAGATAAACGTCTATCTACAGCTCCGGATATAGAGCCAATACAAGATCAAATTTCAAAGTCTCCTTTACCCACACTAGTCCAGCCCTCTACATCATGAACAAGTCTACCAGCAAAATATTATTGATCATCTTCAGAATAATCTGAGCCATTTCAAGACTCTGGTAACTCCTATGTATTTTCAAGGGGTAAATTAGAAAGTGATGAGTCCTTCGTTGAGACGAAGATCCAATAAACACTGCTACTCTTACGACCGCTCCGGCAAACTGGGACCCATGTAAGGAACTGCCGGTTCCATTTGAGCGCAGGCTGGAGTTTGCATAAGCAATATTGACTTGAATAATGCATATGCAATATACAGATAATTGACATATGACGTTCTCGATATCATTGTCGCGAAAACAAATCTATATGCATCGCAATATATACAGACTCATAATCTGTGCCCGAGATATCTAATGAAGAAGTGAATAAAGACCGATTATAACGAAATCAAAAAGTTTTTAGCCATACTAATGATCATGGGTATTACACACTTGCCGAAAATGCGCTACTATTGGTCAAGTATTGAAAAGTTTGGCAACAAACTATTTCAAAAATCAATGAAGAGAAACAGATTTTGAAATGCTGTCAGTTCTCGAACAACGAAAAGCTCACCACACAAAATGACAGATTGTTCAAGGTATGTAATGCTGTGATAGATGAGACTATGGTACTGTGGAGGGGAGGGTTAGTATTTCGGCAGTACCTTCCCGCCAAGACATGCAAATGTGGCATAAAACTGTAAAAAATTTGTACTCCAGAAGCTTATGTGTATGATCTAAGAGTATATACAGGCAAGAATGAAACAAATACATCCTCAAGTGGTTATGGCCATACATATGATATATGTACTCTTCTTCCAAAGTTAGTTTAAAAAAGATGATTTTACCAGGGCACTGTGATATTTCGTTAATAAGCACTTTAAGTGTATACTGAGTAATACCGGCAAATTTACCTTTTAACAAGCTATGGGTAGAACAGCTTACTTTTGAATATCAACGTCGCCAATACGCGACATAAAACCATTGGTCGACTATGTAGTCGTTCCGTGTTCCTTCAAACAAATTGAAATATTCGTCTTAAAAAACCTTAATAAGATATAAAAAAATTGAGATAAAGAGCATTAACGTGCGAATAATTTCATTAGGATTCACGAAACGTTTATTGAGTGCGTTTTAATTATTTTACAGTTGTGCTTGATTTCTTTTCTGTTATTTCTGTAATGGCTTTCTGGAGACCTTTTGAAGTAAATTTTGAATCTAACAAATTGCTTATTAATGACGATTTTTAGATTAATAATGAAATTCCTGCTAATAATGTAATTCAAAATTACGATAATATACAAGTTATCTTAATAATGCAATTCCAAAAACAATGAAAATTAGACACAATTTTGGGAATTTAAAAATCGAGATTTTCATATTCAAGTTCAACAAGTAATTTCAAATATATATTCATGCTTGCAAGCCCTAACATGTCAATTCAACTCAAGATAAAATAATTAAAAGAATATGCAAGTTAACGAAAATTACTTATTCCACAATTTATTTAATAAATAAAGGAGGCGTTGTAATTGAACACGATAAAAAACGAAAACGTATCGTCAGCCATCAGATAGATGATTCATCTAAAGCTGTGATTCGACCATGGTTGACAATAGGAAGAAAGAAAATCAAGTTCCAACATTAGAAATTATATTTAACAAATTGCAAGATTTTGATGATTTTAAATATAAATCATTAAAATCGCCCCGACAAATTTTAATAGAATGTGGTGTAAAAAACTAGAGAGTCGAATGTGTATGGAATCGCCCCGTATTGTGGTACTTCATCAGAGACAGATTTCAAGTTATAAAGATAGTAATATAAATATAGTTTATTTAGATGAACCGAGGTTCGACACTGACGATGTCGTTCAACGCGGCTGTGCAGACTATTCACAAAATTGTGTCCTAAATGCGCCGTGCTCGAGTAGAAAAGTAATAATTTTGCACGCAAATAATGAAAACTGCTTTGTATCAAATGCCCAACTTCTTTCAGCAAAAAATATCAACAAAGCTCTGCTTGATAAATAAATAATTTTAGAAAATATAGCTTATTTTTTTGTATATGTTTACACTGTCTTTGAAAGAACTATATATGCCTCTAATGGGTCCACATTTTGGTGAAGGATGAACATTTATAGACAATTTCTATACTAGTGTGCAATTGTGTAAAGATTTTTTAGATAAGAAAACATACGTGTGTGGTACTTTGAGTTCCAATCGTAGAGGAAATCCAAAGTCGGTATGTTTAAGCAAATTGAAAAAGGGACAAATATTTAGAGAACAAAACGAAAAGGGAACTAAAGTAATAAAATGGGTAGATAAGCGTCCGGATCTGATGATAACTACTGTGCCATTCCACAATGATACATTGATTGAAAAAAGGCGTCGACGTGTCAGACAAAATGTCGTCCTCCTTGCAAAAGTCTATCAAGTGGTATCAGAAAATGTTCTGCGAAGTTGTCCTCAGAACATGTGTAGTAAATATCTAGTCTTTACAAAACAAATTTGGGAATCCAAGAAAAAAACTGGACATGTTACAAGCCCGAGAAGCAATTATTACAGGACTACTGGGTACCAATAATGACGATGACGTTATAGATCTTGGAGATAATAGGCCTGAAAATGATAACACCGAAAGAAGGTACGAAAACCAAATAACTTGATCAACCTAAAATTGAATAAGTATGAGGGTCCAGCAAGAATAAAAAGAGGTTTGTTGGTTGCTATGAAAAAATCAAAAATGAGCGAGGCGTCAAGGAAGCCAGAGTAAAAACTAGAAGAATGTGTACATATTGCGAAGACTGCCCTGAAAAGCCTATATATTGTTTACAATGTTTCAACCACTACCTTAAGTGAAAAATGAAATTTTAGTTAATAACTTAGTCTAGAACTTAGTTTTAACGGTATGTTTACTAATAAGTAAAATGTTTTTGTTTTGTTTATACGGCACTATATTTTACGACAAATCTTTGTTTTTTCAAGAAAAGTGTATGTTTGTATTTTAACTTTCATGCAGTAAAATTTATAAAACGGCAGATTTGTATTTTTTCATAATCCGATTTTATTTTCTATGCTGCACCCATATTTGTAGACGAGTGCACCATCGCTGGTACACTAATCATTCTAAACCTTTTCTACAGCCGTTAGTCAAATATCAAAGCCCTACCTCATAGCTCTAAAGTTCTACACCGGTGGCGCACGACGGCTACAGCAGAAATGTCTGAAGTACCACCAGTGGCGCACGTCATGGCGAACATGTTAATATATTTAAACAAGGCGATAATAAACTAGGCAACGAAAATAAAGTTCTCATAATCTGGGTGCCAGCACATAGTGGTATACAGGGGAACGAGGAAGCCAATAACTTGTCAAGAAAGAGAGCTACGTCCCCTTTCACCCGACCAGGCCCGTTCTGTCTTCCAATAGGTAATGACCTAAAAGCAGAACCTCGCCGACCTTCTCGGGTTCTGTTAAAATTTCTTTCCGTTTCTGCCGTCTAGATTTAGTTAATAGGGTTTTCCTTTGGTTTCCGGGAATTATATTTGATTACTGCGTGATTCGAAAGTATTGCTCAGGTATTAAATAAATTCTGGTAGAAATTTCAACACCTCGCCGACCTTCTCGGAATCTGTTCAACTTTCTTTATATTTCTGTAGTTCCGATTTGGTTAATAGAGTTTTCATTTGGTTTCCGGAAATTATATTTGATTACTGGGTGATCCGAAAGTATTGATCAGGAATTGAATAAATTCTGGTAGAAATTTCTACACCTCGCCGACCTTCTCCGGTTCTGTTAAAATTTCTTTCTGTTTCTGCCGTTCAGATTTAGTTAATAAGGTTTCGGTTGGTTTCCGAGAATTATATTTGATTACTGGGTGATTCAAAAGTATTGCTCATGAATTAAATAAATTCTGGTAAAAATTTCAACACCTCGCCGACCTAACCCTGTTTTTCAGCTGCTTTTCAGGGGCAAATAAGTCGAAATAGCTAGTGGAGTCATACTTTTTAATACGGGACAAAGTAATTTTCAAGACAAAATTAATGGATAATGCTACGCAAGGTGCCATGAACTTATCGAGACATAAGCAATACTGTCAAGAAAACGGCCAGAACACCGGCAGAATATATATTTATGTTGTGTTCGTATTTATATATTGTTTTGTACAGATATTGTAAATTTTAAAATCAGAAATGATTGTAATATAGACTTTTTAAAACAAACAAACCTCGCCGACCTTCTAGGGTTTGTTAAAATTTCTTTTCTGTTTCTGTAGTTCCGATTTGGTTAATAGGGTTTTCATTTGGTTTCCGAGAATTATATTTGATTACTGGGTGATTCGAAAGTATTGTTTAGGAATTAAGTAAATTCTGGTAGATATTTCAGCTCCTCGCCGACCTACTCGGGTTTTGTTGAAATCTCCTTCTTCCTCCGCTGTTTTGAGTTGGAATAGAGTTTTTCTTTCCAAATTTCGTCAAGCCGCCGATTAATCCCGTATGCACTATTTTGGGTAATACTGCGTGCGATAACCCCGATTATAAAACCACTGAGTCCGTATAAGATTATATATTTTCTGATTTGCATTGTACATGAACTGTTTTATATCTTTCTCACTTATATTTTGCCTACTATTTGTTTGGATACCCGTCCGCTTGTTAAATTTCTTTAGTAGTATTGGTAAAAGGTTTTATTTATTTTGTTATCTGAGTCTACTTATTATGTTATAGAATATACACCTTTATTGAATTATTTTAGTTTCATTCACAACTTACTAAGAGTTCGTTATTACCGTTGGTTTCAATTTATGTAAGCTTGACAGCAGTAATTATCATATTGGTAGTATATTTTAAGGTAGATCTGGGCTTACAGTCAAGCAATAAAGCTCTATCAAAATAAGAATACCGCTACTTAGTCTCTACAGTAAGTTACAGTCCGACCCCTGGATTTTTCCGTACCTCCATCTGTTGCTATCTGGAACCCTCGAAAGGTTTAGAGTCGAGGGGCCGTGGAGTTGTGGCGTTAACCACGTTAAAAATCTGGCGCCCGAGAGAAAACTTGAATCTGCATTTTTGGGGTGTCAATTGTGACGTATCCATGTACTTAGTTGTCGACTTATAAGTACGGGACAGAAGTAAAACGCGTCACACAGTTCAGAGGTTATTCCAAGGCTTCCGAAAGGAAAAGTAAAGTTAATAGAAGGAAAGGAAAAAGTATGATTGCGACGGATACCCCCGAAAAAAATATTATAGAAGAGAAGGAACAAAATAAGAAAAGACCGACAATCAAAGCCGTGGAGAACGCTAAACGCAAACTATTGGAATCATCTGATGAAGTATTGTCCGTTCACTCAGGAGCGGAGGACTGGAATCCTGAAGTTAATCCAAATGGTTTCGAAGATCTTATGCAGTGTCCAGAGGTTGGAGATTTTGTAATGGTATAGTTGAGAATAGCGTTTATTACAGTGGACAAGTCTCAGGAAATAAACATGAAAATGGCGACGCAGAAGTCAGTTTTTATAGAAGGCATACAAAGATAGCTAACAAATTTGTTCCGTCAGTAGTGCCTGACAACTCGACCGTTGCTGAGGGTGCCATTAAAATGATTCTACCATAACCAAATGAGCATGGAAAAACCAAACGTCAAGTGGCTTTGCTTTCCTTTGAAATAGGCTTTAACATCATCGAGGTACGTTAAAGGATCACCTTTAACATATTTCGATGTTAACCAGGAGTGTTTAATCTTCTATGTTTATTTAGAGTATTACATAATAACGTCTCAATTGTTTAATTCCAGATTCATTTTTCTTTATTTTCAGTTCTATTTAAGCCTAGAATGCCGAGTTGTAATTTTTATGTTCCTCGAGAATACAAAATTGACGTTTTTCTTAACTTTTAAATATTGTTTCACTTTACTCCCACTAGTGTTCCACATTGAAACAAAAAACGGTTTTTTAAAAAAAACCCGAATTTGAAATTTTTTGTATTTATTTTAATTTTTTATATTCTGTATTCAAGTTTAATGTATACTCACCCGATATATTTACCTATAAACCTAGATTTGAAGGTCCGTTACATTTTCGTATATAAAAATTTAAAAAAAACTGTTTCACTGTGGTACACTCTCACTTATCCCACCTTTATGCCATTTGGCATGTTCACCTCAGGTAGGTCATTAGCCTTGGCTGAGTAGGATTTTTTCTTGACCTTGTCTGGTCTGATCCAGTGTGTTTTGCGGTAGCTGTGCTACGTCGGGCAGGCTGTGATTTTTCATCGCGCACACTGGTCTTGGTCTAGCGGGTGCTGTGGTCCTTAAGGTACTGTGTTGCGCAACTAGACCCTGGTTAAAGAAAACCCCGTTGTTACCTCTTCGTTGACAACAGTATCCCACCTTTCTGCCATTTGACATGTTCACCTCAGGTAGGTCATTAGCCTTGCCTGAGTAGGATTTTTTCTCGACCTTCTCTGATCTAGATCCAATGAGTTCTGCGCCAGCAGTATCACCGCGTGCAGGATGTGATTTTTCATCACGCACACTGGTCTTGGTCTAGTTGAAGCTGGTTGTGAAACCATTAAAAATATTTAAAAGCTGTGTGTGTACCGACCTGGTAAACCTAAATAATAATTGATATTTTTACAATCTGTAATAAAAGAATGGCGTAAGTAAACTACTGAAATAATATATTTAACATGTTATTTATTTATTTAAATATACGTATTTTGTAGAACGCAAGTTGTAAAAAAGAGGACTAAAAATACGTCTCCAGAGCAATTGGAGTTATACGTACAATTCATGGAAAATGGTTACATTTTCGCAGTAATACTATAAACCCTACTTTAGATACCAATTATTTAATAAAAAAGTGGGAAGAGCTAGTGGCGCAATTAAATGCCCTCGGAAAAGGCCCCTCTGTTTCTGTCGAAGAGTGGAAGAAGGTAAGAAAATTATATACACTTACATTGCTTTTTGTACTCACCTTGGTTAATTTTTAGAGATTTTTGGATTAGAAGTATGCCACAAAATCGAGATATAGAAAAATGAAAGCCCTGTCATTTGGAACTGGTGGAGGACCTCAGAGCAACATTACTATAAATGATTTAGAGGAAAGAGGCGTTTCAGTTTGGGGAAAGGTTGCAGTAGCGGGGGCAAGTAATGTAACCATCTATGAAGGCATTGGAAATCCTGAATGTCAACAGAACACAATTTGTGAAACAGACATAATTTGTGAACCAAGCACAAGTGATCAAGTTATGAAATCATTTGTACAGAACCATCAAATGAAAAAGAAAATAACAATGAACACATACAGGGCAACAACAACCAACAACAAAAACAGGAGGTATTCTCTCAGAAAATTTAATCAAAAATACTGCAAATTTCATGGAAACAAATGAGAAGCTAGTTAAAATTTTTGCAATAATTATGTGGAATTAAAAAATAGAAAATTAATTTGCTCAAACAAAATTTGCAATTTAGAATAGAAAAATTTAAATTTCAACATCCTGAATTTCATTTTGATATAGAATAATGTTTTTTTACTCGAAAGACATACCGTATCACAAATCAATTCGTAGTCAATATAATGTTAAGTGTGTGATATATTTATTACTTCTATGTTCAGTAGTTTAGTACCAACATGTTCTTATAAATAATATTAAGAATTAGCGTTTTTTATTTTATTTTTGAAGTTTGTTATAGAAAGTTGTTTTTATTTATTTGTAAGAATGTTTCTTGTTTTGTTTGAAAATGTTTTGTGTTTTATTTGTCTATTTGAACAAAAAGACTGGCATATTTTTATTAATTATTTATTGGTTTAAAATATTTTTTCTAATATAATTTTCTCTAGCAATTCTACCAGAATTTAAACATTCTTGATGTGCCTCCTGGTCTACAATATTAACTAAAAAATAAATATTAATTTTTTTATCGATTCATAGATTTATTTTGGTATACTATTGTCTTCAGGGTATTCTATATTATCTTGTGCAATTTCCAAATTTGCATCTATTGCGATATTACGTAGAATACAGCTAGCATAAATTATTTTAGCTGCTTTTCTGGGGTGATAAAGTATTGTTCGATGTCTAGAAAGAAATCTGAATCTTCCTTTTAATATACCATTGGTGCGCTCAATGACATTTCTGCTTGACACCAATAAATTAAAAGTTTCTTCACCTTTATCTCGATGGTTATGAAAAGGAGTGAAGAGCCATGGTTCCCATGGATAACCACTATCTACTAAAAAATAACACATGATGTTTCCGTTTCATTAAAATACTGTAATTTACCTATTAAACGGGAACTTGTAGCCCCTCTCAGATATTTGGAGAGTAAATGAGCTCGAATTGAACTGGTACTCCAAATTGCTGCATCATGAGCGGAGCCATGATATCTAGCTGAACATCCTATTATTTTGCAATTCGAATCCGATATCTACAAATGTTTAAATAACTCAAATAAAAGGGTAACTAAATATTGTCCATATTTACCAGCATGACATTAATAGACTGTTTTCCTTTTCTATTTATATAAACATATGGTGGGTATTCAATGTTGTTCAATGGCGGAGCCAAGATTTCCACATGAGTACCATCAATAGCACCCACAATTCCACGAAAATTATATTTTTCATAAAACCTGAAAAAAAAAGATTCCACATTTTGGTCACTAGCTATTTATAAAACTTACCCTTGTTTTACGGAATTTTTTTGTTCCTCATTTACAGGAAATTTTATGTAAGCCCTCGTTAATATTTGAACAATCAATACTTGTGAAATGACTCTACTCATAGATATCTGGCTAATTGCTATTCAAGCATTACAGCCAACAGCGTTCTGAAATGAGCCCGTGGCCAGAAAGTTTAAAGTAGCAAAAACCTAAAAAAATGATTTAAATGCATTTTAAAAAGACTGTGAATTAATTATTAGTACTTTCACTACACAGGGAATTCCTAAATTATTCTCCATAACATGAGGTCTTAAATTATGAATTGAACACTATTTTTGTCCAACCGAAACATTTGTCTAAAATGCCTGTCTGGCATATCAAACAGATTCAATTGATTCCTTAAATGTGTTCGTTGGATTTTCATGATTTCTGGAAAAATGGAAAGTGTATTTCATAATAATACCATAAAAAATATGTACAAACCGATTCTCATCCTCTTCCAACAGAATACCGGCGAAAATATTTAATTATCCGTTGATACTAATGTCAATGATGGTCACTTAAAAACTTAATAATCATAAAAAAACAAAAAACTCTACAACTTTTTAACTAATAATACACGAAAAATAATAATAATAAAACGATCTGTACCACACCCTGTACTGCTTACAGTCACATATGTCTAGCCCGTAAATATTTACGAATCTGTAAGTAACAGGTAAGGTTAGAATCGCATTTCCTGTAACTCTTACAGATTTCGGCTTATAGATCTTACAGATGTTCTCAGAATTCCACCATTAGTCTATTTAAATTTCTTCTGAAATGTTTTGGTTATTCGTGATCGATTTCTCGCATGCTTTTGTTTGGACTTCAAAATATGTATCTACAGGGTGTTTCTGGATTTCCTTCTCCATATTCGTACTTATTACAGCACTCTAAGTTTTTCAATAAAATTTATATATATACATATATATATATATAGATATATATATATATATATATATATATATATATATATATATATATATATATATATACATCCTGCTATTCATCCGACGTCCCTTTCATAGGCAAGCATCGGACTTCCTTCCCAAAACACGAGATATTTTATACTTTTTTGCAAGTATACAGTTTTAAATGCTATCCTTACCTATATATTTGTGTTAGATTCTTGATAAAATTAGTTTTAATTTTTTGTCAAAATTTGATAATTAGGGAATATGACGTCCTTTCAAAAATGAGCTATTGGACGTCGAAATGTATAAAAATTGTACGTACTTCAGTCATTGGGGTACCTACAGCGTTGCCACATTTTCATGAACTGGATACTACAGTTATATACTAATCTTGAATTGCAAACCCTGATATAACAATTTAATAAAATATTTTTACTCTACTAGAAGATAGGAAACCATATCAGAATCACTAACTAGATACATTTAAAAATTGTTTACTTTCAGGTACTACTCAGTTTTGATTAATTTTTTAAACTATTGTTTGTATATAAATAAATACCTATATAGATAATTGAATAAATTTCTCAATTCTACTCTCAAATTTGCCCCCTTGCCTTTTTTGTAACTCCAGAAATCTAACATAACACATTCTTTTTGATTTTATTCATTCAGCTTGCTTTAATATTCTTTTTAAATTCAGTGGTATTTTCTGTAACACTTAATTATTTTACACTAATGCGGAAGGTTTAATAAAACACGGTAACATTTTTTGTTAATATTTATTTAAAAATGCAATGATGCACCACATAAAATAGTTTGTTCAATATTTTAGTCAAAATAGCACCTACAAATAATAATAAAAATAACAAAAAAATACAAGTATTATGTCTAACTTTCGTAGACATTTTGTACGAAAACTTTAATTTTTAACCAGTTTTTGTTTTCGAGAAGTTTTCCAGTCAGAGAAATTAATTCTTCACATGCCCTTTGTTTAGGTGGCTTCTTATTTCTAATGTGATTTAAAAAATCACTTAATTTTGTCGTTCTTGCATCCAAGGTTCTCTCTTTATTTGTTTTTTGTTTAGGTAATATTCCCTGTTCTCCTCCAGTCCTTTCTTGAATTTCGTTAACTTGAACATTACAATTATCAGTAAATTCAGTAATTATCCAAACGTTTTCCTTTAAATGCTGCAGCACCTCGCAGATTGATATACATCATCAGGCAAACGATAGTGACTCTTATGTGTTCGATAAACGCGTCCCATAACAGTAGACAGTTGTTCCAAATCAGTGTCAGTCATACTTAAAATTTGGGAAAGAGTAGCTAAACGTTTTCTTAGCCTTGTAGAGGTTAAATCTTCACTATCGCGATGGGGATAGGGACATGTAGTCGTTTTTCTCGATTTTCAACCGTTTGGTTACTCCAGCTTTCTAAACTCAAAAAAATGTGATTTTCAGTTGGTTGTAGATCCTTTACTATACATAACAGACATCAAGTATGATACCTCGTTGAAATAAGCTCATCGAGAGAATTGAAAAATGTAAAAATATACAGGGTGCCCCATTTAAAATGAACATAACTTGGATATTTAACTATTTTTGGGACGACCCATTTAATTGAAAATAATTTTAAATTATGGCTTCTTTGAATATGCACAAAATAGTCGGTACTTATGAATTGTTCATAAAATGGGGCGTTATGGAGTTATGGACTGTCTCTAGTATGGTGAGATACGCTGTATATCAATGAATGCACGAACTAGGTAGAATACTGGTTTATACATTTTTACGATAATATGAATAATGTCTCAGTGAATAAGGAAAGAGTGTTACTTATTTCAGATGAAATATTTTTTCCTTCTGTTACAGGAACGTTACAGAAGTCTTAAAGTTTTTTATGGGAAGTGTTATCTAAAAATAAAGTATAAACTCTGTTGAATTCAAATTTTAACATGATTTAATAATATATAATAATGTCTAGTCAAAAATAATAAATTGATCAACTAAAACAAAGTTCCATATTGTAATTTATACCATTATTGGTATTGGTAATACCGAAAATCTAGCCTAGCTTGTTTTCTCATTGTTAAATAAAGTAAATGGAACACAATTGTTTCTGGCCGGAAAATTCTATTGCGTAAATTAAGCAGCGCATTTTACTTCAGAAACAATTTTATGTTTCATTTGTTATAACATGGGAAAACTGAGACGCGCTAAAAATCAGCAAGTCTGGCGGAATTTCCTCCAAATTGTGGGACTGGCCCTAGAATAGCGGCCTATGAGGGAAATTGCGCTACAACGGAAATTCGACCAAACCTGGCGCTAGACTAATTATCCATATAATGTAATGTGTTGTTGCCGCGTGAAGAAAGAACGAACAAACTAGTAACAAGTCGAATTGCAACCTCGACAGCTGTACAAAAGTTTTGAAACAACTCTAACGGTTTGTTTTCCCTTTTAAAATAAAAGATCCGTGTCGTATATTAAAATTTATAGAAACTGACTTTAGAATACTTAAAAACATACATATCATTGCTGTACTTTTTCAGTTTCCCTCCAAAAAACCTTCTTTATAAATAACTTTAAATTATAATTTTGATTGGTTAGAAATTGTGAATCATCTCTTGTATGATGCTTTCGAGTGCATATAGTATAAATTCAAAATAAAAATAAATAATTTGTTTTGAAATAAATATAGATTGTAGCCAGATATGTATAGATATTATTGTTAGATATTTACTTCAAAAGTGTACCACCTTTTTCTTTAAAATTTGCACAACGCGGTGCCTAAGAATGATAGGTACATAATTTAAAATCAATTAAATATTATTTTTATATAAAATGTATTTTAGCGGGAACAGAATGTATAGTATTTCTGAATGCTAATAAGAAACGTATAGAGGTTAGTCATATAATAATAATTAAACTTATTAACTAAGTAAGTAATATAAAGAAGGCAATTTAAAAAATATTGAAATATGGATAACTTTAAAATCTATAACCAAATTGCATACTTACTATAAGCAGCTAGCAGCAATAATTTCTACGACCTCTTCCTTGTTTAAGATGCACAAATGAAGAACTAAGTTACGAAAGCGATAGAGCGTTGTTGCCAAATCGAGGGACGTCCGATAACTTTAAGGTAAAAGTAACAACAGAATGTATATTTATATACAAAGTGATGTAAAATCGATAGTCGCGCTTCAAGCAGTAAATCGGTGAACTAAGATATACGATTTAGTTCATAATACGATTTTTGGACGTCCCCCTTGATATAGGTATGGTTCGACTCCATTTTTTTGTTCAGATTACGAAAAACTTAAAAGTATGGTTTTGCTATCGGACGTCCCTTATACGGACGTCCGATGCAAAACAGACGTCCGATTGATAGTAAAAGCGTAATGTATGGACGTCTGATGGCTGGATGATATATATATATATATATATATATATATATATATATATATATATATATATATATATATATATTATCTAGGAGTGAAGTATTGCCTGGGCGATAAACACGCACAAAATGAATATTTGTGGTTTGTTTGGAAATTTTCAGGCAAATGATATCGATATTTGGAACAAGAGTAAATAACAGAGACGGAAAAATTTTCTGTTGTTTGGATTGGATAAATAATAATATATCAACACTTGTTGAATGGTTTAAATTATTATTTCAAATTCACAATAAGCGAAAGTTAGAAGATTGCATGAATATACTGAAAGAACTGGTAGAAATATTTCTTTATAAAAATAAGTCCTGCCACTGAACACAATTTAGAGAATTGTTATGAAGATATTTTAAATGCAGCTTACTTCGAATATATATTAAATTGTCAATTTTACGTAGAACAAATGTTCGTAAATGATTTTAGGTTTAGTAAAATAAAACAGTTTATCAATGAAAATGGAAACATGTTTATCATATAAATGTTTCAATTATAATATAAAAATCAACCATTATTATTGTCAAAGGAAATAATTGAATAAAAGAAACGCAATGAAATAAATAATAATTATATTAAGAAAAATGTACATATTACAACATATATCACATTAAATTTTATTACCTAGTTTTATTTAATTAATGGTATATATTAACATTATTTAGATGTCTCAACAACCTAAAATTTACAAAATTCATACAAAATAAAGAAAAACACAGATCTGGATCTAGAATGAAAACTCACCACCAAAAATTAAAATATCAAAAAAGCCATTAAAAATAATTTGAAGTTACATAACTTAAAGTCGTTCCCAAGAGTGATTCGTGCTTAATTTATTAAAAAAAGTGTAGATAATAACAGAGTACGCATTACGAAAAAAACGATATAACGAAAATATTAAGACTTTTTAAAAAGTGCAAACTTGCCAAAGATAAAAAGATTAAAAAAATCATTGCTTTGTGTTTTTTTACCAAGGACCAGTTAAACACTAACAAAACTTTACTTTGACTGAACTGTCAACTATATACATAAAAAAACTTCCAAAAGTTAAATTAAATGTTTTGACTCAGAATGCCGTCAAGAATTGCTGTTCGATTTCTCAGGTCTAACTTGTCTTACAGTTCCCCCTCGCCTCTCCTTATCACTGGTAATTTTTGTTTTAAGGCGACATAGCCAAATGTATGGAAAGTTCCTAAACTTCAACAATAAATAAATTATCAATACTAGGAGCTTTGAATATACAGAAAATAAACGGTTTTAAAGATTAAAGCTTTTCCGCATCTGTGAGATGCCCTGAACAATTTCCAATCATAAAATTGTCACTCGTGTGCATTTCGGAGGCTGTATTGTGCTAACAAATCAAAGTTTCTCCAAAAATTTAGTATATCTGGATTTATAGGACCCGTTGTACTCGCTCTAGTGACCTGAAAATTAATAGGGTTCATCTGTGAGACACCCTGAAAAATATCCAATTATAATATTGGTTTCTTGTATACACTCCGGAGGCTGTATCGTGTTAACAACCCGAAATTTATCCGAAAATTACCAAAAAGGTGGTCATAGCACCCGTTGTACTAGCTCCAGTGGGCTGAAAATCAATAAGGTTCATCTATAAGGTACTCTGAGCAATATCCAATCATAAAATTGGTCACTTGGTCACACTCAGGAGGCTAACAAACCGAAATTTCTCCAAAAAATATAAAAATGTCGTACTTTAAGTACCATAGCACCCCTTGTACTAGCACTGGTGAGCTGGAAATGAATAGGGTTCGTCTGTGAGATGTCTTAAACAATATTCAATCATAAAATTGGTGATATGTTGCACTCCGGAGGCTGTATCGCTAAACTGAAATTTTTCCAAAAATTACAAAAATGTACTTCAAGTACCATAGCACCCGTTGTACTGGCTCTGGTAAGCTGAAAATCAATAGGGTTCATCTGTGAGATGTCCTGAACAATATTCAATCATAAAATTGGTGAATTGTTGCACTCCGGAGGCTGTATCGTGCTAACAAGAAATGTTACGAAAAGTGGCCGACGACAACGACGACATGCACACAGGATTTTTTTTCTAAAAACCGTTTTTCGTAAAGTAAGAATAGTAGAAAGAGTATTAGAAAGAAGAGAATAAAGCATTGAATATGAGCCACGAAAATTTTCAGTTACGATTCAAGATATTCCACGCTGTTGACCTTAGTTTGTTAACAAATCCAATGTTAATATAACCATTAAATGGCTAGATATTATCTTCAAGTCTCTTAAAGAAGCGCTACGAAAAATAAATACATTACAGAATACACTTAGTTTTATAATTTAATCTCTTCTATAAATACTAATAGATTCTGATAAAATAACAATCTCTTGTTATTATTCTGGTCTTATAAAATTAATAAGAGCAAAATGTAACAATGAATATAATATAGATCATTTTCAAAATTCCCGCAGAAACAAAATTTGTTTCATTTCTATTGTAAAAAATTGCTTTCTATATAAGATACATACTTTATTTTGTTTTTGATATTTTTGTAGTTAGTTTCTGAGGTTATACACAAAGTCGGGTCCTGATATAGGATACGTTTCCTCTGCAGGGCTGGAGTTGGGTGTGTTTATCTTGGATGAAATCTTTTTGTGCGTGCGAGAGTGGTTGGTGATGACAGTAAATGGCGCCTTAGAATGCATCAAGGAGAAGCAAGTAGAGGTTGAAATATTTTTTGAGAGTGAGTGGTTTAAACAGTAAATCACCATTTGGCTGGTAGACAAGTCTACCAGATTGAGAGTAGTGGAGATGATAAAAAGAAAAGACTAAGGAAGGAGGAACTAAAAGAGAACATTCAAGGTTCGGGTTGATGACAAACTGCCTAATGTTTACTGCCAAGCAAATGATACCCCACATGACTCAGTTATCAGGTTATCAGTCCTACATTATTTTTAAATGCCATCAACAACATTCTTGATGATTTAAAAAAACACTAAAAGCAAGAGTTTTCGCAAATGACCTAGTGGTTTACATAAAAGGCAAAAATAAGAACACAGCTTATGCAACAATTCATTTCGAAGTTGTAATTATAAACAAACAATAGGAATGGCAGCAGCTAGAAACGTTCATATACTACTCCAAAACTGAAACAAAATCCGTATTAAACAAATTCATTGGAAAGACAAATTTGACCAATTAGTAGGTAATTTAGAACGTAGGATACTGGGGAGTATATGGGAAATTATTACTAGTGATGAGCTTCTCGATAAATATATACGGCTGCGAAAACCCGGCTACTTAACACGTTCACAACGATAGATAATCTTCATATTTCTGTGACGAAATTTTTAACTTTACGTTTTTTGTTGCGCTTGTTTTGAACTGATTTTGAGTATTTTTACTTTTGACTGTTTTTTGCATGTATATTTCTTTATATTTATTTATTGGGTCGTTTTGTATCATGGGTGACCACAAGAGAAAACGTATCAAACAGGTATTTTATTTTAACTTTATTGTTACAGATTTCTGAGCAAGTATAATGTCTTCAAGTACGAAAAAAAAAATAATTTCGCATTTGCTAAAAAATCCCATACTGCTTCAGACCATTTGAGTTCTATCCATAGATGTTCCCCATTCAATAATCATGGCTCAAGTATTTCCATCAGCAAGTTGCAGGAAACAGAACAGTTCGCACTCCACTGAACCCAAGTACATAGAAAATATGTCAAAATGTGTTCAGCAAGCACTGCACTGAATATACCTGAAGAACTCTGTAATGTACCTAGAGATAAACGTCTATCTACAGCTCCGGATATAGAGCCAATACAAGATCAAATTTCAAAGTCTCCTTTACCCACACTAGTCCAGCCCTCTACATCATGAACAAGTCTACCAGCAAAATATTATTGATCATCTTCAGAATAATCTGAGCCATTTCAAGACTCTGGTAACTCCTATGTATTTTCAAGGGGTAAATTAGAAAGTGATGAGTCCTTCGTTGAGACGAAGATACAATAAACACTGCTACTCTTACGACCGCTCCGGCAAACTGGGACCCATGTAAGGAACTGCCGGTTCCATTTGAGCGCAGGCTGGAGTTTGCATAAGCAATATTGACTTGAATAATGCATATGCAATATACAGATAATTGACATATGACGTTCTCGATATCATTGTCGCGAAAACAAATCTATATGCATCGCAATATATACAGACTCATAATCTGTGCCCGAGATATCTAATGAAGAAGTGAATAAAGACCGATTATAACGAAATCAAAAAGTTTTTAGCCATACTAATGATCATGGGTATTACACACTTGCCGAAAATGCGCTACTATTGGTCAAGTATTGAAAAGTTTGGCAACAAACTATTTCAAAAATCAATGAAGAGAAACAGATTTTGAAATGCTGTCAGTTCTCGAACAACGAAAAGCTCACCACACAAAATGACAGATTGTTCAAGGTATGTAATGCTGTGATAGATGAGACTATGGTACTGTGGAGGGGAGGGTTAGTATTTCGGCAGTACCTTCCCGCCAAGACATGCAAATGTGGCATAAAACTGTAAAAAATTTGTACTCCAGAAGCTTATGTGTATGATCTAAGAGTATATACAGGCAAGAATGAAACAAATACATCCTCAAGTGGTTATGGCCATACATATGATATATGTACTCTTCTTCCAAAGTTAGTTTAAAAAAGATGATTTTACCAGGGCACTGTGATATTTCGTTAATAAGCACTTTAAGTGTATACTGAGTAATACCGGCAAATTTACCTTTTAACAAGCTATGGGTAGAACAGCTTACTTTTGAATATCAACGTCGCCAATACGCGACATAAAACCATTGGTCGACTATGTAGTCGTTCCGTGTTCCTTCAAACAAATTGAAATATTCGTCTTAAAAAACCTTAATAAGATATAAAAAAATTGAGATAAAGAGCATTAACGTGCGAATAATTTCATTAGGATTCACGAAACGTTTATTGAGTGCGTTTTAATTATTTTACAGTTGTGCTTGATTTCTTTTCTGTTATTTCTGTAATGGCTTTCTGGAGACCTTTTGAAGTAAATTTTGAATCTAACAAATTGCTTATTAATGACGATTTTTAGATTAATAATGAAATTCCTGCTAATAATGTAATTCAAAATTACGATAATATACAAGTTATCTTAATAATGCAATTCCAAAAACAATGAAAATTAGACACAATTTTGGGAATTTAAAAATCGAGATTTTCATATTCAAGTTCAACAAGTAATTTCAAATATATATTCATGCTTGCAAGCCCTAACATGTCAATTCAACTCAAGATAAAATAATTAAAAGAATATGCAAGTTAACGAAAATTACTTATTCCACAATTTATTTAATAAATAAAGGAGGCGTTGTAATTGAACACGATAAAAAACGAAAACGTATCGTCAGCCATCAGATAGATGATTCATCTAAAGCTGTGATTCGACCATGGTTGACAATAGGAAGAAAGAAAATCAAGTTCCAACATTAGAAATTATATTTAACAAATTGCAAGATTTTGATGATTTTAAATATAAATCATTAAAATCGCCCCGACAAATTTTAATAGAATGTGGTGTAAAAAACTAGAGAGTCGAATGTGTATGGAATCGCCCCGTATTGTGGTACTTCATCAGAGACAGATTTCAAGTTATAAAGATAGTAATATAAATATAGTTTATTTAGATGAACCGAGGTTCGACACTGACGATGTCGTTCAACGCGGCTGTGCAGACTATTCACAAAATTGTGTCCTAAATGCGCCGTGCTCGAGTAGAAAAGTAATAATTTTGCACGCAAATAATGAAAACTGCTTTGTATCAAATGCCCAACTTCTTTCAGCAAAAAATATCAACAAAGCTCTGCTTGATAAATAAATAATTTTAGAAAATATAGCTTATTTTTTTGTATATGTTTACACTGTCTTTGAAAGAACTATATATGCCTCTAATGGGTCCACATTTTGGTGAAGGATGAACATTTATAGACAATTTCTATACTAGTGTGCAATTGTGTAAAGATTTTTTAGATAAGAAAACATACGTGTGTGGTACTTTGAGTTCCAATCGTAGAGGAAATCCAAAGTCGGTATGTTTAAGCAAATTGAAAAAGGGACAAATATTTAGAGAACAAAACGAAAAGGGAACTAAAGTAATAAAATGGGTAGATAAGCGTCCGGATCTGATGATAACTACTGTGCCATTCCACAATGATACATTGATTGAAAAAAGGCGTCGACGTGTCAGACAAAATGTCGTCCTCCTTGCAAAAGTCTATCAAGTGGTATCAGAAAATGTTCTGCGAAGTTGTCCTCAGAACATGTGTAGTAAATATCTAGTCTTTACAAAACAAATTTGGGAATCCAAGAAAAAAACTGGACATGTTACAAGCCCGAGAAGCAATTATTACAGGACTACTGGGTACCAATAATGACGATGACGTTATAGATCTTGGAGATAATAGGCCTGAAAATGATAACACCGAAAGAAGGTACGAAAACCAAATAACTTGATCAACCTAAAATTGAATAAGTATGAGGGTCCAGCAAGAATAAAAAGAGGTTTGTTGGTTGCTATGAAAAAATCAAAAATGAGCGAGGCGTCAAGGAAGCCAGAGTAAAAACTAGAAGAATGTGTACATATTGCGAAGACTGCCCTGAAAAGCCTATATATTGTTTACAATGTTTCAACCACTACCTTAAGTGAAAAATGAAATTTTAGTTAATAACTTAGTCTAGAACTTAGTTTTAACGGTATGTTTACTAATAAGTAAAATGTTTTTGTTTTGTTTATACGGCACTATATTTTACGACAAATCTTTGTTTTTTCAAGAAAAGTGTATGTTTGTATTTTAACTTTCATGCAGTAAAATTTATAAAACGGCAGATTTGTATTTTTTCATAATCCGATTTTATTTTCTATGCTGCACCCATATTTGTAGACGAGTGCACCATCGCTGGTACACTAATCATTCTAAACCTTTTCTACAGCCGTTAGTCAAATATCAAAGCCCTACCTCATAGCTCTAAAGTTCTACACCGGTGGCGCACGACGGCTACAGCAGAAATGTCTGAAGTACCACCAGTGGCGCACGTCATGGCGAACATGTTAATATATTTAAACAAGGCGATAATAAACTAGGCAACGAAAATAAAGTTCTCATAATCTGGGTGCCAGCACATAGTGGTATACAGGGGAACGAGGAAGCCAATAACTTGTCAAGAAAGAGAGCTACGTCCCCTTTCACCCGACCAGGCCCGTTCTGTCTTCCAATAGGTAATGACCTAAAAGCAGAACCTCGCCGACCTTCTCGGGTTCTGTTAAAATTTCTTTCCGTTTCTGCCGTCTAGATTTAGTTAATAGGGTTTTCCTTTGGTTTCCGGGAATTATATTTGATTACTGCGTGATTCGAAAGTATTGCTCAGGTATTAAATAAATTCTGGTAGAAATTTCAACACCTCGCCGACCTTCTCGGAATCTGTTCAACTTTCTTTATATTTCTGTAGTTCCGATTTGGTTAATAGAGTTTTCATTTGGTTTCCGGAAATTATATTTGATTACTGGGTGATCCGAAAGTATTGATCAGGAATTGAATAAATTCTGGTAGAAATTTCTACACCTCGCCGACCTTCTCCGGTTCTGTTAAAATTTCTTTCTGTTTCTGCCGTTCAGATTTAGTTAATAAGGTTTCGGTTGGTTTCCGAGAATTATATTTGATTACTGGGTGATTCAAAAGTATTGCTCATGAATTAAATAAATTCTGGTAAAAATTTCAACACCTCGCCGACCTAACCCTGTTTTTCAGCTGCTTTTCAGGGGCAAATAAGTCGAAATAGCTAGTGGAGTCATACTTTTTAATACGGGACAAAGTAATTTTCAAGACAAAATTAATGGATAATGCTACGCAAGGTGCCATGAACTTATCGAGACATAAGCAATACTGTCAAGAAAACGGCCAGAACACCGGCAGAATATATATTTATGTTGTGTTCGTATTTATATATTGTTTTGTACAGATATTGTAAATTTTAAAATCAGAAATGATTGTAATATAGACTTTTTAAAACAAACAAACCTCGCCGACCTTCTAGGGTTTGTTAAAATTTCTTTTCTGTTTCTGTAGTTCCGATTTGGTTAATAGGGTTTTCATTTGGTTTCCGAGAATTATATTTGATTACTGGGTGATTCGAAAGTATTGTTTAGGAATTAAGTAAATTCTGGTAGATATTTCAGCTCCTCGCCGACCTACTCGGGTTTTGTTGAAATCTCCTTCTTCCTCCGCTGTTTTGAGTTGGAATAGAGTTTTTCTTTCCAAATTTCGTCAAGCCGCCGATTAATCCCGTATGCACTATTTTGGGTAATACTGCGTGCGATAACCCCGATTATAAAACCACTGAGTCCGTATAAGATTATATATTTTCTGATTTGCATTGTACATGAACTGTTTTATATCTTTCTCACTTATATTTTGCCTACTATTTGTTTGGATACCCGTCCGCTTGTTAAATTTCTTTAGTAGTATTGGTAAAAGGTTTTATTTATTTTGTTATCTGAGTCTACTTATTATGTTATAGAATATACACCTTTATTGAATTATTTTAGTTTCATTCACAACTTACTAAGAGTTCGTTATTACCGTTGGTTTCAATTTATGTAAGCTTGACAGCAGTAATTATCATATTGGTAGTATATTTTAAGGTAGATCTGGGCTTACAGTCAAGCAATAAAGCTCTATCAAAATAAGAATACCGCTACTTAGTCTCTACAGTAAGTTACAGTCCGACCCCTGGATTTTTCCGTACCTCCATCTGTTGCTATCTGGAACCCTCGAAAGGTTTAGAGTCGAGGGGCCGTGGAGTTGTGGCGTTAACCACGTTAAAAATCTGGCGCCCGAGAGAAAACTTGAATCTGCATTTTTGGGGTGTCAATTGTGACGTATCCATGTACTTAGTTGTCGACTTATAAGTACGGGACAGAAGTAAAACGCGTCACACAGTTCAGAGGTTATTCCAAGGCTTCCGAAAGGAAAAGTAAAGTTAATAGAAGGAAAGGAAAAAGTATGATTGCGACGGATACCCCCGAAAAAAATATTATAGAAGAGAAGGAACAAAATAAGAAAAGACCGACAATCAAAGCCGTGGAGAACGCTAAACGCAAACTATTGGAATCATCTGATGAAGTATTGTCCGTTCACTCAGGAGCGGAGGACTGGAATCCTGAAGTTAATCCAAATGGTTTC
Source organism: Galeruca laticollis (assembly GCA_963921935.1). Classification (NCBI taxonomy): domain Eukaryota; kingdom Metazoa; phylum Arthropoda; class Insecta; order Coleoptera; family Chrysomelidae; genus Galeruca; species Galeruca laticollis. The sequence continues at coordinate 58,464,442 of OY998177.1, forward strand.
GAAGATCTTATGCAGTGTCCAGAGGTTGGAGATTTTGTAATGGTATAGTTGAGAATAGCGTTTATTACAGTGGACAAGTCTCAGGAAATAAACATGAAAATGGCGACGCAGAAGTCAGTTTTTATAGAAGGCATACAAAGATAGCTAACAAATTTGTTCCGTCAGTAGTGCCTGACAACTCGACCGTTGCTGAGGGTGCCATTAAAATGATTCTACCATAACCAAATGAGCATGGAAAAACCAAACGTCAAGTGGCTTTGCTTTCCTTTGAAATAGGCTTTAACATCATCGAGGTACGTTAAAGGATCACCTTTAACATATTTCGATGTTAACCAGGAGTGTTTAATCTTCTATGTTTATTTAGAGTATTACATAATAACGTCTCAATTGTTTAATTCCAGATTCATTTTTCTTTATTTTCAGTTCTATTTAAGCCTAGAATGCCGAGTTGTAATTTTTATGTTCCTCGAGAATACAAAATTGACGTTTTTCTTAACTTTTAAATATTGTTTCACTTTACTCCCACTAGTGTTCCACATTGAAACAAAAAACGGTTTTTTAAAAAAAACCCGAATTTGAAATTTTTTGTATTTATTTTAATTTTTTATATTCTGTATTCAAGTTTAATGTATACTCACCCGATATATTTACCTATAAACCTAGATTTGAAGGTCCGTTACATTTTCGTATATAAACATTTAAAAAAAACTGTTTCACTGTGGTACACTCTCACTTATCCCACCTTTATGCCATTTGGCATGTTCACCTCAGGTAGGTCATTAGCCTTGGCTGAGTAGGATTTTTTCTTGACCTTGTCTGGTCTGATCCAGTGTGTTTTGCGGTAGCTGTGCTACGTCGGGCAGGCTGTGATTTTTCATCGCGCACACTGGTCTTGGTCTAGCGGGTGCTGTGGTCCTTAAGGTACTGTGTTGCGCAACTAGACCCTGGTTAAAGAAAACCCCGTTGTTACCTCTTCGTTGACAACAGTATCCCACCTTTCTGCCATTTGACATGTTCACCTCAGGTAGGTCATTAGCCTTGCCTGAGTAGGATTTTTTCTCGACCTTCTCTGATCTAGATCCAATGAGTTCTGCGCCAGCAGTATCACCGCGTGCAGGATGTGATTTTTCATCACGCACACTGGTCTTGGTCTAGTTGAAGCTGGTTGTGAAACCATTAAAAATATTTAAAAGCTGTGTGTGTACCGACCTGGTAAACCTAAATAATAATTGATATTTTTACAATCTGTAATAAAAGAATGGCGTAAGTAAACTACTGAAATAATATATTTAACATGTTATTTATTTATTTAAATATACGTATTTTGTAGAACGCAAGTTGTAAAAAAGAGGACTAAAAATACGTCTCCAGAGCAATTGGAGTTATACGTACAATTCATGGAAAATGGTTACATTTTCGCAGTAATACTATAAACCCTACTTTAGATACCAATTATTTAATAAAAAAGTGGGAAGAGCTAGTGGCGCAATTAAATGCCCTCGGAAAAGGCCCCTCTGTTTCTGTCGAAGAGTGGAAGAAGGTAAGAAAATTATATACACTTACATTGCTTTTTGTACTCACCTTGGTTAATTTTTAGAGATTTTTGGATTAGAAGTATGCCACAAAATCGAGATATAGAAAAATGAAAGCCCTGTCATTTGGAACTGGTGGAGGACCTCAGAGCAACATTACTATAAATGATTTAGAGGAAAGAGGCGTTTCAGTTTGGGGAAAGGTTGCAGTAGCGGGGGCAAGTAATGTAACCATCTATGAAGGCATTGGAAATCCTGAATGTCAACAGAACACAATTTGTGAAACAGACATAATTTGTGAACCAAGCACAAGTGATCAAGTTATGAAATCATTTGTACAGAACCATCAAATGAAAAAGAAAATAACAATGAACACATACAGGGCAACAACAACCAACAACAAAAACAGGAGGTATTCTCTCAGAAAATTTAATCAAAAATACTGCAAATTTCATGGAAACAAATGAGAAGCTAGTTAAAATTTTTGCAATAATTATGTGGAATTAAAAAATAGAAAATTAATTTGCTCAAACAAAATTTGCAATTTAGAATAGAAAAATTTAAATTTCAACATCCTGAATTTCATTTTGATATAGAATAATGTTTTTTTACTCGAAAGACATACCGTATCACAAATCAATTCGTAGTCAATATAATGTTAAGTGTGTGATATATTTATTACTTCTATGTTCAGTAGTTTAGTACCAACATGTTCTTATAAATAATATTAAGAATTAGCGTTTTTTATTTTATTTTTGAAGTTTGTTATAGAAAGTTGTTTTTATTTATTTGTAAGAATGTTTCTTGTTTTGTTTGAAAATGTTTTGTGTTTTATTTGTCTATTTGAACAAAAAGACTGGCATATTTTTATTAATTATTTATTGGTTTAAAATATTTTTTCTAATATAATTTTCTCTAGCAATTCTACCAGAATTTAAACATTCTTGATGTGCCTCCTGGTCTACAATATTAACTAAAAAATAAATATTAATTTTTTTATCGATTCATAGATTTATTTTGGTATACTATTGTCTTCAGGGTATTCTATATTATCTTGTGCAATTTCCAAATTTGCATCTATTGCGATATTACGTAGAATACAGCTAGCATAAATTATTTTAGCTGCTTTTCTGGGGTGATAAAGTATTGTTCGATGTCTAGAAAGAAATCTGAATCTTCCTTTTAATATACCATTGGTGCGCTCAATGACATTTCTGCTTGACACCAATAAATTAAAAGTTTCTTCACCTTTATCTCGATGGTTATGAAAAGGAGTGAAGAGCCATGGTTCCCATGGATAACCACTATCTACTAAAAAATAACACATGATGTTTCCGTTTCATTAAAATACTGTAATTTACCTATTAAACGGGAACTTGTAGCCCCTCTCAGATATTTGGAGAGTAAATGAGCTCGAATTGAACTGGTACTCCAAATTGCTGCATCATGAGCGGAGCCATGATATCTAGCTGAACATCCTATTATTTTGCAATTCGAATCCGATATCTACAAATGTTTAAATAACTCAAATAAAAGGGTAACTAAATATTGTCCATATTTACCAGCATGACATTAATAGACTGTTTTCCTTTTCTATTTATATAAACATATGGTGGGTATTCAATGTTGTTCAATGGCGGAGCCAAGATTTCCACATGAGTACCATCAATAGCACCCACAATTCCACGAAAATTATATTTTTCATAAAACCTGAAAAAAAAAGATTCCACATTTTGGTCACTAGCTATTTATAAAACTTACCCTTGTTTTACGGAATTTTTTTGTTCCTCATTTACAGGAAATTTTATGTAAGCCCTCGTTAATATTTGAACAATCAATACTTGTGAAATGACTCTACTCATAGATATCTGGCTAATTGCTATTCAAGCATTACAGCCAACAGCGTTCTGAAATGAGCCCGTGGCCAGAAAGTTTAAAGTAGCAAAAACCTAAAAAAATGATTTAAATGCATTTTAAAAAGACTGTGAATTAATTATTAGTACTTTCACTACACAGGGAATTCCTAAATTATTCTCCATAACATGAGGTCTTAAATTATGAATTGAACACTATTTTTGTCCAACCGAAACATTTGTCTAAAATGCCTGTCTGGCATATCAAACAGATTCAATTGATTCCTTAAATGTGTTCGTTGGATTTTCATGATTTCTGGAAAAATGGAAAGTGTATTTCATAATAATACCATAAAAAATATGTACAAACCGATTCTCATCCTCTTCCAACAGAATACCGGCGAAAATATTTAATTATCCGTTGATACTAATGTCAATGATGGTCACTTAAAAACTTAATAATCATAAAAAAACAAAAAACTCTACAACTTTTTAACTAATAATACACGAAAAATAATAATAATAAAACGATCTGTACCACACCCTGTACTGCTTACAGTCACATATGTCTAGCCCGTAAATATTTACGAATCTGTAAGTAACAGGTAAGGTTAGAATCGCATTTCCTGTAACTCTTACAGATTTCGGCTTATAGATCTTACAGATGTTCTCAGAATTCCACCATTAGTCTATTTAAATTTCTTCTGAAATGTTTTGGTTATTCGTGATCGATTTCTCGCATGCTTTTGTTTGGACTTCAAAATATGTATCTACAGGGTGTTTCTGGATTTCCTTCTCCATATTCGTACTTATTACAGCACTCTAAGTTTTTCAATAAAATTTATATATATACATATATGTACATATATATATATATAGATATATATATATATATATATATATATATATATATATATATATATATATATATATATATATATATATATATATATATATATATATATACATCCTGCTATTCATCCGACGTCCCTTTCATAGGCAAGCATCGGACTTCCTTCCCAAAACACGAGATATTTTATACTTTTTTGCAAGTATACAGTTTTAAATGCTATCCTTACCTATATATTTGTGTTAGATTCTTGATAAAATTAGTTTTAATTTTTTGTCAAAATTTGATAATTAGGGAATATGACGTCCTTTCAAAAATGAGCTATTGGACGTCGAAATGTATAAAAATTGTACGTACTTCAGTCATTGGGGTACCTACAGCGTTGCCACATTTTCATGAACTGGATACTACAGTTATATACTAATCTTGAATTGCAAACCCTGATATAACAATTTAATAAAATATTTTTACTCTACTAGAAGATAGGAAACCATATCAGAATCACTAACTAGATACATTTAAAAATTGTTTACTTTCAGGTACTACTCAGTTTTGATTAATTTTTTAAACTATTGTTTGTATATAAATAAATACCTATATAGATAATTGAATAAATTTCTCAATTCTACTCTCAAATTTGCCCCCTTGCCTTTTTTGTAACTCCAGAAATCTAACATAACACATTCTTTTTGATTTTATTCATTCAGCTTGCTTTAATATTCTTTTTAAATTCAGTGGTATTTTCTGTAACACTTAATTATTTTACACTAATGCGGAAGGTTTAATAAAACACGGTAACATTTTTTGTTAATATTTATTTAAAAATGCAATGATGCACCACATAAAATAGTTTGTTCAATATTTTAGTCAAAATAGCACCTACAAATAATAATAAAAATAACAAAAAAATACAAGTATTATGTCTAACTTTCGTAGACATTTTGTACGAAAACTTTAATTTTTAACCAGTTTTTGTTTTCGAGAAGTTTTCCAGTCAGAGAAATTAATTCTTCACATGCCCTTTGTTTAGGTGGCTTCTTATTTCTAATGTGATTTAAAAAATCACTTAATTTTGTCGTTCTTGCATCCAAGGTTCTCTCTTTATTTGTTTTTTGTTTAGGTAATATTCCCTGTTCTCCTCCAGTCCTTTCTTGAATTTCGTTAACTTGAACATTACAATTATCAGTAAATTCAGTAATTATCCAAACGTTTTCCTTTAAATGCTGCAGCACCTCGCAGATTGATATACATCATCAGGCAAACGATAGTGACTCTTATGTGTTCGATAAACGCGTCCCATAACAGTAGACAGTTGTTCCAAATCAGTGTCAGTCATACTTAAAATTTGGGAAAGAGTAGCTAAACGTTTTCTTAGCCTTGTAGAGGTTAAATCTTCACTATCGCGATGGGGATAGGGACATGTAGTCGTTTTTCTCGATTTTCAACCGTTTGGTTACTCCAGCTTTCTAAACTCAAAAAAATGTGATTTTCAGTTGGTTGTAGATCCTTTACTATACATAACAGACATCAAGTATGATACCTCGTTGAAATAAGCTCATCGAGAGAATTGAAAAATGTAAAAATATACAGGGTGCCCCATTTAAAATGAACATAACTTGGATATTTAACTATTTTTGGGACGACCCATTTAATTGAAAATAATTTTAAATTATGGCTTCTTTGAATATGCACAAAATAGTCGGTACTTATGAATTGTTCATAAAATGGGGCGTTATGGAGTTATGGACTGTCTCTAGTATGGTGAGATACGCTGTATATCAATGAATGCACGAACTAGGTAGAATACTGGTTTATACATTTTTACGATAATATGAATAATGTCTCAGTGAATAAGGAAAGAGTGTTACTTATTTCAGATGAAATATTTTTTCCTTCTGTTACAGGAACGTTACAGAAGTCTTAAAGTTTTTTATGGGAAGTGTTATCTAAAAATAAAGTATAAACTCTGTTGAATTCAAATTTTAACATGATTTAATAATATATAATAATGTCTAGTCAAAAATAATAAATTGATCAACTAAAACAAAGTTCCATATTGTAATTTATACCATTATTGGTATTGGTAATACCGAAAATCTAGCCTAGCTTGTTTTCTCATTGTTAAATAAAGTAAATGGAACACAATTGTTTCTGGCCGGAAAATTCTATTGCGTAAATTAAGCAGCGCATTTTACTTCAGAAACAATTTTATGTTTCATTTGTTATAACATGGGAAAACTGAGACGCGCTAAAAATCAGCAAGTCTGGCGGAATTTCCTCCAAATTGTGGGACTGGCCCTAGAATAGCGGCCTATGAGGGAAATTGCGCTACAACGGAAATTCGACCAAACCTGGCGCTAGACTAATTATCCATATAATGTAATGTGTTGTTGCCGCGTGAAGAAAGAACGAACAAACTAGTAACAAGTCGAATTGCAACCTCGACAGCTGTACAAAAGTTTTGAAACAACTCTAACGGTTTGTTTTCCCTTTTAAAATAAAAGATCCGTGTCGTATATTAAAATTTATAGAAACTGACTTTAGAATACTTAAAAACATACATATCATTGCTGTACTTTTTCAGTTTCCCTCCAAAAAACCTTCTTTATAAATAACTTTAAATTATAATTTTGATTGGTTAGAAATTGTGAATCATCTCTTGTATGATGCTTTCGAGTGCATATAGTATAAATTCAAAATAAAAATAAATAATTTGTTTTGAAATAAATATAGATTGTAGCCAGATATGTATAGATATTATTGTTAGATATTTACTTCAAAAGTGTACCACCTTTTTCTTTAAAATTTGCACAACGCGGTGCCTAAGAATGATAGGTACATAATTTAAAATCAATTAAATATTATTTTTATATAAAATGTATTTTAGCGGGAACAGAATGTATAGTATTTCTGAATGCTAATAAGAAACGTATAGAGGTTAGTCATATAATAATAATTAAACTTATTAACTAAGTAAGTAATATAAAGAAGGCAATTTAAAAAATATTGAAATATGGATAACTTTAAAATCTATAACCAAATTGCATACTTACTATAAGCAGCTAGCAGCAATAATTTCTACGACCTCTTCCTTGTTTAAGATGCACAAATGAAGAACTAAGTTACGAAAGCGATAGAGCGTTGTTGCCAAATCGAGGGACGTCCGATAACTTTAAGGTAAAAGTAACAACAGAATGTATATTTATATACAAAGTGATGTAAAATCGATAGTCGCGCTTCAAGCAGTAAATCGGTGAACTAAGATATACGATTTAGTTCATAATACGATTTTTGGACGTCCCCCTTGATATAGGTATGGTTCGACTCCATTTTTTTGTTCAGATTACGAAAAACTTAAAAGTATGGTTTTGCTATCGGACGTCCCTTATACGGACGTCCGATGCAAAACAGACGTCCGATTGATAGTAAAAGCGTAATGTATGGACGTCTGATGGCTGGATGATATATATATATATATATATATATATATATATATATATATATATATATATATATATTATCTAGGAGTGAAGTATTGCCTGGGCGATAAACACGCACAAAATGAATATTTGTGGTTTGTTTGGAAATTTTCAGGCAAATGATATCGATATTTGGAACAAGAGTAAATAACAGAGACGGAAAAATTTTCTGTTGTTTGGATTGGATAAATAATAATATATCAACACTTGTTGAATGGTTTAAATTATTATTTCAAATTCACAATAAGCGAAAGTTAGAAGATTGCATGAATATACTGAAAGAACTGGTAGAAATATTTCTTTATAAAAATAAGTCCTGCCACTGAACACAATTTAGAGAATTGTTATGAAGATATTTTAAATGCAGCTTACTTCGAATATATATTAAATTGTCAATTTTACGTAGAACAAATGTTCGTAAATGATTTTAGGTTTAGTAAAATAAAACAGTTTATCAATGAAAATGGAAACATGTTTATCATATAAATGTTTCAATTATAATATAAAAATCAACCATTATTATTGTCAAAGGAAATAATTGAATAAAAGAAACGCAATGAAATAAATAATAATTATATTAAGAAAAATGTACATATTACAACATATATCACATTAAATTTTATTACCTAGTTTTATTTAATTAATGGTATATATTAACATTATTTAGATGTCTCAACAACCTAAAATTTACAAAATTCATACAAAATAAAGAAAAACACAGATCTGGATCTAGAATGAAAACTCACCACCAAAAATTAAAATATCAAAAAAGCCATTAAAAATAATTTGAAGTTACATAACTTAAAGTCGTTCCCAAGAGTGATTCGTGCTTAATTTATTAAAAAAAGTGTAGATAATAACAGAGTACGCATTACGAAAAAAACGATATAACGAAAATATTAAGACTTTTTAAAAAGTGCAAACTTGCCAAAGATAAAAAGATTTAAAAAATCATTGCTTTGTGTTTTTTTACCAAGGACCAGTTAAACACTAACAAAACTTTACTTTGACTGAACTGTCAACTATATACATAAAAAAACTTCCAAAAGTTAAATTAAATGTTTTGACTCAGAATGCCGTCAAGAATTGCTGTTCGATTTCTCAGGTCTAACTTGTCTTACAGTTCCCCCTCGCCTCTCCTTATCACTGGTAATTTTTGTTTTAAGGCGACATAGCCAAATGTATGGAAAGTTCCTAAACTTCAACAATAAATAAATTATCAATACTAGGAGCTTTGAATATACAGAAAATAAACGGTTTTAAAGATTAAAGCTTTTCCGCATCTGTGAGATGCCCTGAACAATTTCCAATCATAAAATTGTCACTCGTGTGCATTTCGGAGGCTGTATTGTGCTAACAAATCAAAGTTTCTCCAAAAATTTAGTATATCTGGATTTATAGGACCCGTTGTACTCGCTCTAGTGACCTGAAAATTAATAGGGTTCATCTGTGAGACACCCTGAAAAATATCCAATTATAATATTGGTTTCTTGTATACACTCCGGAGGCTGTATCGTGTTAACAACCCGAAATTTATCCGAAAATTACCAAAAAGGTGGTCATAGCACCCGTTGTACTAGCTCCAGTGGGCTGAAAATCAATAAGGTTCATCTATAAGGTACTCTGAGCAATATCCAATCATAAAATTGGTCACTTGGTCACACTCAGGAGGCTAACAAACCGAAATTTCTCCAAAAAATATAAAAATGTCGTACTTTAAGTACCATAGCACCCCTTGTACTAGCACTGGTGAGCTGGAAATGAATAGGGTTCGTCTGTGAGATGTCTTAAACAATATTCAATCATAAAATTGGTGATATGTTGCACTCCGGAGGCTGTATCGCTAAACTGAAATTTTTCCAAAAATTACAAAAATGTACTTCAAGTACCATAGCACCCGTTGTACTGGCTCTGGTAAGCTGAAAATCAATAGGGTTCATCTGTGAGATGTCCTGAACAATATTCAATCATAAAATTGGTGAATTGTTGCACTCCGGAGGCTGTATCGTGCTAACAAGAAATGTTACGAAAAGTGGCCGACGACAACGACGACATGCACACAGGATTTTTTTTCTAAAAACCGTTTTTCGTAAAGTAAGAATAGTAGAAAGAGTATTAGAAAGAAGAGAATAAAGCATTGAATATGAGCCACGAAAATTTTCAGTTACGATTCAAGATATTCCACGCTGTTGACCTTAGTTTGTTAACAAATCCAATGTTAATATAACCATTAAATGGCTAGATATTATCTTCAAGTCTCTTAAAGAAGCGCTACGAAAAATAAATACATTACAGAATACACTTAGTTTTATAATTTAATCTCTTCTATAAATACTAATAGATTCTGATAAAATAACAATCTCTTGTTATTATTCTGGTCTTATAAAATTAATAAGAGCAAAATGTAACAATGAATATAATATAGATCATTTTCAAAATTCCCGCAGAAACAAAATTTGTTTCATTTCTATTGTAAAAAATTGCTTTCTATATAAGATACATACTTTATTTTGTTTTTGATATTTTTGTAGTTAGTTTCTGAGGTTATACACAAAGTCGGGTCCTGATATAGGATACGTTTCCTCTGCAGGGCTGGAGTTGGGTGTGTTTATCTTGGATGAAATCTTTTTGTGCGTGCGAGAGTGGTTGGTGATGACAGTAAATGGCGCCTTAGAATGCATCAAGGAGAAGCAAGTAGAGGTTGAAATATTTTTTGAGAGTGAGTGGTTTAAACAGTAAATCACCATTTGGCTGGTAGACAAGTCTACCAGATTGAGAGTAGTGGAGATGATAAAAAGAAAAGACTAAGGAAGGAGGAACTAAAAGAGAACATTCAAGGTTCGGGTTGATGACAAACTGCCTAATGTTTACTGCCAAGCAAATGATACCCCACATGACTCAGTTATCAGGTTATCAGTCCTACATTATTTTTAAATGCCATCAACAACATTCTTGATGATTTAAAAAACACTAAAAGCAAGAGTTTTCGCAAATGACCTAGTGGTTTACATAAAAGGCAAAAATAAGAACACAGCTTATGCAACAATTCATTTCGAAGTTGTAATTATAAACAAACAATAGGAATGGCAGCAGCTAGAAACGTTCATATACTACTCCAAAACTGAAACAAAATCCGTATTAAACAAATTCATTGGAAAGACAAATTTGACCAATTAGTAGCTAATTTAGAACGTAGGATACTGGGGAGTATATGGGAAATTATTACTAGTGATGAGCTTCTCGATAAATATATACGGCTGCGAAAACCCGGCTACTTAACACGTTCACAACGATAGATAATCTTCATATTTCTGTGACGAAATTTTTAACTTTACGTTTTTTGTTGCGCTTGTTTTGAACTGATTTTGAGTATTTTTACTTTTGACTGTTTTTTGCATGTATATTTCTTTATATTTATTTATTGGGTCGTTTTGTATCATGGGTGACCACAAGAGAAAACGTATCAAACAGGTATTTTATTTTAACTTTATTGTTACAGATTTCTGAGCAAGTATAATGTCTTCAAGTACGAAAAAAAAAATAATTTCGCATTTGCTAAAAAATCCCATACTGCTTCAGACCATTTGAGTTCTATCCATAGATGTTCCCCATTCAATAATCATGGCTCAAGTATTTCCATCAGCAAGTTGCAGGAAACAGAACAGTTCGCACTCCACTGAACCCAAGTACATAGAAAATATGTCAAAATGTGTTCAGCAAGCACTGCACTGAATATACCTGAAGAACTCTGTAATGAACCTAGAGATAAACGTCTATCTACAGCTCCGGATATAGAGCCAATACAAGATCAAATTTCAAAGTCTCCTTTACCCACACTAGTCCAGCCCTCTACATCATGAACAAGTCTACCAGCAAAATATTATTGATCATCTTCAGAATAATCTGAGCCATTTCAAGACTCTGGTAACTCCTATGTATTTTCAAGGGGTAAATTAGAAAGTGATGAGTCCTTCGTTGAGACGAAGATCCAATAAACACTGCTACTCTTACGACCGCTCCGGCAAACTGGGACCCATGTAAGGAACTGCCGGTTCCATTTGAGCGCAGGCTGGAGTTTGCATAAGCAATATTGACTTGAATAATGCAATATACAGATAATTGACATATGACGTTCTCGATATCATTGTCGCGAAAACAAATCTATATGCATCGCAATATATACAGACTCATAATCTGTGCCCGAGATATCTAATGAAGAAGTGAATAAAGACCGATTATAACGAAATCAAAAAGTTTTTAGCCATACTAATGATCATGGGTATTACACACTTGCCGAAAATGCGCTACTATTGGTCAAGTATTGAAAAGTTTGGCAACAAACTATTTCAAAAATCAATGAAGAGAAACAGATTTTGAAATGCTGTCAGTTCTCGAACAACGAAAAGCTCACCACACAAAATGACAGATTGTTCAAGGTATGTAATGCTGTGATAGATGAGACTATGGTACTGTGGAGGGGAGGGTTAGTATTTCGGCAGTACCTTCCCGCCAAGACATGCAAATGTGGCATAAAACTGTAAAAAATTTGTACTCCAGAAGCTTATGTGTATGATCTAAGAGTATATACAGGCAAGAATGAAACAAATACATCCTCAAGTGGTTATGGCCATACATATGATATATGTACTCTTCTTCCAAAGTTAGTTTAAAAAAGATGATTTTACCAGGGCACTGTGATATTTCGTTAATAAGCACTTTAAGTGTATACTGAGTAATACCGGCAAATTTACCTTTTAACAAGCTATGGGTAGAACAGCTTACTTTTGAATATCAACGTCGCCAATACGCGACATAAAACCATTGGTCGACTATGTAGTCGTTCCGTGTTCCTTCAAACAAATTGAAATATTCGTCTTAAAAAACCTTAATAAGATATAAAAAAATTGAGATAAAGAGCATTAACGTGCGAATAATTTCATTAGGATTCACGAAACGTTTATTGAGTGCGTTTTAATTATTTTACAGTTGTGCTTGATTTCTTTTCTGTTATTTCTGTAATGGCTTTCTGGAGACCTTTTGAAGTAAATTTTGAATCTAACAAATTGCTTATTAATGACGATTTTTAGATTAATAATGAAATTCCTGCTAATAATGTAATTCAAAATTACGATAATATACAAGTTATCTTAATAATGCAATTCCAAAAACAATGAAAATTAGACACAATTTTGGGAATTTAAAAATCGAGATTTTCATATTCAAGTTCAACAAGTAATTTCAAATATATATTCATGCTTGCAAGCCCTAACATGTCAATTCAACTCAAGATAAAATAATTAAAAGAATATGCAAGTTAACGAAAATTACTTATTCCACAATTTATTTAATAAATAAAGGAGGCGTTGTAATTGAACACGATAAAAAACGAAAACGTATCGTCAGCCATCAGATAGATGATTCATCTAAAGCTGTGATTCGACCATGGTTGACAATAGGAAGAAAGAAAATCAAGTTCCAACATTAGAAATTATATTTAACAAATTGCAAGATTTTGATGATTTTAAATATAAATCATTAAAATCGCCCCGACAAATTTTAATAGAATGTGGTGTAAAAAACTAGAGAGTCGAATGTGTATGGAATCGCCCCGTATTGTGGTACTTCATCAGAGACAGATTTCAAGTTATAAAGATAGTAATATAAATATAGTTTATTTAGATGAACCGAGGTTCGACACTGACGATGTCGTTCAACGCGGCTGTGCAGACTATTCACAAAATTGTGTCCTAAATGCGCCGTGCTCGAGTAGAAAAGTAATAATTTTGCACGCAAATAATGAAAACTGCTTTGTATCAAATGCCCAACTTCTTTCAGCAAAAAATATCAACAAAGCTCTGCTTGATAAATAAATAATTTTAGAAAATATAGCTTATTTTTTTGTATATGTTTACACTGTCTTTGAAAGAACTATATATGCCTCTAATGGGTCCACATTTTGGTGAAGGATGAACATTTATAGACAATTTCTATACTAGTGTGCAATTGTGTAAAGATTTTTTAGATAAGAAAACATACGTGTGTGGTACTTTGAGTTCCAATCGTAGAGGAAATCCAAAGTCGGTATGTTTAAGCAAATTGAAAAAGGGACAAATATTTAGAGAACAAAACGAAAAGGGAACTAAAGTAATAAAATGGGTAGATAAGCGTCCGGATCTGATGATAACTACTGTGCCATTCCACAATGATACATTGATTGAAAAAAGGCGTCGACGTGTCAGACAAAATGTCGTCCTCCTTGCAAAAGTCTATCAAGTGGTATCAGAAAATGTTCTGCGAAGTTGTCCTCAGAACATGTGTAGTAAATATCTAGTCTTTACAAAACAAATTTGGGAATCCAAGAAAAAAACTGGACATGTTACAAGCCCGAGAAGCAATTATTACAGGACTACTGGGTACCAATAATGACGATGACGTTATAGATCTTGGAGATAATAGGCCTGAAAATGATAACACCGAAAGAAGGTACGAAAACCAAATAACTTGATCAACCTAAAATTGAATAAGTATGAGGGTCCAGCAAGAATAAAAAGAGGTTTGTTGGTTGCTATGAAAAAATCAAAAATGAGCGAGGCGTCAAGGAAGCCAGAGTAAAAACTAGAAGAATGTGTACATATTGCGAAGACTGCCCTGAAAAGCCTATATATTGTTTACAATGTTTCAACCACTACCTTAAGTGAAAAATGAAATTTTAGTTAATAACTTAGTCTAGAACTTAGTTTTAACGGTATGTTTACTAATAAGTAAAATGTTTTTGTTTTGTTTATACGGCACTATATTTTACGACAAATCTTTGTTTTTTCAAGAAAAGTGTATGTTTGTATTTTAACTTTCATGCAGTAAAATTTATAAAACGGCAGATTTGTATTTTTTCATAATCCGATTTTATTTTCTATGCTGCACCCATATTTGTAGACGAGTGCACCATCGCTGGTACACTAATCATTCTAAACCTTTTCTACAGCCGTTAGTCAAATATCAAAGCCCTACCTCATAGCTCTAAAGTTCTACACCGGTGGCGCACGACGGCTACAGCAGAAATGTCTGAAGTACCACCAGTGGCGCACGTCATGGCGAACATGTTAATATATTTAAACAAGGCGATAATAAACAATTTACAAAACTGTTATATGAATTGGAGTTAGTGGATCTGAAACACAGAAAAATGAAATGAAAAAGGACTCAAAACTTTCTGGCTTGAAAAACTTTCTGATCTTATTAAAAATATTCTTGTTATAGTGGGGTATAAGGATGTTGAAAAATTAGCAGAGATGGCAGGTAAAATTCTGGACATGAATCCAAGAAATCATTAGTACAGTATTGAAGAGAAGACTATACAGAAACTGTGGAGAGTTAGAACATCACTTCGTGGACGAAAAGTGACATTTCCAATACCAATAGCCAATTGTATTTTCTTGATCCCCTAGCCGACAAACGGTCTACCCGGCCGCACTTCACTCTGGGAGCATACGTGATACAAAGGCTGATGTGAAGCCGAGGCATCCAACTTTCTGACCTTGGTTTGTGAGTAGGTCACAAGGAGTGTGGACAAGTGAAAATAGATTATATGAAGATAAATGTACATGGAACAGATTGAAAATGTGACATAAAAGAAAACAAATTAGTTATGTATACAACTAGTCCAGATGATACAACCATTAATAAGAGAAATACAGGAAGACTAACGAAAGTATGGATGGAGAAAATTAACAAAGCGGTCGAAAATAGAGGAAAGAAACTACGCCAAGTTCTACCCTAAATAAATGACTGAAAAAAATGGAAAGAAAAAAGATCCTAGAAGCTCAACTACACGCCTTAAACCCATTAAAGTGTAGGGAAGACAAGCATTTAGAATAAATTCTGGCCTTGGGTCGCAGTATACTAATATTAGAAAGTTTTCTTTAACAGGTATATGCAGATTTTGATCATTTGTTAAAACTTATTAATATTTATTTTTTAGGCTCTTAAAAATACCCTGGACAGACCACATCAGTAATGAAGAAGTTCTGAGAAGATTAGGTAAGGACAGAGACTTAGTTGTCGACATAAAGAAGAGAAAAACCGCATACTTGGGACATGTAATCAGGAGTGATAGAATGAGGCTGCTGAAAATAATAATGGAAGGCAAAATAGAAGGCAGACGAGGTATAGGAAAACGCCAACATTCGTGGTTGAAAAACATAAGAGACTGGACCGGACTAGACTCACATTCCTTATTCCGAGCTGCTCAAAACCGAACCCAGTTCGCCGAGATTGTTGCCAACCTTCACTAAGGTGAAGACGGAACCGAAAGAAGAAGATTGATATTTAGAATATTAACTGTAACATTACTTAAAGGGGGAGTACTGTAGGGGAATGTAGACAGTCACGTTTTGGAGTTTTGAGCCAAAAACTAAGGGATGAGTCATTGTCATTAATGTCATGGTTGTCATTGTTATCAATGTCATGGTTGTGATTATCATTAATGTCATGGTTTATTGAAATGTATGACATAAGGATTATGAAGAAGATGGAATGAAATACTGCATATCTTATGCTGGAATACATTAAGCAGTGACTAATGTAATGTCAAGTTATTTTATGATAATTCTTCTTGATTGAAACTACAATGTCGAATTAAAACTGCGATGTTCATTTTTGAAAACGATCTTATCTATAATCGCCTCTTTTTTTTTCAATCTACCGACTCCAAATCGTATCGATAGGTTCCCGCCGCAGAACTAAAACATACAGAAATATTGGTGAAAATGTACGGCAGTATTGTTTACAACAATTTTCGTTACTGACTTCGTCCCCAGCAATTTCAGGTTCTCTATGTTTTAATTCTGTGGATTGTAATCGTAAAAACGAAAATCTGGAACAAATCCCAATGTATTATTTCCTACCATTACGTCAAACTTTACTTTCCAAGAAGAGTGGGTAGTCCGCTAAATTTATTGGGAATTTTTTTCTGTAGCCTGTTTTCCAAACCAGTTTTTGCTCTTTCTGGTAACGATTCTAATTCCTCATCATCGTAAGTGAACATAAACTTACAATGACTAATGTCCAATGTTTTATTTTCTATCATTTCCGTCCCATGGTCCAGACAATAAGTGATACCTTCCACTGAATTGAAAATCTGTAAAAATAAAGTTATCAGTGCCCAATATAGGAAGAGGAAGGGGAAGAGAGGGGCGGAGAAGAGAAAGGAGAAACAACCAAGTTATTAACTCGGACATGATAAATAGTAAATATGTGTAATAAATTAGTTATGTAAATTATAGTATTTAAACTATCCGACAAGGTAAATAGTATGATAAATATTATGCAACATTATACTGATATATTAAATTTATTCACCGAAGTAATTAAGAGTTAGTTAAGAAGTTATTAAAATAGTTCAGATGAATAAGCTCCAGTGTCCATTGATTATCGATTCGTCCACAGTTCAGTTGTCAGACAGACTAACTTAAGAGAATCAACAATAATTTATAACCGCTATACGTACCATTGACAAAAATAAGCTGCTTCTACAAATTTCACATTCATAATCCCCTTCGTCTCCATGTTGAAATTTCTTTTTTTTTCCTTTGTTCATTTCTGGTATCGGTAGTCTTTCTCTAATCGCTTTTCCCAAACTATACAGACGTTTCCTTCTATCGATTTCTTTACTGCACAATTCTTGTAGAAGGGGTATAACTTGCCTTACAATTTCAATGCTGCATTTGGTATCATTGGCAGCGTTTATCACGAGTCTATCGAACGAAAACATCGCGGGTTCGTTACTCTGTTTCAAAGTATTGAACAGACTTTTTGCCGTTTTCAACCAGTAAATGGGGGCAAAATAAACGCTTTCCGAGACTACGTAACCAGTACTTATACTTGACGTGAAAGCTTTAGGAAATACCACAATGAATTGTCCTGGTTCTTGAACAGTATGACAAAGAGATACCTGTAGAATATCTATAATAGTTAATTTGAATGAATAAAAGTTCAATTGTGATTCATATCACAAAATGAAAGTATTATCTTATTTAAATGTGCAAATTTAGTCAACGTACCTGATTTTCCACTAACAGATTTGGTGGTACCATCACTGTATCTGACGGTAACCACAATTCTTTGTCCTTGACGTAGCTAGGGGTTAATTTGCTTAACGCATTGTGGAATTGTTCACCCATGGAATTTGGTATTCCGTACCATATTTTACTACCGCCTGTGTGAAGATATTCTATCCACGGCAAACCGTGCGGATCTCGGTACCAGCAGCATGCGCTAAATACCATGCCTACGTGAAGGGTGGGTACTGTGACACCTGTTAAAGTAATTTAATATTCAGTAAAAACATAGTTTTTGATAAGAATTACTTTTATTAAGTCACCACACGTTAATGACATATAGAGTAGGGCAGCTCAATGAAATAAATCCATTTATTTTAGTTACTGCATAATGTGGAATTACCAAGCAATATATCAGAAAATGTTCATAAAAGGGCAATTGGTTCGACTAATTGATCAACTATAGAAAACGTTTCAATAAGCATCAAAGTCTTTCAAGGTTATGTTAGTTAGTTGAATAAAGGAGATTAGGTTAACAGGGAAAAAGTAACCTGCCCACATAATAAAAGGCAATGCTTCATAACCTGATCTGAAGTACAATGTATGTACTAAAGATTATTAATATATATTGATGCGGGTATATACAACATTTGGATAGTCATAATCATAATCACAATCATAAGAGTTAAACTAATTATTTCTTATAGGTCCGTTTATACAATTGTCACAATAATAAATATAATTACACTGGCCTTGAAGTACCTAAAGGCGGGTTTATAAAACATTTACATAGTCATAATCACAGTCAGAATTACATATAAACTTACTGTTTACGCCCGAATATGAAACGCGCGCGATTACAAGACGCACTCCATTGCTCAGAACGGAATCTTGAAAACATTTCACGACTTGATTCCAAGCCGCACTACCACATTCGAATACAAGCCGCACCTTAAGTTAATCTGGCAACATTGCAATATAATGAATTTTCGTTTGCTTTGCTACCATCTGGATGATTAAACATAAAACATAAGTCTTACCTGAACAATTTTAATATTAAAAGTTGAATCTAGTAACCTATTTAATTAGATGGTAACATCATGATAATATTTTTAGGTTAACTGTAGTATCACATGTACATAGTATAGGCCAATCTAAAACCATGACCTGCGCAACACAAAAATTGCGGCTGTAGGAGAAAGAGAGGAAACATATATCCTGTGCAGTGAAAGAAAAATTTCTTATTCATGGTGATTTTGAGTGGCAAAGAACATTTAGTGACTCGATTTGTTTCCTAGTAATACTATCCATGGCTGGAAACACAATGTTGGACTATTATAAAATATATAAAATTAATAGAGAGGCTTTATTGTCATGAAAAATTATACAATTTCATGGACAAAGCGACATAATTTAAAAATAGATAAAAATATTTTAAAAAAGTATATAAAAAATAGTGACTATACTAAAAATACAAAACATAATATATAAAAATACAAATTTAAATTAATAATTATAATAAAATGTACATCATACCAAATATTGAACTATGCCAATGTAACTCAAAAGTCTAGGGTAGATTGCAGAATTCTGCCACTGAATAATAAGGTCTCTCAAGCAGAAACGCCGTTGTCAATCTCCGGAACCTATTAAATATATTTGCCACTTTTAATTCTAAAGGTAGCTGATTGAATAGTTTTTTGGAATTGAAGGTGATGGAATTTTTTATTAGGTCAGAGGTGGGTATTGTTAAGTAAATATCGAAAAATTTTCTTCTAGTAGGATAACTATGAATTGGTCTCTCAGTTAAATTGTGAAAGTGTTTGCGAACCAAACACACGGGTTCCAAAATTAATAGAGCGGGAAGAGTTAAAATTTTGTATTTTTTAAAATAGAATTCGCAATGCATCCTACTACTCAAACCATAAATGTAACGAGTAGCTCTTTTTTGTAGTTTGAAAATAGATGTGAAAAGGTGCAAACTACAAGTCCCCCAGAAAGGCATACCATAGGGAAGGTGCGATTCGAACAAATAGTAGTAAGTTGTTAAAGCAGTACAAGGATCAGCTGTTTACACAGATTTAATGGTAAAACAAGCCGAGAATAATTTTTTCGGTCCTGATTAGGGGTTGTTATTCGATTCCTTCCTTGTCACGGTCTGCGACCATGACTTCCAGTGTCTCTATATCTTTGTATAACTCGTGAAACGGTTGTATGGTATACATTAAATCGTCTAAAAATTCTTCGGTAATTCCTTCCTCAAACAATATTAATGCTTGAGCACATTCTTCGCCAGTAGTGGTTCACGTTGCATATTAATTAAAATAAAGGTTTTTACAAAGAAAAACGTAAGGGCTAACACTAAAAATACACTTCTATGAAATGCTTTATGACATCTGTATTTAGCTAATGACAATTTACTGTAACTTATTGTTTTTCATAGCCTGCTACTCACTTTTATTATTATAAATTTTAATAAAAAACATTTATGCTATAAAATTGATTTTCTCTTGTTGTGGCCAAGATAATAGAGTAAATCAAAAAACAAAATGTTACAAAAAGATGAAGCTACAGTTTTATTTTAATTTTAAGTTGATATTGTTACTGTTGAACTCCACAGGGTGTTACAAATTTTATGAAAAAATCAGGTTATCATTGCAACATCCCGTATTTATACAAAAATAAAGTATATATAAATACAGTAGTACATTAACTCTCTGAAGTGTCAACCTGTCATTCAAAAAAAAATTCATTCAAATCGGACAAGCAGTTTAGACAAAAATTTACTTTAAACTTTTGGTTATTTTTTGGTGGTGCGTTAAATTCTTGGAGTAGTGTATAAATCGATATTTTTGTTGTAAATTGTCGAAAATTCAAAAGTATTTTCTACTTGTAGAATATCGTATTTTAATACAGCCGAGAAGTCCTCGCCAGAAGATAAAATTAGCGTTCCACCGTGAGCTGAATTACTCCTGTCATATCTGCTAATAACTCGATATTTTTCAATAAAAAAAGGTTCGTTTGCTTGTAGCCAGTGTTCAGTAATAGCAACTATCTGCGGGAACCCCAAATCCTCCAAAAACAAATACAACTCGTCCGTTTTATTGCGTATTGACTGAATATTAATGAGTAACATTCTTAATTTACTGTCCTTAAAACTAAGTGAGGATTCTAGTTCCTTCGGACACGTCATATCAACTAAACATTTTTCTTGGAAGACTCGGCAGTAAAGTAACGGTTATTACACTGTCTAATTTTTTGTTGGTGAATTCTGCGTTCCGAGGCGATGTAAGTTCTGTAGGTGGATAGATCTTCATCCACTTCAACTGAGCTTATGTCATGAAAATCGTGAAAGTTATAATAAATTGCCCTTAAAGCTATGGGATCAACGGGCAGACTCTCGGATGCTAAAACACATTTACACTTGTGGAAGTATAACCTTCAAAACATACAGACGATGGTTGGACACGTAGATAGGCGAGGAATAATTTGAGAGATGATAAAATAGCCAGTTCTCTTAATCTAGACATAATATAACGATTGCCTCCAGTAGAGGACTCCTGTGTTAATCTGACCGTACGAGGAGTCATCGGGTCCAACGAAAATTTAGTGTCATTGTGTGAATCTTTTGTAAACTGAAATGATTCATCACCCGAAAATCTTTTTGATACGGCTATAGCATGTTTGTCAGAACTTTTACTTACAGGCCATATAACTTGATTAACTTTCACAAGCTGAAGAGAATCCATCGTCGGAGGAGGTGAGGCTTCTTGGGACAATGAAGATTCAACAGACCATTTTAATGAAACTGCAGGTGGCCATACATCATTGTTAAACAATTTGCTAGCAGAAACTTTCGTTAGAAAACCCTTTTAAATGTTGATGTTTTTGATTCATTGCTTGAATTGATTAAGGCAACGAATGAACTCTGTAAAACCCAGCTCTACTTTAACATGACGTACAATATGATTTGAGCCGAAGCCTGCAGGGAGGTTGTTGACTATTACATAATGCCACCTTCGATTACAGCTAGGGGATAAGTTGTTCGAAACTTCTGGGATACTGGCTATCTCAGATGTTTTAGTTTGTGTAGAGGATAATGTAATATAGGTGGGACACTTCTTCTGATTATTGTTAATAATTTGGGTGTTCATGTCTTTCACTAAACTGGATATATGAGTTAAATCACTTTTCAAATTAAGCAAATCTTCTTTTATCTTCACGGATGAGGAATCACGGATATGAATTTGCGTTGTTTCTCCGGAATCGTTGAAAAGCATTGAAGATATGTTGAAGATATTATGTTCCATATCCCGTAGTGATTTAAGCAACAAATCTGTCTTAAAGACAGTAAACATGTCGGCTATTTTATTGATATCGTCTATCTTCTTTTCCATTTACATTAATTCTTTAATAACATATCGTATATCTCAGTAATAGTTGGTATGCTGTCAGTTAACTGATTTATACGATTTGCTAACAGTCAATTATTTCATTGGGAATCTGATTCTTGGTTAAATCAGAAATTTTATCATTAAGCTATTTCAAATTAGGAGAATCGCAGAGTATACAAAAGAAGCGCAAGTTGTTGAACTTCTGTGAAAGTAGAATTTTTGTAGTAGCTTTGTCAAGTCCTGTACAGCTCATACAGAAAAATCGTCAATATTCGCTGCATTCGCTTGTTATATTTATCTTTTTCTAAAAATTCCTTACAGCAATTGTCACATTTGTACCCGATCATATCTAGATCAAGGTCACTGTCGATACTAAACAAGAACGAACTTACGCTAGTTAACAGAAACTAAAATAACGAAAATCAAAAGAAACAACAAACACACCTATTAAGTAATAGTAGTAATAGTCGGACTGCGAAAATAAATACAAAACAAACACAACCGATCAGTACGACAGTCAAACTAGTACTATCCATTTTCATTAAAGGGCAACCTGCATTTAACATAATGAATATTTATGTTTGTTGTAAAGAGAGTAGATCACAGAACAAAGTAGCTATATCATTGTGTAAAAGCTACAATGCATTCTAACCAACTTGAAATAATAAAATTAGTAGATATTAAACAAAAACTAACTTTTTCTGTTAACGCATTTAGGGGTTTGCTGTAACTTTTCTGTTACATCCTGTGACGCGTTTTTCTTCCTCCTATACTTACGTCGCGACTAAATACTTGGGCTCGGGTGCCAGATTTTTATCGTGGTTAATTCCACGGCCCTTCGACTCCAAAATTTCGAGGATTCTGGGTAACAACAGATGGAGATACGGAAAATTCCATGGGTCGGATTGTAAATTACTGTAGAGACTAAGTAGTGGTATACTTATTTTTATAGAGCTTTATTGCTCGACTGTTAGCACATAATTACCTTAAATTAAACTTCCAATATGATAATTACTGTTGTCAAGCTTAAATAAATTGAAACCAACGGTAATAACGAACTACTAGTAAGTAGTGAATGAAACTACAATAATTCAATAAATGTGGTATAACATAATAGGTGGACTCAGAAAACAAAATGAAAAAAAACTTATACCAAAACCACTAAAGCAATTTAACAAGCGGACGGGTATCCAAACAAATAATTTACACTTCACAAAATATAAGCGAACAAATATAAAACGGTGCATGTACAATGCAAATCAGAAAACAAATAATTTTTACGGACTCGGTGGTTCTATAAACGGGGCTATCGTATTCAGTATTACAAAAATATTTCACGGTGGTAATCAGCGGTTTGACAAAATTTGAAAAATAATTTTGACAAGATAAAACAACTTCTCACCAAGGAGGTATTGCGAAAATTATAGAAATAAGAGATTTCAACAAAACCCGATACAGACGGCGATTCGTTGAAATTCCTACCAGAATAATTTCAATTCCCGAAAAAGGCTTTCTAGTCGTTCAGTAATTAAATATTATTCCAGGAAACCCAAAAAAAACCTATAAACAAAATCAAACAGCGGAGGGAGAAAGAAATTTCAACAAGACCCGAGACATTCGGAGATTCGCCGAAATTTCTACCAGAATAAATTTAAGTCCCGAACGAAACTTACGAATCGCCCAACAATTAAATATTATTTCTGGAAACAGGTAAACACTATCAATGAAATTAAACAGCGGAAAGAGAGAGAAATCTCAACAAGACTCGAGATAGTCGGCGATTCGCTGAAATTCCTAGAATAAATTTAATTACCGAAAGAAACTTAAGAATCGCCCAACAATTAAATATTATTTCTGGAACCAAACACAAAAACTCTATAAACAAAACAAAAGATCAAGCAAAATTATTTTAAATAAAGAAAGCAACCAGTGAAACAACGTTACTTACAAAAAAC
Organism: Galeruca laticollis; assembly: GCA_963921935.1. Classification (NCBI taxonomy): domain Eukaryota; kingdom Metazoa; phylum Arthropoda; class Insecta; order Coleoptera; family Chrysomelidae; genus Galeruca; species Galeruca laticollis. The sequence continues at coordinate 58,488,560 of OY998177.1, forward strand.
TTGATTCTGAATTAAAACTGAAAATGTCTTCAGAAGAACTTCGTCAAATAAAATTTTAAAATAACCATCAATAAAAAAATATGGTTTAACTTACAATTCAATTTTTTTTGTAAAAAGAAAATTAAAAATGTAAAATGAGAAAACCACTGAGTATTGTATAACTAACGGCAGTCCTAACAAATGTATTCATTTGTACAGAATACATTAAATTCAACTATCAAAAATAATTTTATTCCAAAATAATTTTCATTCGTAAATATACGGAGTAAAATGAAATTTTACCTTTTAAACTCTTGATTAGTTCCACTATCTTTTCTACGGACACTGTATACACTATTCATTAACTTAACAAAAGACGAGAGCGGAAAGGAGAAAAAGCCTCCTTCAAACTGTCGTCTTCCTATTTATTAGTATTTTTCACTAATCGCTTCAAAAAGAATTTAGTAAAAAACTCAAACTAGATTTAATTACTTTATACCAAAATTCATATAGGTACACCGAACAGCTAAAATGTTTTAATCAAGTAAAATTAAAATATATGTATACCGGACGGACCAAACATTATAAATAAAACGGACTTATGACAAAATTGTTTTATCAGGTAAAATTTAGATTTACTGCTTTACAAGGTTTAAAATTAAAGTAAGTAAGGAGGAAGAAACATATTATATATTTTGAATCTTGAAGACTAAATAAACTAAAATAATACCGGGAAAAGAAAATAATATGGCAACTTCAAATATTTATTAAACCTAAAAAAGTATCTTCGTCACAATCCAAATGCCTTTAAATTTCCTTTCATATTATAACAGTCAATCAAATGTGAGGTTTTCATTAATTTTAAAGGACATCAAAAAGTTGCAGAATGTAAAACTAAACTAAATACAAATATTAAAAGAAATATCATACAATTTTATAATTAAATTTAAAGCTCCTGTCAGTTAAAATGGCATAGGAATATGTGTACATGAGATATGTGTCACCCTACACATTCTCACATCAGTATAGTGAAAAAGAATTTCAAATTTGATTATGAAATTGGCCCTAAGAAACAAAAGGGTAGGAGCAGTGGTGGAACGTAGCCATGTGGGACTGTGCAGGAAAGTTTGGCTGCGCCCCATTACGAGACGATGTATTGATAACCATATCAACTTATGAATTTTGGGTACACAAAAAACCAATTATAGTGATAAGAATTTATTTTCCAGAACATAGAGAAATATGTGCAAGTAGAAATAAAAAACAATGTGTGGTAAGAATAAGAATTTATATATGTACAGGTAACAAAACTGAAACAAAATCAAAAATATATTTTCTAAATGAATATGATCAAATAAAAATACCAAAATATTGGAAATACTTCAAAAACAAAAATAGAAAAACCTATCAAATATTTACAAATTAACTAGTAAAATATTTTTTCTTGCTCGTTTCCAAAGTATTGCAATTTTTTCTGTGAGAATATTGTTTTTTGTTTTGCATTTGTAGCTCTACTCCCTGACCAGTGTGCTTTGCACACATTACAGACCAGAAATTCTGCCACTGTGAAGGAGACATACGAAAAAGATAAACTACTGTTGTTCAACTGTCTTTACAGAATTCACATCGAAGCCCAAATATTAAAACTTCACCACGATATAAGAAGTAACTATAAATTGGTCTGCCTTATGTGGATAAAAGGACATTCAGGGGTATTCAGGGAAATGAAGTAGCAGACAGACTAGCAAAAGAAGCCCAACTCTCAGGAGAAGTCCTACAGCACAATCATATCTGATTTATATAACTAATTTATACAACAAAGCAATGAGGAATGGCAGCAACACCACAGAGATGCAGTGACTGGACAAAATTATATTATAAACCAACCACAAATACCAAATCAAAGATGGTTTCACCAAGAATCTAATAGAAACTTCATAATTACAATAAATCGAGCTCGATCAAAGCATGCCTTAACACCAGAATACAAATTCAAACTCAAAATGGTCGACCACCCCTACTGTTCCTGCGGCAATGTAGGAACTCTGATTCATATCTTGTTGGATTGCAATATAAATGCTGCTGAAATCAATAACTTATATTGTAGTTTAATTAAATATGAAATAACTCTTCCAACAGATCTCAACTGCATGTTATTTTCTGAAAATACTAACATATTGTACATACTTTATTTAGATATCAAAAAGTGTAAAATAAATTTTTAGCTATAAATTATTGTGTGTGGGGTTGTGATATTGACTGCGGATCCTAATGGTTCCATTAGCCTTGCTAATAAATTATTATAAGAATTCTTATTATCAAGATGGAAAAAAAGAAGAAAGTAAAAAGAAGAAAGAAAAAGTAAAAACAGAAAAAAGAGAGAAATAGTAAAAACAAATTGTAAAAGATAACAATACAAATATATTAACAAAAACAGCCTGGTTAATTGGCAACCGCCAAAGTTATAAACCTAGTTAAAAAAATATAATTAATTCTGATATCAAGGTCACATAATAATATGTACCTATAACTAATGAAAATTCTCAATTTTCAAGAATACGAGTAATTTCACGCTAAAAAGGAAAGCAGAAAATATTCCTGGTCCTTTGAAAGTTTGGAAGTACCTGGAGGATGAAACATTGTTAAGTCCTATAAGCTCAGAATCCCAAATCAGAGCAACGTCTCCTGAAGGTGGCTACTTAGAAGTATAAAAGTCAGCAGAGGAACCACTGTTACTAGCTGCCCCTTTGTCGTCTCCATGTAAAGAGTACCCAAGTACTTCAATGCAAGTTCTCTCAACGGAGACACCTGTTAGCTTGAGGCAAATGAAAAATGTTAATAAGCAGCAGAGAAGTGGGAAGAAAACGAATAGAGATATTGGCAAAATCGCAAATACTGTCTCGACAGATGGAGATAGTAAATAGCAATGTTTAAGATAAACACAGGGTGACATGCAGGAGCACCTAAATGAAGAAAATCGTCACTTTGCTCTAAGTTTAGCAGTGGCACTCAGCAAATTAAAAATCAAAAAGAAAAATTACTTCTAATAGCAAGGTTTTTAACAATGGCTGCTGAGTATTTTGACTCAAATGATAACTGAAATAGTTCTTGTTTATTTCTTTTTTAATGTATATTAGTATACATGTTTTAGTCCTATTTCAAGAAGCATTGTTTTATTTTATGTCTGTCATAATTAATTTTACTACAAATCATTTATGTTTGCGCCTGATGTTATGTCACGGGCTGTGGAAATAAATAAAATGTGTATGTATTTTTATGTATTAAAAATGAATAATTTATAATTCATTTCGAATAAGTTTATATTATTGTCCTTAACAGTCACATAACTATTGCAACTATTTACAAATATGAGTGCAACGATTATTAGAGTTTTGAAATGAAGGCTAGGGGAAAATAACAAATTCACAGTACTAGAAGTTCATCATTTCTGTATACTTAATTCTAATCTAAAAAAGTAATCCATATTATTACATGACCGTTAATCAATAAACCAATTATCTACAAGGAGAAGAAGTTGACACTTCTTTAAACCATAAATACATGTGTTTAAATAATTATGCACACACAAATAATTTTCTTCTTTTCTTCCGAAGAGTCATTTTATATATCTTATCTTGTTGTTTGCTTTTTGTCAGATGTCGATTGGCTATTTTGGATTTGTTGAAAAATACGAGGAATATAAAAAATCAGCCCTTGTTCACTTTATACTGGATCGTCCTGCCCTGTACATTAAGAAATTTTTGTAAAAAAACGAATGCAAAACATTTTATATTTAGAATACATTTTCTGTAAATAGAGCTAATCTAAAATATAATTTGAATAAATGTAAATAAAACTTATTATACTAATTGTTATTAAATAAACTAATAGAAAAAACTTCTCCAACTAGGAATTAAATAATTTTGTACATGTACACCCAAAGAGGTTATAAACGTGGTACCCCGCCTTCTTTAGCAACAAAAAGTCAGCCAACAAGTCCCTATTGCTTTTTGCGACTTTTGTATGATTGAGTCCAATTTGCTTTCAGATCTAAAATATGTTCCTTCGAGTCGCCAACTCTCTTCATGCAACCTTCCATTTTCATAAAAATAGTCAATATAGCCAGTTGGGCAATATTTCCGATCTGATAGAGAAATGTAATTTTCAGCACTTTGAAGATAATTATGCAGAACAATTGTAGCCTGCACAATTAATTCTGCAACTTCCACATTCGCATTTATAGACTTATGTAAGATTCACCACAGAATACCAAAGGCATTTTCTATACATCTACGACCCCTGGATATCGTTTAATAATATTTTGATGCAGAGGAAATGCAGTATCAGCTGCTAAATAATGGGAAAATGTTATGTTTATTTTAGGTAGGCATTTAAAGGGAGGTGTATCTAAATCACCACGCAGCAGTGTCGCTCCAAAACTAGTTGCCTTGAAAACTGCTGAATCATCAACCTTCTGCACTAACATCAACTAGAATAAACCTATAATAACCATCACATGCATTCATGAGAACTATGCTAAAACTTTTTCTGTACTTGTAATAAATACCAAAGTAAGAAACATAGGGAGGATCACCCTGTATAACAAATTACCTTTTATATTGTAACATTTAAACTAAAGTCGTTGACATACAAACAAAGTAAAAAAAACACTTAGCTAATCAGTCTGAATTTGTTGCAAAAAAAGAATATTTTAACAGGAAATAATAATCGCATCAAAATAACGAAAATTTTGCGGAATCAAATAAAAATTCATTCTTATTCGAGGTAAAAAACATATTACACAATTACGTCGAACGATAAGTTTCCACCAATCAGGAATTAACATGTACAAAAAATAAACGATGCTGACATAGGGAAAATGTCGAAGCTACGAAAATGTAACAGATGAAGGGCATTTGGTAAAAACTGGCGGTCGTAAGCGGTCTAGTTTTTTTTGGGGTTCGCGGATAGCGGTTTTTGAGTAGTCCTGAGTTTAAGTAACATATAATTAAGACGTAGTGTTTTAACTTATCAAGTGTAATTTTTTTCGAAAGGGGAAAATAAGATTACAAGGGAGCGTCTACTGTACGCGCTCTGAAAGGTTTTTTTGTTCGAAACGAGAGTCGTAGCCGTCGGCGTTTTTGTGAACACCCAGACTGAGAATTGGCGAGTCAAATTTAAAAATTATACAACTGTGTATTATGACTTTTTTTGTAGTTTGGTCAAATTATTAACATTGCCAGCCCGCATCTATGATACTATCTATATAATTGTAATTTATGTTATTTCATATCGCATACGAGTATTCAATGGTGATACCTCTCTGTATGAATCAGGGATAGGGAGCACATTTGAGGTTGAATACTAAATTGTTAATTTCAAAGTTTCATATATAGGGTGCGCGAAAATATTTAGGTTGCGGCGATTAATTTAACATGGTATCTCAAGTTTTCTCTCGATCCTATCATGGGTTTTAATTATTTACAGTCACAAGACGTGACATACAATTATTCCTGACGCTTTGTCAATTGGTGTAATTTTTTTTTCATTTTTTATAATAAACTCGTTAAAGAAATCATTATCGGTTAGTTTATTTTCTCAACCAGGAGAGCATGGTTATATGAATACATAACATATACCCGTAAGAGTTTTACCCAAGATTTTTCCTCAACCCACCCCTCTAACTGACGTAACCCTATAACACAAGACCACTCATTACCAACGACAACTGGTAGCAGCGGAGGCCGAAGCCAACCCTTTCGGACATTCCTTCCAGGAGCCGACGACTCCTGTTTCCCAGGAAATCGTGGGTGATGACAGCCAGTTATGTTGCCTTCTCAGTCCATTAGGGACATTTTGATAGCAGAGTTTTTTCTTGGTTATTACAGAGTTTTCTTTAGGGTTATTACACTGGTGAATACGTTACTACATGGGTGACTCCAGCGAATAATTACATTGAATGAATTTTTTTTTGTTATTACATTTGTGACACTGGTAATTACATGACGGAATTTTCGAGATTATTACATAATTGAAGAAGGTTGTGCCATATTTCTTTGGTGCGATTAATTATATTCACATGTTTACCATCAACTGCTCCAATACAGTTGGGTAAGTTCCACCTATTGAGAAAAGGTGACTGCACAGCCTGGAAAATCTCTCGTGTAGGGATGGGCAATTGGGATGGTTGTAGTGTTTCCCACAAGACTCCACATGTTTCCTTTATGATTATATGTGCTGTAGATTTCCCTAACCTGTAACCCCTGGCAATTTCCTGCATAGAACATCCCTCGGCCAAGTAACTGGAAATATTAGTAGACAAAATAAAGTTGTTTTGCATATCTTAAGGGGCATGAACATACTGCAAGGTTATAAGAGGTCATTCAATAGGACTCATATGTTGTTTCTTACTATCTTTTTGAATATCGCTGGATAGCATTATTAATAAATATTTTAACTGATTTTTGGTCATACATGAATACTTGAAAAATTATTCATCATCAATATGCCACATATTTATAAGTAACATAGCAAAAAGACTCTCTTCCTTCAGTCTCCAATTAATGGGTCTAGTTTTCCACCTTCTTTGCAGCTGACTTACAGCCACTGCCAGAATTGCAGCAAAACTCAAATATAAATAAGATATACTTCTGTTTTCAGCAACTCCTGACTAATTTTAATTTTTTGAAAAAGTCTAGCTCTACCGAGGAAAAATACACAAAAACTAGCAAAACAATTCCCAACAAAACAATACCAAAAACAGAAATGACGTTTGTTTGACCTCTGGTTTGACGTTGACGTTTGTTTGGCTTATCTATGGCTATTGGCTAACTTCACTTATATGAAACTTATACTTACAACTGTAACTATTAAAATTTTATAATCGCCTTTTAGAATTGTGAATGTGATTTAGTTTATAATTCTGACTGTATTATGAGTATCTACATGTTGTATAAAGCCGCCTTTATATGCAACACAATATAAGCTGTAAACATCGGAAGCAATGGAAAAAATAATTGAGCACTTACCCATAATAGGACCCAAACACCTAAGAACAGAACCACTATTATTTGTAAGAACTTTAAGGTTCCAAGGATGTCTAGCAAATGGACTGTTTTTCGATACGGCAAATCCATAACCCCAATTTCCACAATCTATTGAACCTGAATGGATGCAAATGTGATTCTGTCTCATTGTCACATATTTCCAATATTCTTGTTCAACCTAAAACATATCAAATGAAATTTTAACCACTGGGAAACACAATAATATTATAAATAAATTTGGAATAGAGAATTTCAATATTAAAATTCCACAAATTTATTGTGTAATTTCAACCACATAATAAAATTGGTCAGATACATTGACTATACAGAGAAAAGGAATACATGTCGAAATAATGGGTATAAAACTAAAAAATATGGGTGACATAAGAAATAGCACTTTCAAAGTGTGGCATCAAAAATATATGGAAGCTAAAGTTTTTTGGTTGAATATTTAGTTAAAGAATCAAAAGAAATTGTAACAACCATAGAGGAATCACATTTCTGTGTATAACTGAAAAAATATAATAACACTATCACTTTGGACTTGCAGTTAAAAGAATTGTATAAGTTATAGACCAGTTTGGACTTTCTTGGACCTCATCAGTATAACATATCCTTCCTTATTCAATCTCTTATATGAACAGAATATAGTTTATATATGATAGAATATCTTATTCAGTTCTTCTTTTGACTGCAAACCCAAATGATGTCAAATTGCACATCCAAACCACTTTTTTTATTATGCAGTTCATAAAAGAATTGAACAATATTACACTTAATATAATCCTATCTATAATGCCTACATTTGCTATATTGCTACCGACGAATTTTCCTACTTGTACATTATTTCTTTAATTTTCCAAACTATGAAGTGGGATGCTGTTTCAAGCAAAGTTTTGGCCGTTTTCTGGAGGCAAAAAACCACTCGTTTCCGGGCTATTAGCCATAACGAATATTAAACTGCATTTCCTTTGGAAAGCGCAGTCGACTCCTTTGTCGTCTTCTGTTCAGACCAAATTAGGAAGCATATGTTATACTGATGAGGCCGAAGAGATCCAAAACCGGTGTAGGCATAGAGGAATCGGCATGAATATTTCAAAAGATCTACATACTGAGAAATTATAACCAGAAGTGATTCGAAAAATTGGTCAGAGAAATTATCACTAGTCACTGGGGGAATATCTGAAAGAAATGGTCTTCACAACCAAAGTAGAAAGCAGGTTTTGCTAATAATAGACTGATTAGATATAACATACCTCTTGTGGTAATGGTTCGCTGGTTTTAAAATACATACTCATTGTATTTCTGGCTATTCTGAAATATCCGTTTAAAGCCATGTTACGACCCTTTGTAGTACATTCTTCACAGTCATTCTCTTCCATATCAAATTCCGCTGTAGATGTATTTTCATCATTTGGTTTCTGATTCTGAGCTTTTGATTGTAATCTTGATTGTTTTTTAGCCCATTGGGATTCTACTTCGTTGAAAAGTTTCTCCCTTTCGGCTAAAATTATCAAATAAACTTCTTTAAAAATGGAAAGTAAGAGGAAATAATGATTTAATAAAAAGTAATAAAAAAATCATTATCAAGTCAAAAAATTTATATTTATCAATTTAAAAAATGTGAATAACTTCAAAAATAAGCGATTTATTTACATTATTCAGAAAAGTCAGTTTTTTTTCAATTTCTTACCAGGTGAAAGTATATCATACGGTAGTAAATATTTGCAATATATATCGTCTAGTTTTGTGACACGGTCTTGAGCAGATTTTGGTATTTTCATTAGATCTGAAACTTTAGACCATTTCTTCTTCTCGATTACTTCTCTTAAACCACCTAGGCTTTGTACTGTTTGATAAAGTCTCGGTAAGTCAATCTCCATACCACCGATCTGAAAATTTAATAAAAAACTGAGCATGATGCAGTATTTTATTAATGCAAAACATTATGATAACTGTGAAATAAGTTCTTAATGGTTTAGGTGTACCAGGCGTCCCAAATTCGTGGCGAATCATTATGATTTCGAAAACATTTAGAAATCGAGAAAAAAGTAGAACTCGACATACTTTTTGTTTAACAAAAATGAAACAGGACCATAGCATTTTGCAACAATGTAATAACAAAACTAGGTTAAATATAAACTATTGTTTATACAAACGGTTAGTTAATAAAAATCGTGGCCATTCTAAAACAAAATATGCAACCTTTGAAAATCAGCAGAAAATCCCGAAAAATTTGGGGAAATGATAAAAAGTGAGTTCGGAGCAGACAGAGGAGACAGTCGGACGAAAAACGAGAAGGGAAAAAGTACTTCCCTATCACGGTGACGGGTGTCAGTTCATTTGGAGTGTTCGCGGGTTTTTCGGGAGAATTTCTCTCTCCGTTGTCAGTGCGTCAAAGCGATACTCAGATATCCTTGACAGTGAAAACTGTCCCCCTGGAACAATACGGAGTAAACTCTTCCAGGCCGTTAACCAACATATCCCGACACCGTGTGTTAGAAATTTAGCGTCTCCACCGTTCTAGATAATTGTCGCGAGATCACTATATCGAAATCAGTCAGCAACCAGAGACGGGATAAAGGAAGTTTCCACACCGTAAGTTTTTGAACAAGTCTAATATCAATTGGGAAATTTTATTTTTTTGTGTGCGCTGCTCTAACGTTGATATAGATATACAGATGTTTGTATAGATAGAAGATATGATTTTTTTTTATTTTGTTATTGGTTAATTTTCTATTCACTCGCCCAGGAAAAAGGGACTGGGAAAGTGCAAACCGGAGGAAACGATTTCGTAGGTTCAGTTTAAATATGTAGGTCCTGGCTCATATTTTGTGCACCGATCATTTTATAGATATATTTTTATTTTGGGTGATATTATAGTAAGATTTTACACACGATTAGTAGGAACGTTTGTTGTATATGTAATTTAACAGGATTTAGATAAGTTTTTTGTCACACAGTTCTCGCCCACCCCGTAGACAGGCGGTAGGTAAAATTTGAAGCAAGGCCAGTTGTAATTTATATCGGTTACCCGGAACGTATGATTTTGTCTCCGTAACCAGGTTATCGTTAAATTTTCACAGCAATTAAGTAATTTTCTTGTAGACACGGTCATATCATTTAATCCTCGCTATTAAACACAAAGAATTTATTTTTATTCGCGCGGAAGCAAAAATTGCAAAACTGAATTTTGTTTGTACGTACAGAAATGTTTATCGCTAAGATTAACAAATCAGCAGAATTTATTTCTTTTTATCCATTTTATTTAAATAGAGTACAATGACATTCGACACATAGAAATTAGCACCGGCCGATTAGTACTTTTGTAAAGTAGACACTTATTCTTGCATTGAGGTAGGTCACTCACGTGATAGACGTTTCAGCGAAAAATAGTGTCATACGTATATAGCGAAATATATGTATTTTTTTTATCAGCTGTTGGTACCGAAATTTATTCAGTTCCTATCTCGACCTTCCCCTTTGGAGTGACCAGTTCATTTGATAAGAGGCTGAACAAAAAGATCAACCCTGTCCTGGCCTAAATCGGACTTTTTTTTGTTATTTCACGCTCGGTTGTAATTATTTCAAATGGTGACAGCGGACCCGAGATAAAAGGGTCTAGTTCTTACATTGGTGACAGTGTTACTGGGTCGATTATTAGACTGGTGACAGCGGATTTTTTTTTGTTTTAAGATACAACTCAGTAAGGTACGGTAAAGTTGTACATCTGGTGACAGCAATTATTACAATATTCACAAACAATTTTGTTAAAAAACTTTTATATCGTGTAACTATTGGCGCTCGTAGCAAAAGTGCTAAAGTGGCTAGCTTTATAAAACATTTACAAAACGTCTTTATCGCGGCTTTAAAAAAGTCCTTTAAATGTCTCATTTCATCCTAGTAACAGAGCTGTCATAAAACAGTTTTATAAATGTTTTTTTTAAATTCTTATTAGACATTTATAAATGTTCTAAAAACTGTTTTATTACAGCAACAATCAATATCTATAGAGCATGTCTAACAGGCGATTTGTGTTATAATGTGCGCCAATTCCATGCTTATAAGAGCTGTAAGAGCATTGTGAAAGTTTTTATAAAACAATGGCCGTTTTATAAAGTATGTTCTGTAAACGTTCTAGCAGCCATTATAAAACTTAAATTGTTAGTTGGGCAGTACTCAGCCGTAACTATACAAGTCCTATTATAGAAGAACAACCATTTAGTGTGAAGCATATTGGAAATTGGAGTTTGCTGCAAAGTGAGTTTTTCCCACGGGAAGGGAAATACTGTCAGTGCTTCTTAGTTTTAGGTTGTTGTCCAATTCACTGTTGGGTATAATTAAAAATTCTTAATCTTGGTAGCAGTGGTAAAACAATAACATGATGCCTACACAGAACACATGTGGCTAAATAGCCTTTGTAGTTGATGCCAATAACAACTTTATTCCTTCTTCCCGTAACCCTACAATCCGTCTTGTGTTCACCTACATTTTATGAACAAGAAAAAAATTAAATCAATTGTAACTAGCACGATGTACAGTAAGGTGTGCTTCGCCAGTTTATGATCAGGATATATTGCTCTGGCCCAGAGGTTCCCAAACTTTTTTTCCTTTTAGTTTACTGGTTTCGGTGGACTCCCTACTGCTACATTTCTACCATATTCCCAAAATTCGTCAAAAAATGTGAAGATCAGACCACTGTCAAGTCTCCCTTGGAGCACCTGGACCACTTTGAGATTCACTGATCCAGCCCAATAAATATTAGCGTAAATTATTTTAATGATTATTATACTTACCCATGGCGGATGATTTAAAGCAATATTTTGAGTTTTGAGATACTTTTTAATAGCCATTAGTTCTTTATAGTTCGGACCCCATCTATAGAGCATTTTATTAATGTACTGATTGTATGCCGTAAATCTCATATCATCAGTTACTTTACATTCTGGCTTAAAACTGCTCGGAGGTACGATTCGGCAAATACCAAATTGTTCTGCTTTATGTCGTATCCGTTCAATGTATTCCAAAGGATCCTGCAAATTAGAAACGTGCTACATTATAGAGCAAAAAAAAGTAATAGAGCAAACAAACAGTTGATTTATATCTATCGGCTTTCTCTCAGTCAACCTTCAATAGTCACTTCTTAAAGTTAAACTTTTAGTAAATTTACCTGAAACTCTTGATCTGTTGGATGAAATATGGGAGCTTCTACCAATTTAGCCGGTTCGATTTGCTTGGGAAAATCGGAAACATATACCGGTGAAATAAAATCGTTAGATCTATGTTTAAGTTTCTGTGGTTGTCGCTTATGTAAATTGACACTGGATGATGAGCTAGCGCTTGGAGAACTTGGAATTTTGTATTTGAATTCGTCGGTATCGAGCAACTTTTCCGAACTTCTCGATTTAAACAAAGATTTATGTTGATTTTTCAAGAGTGTCGTTTTAGAAGTCGGTTTTTGAGGAACGTAAAACTGTTTATCTTCTGTTTCTGTATTCGAGTCTTGTTCGTCTTTGGTAACTCCCTTTGATGTTTCTAGTTTTGCGGTCGGTTTTCGAAATTGGTCTAAAACAATTTAATATTACATAAAGAAACAGTATTAAAATGATTTTGGTATAGGTAATAAGAAAAGCATATTGTAGAGAGCCATAAATAACATATATTAGAATTAGAAAGAAAACTAAACTTCTTTGGACAAACAAATCACAAATAAAACATCCATAAATGACTATTATATCTATTACCTATCTTACAAAGTATAATGTTAATGAAAATGATAAAGATTAAAACAACCAGAGAAATCGCATTATGCAAAACGTCTACTTGACACCAAATACATAGAACTAGAAGTACTACCCATTTGTGATAAGAAAAAAGAACTACATTTTTTTGAAGAATTAGAAATTAGAAGACACTTAAGAAACCCACATCATGAAGTCGTTAATAAACGGATAAATCTAGGGAGTTCTCGACTTTTAAACTGTCTTCTTAAGTGATAATTGTAAAGGTCAGCAAATATAGTTTTCCTGATTTTCTATATCATTGCACAGTTATACTGATCTTAAGTGGAAAAAAGATATCCAGGATATCTCCATAGGGCTAATAATATCTAAGCTTTAATATTTGTATTACCATATCTTCTTCTTTTTTCTATTAATATATATTAAGTCAATCACGAGGTAGGCCACTTCTTGGCCTAGCCAAAAATAATTATTAAATATAAGGTATGCATCACATGAAATGTAATAATAGTAATATCAAAACAATTGTAATTTTTTTTAATTTTTAGAATTTTCTTATTATATAGTAGAATTACTTAGAAGTAGTTTCATTTTAAAAAGTAGTAGATTCCACACAGTAAGGGTTGAAACAATAAATTTCATTTTGGTTTTTGTTAAGTCTTATTCAATAAATTAACAGCAATTAAAAATGTATCAATTACTCGTTTCAAAATAATATGCGTCTAAACATGTTATTTTTACATGTACAATTTACATTATATATGAGTACATATTCAATTTTTTATTGCTTTTAATTAATTTTAAAAAACTAATAAAATTCAAAATAATAACTTTTTAAGCTAACAAATTATTATCTATGTAAGTATGCAAATTAAATTCCAAAATACATAATATTTTAGATTCTCGCTTAATAGAAATTTTATTAATTGTTAACAAATGATTAACTATTTCTGATATTAAACAAGAAATCAACAACATTTGATTAATGTAAAATAAAGAAAATTTTTATGAATAATGGGTAATAAAGAGTGCAAATTTAACGCAGTACTGCCAATACCACAAGTGTTAAATGCGTGCTTTGCATAATTTGATATCCGTAATATTTATATTTGGCAACGCCGCCATTATCTCAGGGTATTACGATTCACTATCTGCGATAAAAAAGAAGACTGGTAAATCTAAAAAAGGTAATAATAAATTAGAAAATAAGATAGCAATCTAAGTAAAACATTGAGAATAATAAAAAGATTTAATAACGTGTATACTAACCAGTGCAAGAACAACTTTATTGAGAATAACTTTTTTAACATTATGACAATCCAGATATCAATCTCATTCCAAATATTACGGTAAATTCAGATGTAAAAGAACAAATCCCCTTTTCAATATAAGAGCTAAACACTATTCTAAATCTCAGAAGCGAAACACTGCCCCTGCTGACGATGCAATCACCTATTCACAACTAAAATGTTTACCAAAAATTATGAAAATTCAATTACTAAAACATTTCAATGGTAGACTATTTGGGGATCCAATACCAAAAGATCGGGAAATACAAAATAATTTGCCCTATTCTGAAACCTTACAAAGATCCTTCACAATTATTCAGCTAAAGATTCATATCACTACTATCCTTGTGATAAAAACATTTGAAAATTTGATTAAAAACAGAATTGAATTTAAAGTCGAATGAAAGGGAATTATAAGCGAAAATCAAAAATTTTACAAAAGGCAGTGGAATCACAGACAATCTAATTATAGTTCAAAATAGAATAATTAATGCCTTTGAAAATAATAACACTAATTATAGTTTACCTAGATACCCATTTTAATCAATAAATTATCTAAAATTAAAATATCACAGGAAATTATTAATGTAATAAACAGGTTATTTTCAAGAAAAATTATCATCTGAGACAACATCTCAAAAACCTACTTAAAAAAAAGGAGAGCTAATTAAAGGATTGCCACAAGGGTCATCACTAAGTCCTTTATTATACAACATATATACAAACGACATTTTCAACTTGGTAGCTAAGGGTGTTAAAATGTTGGCTTATGCAAATATAATCATAATTTTAATCACAGAAGGTAAAAAAATTACCGATATGGGAAGATCCATAAATAGAACAGTCCAAAATCTTGAATGCTGGATGAAAGAACACTGTCTAGAACTTTCAAATGAGAAATCACATGTGGTAGCATACAGCCAAAGAAAAACAGATATAATAATGAGACCATTCGCTATGAGAAAAAATGTAAATACCTGGGAGTGGTACTAGATGAGAAAATGAAACTTGTCAACCACATTGATAACATTACTGCCACAGCTCAAAAGGGTATAGACATTCTTAGGTCAATATCAGGCACCTGGTAGGGAGCCGATCCGAAAGTTTTAATAATGATATATAAAGGACTAGTAAGGTTGCACTTAGATTTTGGCATGATTTTAACATTTAACACCTCACAGCTAAATTTAAACCGTCCAGGCAGGGTACAATATAGAGCATTAAGAATTATACTGGGCGCAATGAAAAGTGTTCACCCATACCCTCACTTTTGGCAGAATCGGGAGAACTCCCTCCTAAATGGAGTAGAATTTGGCTTGCTGAGAAATACATAGGGACCGAGAAAGATGACATTTATGCCATCTGCCGTGAAAAAATACAAACAATGTGATGTAAACACTATTAGTAGTATTAGTAGTTTTGTATAATCAGCGTTTTTAAATGTTTATTTTTTCAAAACTGATATTAAACGTTTGTGATGTCGTCATCAAAAGTATCTTCCTGTATTCATGGCTGTTCAAATATGCTGTATAAAAATACTACGCAGTTGAAATTTTATAGTTTCCCCGAAAGTCCATTCAACACTGCGTGGATAACCTTAAAACGTCAAAAATGGATAAATGCAGTAAAAACCCATATGTAAATAAAATGTTCAAATTAAAACATTTTATTATTTTGTGTATAATCGGTATGATACAATTGGCAGCTATTAGAAAAGTTCTAAATGTTTTTTTGACATAAATAAAAGATTATTATCAAGAGAATAAAATGTTGTTTCCTGTACGATTTCATTGATATATAAAATAAAAAAACTAGTTATGTGTTTGCTGACTTTAATATTATATAATAAGTTCAAATAATTAAATACTATTAAGGGGAAGAAAGTACACATTTGTACAAAACGAATCACTTCAAGTTTTTTAATTACATTTCAGAAAACATCGGGAGGATTGGGAACCAAATAAAAATACTAGAATTTGCAGTGCTCATTTTGTCAATAATCAAAAATCAGATAACCCCCTACACCCATCTTACATACCAACAATGTTTCCTGGCAAATAAAATAAAAAGATCTATTCATTTTTTGCATTCTGTAGGTTGTTTATTATACTGTTTACATCACAATGTTTTTCTTATTTAACACCAGGGCGCTCTACTTTCGACAGAAGTGCTGCCTCTATAGTTTGGTCTCGATCCCTATTCCCAAACATAGTTCCTTAACTAATAGTATAATTTTTAAATCCCTACTAAACTTTATAAAAATCATCACCAAATAAAAAATTATATCAACTTTCCAATTTTAGAAGGGCTAGACAAAGCATAGCATTAGTTGTATACCCAAAAATAAAAAAAAATTGAAAACCTGCCATGTTTCTTGTCAGAATATGAATACCAATTTTATAATATACCCATTGTATCTTTAGGGCTGAATAAACATACTCCCAACAACCTTATCTTCCCTACAACAATAACTGTTGAAAGAAACAACAGTCAAATCTTCTACATCGATGGATCCAAAACGAATTAAATAGAAAAATAGAACAGGAATAGGAATATATAATGACCACAAGGGAAGCCAATTTAAAGTGGGATCCAGAATTGCTGACGATTACAGTATTTGTTCTGCAGAAATGCTCGCTATTGCAGTGGCCGCTGAAAGGATTTTACAAAAACAAATCCCCAAGGCGCTAATACTTTCAGACTCCCATAGTGCCATTCATAAAAAAAAGAAGTCTATTGTTTGCAGCAGACTGTATACAACTAAAGACAAGACAAATAATTTCGACTGCACATAAGGAAAACATTATAATTGAACTAGAATGGATACCAAGTCATACAGGCATCCAAGGCAATGAAATTGCTGATAAAGTTGCCAATGGAAGTTTAACAAAAGATGACATCACATTCAAACTAGTAGAATATAAAGACATACTACCAAACATCAAAAATGACATCAAGCTACTTTGGGAAGAGAAATGGAAATAAATCAGCAAAATAAAAGGAAAACAATTATTTAACCTAATAAATTACCTTCTAAACTATGGTTCTATGAAAAAAATCTGGACAAAAAATATCCACAATTTGTAAAATGAGAATAGGACATTGCTGTATACAACATTTAAACAAAATTGGAGTTAGTGAGTCCCCCATAAGTGAATGTGGAAAAACTGGTAGACAAAACGTGAGTTTTTGCATTACAGCGGACATGAATTGTGTCCCGTTGTCGCTTATTAACCGCCGTGGTACCCCATAGCGGATAAATATTTCATCAATTAATACTCGTGCGCAATTATCTGCTGTAGCGTCAGCTAGCGAAAACAATTCAAGCCAAAACGGTTAGTAGTATCTTCAATTATATCAATCCACCTTTTGCCGTCTTCACTCAACGGTAGTGGTCCGAACAGATCGACTCCGATTATTTCAAACCTTTGGTTGGAGACTACTCTCTGTAATAATCCCGCAGGCTTCCTGTTATCGATTTTATACTTCTGGCATTCTAAGCAGGTTTGACAATGTCCTGGCGCATTCCTGTCCAAAACTAACGCCAAGAGACTCGATTTAACGTTCTATCTACGCCGTAATGTCCAGCGGTAGGGTCGTCGTGGTAGGGTATACCGATAAAGTACTCCCATATGCATGAATTAATCTCGTTTCATTTAGCATTTCTTTTGTCGTCTGCGGCGTCCTCGCGGGCCGCAATGATCGGAGCAACTTCAGTATCTTCTGTTTGTGACGCATCTCTTTTTCACTTCACTTCAAATTGTACATTGCAAATCTGACAGTCATCGTTAGGTTTCTGGCGTGAATATTGGATTTGGAGGTTGTACGGCTGTAATTTGACGGACCATCGTGCTAGGCGTTCCGTTGGTGTTTTCAGACACTTGAGGGATGGTGGTCTGTTATCAATATTGCCTCTGAACCTTCAATGTATCCCCGAAATTGATCTACTGCGAAAACTAGCGCAAGCGCTTTTCGCTCAGTAGTGCTATAATTCCGTCCTACTAGAGTGCAATATTAACAGACCTGTGCAAGATAAATTCTACTTTGAAACGCTTCAATGCTTAAAACCTTCTCAATCTGTGCTAAACTTAGAGTGCACGCTTAGTAAGCCTAGTGCAAGTAGTGCTTCAATAATCTGTAGCTTCCTTAAAATACTAGGATATAAAATTTATAAAAATAACAATTCTAATTTTAAATTTCAAGGCTGGGAGGAGTATGGTTGACGACCAGATATGCGAAAGCGTAACTCTTTACACTGAATAAGAAAAAAGAAGAGTTTTATCTGGACAAATAAACCATAAGGATTGAACCCAAAAAAGTCAAGGAAGAAGAAGAAAAGGAAATTAGAAAATACTGCTAGAGAGTTAGCCATTGATAATGACAAAGCACAATATGACGCTTTTAATGACATAGTGATATTGTATGAGGATTTAAAAAAAATTAAGTATAACAAAAGATGATATAATTAGCCCTTTCTTCAATTGGGATTATGCATTTAATAACGTGAACCATCCAGAAAATTTGCCTAAGGCTATGAAATAACTTCAATTATTAAAAGATTGTACATCTACAGGTATAAGAAAAAAGATGGATGCTGCAAATGTAACTTACAAACTCCTCGAAAATAAATAAATATACTGGTATAGAGCAAGTTTCAGGTAAAGATGAGAATGACACTGAGAAAGTTACCAAATCCAAAAAAAAAATTAAAACAAATTTTTTATTACTTTGAAAGTAAAAAAAAATATTTAAAAAATCTATAATGTTGAAGTTAGTTTATATTTTACTATATATTTTGTTGCTTTATTTTATAATGTAACTGTAGAGTATTTCGTATGTTTTGTATGAAAAAATGTGTATAACACTGATATCCCCATATAGGTAGCACATTCCATGCATGTTTAAAATTCGCACGTGTCATAACCTTTTTGGCTGCATTGCCACATGTAAGTAACACAGCATATTTCTCTTAATTGTTTACTAACTATTCTTATCAAAAGTTCTGAAGCTTAAATTCTGATTAACCAAAATGTCCAGAAGTTTCATTTCGTTGATACCAACTTTTATTGAAATATGAACGTCACGTTTTGTGAAATGAAATAAACTCCGTGGCGTCACATAAGAATCAATGATAAAAGATTTTCTTTAATATTAAAATATTTTTTTCTACAATCACATTGAAAAGTAGGATTTTTCGCTTGCCATTGACAACGAAAAGTTGACGTTTCTTGAGAGGAGTTACTTTATGCTCGCCGAGCGTAAAAAAATGCAAAAAGCTCGTTGCCCATAACAACCGATACTACAAACACAATTGTATTGACATTTACAGTGGGGATCATAGAGCAACCGGGCTAGGGAGTGTTTTTGTCTTCTGAAAATATTTTACAATCTAATAAATCGCTGCTTTGTTAAGTTTTTAATGTTTTAAATAATATTATTATTATATTATTACTACAAAAAATGGAAGTCAGTCCTCGATGCCCAGCCAAGTTTCGTAAAGATTTAAAAAAGTGAGTTAAAGTATTTGACAGGTACTTGAAATAAGAGGTATAAATTTATTAATAATTATTTATAATATACTCGTATATTCAAGTGATTGTAGAAAAAATGTTATATGTATTGCGAGCTAAAAGTGAAATTATTGTTCTCAAGCAATTAACCCTTGCTTTCGAACAATAATTCCTCTTTCCGCTCTTAATACATAAAAAACTATTTTCAGTTGTCTGTAGACTTTTGAAAATTTAACTGGTTCAAAATTCGGAATGCAAATTCTAAAACCGGTAGTACTACTTCAAGGGTTATTTCCCTCGGTCACAAAAAATGTTACCAAGTCAATTATGTTAGTTTATGGAAATCAATCTCAAATGCAATAGAGAAAAGGCGCTATATCAAGTTTTTGCCCCAGTTTGAAAAACTACTGAAAATGGCTGCTTATAACTCATAAAGATTATCTGATTTAATGTACCTAAATAATAATTAAAAATATCTTGAGTTGAATCACTTACTCGCTTTTGCAATCTCATCAAGTTTACCAGATTCATCCTCAGATTTTGAAGTGGCAGTACTTGAAGGTCTTCTAGAGGGCCTTCTAAACGGAGTGCTGATAACATCTTCATTTTCTTCACCAAATGCATATACACTGCTCTCATTTTCAGGAGAAAATGCGTTCACGTTAGGAATGTTGTTTATCTTACTTTTTCGAAAAATTAATTTTCTGTCTAGTTGTGATTTGCTGAATTCTGGCATCTTGGAAATATCGGGTTTGACCATTGTACTGTTGGTAGATTCTACCTTCGTATCTTTTGCATCTTCCTCTGGATTGTCTAAATTACATAAGAAAGTCGGTAAGAAGGAAGCAAAGTCAACCAACAAGATTAAAAAATGTATTGTGGAGCACAGAAAACGCAATAAAATTTGTCAAGTAGCTGGGAGAAATAAGAATAGATTGTATGTGGAAAATTGTCATAGAAACATGGATGAAACCGCAGATACTGAGAGAATGGGAAAATAATCTAATAGTACTTATATATAAAAAAGAACAAATTCGATGCGAAAATGTTTGCCACAAACAAGTTACAAACTCTATTAAAATTTTTTGAGAAAAAACAGATTCAGCTTAGAACTAAACTTAGGCAGCTTTTAGACCGGAAAAACAATGGTATCATATACATAGTAAGGAACTTAATAAAAAGAACAATAAAGAAAAGCCAAGAATTGTTTCTGGTATTTATTGATTTGAAATCAGCCTTTAGCACGCTGTGTTATAAAAGAAATGTGAACAATAGAGAGGAAATGAGGTCTAATATTGGCTATAAGAAGGGCTAGAATACAAATTGCAGGTCAGAGGAGTTTATAATAGATACAGGAATAAAGCGAAGGAGACAGTTTATACCCATTATTATTTATACTTATAATAGAATGATAAAACATAAATAAACACAATTGAAAATAAACATCTAAGAAGAATAGAGATGGTAAAACAACGTAGTACAGGATAAAGAAAGAAGACATTCGAAAAGCAACAAGACAAGAACCAATAATAGAAAAAACAAACGAGAAGCAGCTGAATTGGTATGGAATGAAATCAGATTAACAATTGAAATAATGGAGGAAGGAAACGCCAATAAAAAACAGAAGGAGAAATCAAGGAAGAAATAGAGAAAAAAACTTAGAGGAATTGAGGACAATGGCAAGAGAACTCCTATCTGACACTTGAATAGGTAAAAGGAAATGAAAGTTTTTTTTCCATATAACTGTTTTAAGAAATAATAATTAAAAAATATTTGGCGACGTCATTTAAATTTGGAAACACAGAAAATATGTTTCAATGTGTATAAGAATCTACGGGAAAAGTTTGGTTTCGATGAAGAAATAGAATTATTGCAAGCAGTATCTGATTTAACAGAAGTTCCCCTGTCAACTATAAGTAAAATAGCCAAGAATGGATCTTATAAACGCAAGAAGCGATGTGATAAGGGATGGGTCAAACCTTTAGATGTGTCTGTAATAAAATTATTATAAATCACCATATATGAATGTTACCAAAGTAATGCGTTACCTACGATTGAAATAATAAGAAATAAATTGAGAAATGCCGGCCGTAATGTAAATGGCTGTAAGAAAACTATTGAAAACTGGATTTAAAATTGGGTTTCAAATCCAAAACGATTGATAAATGTCAAACAGTTATGGAAAGCAGAAGAAAGGATGAACTGATGGGTCAAACATTTGTATGCCAATAATGCCTGCAAACAAAGGATCCAGACTTATTATTGTGCATTGCAGTAGAAATGAGAGATGGGTTCCAAATGCCTTAAAAATATGTGGAAAAAGGATTGCAACATTAACTATCATAAGAACATGGTTTGAATTCACATTGATCCCAAACTTAGAGCAAAATAGTGTTGTAGTTCTTGACAACGCTTCTTATCATTCACGACAGCTCAATAAAATACCAAATAAAAACTACAAGAAGACTGAACTACAAAATTTTTTAATGGATAATAATTTGTACTTTGGAGATTCTTATACAAAACAACAACTGATTGAAGTTTTACAGACAAAGAAATTTGAGAAATTATAAGCCCTAGAGAGTATTGCTGAAAGACATGGACATTCTATATTGAGACTTCCTCCTTATTTTTGTATTTTCAATCCCATCGAATTAATTTGGGCACAATTAAAACAGAGAATAAAAAAGCAATCAAAACTGAAGATGAGTATAAGAATATTGGGCAAGTCCATATTAATGGGGGGTATAAATTTATTATTGATTTACAAGACGATAGTGAAGCAGGTGATATGGGATTAATATAATTTTTGGAAGAAGAAAATTAATTAAGCTTAATATATTTTTCATGTTACTTATATAGTAGTGACAAATAGGAGTTAGACATAATATGTATTTTTAAAGAATTGTTTTATTCATTGTTATAAAATTTCTTTTTTTTTTGTTATTTTTTCCTAGAATTTAGTTTTGTCCAAAAAAAAATCGAATGGGATACAAAAAAGGCTCAGTTCCCGTCTGGTATCCCAATTAAAGACAACGCCCTTTCAACAATTACGTAACAAATTGGTAAGTAAACAGAATATTAATACTTCTTCGAGTTTAGCTCCGCAACATAACTTAAAGGGGATATACAATTACATTGCTACACTATATATTTTACGACAACTATACCTCTTTTTTCCTGAGGAATGTATTTTTTATACTATTAAACAGTCTTCCTCCTGCTGTTCTTCTTTCCAGTATTTTCTCTTCTAATTTCTTATCTTCTGATATAATTGAGCTCAAATATTTGAATTTTTGGACTTATTCTATATTTTCCTCTTCAGTATGCATTGTACGCTCGTGTCGTTTCTCCCCTATTATCATAGTCTGTGTTTTTTGTTTGTTTAACGTCGCATTAATCTTTTGAAGCACCCTGAATATCACTAGATTTTTTTTTCAAATTTTTGTTGTGTTTACCCATAATCACCATGTCATCCACATGACAGAGTTCTGGTATCAGTACCTTTTTCATTTTCCAGTATCCTACTTCATATGGCTTAACTTTTTTCCTTGCTTCATCTATTACCAACGCGAACAATAGCTTAAGCTACATCCCTGTTTCATAACTAACGTGGTTTCACATGATCCTGATTTATCTTGCTTAACTCTTACATAATTATGAGTATGTTTATATAGGCTTTGTATTTCTTTTATTAATTTCAGACACTCTTTTATTCCTTAGGTTTTTTCCCATATCCTCTCTTTTTACCTAGTTAAAGGCTTTTGTCAGGTCTATGAAGCAGCAGTGTATATTTCGGTCTTATGGCTTTTTCTCCTACTTGTCTCATAATAAACATCGCAGTTATGCCCCTGCTTGGGCTGAATCCAATCTGCGTTTCTTCTAATATATGTTCCACTTTTCCTCTCAGTGGTTTCTCAAAAATTCAGGCATACACTTTGGGCACTGTACTTGTCAATGGGATGCCTCTGTAATTTCGGAATTCTCTGTTCGCCCTTTTTTGTAGATTGGGGTAATTATACCCAAATTCCAGTCCTCATGTGTTTTGTCTTCAAGTACTTCGTTCATGAGCTCTGTTAGATATTAGATAACTAATTGCTTTTTGTGACATTGCTATTAGCATGTCCGCAATTATTTTGTCATGTCCTGGTGCTTTGCCTAGTTTAAGTTTCTCTATAGCTTCTTTGACTTCAGTTTTGCTTATTTTTTCATTGGGATCTAATTCAGTTTTTTGTTTAGTTTGTGTTTTTGTAACATATTAATTTTTATCTTCGTCTGTCCCTTCTAAAAGTTCTTTAAAGTACTCCTCCCATATTTCCATGATTTTATCCTCGGTACTTACAAGGTTTTCTTTTCTGTCTTTTACGTTTGATGTCGTTTCTTTCTTCCCTTGTCTCATATGTCTTAGCGTTCCGAATAATAATTTTTGGTTATAATTGTAGCTATCTTTCAACCAAAACCTTGCCATTATTTTCCTTCTTCTTCTTTTATTATTTTTTTGGACTTGGTTTCTTTGTTGTTTATAGTTCTCCCAGTGCTTTTGTTTTTTCGTCTATAAATTTTTTTCAACTTTTTTCTTTTTATCAACCCCTGAATTATTTATTCTTTCCGTCCACCAATGAGTTCTTCTGGTTTTCTTGTTTGTTATTCTTGTTATTCCACAAGTACTTTCCACTGCCTTTAAAATAACGTTCTTAAAATTTTTCCATTTTTCTTCTACTTGTTCGTTTTTGTAACTTATGTTCAACATCTATTCACAAACAGCCTGATATATCTATCTAACTTCTTTTTGTCAAGTTTGTAACAGTTTATTTTGTTGTTTGTTACTTTGCTCTATTTGTTTCATTCTCATTATTCTTACTATTATGTCGTTAATATTTTTTCATTGTTCTTCAATTATTAGAAAATAGTCTATTATTAATTTCTCGTTTCTTGATCTTACTTGTCTGGTTATTTTATGTATTTCTTTTTTGACAAAATATGTGTTTCCTATTTTTAGTTCTTTTTCTAAACATAGGTCTATTATTCGTTCTCCATTTCCATTTATCGGTGAATAAAGAAAGGCGATATATTACTACAGTTCAGTGAACCAAGTAAATTCTATTGATTTGATTTTATATGCTGTATAGGATGTGATGAATTGGAGAAGACTCACCGGTTTCATATCTCCGGTGTCACTGATGCCATGAGGAAAACTCTTGAAATCCGGTTCGAAGGACCACAATTTATGTTGATTATGAAATGAAGATGCCTTCAAATATTTGTTGGCCTGTATAATTGCTTCGATATTTGTACAATGAATAAAAAGATTGTTTCTTTTACAGAATACAACGTGCTTAATGGCATGCAATAACAATAATGTTCATTGTCATTTTTTTGAGTCTGTCCGCTCCTTACATAAAACTATATTAGCTAACTCACTATATTTTTAACAGAAAAACCACTACTGAATCTAAAGTTAGATATAAATTAGCGAACAAAACGTTGGACATGTAACTTAACAGTATTACTTAATTCAACGGGTAACTGAACTTTGGGTTTCTTGGCAGGTGAAAAATATGAAGTAGAAAAAATTACACTGGACCCACGAGTATCTAAAGAAATAGAACAGATCTGACCCATATCCCATTGACACGGTGTCCAACAACTTGACATCGTGAATACACAAGAAAAAAAACAGCCAATATTCGAAAACCATTTATAGTTTCGTGAATTATTGGCATACAATTATTCGAAATCACCCTAATATCAAGAGCAACAAAACTAGTGTTGACCGGTACAATACATAATACAAGTTACTCAATTCTGTTTAGAGACGCATAGTCGAAACTGTCCACCTATTTGAGACAAAATTGAGTAAAAAAAGCATCATTTCAACAAAATATTCATGATTCTGTAAAATTTATCAAAACCCTATAGAACTTATGGTATTGAGCTAAAATATTATTTTTGCAAAAATAAGTTTTTAAAAATTGAAAATATCCCAAAGACCTGAAAGACTAAATTATTAAATTTCGATATACATACCCAATTCTGACACAGATTGTTCATGTTTTTCCGTATCAGTAGTATCTGCAACTTCCAAATTCGTTTCTGTTGGTATTCTTTCACCAAATTTCAACATTTCGTCATTTTCCTTTTTGATACTACTTCCTGCTAAGGCCGCATCTTTCAACCATTTTTCTATTTGTTCGTTCGACATATTCACTTTTTCTTTTCCGAAACGTCTCCCCAAATCTTTGTTCAAAAAATCTAATAAGGGCGGTGCGTGACTGCAAGCGGTGGTCTCGCAAGTTTTCGTATTTTTCGTAGTTTTTTCGTCAAATCCATGAAATATTTCGTCTTCATCAGAAGAGGAAAACATAGGGAGATAATTTTGTGGCAGCTTGGCGCATTCTCTTTTTGGCTTTGGTTCGATTCTTACACAATCGGGATCTGGTTTCTTCTGTAATGTCCTAGATCTTAAACTATCTCCTTTATTCGAGGATTTCGGTGATTTATTTATTTTCTTCGTTTTTGAAATAGCTTTGACGATTTCCTCTGCGATTTTCGGATGTTGAGACTTGTCGCTTTTCACCACATCTTCATCATCAGTTTCGCTCAAATCATCATTTGCTTTCATCGATTTTGACTTCGAATATTTTTTACTTTTCAGTTTGTTCGTAGATGGTGGAATATTAACATCAGATGTGGTTGATTGGTCAGATTCACTTGAGGAGAGTTTCAGTTGTCTTGTACCTGTTACAACAAAATATTTACTGAATTAATATATCTTAAACCTCTCTAGTTTAGCTGATGCTAAAAATGTATCATTAGTGGTTTCAAATCTATGCCTGGAATAGTGTGTACGATTCTAAATGAAATCATACAAAAACGGCATGTCTTTATTGTGTATGACGGAGGTAGAGATGTTTGTTAATAAGAAAATGTTAGCTAGACAGGTAAATAAATTAATTTATTGGTACCGTTCTCTGTGTAGTTTTAAAATGTGCCAATATGATAGGAACTTGAGAAGCTACCATTTACAAGCTTTTAAAACACAGAAAAAACGCTATAAGTATGGAACTTGCGAAAAAAGTTACCAGGGAAAAAACCTATAGAAATCGACCAGGCAGTTAAACATGTTATTAGGAATAAAGTTTCGTTTTACCTTAATAAGCAAATACCAAAAATCGACAAGATTTTATCAATTAATAATGACGAAAATTTAGCAATAATAAAGAGAACAAAATTATGGAAAATTTCATTTGGGAGAAGCAGCATCGTAGATCAGCACTGGTGGAAACAGAAGAAATAGTTTGTTGGAGACGGAAATATTTGAGAGAAATACGACATTTGAGAACAGATGGACAAAGAATATTCTATTTAGATAAAACCTGGCTGAATAAATGACGCACTCTTAAGAAAATCTGGAAGACAAATCGGTTACAAATCCTAGGCAAGCTTTTTTAGAAGGTCGTCATGTAATAATAACCCATATTGGGGGGCGATGAAGGTTTTGTACAAGGTGGTTTGCTTGAATTTGTGTCTGCCAAAGAATACTACAAAGAAATGAATGCAGATGCTTTTGAAGAGTACTTCTATCAAATGCTGGATTTAATTCCTATTAATTCCGTCAGTTTTAGATAATGCTCTAGCTATCATTCAATTTAAAAGTTCCGTTTCCTACAGCTAACTGAAAAAAACAGTGCATAAAAGACTAGTTAATAGGGAACTTGACAAAAAATTTATATGGGCGAAAAATACTGCCGATTATAACTATATATTGTATGAAATCATGTATCAGCAAAAAAACTATTTTTTATTGTCCCAAACAGTCACTGTAAAGAATTAAAAACGCTACAAAATTCAATTATTCTATGGGGCTTTAAACGCGTTGCTGTTGATCGTGACGTCAAAGAGTATATGACGAGTACCTACGACGTACATATGGCAAGCATAAATGGTTATTTGATTCATTAAACGTTTTTTTTATCAATTTTGGTCGACTTTCCTTAATTTTGTGCTGAATTATTGTGGATTTTCTTATTAGAAATTAAGAAGTTTTGCTTTCTTGTGAATTGTGTCCATATCATACATACCATGACCGATGGTGCAATATTTCACGATAAAACTGAATCAAAGTGGTTTGCTGTTAAATCAAAATTATCCAATTTTTGGGGCCTCGCCAGATGCAGCGTGCAATGAATATCGTGGAAATACAGTGTCCACAATATACTAAAACTGTATCAAATTATTGGACTAAGGATAGTAAAATAAGTGTAAAAAATAATGCGCAGGTGCAGTTGCAAACGTTTATTCTCAATAAAAAAATGTTTATTTTGTGTCGATGATCCAGATTTTGAAAAAAGTAGCAAGTTGAATTTTACGTAGGTTGAGTAAGACCAACAATATCTAGGTAATTTAATGAGTGCAGCAGAACATATTTGGAGTCATAATATTTTTTCAAAATTATTGGACCCTGGAGAAGCAAAACTATTGGTGGTACACCTACTAAACAAGAGGTACAAGAAACTGGTACCGTTAACAATAATTTTATGGTGCAGCAAGATAGTTTTACAACGCATATAATAGTTTTATTGAATATATAACGGTAGCTTTCATTTTGAAATGCGTATGGTCCCTATGGAAAGCGCATCGAAGAGCGTTAAAAAGAGACATCAACCGAGACATTGCAGCGAAGCAGACGTCAGGAACTTTGACTGTATAAAACTGTAAGTACTTATGCACTCTATTTTTATGAACGAATGGTAAAAATTGGAAAAACTTAAGTTTAGTACAACAAGAAAGTTGTAAAAATTATTCAGATAAGATTAGGGATAAAACTGCTAGGGCATTTCAAGCGCTGAATTGTCTTATTAAAATACCTACCTCTATATTTGAGGAGATCGATACGGTTGCATTACAAGCAATAAGCAAACAACTGAAAATGGCGACAAGTATGAATTATTTTTTTTAATTTTGCGAGTAAGGTCTTACCTACTGAATTCAACGGAGAAGCAGGCAAGTTACAATCATTTTTAGACTCATTAGATTTGTTACAAATAAACGCGACGGGTAATGAAGAAAATGCCATTCTACTAATTAAGACAAGACTGACTGGGTAAAGCTAAAAGTTTGATCATGACCGAAAACTCTATCATAGAAATTAGGAATAAACTAAAATCAGGAATAAGAGGATACATCCCAAGCCTTCTCTTAGCGAAACTTAATAAAGTAAGGCAAAATGGGAAGGACATAACGCAATACGCGACGGCAATAGAGAAATTGGCAGAGAAGCTACAGGCAGCATACGCGTCAGAAGGGATGCCAGAGCGTCTAGCTGAAAAATACACCAAAGAAGCAACGATTAAGGCAGTAACGATGAATGCCACGGCGGACACAACAAAAACGATCATAGCAGCGGGAAGCTTTGAAACCACGCAAAAAGTATTATCTAAGTTAGTATCAGTAGAAGGCATAGTAAGCCAACAACAAGTTTTACACATGAAAGACAATAGGAATTTCTTCAGGAAATCAGATTTTGACTTAAGGAACAATCATAGGAGAGGAAACAACAGAGGATTTCACAACGGCAACCCCTCAGGAAGGACATTCAGACAGTATAATCAAGGAAATGGTTATAGCAGATACGTAGATTTCAATAAGGACAAGAAATTTAACAGGAATAGCAATTACAACAACCATACTAATAATAACGAAAGAATATGCAAGATAGAAGATAAAATTGAAGAGATGAGCAGACAAATAGCACAGCTAAAGAAGGAAAACTACGAATTAAGGATGGAAAATATGGAACTCACGAAAAAAACAGAATTTTTGCAATGAAACATGACACAGACCCTGAAAATTTTTAGAGATAAGAATTTGATATTACATGGTATAGAAGAAGGTAACGAAGAAGATGAGGAACTAGAAAATAAATTAGAAGATGTAATGAAGAAGGTTAATAATACAGTAGATGTAATGAAGAAGGTTAATAATACAGTAGATATTAAATCAGATATTTTTAAATGTAAAAGAATAGGAAATAAAAACAATAACAAAAATAGGCCAGTACTAATAATGATGAAAGACGTGAATAAGAAAGTAGAGACTTTGAACGGAACGAATAAATTAAAAAGGAACAAAGATATATATTGATGAAAATTACCCAAAAGATATACTGGAACAGAGAAAACAGCTAATAAGATATATGAAACAGGCGAGAGAAAGTGGAGCTAAAGCTAAGATAATCGATAACACATTAATGATAAATGACAACGTATACGGTCTAAAAGAACTAGAAGAAAGGAAGAATAAGTTAGAAATACATACAGGATGGAATCAATCAACATGTAAGGAAAATAATGAAATCAATCGGAAGATTTTTAATACAACCTTCAATGATAAAAGTTTTATACAAGTAAGAGGTGAATAAATTGTCAATTTTACACTTTGAAAATAACCGTATCTCGCTAAGGATGAGCATTCGGATCAAAAATAAATTGAAATTTAGTGAAGCCTTATTTACCGGAATACACAACTTCGACCTAGGACGAACGTTGGAAAAGCTTGAGGAACTGTCGGTAAAATTTGAAGTAAAAAGAATGAAGATATATGCAAATGATTATATATTCAAAAAGTGCACAATAGAAGAATTTATAGAAGAAGGTAATAAAAGGTTAAAAAATATACAGGTATGTATATGCGAAGTACCAAAAACGGTACAGCAGAAGGAAGAGATCCAAAAGATTCTAGAAAGATATCACAATGTTTGGAGGACATGTAGGAAACAATAGATTATTAAAGAAACTGAGCAAATTTTAGGTGGAAAAACATGGAGAAAGATGTAAGGAAGTATGTAAAGAATTGCCACGAATGCCAAGTGAATAAAGCAAAACCTAGTCATAAAGAGAAATTTGTCATCATGGACACATCTATAAAACCGTTTGATATCATTTATACCACAATAGCAAAAGCTATATTTGACAACTTTATACCAAACTATGGATTGATGAAAGAGATAAGGACAGATCAAGGAACGGAATACAAGAATGAAATAATGAAGAACTTAGCGGAGCTTTTAAAAATAAAACACAATTTTTCAACGGCATACCACCATGAAGCGATAGGCAGTTGTGAAAAATGACAGAACGTTTAATGAGTACATAAGAAACTTTATTAAAGATTCTAGGGATAACTGGTGCGAATTTGTAAAAATGTTTGCATATTGTTATAATACAACACCAAACACGTATCACGGATACACTCCTTTTGAGTTATTATAAGGAAGAAAACCCAATATACCAGAATTTTTAAATGTAGAAATAGAACCATGTTATAATCTTGAAAGGTGTGATAAAGAGTTGAAATATAAGTTACAGTACGCGAATGAAAAGGCCAAACAGTTTTTGATAAAAAATAAGTTAATTGGAGTGAATAATAGCGAAAAGGAATCTTCACCCGTAAACTTTAGGGAAGGGGATTCAGTTATTTTGAGAAATGAGGAAAGAAATAAGTTCGATCCACATTATTTCGGTCCGTTCAAAATAACGGAAGTAAACTGTGGGATTATATCTCAAAACAAAAAACAAATCGTTCATAAAAATCGGTTGTATAAATACCATAACGAAAATATTTGTAAATAAGTGAAGTGTAACAATAAACAAACAAACAGTGTTTAAAAACAAAGCAATTAGTGAGAACTATTAACGTTATAGGTAGTATCGAAAATTTATCGAGGATAATTTTTCTCTTCCAAGAGGGGATGATGTGATGATCCCAAAAAGACATTATTAGATTTTAGTAGACATTAATTTCAAATATTGCTAGCGGCCAGTGAACTAGAAGGCCATTGGCAAGGGTAGCGAAATAGATAACAAACACGTCCGTTTTATAAATATTGTATTGACACGGCCGACAAGGTCGATACACGGAGCATTGACTGTGTTAGTTTAATAATTTCCTATATATAGATAGTTCATTTCTTTGAGGATGATTCAGTATTATTATTGTTGCTAATAGTACAAACGTATGTATTCTGTGGTCAGTAATTTATATACTTAGTTTTAAATATATGTTATCCCAGTGAGTTTTAAAAGGATGTTACTTATTTAACCCTAAAGAATGGCTCACGAGGTAAGTGTTTCCCGAAGATGAATGGTTCGATGGTTCAAGAAGTATATACGAGGGGCACTTGCTAAGTAACCACCACACCTTTATTCCATTATTGTAGTGAATTTTTATAAAAAAATGTCTTTTATTCCTGCTGCACTGGCTAGAATCATATGCAAATTATACTATAAAGAAGCAATTTTCCTGCTATTCTTCATAGTTTAATTTGCTCATGGTCCTAGTCAGAAAAAATTAAATAAATCACATATTATTTCTTAGATCAAAACTGATTGTATTCATGACATCACAAATATTTGTAAATAAAAATACATATATCAACATTTTGTTTCACTTATTTAACACAAAATCTTCAAGGGTAATTTTTCTTAGAATGCTTTTTGTCTAATGCTATAATATCATGTACACATCTTGTACAGGCTTTAAGCCATTTTGTTCGGCGATTGCCATCAAGAAGCAATCTAATAAATATCTTATTAGGTGTCTTTACTGTGGTTCTGTTACATAGTGGCACCAGACAGTACTTAAACCATTTTTTACCTTGTGATGTCATGGTAAATAAAAACAAAGCAGTAAGAGAAAATCCAAATGAATGTAAACAATACAGTGATCGATATTTATATAAAATCGTGTACAATTGGATCAGCAATATTTCTATAAAAAATGTATGGGCGGGAAATAAATGGACTGTAGTATTTTTTTTCTTTCTTTCTTTATATTTGTTTCAATGCATAGAATGATGCCGGCAATAAAAATTATGCAAAAAATAATAAAAAATCATATACAAAACAGGAAGCAGATAACACTTACCATGGTTATGACAGTAGATCTTCTTGTCGGTACCGACTGAGGATGAAGATAGGACCACCACGTGAATTCTAAAGTCTAGAGTTACACACTTAATTCAAAGGTAAAAATAAGTTCTACAACGATCGAGAACATGTACCGCTCAATATCTACTGCCGGTTTTCGCCTAAAATCCAGTTGGCTCGCGCCGAACTATATCTCAACTTAAGGCAATGCTAAATTATTTCAAAAATTAATTAAACAATTGCCGTGGGGATTGAACATCTGTACTGAATTTAAACACGAACATATCCTGACCAGTGGGGGATGAAACAGGGTAGATTAATATTAATATTAATGTTGGAAAAATAAAATAAAAATGTAAGCTTAAAAAAATATTGTGGCAAGACAAATGCATATTTTATATTATATAACATATAAGTATACAGGGTGTTTCTAAATTCATGCGAAAGTTCAAGAGGTGATTGCACGGAAATTATGAAGGATCTTACCTATAACAAAACTTCCTAAGCCCACTTCTTTTCGACGTATCTCCAATAGAAGGGGGCGAGTAAAATTAAGTTTCAATGTTTTTTCTCAAATTTAAGTAAAGGTAGAATCTTTAAATTTTGTAAATTCGGTGAAATCGCAAATAACTAACCACAGGTATTTTAAAAAAATTCCTATTACATTATAAGGGGGTGAAATTTGCATCCATTACCGTATTTAATACCAAATCTTTTTTTTGAGACTTAATTTTGTAAATTAAAAATATTACTTAAAATCCCTGTTTAATTTAAAACATTTCCTAATCTAAAAGATTTTTCCTAGAACCAGATTCTGTGAAAAAAATATTAAAGAAATCACACAGGATATTTTTTCGCCAAATCTATTGGATCTAAGAGGAAACTTCGAGATAAAGAAATCACCTCCTGAATATTATTTTATACCTACATATATAATAAAAATAAAAATTAAACTTTTCTCCGGAATTAAATAAATTAAATTAATACTTCTTGTTCAGTAAAATATACTTAGATATTCCAAAAATGTAATACCCTCAAAATAATTTCTTCTGAAAAAAGTTAAATGTCCGTTGAGGTGATCGAATCCTCACTATCCAAAGAGGAATCATTAACAGGTAGAATTATAAATAATCGGCACAATGGAGGCTAGTGTTGAATACTAGTTTTACATGTAAATGGATATAATTGCATATTTGATAGTTGTTAGTACTTTTAATAACAATTTTCGATATTGTTAAATATAAAGATACTTTACTATTGAGTAAAATTCATATTTTTTGATAAATCTCTTATACGACTGAAAAAATTTGATTTCTGATGATTGCGTTTTAGATTATACAAAACTTTTTGTCAAGAATAACTTTTTTCCTAAACTCAATAATAAAAAAGTTTTCTATATGGTTTCAACTTAGGAGAATATATTGTATACAGTGTGGAAAAGTTATCAGCACAATGGAAGGTAGTGTTAGATATTGGTTATCTTTTCAATTAGATGCCGAATGCAGCTTTTCTATGAATCAGTACTGTCGGTGCCATTTATTACTTCTCTTATTTGATCAACTACTTTCGCTCTTAATGTCTGAGAGGCATTACATTTCCGCAAACTTTTTTTATTGTTCCCCAAAATATCTCTACTAACCGCAGGTACTGTATAATTCATCATTAACATATTCGTTTTTTGAAGTTCTGTTCTTTTATTGTTTTCAGTAATTCTTCCAGCAGGAACCAATCACAGTGACAGCACCGTTGGAAGTAAATCTTGGGAGCGATGAAGAGAAAATAGAATATTGAAACATAGCAATACATTAACTCAAAAAGAAAGAAAAAGAGATATATAAAAGAGTTGCTAATGAAGAATTTCAAAAACGAACAAAGATAAAGGAAGACTGGACTTTAGAAGAAAGATGGAGAATATTTATTGAAATAAAGACATCTTCAGCAGAGAAAATATACGGAAAAAGAAAATTTAAAAAGAATATAAAAAGAACGAAATGGTAGACTAAAGAAATAAGAAAGCTTGTGAAAGAAAAGAAGACGGCATGGAAAAGATACCTCCAAACAAAGACAATGGACAATAAAGAAGACTACTCTAGGAAGAGAAACACAGTAAAAATAAAAAGGAAAGAAAAAACAAAGTTGGAGAAGAGATAACAGAATCACATAGGATAAATATTAGAAAATTTTTGACACAAAAATATTTAGGGGAAGCAGAAAGAAGGAAATAAAAGCAATAAAGGACAAAAACAAACAACTACAGAGGTAGAGAGACTACTATGTAGAAAAATTCCACACAATACCTGAAAAGGAAGATACTAAGGTAGAAGAAATAGAACTAGATCAATAAGAAATATAGAGAGAATAAGTAGAAGAAACCGTGCAGAACATTAAAATAGGAAAAGCAAGCGGAGAAGACGGAATAGATCCAAAATTTATTAAATGGCTGGGGGAAAGAGGAATAGATTGGATGTGGAAAACTATCAAAGAAACAAGGGAGAAAAAACAGATACCGAGGGAATGGGAAAATAATCTAATTGTACCTAACATATCTATAAAAAATGCAAAAAATATAGAGTAATATGCTTGCAAGCAAGTTACAAACTCTATACAAGAATTTTGGAAAAAAAACTGACACTGCATAGAACTAAAACTAGAAGAAGAACAGGCAGTCTTTAGACAAACCAGTGGTAATATATACATTGTAAGAAACTTAATAGAAATTACAATAGAGAAAGGGGTATTTATTGATTTGAAATCAGACTTTGCTACGGTTATTAGAAAAGAAATATGGACAATACTAGAGGAAATGAAAATACCTACAGGTCTATATGGAGCCTGTAAAAATGAGTTGCCTACAATATGCATTCGATGTAGTTTTAAAAGTGAATTCTAAGAATAGAATTCAAAAGCTAATCAACGTCTGGTCTATACAGATAGAAAAAATGGAAATGGAAAACAACATAAAAAAACTAACATCATGATAATAAACGAACGAAATAATAAAATAATAAAAAAAAATATAAGGAGAATACTTTAGAAATTATAATGACATATGAATATCTTGGAAGTATGATGACAGAAGTCAGGAAATAAATGCATAGATAACTAACAGGGCAAATAAATCAACAAAAATGTACTACACACTAAATAAAACAATATGGAGACACAGAAATATTAATTTTGATCTAAAAATGAAAATATATAACGCAATAACTGTACCGGCTACAACACATGCAGTAGAAAATTGGAGAATTAGTGGGAAAGATGTGAAAAAAATAAGTGCAATGGAAATGAAACACCTAAGAAGAATATGAGGAAAAACTAAGTGGGACAGGATAAGTAAACATAGTAGCTAGGCTAAAAACTTCCCCGTTAAAGTGTGGCAAATAGGAGGAAAATGTTCATTTGGAAATTAAAAATTATATATAAGTAATTGTATATTTTGAGGAGAAATGTGGTAAATGATTTTCTGTGAAACTAGTTAAGTTGGTAAAACCGTCAATTAGGCTATACATCTTACCTTGATAGGTTGATCGATTTTCCGGCTTTCCTTTCACTTCTTCAAACCCTATCTTCCCAATTCTAGTGGACTGTAATTTTCGCGGTTATTGCGAGGTTAAAAACATCACAAATCACAGAGAGAAAAATTTATATAATTTTAAGTGTTTTCGCACTGAGGAATCAATTAAAAGTCTCTATAATGAATGTCGATGTAGAGATTGGAGGCAATTCACCCAATTGACGATACGCGCATTCTTTACAAAATATACACCTTTTTGATTTAAAATCAAAATAAATTTCTCGATTTATGTTTTTATTCAATTGAGTTTTAAAATGTCTTCCTTCGTTGTACTATTATTTGGTATATCATTTAATATATATGAGTGATAAGAGGAATTATGTAATACAATTACCGAATTAGACGGAACCTTTGACAGAAGCTATGTAGAAAACCAGTTTTCTAAACGATCAGCTGTTATATCTTCGTGATAGTCAGCAGAAGACTAATATATTTTTGGCCGACAATAGCAACGCATTAGGTACAAATCCGTTTTAACTTCCCGTTTCAAGTATGACAACGCGGAGTATTTAATGCATAATTTTGTGAACTGTCCACCCAACCATACTGAACAACATGTGTCAAATCACGTCTCGTCTAGAGATACACTTTACTATACGAAAATTGGAAAAAATAGATTCTGACACAAAACAACCACTAATTTAATTACCCTTACAATGAATATTGTTACGAAATTGCGCACTGGTGTAGTCCTGTCTAATAGAACAATTAGAATGTTGAAATTTTAGCGCATGCGTAGAATTCTCGGAAGGACTCAATTGTTTTTTTTTGGAATCCGAATTCTAGAAAATTGAACTTTCTCGAATAGGATTTTGTTATAAGAATGTGAGTGCCTGAAGTCAGTTCTAAGTAGTGCTCAGACGGCGAATATAAATTACTGAATAATGTATTTGAAAAATAAATTAGTTGAATTTAAGTAGTTAGTGTGTTAATAAATTAAGAGCAAACATACCGTGTATATAAATTTATCCCTCCCATCAGGATAAAATATTTAAATAAATAAGAAATATGAAATTATACCTTTTGTCGTTCTCGACGAAACTCGGCTTCTGGTATTCTTCTTCTTTCTTGGCACTTTGACATTAATATGGAACGATTCATCGGAATCATAATCATCATCTACGTGCGTAATTAGCGAATGTCGTGTTAATCTTCTTGGCTTAACATCGTCATCACAATCTGGTATTTTTTTATCCGATTTACGTAATCTTGATTTGACAGATGTTTCCACATCTTCGGAGATCTGTAAAGGATCCGTTTTTTCTAAAATTTCAGTTGTTTGCGATACATCAGATTTTATTGACGATATTTCCTCTGCTTCGGTTGGGTTTTCGGTTGGGTTTTCGGTTGGGCTTTCAGTTGGGTTTTCGGTTTCCTGTGTCTTTTTACAAACTTTGGAAGTATTTTTCTTTAGTTTCGCATTTTGTTCTGTAGAAATATCATCGACGTCTACATTTTCTTCCTTGATAACATCAGATTCGTCATTTTCAATTTCAGTATCTTTGATTTCATCTTTGGAAGTTTTGACTTTCGCTTTTAGTTCAATTTCTCTTTGTTCGGTCCTTTTAACGTTAGGAAGTTCGGGGAAACTGTCTATTGAATTTGTATCATCATCTACTTTATTATCATTAACCAATTTGTGGCTTAATATTTCCATATAAATGGCGGCAGCTTCTTTCGTTTTCCTGGAGGGTCGTTGTGATTTCGGTGCGACGCTTTCTTCTTGATCGATTGTTTTCCTTTTATGGATGTGCTCTTTGACATTTTTTTTGGGATCCTTTTTTGTTTTCTTCGATATTTCATTATCTTCTTGCACAAAGATGGTTTCTTTTATTATTTCTTCCGCGTCGGGCGTTGACAGGATTGTTGTAACTACAACGTGTTCTTCGTTTTGTTGCTCGTCGGTTGTCGATTGAGGAACATCGGCTATAATTAATTCCGGATCATTTTCTTCTTCTTTTGTTCCGGCGTCTATTTTCGTTTCTATTGTCACTTTGTTTTCAATTCCAGCATCTTTCACTTCCATGTCTTCTAAGTCTTGAATAATTTTTGCTAATTTTACTGTAGTTCCGGAAACTTCCGAATCGTTTTCTTGTAAGTCTTTTTTAGGAACCTCTGTGGTTTGGGCTTCTAAAATCAATGTTTTATTTTCCGCTGCACTTTCACTTTCATCATTTTCTCGTTCAATATCTTTTATATTTTCTTTAATAACAACTGATTCTTTTAAGGAGTTTTTAGGCGTTGAAGTGTCATCTAACTTAGTATTAACATCTGTCATTTCATTAGATTTTTTATTTTCTTCACTTTCCTTATCTTTTTTTACAGTTTCATCATTAGTGATACTTTTTACTTTCTTCTCTTTATTTTTTTCACGTTTGTCATGTTCAGATGCTGTTTCTTCTATTTCTTCATTAGGATTTTTCACATTGTCAGATTTTCTAGAAGATCTTCTATTTTTCTCTGCGTTGTTGCTCTTGGTTGACTGTGTCTCTTTCACGATATCCTTATTGTTATTTTTGGTGGAATTGATTTTTTTATTAATTACGTTCGACACTCTGGTGCTTTTTTTGATTTCTGTTAGATGGGGTTTTCTTTTAATATCGGTTGATTTGTTAACTTCTTTTTTTATATCAACTGATCTAGTAATTCGTTTTTTATCTCCGTCCAATGTTTTAATTACTTCTTTCTTCAGATCGGTAACTCGCTTATAATCTTTTTTTATATCTGTACTTCTATTAATTTCCTTAGTTTCTTGATTCTTATTTACTGTTTGCTTGACATCTTTCTTCTCCACCTGATGAAAACAAAAAAATATTATGTTTATTTAAATAAACACTAACAGTTTTTCAGTTTAATTATAGGTATAAAAGAGTGTTCATTAAAAGGTAGTTATTTTACTATAGCACGTAAAATAAAAGAATGTTTATTAAAAAGAAAAATCACAAAGCGCTAGTTATTATTTTAGTATAGCACGCAAAATAAAAAGGGTCTTCATTAAAGGGAAGGCTCCCTAAGTGCAAGGTATTTTACTATAGCACGTAAAATAAGAGATTGTTAATTAAAAGACAGAATCCCTAAGTGCTAGTTATTTTACTATAGCACCTTAAATAAGAAAATATTAATTAAAAGGAAGAATCCCTATGGGCTAGTTATTTTAGTATAGTACATAAAATAAAAATAATCTTCAATAAAAGGGAGAATTCCCAAGCGCTAATTATTTTACTATAGCACGTAGAGCGCTAGTTATTTTACTATAGCATGTAAAGCACTATTTATTTTACCATAGCACGTAAAAAAGAGATTGTAAATTAAAAGGAAGAATCCCTATGTGCTAGTTTTTATTTTACTATCGCACATAAAATAAAACAGTCTTCATTAAAAGCAATAATCCCTAAGCACAAGTTATTTAACTATAGCACATAAAATAAATGAGTATTTACAAAAATTTACGTAAAATAAAGCAGTGTTCATAAGAAAGGAAGAATCCCTAAGAACAAGGTATTTTACTATAGCACATAAAATAAAAGAGTGTTAATTAACCCATTACTTACGAAGAGGTGAAATAATGGAAAAAATAATAAAATTTTTATTGAACCTTTATTACAATACCTTAATTAAACTAAATATCGAGCAAAAAAATTACCATCAGTTCATCTGAAAAAAAAACAAGCCGTTGTGTGAACACAAATACGATAAATTATGTATGATATGCCTGGAAGCAATCAACATGAAGGTAGACATTACATTTTAGGCATATATAAATTGACAGACTACGACAAATTCAAAATATTCTACGTAATACTGTCTTATGTGGAAAATGAGTAATGTGGGAGTCTTCCTTATTTCATGTGGTGTGTCAACTCGGTTGCTCCAAGGAAAAACACAGTAACCAACAAAAAAATCAAAATTCACTTTTCTGCATGTTACCACATACTTGGTCCTTACTCATGTTATAAGCTGCATTTGAATGGCCTTATCTGTATAAGAAATCATAGTTTGACCACCCTTAACCACAGTATCTACATTAATTCTTTAAAAATACCACAGTAAAACACAGTATATACCAGTTACTGGGTTTTAGCGTGGTTATAAGTAGATGCTGTGTTCTAAGTTGGTTTAAAATTATAACTACTAATATTATTGTACAACCAGTCGCAGACGTGGCAACAGCCGTTTGAAACTCCCTTTCTTTATCGTGATTCATTATCTCACCACGTGCGTGATTTTGTTACCGTTCAAAGTGTTTCTGTGTAAATAAAATAAATACACGAATACGACTAATACTGGAGATATGCAATACACAAATGTAAGTAACTGACTGATTTGTATATTACTCTTTAGTTTTAAGACGTGAATCTAGAACCGCATTGAGGTTATGTCAATTCAGAGGCCTCAATAATGTTGCCAGATTTCCCAAATTTCTGTACCTTACCGAATAGATTACAAATAGTCAAACTACTAAAAAAAAAATTAATGTTTTAGAACTATTTGACTGTTTGAAGGTAACGGGGATATTTTTTCCAGGCCCTCTAGCAAAGAGGAACATACTTCAGATGCAGTTAGTAATTGCAGCACCAGCACTTCAATATCAAACGACGACAGTGTTGCAGATCCCGATTTTCAAATGGTTGTTAACATGTAGACGTCTATATTTTCTGCCACAAAATAATTTCAGTTTACCGGTTTGTCGCTTATTTTTACTTAAAATGAACGATTCTGTCTTGACAGAATTATGCCATGCCATGAAAAAACAGGAGGGATGTGCTGCAGTGAAGGAGAATAGAGGAGTTCATGCAAAACCTACTTGTAATCGTGAACTAATAAAAGAACACATCGATAGCTTCCACCCAACTGTAGCTCATTATAGAAGACATAATGCTCCTAATATAAGGTATCTACCACGAGACCTTACTGTACAATCGATGTTCAAAAGATTCCAATGTGTGTAAAAGAGAAACAGAAAGACTCTAAAAGATATGCATATATCTCTGTGTATGTCTATTTCAGACACTTGTGACGAATGCCTCGCCTTGGAAATGCAGATGAAAGAAGCCAAGGCAGTAATAAATAACGACGCAGCAGTAAAGAATGTAAAGGAAAAATTGACTCTACATGAAACTAAAACTACGAACAAATATACCGACGACAGTAAAATTACAGACAATCCAACAACAAAAATATACTATATGGATTTGCAAAAAGTATTACTAATTTCAAATATGCCTTCAATTAAAGACAGTTATTTTAAAGCAGACTTGTTGTATTTAACGAGACTTTCGCAGCACTACATAATAACCCAATCAATTAAAATTATTGTGTGATGTGACACGAAGGTATCGCCGGTCGAAATGCACAAAACATTGTAGATTCCGTTGTGGCAATAATAGAAACAGAACGATATACCACCGACTTTGTATTTTGGGCCGATAACTGCACGGCCCAAAACAAAAACTGAATTATGTATATGGCATTTGTAATCCTTGTAAATGAAGAATGGGGTCCTAAAAGCAGTACTTTTAGATATTTAACTAAAGGTCACACTCATATGAGTGCAGATGGTATTCATGGCAACATTGAAAAACATCTAGCACAGGTCAGATACGTATATGACTTCCGAGATATAAAAACTGTAGTTGGTACGTCTAGAAAGAATGTAACTGTCGTAGAGCTGATTAACTTTTATGACTGGAAGAAGAAGAAAAGGACTGCACCGCGAAATAAACTAAGTGATCCACTAAATATGGTTAAACTCAACTCTATCGTAGAAATTAAATTTGAGAAGGGATGTCGTTCCATGAAATGCAGGACTGATTTTGTGACACTTGATCTTTTACAAAAGAGATTTGTTGCATCAAAACGACCTAAATGGCTCCCAACACACTGAGGAATTCCAAAAAGGAAGAAGAATGATATAATCAAGGTACTTGGGCCCTTAATTCCTACATCAAAGAGAGAATTTTGTACCAACCTACGAGAAAACGATACTGTTGAAGACCTTAATTCGGAATATGGTATAACCGAGGATGTTGATGACCTATAAATTAATTTATATGCTATATAAAATAAACTACCACTTTTTAATAATGTATA
This sequence comes from Galeruca laticollis, assembly GCA_963921935.1. NCBI lineage: Eukaryota > Metazoa > Arthropoda > Insecta > Coleoptera > Chrysomelidae > Galeruca > Galeruca laticollis. Next base: position 58,530,718 of record OY998177.1, read on the forward strand.
AGTAAATTAACAGGCAATTTAATTTTGTAAATCATTCTAATATACCAAGCAAGAACACAGCATACACATTGTGTGTATTTGTTATTAAAAGTTACTAAAAAACACCTTTGAAAAACACAGTCTATGCTATAAAACACGAAAAAAATCAAATTCCCACATTTAACCTTTTTGTTTACATTTTACATTTAACACAGAATAACCGGTATGCAAATATCTATTCTTGTTAGCAATAAATGTCAGATACAATAGAATAAATACATGTTCGCCATTTCCCGCTAATTTTGTTTTTTTACACATACTGTGTTTTTCCTTGGAGCAGCCGAACTGCTAGATTTGGTAATTTTTTTCTTTCTGATGTTTCCACTTTTTACAGACATAGAGCAATATATGATCTGAAGTATAGCTGGGGTATTTTTTTCATGTGTAACTTTATAAATTTTCCACGCATTCACACTAATAGTGTTCAGTGTATATATAAATAGGGGCCAACGCAATTTTTTCCTCTTATGCTTATTCTATAATTCACTACTCCATTGTCATGGAGGTCAACACCTCCCATATGCTTATTATACTTGCACACAACATACGGCTGTAATACTTGAATTAACTTCTTTTCCCAACAATTATATCTGTTAGCCGCCATTTCTGGAATTTTATGGTAATGTGTACTTAAAAGAGTTCGACTGCTTTATCATACCATCTAACTAGATAAATATTAATATTGACATCAAAATGACTGTCGTAATATCTCTTATTTCTTTTTTTCATCAACTTAGGAGGCTCCAAAGGAAATTTGTTATTCTTATCATCACAAATAGTTGTTGTTGCAAAATAACCCTTTTCATTTAGTAAAGAAAACAGCTGATAACTAGAAAATATGTTATTAAAGAATATGTCGTTATTCATTTTTTTATAATGGTTGACATATGACCGCAACCAATTCCATTTATCAATTTATGAGAAGCGAAGTTGCCAATTTGCACATCTGAACTTAAGAACGTGTCATTCACTATTTTACCGATGATGCTTTCACACAATGTCTAATTTTGAACTTGAGTAGCTAAAATGATTATTATTATATAGACATACTTGTATGAAAAACTTGATTTTTAAAGTTTTTAGAAGTAAACGAAAACAAAAAGAAAGTAAATTGTTAAAAAAATTGTTATGCTTATTTTAACTTCATATCATATTTGTGAAAACGTATGTTATACATATTCTATGAAAAAATTGTTAACTTTCTACATTTTTAGTTCAATTACAGTCTTAATTTCGTAAAAACATGTAAATGATCTCACAAATATATTATTCTATCCTACAAAAAATATAATTTAAGACGTCGCGTGAATGCAACACTGATAAGTAATTGGTTAAAAGAAAGAATCCCTAAGCGCTAGTTATTTTACTATAGTATGTATAATAAAAGAGTGTTTTTCTACTTCCGTTACTAAAACCGCATTTTCAACACGGGTTTGACATGCACAAAACGACTCTTTAAACACTAGTGTTTAAAATGCGAAAAGTCACATCTCGTTTATCTTTTGTTTTTTAAACGTCAAATCAAGTGTATCTTTTGTATGTTAAATTTCATGTTCCGTGATAATTTTGTTAGTCTGTGCCCGCGGGCGAAGAAAAAGTATATAGCCTGTCCAAGCGACTGTTGGTTAATACCAAAAGTAAATACCGAAGCGTCCATGCGAGGATTGGTATTAACCGTTGCGTCATCGTTTGATGTCAAATTACGTCACGGTTAAAGCCACCAGTAACACTGTCGGGAACAGAGTTAGAGCGGTTGACAGATGTGATATTTGACAATTGTTTATCGCATATTAATTAAATCTGAAGTTCTTACATTTCTAAATGGGAAAACGATTATGAACACTGAAAAACAAATCAAAACAGCGAAAATTTACCTAAACAAATCCTCTAGACCGTACAGAAAGTAGATAAAGACATTGGTAAATACCGCTTTATCAAAGCGACCAGTATAACCATGACGTATTTTGACATTTGTTGACATTACGGCCGGTAATAACCACTCGCCCGCTTGGACAGGCTAATAGTAAGCACCTCGTGTTAAAAACGTCTTTAGTCACTTTTTGACACTTGGTACTTAATATACTATTATAAGAACCACGTAAAATAAAACAGTATTTATAAAAAAGAAGAATCCCCAAGTGCTAGTTATTTTACTGTAGCCCATAAAATAAAGTGTCTTCATTAACACTAGAAGCGAGGTCATTATGACACTTTTCTGTTTGAATTTTTCTCAAACTTTTTAACGGGATGCACAAGAATGTCGAATGTTTTTGACTTTTCCTGTACATGACTGATAAATCTAAATTTACTGTTTCACCTTAGGAAGGTATATTCTACCGAGAAGTGCCAAGGGGTCATTTCGACTCTATCGGTTTAATGTGCCTTTATTCTTAGCAAATTAGTAGGAAATAAAGTAATTCTTAGAAGATATAATCCATTGCAAAATATAAGATCTGTCAAACCCACTACCCGCGTCGCATTCCATTTTTATCTATACCTTGCTTACTTCTGATGTTACAGAAGTCCAGATCTTATATCTTACAATGCGTTTATAGAGGGGAGCGCTATATGCTGTGCCACAATCCATTTGATTAATCAGTTGAGTCAATATAGCAGTATCCGTCCATTACATTTTGTTGTGTTAGTAATTATTTGTGCAAACCAAATTGTCGCAATGTGGAAGTGGAAAATTCTTACTGCAGAAGAAATTGAGCATGAAGCGAATGTGGCAACAATGAAATTAGATCTGGGTAATTCTGGTAGAGAGAATTCTGATTCCGATGACTATCACAACAGTGACTTCGAAGATGCTCAACCATTATTCTTCCCGAATGAAGATGTTGTTTCAGAATCTTCAGATTTTAAGAAAGGTGTGATCAGAAAAAAAATCGTAAAGTATCTCCTACAGCAGCGATAGGTAAGTAGAATTTTGTTTTACACTAGTTGATCAATGATTCCAAGTTTTTTTTACTCCGACTGCTTTCATAATTTGTATACAATGCCCACCCTGTGCTACTTTTTTGTAATCCCAAAACTGTAAGCTGTGGTTACTCATGTTCAAACAAATTTTTATAATTTTATTGTTACGGAAGAGCCATCCACATCATACACATCCGATGTCATCATGCAGGTGTGTTGGCATTCAGGAGACTACAAATAAAATTCGTGGCCGTGGACGACCATCGAAAAATAAAATAAACTCTGGTTACTTTGGAGTTTTATATTTAAACCTGCAATCAAAAACAAAACAAAAAAGTATTGTCTTTAAAAATGTTTATTCTTGAAAAATAACAGTACTATTATGTATTTTTATGAAAGTTAACAAACATTTTATTCATAGTCAAAAAAACAAGTTGTTCAATGTGATCCCCTGTTAATGACGCTCTGAGACCACTTACTATTTGGCCTCCTGTGATAATCGTTGAGATGGAACACTGGAAGCTTGAATATTAAGAAATTTTTTTGCACATTGGGAAACAAAAGGAAATACATGTGCGTTATATTTCCACCATGTCAATGGATCTTCTTCAACATCAACCGCTGGCATATTCATATATTGTTCAATTTCCTTTTTTAACTTACAGTATTACTACCTTCAACAGTTTTCATAGATTTAAAAATTGATGAAAGTCCTCTCTTCTTTTTTTCCTAATGACGCAACTCTATTCTCAGGAACTGGAATTATTTTTAATTCGCCTCTAAGTTGTAATAGTATATCTTCAACAACATGGATTTTTGCAGAACTAAAAAATTATCCTTTAAAACGTGGGTGCATGAAAGTGGCAGTCTGCAAAAGTTCATGAGTTGTTTAATTGCTTTCATATCTACTTTTTAATGTGTTTAAAATTAATAAAGCCGTTTCCGTTTTTAGTGCTACAATTTCTTCATCAATTTCAGTTTCATTGTATTCATCTATTAATGGTTTACCCAATTCGAAAGAAATAGGTAAAACGGTTGATCCCTTTACATAATTTTCTCCAGACAGAGTTTCTGAAATTATTTCAATTGGAGTGAGTAATTCCAGAATAACATTTAGGAGTTTTCAATCATCAGCGTTTAATATCAGGTATGTAGATGTTGACGTTGGCATAGAGAATATTAAGTTTCGACAAGAACTTGATCCTTATTTACACTGTTGATGGGTTGTGTTGGTGAAATCGTTTGAGGTTCGTCGAGGTCAAACATAAGTATATACACTCTGTTATCAGAAAAGTGTGCGACTGTATCTATGTTGTATTCTGTGATAAATCATTTCTTAGTTTTATGATCAGTTCATCTCTTTGTATGTTTTTTCTTTGTTAAGTTTGCATATATAAGTGTTTATGATCACATCATGGACTGTTATATGGGAATGTATTTTTGAGTTCTTGGTTGTTTTTGTATCAATTTCTATTGATTTTTTGTTTAACGTTTTGATTTTATTGTTGGGTTTTGTTGGCATTTTGGAGGTAAGTGTATTTTACATTTTGATTCATGATGAGGACCTCCACATTTGGTGCATTTAATTGGTTCATTGCATTTGTCTGTAGTATGGGTACATTTCTGGCAACAGGAGCAGCGTTGTGGAATTGGAGCAGGTTGAGTGCTTGGGTATACTGGATAGTTTCTGTGTTTGTAGAAAAGCCTTCGTTCAAAAGTTTTTCAGTAGAGGTGATGCACCCTGAGATAATTCTAATAAATAAATAAATATCCTTCTAATGTGTTTGTTAAGTGTTTCCCCAGCAAAAATTTTAGTGCCATGTGTTTGTTAGTAAGTGCCCTTCACAATTAAAAAAAAATTGGAAATTGGTGTCAGGTACGTTTTCTTAAATTTCACCCCAATTGATGAAAATCTAATATTATTGAAAAATGACAACAATAAAAACCTGAACGCTTCGTTTTTGTACTCAATTCATCCAAATACATTATATACTGTATTCTTGTTGTCTTGGTGGACTGACTTTAAACTGTGTCTTTTTATATAATAAAAGTTACGTGAATACTTGAATAAAAATCTTATTTAACAAAAACCTCTATGAACAAATTCGTAGGTAAATCCTTTCTTAACCCAACAGCACCATATGTCAAAAATTATACCAACCTTAATAAAATTGTAAAAATATTATTGTAATGTTTGTCACTAGAATATAACGTAACAATATTATAGAATGTAACTCTGAAATCGTTAACATAATAGTCGTTACCGTAACGACAAGTTACAGAATAGGCACCTAAGAACAGTGTTGACATTATTGACCAGATGACTAGGCAGTATACCACAAGGATTGGTTCACGTCTTTGGCTGCCAGTTCAGGTTAACATTCTTGATTTGGCACTTATAAATGACTGGATTTTATACAAGGAAACTACAGGTAGAAAACTTAGCTGCCACATGTTTTTGCAGAAACTTGCTGAAGAACTTCAAAGAGCATACTGCCAAAAGAAAAGACCTATAGAGTCTGGTGAAGAACAGTCTGCGAAAGTTTTCTAAATAAGGCATAAATGCCAAGTACTCAAAAAATGCAAGGGAAACAAGGCTGTCGACAAATATAAAGTTTGTCTCAGATTTACTTGTGGAAAATATACTCAAGAAACTATCAAATTTGTGACCTGCGCTAAACATCAACTTTTTTTAAAAATGTTTATTTCTTCAACAATATATATTAAAGTTCAAAAAAATTCTTAGTGACAGATCCCTACACTATTTAAATTAATAATAAAAAACAAATTGTCAAAATTACCCCTGACGGTTCTACTAGGTATATGAAATATCTGGCGTCTCTAATGTTAACAGGAAGGATCCTTAAGTGCTAGTTATTTTATTATAGCACGTAAAATGAAACAGTGTTTATAAAAAAGGAAGAATCACTAGTTATTTTACTATAGCACTTAAAATGAAAGGTATTAAAAGGAAGAATCCCTAATATCTAGTCATTTTACAATTATACGTAAAATAAATGTGTGGAGTCTCATTTTGTATGTAAAATCCATAGCCTCACGAACATTTTTTTGTAGAACCTAATATAAAGTTAACAAAAAAACAGTTTTCGTTAATGCAGTGTCATCCGGTACAATATCATTTGTTAGGGCCTTAAAATTAAAACCAGACACCTTTCAATCATGCATCTTGGGATATAATTTCTGTTTAACAATATAATGGAGAACGTTTTATGAAATATGTCTTTTTCATCATAATCATATAATGATGACGAATCTATTTTCCTTTCTACTAAATACAATGTAAAACAGCAAAAAAGTATCTTCCATTTTATTATCTTAATGTTTTAAATTTGTTTTACCTCCACTTATAAATGTTCTCGATATGAATAAATGACTGAATCTACTAAATTAAAGAATGAAATTTCAATATGGTTGCTTACCAGTTTTACATCTTTTTTAGGTTTTTCACTTTTATTGCTAGTTTCAGCGTTTTGTTGTCGGTGTCCGGCTTTCATTTTCTGTCTAAGTTTCAAAGAATTGTTCTTTTTGCGAGACAATACACTTTTCTTCACAGTAGTTAGTCTAAGAGACCTTGGTTTCGTTTTGATTATCGTATTGGTACTTGGAATTAATATACGTTTTATTTGTTTTCTTCTTAGTTCCGATTTAGTATTACTTAAACTTGATCTTGTGAATCTTGAGCTAAAAGACCATCGTAATTTTTAAAATTATACTAACAATCAAGAAAAAAGAAACAAAATTGTGGACTGCATAGGAGTGATTATGTTTAAAAAACTATCAATACTATTATTTGATATTAAATGTGGTTCGAACAATTCAATACCCATTCATACATAATAAAAATTCGTTTCTCAGTTGAAAACAAACATAAAAAGTAATTCAAACTTTCGTTGATAAAAAAAACAAACACCTAAGGTTTCAACGATCTTTTTCCACGTTGCCGAATTTCAAAAATAGTAAAGTTTGTAACCACTTTCATACTGAAAGACAAACAATTACCAGTATCACAATACGTTTATCAACAACTCCAACGGATTAATTATTTTCATATGTTAAAACTTCATGTTAAAACAAAGCGGTTATACAATGAATATAAATGTTGGTAGAAAGGAATATAAATGTTGGTAGAAAGGGATCACCAAAAACGAAAACTGGCAACAATTTCATGTTAATGTCAAATAACAAGAAATAAATATTTTATTTCACTTTTGCATGTTATATCCTCTTAAAGAAAAGAGGTAATAATACACTGAATGTATACTTTTCTTTCTAACACATTCTCACTTATAGCCATGTTAAACTTCCATAGTATATATACCGAAAGTGGCCCGCACAGACCCACACCCTAAATCGGTCAGACCAATTAGCCTAACATATTTCCTGCTTAAAGGACTTGAAAGAGTACTGGACTGCCATATAAGGCAGGTAGCTTTATACAGCTCCCCCCTGTGCATCCACCAGTACGCTTATCAAACAGGCAAATCAACAGATTTAGCATTACATAACCTTGTTGAGAAAATCACACAATCCCTTAACAATAAGGAGATTGCAATGACCATTTTTCTCGACATCGAAGGAGGATTCGACAATGCACTACCGGCCTCCATAGGTTCAGCTTTGACTGAAAAGGGCATTAAACCAACGATTAACGGCTGGATATATGCTATACTCACTAATAGAACAGCCACTACATCTATTCAAGACGAGGCCATTAGCTTTAAGGTTTCCAGGGACTGCCTGCAGGGTGGAGTGTTATCTCCCCTTTTCTGGTCACTCCTGATGGATAATCTGCTTGGTACTCTCGTGGGAAGAGGGGTAGAACTGTAAGCGTTTGCAGACGACCTTGTCATTCTGGCAAGAACCAAGTCAGGACGGGTTGCACATAATACCCTCCAAAGGACTTTGGCCGATGTCTACAGTTAGTGCCAGAGGGAACAGATGTCTGTTAACCCTGGTAAAACTGTAATTGTTCCCTTCACTAGGAGAAGGAATTTAGCGTACTTTCCTATAATAGTGAGGTTATTCCATTTGCAGCGGAAGTAAAATATTTGGGGATCATCCTAGATAAAAAACTTACTTGGAACGCTCACTTGGAAAAAGTCATCCATAAGGCCAGACTTTCCTTGTGAACATGTCGCAGGATCTGCGGAAAATCTTGGGGCTTGGGTCCCAAACAAATCCATTGGATATATGTGATGATTGTCAGACCAATGATCACATATGGAGCCATTGCTTGGTGGTGAAAAGCTTTACTGAAAACGGCCCAAGCAAAGCTCTCTGGCATACAGAGACAGGCTAGTTTGGCTATAACTGGTGCTATCAGCACCACACCGTCGGCACCCATGGAAATCCTCCTGGACCTTTCTCCTCTCCATATACTTCTGGAAAAGGAGGCCAGATTGACAGCATATAGAATTGTGCATATTTCTAAATGCACAAAACAGGCTCATACAGAGCAAAGTAGAATGCTATCAGCCACCGAATGTCATAGTGTTCTGGGAATGACCTCTGATATAATGCCCCCAACAGTAAACTATAATCTGCCTTATACCGTCCTATTTCCAAATAGAGATGAATGGGTCCTCCGCAAGGATGAACTCTCAAGAGCAGACATCTGTTGGTACACTGATGGATCAAAGACACCCTCAGGCTCTGGTGCGGGTGTATACGGGCGAAGACCTAGGACAGAAATCTCAACCTCCCTGGGATCCTATGCAACCGTATTTCAGGCGGAAATTTATGCCATTGCTTCATGTGGAGAGTTTGGGACAATCCAACCACACACATAGATCAATAAAAAATTTCACGGACAGCCAAGCGGCCTTGAAAGCACTTAGCTCGTACGGTGTAACGTCGAAATTGGTTCTAGACTGCCAAAAAAGACTCGCCTCAATAGGAGAACCGAACAGGGTATCGCGGTTTAGGTCTCTGGCCACTCTGGTATGGATGGTAATGAGAAGGTGCCGCTCATGACTTTATCGGACCAGAACCTACAATTGGCATCGCAACAAGTGTTGCCAAACACTAAATACCTGGACTGCAAGAAGAGTTTTAGACTTCTGGCATAATATACCAGGATTGGTTCATTCAAAGGCCTTCATACATCCTTCGAATAATGTATCCAAACAAATGTTAGGCTATAATAGACACGATCTACGGTGCCTAACAGGCCTTCTAACAGGCCACTGTCGTTTGAAAAATCATATGTTTGGTGAAATTTGAATAGGTATGAGCCACAGACTCTCACGAGTCGCAGTGGAGGGCCTCATTGACCCACTCATTATAAACCTAACCTAACCATCTGGTAACTTATTGGACAAGAATTCTAAAACATATTTTAAATGCTATTTTTGTATAAAAGGTTTTGCAAAATCTAATCAAATAAACTTTCACTAAATATACTGTTATATTAACAAACTGAATGATGAATTCACGACGCAGCTGCGCATCACAGAACACTCACTTGGATCTTACCTATGTGGTTTGTATAAATTTTGTATTTGTTGTTAATATAATAACAGATGACGTAGTTATAATAATCAGATGAAAAAGGTGACTCCAAAATGTCCTAGCCAGGTTAGAGACCATATAAATGAAAAAAAAAACGAAATATATGATAACAGAATGTAAATAGCAGTGACCGATATGCAGTTTTCGGAACGAATTTTTAAATTTGTAATATCCACTTATGCCTCAAGAGGTCGAACTGATGTTTTAATTGTGGTTGTATAAGAAAATATTCAAAATTGAAGTTTTTTTCAAAAGTAGGTCCGAGACTTAATGTGTTAACTATTTACTAATTAAATAGTGAAACCACAAATAAGTCGCATCCATCCTGAAAATTGTCTAAAAAAAATATGTTTTTACTATGATGATTTAGAGATATGTATCGTTCATATGTTAATAAAATAAATGAAATTTATTTTAAACCAGTATCGGTAGCGAACGCTCTATCTAAATGAGTTTTTAATTCATTCGTTGGAAGAGGAGTTCCCTTAAAAATGTTCAGCCCGTCTTCGTTGGTCAATCCCCTAGTAGGGGTAAATGTTAACCTTAGAATCTTAAATGGGAAAAGGGGTCGAGTGGTACAACATTTCGATGGGTTTTAATTCTTTCCTAAGGTACTTATTCTGATGATTTGAATTATTTTTTGGTTAATTTGCCAGAAATAAATTTCACAGATAGCCTGTCTTTTTTAATACTTCTATTGTAAAAACTCTGTTTTTAAGTAAAAAATTGTTCAGCAAATTATAAGTGTGAAAATAGTCTATATTCTTCAAGAAAGAATAGAAATGATTTTAATTTATTAATTTACGGAGAGGCTGGAAAGTGCGTACGAAGGTCTGCATTTATTTTTCATGAAAGAAATCAAAATTCTAAGTAAGCCACCGAATTTGTTTGATTTGATGACGCATTTTTAAGAAAATGTTTCGGTGAAAAATAACTCCAGAGTACTAAAAGAATCTCAAATTGGAGTCTCCTTACAATCAGAATTAGAATTGACGAGAATGTCACGCGGGACTGTAAAAAAAAGCACTGAAAATGCATAAATTTCATTCTTATAAAATGCAGTTCAAGAACTTCATGTGGATGATTATGATAGAATGATATTAGTGTTTTAAATGAAACTCACGGTTTCTAGTTAATTCCACAATATAATAAAAGTTATTGAAAATTCTAAAAAATTGACAATTGTTTCGACAAATCAATATCATCGTCAGAATGACAGAAGTTACATTTTATTTGATGCCTACCTGATGTTTAGTAGTTATTTTTGGCTAGACCAAGAAGTGACCTAACTTGTGATTGACTTAATATATGTTTATAGAAAAAAGAAGAAGATGTGATATTAATAATATTGAAGCTTAGATATTATTAGCCCTATGGTGACATCCTGGATATCATTTTTCCAATTAAGATCAGTATAACTGTGCAATGATATAGAAAACCAGGAAAACTATATCTGCTGATCTTTACAATTATCACTTAAGAATCCAGTTTATTAGTGGAGAACTCCCTAGATTTAACTGTTCATTGACAACTTCATATTGTGGGTTTCTTAAATGTCTTCTAATTTCCAATTCTTCAAGGAAATCCAGTTCTTGTTTCTATTCACAAATATGCAGCACTTCTAGTTTTGTGTTAGGTGTCAATGAATGATTGGTGTCAAGTAGATGTTTTGCGTAGTGGGATTTATCTGGTTGTTTTAACCTGTATGCTCGTAAGTGTTCACTGTATCGGATTTCAAAATTCCTAAGGGTCCGACCCAAATAGACAGCATTACATTCTGGACATTTGAGTTTATATATACCTGACTTCTTTAATAGTGGTATTTTTGTTTTTACATTTAACAATTTTGTACTAACATCTACTTGACACCAATCATTCATTGACACCTAACACAAAACTAGAAGTGCTGCATATTTGTGAAAAGAAACAAGAACTGGATTTCCTTGAAGAATTGGAAATTAGAAGACATTTAAGAAACCCACAATATGAAGTTGTCAATGAACAGTTAAATCTAGGGAGTTCTCCACTAATAAACTGTCTTCTTAAGTGATAATTGTAAAGATCAGCAGATATAGTTTTCCTGGTTTTCTATATCATTGCACAGTTATACTGATCTTAATTGGAAAAATGATATCCAGGATATCACCATAGGGCTAATAATATCTAAGCTTCAATATTTGTAATATCACATCTTCTTCTTTTTTCTATAAACATATATTAAGTCAATCACAAGTTAGGTCACTTCTTGGTCTAGCCAAAAATAACTACTAAACATCAGGTAGGCATCAAATAAAATGTAACTTCTGTCATTCTGACGATGATATTGATTTATTGAAACAATTGTCAATTTTTTAGAATTTTCAATAACTTTTATTATATTGTGGAATTAACTAGAAACCGTGAGTTTCATTTAAAACACTAATATGAGCAGATTCCACGAAGTAAGGGTCGAGACAGTTAATGATAGAATGAATTTAGTTTTGTGAAACCATGTGAATGACATTCCTAATCTTTTGTTGAACTTCTGTTTCAGCAATGAATATTCATTTTTCCTGAATGTCGCTATTGGATTTTTTTGAATTGTCATATTTTTCGAGAAGGATATACACAACACCCACAAAAACTGAATGTGTGGAAATATCTATATTTCTGTTGAATCTAACATATATTTTGTTCATAATGATGATGCCGAAAACTTTATTAGCATTGTAGAAATATGCTAGGAGTACCACTTACTTTCACACCACTTTTTTTCCAAGTATTGAACTCAGCAAATACTTTTTTTACAACTGCTATGAAAACAAGCGTTTTCTCATAGCTTATTAATTTTAAAACCATATATGCTTATACTGTGGGAAATGTCCTTTCTCGCGGCATTTTGTCTACACCATATACATTTACATGGAGAGAAGCATTTTGTTTCCCAGTAGAAGTATCCTCGGTGCCTAGACTTTTTCTATATAACTATTTACTTGTATTCTTTAAATTTGTGCAGTTATAGAAAAAGTATAGTCTGCAACATGTGGGAAAAAGTACTTTTCTCGCTCGCCTTTATTTGTTTTAAACCTGAAAAACTCGTTTTCATTGTACCTCAATCACCATGGTAAGTGAGGCACAAAATTCACTTTTCGCACTAGTATGTTTTAACAAAGGTGGTGGGCGTGGAGCGTGGCTTTGGCAAATGTCATAAACAAGCATAAATGACAATTATAATTATTTCTAGTATTTTAAAAGTGTGAAAAGTGATCAACTAAAATAAAGAGTAGTAAAAGTGAGTTTAGTTTAACATCACCAAACATTATAAAGGCGGCAAATAACGCCTCATTGAATTTGGTGCCCGAAAAATCAAAAGCCAAATACACAATGGCTTAAACGTATTTATGGACCGGTGCAAAGAACAGAGTGCTAGCTCCTGTGTGCATGTCAAGTTAATGGCACTGGTTTTAGTGAACCAAAAGGCCAGTCTAATTTATTATTTAATTATAAAATTTTGTGGAACATATATAATCTTACATACATATATATTTTTATTACTATTATTATGTTTATGCATATATATTTTTTTAAGCTTATGGTTTTTTATGCTCGTTTTTTTTATTATGTTCAAGTATTTTTCATGCATTTTTTTGGTGCTTATGCTTTTTTCTTCTTTTTTTAGTATTTTTTTTTCAACTATTTTATTTATATATATTTTTTTTCAGATTTTTCCTTTATTTTTAGAAATTTTACATTTTACTTCGTTTACAATTTTATGTTAGATTCTTTTGTTAATTTATATAATAGTTTTCTCACCTAATTTTTTTCAGATGCTAATATTGTATCCAAACTAGCAGGCAGAGATAATATGTTTGCAATCATTGTATAAAATTTTGATATAGCCCACTCGTCAATATTGCATTCTAGTAAGCAATGTTGTAGTGTACCTGTTTCTCCACATTGACAGCTTTCATTTTCAGAAAGGCCCATTTTAAATTTTTTCTCGGGTGTTAAACAATGTCCTGATCTAATTCTGGTAATAGTTCTGATGAAAGTCCGATCTCTGTTTTAATGCAACCAAGGTTTATGTTTTACTATTGGTTCAATCGCTTTGTACATTTGACCTCCACTATATTCCTCGTAATGTTTTTGCCAAGCAACTGTTAGTTTAGTTTTTGCCAATTGTCGCATATCTGTTGTCGGGATTTTGAAATTATGAATTTTAATTCCCTCCTCTGTGGCCCTTTTCGCCAGTTTGTCTACTTTTTCATTTTGGGGTATGCCTGTGTGTCCTCTGATCCAAACTAACTGAATTTCTTTGTTTAAGCTTTGGATTTCGTTACATATTCTTGAGATGTCTATGATTATGTGATTTAGTTCGGAATTGGGTGTTATTTTCCAATTTTTGTATTGTATAACATATTTTGAGTTAAATTCATATCTATGGCAGTATTCTAGTGCTTTTTTATTGCCATTAGTTCTGCGGTATAGATAGAGGTATACTGGGCTAGCTGATAGCTTTCTGAATATTTATCTTCTTCATGATAGAAGGCAAATCCTATTTTATTATTCCTTTTTGATCCATCTGTAAATATCTTCTCGAAGTTGTGCCGTTTTTCATTTACTTGTCTTTGAAATTGAACCTTGGTTGTTACGTCTTCTTTGTTATATGATGTATCATACGTTGTTGGTGGTTATAGTAATGTTTTGTAAGGCACTGAAAAACATGGTTGTACTTTGCTTTCATAGAGAATATTTTTGTAATCAATAATCCAGTTATAACTCTCTATTATAAGTGGTAATCTTTTCTTTTACCAATATCTTGATTCTAGGCATGCAATGAATAAAGTATGTATGTTTTTTGACCCTCACCTTGTTTACTATTAATTTTTAAAATTAACCTGTCACTCAGCATTTGTCTTCTGAGATGTAATGGTGGTTCTGCACATTCCACTTCCAACACATTTATTGGCGAGCGTTGTAAACTTCCTATTGCTAATCTTAAACAACGATTTTTAATTTTTTCTGTGTGACATTTAGCAGCGGTGCCATATAAAATGCTTGCAATGATTGATCGTTTGAATGATTTATAGAAAATTAAACTTTATTTGGATCTGCTCCCCATTTTTGGTGACTAAACACTTTGACGATATTGATAGTATTTTCACATTTTTTAATAACATTTGAGATTTGTTGTTTCCAATTGAATTTTTTGTCTAATATAACTCCTAAGTACGTAACAGCTGATTTGTACTGGATATTCATGTTGGCCATTCTGATTGTATTGGGATTCTGATATCTTCTTCTTGTAAATGTACAAACTGACGATTTTCTTTCATTTATAGCTGTTCCGTTGTCTTCAAACCACTTCTTAGCTGCTGTTGTTGCTTCTTTAAGTTGTCTGTGACACATCTCTATATTTTTATATTGTGTCCTTATGGCGTAATCGTCTGCGAATTGGAATATTTTAACGTCATACTTTTGTAGGGCGATTTCCAATTCGTATGAGTAGATAATATATGAAAGCGGACTTAAAATACCTCCCTGTGGTAATCCTTTAGATGTCTGTCTTGGGCCCACTAATTGGTTATCTGTTCTTACATAAATATTCCTGTTGCTGTACAACTTCTGAATGTGTCTGATAAGATGTCGAGGAAGGCCTAATTTAACCATTTTGGTCGTCAAGATTCCCAGGTCTACGTTATCGTAAGCACCTTCTATGTCTAAGAATATAATACTGGAAAACTTGTTACTGGTAAATCCATGATAGACTCCACTACTAGGTCACATAAAAGCTCTTGTGTAGACTTTTCTTTTCTAAATCCAAATTGAGATTTAGGTAATAGTTGGCGTTGTTCGAGATGATGTTCCAATCTGTTTTTTTGTTTTTTATCATTCTTTCGTACGTTTTCAAAACACAGGAAGCTAAAGCAATTGGTCTATATGAATTTGGTTCCTTTTCTGGTTTCCCACTTTTCAATATTGGTACGACAATGTAATTGTACCATTCTATAGGTACGTCCATTTCTTCTCTGAGAATTTTGCTGAATATTTCTGCCAGTTGTATTTTAATTGTTGTTGGTAAATGGTATATCATTGAATAATGGATATTATCTTTACCAGAACATGTATTATTGTTTTTTCTTAGGGCTATATTTAATTCTCTCAGTATGAATTCTTTTGTTAATTCTGAGTTTTCATATTCTTCTGCATCACTTTGCATAGGAGGTGTATTTGTATAATCTGGTGTAAGTTTACATAAGAAATCAAAAATCCAGTCTGCAGAAGCATCTATCATTTGTTTGTTGGTTGTTTTTCTGTTTTTAAACAGATTAACTTTTTCCCGTACCTTTTTCATTGTTACATTTTTGTTTAGGGATGAACAATATGATCTCCAACTGTCTCTTTTAACACTTTTTATAACTTTTTTCGAAATTGCGTCAGCTTTTTTATAATTCATTAGGTTTGTTAAATTAGGGGTCTGTTTATATTTGATGAACGCTTCTTTTCTTTCTTTAACTACTAGATTGCATTGTTCATTCCACCACGGTTTTCCTTTTACTTTAATATTTTTATTTTTTATGTACTTAGGTATAGATTCTTCTGCAGATTGGTTTATAACATGTGTTATTTGCTCATATGAATTATTATTAATGAAATTAGTATTGTTATTGTTGTTAATGTTTTTGTTAAGACATCCTGAGAGATATCTTTCCCAGTTTTCTTTCTTTATGTTCCACATTTTATAATTTGTTTGTGATACCGATTTTAAATTCGTTTGACATTCTACTACAATCGTTATGTGGTTTGATCCGTGTGTGTCTGATAACGTCAGCCATTCAAAAATATGGTGTATATTTGGACTGCAAATAGTTAAGTCGATGGCGCTATGATTTTGATTATAATTATATATACACGTCATGCTACCATGGTTTAAAAATACTAAATTATTTTGCTCTAGGCTGTCTAACAGTGTTTTACCGTACCTATCAGTGTTAATATATCCCCAGGCTAAATGGTGGGCGTTGAAATCTCCACCTACAATATAACGTTTGGTATATTTTCAAAAGAGTTATTCCATTCGTTTAATGTTATTTTTCTTGCTGGTCTAATGTATTTTGATATAATAGTTAATTTGGTATTATTGGATAACTTAATTGTGACACCGATTTGTTCTGTACAAATGAAATCTGTTATAGTATAGTTCATGTTGTTTTTTAGAAGGATTGTTACTCCTCCTTTCCCATCGTATCTATCTTGTCTAACATTGTTATAACTTGTAAAATTAACATAAGTACCTGATTTAAACCATGTTTCTGATGGTAGGGCTATACTAATCTTGCTAGCTCCTGCTCAGAAAATGTTTTAGTGGCATACTTTGGAGGCATTTCAAGTAAATTTAAATCATCCACTTTATGTTGTTAACAGTATAGTATGTTGAAAACCATGCTGAATATCAACAATGAAATACTCAAAATTGCGAGAATTTTTGAAACACAAGTATGAAGGCTATAGGGCACGAAAATCCACGGTATTTACCACAATCTCAACCTCTAGTAAATATAAATATAAAAATAGTTCTTTCAAACGAATGTGGTCTTACTAAAAATTCATTCAAACGGATATTACCGGAATTTGGGATGTATTCGTGAGAATTACGCCTACCGAATCAATTTCAACCCCTAGTAATGTTTAAATATATTCAAATTATATGGTGAAAGCAAACTTACTTTTGTACAACTTGTACCTATATGGTTCAAACTCAACTTACTTCAGTGCGGCATTGACAAGGGTGAAATTATTAGCAGCAAGCAAAAGAAGAAGCAAAAGGTAAAAGAGAGACCCTTTCCGATAATGTCTGGCTCTTTATACATTTTTAAAACTAGTTTTTGTAACATCAACATTTGGTAGGAGCAATTGGTGGTAATAGAAATTAATCTACTTAAAAGAAATGAAAACATACTCGTGTTAGTCCACATCAGTAGATATATACGTAGTTCGTCGCTGTTCGTCGGGGTATTTATTGATGTGGAGGGGGTGAAGTACCAACCCGGCGCGTCTCCAGGTGGCGGATAGGAGAAGGGCCTCTGAGATGATTTTATATGAGGAGGAGGTCTGCGGGGAAATACCTGGGGCTCGTTTTAATTCCCTCCTCTGTGGCCCTTTTCGCCAGTTTGTCTACTTTTTCATTTTGGGGTATGCCTGTGTGTCCTCTGATCCAAACTAACTGAATTTCTTTGTTTAAGCTTTGGATTTCGTTACATATTCTTGAGATGTCTATGATTATGTGATTTAGTTCGGAATTGGGTGTTATTTTCCAATTTTTGTATTGTATAACATATTTTGAGTTAAATTCATATCTATGGCAGTATTCTAGTGCTTTTTTATTGCCATTAGTTCTGCGGTATAGATAGAGGTATACTGGGCTAGCTGATAGCTTTCTGAATATTTATCTTCTTCATGATAGAAGGCAAATCCTATTTTATTATTCCTTTTTGATCCATCTGTAAATATCTTCTCGAAGTTGTGCCGTTTTTCATTTACTTGTCTTTGAAATTGAACCTTGGTTGTTACGTCTTCTTTGTTATATGATGTATCATACGTTGTTGGTGGTTATAGTAATGTTTTGTAAGGCACTGAAAAACATGGTTGTACTTTGCTTTCATAGAGAATATTTTTGTAATCAATAATCCAGTTATAACTCTCTATTATAAGTGGTAATCTTTTCTTTTACCAATATCTTGATTCTAGGCATGCAATGAATAAAGTATGTATGTTTTTTGACCCTCACCTTGTTTACTATTAATTTTTAAAATTAACCTGTCACTCAGCATTTGTCTTCTGAGATGTAATGGTGGTTCTGCACATTCCACTTCCAACACATTTATTGGCGAGCGTTGTAAACTTCCTATTGCTAATCTTAAACAACGATTTTTAATTTTTTCTGTGTGACATTTAGCAGCGGTGCCATATAAAATGCTTGCAATGATTGATCGTTTGAATGATTTATAGAAAATTAAACTTTATTTGGATCTGCTCCCCATTTTTGGTGACTAAACACTTTGACGATATTGATAGTATTTTCACATTTTTTAATAACATTTGAGATTTGTTGTTTCCAATTGAATTTTTTGTCTAATATAACTCCTAAGTACGTAACAGCTGATTTGTACTGGATATTCATGTTGGCCATTCTGATTGTATTGGGATTCTGATATCTTCTTCTTGTAAATGTACAAACTGACGATTTTCTTTCATTTATAGCTGTTCCGTTGTCTTCAAACCACTTCTTAGCTGCTGTTGTTGCTTCTTTAAGTTGTCTGTGACACATCTCTATATTTTTATATTGTGTCCTTATGGCGTAATCGTCTGCGAATTGGAATATTTTAACGTCATACTTTTGTAGGGCGATTTCCAATTCGTATGAGTAGATAATATATGAAAGCGGACTTAAAATACCTCCCTGTGGTAATCCTTTAGATGTCTGTCTTGGGCCCACTAATTGGTTATCTGTTCTTACATAAATATTCCTGTTGCTGTACAACTTCTGAATGTGTCTGATAAGATGTCGAGGAAGGCCTAATTTAACCATTTTGGTCGTCAAGATTCCCAGGTCTACGTTATCGTAAGCACCTTCTATGTCTAAGAATATAATACTGGAAAACTTGTTACTGGTAAATCCATGATAGACTCCACTACTAGGTCACATAAAAGCTCTTGTGTAGACTTTTCTTTTCTAAATCCAAATTGAGATTTAGGTAATAGTTGGCGTTGTTCGAGATGATGTTCCAATCTGTTTTTTTGTTTTTTATCATTCTTTCGTACGTTTTCAAAACACAGGAAGCTAAAGCAATTGGTCTATATGAATTTGGTTCCTTTTCTGGTTTCCCACTTTTCAATATTGGTACGACAATGTAATTGTACCATTCTATAGGTACGTCCATTTCTTCTCTGAGAATTTTGCTGAATATTTCTGCCAGTTGTATTTTAATTGTTGTTGGTAAATGGTATATCATTGAATAATGGATATTATCTTTACCAGAACATGTATTATTGTTTTTTCTTAGGGCTATATTTAATTCTCTCAGTATGAATTCTTTTGTTAATTCTGAGTTTTCATATTCTTCTGCATCACTTTGCATAGGAGGTGTATTTGTATAATCTGGTGTAAGTTTACATAAGAAATCAAAAATCCAGTCTGCAGAAGCATCTATCATTTGTTTGTTGGTTGTTTTTCTGTTTTTAAACAGATTAACTTTTTCCCGTACCTTTTTCATTGTTACATTTTTGTTTAGGGATGAACAATATGATCTCCAACTGTCTCTTTTAACACTTTTTATAACTTTTTTCGAAATTGCGTCAGCTTTTTTATAATTCATTAGGTTTGTTAAATTAGGGGTCTGTTTATATTTGATGAACGCTTCTTTTCTTTCTTTAACTACTAGATTGCATTGTTCATTCCACCACGGTTTTCCTTTTACTTTAATATTTTTATTTTTTATGTACTTAGGTATAGATTCTTCTGCAGATTGGTTTATAACATGTGTTATTTGCTCATATGAATTATTATTAATGAAATTAGTATTGTTATTGTTGTTAATGTTTTTGTTAAGACATCCTGAGAGATATCTTTCCCAGTTTTCTTTCTTTATGTTCCACATTTTATAATTTGTTTGTGATACCGATTTTAAATTCGTTTGACATTCTACTACAATCGTTATGTGGTTTGATCCGTGTGTGTCTGATAACGTCAGCCATTCAAAAATATGGTGTATATTTGGACTGCAAATAGTTAAGTCGATGGCGCTATGATTTTGATTATAATTATATATACACGTCATGCTACCATGGTTTAAAAATACTAAATTATTTTGCTCTAGGCTGTCTAACAGTGTTTTACCGTACCTATCAGTGTTAATATATCCCCAGGCTAAATGGTGGGCGTTGAAATCTCCACCTACAATATAACGTTTGGTATATTTTCAAAAGAGTTATTCCATTCGTTTAATGTTATTTTTCTTGCTGGTCTAATGTATTTTGATATAATAGTTAATTTGGTATTATTGGATAACTTAATTGTGACACCGATTTGTTCTGTACAAATGAAATCTGTTATAGTATAGTTCATGTTGTTTTTTAGAAGGATTGTTACTCCTCCTTTCCCATCGTATCTATCTTGTCTAACATTGTTATAACTTGTAAAATTAACATAAGTACCTGATTTAAACCATGTTTCTGATGGTAGGGCTATACTAATCTTGCTAGCTCCTGCTCAGAAAATGTTTTAGTGGCATACTTTGGAGGCATTTCAAGTAAATTTAAATCATCCACTTTATGTTGTTAACAGTATAGTATGTTGAAAACCATGCTGAATATCAACAATGAAATACTCAAAATTGCGAGAATTTTTGAAACACAAGTATGAAGGCTATAGGGCACGAAAATCCACGGTATTTACCACAATCTCAACCTCTAGTAAATATAAATATAAAAATAGTTCTTTCAAACGAATGTGGTCTTACTAAAAATTCATTCAAACGGATATTACCGGAATTTGGGATGTATTCGTGAGAATTACGCCTACCGAATCAATTTCAACCCCTAGTAATGTTTAAATATATTCAAATTATATGGTGAAAGCAAACTTACTTTTGTACAACTTGTACCTATATGGTTCAAACTCAACTTACTTCAGTGCGGCATTGACAAGGGTGAAATTATTAGCAGCAAGCAAAAGAAGAAGCAAAAGGTAAAAGAGAGACCCTTTCCGATAATGTCTGGCTCTTTATACATTTTTAAAACTAGTTTTTGTAACATCAACATTTGGTAGGAGCAATTGGTGGTAATAGAAATTAATCTACTTAAAAGAAATGAAAACATACTCGTGTTAGTCCACATCAGTAGATATATACGTAGTTCGTCGCTGTTCGTCGGGGTATTTATTGATGTGGAGGGGGTGAAGTACCAACCCGGCGCGTCTCCAGGTGGCGGATAGGAGAAGGGCCTCTGAGATGATTTTATATGAGGAGGAGGTCTGCGGGGAAATACCTGGGGCTCGTTGTGTCTAAAAACTCAACTGGCAGCCCTCGAATACCCTGCCGCGGACCAACTTTACCTATCCCAGCTGTAGTATCGTGGCTAAGGGATTGCACACAGGGTTACGATGCCGGGTGAAATTTCGAGCTTACCTCGAAATCACCTGTTACACCAATGTCTCCTGGCTATCTGTGGTCAAGTCTCGCGGGCCAGTGGGATGGGGGGGGGGGTCTTGGCTTTACTGTCCGGACCAAGAGGAGACAACCTCATTAAAAACCTAAATTCAAGGTGGGAGACCGGACCAAAGAATGTGTGGCTATATAGAAGAATAGTCCTTACGGGTTTCGACCTTGGAGCACCGGGGGGAACTCCATTGTATTGAACCCCTTACCTCTGCATGCGGGGCTCTGCAGCAGTGGACCGTAATGACCCTAGCTTCTCGTGGGATCACTCATGGAACGAAAAAGTAATACTTTCACCGGAAAAGTAGTGGAGAGAACCTCCACCTCTTCATCCGGGCACCTCACAGAGGGAAAAAATGCCAAACGGCACAAAGGTCGTATGCCGTTCGACCTCCCAAAACCGGGAGAACCGGGCGGTATAGACGACTCACTGAGAAAATGCCTCAGTGGAGCAGGGGTGCGGAAATACCTGCGACTCCTCAATCAGGGAATATCCCCTGAAGAGGCCAGGAAGCAGGTAACTCAGCGCCCAACCCCCCGAAGGAATTACCAACGGGGAAAACAAAGCTTAAAAGAGGCCCGTAGCATATTACTCCTCCGCTTAGGCCTCAAAGCAAGAAATCAAAAACAGCTGCAACGGTAACCGGGCAAGCCACTGGTTACGCAGCAGCTGTCAAAGCTTTTAGGGTGGGAATAATGCCCAAGGATTATCCTGGGGTCATCCTGAGAGCGGAGCAGCACTCCACACTGGAAGACACTCTGGTGGAAGAGCTGTGCCAGAGCAAAGAGAAGGGAATCCACTTCTCAGGTATCCATTTCCGTTGTGGAATGATACTGGTGGACTGTGGGTCACAAGAATCGGCAGACTGGCTTATGAGGTCAGCGCCGAAATTAAACTTTTGGGAAGGACCCGAATTGGTGGCTCGAAGTGGAGACGACATCCCAAAGCCGGTCACCATAACAGTGTTCTTCCCAAGAAGCCAAGACATGAAACTGGAGAAGATCCTCCAACTTGTCGAGGTTCAGAACTCCAACCTCAGTACTGAGGCTTGGAAGATTCTAAACTCTAAAAAAGAGGGGCAGGGAACTATCCTCACGATTGGGATCGATCACCAATCTGGGGAGGCTCTGAAGGCAGGAGGTTACGTGCTAAACTTCCGTTTTGGGCGTATCCCTGTCTCGGGGCTGGGAAAAAAGAAGAATCCCGCGGAGGATCCAAAGGACATGGAGATACCCTCCACATCCGGAACCTCTGGAAAGGGGAAACAAGGCGAAAGATTGACCTTGGGTCAGCCCGAGATCTCCTCCGGCTCTGCTGGGATGACTGGGAATGCGGAGACTGCCTCTGCATCCCGGGAAGCTGGGAGATACTGCCATGGTGATCGAGGAGGGTCAGGGAGAAAGAAAGGAGGGGGATGAATAGAGGCTGAGTAACTCGGCCTCTCTCATCCATAATTATTCACCTTCACGTTCACGAATGTAACTCAGATTAACCTGCATCACGCGAAGGGAGCTTCAGCCGTGATTGCAAGGTTGTTCGCTAGACTACAACTGGATATTGTACTGATCCAAGAACCATGGATCAACAAAGAAGGCCAAATCAAAGGTTTGGCATGTAAGGATTCTAAATTGATTTATGATCAAAGGCAAGTATCTCCGCGTGCCTGTGTAATCATAAGAAATAACATAAAATATATTTGTGTTTCAGAATACGTGTCATGGGACCTTGTTCCAATCATGGTTCACCTCAACATTGGGGGTATCGACCGAGACATCGTCATTGCCTCTGCCTACTTCGCTGGAGACGGGCCGATGACACCGCCAGTAGAGGTACAAGAGCTAGTGAGACACTGCGATAGCAGACGGCTGCCAATTATAATTGGTTGTGATGCCAACGCACACAATACCGTGTGGGGAAGCACCAATAACAACGTAAAAGGTGAGTGTTTATTAGAATATCTCTTAGCAAATAACCTTGAGACCTTAAACGTGGGGACAACCCCCACTTTTGTCACGAGAGCAAGAGAAGAGGTCCTGGACGTAACAATCGTTAATGTTGCTGCTAGGAAAAATGTAAAAGATTGGAGGGTGATGAGCGAGCCATCACTTTCCGACCATAGGATCATCGAATTTAGGATAGAGGGAAATTCCACCTCGATTCCTACAATTCGAAATCCTAGAAATACTGATTGGTCTCTTTACAAGACCAATCTGAAGGACAATTTGGAACACGTCGAAGTGAATGGGGTGAATCACCCGCACTGCGACCTGGAACAAAGGGTCGAACAGATCAGTGAGGCAATAATGGAAGCTTTTCATTCCAGTTGCCCACTCTCAAAAGCTCGTTCAGAAAAGGATGCTCCTTGGTGGAATGAGAACCTGTCAAACCTCAGAAAAAAGGTCCGTCGGCTCTTTAATAGAGCCAAACGTGACGGTAATTGGCAGGGGTACCCTGAGAAGATTACTCAGTACAATAAAGAGATTAGGAAGGCCAAAAGGCTTAATTTTCAAGACTTTTGCGAAAAGATCACTTCCACGGATCATACACGGAAGGTGAAGAGGGACGATCAATTCTTCTTCTTAAAACCCACTTCCTAGGTAGTGAACCAGCAATAAGCACCGAAATAGCAATGAACTACACCAAAAAATCCCGCAAGGAAGATTGGGACATTGCTAAGAAAATATTTACCAGACAACGGTTGGAATGGGCAATAAGTACCTTTCAACCATATAAATCACCAGGAGTGGATGGAATATTTCCAGCACTCCTACAGCAAGGGAAAGAGGAGATTCTTCCTCGCCTGCTGAAGATTACAAGAAGCAGTCTAGCAGTGGGTCTAATACCTAGAAAATGGAGAAGGGCAAGGGTAACATTCATACCAAAAATAGGGAAAAAAGATGGGACTGATCCCCGATCTTTTAGACCCATCTGTCTAACATCGTTTCTACTCAAATCGATGGAGAAAGTAGTGGATAACTACATAAGAACAGAGAATCTGGAGAATATACCACTTCATAAATGTCAACATGCCTACAGAGCGGGTCGATCAACTGAGACGGCTCTGTATCAGCTGACAGAAGTCATCCAGAGAACTCTGAACAACAAAGAAATCGCAATGTGCGCATTCCTAGATATATCAGGGGCCTTTGACAACACAACTCATGTGTCTGTCAAAGAAGCACTAAAAAGGCGAGGAGTGAATGAAACCATTGTAAAATGGATGTATGAGTTGTTGACAACGAGGATAGCTGAGACACAGGTGGGGAATCAAACCACCTCAGTTAAAGCCACTCGGGGGACACCTGAAGGGGGAGTGATATCTCCCCTTCTATGGAGCCTCATAGTAGATGAGTTGCTCTACAGGCTAACGGAGCTTGGCTTCGAATGTATGGGCTACGCCGATGACATTGTTTTAATAGTCAGAGGCAAGTTCGAGAGCACCTTGTGTGATTTATTACAAAAGGGCCTCAGAATCATTGAGCAATGGTGCTTGTCAGTGGGGCTAAACATTAACCCAAGCAAGACCATAGGAATTCCATTTACCCGGAAAAGAGCACTTCTAGCCATGAAACCCATATCCTTAAATGGGGAAGTCATAGAATGGAAATCAGAGGTTAAATATCTAGGGATAACCCTAGACAGTAAGCTTCTGTGGAATAAGCATGTTGAAATAACTGCTAGTAAAGCAATAAGAGCTTTGATGGCGTGCAGAAATCTAGCTGGTAAGAGGTGGGGCTGTAACCCAAAAATACTGCGATGGATGTACGCCATGATTGTGAGACCAGCAATTACATATGGGGCAATAGTTTGGCACACAAAAGCAAGTCAGTACAGCACGAGGAAAACCCTCGATAAAGTTCAAAGACTTGCCTGTGTGTGCATCACTGGAGCTATGAGAACGTGTCCAACTAGGACACTTGAGATCATTACAGATCTCACACCTCTACATCTGGTGATAGAAAGATCTGCCCAAGAGGCAATTCTTAGAATATCTAAGAAAGGTTCAGGCAATGAGAGTATTAAAAATCAGGGAGCTTGGTCCTCTCTGACAAGATACACCTCATTAGCGAATCTTCCCAGTGGTGAAATGATTTCACTACGATGCTAAATACGAGGAGAGACTGGGAAAGGGAATACACCACCCCTCTCAAATAAAACACCATTAGATGGTATAGGGATGGTTCAAAAACCACCATTGGAGCAGGCACTGGAGTATTTGGGCCTGGCACCAGATACTCATTATCGTTAGGCTCCTTCCCGAGCGTCTTTCAGGCAGAAATACTTGCGATCGAAAGATGCGTGGAAATGAACCTAGAAAGAAACTACCAGAAATGTGACATATCGATCCATTCTGATAGCCAAGCAGCTATCAAAGCATTGAGCTCCCATGTCATTGACTCAAAGTTGGCATGGGAGTGGCAAAGAAAACTTGATGAATTAGGCAAGAATAACAGGGTCTCTTTAGTCTGGGTTCCTGGCCACTCGGGAATCACGGGAAATGAAGAGGCCAACACACTTGCCAGGAAAGGAGCACAAATGCTCTTTATTGGCCCGGAGCCTTTCTGTGGTGTAGCAAAATGCTCCTACAAGAAAGAGTTTCGGAAGAAACAGGAAACCGAAAGAGAAGCACTCTGGCGGTGCCTTGCCGGGTTGGAACATTCCAAAAAGTTCCTGGGGAACTTTGACACTGCTAGGTCCAAAAAATATTTGGACCTCAGTAAAGATAAGCAACATCTCCTCACGGGCTTTCTTACAGGACACTGCCGCCTTAGGAAGCACTTAATGAGAATAGGTCTAGCAGAGATTGACGAGTGTAGATTCTGTGGGGAGAAGGATGAAACTCCTGATCACCTAGTTCTGGAATGCCTCGCCATTGCAAGCCAACGCAAGAAATGCTTTGGACAAGAAACTTGTAAGAGTGAGGACCTAACCTCGCTGAAGCTGTCCCAAATACTAGAGTTCATTAGAACCTTGGAACTGGAAGGCAAGCTGTAGTAGTAGCGACAACAGCTCTGATAGGGGGGGCACAATAAACCTTTGGTTTCAGTGCACAGTAACCCCGTTAAAATGTAATCTAGTTAAATTAATGAGATTTACTGTTTTGACCCTTACTCTGTGGAATCTACTCATATTACTTTTTTAACGAAACTAACTGTTTCTAAATAATTCCACAATATATTGAAAAAATGGTAAAAATTCTAAAAAATTGATAATTGTTTCTGTTATGTATCTTTCTCTCTAGATATTGTTTCTATTTAATGTCATATTGATAGGTATTTTGTCATTCAATTATCAAATAAACTTCAATTCCAATAACGAATTGCCGACGAGGATTGGATTGTCAAGTGCATATCCAATATGAAAACCAGAATACTAGGGGCAGACTATTCGTACTAGCTGATTCGGTAACTCCAATTTTTGGGAGAGACTGAATTCAGTTATTTAAACTAAACTGGACAGAAATTTGCTCAATTGGTATATCTGAAGTACATTATAAAGATCAACTTTCTTCATTACTACAAGAATTCGACGACCTATTTTCTCAAGAAGCTCTTAAAGAACACGTGGAAGAAGAAATCGATTGTTTGGAAAATGGTGGAATAATCGAAAAAGTAACATATTCTAAATGGGGAATTCCTGTAGTACAAATCGTAAAAAAAAGGGAATACTCGTCTATGTGCGGACTACAAAGTTACATTAAATAAATATTTACAAAACGACGATTACCCAATTCCATGAATTGACGATATCTTCTCCAAAATGTGCGGTGGAGTCTGCACTTTAGACATGAATCAAGCCTACTTACATAGGCCGGTTGATAAGGAAAGCAGTATAAGGGACATATAGGGTTAAACACTTGATGTTTGGAGTAAAACTTGCACCAAACGCATGGCAGCGTTTTATGGATCAAACCCTACAAGATGTACAAGGAGTTAGTTGTTTTTTTGATGATGTCGTGATTCAGGGGAGTACACCTTCTGAATTACTTCAGAGGTTACGTAAAATTTTAAGCCGCTTACGTAACAGTGGTATTCATCTCAAGAAAGAGAAATGTCAGTTTTTCAAAACCTCCATATCTTATCTGGGCCATACAATCGACAAACATGGATTACACCTCATGAAAGAGAAAATTGATGCAATCTTAAATAAATTAAGACCAACAAATGCCAGCCAACTGAGAACTTTTCTTGGTCTTGTGAATTACTATCACCAGTTTATATCAAATTTGGCTTCAAAACTCAATCCTTTACAGAAATTCTTTCAATATTTCTATGGTAGGTAAATTACATTAATAGTGGATGATAAACCACTCTCAAGAAAGAACTTACCTGTTACTTAAAATAAGATCTATTAAGGAAAATGGAAATGCAGACTACCTATCAAGGTGTGTTTCACAAGATGAATCTACGTTCAAAGAAGTTGACGTTGATAGAGCATTTTTCCTTAACCAAATTAATGTTCTCCCAGTTACACGAGACAAAATAAAAAAAGAAACATTAAACGGTGCAGAATGTCAAAAGATTTATAATAATATTAAATCCAGTGAAGGTAATGAAAATTATTTACATGAATATTCACTAGAGGAAGGATGTATTTTCTACAACAATAGGGTTCTTATAACAAAATGTTTGGTGGCGTGGAATCGACAAAGATATTGAAGATATTACAAAATCCTGTAGAAGCTGTTGTTTGGTTCAAATCAATCTAAAGAAGGTGGCCATACATCATTGGGAAAATCCAAATGAAGCATGGTTTAATTTACATATCGGTCATAACTCTTTAATTGTCGTTGACACCTATACTAAACGGTTTGAAGATATTCCTCACAAACGACAATGAGTAAAGCGACAATCAATATACTCAGAGAGATATTAGCGCGATTTGGACTACCTATCAGCGTCGATTCTGATAATGCACAACAATTTACATCCTTGGAAATAAGAAAATTTTTCAATTCCAATGGGATAAATTTCAAGACGATTGTGCCTTACTATCCAGCATCAAACGGACAAGCTGAAAGATTTTGAAGAGAATTTGCGAGCTATGATGGATGAATCAAGAGATCTAAATATTAAACGACCAAGACTACTGATGCAACACCGAAAAACACCAAATGTTATCACGGGCTTGAGTCCAGGCTCATTAATGTTTAACAGAACATTCAGAACAAGGATTGATTTGGTTAAACGCAGTACCAATAGTGAAAACAAGAATGTTATGTTTCGGCCGTGCCCGAAAAATGTCGAAATAGGAGATAAAGTTCAAGCAAGATTTTACAAAGGCAATCAAAAGGGGAAATTTGGTATAGTTTGCGGTAAAAAGGGCATCTTAAATTATGAAATTCTAGTTGAAGGACAGAAGATTATCAGACATGTAGATCATTACGATCAACTAATTATTCGATATCATCATGTCCACCAAAAATACACACTAATGACGTTAGAAATTCAACTCCAGATGACACACATGATAGCACTCAAAGTACAACACATTAGTCAGCAGAGAAAGATGATGATTACTTCCATAGTTTTGAAAATTCTATTTCCAGTAATCACAGTTTTTATGGAGTTCGTAATAGTCCATCTACAAGTAATTGTAATTCTTCAAATGACGAGGCAGTAGTAGAACATATCACAAGTAGAGATGTCACACCGAGAGGTGTCACACCAAGAGATGTCACATCAAGAGATGGATCTCCCAGACATGTCACACCTGAATGTTCAGAATTGCCTCGACGTTCCAAAAAATTGAGAAGACCAACTCAAAGATTGAACCTTCGAATCATTTGACAAGAGGAAGTGTTATATACAGTAGAAACGGTGAAGCTTTTCCATCACATTACTTAGTTGACGATATTATTCAACACATACTATGTTGGTACTGTCTTCTTCTAATAACAGAAAAAGAGCGAAACTCAATAGAAGCGTTTGTCGTATTGTTTTGATTAAGATGCATATGGTTGATGTCATATCAGTTACGTGATGGAAAAGACTCAGTGTTTCTACTGTATATTTCGCTCTAGATATTGTTTCTATTTAACGTCATATTGGTAGGTATTTTGTCATTCAATATTCAAATAAACTTCCATTACAATAACATTTATATTACACATAATCTAACTATTTAAACCATAAGAACACAACAGTTTTGATATTACTATCATCGTCACAATATCGAAACAATTGTCAATTTTTTAGAAGTTTTACCATTTTTTCAATATATTATGGAATTATTTAGAAACAGTTTAATTAAAAAAGTAATAAGTTAAACTAATATAAGTGAGATAAAAAGAGAGCGTATATTGGGCATCCCGGACTGGATTAGTTGTTGATGAGTCTGCCAAAAAAAATGTGTTATTTAACTCCTGTAAATTTGTCATCAACAGATAAATCTGTCGTTTTTGAAACACTAAAACAAAGTCAAAAAATTGCTGAAGGGCTTCAGCAGCTCCTAGTTCAAGTTATGTATGACTTGGAGATTGCTAAAATTACTATGCAAATCCAATGCGAAGAGAGACCACGATTCAACAATATTATCATTTATTTAGGAGGGGTTTCACATAATGATGGCTTCTTTTAAAACAATTAGTAAATGCATTAACGACTGTTGCTTAACCTCAATCATCAGAAGAATTTGTTTGAGAAATGTACAAAATAAAACATTGTGACACTACCTCAGAGTAATACTAAACTTCATGTATTAATCTGAGGACACTACAAATAATGGAAGATTTGAATTATTCATGAAAAACTTTACAGATGAAAATATAGATGAGTCATTTGACAATAAAATTAATAAATGCAAAGGGAGTGATTTGCCGCCCTGCAAGACTGAACTTTACCGTTCTAAGAATGAAATACATTGCTATTATATGAGAAGCAATGACACTAACATCATTAAGTCCAATAGAAAATGGTTGGTCATTAAATGATGATCAATATGAATTTAAATGGTTTAATGAAGACCAACAGCTACCGACAGTATCTAATGCAATCCCAAACGACAACATAAAAATTCAAAAAAATAATGTTATTTTCGTAAATTCATTTTTTTGGTATACATAATAAAAATGCTAATAATCGTTTTATTTATTCACAGATAAGTACATACTGGTGCCCCATATTAATTTAATCGAAGATTCTAATTATTCAATATTTACAGAAAATGTAATCAATGATGATGTTGATGATGAAGAATGCCAAGATGAAGATGAAAAGCAAATAAATAATGAATATTATATACAAACATTATTTGTAATGAATAAAATAAATTATCCTTTCAATTTTGTATACTTACATCTGAATAAATGGTACTATCCATATACCCTCTCTTTGTAACTCACAGATATTAATTTAACTGTCTCGCTCACACTCGTATGGGTAAGTGCTGGAATTCATTTCTGGCATTAGAGAATATGTTTTCTGTACATATTTTCTTTATTATGTACAAATTTCAAGGCTTATGAAATAAAAATAAAACATTTCATAAATATTTATAGTGTTCTGTTAACAATTAAGAAGGACGAAAATGTTCTGGTGTATTTTTTATGTATTTAACATAATATCAAGAATGATCTCCTGAAATTTCATGACTTATAGTATGACAAAATTAATTCTTTTTTCCTACCCTGTTTAGAATTTTCAGGCAGCTTACTCCGGTCATTAGAGGTTGCCAGAAGTGACTTTTATTGTTGAGCATGTGCTAGAGAAGTGAGTAATTTCTCATGACTTTTGAAATGACAACTGTAAATCTGTTGCTAGCTCTTAGTCTACAAGGGCGTCTACGAGATAAAATATTCATGTATTTTTCTGTAATAAATTTTTGAGATTATTAGAGATTATTCTCCCAAAACCTCGGATCAATATTGTTGCAAAGAGTTTGCGTAAATTCCCGGAAAATGGCAAAAAAATCGATGACTTTCATTGGAAAAATTAACGGTTTTAAAGATTAAAACTAACTTATCCGCATCTGTGAGATGTCCTGAATAATATTCTATCATAAAATTGTCACTTGTACATACTTCGGAGGATGTATCGTGATAAAGAACCGAAATTTCTCCAAAAGTAACCAAAAATGCAGTATATCTGGATGTATAGGACCCGCTGTACTCGCTATAGTCAGCTGAAAATCAATAGGGTACATATGTGAGACACCTTTAAAAATATCCAATTATAAAATTGATCACTTGTATACACTCCGGAGGCTGTATGGTACTAACCCGAAATTTCTCCAAAAAGGACAAAAAATGTGGCACTTCAGGTACCATAGCACCCGTTGTACTAGCTCTGGTGAGCTAAAAATCAATAAGGTTCATCGATAAGACGCCCTGAAAAATATTCAATCATAAAATGGGTCACTTATGTACACGCTGGAGGCTGTATCGTGCTAACAAACTGAAAATTCTCCAAAAATTTGGTACCTCAAGTACCATAGCACTCGTTGTACTGGCTTTGGTGAGCTGAATCTCAATAGGGTTTATCTTTGAGACGCCCTGATTAATATCCAATCATAAAATTGGTCACTTGTATATACTCTGGAGGCTGTATCGTGCTAACAAACTGAAATTTCTCTAAAAATGATAAAAATGTCGTACTTAAAGTACTATAGCACCTGTTGTACTAGCTGTTGTGAGCTGAAAATCAATAGAGTCCATCTGTGAGATGTTCTGAATAATATTCAATCATAAAATTGGTGACTTTTTGCACTCCGGAGGCTGTATCGTGCTAACAAACTGAAATTTCTCAAAAAATGACAAAAATGTCGTACTTCAAGTACCATAGCACCCGTTGTACTGGCTATTGTGAGCTAAAAATCTATAGGGTTCATCTGTGAGATGTCCTGAACAATATTTAATAATAAAATTGGTGATTTGTTGCACTCCGGAGGCTATATCGTGCTAACGAGACATGTAACGAAAAGTGGCCGACGACAACGACGACATACACACAGGATTTTTTTTCTAAAAACCATTTTTTCGTGTTGTTCTTGATGAAAAACGTGAAAATAATTTTTTTTTTCAAAATTTCAACTTTTTTGTGTGTAAACCAATACTTTTCTCGCATATTAGATTGGTTGGGAAAAGTAAAAAGCATGGAGGCACAGTATACAAATACAAACAGTAGTGCATCTTGGACAGGCGGCAAAAGTCGCGCAGATTTGACTGCGCAGACTAGACGCCATATTCTGAGGATAAAATATTTAAACCAATCAAGAAGAAAGAGTGTGGTGCATTCTCCTGTCAGTATCACTGTCTGAATTCGACCAATGGAATATCGACCATCGAGTTATTTGACAGTCTGTGCATCTGACATTACTTGGCACGATGAACAGGGGAACAAGAAAACATTACGAACGGCATTTTCATCTGTGATTTTCATGATTTCATTTTATGTTAATTGCATCTTGCGTGAACAGGTGTTTTGTAAATTGTTTTTATAAGTATAGACTTAAACAAAGTCACAATATATCAACATTTAACAAACGGAAATTAAGAAAATATCCTCGTTTATCGCTTTGTTACAATAAAGAATTTTTTTAAGTACGATTCTGTCGTTCAAATAAGGCCAATTCTGCCCTGATATTTATCCAGAAAACATGGCCGACAGTTACTTTTAAACTTCATATGTACCGCCTTGAAGATGCACGACTGTTTGTCAGATATACTGTGATGGAGCTAAAGATTTTGTCATGTGCGAAAATTATTTTTTGCAATTTTTCCAGAAATTTGCAAGTCGCCTCCTTGTGTAAGGACTCATAACCTTTTTTATCTAATAGAGGTAACACAAATACTTATTTCCAAGGAAAATATCACATTTGCAACCCCAATATATGCATTGATTAATCCTGGCATTCCCCTATATGACTGCAATAATAAATGTACTGCACTATCTACAGTATTTACAGTCCAAACCATAAAGCTAAGTGTATTTTCAAGTTTAAAGGGAAACTGCCATTTTTTCGTAGTCTCAAATTTATGAATTTTGAAAACACCATTTTTGAAAAAAATATTTATGTTGCATAAAAACCAAAGGGCCATTTTTGAAGATAATAAACTGATCTTCATTTTATCTCTAAACAAAAATTATCCAAGTATCATATTTTGAGAGACATGACTAGAAAACGATTTTTTGGAACTTAGAGACCATTTTTCTCCTTTGAACTAGAATGGAATCTTGGATAAATTTCTTCCCGTTCAAATAACCACTCAAGTCCTACAAATTTCACCACAACAAAAAACCGCTAGGAAATAATATAAGGTTGAGGTATCTTCAGGTCTTCATTTACTGGACTAAAACTACTTTTAAGATCTGGCAATATTGTTCAAATGTGAACACACACTCTTTCTATGACATTCATCAATTTTATAGTGTGATATCTATACTTAATCTTATAATTACTCATCAAAATCACCTGAACTTTACATAATTCGAAAAATGTTACTCATATAAACAAATATTTTTTAATCTCTTACTTCAAAATTACAACCTAGAAACAACTTTACAAATTTGATTTTGGGGAATATTAAAAACACTCCTACTCACTTAACTGCTCTGGGATTCGAAGTAACAATACTCTTAACAATTTTTCTTTTCAATGGTTTCACCTGTTTGGACGAACTTGCTTCGTCTCGTTTCACAATATTCTTGGAATCGACATTTTTCTTTTTCGATTCTGCTCTTCTCTCTATAGGGGTTCTACCAATTTGTTTATCGAGCATTCTTCTTTTAAACGGCAATTCTTGTTGAATGAACCTCCCTCTAAAACTACGGAGACACATGTTTTGTTTTAATTTTGGTTTTAGTGTCGTTTTTAATGTTCTTGTAGTTACTTTTATGTGTTTGGTAGCCACTACTTTTGTTTTCTGAACGGTGTTAGTCTTCTTTGTAATAGTTTCCGTTTTTGATACAGTATTTGTTCGAACCAAAGTTCTATTTGTTACTTTTTCTGATAATTTACTAATAGTTAGCGCCCTAATTTTAGCCATTTTTTGTTCTTGGTATTTTCTTCGTAACGCCTGTAACGCAAGAGCGTGTCTCCTTTTTCTGTCCATTTGACGGCTGATGACAACAGGATCCGCCCTTTTACGCACACCAAATGCAACGAAAGGTTTTTCTGATGAAGATCCACATTTTGCTATATCGATAGGTCCGTTTTTGGACGACGCTTCACTTTTGATTTCGTGCACCTGTCCATTTGTATCAACTATTGAAGCAGTATTGAAAAAATTCAGAGTAGGAGGAAGAATAGGAGTACCTCGAAAACATAAAAACGTGAGAAAATCTTCAGTATTTGGTCTTTTTATTGGAAGCAGTTCTACTGGTTCTGGCAAACAGTCTGAGTTCTGATTTTCCGCTTCCAGTTCTTGTATAGGGGTAATTACTGGACTATTGACGTTAGAACCTTGTGCGAACTTCCTTTGGGCATGAACTTTAGTCCTGAAACACAAAAAATAGAGTTAGTACCATTTTATCGACTCAAGTAAAGTAAAAGTATATTAATATCCAACCAAATGAGAAATAACTCATTTAGATCTTTTATTTACTTTATATTGATGAATTGTGGATACTTATAGTTCAGTATGTGATCTCTGGAAAATATCTAAAATGCGCTCAGTTTACAAGAACGGTGATAAAAATGTTGTTTGTAATTTCAGGCCCATATCAATATTTTTATTTTATTCATTCTACGGGGATACACCCCCGATATTAGTAAAATACAATACTTATGTAATATTTACAGTAAAAGCATTGTATAAGGATAGGCCTATCCTTATACAATGGTAAAAGTACTGAATCTTAAAATAAACAGTTACAAAGATAAAGAAACTACTACACAAATTACAATTTTTAATCAAATGACAAAGTTTGACATAACTGTTCGAAATGAATAAATGTAAAAATAAAAATGGAAATATATTATAAACCTACAAGATACCAATTATTTGTCCAGATGGAATATTATTGACCAATGATTTCTTAAAATTATTGAGTGAAGGGTTGAAAAAATCCACATTTGTACTATTTGCATTCCTCATTACACGTGTTAACGGGTTTAGTCCATAATTCCTTTGATGGAATTGTAAATGGAATGTAGAATTTGATCATGTTCCAAAAGGCTTCACTTTCAGACCAATATCATGCAGAAGCTCAGGGCAGGAAACTTCACCTAATAGCAACTTGTACAAAAGTCTGCTTGTTTTCTCCTATTTTCAAGTGTTTCAATATTTAGCTTGGAGCATAAATTTGTGTAGTCCACAAGTTAATTGACTATGGGAATATTTAGTTTATATGCTGAATATCTTAAAAATGTATGCTGTATTGTTTCAAGCATATTTACATAAATGATATAACAAGGATTCCAGACAATCGATGGATATTCCATATTTGAACGAACAATTGCACAATAAATAATTTTTAATGACATTAAAGACAAATCTTTTGTAGTTCTCTGGGAATATCCTAATAGTTTTCGTGATTTCATTGAAATATTTATTATATGTTGGGAGAAAGTAAGTTTACTGTCCATTAGAATACCAAGATCTTTTATGTCATCCACCTTTGTTAAGTCCATTTTATTAATGGAATATGGAAAGCTCAAGTCATTGTGGGACCTTTTAAAGTAAATAGAGGAACACTTGTTTAGGTTGAGGTCCGTACCATTCAGGTTACACCAGCGTACAACGTTATTAAGATCATTCTGCAGCACAAGGCAGTCTTCTTTATTTTTTACGATCTTGTATATTTTCAAATCATCAGCGAAGAGTAAGAAGTGTTATTCACTAATATCGTTTACAAACAGATTGTATAGCCAGGGACCACAGTGACTTCCCTGTGGTACACCAGAGTGGACTTCAATTATATCAGAAATATAATTTTTAATTTTCACCCATTGGAATCTGCCTGTTAAAAAACTCCTCATCCATTTTCGTAAGTTACCAGTTATACCCAATAAACCCAATGCTGCCAATTTTGATAATAATAAATCATGATGAACTCTGTCAAAAGCCTTTGAAAAGTCAGTGTAAATAGAATGTACTTGATAACCCATTTCAAATGCCTTCAAAATATCATTCTGGTACACAAGTAAGTTAGTAATAGTTGATCTTCCCTTACAGAAACCATGTTATTGATATATAATCAAATTTTTACACTCCCAAAGACAAAAAACTAGTAACAAGAGAATCAAATAATTTAGGTGTGCAATTCTGTAAGAATATACCCCTATAATTCTTAATGTTTTCCAAATTTCCTGCTTTAAATATGGGCCTAACGAAGCTATATTTCCAATATCCAGGAAATTTGACTAATTGAAGAGGAATACTCACTGCACAAATGCATCTTTTTAGAAAATAGGAAGGTATGCCATCAGGACCACAAGAGAGACCATTTTTTCAGACTACAAAATCCAGTGAATACATCCCCCCGTGACAAACTAAGGCTACTTACATTAATGGTTTTGCTATAATTAAGTTCAGGTACAAAACAATTTGACTTATAATACACAGAAGAAAAGTTTTCTGCAAATAAATTAGCAGTTTCACAGCCACTTTTGCTTTTTTTTATCATTCAAGTATATGTTGTCAGGAAACTCACACCTTCTCTTAGCATTAGCAAATCGCCAAAATGACCCAGGATCTATTCATAAATTATCCTCTATATGTTCTAAATAACTACGATAGCATTGATCAGTTAATGTTTTACAAATAGTTCTAAGATCTGAGAATTTCAGATAAGCACTATTGTCATCAGTTAGCTTGTACAGTTTATGCATTTTCTTCTTCTCAGATATACACTCCTTTAATTCTTGGCTATACCAAGTGGGGAATTTTGACTTTTTAATTAATCTGATAGGTACAAAGAAATTTAGAACTAAATAAAGAACTTCATAGAACTGTTCAAGAGCAAAATTAATGTCACTTTTACAAAAAAAGTTAACCCAGGCAACTGATGCAATATAATAGTTAATAGCATTATAGTCAGCTCTCTTGAAATCATATATTACTTCCTCGTAGGGTAAAGATGCTATTTTATGAGCTAATTGAATGTCAAAAGTAACTCTATTATCATGTATACTATTGTGATGAAGGTCGATAGCAGGTTTTACATCAATATCATTCAAGTTTGAAAACAAGAGATCCAGATACACTCCACGACTATTTGGAACCTTATTCTGTTAAAAGAAGTTGAGATAGCTGAATGTTTCACACAATGTAATTGCTGGGGAATTTAGAGGACACTGCACATTAACACCTGAGCAACCATTACTCCAGACTGCTTCTGGAATATTGTAGTCACCAGCGATAATAAACGAATGGTTAGGGCCCTATTTTTTCATATCTTCGACATCACTGACATGTTGAATATATTTATTGATATTTGAGTTCGGTGGGATGTAAATACCACCCACAACAAATTTATCAGAACCACTCAGTAATTTAGCATAACACTGTTCAATCTGTGAATTGGTTGCAATCAGTCTCGAGCTCAGTTTATTATGAATAATCAATAAGGTACCTCCTTCGCTTCTTCTCACTCGTGAGACACGATCTATCACACCTGTAAATTGTATAATTTGGAATTGAGATTTCATTATTGCCAATGTCGTCAGACAACCAAGTCAGCACATAATTGTAGGGTAGAAACTATTTATAAACGTAACGTAAAAATGGGAGGATGTATATACAGCTGGTGATGTGAATGAAGAATAATATATTCAATACAACCCTTCTGTACCACTAGAACATTGCTTTTCCACCAAAAAAAAAACAAGTAGAAGTTAATAGGAAAAAATCGAGGATTAATAAAGAAATCAAGGAAGTCCATCAAACGGTGTGTGGTATAAAATAGCAAAGTATTCAGCAAATGAGATAATAAAAACAGATATAAACAACTCAAATATATTTATGAAGAATTGGTGAAAAGAACTGAAGCAATAACAACAAAAGAATATTGCATGCAAATAATATAAGCAAGGAGAGTTGGAAAATTATTAATGAAACAAGGAATAATGCAAAAACTAATAACAAAATTGAGCTCACTATCAATAATAATCATACCACAGATAAATATAACATTGGCATGCACTTCAATGATTTTTTCATGGGAATTGAAAAAACAGATCCAATAACAAATAATCTGAAGTTATCCCCCTTCTCAAATACTACACTATTCTTGTACCCAACAACTTAGATAGAAGTTCAGGATATCATTACCAAAACAACAAAAACCCCATCACCTGGTGTAGAGGAAATCCATGGTAAGGCTCGAAGAATTGTCCGTGATGTGATTGCTATCCACTATCTCAGATGATAGATAAGTGGTTTGTTGATGGAACATACCCGGAAGCACTAAAAATATCAAAATCAGTACCTATATATAAAAAAGGGATCTAAAAACGAAGTGGCCAGCTACTGTAATGTATGCTTACAATCTCAGGTTGCGCAAATTATTGATTTTAGCTATTATCTGAGACTGGTTAATTTTGATGAACACCACAAACTTATTCCTAGCTGCCAACATGGCTTCAGACAAAAAAGATCAACTTTAACTGCAATAAATGAGCTCTTTGAAGACATATATTTGCACCTTAACAACAAACAATTTCCAGTTGTTCTGTTTTTGACCTAAGTACAGCGTTCGATACAGTGAACCATAAGTTACTGTTGGAAATATTGTACCGAATTGGAATCAGAGGAGTTGCAAATGATTGGGTGACATCATACCTAAAAAGCAGATCTCAGATAGTGGTTATTGACTCTGTGAAATCACAACCGGCTTATGTTTCAATGGGGGTTCCTCAGGGTTCAACTTTGGCTCCACTTTTCTACATAATTTTGATGAGTGACCTAGAACTCTCAAGTGTGGTTCAGCAAAAAACGATTATCTATGCAGATGATGCTAGTAAAATAGTGGCACAGAATAAGCTTCTGCTCTCTATAAAAACAGCAAACTCAGCTACAGAGGAATTCGCCATATGGTATGAAAATAGTGGTTTAGTAATTAACATCAGTAAAACAGTCTTCATGGTCTTCCAACAAAAAAACATTTCTGATGATTATTGGCTCCCAATAAAGGTTAAAAACAAATCCATACAGCAAGTGGATCTGACTAGGCCTGATTATAGATCAAAAATTAATATGGGAGGTATACAGAGAAAGCCTAGTTACAAATATGAGCTGTATGTGTTTTGTAATAAAGCAAATACATGGAACAGTCTCACTACATGTACTTAAGCTGACCTACTGTGGACTTGTACAATCCATCCTATCTTATGTACTACTTTTCTGGGGGAACTCGGTCCATACAATAAACGATTTTAAACAACAAAATAAGTGATAAGATGTCTAGCAGGACTACATAATAAAGAATCTTGTAAGAGCACATTCACTGAGTTAGCCATACTGACTTTATGCAGCTTGTAGATTTACAAAATAATTTGATTCACAACTACATTACTAGAAGAGGTAATGAGCTACGACTACCCTACTCTCATCTGGCTCTGAGACATGACTCTGCTAGTTATCAAGGTATCATCTGCTACAACCATGCACTCAAATTATTTGGATACACATGTAGCTCAGTAAGTTTCAAGTCAGTTTTATACAATCATCTCGTCCAAAATGCTTTTTAATCTATTGAGGAATTTCTACTGTCATAATGACTTTATGATATGATATATCTAAATAAGTAAGATGGCCGACTTGTGTGGTAGCTGTGCAAGCTCCTGCAAAAATTCGTATGCTATTAATTGCATAAAATGCCAGAAATGGTATCCTACAAAGTGCGAAAAGGTACCAACAGCATTATTCAACCATTTTGCAAGTGAAATGAAAAATCCGAAAGGTGAAAGATACAATTGTGAATGTTGTAAAAAGAATGAGGTTATGACCACAGTACAAAATGTAAACAAAATCCCTTCAAAACCTCCAAAAATAAACTCAAATGATACTAATAGCAAACAGGAATATACCCTGAATGATATAATGGAAAAATTAATAGATATGGATAACAAATATACCGATCTACTGAACAAATATGAAGAACAAATTAAAGTCAACGAAATTCTGAAAGCAGAAATCCTGACAATAAAGTCGCAACTAGGAAAGGAACAAAACAAGAATGAACAAAATGAGCTGAGAAACAACATAATTGTCAATGGGGTACCATATGACAAGCGAGAAAACATCGAAGATATCATCAAAAAAATGGGAGAAGCAGTGCAAGTTCAAACAGTAAATAAACTGAAATGCTTCAGAATTGGAAAAGGGCGAAACCACAATGGACAGATGCCTATAAAAGTATGTTTTACCAGTGAAAACGAGAAGGAAGAATTCTTGGAGGCTAGAAAGAAGAAAATGATAAATGCGAAAGACCTGGGATACGAAGAAGAAAATATTATCTACCTAAATCATGATTTAACAAAATCAAATCAATACCTATTCAAAGAAGTGCTGAAGTACAAGCAAGAAAATAACTATAGATTTGCATGGATAAGTTGTGGGAACATTTATATGCGCAAAGATGAACATAGCCCAGTTCAGCCAATCGAAGACACCAGTAATCTAAAAAACTAGAAAAATTCATTGAATTTAGCAAACCAACAGCAGAAGCACAACTAAGAATTTTATATATAAATGCACAAAGTCTCAGAAACAAGTTGGAGGAACTACAGTGTCTCGTGAAAATGAAATATTATGATATATTAGTAATTGTGGAAACCTGGTTATATAAAAATGAAGTACACCAATTCGTGATTAATGGATATACAGCAGTGCATGCATGTAGAGATACTAGAGCCGGAGGAGTCGCAATATATATTAAAGAACACATCAAGTTCATTGAGATGAACAATGTTGGTGGGGACAGCCAATTCAACATGATTGGGATGAATCTACAGGTAAATGGTGTAAAAATTATAGCCTTATACAGACCACCATCATTCAATGTGAAGGAATTCCTGGAAATATTGAAAGAAATACTACAGCCTGAGAAAAAAACACTAATAATTGGTGATTTTAACATAAATTTATTAGATAATAATGAGACCACCAGTGACTATAGGAATTGTGTTATATTGAATGGTTTTGAAATCCAAAACAATATAGGCATAGAATATGCAACCAGAATTACACAACACTCTCATAATATTATCGATCATGTTTTAGCAACAAGTAACATAGACTGTAAGGTAAACATTGAATATAGCACAGTTTCGGATCACAATATATTAGAAATAGAATTATATACGAAAAATAAAAATTATCATTGTAAAGTTCAGAAAACATTTGAGAAACTAGATAACTCAAAATATGAAGACAATTTGAAAGATCTATTGCAAACCTCTATACCGGTTGATACATTCGAAACCTTGATCAAACTAATACAAGAAGCTAAAAATAAGGCTACAAAAACAATTAAAATGAAAATTAGGGAAAATAATGATTGGATAACCCCCCAGTTTTTAGAATTATTGGAAGGAAGAGAAGAATTATACAAATTAACAAAAAAATTCCCTCAAGATCAACGAATCTTAGGGGACTTCAGAAATGAAAAGAAAGTTGAAAACGAAAAAGAAATCTAAAAACTAACTTTTTCAGAAAAAAATGGAATGACGCTGATGGAAATCCAAAGAAACAATGGAATTTCATAAATAACCTAATAAAACATGAAAAGAAACAAACTAGTGTAGATACAATAGAGGTAGATAAAACATTAATAACTGATAAATTAGAAATTGGAAGCAAATTTAACGAATATTTCTGTGATATAGGTCAATCAATTGTCAATAAAATCAATGCAAAACTTTTAAGTAACCCACTTTCACACTGTTTCGAGGAAATCAATATAAAAAACTCCTTGTACCTATATGATACTAATATCAAAGAAGTAAGAGAAATTTTGAATGAAATGAATGAAAACTCTGCTCCGGGTAATGATAAAATTTCTGCAAAAGATTTATTAAGAGTACAGGAGGTAATAATACCAATTTTAGTCAACTTGGTTAATAAAATGTTTGAAACAGGGGAATTTCCGAAGGAGCTGAAAGTGGGTAAGGTTACCCCTATCCATGAAACAGGACCAAAAAACAATTTAGAAAACTATCGCCCAATTACTGTAGTTTGTGCATTGTCAAAATTTGTGGAAATTCTTTTCAAAAAACGTATCATGAACTTTCTTACTCGGTATGTTGAATTGGACAAGTATCAATATGGTTTTCAGAAACACTCGAACGCCCAAAGCGATACAACAGACTTCCTGAACCATGTTGTATCCAACTTGGATGACAAAAAATTTGTCCTAACAATATTTATTGACTTACAAAAAGAATTCGATGTAGTGGATCATGAAATACTACTCGAGAAATTGTACCTATTAGGTATAAGAGGAAAAAGTGCAAGTATATTAAAATCATATCTAAAGGATCGTCAACAGTATGTGTCTCTGCATAAAGTAAATAGTGAAATCGCAAATATAAACTGCGGAGTCCCACAAGGCTCAGTCCTTGGGCCACTATTATATTCACTACACACCCTAAATCTGAAAAAGGCAAATCTTAAAGCTCACTATTACATATTCGCAGATGATACCATCCTAGTATATGAGGGAT
This sequence comes from Galeruca laticollis, assembly GCA_963921935.1. NCBI lineage: Eukaryota > Metazoa > Arthropoda > Insecta > Coleoptera > Chrysomelidae > Galeruca > Galeruca laticollis. The sequence goes on from OY998177.1 coordinate 58,574,008, forward strand.
CTAACTTGGGAGAACTGGAAGCCTTTGTAAATAGTGATCTACAACTATATGGTAAATGGCTCCTAGCGAACAAGCTGCAAATAAATGTGTGTAAAACAGTGTATATGCTTTTCAAAAATAAAAATAAAGAAAGCTGGGACCCAGATATCAAAATTGAGGATCAGGCCATTCAAAAGGTCGATTATACCAAATATCTAGGATTGGTAATCAATGACAAACTAAATTGGCACAAACATGCAGAGCACATGACAAAAAAAATTGTACCAATGATTGGAGCACTTTATAGATGTCAGAGCTACCTGAATCTACAGAATAAAATTATGATATATAATGCTTATTTTCTTTCTATATTCCGATATCTGATAACAAACTGGGGGATGTTCTCAGACATTATTTAAAAAAATCAAAACTCTGCAAAATAAGGTGGTAAAAACTTTATTTGGCTATGGTTACAGGGCTAATACAAAAATGATCTACGATCAAACTAAAATATTACCGCTGGAAAAAATTCTACAGATAGAACAATGTAAATTTATCTACAAAATAACAAAAAATCAACAGAAATGCAACACAAAATTGAATATAATTAATGAAATACATTCCTATGAAACTAGAAGTCAAGACCAAATTTATCTACCCCAGGTGAGAACGAAAATTGCTCTAAATAAACCCTTTTCTAAATGTCTTCAGTCATTCAACCTTTTGCCAAACTATATAAAAAATAAAGATAGTTATTCCTCGTTCAAAGCAGAAATGATGCAATTTGTAAATGGCCATGAAACTTAAAATATATAGGTTCCGGTGCCAGCATTTATTGCTGATTAGGAACAATGCTTCACAAAAATTATGATTATATACATATATTCTTTTGTTTTGTTGTTGTATGTATATGTGTGTGCGTGTATATGTGTATGTATGTATATGTATGTATGAAATTTTTTCGAGACTATTAATTGAGCTCGTCCTGAACATTGTAATTAGGTGTAATTAGTTTTAAGAATCCTTTATAGTCTGAACATGTGATAGGCTAAGAGATTAGTTTTTCATAGATACATACATTTCATTAATCAACTAAATGAAAACACTCCTATTTCAAAAATTTGGACGTTCATAAAAAAATTTCAAATAAAAATTTCACATATAAAAAACAACCAATACACGAATCTTTGATAAACCAAATTTTTGACATCATAGCTCCAAATTTTGTACCGAATTTATTTGAAGAAAACAGCAATGATACAATCAATCCCCATATGGATACCCCCTTTGACACAACAGAATTAGGAGTTGCTATCAAAAATTCTAGATGTACAGCACCTGGAGCTGATTTCATTACCTATGATTTAATTAAAAAATTACCTCAAACTGCTAAAAATATTTTATTACAAATTTATAATGATTGGTGGGTTAATGGGAATTACGTTGATCAATTAAAACAAGTAACTATATGTCTTATTTTAAAGCCACAAAAAGATAGGAAACTACCCTCATCTTATCGTCCTATATCCTTGATGTCATGTATCACAAAAACATTTGAACGTATGATCAAAGCAAGACTAGAATGGTATTTCGAAAAAAACTCGATTCTGCCACTTGGACAGTATGGTTACAGAAGAGGCTACGGAACAATAGATGCGGTTACACATCTGGTTAATGAGGTTCAGATTGCATTCTCAATGAACAAGTATTTAGTATGTCTATTTCTTGATATAAAGGGAGCTTATGACTCTGTAAATTTTAACATTCTTCAACAAAATATGATTAACGTAGGCTTTAGTAAAAGAACTTCTCAAAGTATTTTACAGTTATTCTTTGGAAGAACAGTCTTTATTAGAGATCACAATAATATCCTACACGGACCTCGAACCGTTTACCATGGACTACCTCAGGGATCAGTATTAAGCCCAATCTTATTCAATCTATATTCTGGCAATATACATACACAGATTAATAACCTTGCTAATTGTATCCAGTATGCAGATGATTTCTGTATATACTCCATCCAAAATACATATGATGATTGCATTTGTGCTCTCGAAAATATAATGCAAGTAGTGTTGAAATGGACAGAAGAAACTGGTATGACCCTATCTACAGAAAAATGTTCCATAATGTTTTTTACCGGACATAGACTGCGGGCACCGGAGAGCCTAACTCTTTGTGGGTGCACTATGGCTGTGGTAAATGAATACAAATATTTAGGTATCATACTAGACACAAAACTCCTGTGGTCCAAACATGTACTCCATATTCATAACAAATGTGAAAAAGGTTACAACCTAATTAAATGTGTAACTAACCGTAATTGGGGTTCAGCACCGAGTACTGCAATTTTATTTTACAGAGCTTATGTGAGATCAATCATTGATTATGGATGTTGTTTATATGGTTCTACTTCCAATTCCAATTTAAAAAAAATTGATCGCATACAATACAAATGTTTACGTTCGTGTGTTGCTATATTGGCAGAATGTAATGAACCTCCTTTGGGATTAAGACGGGAGTATCTGTCTCAAAAATATTTAATAAAACTTATTTCGAGAATCGCCCATGATCAACAGGTTGAGTGAGATCACGGCAGAAGATTTGACAAATCGATACTGGGAACTGAAAAATACACCTCCCCTCGCGAAGGCTTTTACTGAAACCATGAATTACACTAATATCTACAAGAAAGACAAAATCATCCCAGCATTTCGTGTGTTGTTTAAAGCTTTTATTACGAGTCACAAAGTCATAATTCTCAAGTATTCAACTGCTAATAAAATCAATGTAGAACTTCTGAAATCAATATTAGCAGGCTATGTTAATAATATATTCATATATACAGATGGATCTAAGACGAAAGATGGGGTTGAGTGTGGGTTTTTTATCCAGCCTTTGGACCTAACATATGGTTACAAATTACCCAATATATGTAGCATATATACAGCAGAACTTGTAGCTATACAGAAAAGCCTCAATTGGTTGATTACAAACCAATTATGTAATGCTGTAATTCTTTCTGACTCTAAATCTGTTATCGATTCAATAAAATCTACTTCTATCAGAGGTATTGGTTGTCCTGTACTATGCAGTATCAAATATATGCTTTTGGAATTGAATGTTACATTTATTTGGGTTAAGGGCCATAGTAATATAACTGGGAACGAAAGGGCTGATCTGTTAGCGAAGGATGCAGTTATAAATGGACAGGTTTGCAATATTTTCACATCAGCAGATATAAACAACACGATAAGGGATGGAATTGTTAAAAAATGGAAACAGGAGTGGATAAACACATCTAGATCCTCTACAAACCAGTATTTTAAAATTCATCCCACATTACCCCCACCTCCCAAATATATACTCAAGTATACAACACCCAAATTGTATTCATCAACTATTTTTAGACTTAAAACCAATATACCCGGATTTTTTTTACCAAAAATTTTTTTTCAACATAAACTAAGCTTTTGCAAACAAATGTTAATATAGGAGACATATAATGACATTTTAATAGGCTATATAATTTTACTATCAAAAATTAAAGATGAAGTGAATAAAAAGTTTTCAAATAAGTGTTCTTGTACATATTTCACAATTCTGAACCGAAGACCCAAACATTAAAAGAAACTGATTCAACTATTACAAAGTACGCCGAAATAGAAAGCAATTAACAAAAAATTGTGATATACGTATTTTTATAACGTCAAAAAAATTCATTAAGATTACAATTGTGCGCTGACACACATCGATTGTTTTGAACTCGAAGCCTCAAAATGTGTTTAAATTTTCTGTAACAGTTGCAAAGGACACTTAATAAGGATCCTATTAACAAAAAATTAGGATCTAAAGTCTGTTCGCTCCCAAGAAAAACCGCATGTAAATAAAATCACGCGCATATTGAATGACCTAGGCAAGTGAATAAGGTTGAACAGGGGCCCATTGAGTATTCACACAATAATTTATTTATTATTTTAAAATTAATTAAATCAATTACGGTTTGTTAGCATAAAATATAAAATATACGTTACTTACAAGATATGCATTGTATCTATGATATTATTTACACAAAATGGAAAAAAGATTCTCCATAATCAAACAATCTAACAGCATTTCTTGTTACGTTATCAACAACGTCTATAAACCTCACTCGGTTTTGGTTAGTACTAGATTCCAGAAATGAATTTGATTGTTGATATTGTCTTTTTACTTTATACACACTTGAGCGAAAAGTTCCGGACAAATCTGCGACTCTGCACATTTTGTCATTCAGCCATATCAGGATTTTCGCGAGAAATAATTTTAAAAATATTTAAAATCATGTCATTCTCGGTCGAACTATCCTACAGTGCGGACGTATCGATTTGAGTTCTCTTGCGATAAGTGATTTACTTACCTAGCAGTTTTCTATTATTATTTTTTCTGTGTTGTATATAATTAGTGTAGCAACGATACTGTAAGTAGCTTTTATCTAATTATTTGTTTTGCCCCGGCTCTGAAGCCGAGATGTCCTGTGGCCAATATGAAAAAGGGGGCAAGGACCCACCTCTGCGATCAACGAGAAGAAATTGTCCTAATGTGCATGTGGAAGAAATTACATTTTCTGGAGATATTGATATGAATCATGAAAATAACCAAAATACGATGGATTTAACAATTAATAATATTTCAAACGAAACGGTGAATAAAAACAATGATGATACGGAGTCAGTAAAAAACTTACTAATAGGTTCGAATATATCAAGTAATGTAAACAGTGGTCGTAGGCCATTTAATACAGACAATAGATTTCTACCGACCGATTTAGGTCCATACTTTATTTTTGTAGAGCATTTAGAACTAAATATTGGTCGATTACATCCGATGAAATTAGGTGAAGAGTTGTTAGCGCTATCAAATTAAGAAAATAATATTACTGAAATAACTAGTGTTGGAAAAAATCGTGTAAAAATTGAAGTAAATTCGAGTAACCATGCTAATAAATTAGTAGAAGAACCATTTTTCGAGAAAAATAACCTGATTGCATACATTCCAAATTATTTAACCGCTACACCAGCATTATCCAAAAAAATAGGTTTGCTCCACTAGCTAATTCAGAAGTTGACTTTCCCACTCTAAAACCTTCCAGTTATCAAAATCGTTACTCTAGCAATCCTTTAAAAGAAAATAGTCCAACCTCACCTACTCCGGAAATTAGCTCAAATCCTCGTAAAAAGAGAAAAAGTAATAATACTCTATCTGACTTCCCTCCCAGTCGTAGAGAATACAATACCAGCTTTTGTGCAGGTCCTGTATTCCAGTTTAGTCAAAAGAATACTGAAAGTGATTTTGATTTGCCTATCAACTTAGTTCTAAAATAAAAACCATACTTGAAAATGTTATACGAGATATGCCTCGATCTTCTTCATGTGCAGTCAATAATAAGTTAATATTTAACGAAAATGATATTGATAGTAAAATTAAAAATATTGTTGATAGTTTATTCAACTAACCATGGTCAATACTAGCTTGAAAATAGTTCAGTGGAATGCCAGATCTTTAAACTCCAATAAATTTTCGTTAACACAACTTAATGTTGAAGACAATTTTGATATTGCTCTGATATCCGAAACCTGGTATAAACCAGCGGATGTCAAAAGGTCTCAAAATTTTAATATAATAACGAAAGATAGAAACAAAGGACATGGTCGTGTGGCTATATTCATATCAAACTCAATTAAATATGAAATTATTGAATTTGTTAATAACTTCAATCCCAAAATAGAAGTATGTGGTATTAACATTACTAGTGGTAATGAAAAATTGACAATTATAATTTTGTACAAACCTTCGACAACTAAAGCAACTGTACAAGATTATATCAATTTATTTAACCAGATTAAGCACGAGTGTATCATCGGTGGTGATTTTAACGCTCATCACGGAATCTTCAGAAGCAGGTTATGGTACTGTGGTATACCTTCGCCAATTCACAGAAACAGGTAATCATGTGTGTCTTGTCTGTGGCAAATCAAAGGTTGTCTCCTTTAAAGGTTATTTCCATCCCAAGGTTAGAGTTGTGTGCAGCTGTGTTGGGTTCTAATTTGATAGAATATCTTCAGAAAACATTTCGAGATATTCTCCCATTTGATAAAACGTTTATGTGGTCTGATTCTAAAGTCGTATTAGCTTGGATAAAGTCTTCCTCTCAAAAATGGAAAACTTTTGTAGCCAACCGAGTGAGTCATATTCAAGAGCGTGTATCCCCTGAAAATTGGTATCATGTTAGTGCCAAAGATAACCCGGCTGATTGTGTTTCACGTGGCATGTTTCCTAAAGATTTCTTAGGTCATGACTTGTGGTGGTTAGGTCCTAAATGGTTAGCTACAACTTGTAATGGGAACATTGATGAAGTCCTTCAATTTTCAGAAGAAGAATCTGTTGTCAATACCGAAAAGAGAACGGTCATTTGTGTAACCAATCTTCTCCAATTTAATTGGATAAATGGGTTGTTAGTAAGGTATTTTTCACTTAGGAAAATTCAAGGTATTCTTACATATTGTTTTCGATTCATCAAATGGAAGTTTCTAAAATTGACAATTGTCTGAATTTGAATTAAATCAGTCTTTACTATATTTGGTGAAAGTGATACAATATGAGGTGTTTTCTGTGGAAATTGCAAACCTAAAGGGAAGAAAACCCCTGTCTAAAGCAATTCGTAAACTTGCTCCTTTTATCGATGAAGAGGGTTTCCTTAGGGTGGGCGGTTGTTTGAAGTATGCTGATGTGCCTTATGAAGTGAAACATCCTTTATTGTTACCTACTAAGCACCGCCTCACAGATTTACTAATTTTGCATTTTCATAAAAAATATCTCCATCCCGGTGCCACTCAGTTGCAGTAATTAATTGGTCAACAATTTTGGATTGTCTCTTTCAAATCTTCAATTCGTCGTGTTCTATTCCAATGTAATAGATGTTTTCGTGCAAATCCTGTCTTCCATCCTCCTGTGATGTCAAACTTGCCTAAGTTTAGAATGTGTGAAATTAAACCCTTCATGAAAAGTGGTGTGGATTTTGCAGGACCTTTTTCCACTGTTGTGTCCAGTTACCGTGGTGACCGAGCGGTAGTTAAACTTTGTGTATTGCCATCACAATAAACTCACTAATTTATTATTAGTATTGATTGTAAATATTTTTATTTATATTTTTAATTTTGTTGTGAAAATAAATGTTTATTTTGGTTGGCGGAATGTTTCGTCATTATTTTATTATCATTTTGTGTTGTTATTATATTTGAATTATGCGCGACATACTCCCTACTTGATCATGTGCCACTTAACTATCGCCAACCAATTACACGGCCGTCCTAGCGACGAGAAGTGCATGTTGCGCAGCAGGCATGCGTCAAAACAGAACAAGATGTCATTGCTGTCAGTGTGTGTAAAGAGCAACTTGTGTTAACCGGCTTTCCGAAATAACTAGGATAATACTTGTGGGCAAGTGGTTTATTTATATCTAGGTGGGAGTTTATTCGTTATAGAATTAATCTTTGTTTAAAAGACATTAAATTACGAAGCAGTACTGAAGATAATCTGGTCAAAACCGTAGATGAATTTAGATACTGAACCTGACATAAAAAGATACTATGATATTTACCCAGAAAACAAAATTTTAACATGTAATGTCAAAAGCAATTTTCCGAACCCTTTGAAATCGACTTTTTTTTCATTTGAAGTGCGTGTCTGTATTCAGCAGAAAGCACTTACAATATTTTGTAGTGAGAAAACAAAAAAGTTTATTTCAAAAAAATGTATCTTTACAATACGCGATAATTTTAAAACTAAAAATAACCCGTGTCTTCTTGTTAAAAAAAGTTGCAATTACTTAAAGAATTCGATCATTATATATGGATATTGTGCACGTAGAACTAAAAAATTTAAATTATATGTAAAGGTCAAATCTGGTTTAGTAATCCTTAAATTTTTTTGACATTTAAAAAAATACTTGAATCCAGATTTTTTGTTAATTGGTTTCTCACTTAGAGTCCTTTGCAACAGCTAAAGAAAATTTAAACAACTTTTGGGGCTTCATGTTCAAAACTAACGATGTGCATCAGCGCACAAACGTAATCTTCTTGAATTTTTTTTGACGTTACGGACGATTTGGAGTGTGGTACTTCATGATTTAATTCTTCATGTTTGGATAAAAATGTTAAAAAGTTTTGCAGGATATTATTCACCCAGATATTTCCAAAACTACAGTTGCAAATGTCGTTTTCCCCTGTGAAGATCTACTTAATAATAACAACCATTTCGCAGGAAAAGCAGATGATACTTCCGAAAACCTTATATTATGTTCAGAGCAAAATATTACTAATTTGAGTATTGCAGGTTTTGAAAATGTTGATACTATAAGTATATTAAAATCATCTGAACATGATAAAGGGCAAATAAAATTAAACTATAACAAAGATGGTAATTATATTAATATTGCCAATATAAATGTTTGCAGCTAACAAAAAGGTTGTAAATATTATTCAACATGTGCAAATGAGAGAAATAAACCCTGAACATGAAATTTTACTGCCAACTGCAAGTTAGTTACAATTAGAAGTTGTTCCATAGATCCGTTAACATAAAAAGGAAACCCAACAAAAAGAACAAAATTAGAATCCTTAGCAGAGAATAGAAAAAAGTAAAACTGGATAAGAACTGTGAAGATCATGGTGTTAAGAGCCCTTGTAGGAAAAAGTGACAATCCTCTTTTTCTGAAAAACGAAGACAAGTTATAAATAAGGAATATTGGAATATGACCTGGATTCAACAAAGGCATTTCGTTCAGAATTACGTGCAAAGAAAAACAATAGGAAAGGTACAAAAATTGAGAAAACTTCCATAACATGAAACAATAGTTTTTCATGATGATGATGATAGAGTAATACCTAATGTACTTACCACAACACTCAATTATGTAACACCAAAATCGCACTGACTGAGCAAAATTACAATTGCGCATTGAATCATTTCGACCTTCTATATCTCATTATAGAATAGAACATGCCCCAAATAAAAGATATTTGCCAAGCAACGTTAATGTAACACTGATGCATACAGACTTTCGAGAAATATCCTGACGTGATTTGCTCTTATGATGTGTATAGAACTTTCGTCAAAGAACAAAATGTTTATTTTGCTAAATTGGGACAGGAGTGTGAATGATGTGCAATATTTAGCCAACATGAGCATACAAAGGAAATATTAGATTCTAACTGTACTATAGTAGACGTCAGGCGTAACACTGATGCATACAGACTTTCGAGAAATATCCTGACGTGATTTGCTCTTATGATGTGTATAGAACTTTCGTCAAAGAACAAAATGTTTATTTTGCTAAATTGGGACAGGAGTGTGAATGATGTGCAATATTTAGCCAACATGAGCATACAAAGGAAATATTAGATTCTAACTGTACTATAGTAGACGTCAGGCCTGAATGACAAAATCAAGGCAACATTATAGAAATGATGAGGAGGAAAATAATGAAAGAGTAAATTGTGTATGTTATTCTGGAGACCTAGAAAAGGTGATTACGTTGCCTAGAGTAGAGGAATTTAAAACTGCTATATTTACCCATCAAATCCTAGTATTCAACGAATCTTTTGTCCTAATAGATGGAAATTTTGGAGGAACCTTGTAACAGCAAATGTTGGCGATTTGTCCTATATTATTTTCTACATAACTATAAAATTTCAAATAAAAAGTCTATTTTCAATTAAAGTTGGTTTGAGTATAAATTTTCACTTGTATTATTAAGGTTATTAGCATTTAAGAATAACATTTATTATTTTCTACATTATGAAATTTTAAATAAAATGTTTACTTTGATGGAAGTTGGTATATTTATAAATTTTCTCAGTTGCAGTATTAAGATTTTTAACATTTAAGAACGTGTAAGCAACTAATAAGTAGGATAAACGACGTAATTATGTAGATATAGCTTTTATAATACTAAGTAATGTTGAAACCCACATCAATAATGTACTTAGATGAATCGCTTTATCAGTGATAATAGCAACAATATATAAATAGATGCAATAACATTCAAATTCAAATTCATTTATTCATCATTCAAATCACAATAAAGTAATTTATAAGACTAGTCAAATATTTAAAGTTTACAAGAAAAAGAACAAAATATTAAAATTACAATTACAACAGAAGTTAAAACTAGATAATTACAATACAATTCAAATACAAATAAAACAAAATAAAATGCCAATTGGGATGATTTCTATTCACTACAATCCAAAAATTCCTGAACAGAATAAAATGCTTTTTCACATAGATATTTCTGTGTTTCTTTCTTAAACCGATGTGGGCTTGTTTTAATATTAACAACGCATTTTATTTTGTTGAAACACTTAATACCCATATAGAAAGGAGAATTCTGACCGACTCCCAGTCTAGAATACGGTAAGTGAAAATCATCAACCGCTCGAGTATCATGTGAGTGAATATCAAAATTATGCTGCAGTGAATTTCCATTAGTATATATAAAGTTTATTAGTTGGAATACATACAAGCAGGGTAAAGTAAGTATTTTAAAGGATTTAAAGATATTTCTACATGACTCAAGCGGAGATATCCCCGCCACATTCCTTATAGCTTTCTTTTGCATGATAAATGCTTTCTGAAAATGAGCAGATGAGCCCCAGAATAACAACCCATACTGTAGCGTTGATTGTACAAGCCCGTAATAAACAAGTTTAAGAATACCCTCAGACACAGTTTCTCTTAATCTCCGTATTAAAAAACACAAAGAACTAATTTTTCCACATACATAGTCAATATGCTTTTCCCAAGTAAGCTTACAATCAACAATCAAACCAAGAAACTTAATTTCGTTTGTACTTTTTATAGATTTTCCATTCACTTTTATCAATAAATCATAATCAACACTAACATTTTCAGGAAAAAATTGCATAAATAATGTCTTACTTGAATTAAGAATAAGACCATTACTATCACAGTAATTACTAAAATTTTGGGAGACGCAATTACATTCACTCACCAAATTTTCGAGATTTAAATGGCTTAACAATATATTAGTATCATCTGCGTACAGGACAGTACGTCCAAGACTAAGACAGCACTCATCGGCAACATTGTTCACAAATATAATAAAAAACAAAGGACCCAGAATAGAACCTTGAGGCACTCCAAGGCTATTCTCCCTTTTATAAGATTTAGTACCATTTATCTGGACCGTTTGCTCTCTGCCCTTAAGATAGGATGCTGCCCAATCCAAAGCAACCCCTCGTATTCCACTTGCAAACAATCTGTCTAATAGAAGTTTGTGGTTTATCGTATCGAAAGCTCGACTTAAATCATAGAACAAACCCACAGAATGTTCCTTTCCATTGAGAGCAGAATAAACAAATTCAAGACAGTCCAGAATAGCTGTGTTCGTAGACTTGCCCGGACGAAATCCATTCTGACTCTTATTTAGTATCCCATTGCGTTCCAGGAATTCTATCAAACGTACCGAGTAACAAATCTCAAATATCTTCGACATTTGACTCTGAACACAAACTGACCTATAGTTCTCCATTTCACTCCTTGACCCCTTATTTTTAAATACTGGGATACACTTTGATATTTTAATAGAATCTGGAAATTGCCCACTTATGAAAGATTCATTGATAAGGTATGCAAGAGGATAACATACTATGTCCCTTACTCTCCCTAAGGCTCTACCATGAATTTCATCTAAACCTGCAGCTGGTTTTTGTGTTGTCTTATGCAACAAGTCCCTGACTTCATCAGGTGTGACACAACTAAGAAAGATACTAGAAGGTCCAAAATTCGTATGAGAGCCCTTATCAAGTTTAGGCAATGGGCATATATCTGAAATATGTAAAAAGAAATCATTAAATTTATTACATTTTTCTGATGGATCAGTAATAACGTCTCCCATTGTTCCATTTATGCTAGTAGGCATTCCGACATTTTTCCCATTTCTACTCTCATTAACAATTTTCCAGCTTTCCTTGCATAAGTTTGCTGCATTCGCCAATCGATTGGAGTTTTGTTGCCTTTTAAATTTTGCAACTGAATTTTTATACTGTTTTAATAAATCATTATACTTTTGAGTGTATATTGGGCATTTGAGCCTTCTTTCAATAGGTTTCATCTCACATAAAAGACTATGCAAATCTTTCAGTTGAGGTGAATACCATCTTTTGCTATCCTCTTTGACTTTCCTTACTTTATAAGGAAAATTGCAATCGTAATGATAAAGGAAAGTTTCATAAAATGCAGCAAACTTACCCTGAAAACCCGAAACTGCATACACATCCTGCCACTGTTCTCTACATAAAGTGCTATAAAAATTATCCAAATTCACACTGCTGAGATTCCTTCTACAAATAAGTTCATCAGTATTCCCCCTCGTATCACTTCCAGAACTAAATTCACATAGTTGATACATGTGATCAGAATAGAACACTGATTTTACCCCTATAACCTCACACTGAGAGTGATTAGAAAATATATTATCAATACAGGTGGAACTCAATCGACTTACTCTAGTTGGTTGAGATATATGTGGATATATATCATATTCTGAAAGAAGATTCAACAAATCTGTTTTTGAAGTACTATTCTGGAGAAAATTAATATTTACATCACCACATATTATAAAATTATCACCATTACAATACAAATCAAAAAGAAAAACACCCAATTGTTTAATAAACTCTTTAACACAGCTTTCTGGAGTTCTATATACAGGAACTACGTACAAATTATATCTTTCTTTACAATTTTTATTATTTTTATTTTTTAATACAGCCACGCATGCCTCAAAAACCCTCTCAATACATTTCTTGTAGCATATTGTAGTCATATTCAATGCTGTTCGCGCAAACACACATACACCCCCACGATTTTTGATTCTACAAAACTGTGCACACAGTGTATAGCCCTTCAAATTTATCATGTTTAGTTCTTCTCTTCTGCACCAGTGTTCTACAATCGAAACAATGTCTACATTGTTTTCAACAAGTGTAAGGCTCAACGAGTCTGTCTTGCCTGATATACCAGCAATATTCAGATTCATTACCCTCAGTTTATCATTATTCCTGTTTTGTGGACCAATGGGTGGATCACTAGGTATTCTTAAAGCCACTACTGAATTTGTGATGTTTTCATTATACAAGGATCCGCTATTTACTGTGTCTGCAGCGGCATCCTTTTTTTCATAAAAAACTTTGATACCAAAGCTCCTTATGGCCAAATATCACGTCTCCATGCTTGTTTAAAACTATTTTGATTGATAGTCACTTTAAAAGAAGCGTACAGCTCTGGATGCTTCGATGTATGTTGCTCACAGACCACCTCTGGAAATTGCTTAATTAGCAGACTCTGTAAGGTTTCTGGTTTTGTATTTGGGTTCAAACGAGTTACGTGCAAGGATACCATCTTAGGAATAGTCTGAATCTGTTCAGCACATTCACTATTTCCACCCACTAAGAAACGTTTGTTACGGCGTTTAGGTAACTGCCATTTATCTTCATTATCTCCAGTCTCTGGATCACCTAAATTCTGCAATTCAGCGAATTTATTTATAGTCTGTGCCCGATGAACAGCAAATGCCGCATGATGTTTTTCACTTACAATAATAGACAATAAAGCTGTCCACAACCTACCTGCAAAAATTGGATAATTTAATGATCTTCAACATGGCATAAGTTAAAACAGTTTGCAATATTTTCAAAACTACATTTCTTAAATGAAGTTATGGCCTTTTTCCTAAGGTCAACAGCATTCCTAACAATTCCAGAACGGTGTTTGATCATAGGTTGGAACAAACCTGATATTTTGTAGGCTGTGTTTAATAGTGTAATACTTCTATAGTTTTTGCATTTTTGCTGGCATCCTGTATGGTTATAATTTCTCCCACTTCCCATTTTTTTGGAATTTTCTCCTCATCCCATATTTTCTTCACCAACCTATATATTCTTTCATGCAATGTCTTTTCCATGTTTTATCAGTTCTAAACTTATTACATCCTTCCCAGGTGCTTTTCCATTATTACCTCTCTTGATAATATCTCTTACTCCTCTAATGTTAGTTCTTGTGTAATAATTTCTTCTTCTACTTCTTCTCTTATTTCATCTTATATCACTTGCTCATTCAGTAATTCCTTAACCGTTTGTGGTCGAGCAGCGCTGGGAAGCAAGTGGCGTTTAGGTCAACGGCATGCACAGCATGCCATGCTTTCTTCTCGTCAGCCTTTCTTATTAAGGTACGTGTACACTGTAGATTTAGTCTCTCTAGAGCTGCACGAGACTAAATCTACAAATGAACACAGCACCGAGAGTTAATCTCTAGTTTACGGAGATTACCAAAAATCTCAGTAGAGCACAGTGGACACACTTTCTAGTCTAGACTAGGGCAGTCTAAGATCTATGCAGCTGACTAAATAAATTTTGCTAATTTCGCTAGAGCCTGAAGTCAACTCAGTTGATGTTTTGAGAAGTCAACCCACAACAAAATACATTGTAGGAAAACACAATCAAGTTAATCAAGTTTTATGAAATGAGACCAAATTTATGGAATTACACATTGAAAGAGTATAGAGAGATATTTTCTTCTTAATGAAAATTGGATTGTTTCGGGATTTTTTATAAATATGCACAATAATTGAGATACTGAATTTATTCCATTTGGTTGCTCTACCCAGTATAACTACACTAGCATGTCGCCAAATATCATAATGTTTCAGTAAGTCTATCTGCAGGAGATATTGGCCTTCTTAGCTGTTTATGTTTTTTTAATCATTGGCTCTCTATTTTCTGAATGTGCAAAGTTTGTATGATCGATAGATAGATAGATAGATATTTATTGCGTACCAGGAACAATTTACATTGTATAGTACATGTCAACACGTTGCTTGTGAAAATACAGTCACATATAAGAATATAAAATAATATATATATAAACTACACATAGAAAAAAACAAACACTAAGTATTAAACATTACAGTAAAAAAATATTATTATAGAGATATGTTACATGTAAGTACAGCTATGAGTAATAAAATATTAAGAATTCTTAAACATTTTTTATGCGATTCCAAGACCTCTTCTTCTAATTGTTTTAATAAATTTGTGAAGAATCCCTTTTCTTCTTTTCGCTGAATCCAATTTCTAACCCTTTTTACTTCTACCACTTTTTCTATTTTTATTGATTAATATTATTATAGCCGCAGCCGCCACATTTTTAATATGTGACATCAGCGGAAATCACAAAACACAATGCTAGAGTAAAAAGAAATGTCAATGTACACACTAAATAGAGTAGTTTGCTAGATTTAATCTCACAGAGCAGTAGTTTTAATCTATCAAGAGACAAAAATCCGTGCAATGTAAACACTCAACTAGATTAATCTAGCTGGGCTATACAAACTCTAGCTAGATTTTGCTCTACAATGTACACGTACTATTACTGAGGTCGTGTAGATGGAATGCTTTTTGCGCTGTATTCAATAATGATTATGTACTTTGCAAAAATATATATATATATATATATATATATATATATATATAATGGATATTTTTGTGGGGATGTGGCAATAAGACTCCAGAGTAAATTCTTTAAGATATTTATTCCCGAGCTTTCGAATGATTTTCATTCATTATCAAGGGCTATAAATAATTGGTCAATGTTATCATTAATAATAATTAAATGAAATAATGAATACTTACATAAAATCTATAGCGAATTTTGGAATAGTTGTAAATTTTTATAATAAACTCTTTTAAACATAATTCAATGAAAAACTCAAAAAACAATATGACAATAAACAAAATATTTGATCTTGAACTACTACAATTTTTATTTTTTAATCATAAAATTAAAGATTGTTATGAATCTTCTGTTCTTTTTTCATAATCTAAAAGATATGCATAGATAACACTAAGGTTATTTAAATCTGTTTTTTTATTTATTACATAATTTTGTTCTGCAATATATGTTGTTTCCAAAAAAAGGCGTTTTCTATAATTACTTTCTATTGCTAAGACTTTGGCAGATTGATAATCCATAGAATGGCCTTCATAAAACACGTGTTCCGCTAAAGCACATCTATCAGGATATAATCTACTGTCACTTTTATGAGAGGCGATTCGATTGGTTAGCGATCTTTTACTGTGACCAATGTATTTCTTATTACAGATATTGCAAGGAATCTCATAAACTATATTAGTTAATTTAGTAGTAGGAGTCTTGTCTTTGATCTTACTGAAAATTGATTTTATTGTAACACATTGTTTATTCGCAATTTTGATATTATGTGGTTTGAATACTCCAGAAATTTTAGGTGTGATAGATTTTATATATGGAAATGAAATATAAGTTGGAGATGTAATATTAGTAGTTAAAATGTCACTGTTTTCTTCGTTTCGTATTATGTCAACAGTAATGTCATTTATATTGTCAGAAGTATTATATAAAACATGTTTCAAAAGATTCTTTTAAGAAAAGAGAAGTGTTGTAAAGCATGTCCCATCCATAAAGTTGATAAAAGTATTCGTGGAATTTCAGTGTTGACTGATTCTGTAAAATAAATAATATATAGATCAATTACCTGATAAAAAAAACCCTTTGACCAGCGCACCAGGAAGATGGAGAATGGTTTATTAGATGTATAAGAAATTGTTACAGAGGTGCTAACAATTTCACAAGATAAGTAAATTTATAATTTGATTACTTGTCTTCATCGCCAACAGATAAGATCTTCATAGTTTTTCCTCATTTTAATTTCTTTATATATTTCTGGTAAATGTAAAATAATTTATTTGTTGTAGTTTTAATTAAGGGTGAATGACAGGCCTGTGGATGAATGTGTGTTAGTATAAACCTATTGTATAGTCTCAGTTATTGTTAAAAGCTAATATAGGAAATTTTCAGTTTAGTATATTTGTTATTAGAATCAGTTGGGTTTAATTTTATTTTCAAAATTTCAAAAAACCAAGAATAATTTTAACCGGCACCCATGAATTATAGTAAACTAAATTTCGGCATTTGAAAGGTCGACCCTACTTTAGTGTTGGAATCAAAGAGTGATTATCAATCTGCCAAAGTCTTAGCAATAGAAAGTAATTATAGAAAACGCCTTTTTTTGGAAACAACATATATTGCAGAACAAAATTATGTAATAAATAAAAAAACAGATTTAAATAACCTTAGTGTTATCTATGCATATCTTTTAGATTATGAAAAAAGAACAGAAGATTCATAACAATCTTTAATTTTATGATTAAAAAATAAAAATTGTAGTAGTTCAAGATCAAATATTTTGTTTATTGTCATATTGTTTTTTGAGTTTTTCATTGAATTATGTTTAAAAGAGTTTATTATAAAAATTTACAACTATTCCAAAATTCGCTATAGATTTTATGTAAGTATTCATTATTTCATTTAATTATTATTAATGATAACATTGACCAATTATTTATAGCCCTTGATAATGAATGAAAATCATTCGAAAGCTCGGGAATAAATATCTTAAAGAATTTACTCTGGAGTCTTATTGCCACATCCCCACAAAAATATCCATTACAAATAAGTTGGCAAATATCTTTTTTCAAATTATATATATATATATATATATATATATATATATATATATATATATATTTGTTTGCCACAAAACCTTAAAATTTACATATATTTTACAAAACACTATTTAGAATATGAAAATAAAAATAGTTGAAGTAAATTTTTACCCAATCAGTAGAATTCCGGAATTTATATGCATTGATTTTGAAAAGTGTTCACAATGTTTTTTAAGCTTTATGTTATATTAGTGGACATTAAAATAAAACAAATAATATATTATTAATACAAACATATACACAGGGTGTCCTGGGACTAATGGGAAAAAAGTCAGGAGCGTATAATCTGAGCCAAAATTATGTTAGTACTTCATATAAAAATTTTCTATGCAGGCCCTCGTTTTCGAGTTATAGGCCTCCAAAGTTTTAATTTTGAATCTGGTTTTTATTTTTATTTTTTGTACTAGTTATTTGATCTTTATAAAAGTTACGGCAAAGCTATAATGTACGCGTATGTTTATTTTGGAAAGGTAAACAGATTTACGGTAGTGCCTTGAAGCCAGGGACAGACTACTCGCAATGGTTAGTGATTCTAAAATTTTGCAGGGATGGCACACCCTATATGAAATTATCAAAATTGACTTCCCCACACATTAAGCTAACGAAAAGGCACTCTTGTTGGAATTCGATAAAATAATCCGTTTGGCTAACATTTAAAGCTTTATTAATGCACTATGTATCTAACTTACTTATTAATACGATGTCAAAGATTTACCTACAGTACTACAAAAAATTAATTTGATGATAGCAGAAGATAAAAACATTAAGAACTTATTTAATGGGAATTAAATAGGTACACAAACAACGTAATTAGATACTTTTAATCAAAATTACGAAAACATTATTAAACCATTAAGAAAACCTCAAAAAACACAAGTTATAAAACATTAGACTAAAACTAATTACTAAACAACAACAAAAACTAACGTTATTCTAATAAATATTCAATATGAGCTCCTCCCACTTCCACGCACATTCTAAGTCTACGAAGGTTGTTTCTTTGCACTTGAAAGAGCAATCCCATATTATTTATAATAACATTGCAGTGTAACACAATTCTGTCTATTAAATCTCGCCTTGTTTGCACAGGTGTTGTGTATACCTTACTTTTGAGATAACCCCAGGGAAAGAAATCCATAGGATTAACGTCTCCTGATTGTGGTGGCCATTGAAAAGGGCCTCCACGTCCAATCCATCTATTAGGAAATCTTGTGTATAAATGCTTGTCGTACATCTAAACTGAAATGAGGAGGAGCCACATCATGCATGAACCATAAAAAATATCTCTGACCGGTCAAAGTACCGTCAATAAAGTATGGCCCTATCAAATGATTGCCAACTATTCCTGCCCAAACATTAACCATGAATCTATGCTGGTTTCTAGTTTGGATAATGCCATGTGGATTCACATCATTACATAAATGCATATTATGAGAATTAATGACTCCATCTCTGGTGAAACCGGATTCGTCTGTAAAGAGAACGTTAGTAATAAATGTATTGTTTGCTTGTTGTTGTTGCAGAAACCACTGGCTATACTCAAGTCGTGCAGGATAATCAGCCACTGTCATACTGTGTACTTTTTTCATGTGAAAAGGATATAACAGCTGTTCTTTTAGGACGCGATGAACAACTGATTTCAAAACATTATGTTCTCTTGATAATTTTCCTAAACTCGTTGATGATTCATTATCAACTGCATTTAACAAGTCTTGTTCATTCCAGTACCGGTAATTGTAGGTGAGACGTGCGACACAGCAATCCGTTTAAACCAAACATCACTGGTAAATTTTACGTGAAATAAACTTAAATTTGTATAAAACAAGAGTGCGTGAAAAGTAATAGAGAATGACTGAAAATCTTACATGAAATGAAAGGAAATCTAACTAACCGAACCAAGTCCACGGATGACAACTGGGTAGAACCGTTTTTAGACAAAATTACACCCCCAATGGTACTATTAAATACCAAGAAAATTACAACATCAAAGCAAGCAGAAGATACTCCAGAAATTTTCCAGCGGAGCCTGGAATTTGGAGAATTAGAAAATGCTCTCAATATTTCAAAAAATACGGCACCTGGAGAAGATGACATTAAATATGCAATGCTGCTACATTTACCTAAAAACGCCAAAATGTTTTTATTGGAAACATTCCAATTGCAACATACAAGATTGGAAAAAGGTGATAATCATTCCAATTCTAAAACCTGGGAAATATCCTGAAGATCCTGAATCTTACAGAGGAATATCGCTTCTCTCATGTGTTCTAAAGACCTTTGAGAGAATAATCAAAAATCGACTAGAGTGGTGGATAAACCAGAACCAAATATTACCCATAACCCAATATGGATTTAAAAAAGGATTCGGCACAATTGACGCGGCATCATACATTACCACAGACATACAGAACACATTCTCAGAAAATGGATACTTAATTACAACATTCTTAACCTTCAAAGTGCTTACGATACAGTCAACATCCCAATACTAAAAGATAAAATGAAAGAATTGAACTTCCCGGAACGAATCTGTAACCTATTATGTCAAATGCTGTCAAATAGGAAAGTATATATTAGACACAATAATTCCCTAATCGGACCACGACATACCTCACTGGGACTACCTCAGGGATCAACATTATCTCCCCTATTATTTAATATATTTACTGCTTTTTTACACTTAATAACAGAGGAAACAACTATAATACAATATGCAGATGATATTGTTTTATACTCACAGGAAAAGAAATACGATCGTGGATTACAGAAACTAAAGAACTCATTCATTCCTTTGATTACCACCACCCAGAACCTAGGACTTCAGATCGCACCTCATAAGTCAAGCATCAACGTATTTTCTAGACATATTTTACAAAAACCTGAAAATATCCAATTAGGTAATGCTCTACTACCATACAAAGATGAAGTCAAATATTTAGGAATAGTACTGGATAGCAAGCTAACATGGAAAGCATTCATAGAACTCATACGAACAAACACAAAAGCAATAAATTTCCTGAAAATGATTACGAGGACGTGGTGGGGAGCTAGTCTAGATATCGCACTTTTGTTCTACAGAGCATACATCCAATCTATAATGGACTATGGAAGCATACTGTATGGATCAGCAAATGACACAAACCTAAAACAACTAGATCTTATCCAGAATAAAGCTCTTAGAATTTGCATCGGAGCAATGAAGTCTACACCTGTCAAAGCTATTAGAGTGGAAGCAAAAAATCCGCCACTAAAATTGAGTTAGGTACTGGGTGTGCATTTTATATCCCCGAAGGAAAAATAGAAAAGAAGTTCAAAATCAATTCTCATAGTTCGATTTACACCGCAGAGGCATACGGAATATTGAATGCCTTAGAATACTTAGCATCTCAAAACCAACATAAAAACATTAGGTGATTTTTGGACTCACTATCCGTCCTACAGAGTATAAATAAACCAAACAATCCAAGCTCCCTTGTATCTCATCCGTATATTTACAAAATTCAAGTCATCTTAGGACAACTCACCTCGAGGAAATTCGACATACAAATGGCTTGGGTTAAAGCTCACATAGGCATAAAACAAAACGAGCATGTAGATATTTTAGCAAAAGAAAGTATCGACACGGAGAAGCATATTTTGAGAATAATTGCCTATCGGATTGCATTAAGATATGCAAAAACAATTTGTATAAAAAATGGACCATACACTGGGAAAACTATTGCAATAACAAAAATTCACAGTATATTCTGTTACAAAAATACATACAAAAAAAATGCTGGTACAGGAATACTCCTTACAGCCGAAGACAGACGGTCTCCTCAATAAGAATGCGATTCAGACATGCATCTTACCCCGCTCATCTCAACAAAATCAAAGTAAAAACATCTGATCTATGCGAAGTGTGTAATGAAAGGGCTGACTTAGACCACATCTTAAAATGCAAGAAATTTGAAACTTACAACAACATCCTAATAGGAGATCTTTGAGAACTTGGGATTGAATTCCCAATCAACATGCCATTCCTCTTAGGCACCAACAACAAAAAGGTCCTTGACGTAATCATCAAATTTATCAATAAGACAAATATATTTATCTAGAAAATCCATTAGTAGTTGTTAATACCTATGTTTTGTTCCCTTATGTATATATACCTTCCTATCCGTGGTCCACCTGTATTGTTAGAATAATGCCTTGATTGACCCTTGTCTTTCCTCA
Source organism: Galeruca laticollis (assembly GCA_963921935.1). Taxonomy (NCBI): domain Eukaryota; kingdom Metazoa; phylum Arthropoda; class Insecta; order Coleoptera; family Chrysomelidae; genus Galeruca; species Galeruca laticollis. The sequence goes on from OY998177.1 coordinate 58,595,868, forward strand.
TAGTAGATGTAACCCTTAAGCATGTACACAAACCTATAGAATACTTATTGCGATTTTATCAACAGTGTTCCTGCATGGATCTACTCCTGATGCCACAAAAAAAAGTCTTGTTCAACTGCCAAAGTACGTACGCTTCGTACTGGACTTTCTCCATCTTTTTTTGGCAAAAAACTTCCTAAAATTTAAAATTTTGTTTTGTATACATGGAAAATTACATTTACTTATTCATACCTGTTTCCCGTAACCTGAGATCAATACGCTCAAACATTCGTCTGTCTGGCAATGCTCTGTTTGCAAAATGTTCTGCATAAAGTCTTCTGGCCTCTAAACAGTTTCGAGAAGCCAGTCCATACATTAAATACATATCTGCGTACTCAATAAAAGTGAATTCTGCCATTGTAAGTGTTAAATTAAAGACTTATGAATTATTGACAAGTACTGACTATGAACTATTCTACCCAACGTTTGACAACTAATCCTATGGTTACTTGATAAACGATAAAAACACTTTTAAAGAGGTTTTACTAACTTTCGAATTAATAAGTCGTTAATGTTTTTTATCTGCTGCTATCATTAAATTATTTTTTTGTAATACTGTACGTAAATCTTGGACACCGTATTAATAAGTTAGTTTTATCTGCACTTATAAAAATGGTGAATGCGTAAATTGGTACGTAGTGCATTAATAAAACTGTAAATATTAGCCAAACGGCTCATTTTATCGAATTCCAACTATAGTACCCTTTCGTTAGCTTAACCCTTTCAGTGGCCATGGGTACAATTGTACCCGTTGAAATTAGGAACCTATGAAAGCTTCAAACATTCAATTTATGTAGTCGTATTAACGGAAACTGTAATTATTGTACATCTAATTTTACTTCCTGTACATAGATGGCAACAAAAGTGTAATCGTTTTGACGTTCAAACCGTTAAAGTGTCAGTATATTCATGTGAGTGACTGTCTAAGTAAGTAAGGTTATTTGTAATCTTTCATTACTGTTTGTTTTAATAGTCATCATTTATTTTTTATTGTTAGAATATAAAGAAAAAGGTTGTATTTTACGGATGGGAGATATATTTTGTTCATATTTTATTTATGTGATTGACTACGTGGTCATAAAAATTGATGGGTACATTTGTACCCATAAGCACTGGAGGACATTATTTCTTGTCTTCATCTGTACCCAAAAACACTAGAGTAGGGTTTCATTTTTAGTTGGTAATTATTATTTTTTATTGTTATTCAGATCACTATGGCTTCAAAGCGATACAGAAGGCAATTTTTAACTGAAGAGGAACTCCTGCAGGAATTGGAAACTGGCATATCTGATATTGAATGTTTGAGTGACGACGCAGATGATGGTGATGAGGATGTGGAAATCAGAGAAAGGATACGGGACGAAGAAGGACGAGAAGACGAGGACAGCTCGGATGATGAGAATGAAAACAGCTCAGATGATGAGAATGAAAATATAAATAATAACCAGGGAGGTGAGATAGAAAATAGTTATGAATGGGTCACTCCGAAGAAACTTGTGAAATGGTTAGAGAATGTTGAATATAAAACAAAAGATTTGTATTGCCAAACTTCTTGCTCATCTAATAACAACATAACTGAAAATTATCCAATTACTTACTTTCTAAAATACGTTCCCAATACTTTTTTTGAAAATATAGTCCAATACACGAATATGTACGCTATTCAGAATGGGACCACTAGCTTTCAGCCAACAAATTTATTAGAAATGAGAGCCTTTTTTGGATTGACGATAATAGCAGGGAATTTAAGGTTTCCTAGACTTAGTATGTATTGGGACAGGAAGCTGAAAGTAAATGTATTCACTGAAACGATGACTCTGAAGCGCTTTTTCAGGTTACGCACGCACGTACATTGTGTGGACAATTTGGCACCTAGAAACAGTGAAGATAAGTTATGGAAAGTGCGCCCAATTTTTGACTCTGTTTTGAAAAGATGTAGAAAGTTAGATATTGAAACAAACGTTTGTGTAGATGAGCAGATGATACCTTTTAAAGGTAAACTTTCTCTCAAACAATACATAAAAAATAAACCCCATCCCTGGGGTATAAAACTTTATCTGTTGAGCGGAGAAAGTGGATTGACGTATAACTTCATAGTCTACCAAGGCAGTACGACTGAATTCCAACCGAATTTGTTAAAAAAATATGGGCAAGGAGCAACAGCCGTCTTACAACTTAGTGAACATCTGAAACCCGGCGCACATAGGTTATTTTGTGACAATTACTTCACAACATACCATCTCCTACAAATACTAAACGAGAAGGGTATTCTTGCTGCCGGTACAATTAGATCAGATAGATTTTGTAAACCACCAATTACAAAAAAAAAAGATTTTGTTAAAAAAAAGAGAGGAACATCTGAACTCATACTATCTACTGATGGAATCGTAATTGTGAACTGGTTAGATAATAAACCAGTAACTTTAGCTTCCAACTTTGTTGGTATTGGAGAAGAAGATACTGCAAAGAGATGGGATAAGGTAACAAAAACGTATGTTGATGTAAAGCGACCTGAAATAATACAAAAGTACAACTGTTCAATGGGGGGAACTGATAAGGCCGATGCGCTTATTGCTTATTACAGATCCAAAAGTCGTTGCAAGAAATGGACAGTGAGAATGATTTTCCATGCTATTGATATGGCGCTTATCAACTCTTGGTTAGAGTACAAAAAAGATGCAGCTGTTCTAGGAATTGCAAAGAAAGATATTTTGGATTTGTTGCATTTCAGAATGCATGTAGGTGAATCTCTTGTGAAGGTTGAACAAGATCATTACAGAAAAAGAGGGCGACCGTCGTCGGCAAATGAATCCAGTCCTTTAGCAGTCAAACGTCAAAATGTTGAAGTTAGGCCACAAGATGAAGTCCGTTATGATAATGTTGGTCACTTTCCTGAACATTCCGGCCAAGGTCTTCCGCTAAGGTGCAAGAATCAAAATTGTGGTGGGAAATCAAGATGGAAATGCACAAAATGTAAAATTCATCTATGTCTTCAAAAAGATCAAAATTGTTTCATGAAATTTCATCAAAAATAATAGTACCCATTTTTATATAGTTTTAACTGTTGGATTTAAGAGTTTGTTTCATATATTTGAATAAAAATAAACGTTTGAAGTTTTTTAATTTTTTGAATTAATTTTCCTTTGAGTGCTGATGGGTACAAATGAACCCATAAAATTTTTTCTTTAATGAAATGAAAAAAAAATTAAAAACCTCAAAATCATGTTTATGTACACTGAAATAATACATTACAGCAAGCAAACAATTTTTTACAGCTGCAAAAATAAATCGCCACTGAAAGGGTTAATGTATGGGGAAGTCAATTTTGATAATTTCATATAGTGTGCCATCCCTGCAAAATTTTTGGATCACTAACCATTACAAGTAGACCGTCCTTGGCTTCAAGGCACTACTGTAAATCTGTTTACCTTTCCAAAATAAACATACACGTACATTATAGCTTTGCCGTAAATTTTATAAAGATCAAATAACTAGTACAAAAAATAAAAACCAAATTCAAAATTAAAACTCTGGAGGCATATAACTCGAAAACGAGGGCCTGCATAGAAAAAGTTTATATGAAGTACTAACATTATTTTGGCTCAGATTATATGCTCCTGGCTTTTTTCCCATTAGTTCCGGGACACCCTGTATATTCTTTTCACTTATAAAAAAGTAAACATTATTTGAAATCCACTACAGTATGAAATTTTTCAAAACATTCACCGGGGTGTAGCAAGGGGTGAGCAGAGTATGTCTTGCAAACTGTGGAAGCCTTGTGCCTGCTTCATGCCATACTTTCCAATTTTCTAACTCATCTATATCATTTACTCCTTCGTTTTCGGAATTATTTAGAATAACACCGACTTCAGGCTCGCTATAGAATCAGTTTCATTTTCCAAATGCTCTTATTCTAAATTTTCTTCATCGTTGCTATATAATAAAGATTTGAGCTCTTTCTGACTTAATTTTCTTTTTGTCATTTTAAATTAAAAATAACACACAAATAATATTTATTTATCTTTAATGATAAGTAGATACCTAAAGACAAAGAATAGAAATAGATAAATATACACACTTGTTAATCTAACGCATGCAAAGCAACCTGTATATACTGTGAGTTGAACACAATACTTGTTTCTTAAGCGAATTATTCCGTAGAATTCAAATCTACACTTGGTTTCGTCATGTGATGCATGACTGACGAGCTGTAAGACTTTAAAATAATGGCATGTTAGAGCTACCTGCGACTGGAACTTGAATTCCAAATAGTCATGTGTAGCATAACACACAACTTAAAGAATTGACTTTATGTCAATAATTACAAAAAGGCTGCATGGCGACTCCTCAGACTGCAAAGGGTTAAAGTATGTTGTACCATATTTCTTTGTACTGTTTTTCTTCCTCCACAATTTTTATTTGTTTGTTCTTCATTCCTTTTAATTTGTTTTTAAACGTCCTATTTAATTTTATTTTATCATATTTTTTTTAAATCCTGCTTCATTTCTCGTTCTCTGTTTCCTTTATCCTAAGATCTATCCATTGCCTTTTCCTTTCAATGATTATTTTCTTACTTTCTTTCCTTAATATTTTTCTCTACCTTCTGTGTTGTTTGTTCTTATCCATTTTAACCTGGCTTCCGCTTTTCTTTCAACTATTTTTTGGCAATGCTAGTACTTTTTCTACTGCCTCTTGTATGCCTTTTTTTGTATTGCTCCATTCTTTTTCCGCATCATTGCTCCTCTATAAGATCTTACATTCTTAATTGAAGATTGTCTCCATATATTTATTAGTATGTGATATTGAGATTTCATTTGCAATCTGGTGATATCCATGTTATTTTGTGTTTGTTGTGATGTAGAAACTTTTACTGCTTATAGTCATATCTGTTCATGTTGCTAGGTTGCATAATCGCTGTCCATTGTCATTGATCCTTTCATGTATAATACAATTTTGCATAATCTTGCATTAAATACGTTGAGAAAACAATCGAATTTTCATTTAAGACCTTAACCATAGAAAATAACTACAAAAGCATTCCAGAACATCATTCACAAATATGTTGTACTGCAAAGGTGAACAATAAGTATACAAAATATTGTTCAATCAATTATCATTATTAAGAAGCTCATGATTAACAGTTGAATTCATAGGATAAAATATTGAATAATAATAGTAATACGCTTATGTAGATTCTGATTTACTGAATAAAGATACTGTAATTTAAATAAGACCTAAATTTGGTAATGAATTTGTAATAGTTGCCTTTGTTTTCTAAGGTAACATAACCACACTAATGTCGATGAAAAAATTTGTAAACCCTTTTTGTTGTTGAGGAACAATATATTTTTTGTACATCAAAACATAAATGAACACATAAAATATGCCTTATCAACGCTATTAAATTTATTTAAAAGATAATTTACCTTTTCATTTCAGTATAGATATTTTAAATCATAAAATACCGTACTTACCTTTTAGGGCTATCATCAAGAATAGGCGACGAGCACACATTCCTCCTTTTTCGTTTCATCTTCATTGAAGATTTTAATACCGAAAAATATCAGGTAAGTACTGATATTCTAAAAACTATCTTCTTGGCGTAATTAGATGATATCCAGTTTAAGAATTAGACTCGACTATAAAAAAATCGATAAGACACTAGTTTATACACAATATGTATTAGTATTATTAGAAGAACAGTTTATTTTTTATTTTTATTTTCCCGAAAGGCCCTTTCACAATGCACAAAACAAAACTATTCATTACAAAAACAGTTAAAACCTTATGAAGCACAAATGTTTGTTGTTTTATTCTAATGCTAACCTAAAAGTTTTTCAAGAAATAGAAGATACAAAGCAACACAAGTTAAAATGAAATGTAAAGAATTTAAATCATCTGTCAACGTCAAAATTGTCAAGCGAATTCAACGTTTGTTCCATGAAACACAAATCTGGTTTATTATTTTGTGATGTACCAGAAAATTACTTGTTTTTGTAGGGTTAACTTCTCTAGTTTAGTTATGAACTGTATTATTGAATTGAATGAAAACTACCTGTTTTAAAAAATATTAAGTTTATGTCGAATATTTAGCGATTTCGTCCCGCTTTGGTACCCCACTTTGGTCTGTCAAATACATACCAATCGATTTCGTTTCGGAAAACGATGACGTCAAGCTTATTTTGGTACCCTTTTTGGTCTGTCTTGGTCAAATCACATATCGAGATCTGCAGCACGGTTACTGAAATTGGTAGCTTTCTATCCTTGTCCAAAGTAATTTTTGTCTTACTTTTTATTTGTAAACAAACAAAGTCGTTGAAACGAATTGAATTTTTGGCCAATATTCTAAATTTCTTTAAGTTTTGTCTGTTTTTTCTTTTTTTGTCTAGTAATAATGGAATCTGTTGATTTTATTATAAATTGCAAGCTTTTTTTGGGTTTTTGCTATATATATTTAAATCAAAACTCCAAGACAATATAGTAAAACTTAATAAACAACTTTTCCGATCGCAATACAAAACGTAAATGGGTGCGTTCATCCGAGACACCGATCCCTGAGCGCTCAGGTAGCGATCTTTACAAATTTTATGAACGCGTCACTTCCCTACTTTGCTACTTGAGTATGGAGGGTAGCTATACCAATTGAGAACCAAACGATTTCACCTGTAATTGGTACTTTACGTCATACCGGTGACGTAGACCTATCATTTGGTTAACCAAAGTCCCTACCAACCAAAGCGGGACGAAATCGCCTATTATGTTTGGAACCATCGAATGAAATAGATCAATCGAACATGAACATAAAGTTAAGCTCTATGGTAGACGTCAGTTCACAAATCTAAAATCGGTCAGAAATAGTCCGAGATTGTCAGGATCATGCACATATTCAATTTAAGCGTTCCAACAACCAATGGATTGGATCCCCGATCGTAAAGTCCAATGTTCCACAAGTATTTGGACTGTTCATGGATGTAACAATTGGTGCGTTATTTTTGACTGAGAGCTCAGATCACTTCAGTTAAGGTGATCTGAGATAAAGTGATGTGAGTAAGCACCAAAAAGAACGACATCTCAATTGAAGCGCGCGATCTGTCGATTGATTTAAACTATACGACAGATTCGTATCAGCATCTAATAATATTAATTAATGTATCCATAATTTGGAACAAAAGAAAAATAGATTATGTGTGTTTATTGTTTATATGTCAATGGTTAAAACCTTAGATAACCTTGGTTAAAACTACAAATAAACCAACCAAATCAAATATTTCTTCATCCCCTCCACTTTATTTCCGACTCAATTCCAACTGATACCCCCTTACAACACATTCAGCATCGGTGAAGGGGGAGGAAAAATCTCAGCTCACTTAAAGTGAGTAAAACAAAAAGAACGCTCACATTACTGATTTGAGCTGAGATAAACTAACCTATAACTTCTGTAAGTTTTCAGGTCGTAAGATAACAATTTCTCCAAATTAAGCATACTCATCGATTTCTAAAAACAGAATAAACAAATATTACTTATAGGTAATCATGTATAGTTCACGTATGAGATATAGTGTGAACTTTAAAAGTTCGGCTTATCCTTTGATTTGAATAGTCCAGTCATTATTATAATTTAAAATGCTTATTGGACAATATATTCATTTAATGTTATAATTTCAACTAACAATCGTTAAAATGTATTTAATAATTTTATAATTATTAAATACATCTTATACATAACAACAGACAATTAACACTACCTTATATCTATCTCGTTTTATTAACAAGAATTAGTAACATAATTTTCAAATAACTTATTATTTTCCCATATTTTACTGAACTATAAGTATATTTTGAGATAGCAATTTTTTCGAACACAGCCGGTGTACACCAGCGATAAGTAACGCTCATTATTTAGTTGGTAGGCTAGCATCAAGATGGAGTGTAGTGTGTAAGTGGTATTGGTAAAAGTAAACAAAATATATTAATACCTTTCAGAGTCTAGCTCCGCAACATAACTTAAAGGGGATATACCATTACATTTCTGCACTATATGTTTTGCGCGTACTATACCATTTTCATTTTAGGTACCTGTTTTATTGATGCAATCCATATTTTTTATCGAAAGTCAAACTTAAGTTAGATTATTGTTTTTATTGTCAGGTTATAATAGATAGTTTTAAAATCGACAAATAATTGATCAACCAGAAATCTATTGCAACAGAAAACTTTAATCCGGAATGGCTAATGAATTTATAGAATCCGCACTATAGAGGGTAGAGGAAAGGAGAACTGGCGCCACAGTAGCCGCCGGGTTAATTTTAAAAAGAGCGCTAAAATTATTAGAAAAGAATAGAGACATAAACGAATAATTATTGGATGAACTACGTGACCAGGTCACTCCATTTGCCTACGCTAGGGCCACTTTGGAGGATTTTTTAATTATTATTTACCGTTTATAGCTGAACACTTTTTAAACTTTTCCGTACGTTGTAAACAAAGTGGGTATAAAATTCACTAAGTCAACATTTAATTGAGTATGCTAAATATGAAGCCCTTCCATCATACTTGCAACAGGAACAAATTCATCAGACTTTTCTTGAAAATAGTGCTAAATATCACAAAACCTGTAGAATCAAATATAACAGTCGCATGATTGAAGGACTAAGAAAAAAACCACGCTTTGATAGTATATGCTTGGATGAGAATCTGCCACTGACAAATTCTGAAAATAAATCAGTTGAAGACATCACCTCATTCAAGACAAGAATAAGTTGCATTCCAGTTGATATAAAATCCACCTGTATGTTTTGTGAACTTAATGATCACAAGGAAAAACTTGTGTCTGATTCAACCCTTGGGATTGGACCAAATATATTTGCATATGCGCAGCTAATTGAGGACCAAAAACTTCTTTCAAAGTTGTACTAAACAGATTTAATTGCTTTAGGAGCAAAATACCACAAGTCATGTTACACGCATCTTTTAAATAAAGTTCGAAGTAAGAATAGGTAACTGTATAAAGTAAATAACGATCCTTCAATAACTGCATATGGCTTGGTTGTACATGAACCAGTGACTTACTCGCAAGATATGTACGTCTACAATGATACGGTTCCAGTTTTCCGGTTGGCTTGTTGATGAACGGCTTGAACAATTGGGCTTCACAGATTTTTGGTTAATAGCACTCGCTTAAAAAATGAACTAATTGCTTTTGTATCGGGTCTTCGTGAATACAGAGTTGGTCGAGACCAACCTTTGAAAGAGAAGTACATAACGCCATATTTGATGCTTGTAGTTACAATTCTTTTAGTGATGGAATGTGTCTTTCACGCGTGCTGCTAATATTATTCGTGAAGATATGTTTGCCGAATATCCTAAGTTTGAAGGTTCTTTTAGAGAAGCATTTACTTTACAAGTGTAAACGGTGTGCCTAAGAAATCGATAATGTTTTTTTAGAATAGTATTAGAAGGAATATCTACTGGAAAACCAATAACTAGTGTTCGAAAAGATGATTCTAATTGTAAATTCTATGTTGAATCGAATTTACAATCCATATGTTCTGAATGAACGAGAGAAATAACAATGGAGTAAGGTTAATAAATTTTTGTATATTAAACCAACTAATAGTAACTAACCAACTAATAGTAACTAATACGTTTTATCAACATAAAGATTCATATAAATACACGAGAGAGGTTAGCAACAGAAATGAAAAGTCCATCATTGATTATGTTCTCATAAACAAAGGAAACAGAAAAGAAGTGAAAGATATCAAGGCCATGCAAAGTGCAGAAATATACAGCGATCATTACTTATTAAGAGCAAAATTGAAGATGGCAACTGAGAACCAGAAAGGAAGTTCGAACAATGGGAAAAATGGACAAAAATTAAAAAAACAAATAAAATTATATAAGTTAAGAGAAATAGAGGTATCTAAAAAATTTACAGAATATACTGAAAAAGAAATGGAAATATGTCAAGATAAAATAAAAAGTATATCAATAGAGGAAATGTGGGACAAATTCAAATCTATAATATTAGAGACAGCAACAGAAGTGTGTGGCATTACTAGAACAGGTAGCAACAAAAAACAAATGAGATGGTGGAATAAAGATATACAAGGGCATACCAAACTAAAAAGCAAAAATGGAAAGAATATCTACGAAATAAAACGACTGAAAACTACGAAAATTATAAAATTCAAAGAAAAAGAGTTAAAGACATGGTAATCACAGCTAAAAAAGAGACGTGGGAAGAATTTGGCAAAAAGATGGAAGAAGACAGTAAAGGAAATCAGAAACTCCTCTTCAAGGTACTAAAAACACTAAGAAAGGGAAAGTCGAGCAATGTAAAACATATAAAAAATAAAAATGGAGTTATGATACGACAAGATAAGGAAATTATAGGGAGATGGAGAGAATACTTTGAGGAATTACTTAATGTAGAGAAAGAAGAACAGATGGAACTACAAGACGAAAGACATCAGGAACTGGAAAATGAGGAAAATGAACCACTGATACAAATAGAAGAAGTGAAACAAGCAATACAAATGTTAAAAAGAGGTAAAGCAGCGGGTTACGACAGTATTACCGCAGAAATGTTACAAAGTCTAGGAGAAAGAGGGGGATACAAATGCTAACTAAATTGTTTCAAAGAATAAGGAAGGAAGAAATAATTCCGAAAGATTGGGAAGTAGGTATCATATTGCCAATTTTCAAAAAAGGAGACAAAAATAATTGTAATAATCATAGAGGTATAACATTGCTGAGCGCGGCATCGAAAGTATCTTAGAGACTCGACTTAGGAAAATAATAGAAAAACAGTTGGAAGAATGCCAAAGCGGCTATAGGAAAGGAAGAAGTAGCCAAGACCACGTATTTGCATTGAAACAAGTAATAGACAAAAAACTGAGAACAAATCAAAAAGTGTACCTCGGTTTTATAGATATTCAAAAAGCCTTTGACAGCGTTCCCAGAAATCAAATATGGAAAAGTCTACAGCAAAGAGGAGCTGGATCAAAACTAAGAAATAACATTAATAGCATTTACGAAACAAAACCAGAAACCGGGTAAGGAAACCCAAACAGCACTGTACGTATTAAATACGTACATATTAGGTCTTATATACGTCCTGTACGTACAGTACCTAAAATGTACGTATTTAATACGTACATTATGATTCCTAAACGGTACGTACTTTTAGGCACGTACCATGTACGTACTCAATACGTATTTTCTGATACGTATAATGTACGTACTTAATACGTATCGTATGTACGTACTTAATACGTATCGTATGTACGTATTTTCTGATACGTATTATGTACGTACTTAATACGTATCAGCTGTACGTAATTTGTTATACGAAAAAATTGTGTAGGTACACATTTTTATAATATATAGTATATAGAGGTATATTCATTTCAAAAATAACATCTATTTGTTGTTAGCGATGGTTTGTTCATCAATAATATTTTTAAACAGGTATACATTTTGTCGCAAAATTAGCACAAAATTCGACCTACATCAGGTGGGTGATTTGTGCCTACATCTTTACAAAAACATTCCAAATTTTTTCTCAGTTTAAGTTCATTTTGTTGGGAAAATAAATTATTAGTAAGTTTAGACTGTGACTGGAAGTGTGCACTTGTAATATTTTTATCACATTCTAAACAATAATAATAATAATTTAACTTAAATTTATTGTATTACACAATAATTGATTGATACTGTGCATATGGAGTTTTTCACAAAGTTTCATTCGATAAAATGAAAACGAAGATAACAATTTTGTTTCTCATCCTGTCCTTGTCAAATAACCGAAAGTTGAATAATTCTGTCTTCCTCTGGATGTACACAAATATTTTGAAAGTGGTAAGTAAATCGATTTCTGGTAAGGTGTAAGGGTCTTCGGCCCTATTGCGTTCATTTACCACACTTGCAGAAGGAAGATTGACATGTTAGGCGGGAATTGTAAATTTTCAATATTCTATTCTAAGACGTATTCTGTAAGAAGATTGTTTTCCTGTTACCAATTTTAATTTTTTCACAATGTTTAGATTTCTTATGAAATATTTTTGTCATCTCGCATCGGACATAATCGATCGAGATTCAAGAATATACAGCCGCCGGATAAATAAAATTTAAAATTCGCGCCTATAAGTGTTACTCAACTTCGTGAATTGTCAGAAATGTCTTTTGTAGTTGTGTCCTTGTGTCAGTTGTTTGTAAAGAAACAAACAAATCAACCATCTCTTTATAATTTTTAAACATGTGTTTTGATGTTATGCTAACCAGATGTCTATGGTATCTGAATAGAAATTATATATAAATTCTAGGAGTATCTGTAGCATTGGTGTTTTTATTTAGTTTAGAGAGTGCAATAGAGAAATATTTGGTGGTATTTATCTCAATATTCCACACATACCGATTGTGCTTGTTACTTTTGTGTATACCCATGATTAATTGGTAAGCTATTAACTAATTTCTATAACATCATCTTTCAATTTTATTCAGTCTAGTGTCTATTTAATTTATATTTTTTAAAGTAACAGTTAGACTAGTATAAAGTAATATTAGGTACTTTCCATAGTTGTTTTATTATAGTTTGTAGTGTTGGGACCTTTTGTAAGCAGTTTTTTGTTACAATCTGTCTATTTGCAGTTTATAAAGACAAGTATACCCACCTATTATTTATTATTACATTAATCTACTAGTAAAAGATATCTTATAAAGTTAGTAAACATTATAAAAAAGCAACACTATATTCATTTTGGATTAGATAAATGTTTGCAAAAGGTACTTTCACAACATCCTAAATTAAGTGACGATAGTGTTATTGAAATTTTAATTAACATTGATGGACTTCCACTAACAAAAAGCTCTACAAGTCAATTCTATCCAGTTTAATGAAGTATAAATCAAAACCGGGGATTTGTTGAGATTGTGGGTGTATATTATGGCTGTGCAAAACCCAATGAACCTAAATTGTTTTTGTCAGATTTTATTGAAGATGCCACTAATATTATAAATAATCGAATTCAGTGCAATGGCTCCAATTTTATGCTGTTAAAATAGAAATATTTGTGTGTGATACTCCAGCAAAAGCTTATATTACATATGCTAAAGGTTATTTAGGTTATATGTCACGCTCTAAGTGTCATGCAGCGGGATCTTATGATAATTGAGTTTATTTTCCTGATATGTCAAACCTTCATTTACATACTGATATTGATTTCAGAGCAAACACTCCAAAACATCACCATCCAGGTACTTACTTCAAGTCTAGATATGGTCAAATCTTTCCCTCTTGATTACATGCATCTTGGTTGTTTAGGGGTTGTAAAAATGTTACTAGTATGTTTGTGGTTAACTGGAAAGCCTTCAGCAAAAATTCCATATAGTAAAATAGAAACATTATCAAAATGTTTAATTGAACAGTCTTGTAACATTCCAACAGAATTCAATCGAAAACCCAGTAGTGTCAGTGAAAGTAAAAAAGGTGGAAAGCAGCATAATTCAGGCAATTTCTGCACTATACAGGACCAGTTGTTTTAGTTAATTATTATCAAAGGAAAATTTTGAACATGTCATTGTTTTATACTATGCAATAACAATATTATCATACCCACAGTTTTTAAAATACACTTATTATGCTAACAAACTTTCAACATATTTTGTAGAAATGTTTATTTTAATTCATGGTGAAAATTATGCCTCAGATAATATACATAATCTACTACATTTAGCTGAAGATGTTTGAATATTTGGACATCTTAATAGTTATAGTGCTTTTGATTTCGAAAAGTATATGCAAACAATAAAGAAGTTGCTTAGAAAACAAGACAACCCTCTACAACAATGATTAATAGAAAAACAGAACTAGATAATGCAAAACAAAGTGAACATATTGAACAAAGTGAATATTCTCAAAATTTTCCGATACTCCACAAACCTCACTACAATGGACCTGTGCTAAAAAATTATCCAATAACAGATCAATTTAAACAAGTGAATTGCAAAAACTTTGATTTATTGCCTAAAGAACCTGATAGTTGTTGTTTATCCGGTCGAGAAATAATAGCAATCAGTAATTCGAAGATAACGGACAAATCCTAATTTTAGGATAGAATATACAGAAAAAGAAATTTTTTACCTTAGGCCATGCAAGTCATCAATATTAAATATATGTTTAGTTGGAAAATGACTAGTCAATGAAAAGCATGGAAAATACAAAATGTTTCATTTAAATGTCATGTCATGTTAACATTCACTAACAAATTTGTTACTCTTCCGTTGTTACATAGTTTTTGAGACAACTTGTTGGTATTTATTATACATAATCTAACAATATATTAAGAGTTGGCTGTGTGCTGAATATATCGAACAACTTGCTTTGAGAGATGTTCAATATATTTACCCATTTTTTAGTGATAGACTTTTTGAAACAAGTTTTTAAGTGTTTATATTTTTTTTTGGATTCAACTTTTCAGAAAAAATGGAAAATAATAATATTCGTGAGTTTTCTAAAAAGACTTGGATAAAAATGCAGTTTATCAATGACACGTCGGTAGCAGTGGTGCCCATCCACAAGATGGATTAATGTAAACAATTGTTTGTGGCCACCAGAGAAACTTATCGCTGCTATAAGGTCACATCAATTAAATTCGTGTTGATCTTCACTTGAGGTGAAGTTGTTTAGGGATGGGACTTACGGTAATATCTACAAATTCTGTATAAATTGCAAACTAAATATTAATATTCATTTCTAGATTCATATGAAACTGCTCGTCTAAAGTGCAGAAAGGCGTAGGTGGAGACCTCAATACCACATATGTGGACGAATCACATCCAAAAATAAGGGAATTTAAAACGAGGTTCCATTCTTCTTCAAAGTCCGACAGTGAGGGTAAAGAACTTGTAAGGCAAAAGAAGGGGTCTAGACTGTCATTACCACTAAAAGCTGCTCGTACAATCATAATAGGTAATTGATATAAAAATAATGATTTTGACCTTCCCCAAAAATATTTCTTTGTTTTGTGAGTTTTTCAATTATTATTTCATGTCCACCATTGAAAAATAGTACTTTTGTGTAAAAAATTATAGACCAAAAATTGAGGTACTTGATCACTGTGTTAATATTTTAGATACTGCAGAGCCCGAAATGAGCCACGTGGAACAAAGCCGAGAGGCAGTTTTGAGTACTAAAGAATGTGAGCCTTCAGCTAGGTCCAGCCATCAAATTTAGTTGTTTTTTTTATGAAACTTATAAATCTGTAATTTGAAGTTATTGGAAAAGGGACTCAAGGTCCAACAATAAACCACAGACATGGGATATTTGCAGTTTTTCATTTTAAAACTTACCTAAAAAACCTTTTTAAGTGTGGAAAAAGTGTATTAACCCTCCGAGGAGTTGGGTGTGAGTTTAAAGGAGTCTTGGGTGCTTACCTAAATTTCTCTGGTGTCTTATTTTGAATTCTAAATAAATATTGAAAAATCCACCCCTTCTTCGACTCGAAGCTAGTCGACTGGCGAGCACAGGTTGTTCTACAGGGCAATCTGACATCTAAAGGAGCACAGGAGGTTGGTAAAGTGAATAGGAGGAGTCTCGTTATAAATAAATAATAAATACCTACTATTTATTATATTATATTTTCCTAACTAGTTAATAGTCAAAAGTAACTTTAATTAAATTTGCTTTCAAGTTGTTTTTAAAGTATAATATTTTAATATGATCTAGTGTGGGCTTTCTGACGTGTACTTTAATTTATAAGACCATACAGTTGAACTCACAATTAAGTGATAAGGAACTTTATTCTAGCAACGTTATTAACATTGTGACAAGTAAACTCAAATTACCTTCAAAATTTTAATAATAAAGCTTCTTGGAACTAAATTGTGAGCTTTCAGCTCTGTAGTCTGTTTACAAAGTACGTACTATCGATACATACCAAGTACGTTCAAACTATACGTACCAAGTACGTACAAACGGTACGTACCATGTACGTACAAATGGTACGTACCAGGTATGTACAAAATGATACGTACCAAGTACGTACAAAATGGTACGTATCAAGTACGTACAAAATGGTACGTATCAAGTACGTACAAAATGGTACGTACCAAGTACGTACAGATGGTACGTACCAAGTATGTAAAAGCAGTACGTATTTGGTACGTACATTTTATTGGAAAATGTACGTATTTAATACGTACCATGTACGTACTATGTACAAAAAAGTACGTACATAATACGTACCTTACGTCTCATGAGTACGTATTAAATACGTATTATGTACGTACTTGTGCTGTCTGGGAAGATAATGAACAGTCCGATGATTTCATAACAAAAGAAGGATTAAAAGATAGGGAGGAGTACTGAGCCCGGCATTATTCATAATGATAATGGATGATATTTTGAAGGAAGTAAAAACAAAAGTTGAACAAATTCAAATAGGTTATAGAAATATGGAAGTAGTTGGAATATCTGAATGCGTTTTTGCCGACGATTTAGTATTGTTCGCTAGAAACGAAAAAGTGCTGAAACATAATTTGATAACATGGAAGCATATATGAAACTACGAAACATGAATATGGAAAAGACAAAATAATGGTGGTGGGACAAGAAGAAGAGCACCTAAATATCGAAATTGATGAAATGCCGATAAAACAAGTGAAGGTTTCAAATATCTGGGAGTAGATATACAAAACAATGGAAAACAGGAAGCAGAAGTGAACGAAAGAATAAGTACAGCAGTCAAAGTATATTAATCATTAAATCGAAATTTCCTGGGAAGAAAAGAAATTACAACTAACACCAAATTGAACGTGTACAAGTCAGTCTTTCGACCAATCCTTGTGCATGGTAGTGAAAGCTGGGTACTTACAAACTCACTCAAAAGCAGAATACAAGCAACAGAGATGAAGTATTTACGCAGGGTCAAAGGTGTCACCAGAAAAGATCGAATGCGGAATGAAATAATAAGGGAAAACCTAAACATAGAACCTATACTAAAAACAATCGAAAAACAGCAGCTTTGGTTTGGGTACTTTTGTAGAATGGAGAACAGTAGACCAGCAAAAATGATTTGGCAAGCTAGAGAAGTAAGCAAGAGAAAAAGAGGTCGTTCAAAGAAAACATGGGATAACACAGTAGCCGAAATTTTAAAAGAAAAAAGGAATTACATGGACAGAGGCGGCGAAAAAAGCTAGAAACAAAAAGAAATGGCGGAAGTTTGTCCACGAATAAGCGACACACCCGACACCCACAGCGGGTACAAACGGGTTTATGATTATATATATATATATATATATATATATATATATATATATATATATATATATATATATATATATATATATGTTCTGAATGAAAGATATTACTACCCTTTTTGTATTCCGAAAAGTATTGTCCGCACTGAATACCTTTTGTTATGCATTTTAAATTCTTCTGAAGTTTTAAACTTTTATGGTTGAAAAATATCCTTAGTAATAAGAATTTCAATAACCCATTTGTAAAAATATCTATTTGATTTTATTGATGGCATTATCTGAAAATGGTTTTGGGCAGTAAATATCCATTAAATATATCCTTTATACTTTGCACTCATGACCGATTTTGGGAATTCCAGAAAAAGTGGAATTCGGTATTTCTAGTTTGAGGGGGGGCTTACGAGTCTTCTTCTGAAAGATATCTCATCTCAAACGACAGTCTTGAATGTTTCTTCTAGTGAATTGGTTCAGCCCAGTTATATCTCAGTACCTTAATGAAGTAACGCAAGTGTTTTATATTCGCTCAAGTATCTCTCGGCAACTAAATTAGTAGACGCGTATGTTAGTGAGTTATTGGTAGCAAATTTTCGCAACGAAAAGAAACAGTGTATAATTATAATAAGTGTATAAAAAGTACTTTGTGTATAGCCCTGTAAATATATTAATAGTGTCCGACTTAGATTTTTATTT
Organism: Galeruca laticollis; assembly: GCA_963921935.1. Classification (NCBI taxonomy): domain Eukaryota; kingdom Metazoa; phylum Arthropoda; class Insecta; order Coleoptera; family Chrysomelidae; genus Galeruca; species Galeruca laticollis. Next base: position 58,613,856 of record OY998177.1, read on the forward strand.
TATGAACAATCTAACAACAGTGCATTAATTATCAATGTTCGTACAATACGTAACATATGGTCCATCGATTAGCGGATGTTATAGAAACCGGAATTAATTAACATATGGTCCTTTGATTAGCGGATGTTATAGAAACCGGAATTAATTATCATATGGTCCTTCGATTAGCGGTTGTTATAGACACCGGAATTAATTAATAATTCGGACACTACAGAACTCTCGTCACATTTCCTCATCGCATCGTGTCTACTCCTCTGAATTCTCTCTTCGTCTCATCGTCGGGAGCTTGGATTCTCTTCGTCGCCATAACACTTGTGGTCTTAAGACTCGCCCGGATTTTTCCTTCACCGCATCTACAGTGGTAAATCTTCCGGATTGCCGCCAAACAATTCAAGGTTTGTCAACGATTTGAAGACTGACAGGTACTTATAACTTTTGTGTGAAGTCCAAAGCGTTTAATAGACACTTTTAGCTTCTCATAACTTTTTACACGTATCCGTATCCTTACTGGAGTTACGTTGACGTAAAGAAGTTGTCAAGAAAACCTTTTTAGCAGATAACGTATCGTTTCGTGCTAAAACCAGGATGGTTAAAGCACTATCCTTTGGTTAAAGTAAAAAAATAATGAAAAATTAAACTAAAAATGAGCTTTGTGGTTATAATCAAACCAAACCAATATCAAAGAAGACCTGTAAAATAGCACTTATAGCACAGAATACTGATTTTGGTCGGGATACGGATACGTTTGCGTATACGGAGAGTGAGTATGCATCCACATGAGTACGTTCTAACCACGTGACTACCACCAACCAATCAGAGTGCTGCATCCAGCACTCTGATTGGTTGATAGTACGTGGTTACAACGGATCCGTGATCACGTACTCATGTTGATGCACACTGAACGAAACGATCCGTTAAACGCATCGTATCGGCCAAGCCGTAACGGGTCTACACATGCGCAGCTCGTTACGTATACGGATACGTGAGAAATTTAAGATAAGCTAAAAGTACCTAATAAACTTTTTGATTCACTGGAATTTAACTATTTCGCGGTATTGTCTCTCGATTCTCATTATTTGTATGTTTTAGTTAAGTTAGCTTAAACGGTGGTAAAAAGTTTTTGGCAATACCACAGTATCCTCGTGCATTTATTGTTTAGTCTCTTTAATATTTAACATGCGTACTGATCTCAAAGAATATAAAAAGCTAGATATGTAGCTAAAAGTAGCATAATTCACTCGCAAATGTCGACTCATTAAATGATAAAAATCAGTTAGTCAATAGAACTGGTCTGCTAACAGATAGTTTTAGCAAATTTTCAGATGCTAATGACAATATTGAGTATTATTCAGACTCCTCGCAAGAATTAAATTCCGAAAACCGCGAAGACTCTGAAAATAAATATTTCCACACATAATCGCAACTTCAGTCTTCTTTCGAAAAGTTTAATTCAGCTTCGCGAACCTCAATTCCAAATTGCTCTTCTAAAACCACCCAAAATAATATGCGTTTGCCTGAAATTAGCATACCCAGGTTTGATGGTTCCAGCCCCCTTGAACACGCATAATTTTTCGATTTGTTTAATACTTTAATTATTAACAGCGCACAAATCTCTAGTGACAGCCAAAAACTTTTTTACCTCAAAAGTTGTTTAAAGGGAGATGCTTTAAAAATCATCGATAATATTCAGGTATGCGACAAAAACTTTACCACAGCTAATGAATTAATAAACAAGAAGTATACAAATAACAAATTAAACTTGTATTCAGTTTCTCGTCACACACTTGAGCAAGAGTCTTCAATAAAATGTGATCATGTTAAATTGCAAAAATTTGCTACAAACACGCGCGCTTTGCGGGAACGTTAAAAAATTTCAATATATCGCACGAATTATTATTTGAGAATTTAATAATATGTTCTTTAGAGAGATTAAACTAGATTTCAATACGAAACGTACCTTTGAAGAAAGTTGCGAAATAAATTCTCTCCCATCAATAATCAAATTCCTAGACTTTTTAGATTGGAAATGCACAATTTTGTAAAATGTCACTTCCCCCATGTCCCATACAGAAACTAAGGCAAACAGGCATACCTCCTATATTAAAGACAGTAAACCACAGTTTACACCTCAGCAAAAGTTCTCAATGCATACGAACACTGCACCTAATACTCGCTCCAACCAAAGGTCCAACCCGTCGAATTTCGCAAAAAACGCTAGTTACTGTACATTTTGTTAGAACAACTACCATAACATATATAAATGTCCCAACTTGATTGCTCTAGTTCCTGAAGATGGGCACACATTTGTGAAGTCAAAATCCTTTTGTTTTAATTGTCTTGGAAATAAACATTCGATCCGATCTTGTCTATCTCTCATAAAATGTATTATTTGTGCAAAGAAACATAACACTTTGTTACATCTGGAACTCTCACGTACTGCTGTACCTCAAGCTGTCAATATACCACCTCCAGCCGATAATCCTTAACCGAGTTCTTCTAGCACATCTTCCAATGATGGTAATTCACAACTTTCATTAAACATGTCACATACTTCGACCACCTAGTAAACCCCTCGCGTCCAAAAATACTCATGTTTTATTAGCCACTGCACAAGCCTATGTCAAGCCAAAGATAGGGAAGCCATTTTCAGTTAGAATTCTTTTAGACAATGGCAGGCAAACTTCATTCGTCATTCACTATCTAGTTGCAAAATTAGGCTACAAAATCTATCCTCATACTCTCAAAATTTCTGGCATTTTAGAAGGCAGCACCACGTTAAACGAGATGATACATATCACTTTGTTTTCAAAAATCGTTGAAAACAAAAAATTCCAAGTGTCGTGCGCAATTTTATCTAAAATTACTCATCTTCTGCCTCAGGTATCTCTTAATGTCCAAAGGTTAAATATTCCTTCACATTTACTGTCTAAATTAGCTGACAATCAATTCAACGCTCTTTCTCATATAGATATGTTGCTCGGTTGCGACATTTATTATGCAATCCTTAAAAATGGTATTAGATACTTAAGTTCTGGACTTCCATCGCTCATCAACACCCATTTAGGCTGAGTTATATCTGGAAATGTCGCACGAAATTGCGTTGAGGAAAGTTCTCTAACACCCATAAACTCCCATTCATTCTTGGTCAATAGTTTTTCAGCAACTGAAACAAACTCAGTCACTCATAATGACGCGCATCTTAACTTATTTCTTGAGAAGTTTTGGTCTCAAGAGGAGGTTGATTCGAGCACCTCCTTTCGCTCTTCATCGGCGGATGAAGAAAATGCCGAAGAAATATTGTCATCCACCACCAAAATATTAGACAACGGAAGATATCAAGTAAACGCTCCGTTCATAGAATCGAATACTCACAAAAAACTTGGAGATTCTTTTTCAATAGCATATGTAGATTCGAAACACTCGAAAGAAAATTCACGCACAACCCAGTTCTTTTCTCAGAATACAAACAATTTATCGATGAATACGTTTCTCTCGGACATGGCAAATTTGTTCCTTTAGTTCTCACCAACTCCTTCAATGAAAAAAGTATTTTGTACCCCACCTATGTGTTCTGAAAGAACACAGCGAAACCACTAAATTGCGAGTGGTCTTCATTTCTCCTCTAAAACAACTTCATCTTTCTCTTTTAATGACATATCTCTCAAAGGCAAAAATGTGCTCCCTATCTCGCATGCCGAGTACTTCAAGACATTGGACAACAAAATACCCATTTATTTCTCGCTTCAGACGCATTATTAAACCAGTCGTATGTGGATGTCATACCGTTTTACGCTACACAAATTTCGCTCGAATTCTCTAGACTTCCATAATGAAACAGTGCAGTCTCAAGCGTTAGATCTAAACTTAAGTTTTGATAACATGTCTTGTAAAATTCTTGGGATAAATGGAATCCAACTCACGATATTTTTCAAATCTCTACTCCTTTATATATTGAGCTCGAATCCTACATCACTAAGCGAAAAATTCTGCTGTCTCACAATGTTATGATCCTCTAGGATTAGTTAACCCCGTCATTGTCAAAGGAAAAATATTAATGAAACGCATATGACTGCACAAACTTTCATGGGATCAAGGAATCACTGATAAGTCCATCATCCTCGCTTGGAAAGATTTTGTACACAGTATTTCTTCTCTCTCCAACGTTAAGATTCCACACTATCTATTTATTAATAAAAACCCCATATAATGTTAACTTCATGGATTCCCAGATGACAGTTCAGTAGCATACGATGTTACTTATATCTCCTCTCCAAATATGCAAATGGGAACATCCATTGTGCATTAGTGGGTGCAAAATCACGAGTTGCTCCATTAAAAAACATGCTCACCATTCCCAAATTAGAACTCTCTGCAATGTTATTGTTAGCCAAATTCACTCACTGAATCATGCAAATTTTTAAACCAAAAATTCAATTTCAATCAATTAATTTATGGTCTGATTCTCAAATCGCTCGGTCCTGGTTGAAGGGACATCCCTCGCAGTGGAATGTGTTTGTGAGGAATCGTGTATCACAGATAAAAGAGATCTCTAGCTCTAGCCCTTTTCAATGGCACTATGTTCGGTCGGAACTTACTGCTGCAGACATGCTCTCACGTGTAAAATTCGACAATTTAACTCTTTGGTTTCACGGTCCCTTGTTTCTACATGATTCTAATTTCGTGTTGAGTGAGTTTGCTCAATTTCGCCCCATAGATGATCCTCTTGATTTAAAGAAAAACAGTTTCACAGCCACTGTAATTGAAGAACAGTTTTGGCCTAAGCTCTCGTCAAAGTTTTCGACTTTTCCTAAGTTTCAGAGGACAGTAGCATATATGCTACGATTTGTGCAAAACTCAAAAAACAACAGTGCACAATTAACAGGTCCTTTATCGGTAAAGGAACTTGAGCATGCTACTTCTTTAGTTATTAAAAACATACAAACTCAATGTTTCGATAAAGACATTGAAGCTCTCTGTCTCGTGGAAAATTATTGAACAAGCAACTTCTCTCACTTAAGCCATTTTTAGATACCGATGGAATTTTGCGAGTCGGTGGACGCTTATCTCATGCAGATATGCCGTATCAGCAGAAACACCTCATACTGTTGCCCTCCAAAGAGCACACTGTCTCTCTCTTACTCAAGTATGAGAATGTTCGTTTAGGACATAGTGGCCCTCAAAATGTCGTCTCCAACGTCCGGCTACGCTACTGGCCCTTGATGGACTCCGTGAATTAAAATGCATAATTAGAAATTGTGTAACGTGTCATAGGTTTAATGCCATTATGTCACAACAAACATGGCGGACTTACCCAATGATAGAGTATCCTCATCCATATCCTTGGCATAGATTTTGGTGGACCCTTCAAGGTAAAAGCGTATTGCGTACGCAAAGCTCCAATTGTAAAAGCTTACTTGGCACTATTTGCTTACATGGCTACTAAAGCAGTGCATTTGAAACTCGTTTCTAATTTATCCACAGACTCGTTCATAGCTGCTCTTAAGCGGTTTTTAGTTCTTTGTGGGCATCCTTCTGTGATATATAGTGACAATGCTACCAATTTCGTTGGTGCTCGAAACCAACTCAAAGAACTGCGCGACTTCTTTCTATCTCCTGTCTCCTCCAAAACGATACTCGAATCTCTCTACAACAATAAAACTGAATGGAAATTCATACCCCCAAAATTTCCTCATTTGGGAATTGTGGGATAGCAAACATTCACCTTAGAGCAATCCACTACAATCCTAACACAAATAGAAGCTATATTCAACTCTAGACCCCTGTACCCCTTGTCGAATGATCCCAATGATTTGAATTATTTTACTCCAGGCCATTTTTCTGATCGGCTCCCCTTTAACTGCATATCCTGACAAAGACGTATCTACTCGATCAGCAAACACTTTATCGTTTTGGTAAAAGTGCACACAGATTCAGCAACTGTTCTGGAACAGATGGTCGATTGATTATCTCAATCGTCTCCAGTAGGGACATTAACCCTAATGATCTGGTCCTGGTAAAAGATCAACTATCCCATCTACTCAATTGGCCACTAACTCGTTTGATTGACACAATTCCTTGTAAGGATGGTCGAGTTCGTGCTGTCCGCCTTAAAACCAGCGAAAGTCAGTACACACGACCCATCACAAAAATCTCGGTTTTGCCAGTCTGTGAAAAGGACTAACTTTTCTATCTCCTCCCATACTTGTACAGTAGTTATGGGTATATGTTTACGTTGTAAATAGCATGTAAATTTTCATTTAGGTGGTTGTCGCGGGCAGTATGTTCGAAAAGATGATTCGAGCTGAAAAATTCTATGTTGAATAGAATTTACAACACATTGGTTCTGAATGAAAGAGATTACTACCCTTTTTGTATTCCGAAAACTCTTGTCCGCACTGAATACCTTTTGTTATACATTTCAAATTCTTCTGAAATTTAAAACTTTTATGGTCGAAAAATATCCTTAGTAATAAGAATTTCAATAAGCCATTTGTAAAAATATCTATTTAATTTTATTGATGGCATAATCTGAAAATGGTTTTGGGTAGCAAATATTTATTGAATAGTTCCTTTATAATTTGAAGCAGTCTAGCAGTGAGTCTAATACCTAGAAAATGGAGAAGGGCAAAAATAGGGAAAAAAGATGGGACTGATCCCGATCTGTTAGACCCATCTGTCTAACATCGTTCCTACTCAAAACGGTGGAGAAAGTAGTAGATAACTACATAAGAACAGAGAATCTGGAGAATATACCACTTCATAAATGTCAGCATGCCTACAGAGTGGTCGATCAACTGAGACGGCTCTGTATCAGCTGACCGAAGTCATCCAGAGAACTCTGAACAACAAAGAAATCGCAATGTGCGCTTTCCTGGATATATCTGGGGCCTTTGACAACACAACTCATGTGTCTGTCAAAGAAGCACTAAAAAGGCGAGGAGTAAATGAAACCATTGTAAAATCGATGTATGAGTTGTTGACGAGGAAAGCTGAGACACAGGCGGGGAATCAAACCACCCCAGTTAAAGCCACTCGGGGGACGCCTCAAGGGGGAGTGATATCTGCCCTTCTATGGAGCCTCGTAGTAGATGAGTTGCTCTACAGGCTAACGGAGCCTGGCTTCGAATATATGGGCTATGCTGATGACATAGTTCTAATAGTCAGAAGCAAGTTCGAGAGCACCTTGTGTGATTTATTACAAAAGGGCCTCATAATCATTAAGCAATGGTGCTTGTCAGTGGGGCATTAACCCAAACAAGACCATAGTAATTCCATTTACCCGGAAAAGAACATTTCCAGCTATGAAACACATATCCTTAAACGGGAAAATCAGAGAATGGAAATCAGAAATTAAATATCTAGGGATAACCCTAGACAGTAAGCTGAATAAGCATGTTGAAATAACTGCTAGTAAAGCAATAAGAGCTTTGATGGCGTGCAGAAATCTAGCTGGTAAGAGGTGGGGCTGTAACCCAAAAATACTGCGATGGATGTACGCCATGATTGTAAGACAAGCAATTACGTATGGGGCAATAGTTTGGCATACAAAAGCAAGTCAGTACAGTACGAGGAAGGCCCTCGACAAAGTTCAAAGGCTTGCCTGTGTGTGCATCACTGGAGCTATGAGAACGTGTCCAACGAGGGCACTTGAGATCATTACAGATCTCACACCTCTATATCTGGTGATAGCAAGACCTGCCCAAGAGGCAATTCTTAGAATATCTAAGGAAAGTTCAGGCAATGAGAGTATTAAAAATCAGGGAGCCTGGTCCTCTCCAACAAAATACATCTCATCAGCGAATCTTCCCAGTGACGAACTGATCAAGAAAGTAAGTATCGAAAAGAATTTCACTACGATGCTAAATACGAGGAGAGACTGGGAAATGGAATACACCACCCAAACTCTCAAAGAAAACACCATCAGATGGTATACGGATGGTTCAAAACCACCACTGGAGCAGGCGCTGGAGTATTTGGGCCTGGCACTAGATACTCATTATCGTTAGGCTCCTTCCCGAGCCTCTTTCAGGCAGAAATACTTGCGATTGAAAAATGCGTGGAAATGAACCTAGAAAGAAACTATCAGAATATTGATCCATTCTGATAGTCAAGCAGCTATCAAAGCACTGAGCTCCCATGTCATTGACTCAAAGCATGGGAGTGCCGAAGAAAACTTGATGAATTAGGCAAGAATAACAGGGTCTTTTTAGTCTGGGCTCCTGGCCACTCGGGAATCACAGGAAATGAAGAGGCCAATACACTTGCCAGGAAAGGAGCACAAATGCTCTTTATTGGCCCGGAGCCTTTCTGTGGTGAAGCAAAATGCTCCTACAAGAAAGAATTTCGGAAGAAAGAGGAAACCGAAAGAGAAGCACTCTAGCGGTGCCTTGCCGGGCTGGAACATTCCAAAAAGCTCCTGCGGAACTTTGACACTGCTAGATCCAAAAAATATTTGGACCTCAGTAAAAATAAGCTACAACTCCTCACGGGCTTTCTTACAGGACATTGCCGCATTAGGAAGCACCTAATGAGAATAGGTCTAGAAGAAACTGACGAGTGTAGATTCTGTGGGGAAGAGGAGGAAACTCCGGATCACCTCTAGTTCTGGAATGCCTCGCCATTACAAGCCAACGCAAAAAATGCTTCGGACAAGAAACTTGTGATAGTGACGATCTAACCTCGTTGAAGCCGTTCCAATTACTAGAGTTCATTAGAACCCTGGAAGTGGAAGGCGAGCTGTAGTAGTAGCGAGAACAGCTCTGATAGGGGGGGGGGGGCACAATAAACCTTAGGTTTCAGTGCATTGTAACCCCGTTAAAATCTAATCTAAAATTTCTAGTTTGAGGAGCGCCTTACGAGTCTTCTTCTGAAAGATATCTCATCTCAAACGCCAGTCTTGAATGCTTCTTCTAGTGAATCGGTTCAGCTCAGTTGTATCTCAGTATACCTTACTGAACTAACGAAAGTGTTTTATTTCCGCTCAAATATCTGTCAGCACTAAATTAGTAGACGCGTATTTTAGTGAGTTATTGGTAGCAAATTTTCGCAACGAAAAGAAACAATGTATAATTATAATAAGTGAATTAAAAGTACTTTGTGTATAATTATGTAAATATATTAATAGTGTCCGACTTCGATTTTTACTTTCTAAACAATCTAGCAACAGGAAATACAGTGCATTAGTTATCCATGTACGTGCAATATGTAACAACTAGAGAAGAGGCATCGTTTGAAGAACAAGGAAAAGTTCCTGATGCTACTATGACTATTGCACAATTGGTCAGATTTAATAGCATAAAAAGAAAACAACAACCCGATGCGTATTCTATAAAAGAGTTCAACAAGTAGAGCAATCTGTTGCCGCCAGTGTATGCGAGTATTGCAATCAGAATAAGGACATTGTTTTGCCACCAAATATTACACATGATGCCGTTAACTAGCCAGAGCGCAAATAAGTTAAAAGTGATACAGAAAGCGATGGAACGTGTAATGCTCAACATATTCTTGAGAGATAGGATCCGAACACGCTTATTATTGGTTATGGTTATATACAATGAATTTAAAAGTGAAAATAAAAATAGAATAAAGACAGAATAAATTTTATTTGGAAAAATATTCACATTTACTTTACAATTTATTTAAATTTCCAAGCATCAAGTGTTTGGACGTTGATGGTAAACTCGAGTCGCAAGCAATGAAACAACCATTGTTTTATTTCTTAACAACTCTTTTGTCTCAGTTGAATTTTTAATTTCATGTTTCAAATTAATTGTTGGCACTTCGTGGAGGCAAGTCTAAAAAACTCAGAATTTTTTAATAACTAAGTAACCTAATTGTTTGATATATTATAAAATTGTCTAGATATTTAATAGACATTTTTGTATCTAGAATTCGAAATGTTTTTGCGTTTAAGAATGGAAGTTATTTTTCCGAGCATCAGCAAGGCAAAATAACCATTCGAGACCGCAAAAGCTTTTCTAAAACTGCATTAAAACTAATGTGAGAATGATGAATAATTAATAAATAAGTAGGTGTATTTACATTGTTAATTGACATTTTGTGTTTGAACCAAGATAATCTAGTTGACTAGCGTCTAGACCAGCGTTTCCCAACCTTTTTTGTGCCATGCCCCATCTAAGCCTTTTTAAGATTCTTATGCCCCCCTATGGACCATATACATAATTTTTAATATTAAAAAATTGAATTGTTCACTTAAGAAACTCAAATTATAGGTTTTAGGAAGAAATCACTAGGAAATTGTTAACGAAACACATATTGACGGTTTAATTAAATTCTCTCCTATAATATGATTTTTCCTGATTTAGCGATCAATAAAGAAATTTGATAATGTAACGCGACAATCGATGTCTAAAATTTTAGGGTTCGCGGCTAGACTCAAGTGGAGACGGGAGTGGTCCGTTCTCGAATTAAGCTAAAATTATTTTGATGTTTAAATGGGCGCCAGTTAAATTGACCCCAAGCACCTAACCGTAGTCGTACTGACCACCAATTTAACAAAAGGCCAGCAAAAAGTCGTATCAGACAAAAAAAAACAAAGTCTCACTTATCTTGAAGTTGATTTAATTTCATTCCAAAATTTGCGTAAAATTATTGATTACAGTGAGTAGATTCTTTTTACCAATATAGAGTAAAAAAACGTAAATGGGATGCAAAAAAGCAAACACTAATAATAAGAAAATAATACCAAACTACAAATCACACATTTGAGTGAAGGTTTACCATGCGGAACTCTAAGGGTTTAACTCTACTACTGATGCAACAATAATCTCTCTACATTAAGACAGTAAGGGGCAAACGTAGGCAGGTAATATATTTATAACTGTGGCGTTGCTTGAGCTCAGGCAAAAACCCTTATGCAGAAAATAATAATTATAACCATAATATATAAAGTAATAAAATCCGATACCCTAGTATCCCGCTCACATAATATAAGTTACTGTGTAACAAGAAAAATAATAGATATCTAGTTAAGCAAAACTAAGAAAATCTACTATAAACTTACGTCAAGTAAGCCAAAATTCTTCTGAATTACTAAATGTCATTAAATACCGGAGCAAATACAATGCAAATTATTAAATAAAAATCCGAAAATAAAGAATTCAACAAAAAAATACAAAAACTTGCGTGTTCCCAGCGGTGGTTGATAGACTCTTCCGGTGGCAGAAGCACTGGTGTACTGCTCCAGGAGTTCTAACTTTAGAGCAGCAAAAGCAGACGATCAGTTCGCTCGGTGTACTGATTCAGGGACTCTACAAAATAACCTGTTTAACAATAGTAATGATTTACTAAAGAGAACAAAATTCAATTGACGCAGAACTAATCGTATCAATATTTGTTTAAAAGAAATAATAAATGCCACTAATAATATATTTAACTTCGAAGATATTTATCAGGTTTGGCAACTATTGTTGAAAAAAAAACCAGTCCAAAATTAAGCCTACCATAAAAACTAGAGGTGGGAATACCTTTTCAGAAAAATCATGTACAATAAAATGAAAAATATTAAAAAAACAATTTTAAATTACTTACCCTGGCCAAGGGGCTTTTGGGTTGATGTATCGACTGGTGGGATCAAGTTTGGCGCTATTAGCAAAAAGTATTCATCTGTATTCTTCCTAGAACGAAGAATTTCCGAATAAGATACGTTACAATATAACAAATGTATGAGAATAACTATATTTACAATATGAAACAGCCGTTACTCATAAAAAAGAATGTAAATCTGTTAATAACGTATTATTTTGCAATATATTTATGGAGAACGTGAAGTAACAAAAAGAAATAATCGTAAAGTACATACCTGTCGGTGTAAAACGCAGCGCCTAGAAGACACTTTGCACGTGTCGTGTAAAAATTCTTTGTTTCAAGCAATACCTTTGGGAAATAACAAAAATTATCAAATATTCTATTGGCCACAAAACAATTACTAATCCCAAAATATTATATCGACTTTCAAAATAAAGCCCATGAAGGATGATTTTTTTTTCAAAAAAAATCACGATTAAAATTGAAAGTCACACCATGATGTACAAAGGTCAAAAGCAGAATGCCCAGAATCTACTGGAATAAAGTACCTTTCACGCTTCAGCGAAAACAAGTTTTACAATTGTGGTATTAACACTTCCTACTGGGTACACCTAGATGGCGTTTCCGTGGAAAATATCCGAAACGCGATAAAACAACTTAGAATATGGTACAGAGACTGTCATCTAAAATTTAAAATCCTAAATAATTTAATCAACTTCTTATAACCCTAAATTGCGCAGAAATTTAGCAAAAAAATAAATAATTGACAATAATAACTAACAAGAATTAAAAAGGGTCATATATGTTATCTTGATTATATATTAAAGTAGTTGTAAAAAAATGAGCTTTGAATGAATCCTGTACAATGATTTTCTGAAGTACATTTTTCATTTGAAAAAAGTCTTTTTTTCGGAAAAATTGAATATCTCATAAACGGCTATATTTTTTACTTGTAGTTGTGGTTATTAAGGACACAAAAAGGTACATGTTTTCAAAGCTTAATTTAAATCGAACTACTATTAAGGAAATGAAAAATATAAAAAAACGAGTTTCTTGGAAATGTTGAGGTTATGTTAAAAAGTGATCTATACAAAAGTAGATCATTTTTACATGATCTACAAGTTTTCTATTAAGTACTTTTAATTTTGACGCCAGCTTCCACCGGAAATTGCAATATGATTTCAACTCCTTTTCCAACCCTCAAAAACACCCTTAAGTGGTGACTACTTTTTTCAAATGTATAAAAAGCCTGGATAGAAAAGAATACACCACATTGTTATTATTGAATAAACGTGTTTAATTTGGGTAATATTTAATAATTGACATGCTCTAATAAAACAAATATAAAACTAAAAAAAGGTGATAACAACAGATGCTCATAATATTATCCATTTACTTCAAAACCACGCAAACTTTGCAATACATTTCGCAACATCTTATTATCCCTCCGGCAATCCTATTATTGAGTTATTGGTGAGGTGAAGCTCCATCATGTTGCAGATAAATATTGTTCTGGGTATTGTTATAGCCTGAAAGTTAACAATAATGAAATTCCTTATTTAATAGGCTATTAAAATACTTACTGGTATTCAACATGCTGGTGGAAACGGTTCTGTTTTCCACCTCCTGGATCTATTCTGCATCTCATTTTGGCACTTTACAGAGTAGTCGGTACATATCATCTTATTCCATTGAATTGATGCTTACTGCTGTTAATGTCACCTGATTGTTCAGTTGTACTATAAGTTAAACGTAGATTTTGATTGACTGGTTCATTTGGATTCTTGTAGTTTAAAATATACAACTTTCATGCTGGATGCCGAATCCAAGTATGGTAATATTAGTGCTCTCGTGATAACCTGCATTTACTTTAGTACTTCTCAGAGTAGAATACAGCAGCACACGTCACCAAATTGAAGTTCGTTGCCGTTATTGTCACCTGATTGTTCAGTTTTACCATCAGTTGAATGCAGACTTTCATCAGTGGCAATTGTTTCTTGCATTTCTTGGATAATTGCAGTTGTCGGCTGAATGTGATGAGTATTTATAGAATCTTCCCCATTATTTTTGGGAGTAATCACAGCCTCGTCATCTGATGGGTATATAACTATAACATTAGCAGAAGTTATGTCTACTGGGGGTGGTTGAAATTCATCATATTCATCTAAGATGGAGTTTTGGTCGGAATCGCATTCTGACAATGCTCTTACATGCACCCCATGCACTTGTAAGGCGAATTCCAAATCAATATTCTACAAAAAAACTATTGTTACATATTTGATATTATGAGTTTATTGAAATATAGTTCGTTCCAAGATAGTAAAGTAAACAGTAACAGGGTCGTGCTTCAAAAATGTTTATTTCGTCTTTCTGTCTTATTTACACTCAGATATATAATACAACAAAATCGCTGTGACAATACAGGACCGTAATCTAAGAAATAAATTCACTACAACTTGAATATACAACAATTGAATTAGGAAACAAAACTAATTATATGCTCAAGGAAACGATAGAGTACAGCTAGCACAGGCACCGGGCCGAGATTTGAATTAAGTAGGATCTTGTTAAATAAAAACTAGGTCCGTGGCGCGATACCTGTCAATTCCATAGTGGAAGAAAATTCAGAGATGGGAAAAGCACTGTGAAAAATATTGGGAACACTAGAAGAAATAGAAATGAAAATATTGAGAAAAAATTAGATGCATTCAGAGCGAAATGGCGGAAATAAAAAGAGAAAATTACCGCATAAGACTGGAGAACCAAGAATTAGAAGAGGCTTTAGGCAGGCATGAAGAGAAAATAGAAAAATTAAGAGCGTGAAGCGGGGAGCAAAAACCTTATAATACAGGGAGTGAGAGAAACGGTAAACGAAGATGAGCTGCAACTAGGGAGTGTCTTACAAAATGTAATAGAGAAGCAGGAGCTGGAACTTAAAAAGCGATGAAGTTATAGAGGCTAGAAGAATAGGGAAACAAAATCTTAAACCTAGTAAACCAAGAACGATTTTGCTGGTACTGAAGGAATACAAGAAAAAAGTAGAATTATTAAAAAAAACAAATTAAAAAATACAACAATATACATAAACGAAGACTTTACTAGAGAAGTACTAATACAAAGGAAAGAACTAAGATCATACTTGAAATAAGCAAGTCATTACTTGCTTATTTCAAGGACATCAAGCGAATCTAAATTATAACACTCTGGATAAAAACGGAATGGCTTACTCATTAAATGAATTAAAAGAAGACATGCAAGGGAAGGATACAGTTAAGACCATCAGGTTCCAAACCCAAAAGAAGAACATTCAGCAGTAGATCAATGGCCGAAGAAGAAGAGGATATTGATAAAGAAAGAACTACAAAAATGTTTAAAAGTCTTACGGATATAAAAAAAGGAAAAAACTAGCAGCAAAAGTAACTCAAGAGGATCGAAGCATTGTAAAAATTACCACGACAAATAACAATGAAAAAAAGTAACTAAAACTATAACAAAAACCAAAGACAACGTTAGGAAAATATCAAAGAGGGTGAAACAAAAAGTAAACGCATTGAAAATTGGAACATGGAATATCAAAACTATGCTAAAAGTTGGGAAAATGCACAACATAGCGGAAGAAATGAAGAATTATGATTTAGACATTCTGGCGCTACAAGAAATCAAATGGAAAAAACAAGGGAAAATAGAAAACAAAAACTTTACGATGTATTACTCAGGGGAGGAAAAACAAGGAAAGAATGGAACGACAATAATGGTCAGTAAAAAAATCCGAAACAAAGTAATTGAGTATAAGCCAATCGGCGGTAGGATTTCATATTTAAAACTTGAGAATAAACAAGCGAATATAAGTATTATTAATGCCTACGCCCCAGCGGAAGAAGCAACCAAAGAAGAGAAAATAAAGTTTTATGAGAAGATAAGTGATGCTTGTGAAGATATCTCTAGAAATGACATTTTGATAATAATAGGAGACTTTAATGCCCAGATAGGAAAAGAAGAAAATAATCGAGGAATAGCTGGAAAAGAAACAATACACGAGATCACAAACGATAACGGCAAAAGACTGAGCAACCTAGCTGCGGAGACAAATACGTTCATAATTAGTACAAAATTTAAGCATAAAAAGGAGCACAAGACAACGTGGTTATTCCCAGGAAAGAAAAGCGGCAACCAAATCGATCATGTTTTGATATCAAAGAAATGGATGAAAATGGTTAAAGACACAAGGAGCAAATGCAGATACAGACCATATTTTACTAATAGCGAAGATGGACATAAAAATATTAAGATATAAACCTTGCAAACACAACAAAAGAAAGTGAAACCTAAAAAAGCTGGAAAGAGAGAAGGGTGAAAATAATTATGCGGAAACCTTAACAAACAAACTGAGAACTCATAATAAAAAACGAGATATAGACAGTGAATGGAAGATCATTAAAAATAGCATTATAGACTCTGCAGAGGAAGAAATTGGATTACAACAAACCAAAGCATCCAAAGAATGGTTCGACGAAGAACGTAAGCTGGCAAGCGTAGAGAAAAAGCAAGCAAGAAATAAATGGTTGGACACAGGAAAATATGAAGAGCTGGACGAATACAGAAAGATAAAGCAAAAAGCAGAAAAAAATTACAGAAGAAAAAAATCAAATTGGGTTGCAGAACAAATGGAAAAAATAGAAAAGAACAATCAGGATAACATAAAACTCTTCGAATATGTGAGAAAACAATACAGTAGCAGAAACGCTGGGGACAGTAAAAATAAATAAAAAAGAATGGGAAACATACTTTCAAAATCTATACCAAAAACAATCATATTATGGACGAAAATTTTAAGAAAGCACTAACGGAGGGAGAAATAGGTGATCGGCAGTACAGACCCTCTTTCGAGTAATATATAGATGTTGTGAAACAACTCTATCCAAACAAGACGGCAGGTCCAGATGATATAAATAACGAACTAATCCAACATGGAGGAGAAGCCTCACTTCAACAAATATAGGACCTGATAATGAATATATGGGCAGAAGAACGCATGCCAAACGAGTGGAGTATTGGACATATAGTTCCAATCTTCAAAAAAGTAGACACAACCAAATGCAAAAATTACAGGAGTATAATGCTGCTTAACACTACATACAAGATATTAACCAATCTAATAAAAATAGGACTAAATAAACAGGTTGAACCCATATTAGGTCAATATCAACAGGGATTTAGAAAAGGAAGATCTACTGTAGACACCATACACCTACTAACACAGACTATCGAAAAGTGCTATGAGCATAACATGGATCTACATGTACTATTAATTGACTTTCAGCAAGCGTTTGACTCTGTCAACAGATAGTGGCTAATATCTGATATGAGGAACATAGGAATTTCTGAAAAACTAATAAGACTAGTGAAAATGACAATGAAGGATTCTACTGCAAAGGTGATAACCAGAGACGGGAATAGAGTAGACATTAACATTAAAGTAGGTGTAAGGCAAGGAGATAGTTTGTCTACAACTCTTTTTAACATAACCCTATGTGAGGGTGATTAAACCAATAGACATAAAGGGAATAATTAGTTACAGTTCCATACAAATAATAGGATACGCCGATGATTTAGCTTCAATTACTGGAGAAAAAGAAACCGTAGAAAATACATTCAAGAACTTGATAAAAGAGGCAGCAAAGAAAATGCTGGTAGTTAACCAAGAGAAGACAAAATATATGCATATTACAAGCAAGACAGGCACCACAGCTACTGTAAATATGGGAGGTTACAGTTTTCAAAGAGTAAGTCAATTCAGATACCTGGGAATAGTAATTGATGAGAAGAACAAGTGCGGAGATAAACGGAAGAATAATAGCAGGGAACAAAGTGTATTGGAAGTATCAGAAACTACTGAGACATCAGTAGAAAAAAACAAAATTAAAATTTATAAAGGCGCAATACGACCAGTAATAACGTATGCCGGTGAAAATATGAGCATAACTGATAAAGACGAAGAAAATATCACAGTCCTAGAGAGGAAAATCATGCGGAGAATAATAGGACAAAAACATATCCCGAAAGAAGGGTTCAGAAGGCTATATATCTACGAAATAAGTTAGTACATGAATGGTAAAGATATTGTCAGACATATAAAAGCGCAGCGTCTAAGATGGTACGGGCCTCTTCGAAGAAGGAATAAGGACGATCCAATAAGGAAAAACACTGATTGGAAGCCTGCCAACCCCATGGCCAGGGGAAGTCCCAAACTTAGATGGAAAGATCAGGTGATTGATGATCTAATGAAAATGGGAGTCAGTGATATATATATATATATATATATATATATATATATATATATATATATATATATATATATATAGACGAAAGTAGTTCGTTGCCGAAACTAGTTAGGGTAACTTTTTTATTGGGGAATGCGGCAATGTGAGAAAGAAAACTCTGTTCAGTTAATCCTAAGCTTTCGATAATTTATTATTATCATTATCAAAGAATCTACTTAATAAATATTATATAAATTTAAAATATGTTTTAAAGTAAAAATATTTTTTACTTACATTAATTGAGGTTGTTCACAATAATATATCTATTTATATGAAGAAACATCATTGTACAATTTTAGCGTGAAAATATTTAAATTGGCATGTTATCAAATTGATGACATCAATTTGTGACAAGTTGATGTTGTCATAGAAAACATTTTATATATATATATATATATATATATATATATATATATATATATATATATATTCAGTACATTAGTATAGGATATAATAAAAGGTTTACTATACTCTTATTATATTTAAATGAAATATAAGTAAATCAATAAAAAGAATTCTCCTCTACAACGCCTTGATCTCCATTATTATCTTTTTTGTCGAATGATAATAAATAACTATAAATTGAATTTAGATTCTGAATATCAGTTCTTTTATTTAAACAATTATTCTCTTGAGCAATGAATGTCATTTCCAGGAAAATCCTTTTAGGGTAATTGTCTTCTTTACACAAAATTTTGAAGTTTTTATAATCAATTATATGTTTTGTTGAGAAAACGTGTTCTGCTAATGCTGAACGTTCTGGGTATAATCTTGAATCACTCTTATGTAGAGCTAAGCGCTTAGTAATTTTTTGAGAAGTCTGACGCACATATACAGATTCGCATGTAGAGCATGTTAATCTATATACAACATTAGAACGTTCAGTATAAGGATCAATTTCTTTCAATTTACTAAAAACACGATTAATTGTCAGAACATCTTTATTTGCAAGTTTTATGTTACTTACTTCCTTTAAAATTTTGGAAATTCTAGGTGTAAGATCTCTAAAATATGGTAAAGGTGCAAAAAATGTATTGGTTGAATTTGTATTCGTTAAATTTTCTACGTTATCAGTTGATAAATTAGGTTCATTAGATAATTGTATTGGATGAGGATTGTTAAATAGTATTTTTCTTACTAATGTTTTTGGATATCCATTATTTATGAATAGATTCGATAATATATTCAAATTTTTATTGTGTATCGTATTATCTGAAATATTGATTACTCTATTTTTCATTTGCTTTATCAAATTAATTTTCGTTGAAAATTTATGATATGAAAAATAGTTTATATATCTTCCTGAACTACAAGGTTTCTCTATACCAGTCTACTGTAATTATATCATTACTTCTTATAAGTCTGGTGTCTAGAAATGGAACAGATTGTTCATTATCTTCTGATTCAATAGTAAATTAGATGTAGTGATTATAACTATTGAATTTTTCTAATATTTCATTGATGCCTGTACTAGGTAATGCCAATATTATATCGTCTTCATATTTTTTTATAAAAGAAAGACGAAAAGATAGTAAAGGAATAACACTATTTAACAATTCATCCATAACATATGTAGCTAAAATTGGAGATATATTTTCTCCCATTGGTGTACCAAAAGTTTGTTTGTAATACTTATTATCAAAAGTGAAAAAAGTATTATTGAATAAATAAGTAATAATTTTTAAAAAAGTATTTTTGTTTATGTCACAACATAAACGAATACGTTCCCAATTTTTTTCAATAGATTTTAAAGTGATTTCTAAGTATACGTTACTAAATAAAGATATTACATCTAGACTTGCCAAAACATAATTTGATGGAAGTTTAATTTTATTAAGTAATTGTGATATTTGAAAAGAATCTTTTACAAAATATTCATTATTGCAATCATATGCATTCGTTAGTATATTTGTTATATATGCTGATAAATGTTCTGTAGGAATTCCCATAGAAGCTACAATAGGTCTCACTGATAAATTAGGTTTATGTATTTTTGGTAAACTATAGTATTTAGCTATAGTACCATTATATGTGGTTAATTGTTTTTTTTGTATTTATATCTATTTGATTGGAATCAAATAACTTCTTAACAAGTTTGTTACATGATGTTTGTAATGATAAAGTAGGATTAGAATTTATTCTTTTATAAGAATTATTATTTTCAATCAAATCTAATGATAATCTTGTATATTCTTCTCTAAACATTATTACAGTAATATTACCTTTATCAGACCTTGTTACAACTATTTCGGGATGTTCTTTTAAAAATGTTTTTGTTTTAAATAATAAGTAACGAAAGAAAGATGGTTGTGTTTTCTCTAACGTTGAATGAACATAATTTGTAATTGCATTAGTTATTTTTGCAGTAGTGATAGAACGAATGCAAGAATAACTAATGTAATTACAAATTATGTTCATTCAACTTTAGAGAAAACACAACCATCTTTCTTTCGTTACTTATTATTTAAAACAAAAAAAATTTTAAAAGAACATCCCGAAATAGTTGTAACAAGGTCTGATAAAGGTAATATTACTGTAATAATGTTTAGAGAAGAATATACAAGATTATCATTAGATTTGATTGAAAATAATAACTCTTATAAAAGAATAAATTCTAATCCTACTTTATCATTACAAACATCATGTAACAAACTTGTTAAGAAGTTATTTGATTCCAATCAAATAGATATAAATACAAAAAAACAATTAACCACATATAATGGTACTATAGCTAAATACTATAGTTTACCAAAAATACATAAACCTAATTTATCAGTGAGACCTATTGTAGCTTCTATGGGAATTCCTACAGAACATTTATCAGCATATATAACAAATATACTAACGAATGCATATGATTGCAATAATGAATATTTTGTAAAAGATTCTTTTCAAATATCACAATTACTTAATAAAATTAAACTTCCATCAAATTATGTTTTGGCAAGTCTAGATGTAATATCTTTATTTAGTAACGTATACTTAGAAATCACTTTAAAATCTATTGAAAAAAATTGGGAACGTAATCGTTTATGTTGTGACATAAACAAAAATACTTTTTAAAAAATTATTACTTATTTATTCAATAATACTTTTTTCACTTTTGATAATAAGTATTACAAACAAACTTTTGGTACACCAATGGGAGCAAATATATCTCCGATTTTAGCTACATATGTTATGGATGAATTGTTAAATAGTGTTATTCCTTTACTATCTTTTCGTCTTTCTTTTATAAAAAAATATGTAGACGATATAATATTGGCATTACCTAGTACAGGCATCAATGAAATATTAGAAAAATTCAATAGTTATAATCACTACATCCAATTTACTATTGAAACAGAAGATAATGAACAATCTGTTCCATTTCTAGACACCAGACTTATAAGAAGTAATGATATAATTACAGTAGACTGGTATAGAGAAACCTTGTAGTTCAGGAAGATATATAAACTATTTTTCATATCATAAATTTTCAACGAAAATTAATTTGATAATGCAAATGAAAAATAGAGTAATCAAAATTTCAGATAATACAATGCACAATAAAAATTTGAATATATTATCGAATCTATTCATAAATAATGGATATCCAAAAACATTAGTAAGAAAAATACTATTTAACAATCCTCATCCAATACAATTATCTAATGAACCTAATTTATCAACTGATAACGTAGAAAATATAACGAATACAAATTCAACCAATACCTTTTTTGCATCTTTACCATATTTTAGAGATCTTACACCTAGAATTTCCAAAATTTTAAAGGAAGTAACTAACATAAAACTTGCAAATAAAGATGTTCTGACAATTAATCGTGTTTTTAGTAAATTGAAAGAAATTGATCCTTATACTGAACGTTCTAATGTTGTATATAGATTAACATGCTCTACATGCGAATCTGTATATGTGGGTCAGACTTCTCAAAAAATTACTAAGCGCTTAGCTCTACATAAGAGTGATTCAAGATTATACCCAGAACGTTCAGCATTAGCAGAACACGTTTTCTCAACAAAACATATAATTGATTATAAAAACTTCAAAATTTTGTGTAAAGAAGACAATTACTCTAAAAGGATTTTCCTGGAAATGACATTCATTGCTCAAGAGAATAATTGTTTAAACAAAAGAACTGATATTCAGAATCTAAATTCAATTTATAGTTATTTATTATCATTCGACAAAAAAGATAATAATGGAGATCAAGGCGTTGTAGAGGAGAATTCTTTTTATTGATTTACTTATATTTCATTTAAATATAATAAGAGTATAGTAAACCTTTTATTATATCCTATACTAATGTACTGAATATATATATATATATATATATATATATATATATATATATATATATATATATATATATATATATCTATATATAAAATGTTTTCTATGACAACATCAACTTGTCACAAATTGATGTCATCAATTTGATAACATGCCAATTTAAATATTTTCACGCTAAAATTGTACAATGATGTTTCTTCATATAAATAGATATATTATTGTGAACAACCTCAATTAGTGTAAGTAAAAAATATTTTTACTTTAAAACATATTTTAAATTTATATAATATTTATTTTGTAGATTCTTTGATAATGATAATAATAAATTATCGAAAGCTTAGGATTAACTAAACAGAGTTTTCTTTCTCACATTACTGCATTCCCCAATAAAAAAAAGTTACCCTATATATATATATATATATATATATATATATATATATATATATATATATACATATATATACAATAAATTATATATAAATTTCTATTCTTATTTGACGTTTCGCATTTTCAAAAATTGTAAATACATGATGTTAACAATAAATTCAAACGATGATGAAAATCAAATATACACAAAGATATGACAAAAACTAGTGCCTGATAAAATAATGTTCACAAATAATAAAATCAAAATACTTGCCTTAGAAACAGATTCTCACAATATACGAGGGACATTCATAAAGTCAATATTATCATTATAATAAATTACAGTATATTCAGCTTAGGCTTTCAATATCTTGTTAATCGTTGACTGCATTGTTCTCTTGATACATATACAAAAAGATAACAATGCAGTCAACGATAAACAAGGTATTAAAAACCTAAGTGGTGGTACTGTGGTAAAATTAATTAGGAACTGTCTGAATGACATTCCGACCGAGAATTGGAAAAGTTCTGTTAGTCATGTTATAACTCGTACCTTTCTGTAAAATCAATTGCGTCAATTATAATTAATTTAGATGAGGATAGCGATAGCGACACTCAACTAAATATAGAATAGAATTGTAACATTTAAATAAATTACTTGTATATCTCCTATATTATGCAAAATATAATTCAAATTTCGTAAGTTCGACCCTGTAGTACATTTGCAGATTAAAACAGGTAGTTTATTGCAGTTGATAAGCCAATACCAGTTATAGTGAAACTTATTATACATTTCGGGTATCTATAAAACTTATAATAAAATAAACATATATCATTAACCCAACCAACTATTATGATAAGATGGGATAAATTCACAAAAAGAATGATTGTACCCTTTCAACATCTGGAGACCACACATAGTGTTATCCTAAACATGATCAGTTTGTATAAATACTTTCAGAATAATTATTTCTGCAGAGAACAAAGGAGTCTTCTCCAGATTCTCTTAGAGAGAACATGTATACGACACCTTCCAAAAGTGTTCATATCAGATGAAATAAAGTTTTCAATAACTTTTTAAGAGTTTGATTATTAAGTAACCCCATTTCCCATAACTCAATATCAGAAACACACCAATTTCAGGAAATAATTGTTTATATTGTTTAAACAGTAATAACAATAATTTTCCACTACTAACTCTATTGTTGACATATTGCGCACCCTAGCTGACTGAGAAGTTGAATTTCTCTAATCTCATGGTTCTTTATCCAGAATGTGTAAAACAGAATAAGTATTAATAAGATTGGAACTAATATTTTAGGAAAATTAAAAAAAACCGTGACAATTTTTGCTAACAAATTTTGATTGAAAAATAACTAATTCCAAAGTTCTTGTAGTAGGTATTATCGACGAGAAATGTGTTTGAAACTTCACACTATTTGAAATTAAAGTAAGTAGGTATTCACTTGGGCGTAGTAAAATGTGGCTAACAAAATATTTTCTTGAGTTATTGCATATTTTTGTATATTTTAAATATAATTATTGTAAAAATATATTTAAGTAACTTACCCCATTTTCCATCTTATGATGTTGACTAATTACTTATAATTAGTAGTACAACAAGAATAAATTAAGGCAAAGTACTCAGATAAATAGAGGGTTCTTCGACAAAATCTGAAACCCAAATGCTTTAGTACCTATTTCACTTCTGACTATTTATAGCAAAGGGCAGGTATAAAAATGGTCATCCAGTTGATCCTTCAGCAGATACGTTTCTAGGAACAGTATTTTTAGTGCTGATAGATACATATTCTTATTTATTACGAGTATGCTTTTAAAATTGTTCGTTCAAAACATTCAATATATACATTTTACGCAATGCCGTAGCCAGGGGGGATCAAAGGGGATTTATCCATCCCGAAACGAAAAAAAAAGCATTAGTAAGTTGTGGCTAATACTATTTCAAATCACGAATGAATCGGTCGTTTACATTTAACAGTGAGATTTATCGAAAAAAATGCCGTTTTAAACCGAATTTTGAAGCAACCAATATTAATTACTTAGGACGGAAAAAAATCCTAACATTAAATTTAAAATATAGATAAAATTTTGTTGTTTTTCAATTATTAAAAAGGTGAGTGGATAATGTTAAACTTTGGCGGCACGGAGAGGGGGATCAATATGAATCCATAGAGATTCAAGGGTATTTCTATTTTTATGGATCCTCTACACGTCGGCAGATGCGTCAACAGATGGTATCTGCTGATGCATTCAATCTGTAGACGGGGTATTTTATCGTCTGTGGGAGGTATTTAACGTTAACCCAATACCACCACCATCAATGAATTTCAACTTTCGCGATTTTAAAAAAGCCGATTGGAATTCCTTTGCAAACCACGTCTCTACCAATTTACCACTACCCGTCATTCATCAGAACACTGATGACATAGATAATCACGCAGAAGAATTCCAATCCCTCCTAATCGATGCACAAGACATCGCCGTCCCCCTCACCACAGTACACACCAACTTTCATGCCCTTCCGCAAAGAATTTTGCAAAAAATCCATCTTAAAAGACAGTTATACAGGTTATACGTCCGCACTCGAGATCCCACTGTCAAAACACAATGGAACCGTCTCAATGCCCAGGTTCGGCAAGAAATCAATGCTGAAAAGCAGAGAAAATGGAAAGCCGAAACAGCCGGACTGGACTTCAGACAAGGACGCGTGTTTTTGCAAAAATTCTACCGCCTCGTCGGCCTCAAGAGAAAGATAGAATCACATCTCGAAGTGCAAGGACAGAAAATCCACACATCCGAAGACAAAGCCACCGCCTTCAAAAATAACCTACAAACTGTCTTTTCACCACACGATAACCCCCAATTTCTTAGGGACTTTGCCGTCGAAACCGACCTCGTGACTCGAAATATCACTCGAAGTCCACATGTACACATCCCACCTGATGAGAACTCTCCGCTTCTTTCACCATTCACTATCGAAGGAGTTCAGCTGGCGTGCCGAGCGGGGAGAAACAGTGCCCCAGGGCACGACGGAATCTCGAAGCAGGCACTTAAAAACCTGCCAGAAGAGATCTTCCCTCCGCTCTGCGCCCTGCTGAACACCTGCCTTGCAGGCCGGGCCACTCTTGTCAGAACGCCACCACCAGCCTTCAAACAATCGTCACCCGAGCTTTAAACCAACGACGCTGTTCTGCCGCCATCCTCATGGACGAAGGCTTTCGATCAAGTCTGGCACGCCGGACTAGTGAGAAAGCTACTGAGCATCCGATTGCCAAACCAAATTGTCAAATTAATATTTTCTTACCTCACCGACCGATCGATCAGCGGCAAAGTTGGTTATAGCATATCCGACCCTTTTACACCTCAAACTGGCGTTCCGCAGGGCTCGATACTTGCTCCTCTACTATATATCATTTATACGTATGATACACCTGTCCCACAACATCCCTGTGATAACGTCCAACTATATGCGGATGATACCGCACTAATCATTTATGCCACAGATATTCGCTCTCTCAACATTCGATCCCAAAATCTACTGACCCAATTTTCTAATTGGTGCAGGAAATGGCGGGTGACTCTTAATCCTCAAAAAACACAAGCCATTGTCTTCCAACACCCTGATACCATGAGCGAACGACTTCTTCCTACCAACTTCCGCCTCGTGCTCTGGGGTGATCGACTCAAAATCCGTAGGGAAGTCGTCTATTTGGGAGTGAAATTTACTTACACTCTCAACTGGACGCCCGACCTAATGAACACTTTAAATAAAGTCCGACGGAGAGCTAATCTTCTCAAGGCGCACGGCGGCACATTCGGACGCACACACCCTACCACCTTACTTCATACGTATAAAACATATATCCGTCCAATAATCGACTATAGAGCAAACGTCTACTGCACCCTTCCCAACCATCTTGTCAAAAGATTACGAACTTGCGAGCAGTCAATTCTAAGTTACTGCCAATACAAGGCTCCATACTCCCCCACCAACACAGTTTATGTCAATATCGACATCGAACCCATCCCATCTCGGTTAAACAACTTACAGGCCCGATATGTTAATCGCACCATCGAGTCGCGCAGCGAAATTTCCAAAAACACCTTACTCACACCGTGGGTCGCCAATATACGACCCCTCGGTAGAATTCCCAAGAGGAAGCTCCCATTTCCTCCATTACGGTTACTAGCCACGGCCTACGAAGACCTCCCCGACGAATACATTGACTACCTCGACAGCTCCGCTATTTCCATCCGATAATCGACAAAAATTCATTATTTCTCCCACTATTTCAGTCAATAAATCTCTACACAACAACTTCCTCAACAGAGCCCAAAACCATCATATAAACATCTTTAACAAATTCTAAATTTTCTCACTTCCAGCTATTAATTGTTCAACACTTTGGACTCACCCTATACTTTTATGCCGCCCCCATACCACCCACGTCGGTGTTGCAGGTTTTTGCGGTTTTCCTGTACACTCTGTCAATTCATTCACTAGCCAAATGGACCGACGATCGACGCACCCGCATTTTTAGATTTAAGATTGTTATTATACCGCCGACCACCTTAAATAGTCCCCGAACCACCGAAGGCACCTTACCGCAACTTTTTACTAATCTCAATAATTCATCATATTCTATACACTTGGAAAATGTCTCCTATACACTTTTCTTTCGTAAATTCCTAAAACCAATAAAAATCTTAAATTACTAATATTTCATTATATTCCTCCTCAATATCAGAGACATTTCAAATTCAGTTAACAACACCCTTTTACATTAAATAACTTCAATAATTCCGACACCTAGCCAGACCAACTCATAAATCTATGTATCGGCAACGATACATGGTTCGTCTTCAACACCCAAGCTCCAATCCCAGACACCTTTTCTCACACCATTTCCACACACTTTTGAGCTTCGCTGCTTCCAAAAATTATCCCCCTACACACCCCAACACAAACAACCCTCCGGTTATTTTCTAGCAAAAAGCCCATTCTATTCCCTCAAAATTCCACACACCTTTTAAAAATACATGTTCTAGACACTTCTTAAATAAATCTTTACTAGACACCTTTTTCCCCCAGACTCAGTTTCTCGGTCAGCGCGTACAAAACCACCCAATACACCCCCATCCCAGCCCTGAAGAGGAAAACAATCCTACACCAGGGCACCACAAGAAAAGTTCAACTTCACCCAAAAACACTCCACTCAACAGAAATCTCACACGACGAACTTCTCTCTCTCTCTCTCTCTCTCTCTCTCTCTCTCTCTCTCTCTCTCTCTCTGTATTTAATGTCGGCAGATAGATAATGCATCAGTGTTGGTCACAAAATACGGACAATGGTCTGTTTTCTGTGGTGTTGGTGCAGCTGTGCATGAGAGTGCACGCGTTCTTCATGCAATTTTTTCTTGTTCGTTGAAATGGCTATGATGACCAATTAGAAAAAAATTAAATTAAATAAATAGCTGCGGCAGCAATAATCTCAATATCCTTTTCATTAAATGTCTCGTGCGAGTTGCATCTGTCGAGGATTGACACAGACTGATCACGGACGGACGTGTGGACAGATCGGGATGATTTATCTGCTGATGCGTCTGCCGATGTCAGCTGACACATCTGTAGACGTGTAGAGGACACTTTTAGTCTAGAGTCTAAACGGAAGTTTTACGCCGACACCAAATAAGTTCCTTATTATTTCATTCTTTTAACCGCGATGTATCTACTATCCACGAAAGCGCTTGAACGATTTTTATGAAATTTGCTCAAAATTTTCTCCCGTGAAGATAAGCTAAAACTTATCATTCGGAATGCAATTTGCGAATGTTTATTGTTTGGATCCAACTAGATGCGTCGAGAGTTTTTAAAACGGCATGTCCTCTATATATCTTATAACATATACTTTAAATTTTGTAAATTTACGTTTTCATCCGATCCTTTTTAAACAGAACTCGTGTCGGAAGGATGGTACTAATTTTCGAGAATGGTTCATAAAAATATTTCGAATTTTTTTTATTTTTTTTGGCCTTGGGAGGTGGATTTCATTTAGCAACGAATAAACGAGTAATGACATTAAAAAGAGAAACAAAAGACACATCGCAGGAAACATATTCACTTATATATTATATATATCTAAATATCATTCATTGCCGTATACAACAGAATTCGTAGAAAACCAAGCAGAAGGATAATAAACATAAATACATGTTTCACGTTAAAGTGCCCGTCATAGCGACTTTACTTACAACACACAATAAAGGTTACGGTAAGGGGGTATATAAATATTACAAAGGAAAGACATTAGGTATACCAGAACTAAACTCTATCATTCAATCATTCTACATCTAAAATACAGCTATACTTATTTCTATATTTTTTTTTGGCACGTTTGAGAAATTCCCATAATATAGTACGAACCGTAGTATTTCGCCGACTGAGAAATAACAAACTTGACTTTGTGGGAGAGAAATATTTTCTATAGACAGAGCTTCCATCAGATATCTTGTAGCTTGACTATTGTGTGACAGCTAAACATCCAATAATTAATATAATCAAAACATTTATTACAATCACATACTTGGGAGTCGCTCATTTTAATTTTATAAAGGAATGGGCGCACTGTTGCATGGATTGCGAGACATCTGAAGTACATAGCGTTAATCTTTCTTATCACATTGCGTGCCACATTGTATCGGGAGATTAGCCCCATGGGCCAAACTTCTGTATTGAGTTTTTCGATTGTATTTTGTGCCGGAATAAAGTTTTTTGTCGTTTTTTTTGTTTTTTTTCTGATTTATATTTGTTTTTTCCCCACTTATTAGTGTCTCTCATATATGAAAGACGCGGCCTCGCAGGAAAAAAGCACGTGTGGCCACGTCTTTCAAATATGAGCGACGAATTTTTTCCAATGATTCCTTTTTTTGTTACAGATTCGGATGTAATACATTGATCTAACTGACTGATACACCATGCCTAAACGTCCTCGAAGCTGCATGCAGTCGTAATTGGAGGAGATTGCAGCTGAAATCGATTTAGATACCGAGAGTGATGGTGAGCTTGACTTTGATTCCGATGACTCTTTGAACGATCCGGATTTCGCTCTTGACACCTCTGCTCCAACAAATCGATTCGAGTCATCTGATGAAGATGATGACGAAGAAGCCCCGGACATTGAAGGTGTCCTTCAAGATCTGGTCATGGAAGAAGCTCTGAATTAAAATGATGACCAAATGGAGGAAGATTGCGAATTGCCAGATTTACTTAATTGGAGCGAATATGTAGGACGCCACAAGACCTTCCAGTTTTATGGTCTTAGTGGTGTGCAACGAGAACTATCGGCCACAATGACCCCACTTGAGGCATTTTTTCTTCTCGTTGATGATGAAGTCATAAACCTTCTGGTTACCGAAACCAACAGATTTGCGGCGCAAACTATAACATCAACGAGACCAAAGAAATATTCTCGCATAAACAAATGGAAACCTACCAATCCAGAAGAAATAAAGAAGTTCTTGGGATTGACACTGTGGATGGGGTTGGTTCGACTAAGCGCATTACCGGATTATTGGGCGACCAAGGGAATTTATCGTCTAGATATTCCTAAAGCAACTATGTCCCGTAACAGATATCAATTACTACTTAGTGTTCTGCATTTCACTGACAACGCGACAATTCAAGAAGGTCAACGTCTAGGAAAAATCAGCCCTCTGATTGACATCCTGAAAAATAAATTTCAATCGCTATTCTATCCTGACGAAGATATCGTAATAGATTAAACTTTGGTACCATGGAGAGGCCGCCTAATATTTAGGCAATATATTCCAAACAAGGCTCACAAATATGGCATTAAGCTTTTCAAACTTTGTTCAACCGATGGTTACACATGGGCACTTGATATATATGCGGGAAAGTCAGCGACTGGACAACGAGAAGTCGGATTAGCAGGAAAAGTTTGTTTGAGGTTATGCGAGAAACTTCTCAATCAAGGAAGGACACTATACGTAGATAACTTCTACACAAGCTATGATTTGGCTAAAGCAATGCTCGGGAAGGAAACACATGTTGTCGGAACCCTGAGAGCCAACAGGAAAAATATTCCAAAAGAAGTTATGCAAGCAAAATTAAAAAGAGGAGAAGTAGTGTCGCGTGAAGATGAAAACGGAATTGTAATTTTGAAGTGGAAGGATACGCGAGAAGTCAGGTTGCTATCTACAAGACATGCTCCAACTCTTGTCCCAGTACGCAATAGAATTGCTGAAAATGACCCGCCTATAGCTAGTACCTCCAGTACCATCAACGTTCAAGTTTCGACTAGTAAAGAGAGCCAGGAATCTGACAACTCCCAAAGTCTACCACATGCTTCCAATGACAGAGAAGGGCCAATGGCGACAACAGGAAGAAAGAAACCTCGTAAAACAGCTCGAAGAGCAACAGAGAAACCAATGGGAATTTTGGCTTACAACAAAGGAAAAGCTGGCATCGATTTGTCTGACCAGATGGCCTCATACGCAACCACTCTACGAAAGGGTGTGAAGTGGTACAAAAAACTAGGGATGGAATTGCTTCTAGGGGTAGCAGTAGTAAATGCTAGCCTACAATCGGTTCAAAAAGTGGTGCGCCGAGAAAAATGTTCAAGTATACAGCGAGAATGTTTTGTTGGTATACTTCAGTGAAAATGCAAAGAATTATAAGTCTTCCACATTATGGGCGCAATATTCTATGGTTGAGTCATGCTTGATAATTTACGACAACATAGATATAAGCAAATTCCCCAAGCTGATCGCATTTTTGAAAAGAACCGGTGACGGATATCAAGCGAAAAAATCGAAAATATTGACAAAGGGTGCAATCGACCGTTTTAAGGTAACATTACTTTTGTTGTTAGGTATTTCAATTATTAAGTATTTTCATTTTTTATAGGTTGGATTAATTCTGGGGATTGCCGGAGGTTGTCAAACTGATGGACTAGTCAATTTAACTGTAGATGATATTGAGGATGTAGGCTCTTCCTTGATTGTAAAAATTCCAAACACTAAGACAAATATTCCACGAACCTTTGTGGTTACCGAAGTGGGAAATATGCTTCAAATGTTTCGAAAATACCTGTCCCTTCGTTCTCCCCACGTCAAGCATAAGCGCCTTTTTTTATACTACAAAGCAGGAAAATGTAATTAGCGGCCAGTTGGCAAGAACACTATGGGAAAAATTCCGAGCGTAGTAGCTTCGTATTTAAAATTACCTGATGCTGTATGTTATACTGGTCACTGCTTACGAAAATCTTCAGTGATATTACTGGCAGATGCTGGTGTGGATATCACGACAATAAAGCGTCATGCTGGTTGGAAATCAGCGACAGTCGCTGATGGTTATGTCAAGAACTCCATTGAAAATAAGTCCAAAATTGCTAATCAGGTTTTAGTAGGTACCACTACTAGCGCAATCATAAAAACTGTATATGTAAGCGAAAGTAATATTCCTTCTAGTATTAATTTTGAAAATTGTACAAATGTAACATTTAATCTAAATGTCAATAAATAATTTCAATGTTATCTTTTTTTGCATGAAAAACGTTCTCCATAATGTAAACTCTCTTGGGAGCATTATACTCCCTTGGGAATAATCGACTACAGTAGGGCCTCGGTAATCCGGACTCTCGCTTGTTCGGTGATCGCTGTAATCCGGCCGGGCAATGGGATTCGCGGGGGAGGCCCGGCGGCGTGGAGGTGCGGGGGCTGTCATGAGCCAATGCGCCGTCAGTCTTTTGATTATCGCCTTTCGTGTAATACGTAGTGTCAATTAAGTGCGCTCGCTAACATCATGGCGCCGCCACCTAAACATTCGACATTAACAATAAAAGACAAATTACGGATTATAGGAATGTTAGATAAGGGTGACAGCTACCCTGTCATTGCTCGGAAGTTTGGTATAGGCAGGTCAACTGTGGGCGACATAAAGAAAAAAAAGACAAACTCTTGAAGTTTGTTAGCCTAACAGAACGTGGTCCCGGTGTACGAAAAACACTGAAGAAATCGGAAAATCCTGTTTTAGAAGATGCTTTGTTTACGTGGTTTTTGCAACAAAGGCGATTGCATGTTCCTGTAAGTGGTGATATGATTTGTGAGAAAGCTCGAATTTTTCATCGCCAGATTACAAACTCCAATATCGGATTTAATGCAAGCCGGGGATGGTTAGACAAATTTAAAAAACGCCACGGAATAAGACGTTTAAAAATGGCCGGTGAAAAACTGTCAAATGATGAAGCCGCTATCGGACCATTCCAACTAGAATTACAGAAAGTTATTAGAGAAAAAAAATTAACAGCGGAACAGGTTTACAATGCTGACGAATCTGGTTTGTACTGGCGATTATTGCCAGATCATACATTAGCCTCTGGCAATGAGCAGTCGGCTTCCGGAAGGAAAATGATGAAGATGAGAGTGACATTCATGCCTTGTGCAAATGCGGCTGGAACTCATAAACTTCAATTGCTTGTTGTCGGAAAATCAAAAAACCCACGGGCATTTAAATCAACACGTCTTCCTGTTTGTTATCGTGCACAAAAAAATGCTTGGGTTACGAAAGACTTGTTTCTTGAGTGGTTTAAAACGGAATTCGTTCCCGTGGTCCGCCGCCATCTTTTGTCTGTTAATTTGCCTCCTCAGGCACTGTTATTGTTGGATAATTGTCCTGGGCATCCATCAGCAGATGAGCTTGTCTCTGAAGACGGCCACATTTTTGCAATGGTCCTGCCACCTAACACCACGGCGTGTATACAACCAATGGATCAGAACGTTATTCAAAATGTGAAGTTAAATTACCGCAAATCACTTTTGGTTAACTGTCTTGCATTATGTTCTGAAAACCTCATGGACTCATTAAAATCGATAATTTTAAAGGACACAGTTTTTCTTTTGGCTAATTGCTGGGCCAATGTTAAGACATCGCTAATTAACAAATCATGGAAGAATTTGCACCCTGAATTTCTCACTGATAAGGACGAACCAGAAGATGATGTTCCTTTAGCCCAGCTTTTTAACAGGTTGAGGGGACCCAATGATCCTCAAATAAGTGAGGCAGAAGCTCAAGAATGGGCTGCTGGTGGTGCCGAAAGCGAGTTACAAAGATATGAAGTGTTAACTGATAAGGAGATTGTGCGAGCGGCTATGTGAGAAGACGATGAGGAAGATGAGGACAATAGCGTTGAAATTCTAAAAATCACAAAAGTTGGCAATTCAGAGGCAGTAGGAGCTTTAAACACTGCTTTAAAATGGGCTGAAGATAACGAATTTGATAGCCAAGAAGTTATGTTTCTTTGTCGACTTAGAGACCGGGTTTTCGAAATGAAGTGCGAAAATTATAAACAGAAGAGTATTACAGACTTTTTCAAGAAGAATTAACTATACTCGATAGTCGAAATTGTGTAAAGTGAGTCAGAGCTATCTAATCAACACTTTGGTTAAAGCGCAGTTGCCATATGTATTCTAGAGAGAAATGCTGTATTTTATAAATACACTTCAAATCCATTGTGTCAATATTTCAGGTACAAAAGATGCAATGTAATTAAGCCAATACCAATTTAATATATTCATTTCAAATTTCAAGCAGACTAATAATAATTAGTTTACTTGAAATGTGAAATAAAGTGTTTATGTATATTTCTTGAACGCAAAGTTTGTTGTGAAAAACTCGCCGATTTGACAATGTTGGAGAGTCGCTTCAATGTTCCGGCTTTGAGAACGAGATAGATAGATCGAGCTACGCGAATGAGACAGTGATAGTAAACAGTTATGTGAGGTGTTTCTTCTCTTCATGAGCGTAACATCAGTATTTGTGTTGTGGTTTTGTGTGATAAATCGGTTATTATTGGTATTTATTGTAATATTTATATCGGTATATTTAGTGACAATAATGGCGGAGTGTAGCGGTGTTGGCGATAAAAAACGGCGTCGTAACAATTTAATTCGGGAAGAAAAAGTCCTCATATTAAATGTGTACGAAGGACTGCGTGCCATGGACAAACAGTTGGGTGTTAGTGACGCTGTGATTAAGTGCAGTTATTTAACTAAAGTTTCTGAGAGTACTATATACAATATTCTAAAGAAATCGCGGGACGGATCTTTGACAAGAGAACGAGGTGAAAACTGTAAACCGGAAAGTAGGGGAAGAAAGAAAATTGTTTTGGACGACCAAACACGGAATGCTATACGTAGGGAAATACATTCTTTTTATTTTAGGAATGAAATCCCCTCGGTAGCTAAATTGAGCAAGGTAATAGAAGCTGATGATACTTTACCAAACATCAGTGATAAAGTTTTGAGACGAACTTTAAAATTAATGAATTTTCGTTACCAAACAAGAAGTAGAAACAGTGCCTTAATTGAACGAAATGACATTGTGGAATGGAGGAGAAATTATTTAAAACAGATACGACAGTTTCGTAACGAAGGACGGCACATATATTATCTTGACGAAACATGGTTAAATGAAGGCCACACTGTGTCAAAAGTGTGGCAAGACATGAATATACGAAGCAATCGACAAGCCTTTATGGAGGGTTTCTCTTCCGGTTTAAAAGCTCCCTCTGGGAAAGGACGTCGACTGATTATCACTCACATTGGCAGCGAGGAAGGATTTGTAGAAGGTGGATTACTAAGTTTTCAGTCCAAAAAAACTGTCGATTACCATGAAGAGATGGATGGTAACCGGTTTGAAACATGGTTTAGATCAATTTTAACAAAGGTAACTCCTGGTTCAGTGATAGTTATGGATAATGCTTCATACCACTCTCGTCGACTGGAGCAAATACCTACTTCAGCTAGCCGCAAGAGGGTTATAATTGATTGGTTAGAGAGTAAAAGCATTCCGCACAACGAGGCAATGCTAAAAGTTGAATTATTATCTCTCGTACGGAAACATAAAAGCAGTTATATTAAGTACGTTGTCGATGAAATGGCGAAAGATTTCAACGTCTCAGTTGTTAGACTTCCTCCCTACCACTGTGAGTTAAACCCCATCGAGCTGGTTTGGGCCCAAGTGAAAAATTATGTTGCGAGAAAAAACAGTACATTCAAAATGGCTGACGTTGAGAAACTGTTTGACGAGGCGCTGCATACCGTTACTGCTGAGAGTTGGCGTAAATGTATTCAACACGTATTAAAAGAAGAAATAAAGTTTTGGGATTTAGACATACGTGTAGAAGTAATGACGGAACCACTCATTATCGATATAGGAGGAGAAAGCGATGATTCTGAGGAGTCGTCAGGGAGTGATACCGCTTCCAGTTAGTCAGACATTTTACAAGTGACCTCGCAACATACCTATACTTATTGGTAATTTATTTTGGTCTTGACAAACAACTTTTTTTTAGTTTTAGTAGTAGTAAGTTGGAATTGACTTTTAAACATTTTTTTATTTTGTTTTAACTTACTTATGAACAACTTGTGATAAGTTATTATTTCAAATGTTAAAAATTGAAATTCCAGATATTTCAGTATTCGCACCCTTAAACTATGATACGCTCATGGAGTTCACTTTAAATCGGTAGATAACCGATGACGTCACTTTACAGAATTTCGACTATCGACTTTTTTATATACATCTTATTATAGCTCATCCTTAAAAATGTGTATTATTCTTGGTAACACCCTGTATATACATAATGATACCTACCATAATAATTTCGTATTTCTGTTCTCTCAAATTTAAACGCCAGAGCGTACAAGAACATTTTCTATTTATTTTTTATTTAGGACTATTAAGAACCCTTCAAAAATGATGCGCTCATGAAGTTCGCTTCTGCAACTGATTTTATGGACAGTAAGAGCGATGAGTCACTTTACAGAATTTAGACTATCGAGTATAATGTTTTATTCTAACTTCCTTTTCCTTACATAGTTGTAATTTTGAACATGTACATTTTGTCTACATGCTATACTTTAAAAATTGATTAAGGTAACTAAGGTTAAACATGTGTTTTATTAACATTTAATATGGCATACTATAATCCGGACGCCTCGATAATCCGGAAAGGGTCTTGTTTTTGCCCCTCCGGATTAACGAGGCCCTACTGTACTTCTGTTTTAATTTTGATGTCATATTAACTGATTTCTACTCTCGACCGTGGAAAAAAAAGGTTATTGACCATAACCGTTCCTTTTAATTTCATTATTACACCTATACGGTGTCTTGGTCTGTAAACTCTTAAGAGCAGGGCAGGAAGAAAAGTAAATTAAATCTCAGTATTTTGAATTTTTGTGAGAAAAATATGGCATCAACCACAAGTTATAATCCACTCAAGTTTATAAAAGTGCAACTTTAAGTACACATGTGAGATGCTCTTGTACACGAGCACCGAACGTACACCGTTCGCAGTGTAGTTTCAAAATGTGTCGATATGACAGGAATTGGAGAAACTACCAGTTACAAGGTTTGAAAACACATAAAAAAAACGGTTTAAATATGAAACCTGCGAAGAAGCCACCAGGGAAAACCTATGGAAATCGACGAGGCAGTAAAACATGTTATTAGGAATAAGCTTTATTCATTTTACCTTATTAATCAAATACCAGCAATGTTTTATCAACACTTATTGATAGATCATACGGTAGTATATAATATGATCTAAGCTTAATGATGACGAAAATTTAGCAATAAAAAAGTGAACAAAATTATGGAAAATTATACACGATTTAAATTTCATTTGGGAGAAGCAGGGCTGTAGATCAGCACTGGTGGGAAAAGAAGAGATATTTTGTTTGAAGACGGAAATATTTGAAGGACATACGGAAATTGAGAGCAGATGGAAAACGAATATTCTACTTAGATGAAACCTGGTTGAATGAAGAACAAAAATCTGAGAACACAAATCGGTTAAAAATCCTAGGCTAGCTTTTTTAGAAGGTTTATCAACGGGTTTTAAGACTCCAATTGGGAAAGGTCGTCTCGTTTGATAATAACCCATATTGAGGGTGATGAAGATTTTGTAAATGGTGGTTTGCTTGAATTTGCGTCAAAATCTACCAAATATTACCACGAAGAAATGAATGCCGATGCTTTTGAAGAGTATTTCTATCAAATGCTGAAGTTAATTCCTATTAATTCCGTCATCTTTTTGGATAATCTTCATGATTACAAGAACCGTTATCTACGACTAACTGGAAAAAACAGTGCATAAAAAACTGGTTAATTGAAAAGGGAATTACTACTAATATCAGGGGCGAATAGGGGACAAGGGGACCCAAGCCCCCTCCGAAATGAGAAAATGTAATAGAAAATTAACTAATGTGAATTATTATAATCCATACTATGCCAGAGCTAATAAGAGGTTCGAGTCAACAGTGAGCAGTAAGCGGTTTGGTAGGTACCTTAGAGTGATAATAAACATAGAGAGGGCTATGGTTAATCTATAATTAAAAGAGGCTCGACTTAATTCAAACTAATGAACTACAAGCAGCAATTCCATAGGCACTGGTTAAGGTGATATCAGATTAAAAATTAAGCACTATAATTATTACACTATATGATTTACTTGTTACACATACATAACTTTTGCTTAGCAACACGCTATTACAGTATATAAAAGATAATTTAAAAACTACATATTAGTTGTCGCAAATCAGGCTATTCATTCATAAACACGTTTATTTTTGCGGCCAACAATTGTAAACGCCAGTAGTGAAATAATGAATGAATTACAAAAAGTGGGGATGGTATTGTAGCTACATGGCCTTGGTAATTTCGGCTGTTTTTCTGACAAAGTTGGCACCGACGAACAATAATTATACAAAAACATTAAATTAAAAACTTTATTTTGTCACTAAAAGTTTTGAAAAACACATCAAAACGAAAGAACTAAATGTTTACTCTCTAGTCGTAATGGCGCTCGTATAAACAAACCACGTTTGACATTATTTACTACAATACTACGACGTATTCGAAATGATCGTCGATCACAGTCTGACGATATTTGCATCTCTCTTTATATGTTAATTAAACAAGGACAAAACTACTAAATAGATTACTATTGACACATTAAACAGGAACTGAAATTTTGAGCAATGATGCCACTTTTAGTTATAACCATAAAGGTATCTAAGGATACAACAAATACTTGTTTAAAATATGCCTTTATTAAATAAAATTCAAGTTTTATTAATTAATTTTAAAAATAGCGTTTAAACCCTTATTAAAAGAATGTTCAAAGAATCTTGTTGTAATTTCCCTCTAAATTTATCCGTAAAACGAATGTAAAATAATGACTTAACTACTTTTTACCCAAATAACACAACATACCATTGATCGATTTGCCGCCCCTCCACCCTACAATATATATATATATATATATATATATATATATATATATATTATTAATATTTTTATAATTTTAATTTTAATTAGATATGAGATTTATTTATATAAATATTTATTTATATTTGTTTGAATTTTTGTGTGGCTAGCTCAGTTATTAATTATTTGATATATTTTATTATTTATTATATGATATTGGTTCGGGAGCATGACACTTTCTCTACTCTTTGAGTCCTGGCTTTGTTTGGATATATTTCGCTCATTCAGAATAAACAGAAACACAAAACACAATATTTTCAATCATTTCATTTTATAATGAAATTTTTTTTATTTAAATATATTTTTCAATCAATATGTTACGCCTATGGAATTTACCAACACAGAATCATAAAGAATATATATTATCTTATGCGCATGCCCAACTAACAACGAACATATTCGAGACGGAACGAACGTTTCTTAACGACGCTCTGCACATGCGTGAATATTAAATACATAGCATCATTGTCGTTATAACAATGCTGATGGATTCGCATAAAAGAATTTACGTTGAGAATTATATACATACACTAAATAAATTGTTGGAAGAAATAAGTTACACAATTTATATATACAAATAAAAATATTATGTGAATGAAATAAGATGCATCTTTCTTATATGATTTGAAAATACGTAAGTACAAGCATTATTATATCATAGAATAGGACTTTTTAAATAATATTTAGAATTTGTCAAGTGAATAAAATACATAAAGTCCTTTTTCTTTTTTATAGATCGATCATATAGACGCAAGAATTCTTATATATACATGGAAATAGTCACTGAATTTATACTCATGAGTTATTATTCTTATTATTGGCCAATAATATCTAAAGAAGCACTGACCTGATGCCTGGATACTGGATATATCCCGTCTGGATACAGGACTATTCCTTCCGAAGTTCTATCTGCTTGATTTGTTGAGAAATTTGGATATTCTCACGGGAAAAACTGGTTTCAAATACATGTAAGTGTTCTAGGATTTGTTAAGAATCTGTAGCTTTTATCATGAAAATTTGTAATTTTACTTAAAATTTCGGGAAAAGTTCCTCGTCACATCCTCACTATTTCGACGCCAAAAACCAACTCCTACGCTTCTATTTGATCGTCAATTTTTTAATCAACAACCAATATATTGGTTCTAAGCTCACTAATTATCAATAAGTTTTTTGTTAAATTTTATTTAATCGAAATTTGTCATGTCACTTTCCACCAATCACATTGTTTCTGGAGATGTCGAACTATTTTCACAATTGCTACACTTTAGGAAGTTTTTTTTAAAACATATATAAATGTAAATTCCACCCGAAAAGTATCTGTTTTCTTTTACTGTCCAACTAATTTCAATAGAACAACTCTTTTACTGATAATCAAATTCCTTTTATATGTCGACATGGCAATGTCTAGTTTTGTTTTGACATATCTATATGATAATTTGAAAATAATATTTATATTTATGAACATAAGTTCTTTTATAATATCTTTTGCTTTGATTATTTATACTATTTAATTTCTCTAGTAGCAAATATTTCTTTGAATCCATCATCATTTAATATTCATTAATTTCATAAATTTTTATATACATTATGACATATAAATTATCTTTATGTCTTGATATTTTTATATTATAAATTTATCTATTTCTTAATACTAAATAAGAAATTGATTTATATTATTACTGTTTCAACTGATACTTATTAAATGATATATAACTAAAACTCGTTTCATTTCAGATAAAACAGCTGATTTCTTCATGACAACTAAACATCCATATTTGGGCAGATTTCATGTTCTCCATTATACTTATTAAGCATTTTCTAACGTTAGACAATTATTAAG
Source organism: Galeruca laticollis (assembly GCA_963921935.1). Lineage (NCBI taxonomy): Eukaryota > Metazoa > Arthropoda > Insecta > Coleoptera > Chrysomelidae > Galeruca > Galeruca laticollis. The sequence continues at coordinate 58,654,594 of OY998177.1, forward strand.
GTAATTTCTTTATTTTTATTGTTGTTCTTTTAATTATTATAAACAAATGATTTAATATATTCTGATTTTTATCCATTTTTACTTATGTTTGTGTTTTTCTTAATGTGTTTTTAACTACATACTTTCAATTCATTTCAAATAATAAGCAAAATATTTTCAAACAGCTGATACTCTTTCGTATATAAGATATATCGTTCAATTCCCCTCAAATTTAAATTTAAATGATATCAATACCATTGAGAGCTATTTAAATTTCAATTTTCTTCTTTGTAATGATTGTTATATCTTTATTTAAATATTTATAAATACATGGCATAATCTCTTATTTCCTTGACTTTATATCCAATTCTCAAATAAATAGTCACATACTTCCTATTACAATTCCTATTCTTATCAACACCTGCCAAATTATTCTTTCCCAAAATATATTAGATTCTTATCAATGTCAATTTAAATATTCATAATATTACTCCTTCTAATACTTCTCTACTATCATATTTATACTAACATCCACCTATATATCAACTTATATTTCCTATAATTTCATTATATTTTATTTCTTTATATACTCCTCATATCATATTTCATTTCAATACTCATTATTCAATATAATTAATTATTTCTTAAATTCATATATATCTCAATATCAATTTCCTTATTCTTTCATGTATTTTCAAGTATTCTATAAAATTCTAATTGACATCAAACATTACCTCCTATATTTTAATCAATATCATTCATTATTCTCCTTTCCTATCCTTTTATTATTTGCATCTTATTTCCTTATTTTAAAAAATGTGAAATTCTATTTGATACTTAAGTTATTCTTATGTTTATCCCCTCTATCTTATATCTTTATATTTTCCTTCTATATAAAGCCAGTATTTCTTATAAATTGCTTTTCTTTATTTGTTATATATTGATTTGCCATATTCAAATTTCCATTTCTTTATATTCAAAGCTGTTTTTATAATAAGTATTACCTAATAAATTTTTCTTTATATTATATTGTATTTATTCATTTATTTATTTTTTTAGGTTCTGAAGAAACAAAAATGAAGAATCTTATTGGATCACCATCTGCCAAATAGAAAAAAAAACAACATAGTAGATAGGGTTTTGTACATTACTTAATATTAAATTTTAAAACTATACTTATGACTATTATTTCCTTTTAAGTTTCGTTCGTAACATAACATATATACATTCTTTAGAATTGGGTTACTCATTAATAATAAATTCTATGTACATTTTTTATTTCGACTTAATTTCTGTATATTCTCCCTTTTCCATTGAATTGCATTTTCGTCTCCAAAGCTCATTCCCATTCTCATGTCCTATTATTCAATTTGCTTTTCTTTTTCTAACCTTTTTCTTGCTTTCTTCTCTTGTTGTTTGATGCTCGATATGTTTCTGAAGCGTCTGTCTATTCTCTATCATATCTTTTTTAATTTTGTTGCCCCATATCTCATAAATTTCTTCCCACGAATCTATCAAATTTTGTATTTTAAATTCTTCCATATTATTCATTTTGCTATTTATTATTTTAAAGAAAGCCTTTGTGTAAATTATCTTCATCATGTTGTTGTCATATATTATTCCAGTTCCTACTTTATTATTATAAAAATTTCCTGAGCATCCTATACCTCTTTCATTGCTTCTTATGCTATCTTCTATTTCTTCTACTGTATTTTCTTTTAATCTTCGGTTCATCTCTTGTATTTCCTTATTAAATTGTCTTCCCATGATTTCACTTCTTCTAACGCATTTGTCTGTTGATTTTTTAATTCTGTCATCTAAATTTGTAATTTCTTTATTCATTTTTTCTTGAGAATGGTTCCTGACCTCTTCACTTACTTGTCCTTGTAATTTTATGCAACCTACTTCTTCAGTTTCCTTCTTAATTTCTTCTGTCCCCTCTGTGATTTTTCTTAATTCCTGATCATCCTCCGGATATCTGTTCCCATTGTAGATTATTCCACCTCCATTTCTCCTAACATTAAATTCCATTTCTTTCATACTTTCCTGTAATTTTCTGTTCATTTCTTCTAGTTCTTTGTTAACTATTTGACCAATGTACTCGTTCCTCTCCTCACATGTTCCTGTTTGTTTTTGTACCTTTGTATCCAAATCCTTAAATTTCTGCTCCGCATTCTGCTGATAATTCTGCATAATTTCTTCGATTGTTTGTTCCCTGAATTTAATGTTCTACTTCTTTAGTGATGTCTTCAGTTTGTTTCTTTACTTCTGCTTGAATTGTTCCTGGTAATTTTTCTTCTATACCTCTCTCTAATTCTTGAATTTGTTCTACTATTTGATTTTCTATCTGCTCTCTGATTTTTATACCGTTTTCATGAATTTCAATCCGTAGATGTTTGTTTTGATCCTCCATATCTTCTTTCACCTTATTTATCTGTTGTCTACATTCTTCATTTTCTTCCCTAAGTTTCCTAAATTCTTGAATACTTTCGGTTTTCACCTCTTCTATCTTCTTTTCCAATTTATTCATGTTTCCATTCATTTTATCCATCTTTCCGTTTAAACTCCCCTCTATACTATTTATATTTCCCTTCAAGTCATTAATATCTCCCCTCATTGTGTCCATATTTCCATTCATGTTATTTATATCCCCTCTAATTTCTTCTCTCATTGTATCCATTTTGTTCATAACTGCCCTTCTATTCCCTTCCATTCTGATAAATAATTGTTGCATCCATTGTTCACTGATATTCATTCCTCCTTGTGTTTCCCTTCTCTCTTGTATCCTATCTTCTTGTTCTACAGCTTCCCCATCTCCTGTCAAATCTTCTTCCTGTGCATCGCCTTCCGCTTGTTGTCCCTGTTCCAAATATACCGCTTGATAATCTCCCATACCATGACTTCGTTCTTCCCTTTCCTCTTCTGAATCACTTTCTGCTCCTACCTGCCTTCCATCCCTCAACTTCATTCGTTTTGCCATTTTATTAAAGTTTTAAATTTTTACAAATGTAACCAAAATTTTTACAACGCCCTACGTTGTTGGTAATTATAACATATTGATAATAAAATTATAATTGGGGAATTTTAATTTTTATTTAACAAATCCTACCAAAATTTTTTTGAAACGCCCCACGTTTTGGGTACCAATTATTAATATTTTTATAATTTTAATTAGATATGAGATTTATTTATATAAATATGTATTTATATTTGTTTGAATTTTTGTGTGGCTAGCTCAGTTATTAATTATTTGATATATTTTATTATTTATTATATGATATTGGTTCGGGAGCATGACACTTTCTCTACTCTTTGAGTCCTGGCTTTGTTTGGATATATTTCGCTCATTCAGAATAAACAGAAACACAAAACACAATATTTTCAATCATTTAATTTTATAATGAAATTTTTTTTATTTAAATATATTTTTCAATCAATATGTTACGCCTATGGAATTTACCAACACAGAATCATAAAGAATATATATTATCTTATGCGCATGCCCAACTAACAACGAACATATTCGAGACGGAACGAACGTTTCTTAACGACGCTCTGCACATGCGTGAATATTAAATACATAGCATCATTGTCGTTATAACAATGCTGATGGATTCGCATAAAAGAATTTACGTTGAGAATTATATACATACACTAAATAAATTGTTGGAAGAAATAAGTTACACAATTTATATATACAAATAAAAATATTATGTGAATGAAATAAGATGCATCTTTCTTACATGATTTGAAAATACGTAAGTACAAGCATTATTATATCATAAAATAGGCCTTTTTAAATAATATTTAGAATTTGTCTAGTGAATAAAATACATAAAGTCCTTTTTCTTTTTTATAGATCGATCATATAGACGCAAGAATTCTTATATATACATGGAAATAGTCACTGAATTTATACTCATGAGTTATTATTCTTATTATTGGCCAATAATATCTAAAGAAGCACTGACCTGATGCCTGGATACTGGATATATCCCGTCTGGATACAGGACTACACCTTCCGAAGTTCTATCTGCTTGATTTGTTGAGAAATTTGGATATTCTCACGGGAAAAACTGGTTTCAAATACATGTAAGTGTTCTAGGATTTGTTAAGAATCTGTAGCTTTTATCATGAAAATTTGTAATTTTACTTAAAATTTCGGGAAAAGTTCCTCATCACATCCTCACTATTTCGACGCCAAAAACCAACTCCTACGCTTCTATTTGATCGTCAATTTTTTAATCAACAACTAATATATTGTTTATAAGCTCACTAATTATCAATAAGTTTTTTGTTAAATTTATTTCATCGAAATTTGTCATGTCACTTTCCACCAATCACATTGTTTCTGGAGATGTCGAACTATTTTCATAATTGCTACACTTTAGGAAGTTTTTTTTTAAACATATTTAAATGTAAATTCCACCCGAAAAGTATCTGTTTTCTTTTACTGTCCAACTAATTTCAATAGAACAACTCTTTTACTGATAGTCAAATTCCTTTTGTATGTCGACATGGCAATGTCTAGTTTTGTTTTGACATATCTATATGATAATTTGAAAATAATATTTATATTTATGAACATAAGTTCTTTTATAATATCTTTTGCTTCGATTATTTATACTATTTAAATTCTCTTGTAGCAAATATTTCTTTGAATCCATCATCATTTAATATTCATTAATTTCATAAATTTTTATATACATTATGACATAAATTATCTTTATGTCTTGATATTTTTATATTATAAATTTATCTATTTCTTAATACTAAATATGAAATTGATTTATATTATTACTGTTTCAACTAATACTTATTAAATTATATATAACTAAAACTCGTTTCATTTCAGATAAAACAGCTGATGTCTTCATGACAACTAAACATCCATATTTGGGCAGATTTCATGTTCTCCATTATACTTGTTAAGCATTTTCTAACGTTAGACAATTATTATATATATTTATTATATATATATATATATATATATATATATATATATATATATATATATATATATATATATATATATATATATTTAGAAAGTTGCAGTATTCTAAATTCGTTAGAATAAGTACGAGATTTCCTGATCCATTGGGTTAGTCCTCTCCAGTTTTAAATTTATTTCTCGAGAAATATCAGGCCTTAAATTCAATACAGTTAAAAGATGCATCTATATAAAAAATTTGAAATATACCAAATTTATTGATACATATCATTTACAACATCAAGTGAATAGACCATTTTGAGCAGAAGTTTGGGTATTTGACATTGATACACGTCAAGTGTAAATTATTATTTGAACGTTTGTTAATAATTCATTAGGTTAAATTTTAGCATAGTTGTATTCTAATTTTAAGTTTTTTGTAGAGGTTACGACTGTTGCTCTTTTATCATAATTTTTGGAAATAACAATTTTGTTATTTTGCGTATCAGATAGTATAATATATAATTTTGATTCTAACTACCTGTAGTATTCATTCAGTATCCAATCTCATTGAACTTATCATTTTACATTCATAAAATTTCCAATTTAATCAGTGACATTTGGTTGAAATTTTTAGTGACAGTAAATTAGTAAATGTCATAAAATAATTAAAGGGCCTTTTATTATATTGAATTAACAGTTATTTGAGAGTTTGATAATAGTGAAACATTCAATTTGGAAATATCTTAAAAAACGAATAAAATTGAAGAATTAATTTTGAACAATTTTGATCTCACCCTGAGATAGGAGTAATAAGTTGATTGTACATAAATTCATCTTTATATTGATATTTATTGGCGCCGGGCATGTTTAATTTGACAATTACTGTCAAATTTGAAATTCAATACGTACTTAAGTGGTATCCACAATAATTGTCGCTGCGACAAGATAATATAATTTATTTCCATATCGTAGGGCAATTATATCTAAAGAATTGAAATATTACAAATTGTCTCCAAACGTGGGCAATTATATTCAAAGGTTTGAAAATATAACAATATATATATATATATATATATATATATATATATATATATATATATATATATATTATATATATATTGTTATATATATACGCCATTGACTAGCAGTGTATGTTGATAAAAGAGCTTTCAGTGTAGGCTAGGCAATATATTATACAATAAATATTACGTTTATTATTATTATAAAATAAATACAACTGAACGTAAAACATTACTTATAAAATAATAGAAACATCATACTTGTGCCTCACGATGTTTGTAAATTAAAGAATAATTTTCAATTTGTTCTGTCCAACTACTATTAGTAATATATGGTTGTTATAAACACTGAGCAGACACAGCTGAGTGATGTCTAGACATGGTTGCACTAGTTTCATTTAAATTCAAATTCTACTATCCACTATAATACCGGGCTAATCGATATAAAATAGAGATTAGCTCTGGAAAATAATATTTTTCTCTATTCTATTTGGATTTGGCAAAAGATGTTAGAATCATCCAATAACCACTCTTCGTCGATCACTTATTAGAGTCTTAAACAAACTGATAGGAGACTCAAAAGGAACTAGCCTGCTGATCTAAGAAATAATTAAAGAGGGCGTCATAGACAAATAATATTATTACTTTCTCTATGGAGGGTGTACTACTAGCGCATACCTTACTATACGTATAGGCTCTCCACCAGCTCTTATAAGGGAACCAATCATAAAACCCTATGTAATGCTAATAAATATAATATTGAAAGCAACACTGTAATTCCAGCCATGTAAAAAAGAGATTACCACTAAAATCCCTGTATTTTTCGCTGACGGCAACTTTTACTGCGCTAGAACTCCGCTATTATCGATTTAAAAACAAATTCACAAAAATTGTAGAAAATTTCATGCTCTCTCTACAACTTTGAACATTACAGTTTTCTTCGTATTTCCAAAAATGATCGAGATATTTTCCAAAAACAAAAATTTGGTTTTTTAATCGACTATATCTCCGCAAATATTAGCAATAGGAAAAAGTTTCAAATAAGAAAGATGGGAAATTTTATTCTCTACAAAAAAGTTTCCACAATTTTTAAACCAAAACCCACCATTTCCGAGATATTTGCAAAAAGACGCTCTCGGTTTCGGACGACACAAATTTGGTTTTATACTTAGGGGATACCCTCTGACATAATCAAATTGAAAAATCAATTATCAGAATTTTTTGCGGAACGAGCTCGTTTTTGGTTGAAGATTCCTGGCATGCATAGGTAACTCTTATGAACCAGCTTGTCCCATAAGAGCTGTTTGCGACTACACTCGCCAGAGGCGCTGTAATCACCTTAAATTTGAACGTTGTCAAATCTGTAAAGAAAAATTCCTCAGATTTTCGTCAATCATCTGATCCATTGCTTAAAGTTACTAATATGTAAGGGCCACTTGCACCGTATTGGTGCAAAACTTCTGTTAACAAAACCAGGTTTAACTTATTAAAACTTAGATTAACTGTTTGGCTTGCACCGTCATTTATTTAAGCTAGATTAAAGTTAAACCACAGTTCTGGTAATTTTTCTATAAGTTGGTACTGTGACTATCTTCCTAGATTATACCTGTTTGGCCAATAAATGAGTGTTTTTTGTTGGAAAATCTTCTGTCGATAATTTATTATAATTGTATGCTGAGCAATGACATAAATCATGATCCTGTACATGGGAAAACAGCGTTTAGTCAAAAAGACCATTTAAAATTTGTTGTGCATAATGCATCTTCGGCATATACTTCCTAGTAAGAGTCTTATTTTCATCATCAGATGCCACGTAATTAAAAATTCCCAAAGATGGGATGAAATTTATGGTTTGGGAATATTCCCTGATAAATTTCCATCTGTGGTCTGTGGGAATATTCCCACCTAACATCACTCATTGTAACCACCCCTAAATTCAAAATTTTCTATAGTTTATTTTCCATAATAGGCATTTTTCGCCATGATTTTAGGAAAATAGCTAAACAAAAAAGATGTTTTATAACAATAAATTATTGTCCTTTTAATTTTAATGGTTTATATAGGTGTATAACATTTTTTCACAGCTAAAATATTTAAAAAACTTGTAATTGAAATCTTATGCCTATTTACATTCTACAAGATAGAAAAGGATAGGTATACCACGCCACTGCGGGTTGCCGACATTCCCATTTACCTCAATTTGCACGATTAACGGGCAGGTACTCTGTATACAGTTCACTGCTACAATACTACGACCTATTCGAAATGATCGTCAGTCACAGTCTGACGATATTTTCATCTCTCTATATGGTAATTAAACAAGGACAAAACTACTAAATAGATTACTATCTTAGAACATAAAAGTTCTAAGATTACTATTGACATCTTAGACAAGCCTTGTCTATTAAATAAAATTCAAGTATTAATAATTAATTTTAAAAATATCGACTCAAATGCATAAATTAGTATGATTTTTTTTATTTGCATAACTTTTTAAAACATTTTCAATTGAACTTCTAATTTCATTTTTCCTGCAACTAAAGAGAATTTGTAAATATGGCAAAGCAGTGGAAGTGTCCACAAGTGCGCTTAGAATGTGACTCAATGTTTGGGGCAAGAAAAGATCAAAACAAACATATTATCTATTTTATTTGTTAATCTAAGATCTAATCAAATCTAATCACACATCTAGAGAAGTTCACTTTAACGCTGTTTAATGGCGTATCGCTTAGAAAGAGATCAGGACACGTCCATCGCTGTTAGTTTGTTGTACTCACTGAACTGTTTTTAGTTCAGTGGTCGTACTCCGACATTCGAGCACTATTTGAATATAAGATGACTTCTTTCAGTCGAAATGTACAAAAAAAGTTTAATGTATTCTTTGGTTTAAGTTCAAACATGTTTTTTAATAGTAGGAGCGTAGCATTGTATATAAACAAGGATAGTAGTTATATGATCTGTGATTTGAATTAAAGGTTTGCCGCACTGAATAACTGTTGACAATGCAATGACTAATGACAAATTCTGAAATTGTCAAAGATAGATCTGACTCTATAGAAAAACAATAATATTTTGGTGTCTCCGTTGTACATTAAAAAATGTCGTTTATATCCAATGCTCTGATCGGTAACCCATTTTCAACTACTGTGGGTAGTAAAATTGGTGAGTCATTTTAAGTTTATAAATATCTGTACAGTTGAATTATATCCTTCATAACACCTCGTATTTTACTCTGTCTCTTACCTTCTATTTTATTATATTTTTAATATAATTGATATGGGTCAGTTTGTCAAGGATAGTGTTATTTTTGAGAGATGCTATTAATTTTTGCGTCTTTTATGCGACTTACTCATACGAGCTCATTTTAAGTAGAACTAGACAGATAATTAACTAATACTGTAAATTGGATGTAATATTATAATTACAAGCAATTATGCATATACAAAGGTAATACGACAATTATTAGACCGCTTTTATAATACTCATGAAATATGTATTTAAACAATGCAAATTTTAAACATTAAAACTATAAATACATAAAATAGAAATAAGAATAACTTAGAACTATTACTTGTGTACCCAAATTTATCAGTTTTTGAGATGGAATTAAAATATTTTACCGAAGTAGTTACCATACAAAACAATGGTTAAAAAATATGTTTAAATTAAATATACAATATGTATGTGATAATTTGATTTACTAAGATCTCGTGTAAATATAGATTTTGTTTATCTCTATTTATTATTGGTTTAACATTCAGCCAAAGTTTTGTTTGCCTGGGAATTAACATTTGATATTCAGTCAAAAATATTGAACAAAATACTTTTTCAATAATTTTGAGTAGTATTGTACAAATGTATACCATATACTTTTGGTTATCATTATAAATGAAACTCTATGTCTAAATAATTCCACAATATAATAAAAACATTCTAAAAAATTGACATTTGTTTCGATATGTAAAAATATCATAGTTACATTAAATATGTGATGCCTACCTGATGTGTGTGTGTGGGCGCATGTGTACCGCTATTTTTGTGAGGACATTGATCCACTATTTTCCAGCACTATGGGGACATTTTACGTTGCGGGGACTTGATTCTGGTTCCCATAACGTTTGGTCCTTATAGCAAACGTCCCTATTGGATGACGATCAATTCTATACCATGTCTAACTAGGTCCCCATAACGTATTATTCCGTTAGTCCGTTGTTTACTGAGTATACAATAGATGTCGCACATGTAGCTTTTAAAGTTACATACCCATCCGTCAAATACATTTCCTGTTAGGACTTTTTATACACAAAGTATGTATAAATTCTGCATAAACCATGAAAGAAATTGTCAATGATGACCCCGGAAGGTACTTTTCTTTTATATTGTACACAAGTCGAGTAGATGTGGATGGCGTCCCCATAGCACAGTATATTCTTATACGGCTTACATGTTAAACATTTAATATTTTTATAATGTTTGTCTTATATTTAGAGGAAAATTTGCCTCCACAAGCTAGCCCATTAGCAGTCATGTAAAGTGTTGCTGTGGAAGGATTTCGTTGATACCTAGTTTTTATTTAAAATTTTGATTTTTACAAAAAGAAAAAATATGTACGCTTAGGTTTTGCCCTAAAAAATTGAAAAATATAATTAAAAGTAACTTTCACGTATATATTTTCACCTTTTTATAAAAATCAAAATTGTAGAAGAAAGGTGGGACTTAATAAAACACTTGCATAAGTGCGAAAAGGTTAGCTTGCCGAAATTAATATTTCTCAATTGGATATTATTTAACTTAACACTATTATTTGAACCTACATCATCCACTACAGCCTAAAAATATTCTGGTTATTGTTTAATTTAAAATCAGAAAAAGGCATTTGAAATTTAAAATAATAGGGTAATTGTTTTTCGAATTGTTAAATTATTTTACATTTATTTTTTATTAATCTGCAAGTACGTAGATATTAGTATCCTTTTTGGTGGAATTTATTCATTTTAGAATTTATTTGTTATAAACTTCGGGTGTGATATTTTTCGCGAAAAAATAAGATCAATTGGATTATAAAAAGATATTAGCAAAGGTCCTACAGTACGGACAATTCTTACAATCCGACAACACCACTAATTACTGAAACCCAGGAGCGACGGACGGTTAATTTCATTTGAATGCTTATTTGTTGCCAAGTTGTATGTATATGGATCTATTCCAATAACACTTTATTCCTAAAGTATAGAAAAAATAAATGATTATGGCAAGGTGAGTAATCTTCATTAGAAATATCTATTCCTACCAGTGCGTTTGTCATGCAGAAAACAGTAGCTGATAATTAAATTTCTCATTGAAATGAGATTACCCTGGTAATGTATATATTCCAGGCAGTACTTATTAGTTAGCTACTTTTTTTAATGAGAAAGGTTCACCACGACAACCTATATTTTTCGCACTCATGTAAGATATTGCTACAGGATTCTGTAAATTCTATTGTTTACATATTATTAAAATTTTCTTCTTGGAAATTATTTATCTAATCACAATTCTACAAAATATATCAATACCGTCAAATGTAATGATAATTTTCTAAAGACAATTATTATCGGTAAATTTACTTTTCTTACTATCCTTACAAAGTAACAGTACGCATTGTCGCAATCCATACGAGTAACAAAATTACTTTCCCCACATATTGAACACTACACTTCTTTAACGACTTCATTTTTTAAGAATCGTTTATTTCGTAATACAAATTTTATTCTTAAACAAATGAGTGGATGCGCCATAAAAAACAACATTAACAACCTATTTTTGAGTCAAAATTAGATACATGACTGTGGCTCAATCCTTTTTTTGTAATATTTTATTCCATCATTTTCGCCTGCTATTCACCTATTTGCATAGTTATAATTTTTCTTTTCATAAAAATCAAAGTAGTAATCAAAAGTGCAGTTCAACGAAACTCTTGCATAGCAATGATTGCGAAAAATATAGGTTGCCAACTACTACAGATTAAAAATATTCTGACTAGTTACTTCAATATCCGAAAGAATCATTTAAAATATACCATAACAAGGTAATTCTATATGTAAAGATATAATTGTTCTATGAATGTCGCACTTTTATAAAGAAGTAGTTTCCTGTGGGTCGCTCTGGTTTCTTTTCTATTTTGGTGATTCTTGGCGAGAGGGGCCCTCCTGACTCCAGTAACCTCGCTTCGTTTATGCCGTAATTGACAAGTGGCAAACAAATAAAACCTTGAACTAGATGCCGATGAAAACCAAAACATATACGCTTCATCAAATTTAATTATTTCATAGCAGGTAAGTTCTTGTAAGTCAAAAGCGTAACTTTCATACTTTGGCTAGAATTTAAGCGGGCAGAATATGTGTCAAACTTGGACGAATAAAACATCTGTAAATATTAAGTACACTCCAGTGTTGTCAAATTTTATAGTTAATGTTTATTATCTGAGTGCATGTTAAATTTCACAGTAATTGATTTATACATCATAATATTATTAAAAATCAATAAGAATCTGGGTCTAGTCTTCATTAAATTTGGTAAATAAGAAATATTTTTCATAATGAATCTAGACAAAAGTATTTTCATGATTAACGAAATAGTTTTTTATAAAACATGTCTGAAAAAATATAATCAGGGCAACATCGCCTGGGATCTAATACTCATTTGCGGTAAAACGGCTACCAATGTTTATATTATTGAGTTAGAATTTTGAATAAATTTGTCGAAGTGAAATAATTTTGTGTGTTTATATACTGTTTAAGTGTGCTAATACAATGTGTAAAACATGTTATGTTTGTGAAAAAGTGGATTATTTGAATCCTAACCTTTCATTACATAGGTATCATTTGCGGTAAATCAAAACAATAACTTAGCTTCATAGTTCTTCGCGTATGTATTGATGCTTGGTCCATATTTTTTATTCGTCCAAGGTGTCAAAACATAATGAATTTATGTCGTAGTTTGCACTCGAACTATACCAAATCTGTTAAAAAGAAAAACTGTAACAAGATTATGAAGGTCAAGTCTAAGTCCCTGCCTTAATATCACGTCACGGGAACCATCCTATCTTTCATGGTTTGGATAATATATCTACATACAATTGTAAAAACATAATCACCTCTCGAATACACAAAAGGCATGAATTTCATGAAACAAATATTTCAAAATTGTAGTATACTGAAATAATTCGTTTGTTCTTATTCTTTTACAATTCTTGAGCCAGTTGTCGCCGAAGTCAATTGTATTACTTCGCATCCTACAGTGTTTACATTTTTTATTTGAAGATGTTAAGACAATCACCCAGGAAATTTAAAAAAAGCAAGTTTTCATATTATATTGTAGTTGTGTATAAATTTTAATATTTGATTGTGTTTTAGGGCTTAAGTGGTATGATGGTATAGTATGATTTGTAGAAGACGGAATATGAAGAGCTTGTTCCAGTTAGCATATTAAAATTCGCGGGAAACATAAAGCTTTATGGACTCCAAATAGAACTTGGATAAGAATTGTGACACCTACGATATGATGTCAGAGGCTGAAAATATTTTGAGCGATAATATAATTCGTTTTGAAGTAAGGGGGAAAAGGGGACTTGCTGCTCCTCTTATACTAACTAAAGAATTGCAAAAAAATATTGATCTGATCCACCAATTTAAAAATGATTGCGGGGCAGAACCGCACCACTTATTTTGAAAATATTCTATTGATGCTGTTTGCGAAGCACCTGAAGATCAACCAAATTACGAAAAACATATTGCAATTACTGTTCAACTTTTAAACCTTCGCGAAAATGAGCTGGATTGTTTTGCTTAGGTTATGGGTCACGATATACGTGTTCACCGTGAGTACTACCGTTTGCAAAATGTATATATATGGAGAAGGGAAACATAGAGCATATGAAGGAAAAAAATTTAGATGAAATTGAAGTCAATGACTCTATTGAGGGTGAAGTAGTTAATGCAGAAGAAGAACAGGACTTAGAAAATTGGGAAGATATAGAAATGGAAGACGAAGATGTATCAAGAAGCAAAGGGGGACAATTTTTAGACCATAACGCAACTTTCGAACCAAGTCTGCTTTACTGTTACAACCTAAAAATACTATACAAAAATGTAAAAAAAGGTTCCAATATATGTGTTAAACGTGAACAAATTGTGAAAAAATTATCATGGTCAAAAGCCGAAGTTAACGTAACCTTAAACTACTTGAAAAAGTATTTATTGAGAAAAGCCGTTCCGGGAAAAGTAGAGTGTGAACATTTTTTAAAAGAACAAAGCAGCATTATTTCTTCCGAACGGAAATGGTCCAACGTGAAAGATTTTATTTCAACCATATCAGAAAAAAATAACGTTTGTCGAAATCCAGGGTTAATCACTACCGCTTAATTTACATATTGGTTTCTATTTTTATCCTACCATAGATGTTTTAATTTTTGTACGTTTGTCATTTTAAGTGTTAATTTTGTACTTAATAATTTGGAATAATATAGTTATTTTTTCTATTTACCTAAGTCAGACAAATTGTTTTTCTTGAACTTATCTCGACCCTTATGTACGGTAAAAACCAAATTTCTCTTTTTAAATTTGTAGAAGTCACACGCATGTGAAAGTTTAGCTAACTTTTATTTTAACTAAAATATCTTTGATGTCCTAGGACATCAGTAGATGTGATACATGTTTATGTTAGTCAAATTTTAAACATCTAAGTAAAATGATATCGACGGCATCGTCATTCAATTTTTGGATGCCTAACTGGCGAAAGCACTCAGGCAAATTTTAATAAGTTTTAAATTATTGCACACTGCATTTCTAATCAAATCATTTTTATAAAACTAAACAACTGTTGGGTACTATCTAGCCATGGAGGACAAGTGTAAATAGTAAATCTCACCCAAGTTTGGATTAATTTTAAACTATTTTTAGATTAGATTCCCAAAATTGGTTTAGTAAACGCTAATAGAGGATATATATTGCTACAGAACTAGTTATATAATTTGATTTAGAGTAGACCGATCTGTATAGTAAATAGTACTTAAATTAGTAAACTCCTACCCAATTCGTTGTATAAACTGTATATAGGACTCAAGTTATTTATCAACCTGTACTTAAATAAAACTACTCCAACCCTACTTGTTAGGTCAATGTTACTAGATTTTGGTTATTTATAATCAATACTTTTGTTAAGTCTACGGAATTCATAATGCATATATGAATAGTCATTTGTATATCAGTAATATGAAATAAGTAAGGGACACGAAGTGAAATAACTACATCTCATTACATTACAAGAGTGAGGGATATGTTTCCACTCTTTGAGTACGTTGATACATATTCAACTTTTCTTGTATGGCTTAAAATCCAACCAAATATTAAAAAAATTACTGAAATAGTAGTACGGCACATGTGTTGGAAGTATGTACTGTATTAAAAGTACTACGAAAATTTTACTGCGCGAATCAATGCTTCTTTATAACTTAGAATTTTGGATTTTTTTTAGAAATAATGAGTTCAAAAATAAAATAATTATTTATGTAAAACATACAAGCTGAACAAAATTTACTATTAACTACAGTATTCATGTTAAAAACGG
This sequence comes from Galeruca laticollis, assembly GCA_963921935.1. Lineage (NCBI taxonomy): Eukaryota > Metazoa > Arthropoda > Insecta > Coleoptera > Chrysomelidae > Galeruca > Galeruca laticollis. The sequence continues at coordinate 58,670,131 of OY998177.1, forward strand.
AATAATATGCAAACTTAACATTGGTCCTCGATACGAGAATAATTGCTGTTTAGATATTCTAGACACATTTTATTTTCTCAAAAACATCTATTTTGAAAAATGATTGCCTCGATAAACAAAATTTAATTCTTGAATTTGCTGGCCAAAGATCTTATTATATACCGAATAGTAACGCCAAAAAAAAGTTATTAGGTACCTCATTACGCTATATACATTTGCAGTCCCCATAGTGTTATTTCAATTAGAAATGTTTGCACAGCGCAAAGTCAATTTGTTGTCCGCATAAAGTAGTATGAATAAGAGAAATATTTGTGTATTTAAAATTCATTTTGTGTGTTTAGTAACAATAACTTAATGCAAGACAGGAGAAAAAATATAATATGTGTACACGAAATATGAACTACGTAGGCCTATTTTTTATGATGTCCCCAGAATGTTATTAGGATGTGGTTGTCGTCACAAGGTACTTCGTACACATATAAGTGTGTGTGTGTGTGTGTGTGTGAGTTAATGGCACTGGTTAATAAACCAACAGGCCAGTCTATTGTAATGTATATTTTATGCGATTATAATTTTTTTTTTGGATTATAGATTAGGCTTTATACATTTGGATTTTAGATACAGTTGTTGGCATTTTATCTTCATTTTTATTTGGTTATTTCGAGAGATTTGGTTTGGAGCACTTTTTTTTACTTATATATGGTTTCTTTTCTTATTTTTTCATTTCATTAATTTTTTTGTGCTTATTTATTTTTTTTCTAATTTTTTCATTTCATTCATTTTTTTTTGTGCTTATTTATTTTTTTTATTTTTTTTTACTTACATATGTTTTTTTTCTCATTTCTTTCTTTTTTTTTGTGCTTATTTAGTTTTTTTTCTACAATATCATGTTAGTACTTATAGTTAATTTATACAGGAGTCGTTTTACTTCTATCTCTTCTGATGCTAGTATGGTTAAAAGATTAGCTGGTAATGCTATAAACTTGGAAAGTTTACTGTAAAATTGTTTTGATGGTGCTTCATTGAATGTACACTCTAAAAGACAATGTTCCAATGATCCGATCTCACCACATCTGCAGTTCTCGTTTTCTGTTAGTTTAAATGTCTGCATATGTTGTGGTGTGAGGTAATGTCCTGACCTTATTCTAGTGAGGGTTCTTATAAATGATATATCACTTTCTTTGTAGAACCAGTGTTTGTGTTTAACTGTGGGTTCAATAACTTTATATGTTTGTCCTCCAGGGTATTCTGAGTAGTGCTTCTGCCAATCCTCTTTTAATTTTATTTTGATTTGTTTGTTTATGTCTGATATCGGTAGCTTGAAATTTATTATATTTTCTCCTTGTCTGGTAGCAGTTTTTGCTAATTTGTCCATGATTTTGTTTTGAGGTATGCCACTATGTCCTCTTATCCACACTATTCTAATCTCCTTATTTAGGTTTGCTAAAATATCCAGAAGCTCCCAAATTTTTGCTACAATATTATGGAAATCTGCACTAGGAGAGTTATTTTCAATTTTCATTACTGCACTTCTGCTGTCGGTGAAAATTACAAATTTGTTATTGTATTCGTACCCCATGCAGTATTCTAGTGGTTGTTTAATTCCCATAAGTTCTGCTGTGTATATTGATGCTAGAGGGGGTAATTCGTATATTTCTGAATATTTTTGATTATTTTCATGGTAAAAGGCAAACCCTACTTTGTTATTTAAACATGAACCGTCTGTAAAAATAAGTTCAGAGTCATTCCATTTTTCTGCGACGTCTTTCAGAAATAGCGCCTTATTTTCAGCATGTTCATTTATATAATTTGTATAAGTAACTTTTGGTTGATTTAAATAACATTCATAAGGAATTGTGTAACAAGAGGAGATTTCATATTCGAATAATTGGTTTTCATAGTTGCTCATCCAGTTGTAGCTTTCTATAAAGTTAGGTGACCTCTTCTTCTCCCAATATTTAGTAGTTAGGCAAGATATAAATAGGTTGTTTAAGCTTCCCTTGCTATCCGTTTTCTTTGCACTTATTTTTAACATTAGTCGGTTCGTTAACATTTCTCTTCTAATGTGTAATGGTGGTTCTGAACATTCTGCTTCCAATACATTTATAAGTGTGCTCTACAGAGCCCCTGTACATAGTCTTAAGCAACGATTTTTAATATTTTCAATTTTTTGTGTGTGACATTTGGCTGCAGATCCATATAGAATACTACCATAATCAATAATTGATCTTACAAATGATTTTAAAATAATAAACCTATGTTTGGGTCTGCACCCCATTTATGGTGACTGAAAACTTTGATGATATTTATTGCATTTTCACATTTTTTAATTATCTGTGATATTTGATCTTTCCAATTCAGTTTTTTGTCTAGAAGAATGCCGAGATACGGTACTGATGATTTGTATGAAAATTCGAGGTTTGCTAATTTGATGATATTGTCATTTTGATATCTCTTTCTAGTAAATGTACATACTGAGGACTTGAGTTGGTTTATAGTTGTTCCGTTTTCTTCGAACCATCCTTTTGCTATTTCTGTTGCCTTGCTGAGTTGATTATGGCAATTTTCTATTTTTTTATGTTGGGAACTGATAACAAAATCGTCTGCATACTGATCTTGACTTCAAGGCTACTTAACATTTTCTCGATATCGTAGGTGTAAATTATGTAGAGCAAGGGACTCAAGATTCCTCCTTGTGGCAATCCTATGGAAGTTTGTCTAGGGCCTACTAATTTATAATTTGCTCGTATGTATATATTCCTGTTACTGTAGAGTTTGGAGATGTGTTCGCATATCCAGTTTGGGATTCCTAGTTTCTTCATCTTTAATTTCAATATGTGTAAGTCTACATTATCGTACGCCCCTGCTATATCCAGAAAAATTGTGCTTGTGTATTTATTGGTTGTGAAACCTTGATAAATATTTGCTGTGAATTCACATAGTAGTTCTTGTGTAGATTTGCCTTTTCTGAAACCATATTGGGATCTTGCTAATAAATTGTTTTTTTCTGTGTAATACTCCAATCTGCATTTTATTATTCGTTCATATGTTTTTAAGATACAAGAGACTAATGATATTGGTCGATACGAATTGTGTTTAGAATCTGGTTTTCCAGGTTTCAACAGTGGAATTACAATATAATTCATCCAGTCTGCCAGTACTTCTATTTCATTGAAGTAAATTTTATTGAATACTTCTATTAGTTGTTTTTTCACAACTGTTGGTAATTGGTGTACATTGTCTTTACCTGGGCTGGTGTTGCTCTTATTATGGAGAGCCGTATTTAATTCGTTTAGAGTAATTTTTTTCTGAAAATATGATTGTCTTTCATTTGTAACTTCTAAGTTGCCAGGTTTTGTTTCTTCTAAGTTGCCGGGTGGGTGATTCGTATAATCAGGTGTTAATTTACAAAGAAATTCTGAAATCCAATCTGCCGAAGAATCTATCAATTGTTTATTATTTATTTTCCTGTTTTTAAATTTATTTACTTGTTCCCAAACTTTTTTCATTGGAACATTTTTATTTAGAGATGAACAATATGTTTTCCAATTTTCATTCTTTGCTTTTTTGATTATTTTTTTGGCCGCAGCATCGGCTTTTTTATAATTAATTAAATTTTCAAGATTTGGATTTTGTTTATATTTACTAAATGCTTCTTTGCGTAATGATACTAGTAGATCGCACTGATTATTCCACCAGACTTTGGCTTTTGTTTTGTTTGTTATATTATTTTTATATTTTGGAATAGATTCTTCAGCAGCTTGGTTAATAACATTTTTAATTTTATCATAAAGATTATTATTGTTTAGTGTGTTATTATGGTAATTTATTATATTTAAGCATTCTGTATAATATTTGTTCCAGTCAGCCTTACCTATATTCCATTTTTTTAAATTTGTTTGTAGTACAGATTTTATGCTTACTTGACCGGTTATTTTTATAGATATGTGATTTGATCCATATGTGTCTGTCAAAATTTTCCAATCAAATAAATTGTGTATGTTAGGGCTACATATCGTTAAATCAAGAGCACTATTATTATGATTAAAATTGTTTATGCAAGTTATACTACCATCATTTAAGAAAATTAAATTATTTGCTTCTAAGATATCTAGTAGTGCTTTTCCTAAACTATCAGTTTGTATACAACCCCAAGATATACGGTGCGAATTAAAATCTCCCCCCCCCCCACCACATACGGCTTTGGTATATTTTCAAAAAATATATTCCATTCATTTACAGTAATTTTAGTTGCTGGTTTTATGTATACTGATACTAAAGTTAAATTTTCATTGTTAGATAGTGTTGTGGTAACACTTATTTTTTCTATTTTAGTTGTGCATTTGAATTCGGTTATTTTATAATTTATATAATTTATATAATAATATAGTATTGCTACTCCTCCCCTTCCGTCGGGCCGGTCTTTTCGTATATTATTGTATCCAGAGAAGTTTATATATGTATTTGTCTTAAACCATGTTTCTGATAATAATGCAATATTTATATTTTCTTTTAATAGTGTTTAGGAGTTCAAATTATTTGTATTTCACTTAACGTAACTTTTATTTTACAATGACTTATATATTGACAATTTTCAATAATGACATAAAAATAACAAACGTAATAAAAAAAGAAATATATGTGTGGCTTGAAATAAATCTTGAATGTCTGTCTCTTAACTCTACTCGTCGACTGTCCTTGTACATCCCCTGCCGCTTCCTCGTGACATTACACAGTACCGAACATACCGCCCCCCTTGAAAGCCTCTAGGCTTTTAAAAGACTTTATTAGGTAGGATAGCAACCTTAGTCACAGGACGCTTGAATGTTCCTGTAACGGTTTTGATAGATACAGTGCAGATGATGCCATCGTGCCCAGGATGTATCTGAGTTACTCTGCCTGTTCTCCATTTCAAAGGTGGAAGGCCATCTTCCTTGATGATAACCAGTACGCCTGGCTTCAATAATTGTGCATGGTGCTGTTTCCATTTTGTGCGTGTATGTAGTTCTGTGATATATTCTTTGTTCCAACGTGACCAAAAGTGTTGTATCATTTGCTGCCTATGCTGGAATTTGGATAGTAGATTTTCTGCTACTCCCAGTAAATTTGCCTGCGGGATCGTAGTAAGTGGTTCTCCGATTAAGCAGTGCGCTGGAGTGAGAGAGTTTGGATCATTTGGATTGTCAGACAGAGGACATAGGGGTCTGGAATTCAAACAAGCCTCTATTTGATGAAGAACTGTGACAAACTCCTCGAATGTTTGAATTACCGATAACACGTTTCAAATGGTACTTAACCGATTTTACACTAGACTCCCAGAGTCCTCCAAAGTGAGGTGCGCGAGGCAGTATAAAATTCCACTGTATACCCCGACCTGTTAGGTCATTCGAAATGGCAGCTGAATTATGTTCGAAGAAAGTCTTAAGGTCGTTATTCGCGCCAATGAAAGTTGTACCTTGATCTGAATATATTTGTAAGCATTTGCCTCTTCGGGACATGAATCTGTACAAAGCAGCCAGAAACGTTTCACTCGCTAGGTCACTTACAACCTCCAAGCCTTCGTGGCAAAACAAACAAACAAAGCTATATATGCCTTGGAAGTTTTAAAATTACGCCCTTTACGGTCTCTAAGGAGAAAAGGGCCAGCGTAATCGACTCCTGATATGGAGAAAGGTCGGGAAGGTGTTACTCGATCCTTAGGTAGATTGCCCATAATGTATTGTGTGGATTTCGCATTAAAACGAAAACAAGTTATGCAATTGTGATAGACACGCTTTACCAAATTTCTTCCGCTGATTGGCCAGAAACGCTAACGTAGTGAAGCGAGAGTTAATTGTGGACCTGAGTGGAGCAGTTTTATGTGTTCATGTTGGGCAATCAGAAGTGTAAGTCGATGCTTGGGAGGTAATACAATCGGATGTTTCTTTTGAAAATCATTGTCAGAATATTGAAGACGACCGCCAACTCGTATGACATTGTGAGTGTGATCGAAAAAGGGATTTAACGTCAAAAGTTTTGATTTGTTGGGGATCTTATTACCATCGCGTAGGGCAATGTATTCTTCAGAAAATGTGTCTGCTTGTACCAGGCTTATAAGTTTATTTAGAGAATCTGAAAGCTCTTGAGCGGAGATCTCATTTGAAGTTTTGTAAGATTTTGATTTTTTATTTAAAATGTTTTTAAAACGAAGTACATAAGCGAAAATGCGACATAGTTTATTCAGATTTGAGTGAGATTGAATCTGCGAAGTTCTATTCGCAACGAATGTTTTTAGAAGATGAGATGATTTGATCCAGGCTAATACTATGGTAGAGTCACACCAATAGTATTTGTTGTTAAATTCGACTGATATAGCGGATAAAACTGTTTTCATTAAATTTGCCAGAAGCAGGGCAGCACAAAGTTCTAGACGAGGTATTGTAACTTGCTTGAGGGGAGAAACTCGCGTTTTTGCGCATAGAAGATTACAACATGTGTTACCAAAAGAATCAGTGGAGCGTATGTAAACGCTAGCCCCGTAAGCGGGTTCCGCGGCGTCAGAGAATCCGTGTAGTTGAATCTGAATAGGATTACCACAGAGTGTAAGACGGGGTATGTTGAGTTTATTTAATTCTACAAGCTGGGTTCTGTAAACAGACCAAGTTGTGAATAAATTCATTGGTATTGACTCGTCCCAGGCTATTTTAAGTCTCCAAAGTTGTAATATTATTTTTGCGGTGATCGTTACAGGAGAGAGGAGACCAAGTGGGTCAAAAATTTGGGCAATTGAGGCTAGGATTGTGCGTTTTGTAATTCGTTTATTCAATTCATGAGCAGCTATGCTGTACTCAAGTGTGTCAGAAGCATGATTCCATAATAACCCTAAAGTTTTAGAAGGGTTGTTAGAATCTAATGATCGAGAACCTACACAAGAATCACAAGTAAGTGATGCTTCATTCGAAGCCCATTTTCTAAGAGGAAAACCATATTTGAGTAAGATGCTATGAATCCTTTCTTTTATCTGCTTAACATCTTCAATGTTCTGGCCTCCTGTGAGTAGATCATCTACGTAGAAATATGTTTCTATAATGTTTGAAATCTTGGGATCGTCATTGATGTTTAACTTACTTACCTCCTGTAATGCTCTTGTAGCGAGGAATGCTGCAGATGCCGTGCCATATGTGACGGTGGACAAATCATATACCTTGACTTCATCATTGTTATTAGGTCGCCAGAGAATGCGTTGATCCTCTGCCAAGTATACTTGACGATACATTTTTTCGATGTCGACGCTTAATACAATAGGATGCATGCGATATCGTAATAAAATGGAAAAGAGGCTACTTTGAACATTAGGTCCAATCATAAGTAAGTCGTTTAGAGATAATCCTGAATTAGTTTTGCAGGAAGCGTCAAAAACGACGCGAAGTTGGGTAGTGCTTGAACTCATTTTCAGCACGCAATGATGGGGTAGAAATAGCCTGAATTGTCTGATTGATTTTTAGATAAAGGCATGTGACCAAGTGATTCATATTCTGAGATAAAATTCTGGTATGTTTGCTTAAGATCCGGATTTTTATCCAGTTTCCGTTCTAGAGTCAAGAAGCGGTTAAAGGCGATTGTCCTTGAGTCTCCAAGTAATTCGATAGGTTTTTTGAGTGGGAGTCGTACTATAAACCTACCGTCGGCAGCCCTAGTCGTGTGTTGTGAAAAATGTTCTTCACAGGAGGTTTCTTCTGGTGATAGAAGTTTTACTTCGGAATATTCTTCCAATTCCCAGAATTTGTTTAATTGATCGTCTAATGTGTGAGAAAGGAAACATTGTGAATCAGAAGGAGTAGTCGAATTCAATTAAAAATACTCATAGGTCCAGAAATCACCCATCCAAACTGCGTTTTTTGAAGAATGGGAAGTCCTCGTCCGAGCTTGACTTGTCCAATGTTGATTAGTTCCCAGAAAATGTCAGCTCCAATAAGCAGGTCGATTGGTTTGGAAGAATTGAAGTATGGATCAGCTAAAACAATATTCTTCGGAATTTGTAGTGAGGTGGTGTTACAGGATGCAGCCGGAATATTACCTATGATGTTGGGAAGCACCAAGCAAGATAGTTGTGCTTGGAAGTTAGAAGTGTTTGACTGAATTTTAGCGACAACTCTAGAATTTATAGTTTCAATTTTCTGACTAATACCGGTTACCGAATATTTTATTTTTTCTATAGGTAATTTTAATATATTGCATAGTCTTTGAGAAATGAAGTTCGACTGACTTCCACTATCCAGTAAAACTCTACATGAATGAGACTTACCTGTGGCGTCAAAGACCTTTATCCATGCTGTGGATAGTAAAACGAGGTTTGTTGTAGAGCGCATATTAACAAGTAAACTGCAAGGTGACTGTATGCCTGTTTGTGTTGATAAAGCGGTAGAAGGCTGATTTGGTAAAGAATTGTTTTCGGAACTATCTACAGATGTGTTGGGTTCAACTGGGTGTGGCTTGGAATTAGAAGCATCAGTGTTATTGAAACGTAAAAGTGTGTGATGAATTCGCCCACACTTCCTGCAGCCGGATGAACGGCATTGTTTTGTGGAGTGATTTGGAGCAAGACAATTAATACATAATCGATTTTGTTTAGCAGCGTTCAATCTATCAATGGTAGTAAGTTGAAGAAATTTGGGACAAGTGTACACAAGATGATCCCTTTTATAGAAAGAACATTGTTTGTTGTCAGTTGTCAAAAAGAAATGAGTTCTTTTAGTATGAAACGTGTTTGGTTGCGTAAACTGTTTAGTAAATTTAGAAGAATTGTACTCAACAGATTCTAAAATAAGACATCTGTCCTTTAGAAAGTCAATTAGTTTCTTATAAGTAGGTAGGTTGTCTGATAGTGCAGATTCCCAAGCGCGTCTGGTAACATTGTCAAATTTTGACGTTACAATGTGGCAAATTAAAACATCCCAGTGTTCCGTGGGCATTTTTGAAACCTTCAAAGCACCAATGTGTTTCTGAGTGCCATCAAGTAGCTCTCTGAGACCTTTGCAAGATTCACGCGACAAAGAAGGCAAATTGAAAATGGCACTAACATGATTGTTAACTAGAATTTGTTTGTTTTCAAATCTCTCATTCAGAAGTTTCCATGCGACGTCTTAATTCGCGTCGGATATTTCTAAGGATGATATTGTCTCAGCAGCTATGTCCTTTAGAGAAAGGCGCAAGTAGTGAAATTTTTTAATAGCCGTGAGTTGTTTATTTTCGTTTATTATTGAACCAAATGTATCCCTAAAAAATAGCCATTGATCGTATGATCCGTCAAATGTGGGTAAATTAATCGCAGGTAATTTAATGTTGTCTAACATATCCTCATTTGAATGATTAGGAAGTGTACTGACCGTATTATTACACACATTTGGCGTTGATTTAGACATTTTATCTAATAAGAATTTACGAGCCTCAGAAGTGACTGAATAAAACTTATTTTCAAAGCTTTCCCTTTCTAAGGCGTGCTCAGCAGGATTTGTTTCCGAAATTAAGTCTGATACTTCAATAATTGACTGAGCACTGTCAAAATCATCTAAATATGTATTAATTATTTGTAGGCACATTTTTAATTCTAATAAATCTGTGTCTGATAATGATTTGCTAATTATCAAAACGTGTAAGTGCAGCCTTTAGGGCCGTTCGTTTGTTTTTAGCTATATCTGCCATGTCGAATAACAAAACAAATCAAATGTACGATAAGAATCGATAGAGTGTGAACAATGTTAAAAGTGCATGTAATATTAGTATTCGCGTGTGAAACTATCTTAATATATGATAAAGCACATCTAAATTATTCAGAAAAAGTGTAATACCTACTTGTCTTAGCAAAATGTAGTGATCAGAATGTGAAACTAATATGAAATGTAATAAAAAAACAGTACAGTTTTGCAATAGAGAAATGTAATACTCGTGTGCGCAAAACAGTGAAATCAATATAAATTTTAATGTAAACCAATAAATCAAATTTAAACCCTTCAATAATAGATTTAATTAGGCTTGTTTGTGCAGAACGTAAATATTTGAGTGTAAAGTTAGTAAAGTACCACGAAATAAAACGTTTGGGTTAATTAAAATACCGTATTGTGAATTAATAAACCAAAATATGTCAAATAAATGATTGTAAATACGACGAAAGGTTGTAATAAGGAACGCACGGACCTGGTTGTAGAAAATAGATCTGGTGTTTGTGTTTGGAAGCTGCCGTAGTGGAGTATGTCCAAGTGTTTCAGTCCTGAATTGCAGCGGCAAAGCTCAAAGTAGCGGCAGGTCACGTTGGAAATCTTGTATTTTCGTTAGTTTTTTTTTATTGTTTAAAGTCGCATCCACCCAGAGGGTTATTAGCGACTGCTGTATTTATTCAACGATGCAATACATTACATATACAAATATATAGATACATACACAATACAGTTATGTACAATTTACATTTCTAATTATTTCTTAAATTTTGTCAAGTAAGTTAATCGTTTTAAGGTATGCGCACAAGTTTTCAACGTTACACTGTTACCCTAAGACCACCTTTAGGTTATATTCTATTGACCACTGTGTTCTCGCGGGTTTGAGTGACGGACACTCCACAAGAAAATGTTTTACCGATAGGTTCTTTTGACACGATTCACATACAAGTTGGTTTGTTCTTGTGATGATGTGTGAATGAGTGGCGAATGTATGTCCAATTCTTAATCTGGTTAAGATCACTTGATGCCGTCGGCTCGCTGGGATATTATTCCATTTTTTCACTGATGTTTTTACTTCAGAGAGTTTGGATGATGAATTATTCCAGTATATTTGCCAGTCGGAGGTAATACTGTTTTTGTAAAATTGCTTGAGATCTGCAAGAGGTGTCTTATTCTCAATCTCGGCATTTTGGGAAGTAGCGCTTTTAGCTAGGTCATCTGCTTTTTCGTTTTGTGCGATGCCCACATGTGCTGGGATCCACATAAATTCAATTGTCCTTTTGGCGTTATTAGCCGTGAAAAGTATATACGAGACAATTGGATGTAAATGTTGGAACTGTTGTATGGCTGTGAGAGAGCTCAATGAGTCGGTTAATATTAAGGTTTTGTTTATTTTTTCCGTATTCGCATATTCTACTGCTTTCCAAATTGCATATAATTCGGCAGAAAACACGGAATTAGTCGGCGCTAGTGTAAATGAGTGTTGTATATTCTCCAGAACCATGGAGGCACCCACACCTTCTTCAGTTTTTGAACCGTCGGTATATATATGTTTGTAGCTTTGGTAATTACTTATTTTACTTTGGAAGAATTTCCTAATCGTTGAGTGGTTCATTGTAGATTTACTGAATTCAGTCATACTAGAGTCACAACTTGGGGAGATGAAACACCAGGGAGGGAAGGATCGTTTGTAGCAGAGGTTGTAAGGGAGAGGTAAGGATATGTTTAGTTTGCTTTGGTAAGAGTATAGTCTTTCATGGTATGGGGGATCAAGTCTCGGATGCAGTTGAAACATGTTTCTGAAACGATTTGCAAATACGATTCGATGGACGGGTTTTTCCGGGATCGCTGCGACAGATGCCGCATAGCTGAGAGTTAGATACATTCGTCTTCCACATTAATCTGTCATTGAGGATTTTGTCTAAAATCTTACCCATTGCACATGTGAGCGCGATTGGTCTGTAAGAGCTAGTGAGTGTTTTGGGTTTACCATGTTTATGCATTGGAATAACAATAGATTTAAGCCAAATCTGAGGAAAGGTATTGTTTGTCCATATTCTATTGTAAATATGTAGTAGCAGTTCTTTGGCTAAACTTGGGAGTCTTTTGAGGAATGTTATTGGAATATTATCTGGTCCAGCTGCTGTTTCTTTTGCTGAGTGTATTGTGTGATTTAATTCCTGCATTGTTATTGGTTCGTTGACTGGTTCATGAGAATTTTCTTCTAGCTCTACGAAGGTTTGTTCCTGTATACGTTTGAAGTTTAAAAACTTGTTTGTGTAGTTGCTATCGTTAGAATGTTTTTCAAATGATCTTGCGAGGGTTTCACAGATTTGTTCAGGAGTAGTGACGGTGTTATTTTGATATTTTAGGACATTTATGTGGGACTGGTAGTTCACTCCAGAAATCTTTTTAATATTGTTCCACACTATTTTGGATGGGGTAGAATTGTTAATACTGGATATAAAGTGTTTCCAAGAATCCCGTTTGCTCTTTTTTATCGTTAATCGAGCTTGGGCTCTTAATCGTTTAAATTGAATTAAATTTTCCTGAGACTTAATTTTCTTGTATTTGTTAAATGCCTTTTTGTAGTTCTTTGTTGCTTCTGCACATTGATTATTCCACCAAGGAACAGCTGGATGTTTTTTGATAATTCTAGTTTTTCCGATAGCAAGTTCTGCAGCAGTTATGATAATGTCGGAAAGCTTTTCTACCATCTCATCTACATCTGAGCTCAGAATATCAGTGATACAATTGTCGCTGAGTTTGTTCAGTATTAGATTACTGAAGTAGTCCCAATTGGCTAAGTTAAAGTTCCATTTTTCCGGAGGTGGGACTTCATTTGCTGAGCTGCCATAAATAATGATAGGGTAATGATCGCTATCGTAAAGATCTTGCAGGACATCCCAGTTGAATATCAGTGATAAAGTAGGATCACAAAGGGAGAGATCTATCGCCGATTCTGCGCCAGTGGCCGTATTAAATCTGGTTGGTCGACCATCATTCATAAGATTTATATTTTTTTGGTTAATTATTTGTTCCAGTGTATTTCCAAATTGGGAGTTGCTTTTTGATCCCCAAATATTATTATGGGCGTTGAAGTCGCCAACTATAAGTCTTGGAAGTGGGAGTTGAGTTAATAAATCTTCAATCTCTTGCAAACTGGGTGAAGTGTTTGGAGGACAATAAATATTACATAAAGATAATTTCGTTGGTCCATCGATGCAGACAGCGACAGCCTCGAGGTTCGTTTTTAATTGTATGGGTACTGCGTCTATAGAATTTTTAACGTGGTGTTGGTGCGGTTACATGAGCAGGTGGTAAATCTGTTGATGTGGTTGCTGTTAGTTTTGTTGGTAGTACTTGTGACTGTGTATTAGGGAGCGTACATTCTGTTGCAACATGCCCTTTCTGCTTACAGTTATAACATCTATAGTCGTCGAGGGAGAGAAATATTCGATAAGAGGTTCCTTCGTGATTCACAGTAATAAAATCTGGAATTTGAATCTGGTTCTGGTCTACAGGTGAAATATAGGTTGGCCTACGAAAACTTAGAATGTGCTTGAATTCTGGGTGTGAAGTACCGATGCGAAGAAACGTAATCTGCGACATTATTTTAATGCCAATTCGTGTTAATTCATTTTCTCATAGTATATTTGGTATAGATGGACATACATTTGACAGTAGTAATCTTTCCGCAGGTGTTATTAATCGCCGAGCATTAATCGTAGTTTGTCCAAGATTTATTGAGCCATCATTGCTATTCATAATTGAATCAACTAAATTTTCATTTGCCAAATAAATGCAAATGCGGTTATTGGAGATTCTGGAAGAGAAGATTATATTTTTTGGTTCAATGATATTCCCTAAAGAAATGAGGTATTCCTCCAATTTTATGTTATCAAGTGAAGGAAAAACTATTGCTTGTTTTTTGCTTGGAAATTTTGGTGAGTTTGTTACTGTTGCGTAAGATTTAATTTGAGGTTGAGTGCCCCCTCTATCAGTGCCCTCTCATTCACCGATTCATCCATTTTGGTAGCTGTATTTCATTGGTGTTCTAACTACGGCTCTGTCTAATGTGTAGAAATATAAACTACTAATGAGTTTTTGATTATACTGGATTGTGAATGTTGATATAACTCGTTAAAAAGTATGTCTATGACAATTATAATAATATAGAGAATTAATTAAAAACTCACAGATTCCGTACTAATACAGAAGATGCTTAGATCTTGAATACTAGACACTGTAACTAAATTATTTCGCACTGAATTTAACTAATTTTATGAATTATCGGAGCTGATATTAAACACAACCGGTGCTCAATTTGCCAGGACCGAACTCCTTTCATTAGTTTGTTAACTTGTGAAGTGGATGTATCCGTCGAAGAAGGACCAGTATGTAATGTTTAGGAGTTCAAATGATTTGTATTTCACGTAACGTAACTTTTATTTTACAATGACTTATATATTGACAATTTTCAATAATGACATAAAAATAACAAACGTAATAAAAAAAGAAATATATGTGTGACTTGAAATAAATCTTGAATGTCTGTCTCTTAACTCTACTCGTCGACTGTCCTTGTACATCCCCTGCCGCTTCCTCGTGACATTACACAGTACCGAACAAATAGTAAATATTCCAAGTTACTTTTATTGGAGATAGCTGATTTACAGTTCCACTAAGTGATTCTGTGTACTTATTATTCATGATTTTGGTTGAAATTTGATAAATTTTTTTTTCTAATTGGAATATATCTTCTTGAATTTCTAAATTTTTTGATTGTTTCAATGTTTGAATAACACTCGCGACACAACTAGTTATGACTTTACACATATATTCTTGTATTTCATAATTTTTGCTTATATTCATATTATAATGTGGTGAGGCCAATATACCTCCTTCAACGCGAGGAATTGATATTTGAGATGTTATAGATCTATGTTCCAGGAGTAAATTATTTTCTTGGTTCGATATTCTCGGTTTTTTAATTGCTTGTATAATTGACTGTGTATATCTAGTTGGTGTTGTTTTTGAGTTGTTTTCATTGATTTGATCTATATGTTTTGTTATTGTTGGTGGATTTGTTGAGGATGTAGAGGGATACATCGGGGGAAATTGATAATGTTGTTTATTGGATGAAGATACTGCCGCGGCATAGGCCTTGTGAGGAATAGCTTTGTTTGCATCAATAAATGAACAATTTGCATTCGACATATAGTTTTTAATTTCAATTTGTCTGTTATACTCTGGGGCATAGTTGAGAATTATTAACATAGTGATCTCCCTTACATATCAGACATTTTACCTCTAATAATTGTTTGTCACATTCTTCCGAACTATGATTTTCCCCACATTTTTTACATCTAACTTTATTCCTACATTGTTTCCCTAAATGACCGTATCTGAAACAATTATAGTACAATAAAACTTTTTGTCGATAAACTTCGACCTCATACAAAACTTTATTTATTTCTACGTATTTGGGTAAAGTTTGGCACTTGAAGGATACCAATATCGTAGTTGAGGGTTGAAATTCAACGTTATTTCCATTTTTAATTTTTCGGATTCTTTTTACGAATTCAAATTTACTGTGATAATCATATGCTGAAATGCGTTCTTTTAAAAATGCTTCTGATAAGTCTCTTTCAAAAATGTTTCTGATAAGTCGGTGTCAATATATTTTAATATACCTAATCTATATACCAAAAATTTTGGTATATATGCTGCTAAATTATTTTCCTTTAAGAAATTAGAATCAATTATATTATTTGCACTTATATAATCTTTCAAAGTTACTCTAATCCTATTAGGACCATTGATTGAATTTGTTTTATTTTATTATTGATATCTTTGTGATTCTGTAATATAATTTCTCCCACTTTTATTGGATTCAGTTTACCTTTAAAATCCGGTTTATTATTTTCAATATACAGGGTGTCCCGGGACTAATGGGAAAAAAGTCAGGAGCGTATAATCTGAGCTAAAATAATGTTAGTACTTCATATAAACTTTCACTATGCAGGCCCTCGTTTTCGAGTTATAGGCCTCCAAAGTTTTAATTTTGAATTTGGTTTTTATTTGTATTTTTTGTACTAGTTATTTGATCTTTATAAAATTTACGGCAAAGCTATAATGTATGTGTATGTTTATTTTGGTAAGGTAAACAGATTTACAGTAGTGCATTGAAGCCAGGGACGGACTACTCGCTATGGTTAGTGATCCAAAAATTAACGACTTATTAATTGGAAAGTTGGTAAAAACTTTTTATAAGTGTTTTTACCGTTTATCAAGTTACCATAGGATTAGTTGTCAAACGTTGTGTAGAATAGTTCGTAGTCAGTACTTGTCAATAATTCATAAGTCCTTAATTTAACAGTTACAATAGCAGAATTCGCTTTTATTGAGTACGCAGATAAACATCTAATGTATGGACTGGCTTCTCGAAACTGTTTAGAGGCCAAAAGGCTTTATGAAGAACATTTTGCAAACAGAGCATTGCCAGACAGACGAATGTTTGGGCGTATTGATCTCAGGTTACGAGAAACAGGTATGAATAAGTAAATGTAATTTTCCATGTATACAAAACAAAATTTTAAATTTTAGGAAGATTTTTGCCAGAAAAAGCTGGAGAAGGTCCAGTTCGAAGCATACGTACTGTGGCAGTTGAACAAGACTTGTTAAATGCAGTTGATAATGAACCATCGAGTTTTAGAAAATTATCAAGAGACCATAACGTCTCGAAATCAGTTGTTCATCGCGTCCTAAAAGAACAGCTGTTATATCCTTTTCACATGAAAAAAGTACACCGTATGACAGTGGCTGATTATCCTGCTCGACTTGAGTATAGCCAGTGGTTTCTGCGACAACAACAAGCAGACAACACATTTATTAGTAACGTTCTCTTTACGAACGAACCGGGTTTCACCAGAGATGGAATCATAAATTCTCATAATATGCATTTATGGGATGATGTGAATCCACATGGCATTATCCAAACTAGGATCCAGCATAGATTCATGGTTAATGTTTGGCAGGAATAGTTGGCAATAATTTGATACAGCCATACTTTATTGACGGTACTTTGACCGGTCAGAGATATTTGGAGTTTTTTGCAAAATGAGTTATGGAACCTGTTTGATGATGTGCTACTACAAACTCGTAGGAATTTATGGTTCATGCATGATGGGGCCCCTCCTCATTTCTAAAATCTACAAGGATAAAAAATGGCCGACGGATAAAAATGGCCGCTGTGACGTCACGCCCCCCTCCTAAAACGTGGGTCTAGTGTCCCATTATCTACTTTTGTACATTATTATTGTTGCAAAATGCTGTTGCCAAATATTCACGAATTCAATGCAACTGTTGCAACTGCAACATCGAAAATCGAACATCAAACAACGGAAAAAGGGGAAGCCCCCGACTCTCTGCCGTCTTCCCATGAACAAATATCTAAATATTGGCTAGAAAATATTCAAATATATTAATAAGCAAAAATGAATCTTTCAGATTGATGTGCATTATAAACAAAACTGTTCCCTCAACGATAAATGATTTCTTTTAAGGTGCTGACTAAGTCATTGTTTTTCATGAATGGGATATTAAATAAATAGGTATATGTTACTTCTTCCTTTCTTGAATTATTTGTTCTAGAAGTAGACCACCCATTTGTTAGATTTTACGATATATTAGCTATTTTTTTAATGAGCAAGAATCTATGACAGAGCATCTTTCTCTTTCCTTATACATAGATCGGTTTCCTTTGGTTTTGGCGAGTTCAGCGGTTTCAGTGGTGCTGCCAACGTCGTCGCATCCTACCCCGTCCAAAGAAACACAGAAAGAAACCTAATAGGTAATGAATGGTGGAAACAGGATTAATATGCATTTTTTTTAATTAAATTCACGTTTTTCTAATATTTAATAATTTTACGGAATATATATTTGGTTACAAGACTTTTTATAGTATTATTAATTGACTCTTACATTAGGAGAAATCAATTCAATTACTTCTAGTCCAATAAACATCTGTTTAACTTTTCCTTAAATTAAATAAAACAATAAATATTCGGCTAAGCCGCGTGCGAGATCGTTCTAAACCATCTAATTTCATACGTGCGAAGAAGGTGTTACAGGGACTTACGTGTGTGAACTATAACATTCCCTTTTTTTGTAATGGGACGGTTAGAGAGACTGAACTAGAAAAAATGAAAAACTAAATAAGAATTATTGTATTGTAATAGTAATTCGGTTTCTGGCGTTAATAGTTCAATCGAACTAGCTCATTTTAGTGAACTATTTCATTGAAATGAACTGTTAAGCATACCTCTATCAAGCTGCCTGGGAGCTTTCATCGAAATCGATGCCTCGTCCCTTAGATATATAACTTAAACAGTGCATGGTGGGTTATTCCTCTTTTATAGATCTACAAAAAAGTTCGTTATGGCATATATCTATCTTTTAAGATTAGTTTACTATACCCATTCTATCTTCTAAAAAATGGTCATGTACAATGCGGTAATTGGAAAGCTATTTAGATGGATACAGGATCCTTATTAACTTAAATACATTAGTTACCTTAAGCATTCCATGCACATTATCCTAGGAGCTCTCACACCTATGACAGAACCCGCTTAATGCGGTCACTCCGCGCCGCGCCTACCGCTGTCGCACAGTATATGTCTCATAATGCCTCAGATAGGATAATGCGAGAATCGCGCAGCAGTAACTGCCTAATGGGTGGCCGCACTATTTTGTTCTCTGATGATCCGTCAAATTTTGCCTGTTATAACTAGGGGGGACGAGAGTAGATGAAGTCAATGCGTCGCTCAAAAGATCGTATCTTTGGCCACATATAATGAAATGTGAACTTGAAACCAACATGACAATTTTTTCGCCTAGCAATAGGCAATTTTCTAGACTTGCTCCAAATAAGTAATGGTGAATTTCAAGCTGGAAATGTACGTATCGCTCTTAATAAGCTTTGTGTTTTGGTGCAAAATGTGAAAGAATTGATTGAAAATGTATATGCCAATATTAGTAACATATCCACTAAGACACTAAATTGGTTTCAAGAAAAGGGTATACTATCACCCACTAATGAGCAAATTTATAAAATAAATGATTTTATTCCTTCAAAATTTTAAGCATCATCACAAACCTACTACCGAGTTGACAGAGTCATGGAGTATTTTTACTTTTAATATCCAACAAAATAAAGAAGCATAATATTCAGTTAAAAGTTATTATTAGAAAAAATGTAATTTACCTAAACTAGTATTTGTTGTAGTCGTATCGGTTATACGGTAGAAAAAAGAGCCCTGGTATAGTATACTTGATATTTTTGATAACATATTCTTCATTCATCATTCCCAACACATTTTCTTGTCGTCAAAATTACTTTATTGTAAAGTTAGTTTTTGCGAGTTGAAGGTTGTGCGTTTATAATTTTTTTAAATGGTGTTTACACATCAACAAAGAACTGAAATTAAAAATAAGGGTAACAGAGCTTTGCATATTTTTGAATTTTATATTGGGGCCGAAATATAGAGGGTGGTACGTTTTCAAATTGACACCCCGTGCGGTGTTGTGCAAAGAGCTGTTTTTTTTTCCTCGGTACTTCTTGCTCAAGTTCTATTGTTTAATGCTTCATATCGAATGCGAGGAATTGCTGATATCGGCTTTCTAGAAAAGTTGATTGGCCGTCATATTGTGTTGAAAATAAAGTTAAAGTAGTCGTTACTTCTCATCCTCTTAAATTTTTGTCTGATAGTGCTTTTCATGTGGTTATTTACTTTTTAGTCATCTGGAGCATGACATCTCTATAATCTTGCTTGTGCTCTTCTTTTTTGAATGCCAGTTTAACATTAATATTTTATATTTGCTTCACCGCATTTGAATGTGCCAAGTGCTTTTTCTATCTCTACTGGATCTTTTTTTAGATGTATGTTAAGGTTAATGGTGTAGAAATAAATTTTTCATCGTGTAAGAGTTTTGACTCTAATAATTTGTTATTCATATTCTAAGCTAAATTACCTTATTTTTTTAGAACAAGCTACAGATGGCTCCCTGGCATCAGAAAATTGGGCACTCAACATGGAAATATGTGATCTTGTAAATGAAACTGATGATGGGCCTAGAGATGCAATTAAAGCAATTCGCAAGAGGCTTACACAAAATGCCGGAAAAAATTATACTGTTGTTATGTACACTCTGACTATATTAGAAACTTGTGTAAAGAACTGTGGAAAGAAATTTCATGTTTTAGTATGTAACAAGGATTTTATCCAGGAGCTGGTGAGTGTTTATAAATTTATTGTCCTTTAAATCGATTAAGAAAAAAGTGGTGCAGTTGCTCAAGCATCACATTTCTTCTTCCCATTGAAATTTGATAGTTTTTGAACAAAGAAATAAAAGCCTGGAAGACACAGAAGATTCCGAAACAGTAGGAAAATAGTGTAATACTACCCATATAGAAAAAAGGAGAGCAAACAGCAAAATTACAGACCAATATGTTTAGCTGAAACTTAATTTAAAGTGTATACCAGAATACTAGAAATAAGATTGAGAGAATATGTGGAAGAACGTGTACTCAGAAGACTAATAGCAAGGAAAATCCAGGAAGGAGAAGAATTATATTTAACATACATAGATCTCAGGGAGGCTTTTGACAACATAGATAGATTTGAAATATGGTAATGCTTAGAAGAAATGGAAATATCAACAACACTAGTAAAAGTAATAAAAAGAACATCCAAAACAGTAAGGTGTTAGATACAGATATGAGAAACAAGATCAGAAGAATTCCGAATGAAAAAAGGCATACAACAAGGAGACAGCTTAAGCCCATTACTATTTATTTTGGTCATGTATAAGATAGCTGAAAGAGTTAAAGGAAAATGGAGAATTTTAAACCAGTTAGACTTAATCGAATTTCAATAAAAAATCAGTCATCATACTTTGAATTTTCTTATTTGCGTTACGTCAACTGTATATTTATGTATTAATTTCCATTTCAGGTGAAATTAATTGGACCAAAAAATGATCCTCCTACTGCCGTACAAGAAAAAGTGTTGAGTTTGATTCAATCGTGGGCCAGTGCTTTTCAAAGTATACCAGAGTTGACTGGTGTTACTACAGTATATCAGGATCTTCTAGCAAAAGGAATAGAATTTCCTCCAACCGATTTAGATTCACTAGCTCCAATTCATACACCAAAAAAGGTAAATACACTTATTTAATAATGTTATTTGTTACGTCAATTAGTTTATGAACATAATATATAGACCCAATTTGTTGATTATTATCAGGTTGTTGTGCAAATGACAAAGAAGTGACTAAACGTTAAAAGATTAGTACACAAAAAAGGGATATACCAGAAACTTAATGCCAAAAATTCGGGAACTAGTACAAGAGGTCGAAAGAAATGCCAAAATTTCAAATACATTTTTGTTATATACTTCGTTTCGGAGTTATCGTTCTTTAAGGTATCGAAATAAAAACTTATGGGAACCCCTCTACACACATTACGATCTAAAAATTAAAATTTATCCTAAACCGTTCATTTTATCGATTTCAAACAAGTACATTTTCATTAGTAAATAGATTGGAAATTATATAGTATACAGGTTGTCCTTGTTAAAATTGTGGACCGTTAATAACTGGGCATAACCCGTCTCTGGATTTCTGTGTGTATTGTAGATTTATTTATACTGTCAATCACAGCACATGCATGTACTTAATCAATCACTGTAATTTTATAGTATTTCGATGTTTAGTTTACAAATTATTAATAACAAAAGTTTTTAGTCGAAAAATTGAGAGGCCTTTAACTCCAAAACGAAGGCTCACATGACGAAAATGTTTTTGAAATTCTAATATTATTTTGGCCTCTTCTATTCGTTCCCGATTTTTTGGCATTAAGTTCTTGAACATATATATATATATATATATATATATATATATAAATTTCGATTTTCTACTACACCTGTTTTAGTCGAAATTTCAATAATTTCGACTTATTGGCCTGACCGTTCTTCGAAGGGCAAAACAACTACATTCCTGGCTAATACCACGCAGAATATTGAATTACATCCCCTTCGAAAACCGTGACGTCGATCGGCCATTTTGCCGATACGGACATCTGTGGTGATTCGCAACTGATAGCGGAAGAGCATAGTACACTTACGCGTTTCGACCTTCTTGGGTCTCTTCAAGAGTGCCGTAATGCCTTCCTGTTCAGAATCTCTAATCCGAACTGAAGATTACACCCTCCGACAACCTCTCTTGGTTCGTGTAGTTACACAAGCGAGAAGTAGTCAGTTGGCGCCATCTTCACTTTCAGTTGCGAACCAACACCTCAGATAAATGCGACCGTATTAGTCGTATTAAATAAAAATGAATATAATTTCATAAAATACGAGGTGCTATATGAAATATAAATTTCGATTTTCTACTACACCTGTTTTAGTCGAAATTTCAATAATTTCGACTTATTGGCCTGACCGTTCTTCGAAGGGCAAAACAACTACTTTCCTGGCTAATACCACGCAGAATATTGAATTACATCCCCTTCGAAATTCAATATTCTGCGTGGTATTAGCCAGGAATGTAGTTGTTTTGCCCTTCGAAGAACGGTCAGGCCAATAAGTCGAAATTATTGAAATTTCGACTAAAACAGGTGTAGTAGAAAATCGAAATTTATATTTCATATAGCACCTCGTATTTTATGAAATTATATTCATTTTTATTTAATACGACTAATACGGTCGCATTTATCTGAGGTGTTGGTTCGCAACTGAAAGTGAAGATGGCGCCAACTGACTACTTCTCGCTTGTGTAACTACACGAACCAAGAGAGGTTGTCGGAGGGTGTAATCTTCAGTTCGGATTAGAGATTCTGAACTGGAAGGCATTACGGCACTCTTGAAGAGACCCAAGAAGGTCGAAACGCGTAAGTGTACTATGCTCTTCCGCTATCAGTTGCGAATCACCACAGATGTCCGTATCGGCAAAATGGCCGATCGACGTCACGGTTTTCGAAGGGGATGTAATTCAATATTCTGCGTGGTATTAGCCAGGAATGTAGTTGTTTTGCCCTTCGAAGAACGGTCAGGCCAATAAGTCGAAATTATTGAAATTTCGACTAAAACAGGTGTAGTAGAAAATCGAAATTTATATTTCATATAGCACCTCGTATTTTATGAAATTATATTCATTTTTATATATATATATATATATATATATATTTGCGTCATATTTTCTACTAAAAATTGATAAAAAGTTTTGTCAAAATAGGTATCATCAGGAATCATCAGGCATACATATAAAATTACATCCCTTGTCCAAAACTACGCTTCTGTGTCGATTTTGATAACAATTGAAATATACAGTGATATCAGAAAAAACATTTCAACTTTAACGCCCTGTATCTTATTCCACAGCAATATTTTATTGAGATATATTTGATACTATTGTCATATTTGAGTCCAAATAACCTGCCCTTAGCCTATGGTCCTAATACCTATGAATCACCCTGTACATATAGCAACGTGAGGAAGGAAAGGGGGTCAGTTAGTGTAATGGTGGTAGTAGTGAGAAGTAATCAATCGATACACGAAATTTGTTCTTCAATTGTAAGTGGAAGATCTTTAATAAAATAGCGGTGACAGTAATAATCGTATTTGCAGAAGTTGAAGTGGTGGTGCAGAGATTATGTTGATAATTGTTAGTTGGATTTTTGATAAAAGTAATTAGTAAAGTTTGTTTGTTATTCCACCGGTGTTTATTTGGAGTAGTCTTTGTAACAATATGTTAGGGATAAAATATAATAAAAAAACAAAATCGAAGTATGTTTATAATATAATCTGTAAACCCTTTTATTACTTAGCGGTGTAGGGTACTAATAGTTCTGTTTGTGCAAATTTTCTCCATTTATTCCTATTCATTTGCTTCTTCCCAGTTTTTTCATAATTTTTTCAGTATTCCGGTTATAACCTTATCCCAATATTTTCTTGGTCTGCCTCTTTTTTATATTTTTGTTTTCCGCATTCTCTTAACAAGTCGTTCTTCCCTTCTGCGTTCTAAGTTTACCTACCATTGCAGTTGTCGTTCCTCTAAAGGAATCCGAATGCTCTGGTGTGTGTAGACGTGAGTCACGTCGTGTCTGACTATTGCATTTAAATTAGGTGGAAAAATTGACACGAAATTAGTGTACCTAGTGCCTGAGAAGTGATAAGTCAAAAATACAGTAAGAGAAACCAATTTTTACCGAAAAATTGAATTTTCTCTCGATTTCAATATGTCAGTTGCTGTTAATGGGTTGATGTTAATACTCGTTCCCAAAAAAAGGGCGAGGAAGAACTGCACCAAGCAATTAAATCTCATTGTCAATAAGATATGTACCTCAGAAAGCTTCATAACTCATCTAAGCCATTCGATATTTGAAGTAGTCACTAAAAAATTTGAAGACGAAATAATATTCTTAAAAACAAGAATTGAAAGCTTGATATTAAAAAGTAACAATCAGGAAAATCTGATTCAATCATTGAGCAAGAAATGTGTAAATTGTGAACAAAAGATATTGTAGGAAAATACCTTATTATTTGGAATACGTGAAGATCCCAAAGAAAACTGTATTGAGGATCTTGAAGTGTTCAATAAAATAATGAAGACTATACCAATATGTAAACACCATATTTCAAGCTGCTATAGATTGGGAAAAACTAAAGGAAATAAACCACTACCACTAATAGTAAAATTTTATAGTGGTGAGCAATGAAATTTGTTATATTCTAATAAAAAACTTCTAAAGAATAACAAACTTCTCTTAAGAGAAGACTTGACTCAAGAACAAACAAATCTGAAACTGACACTTTCAAAACTCGTTAAGGGCAGTAATACTTGGATCAACTTTGGAAACATTTTTGTTAAACCCATTGGAGTTGAAACAATTTACAAAATTCGATCCGAAGAAGATTTACAAGCTATAATTAAGTGAATATGAATAATTTTTTTTCGTATTTACTATATAATTGGTTACTCTTTTTTTTTATGGTATCTTACATTGCTTTCCACTCATTAGTATAGTCTTATTTAACTCAACCAAAAAAGTAGTGACACGTGTGTACAATTGATACGCGACCAGAAAGTAATTATTTTTTTGTCGCCTATTAGGCCGAATTGCTTGAATATTGGTAGTCTTAATACACGATCGCTGTTGCCAAAATTTCAAGATGTTCATTTAATAATTTCCGAACATGGTTTTGACATTTATTTATATGTGAAACAAGGCTAGTGTACACATACCAGATGAAGTTATCAATAGGTTTGTTCCAACCGAAGTAAATACCGTTCTAGTACTGTACAATCTCAGTAACGCAGCAAATTTGATGTAAATTACACAGACTTATTATATTCACTAATCATCAGGTCAACTGGGTTTGTATCTTATATGTACGGTTTTAGTGTTGGTTGGAACAGACCTTATATAAATAATTTTACATTATTTCGAAGAGATCGAGGGCTAAGAGGAGGGGGTCTTTGCATATATGTTAATGATAAAATAAAAGAAAAAATAAATTGTAATGCAAAATTTTCTGCACAACTGTGGTTAAAAATTAAAACAAACAATAAAACAATTGGTTTGGGATGTATGTATAAGCCTTCTCGTCTCAACTCATATGACTTCATAGATGAGTTTGAGGATATGTTAGGGTTAATATATCCAACAGTGGATACCGTAATATGTGGTGGGGATCGTAACCTAGAATTCCTAAACGCTGATAAAATTACTGTTTGGAAGATGTCATCTGTATTGCAATGTTTTGAACTTTGTCAAATTATATATATATACACCTACTAGGATAACAGCCACAACAGCGACGTTGATCAACGGTATAATAACGTCAACGTCGGGGGATTGAGTCATTGATAAGGGAGTCGTTCAAGTGTCTGTAATCATAGCTGACCATGAATTAGCAACTTGTAAACCAAAAGTAATGGTAGAGAAGCAGGGTCCCAAATTTGTAACCTGCAGAAATTTTAAATATTTTAATGGAACTAATTTTATTAGAGTCCTTTATAATACTCCTTTTTTTCAAATATATGATCAAGAGGGAATTGACTAAAAATATCTTTTTTAGTAAACTGCTTGATAAACTTATTTGACAGACATATACCTCTTGTTACCTGCAAAGTAACAACCAAGGGCACCTTGGTTAACTGTGGTGATTAGAGAGATGATGTTAATTAGAATTAGGGCCTTTAAAAAATATAATAGAACTAAAGCAAACATAGATTTTCAATTTTAAAAAGATATGCGGAATTATACTACTTCATCAATTAAAAGAGAGAGAAAAGCCTTTCTTGAATACTCGTTTAATGAAAAAAATCCTATGGAAAACGTTAAAAACATATAAGGTCATTCTGAATAAAGTCAATAAGACTTTGCCAAATAACTTAAAAAATCCTAACGAAGTGAACAACTACCGTCAAACGGGGTGACTTCGGCCATTTGGGGTCGCTTCGGACAACAGGTAGATTTTTTGAATATGCATTCACAGCAGCAACAGTGTAAAAGATAGCCCATATTAGTATGTTACCCAAATGTTTACAACTTAGTTGCCGTTAGATGATGGTGTGTTGCGGTCGCACGTCGTGATCAGTTTTCCGTTACACGTAATTTTTGTTTTGGTAAGAATTTCTTAATTCAAAAGATACTGAAAAGTAAGTTGTGCCCACCTCATTTGCATATTTTAGTACAATTTTTGTTTATACTAGTAGGAAGGGTGATGTTTTGAGAATATTTTAGCCAGGAGTTCGTTTGTTTATCTTTACACACATTTCATATACAGGGGTGATAACAAAATTATACATTTTTAGGGGGCGACTTCGGACATGGGCCGAATTTATAAGAAAGTGGTAGAAGCTACCAAAATTATAAACCAGAAAAACTAGAAAATGCCATCCGTGATGTGAAAACCCACAGGAAAACCATACGGCAATCTGCTGAATATTTATGGTGTACCTAAATCGACTATTAGCGACAGAATTAAGAATGTTAATGTCAAAAAAGTCGGCGGCCAGACAATACTATCGTCAGAAGGAGAAGAAGGAAGACTGGTTGTGGCCATTAACCTGGCGGCAGAATGGAGATTTCCTCTTTCTCCGTACGATGTCCGAATGATAGTCAAACAATATCTAGACAGGAGAGGGGTGAATATAAAAAAATTCCGAGATAACCTTCCGGGACACGATTGGGTAAATTCATTTTTATCCCGACACCGTAATCTTACGACAAGATTTTGTCAAAATATAAAGAGATGTAGGGTACAAGTAAGTGAAGGCACTTTAATGGAATATTTTCGTGAGCTCCGAACATCCCTGGAAAATGTTGATCCATCGCTAATAATTAACTATGACGAAACTAATTTTAGTGATGACCCGGGTAAAGTCAAGGTGATTTGTAAAAGAGGATCGAAACATTGCGATCGAATAATGGATGCGTCTAAATCTAACGTAAGTGTAATGATGTCGGCTTCAGCAAGTGGCGACCTTCTTCCACCCTTCGTGGTGTATAAGGCTAAGCATCGGTATCAAGAATGGGAAGAAGATGGACCGAATGGATGTGGTTACAGTGTGAGCAGCTCAGGATGGTTCGATTCAACAACTTTTTTGGAATGGTTTCGCCAGATAGCTTTACCTTATTTCAGAAAAAAGGATGGGCCGAAAATTTTAATTGGTGATAACTTGTCCAGTCACTTAACAGTAGAAGTTATTGAGGAATGTGCACGTCAGAATATAAAATTCATCCTACTTCCACCAAAAGCCACCCACCTTTGCCAGCCGCTGGATGTTGCTTTTTTTGCGCCCCTTAAGAAAACATGGAGGAGAATTCTGACTGAGTGGAAGTCCAAAAGAAAAGGTCCATTTCAGAAGAAAGATTTTCCAAAACTTCTCAGGAAATCTTTAGAAGCAATTGAAGCAAATTCAAAGAAAAACGTGTTGTCCGGATTTCGCACATCGGGTATTTGGCCCAACAATCCACAGGAAGTTCTAAAACGTCTGCCTCAAAGACTTATGACTGAAGATAATCCCCCAGGCGGTGAAATAGATAAATCGCTACTGGCATTTCTTAAAGAAAATAGAAACCCTAAATGCCAACAAGAACAAACAGGCGCAAACGAGTCAATGTTCCACCAGGAAGGCCAGTCATCCTTGCAGATATGAATGTTGAATTCGAAAACGAACCACCAGAAAATATTCCTTCCACGTATGGAGTACAAAAACCTAGAAAGTGCCAGAACAATCCATCTGATTCCGATTTATTTGATGAACATTTTTTACCAGCTGACGCATCTGATTCGGAAGAAGAAATGACTTCCGAGAAACCAAGAGACCATTCTTCAAATGAAGATATTAAGATAAATGATTTTACCCTCGTTAAACTTCCCATAGAAAATTCTTTAAAAAGCAAATAATTTGTTGCACCAATTTTAAACGTAGAAGGTGAAAATTACCTGGTAAAATTTCTTCGACAAAAAAAATTTGGGGCAGATGTTTTCTTTTCTTTTCCAAACGTGTCTGATGAGAGCATTATTGGAAAATTTGAAATTGTTCAAACGGTTTTTCCTTCACATTTTCGAAGAGGTTGATATAAGTTTTCCAATTTACCTGATGTTGTTATAGAGTAGATTACAGTTCTATTTATGACATCAAAATTTACTTTTCTGGAATAACCTGTTTAGTTTTCTTATACAGGGTGGTCCTTAAGTAATTGTACATAGAAATATGGTAGATTCCTGACTTTAAAATATTACGATTTAAACCAACTTACTTTAATAAAATCTTGCTAATAAGGAATATACAGGATGTTAAAGGTTAAATTTTAAAATTTCTTTTTTGCAATAACTTCAACGTTTTTGGATATGTATACATGAAAATTTGGAAATAGAGGTTTTTGGGCACGAAAAATCATAATCTGGTACCTACTTCGATGTAGTTTATAGAGGGCGCTACATAGGCCACCTTTGTGGCATCAATGTGCCCTAAATTTTTTTGCTGTTTAAGTTAGCGGTATTTTTGTAAAAGAATATTAAAGCCACGTTATTTTAATAGAAAAAAGGTATACTTGTTATTAACCTTAAAACATAACGGTTTTCGATATAATCGCATTTTATGGATCAGCTGCTTGATTATTATTAAAAACATTTAGAAAACAAATTAAAAAAAAACTAAACTAAATAACATTATAACTTCAGTTGTGTCACATTAAATGATCGATATTTCCTCCATTCTCGTCGATGCATTTATCTACACGTTCCATAAAAGATCGTCTCATATTAAACAACATCATTGGATCAAAAACACCCGCTGCTCTATTTATTTCTTCCCAAAGTAATAATTATTCATTTCGGAAACTATTAACATAGTAGGCTGACGTCACGAATGATTTTGACAGCGAAGCATTCGATTTGTTCCAATATTATGTCAGTCTTGTAATATTTAGTTTGCATTTTATTAGTTAATTTAAAAAAAGCAGAAAATGCCGAGGCATAATTATTATTCTAATACAGATATGAGAGATATGGTTGCTATTTACTGTCGGCAAAATTTTAATGGGCGAGCTGCGAAACGAGAATATTTGAGAAGATATCCAAACAGGCAGCAACCTAATCATCAAACATTCCAGAATCTATTTAGGAATTTAGGCGATAGTGGTTCGTTTCGTCCTAAGCGTGATAACTTAGGCCGACCAAGAATAATTACGCCTGATAAAGATGACGAAATAATGGTTCGCATTGAAGATGATCCTCAAGTTAGTACACGGCGTTTATCTGCTGCTTTACAAATCAGTAAAACTTCTATTTTAAAAAGACTACACCTCGAGAAGTATCACCCATACCATTTTACTCCGGTACAAAATTTATTGCCAGCAGATCTACCGTCAAGATACCAATTTGCAAGTGCTATCCGAAACAGGCAAAATCTTAATCACACCTTCGTCGACAGAATATTATTTATCGACGAAGCTACATTCAACCGCCGTGGTATTTTTAATTTAAGGAACAATCATCTTTGGGCTATTGAAAATCCCCATGATAAACGTGTAAGCCATTTCCAATATGAATTCAAAATAAACGTATGGTGTGGTATCATTGGTAACAATTTCTTAGGACCATACGAGTTACCTCGTAATTTGAATGGTGAGAACTACTTACATTTTTTGCAAAATGATTTCATTAATCTATTGGAAGAATTGCCACTGAATATAAGAAAAAATATGTGGTTCATGCAAGATGGTGCACCGCCGCATTATACGAGAGCAGTCAAAACATATTTGAATAACAAATTTCCTGAACGCTGGATTGGTCGTGGTAGCCATTTTCCTTGGCCAGCACGTAGTCCAGACTTGAATCCTCTCGATTTCGGTGTATGGGGTGCAATGAAACAACTTGTTTATAAGGATCCCATAAATACAAGCGACCAACTTTGGGAAGAAATAAATAGAGCAGCGGTATTTTTTGATCCAATGATCTTGTTTAATATGAGACGATCTTTTATGGAACATGTAGATAAATGCATCGACGAGAATGGAGGACATATCGAACATTTAATGTGACACAATTGAAGTTATAATGTTATTTAGCTTAGTTTTTCTTAAATTTGTTTTCTAAATGTTTTCAATAATAATCATGCAGCTGATCCCTAAAATGCGATTATATCATAAACCGTTAAGTTTTAAGGTTAATCACAAGTATACCTTTTTTCTATTAAAATAACGTGGCCTCAATATTCTTTTACAAAAATACCGCTAACTTAAACAGCAAAAAAATTCAGGGCACATTGATGCCACAAATGTAGCCTATGTGGCGCCCTCTGCAAATTACATCGAAGTAGGTACCAGATTATAATTTTTCGTGCCCAAAAACCTCTATTTCCAAATTTTTATGTATACATATCCAAAAACGTTAAAGTTATTGCAAAAAAGAAATTTTAAAATTTTACCTTAAACATCCTGTATATTTCTTATTAGCAAGATTTTATTAAAGCAAGTTGGTTTAAATCGTAATATTTTAAAGTCAGGAATCTACCATATTTCTATGTACAATTACTTAAGGACCACCCTGTATAAGAATTATTATGTTTGATTTTTAAAATAAATAAATATTTTTTATGATAAAATGATGTTACTCTTATAACAAATAATTTTCCTATTAGTGTAGACGATTAAAAAAAGAAAATGTTTGTCTGAAGTAACCCCTGCAACCGTTAAACATCGGTTTTACGTAGTTTTATATGGCCGTCCGAAGTCACCCCACTCGATGGGGTGACTTCGGACAGTTTTTAATAAAAAAAATATAATAACTGGAAAAAAATTAGAAACATTTGACATTGTCAAAATGTAACTAGATGTTAGGGGCATCTTAGCCGAAATTTGCAGAATTTTAGTTCTCTTGGTTTTTAGTTTGTGATTAAGAAAGTTGCAAAAAGTGTCCGAAGTCACCCCGTTTGACGGTACTTTATTAGCTCTCTACCATATATAGAGCCCCTTGATGAGCTAGTAGCCTTCTATAATAATAATATATAAACTAATTGATAGTACCTTTGTTTTTTCTGAAATTAATGACTTATTCGTTCTTGAAAGAATCAATAAAATTAAAACCAATGCCGTAGGAGATGACTTGAGTATTAAAATGATAAAAATGTGTTGCCCCTACATTGCTCCTTATATTACACACATAATTAATACATGTTTAGTCAACAATACATTTCCAAATTTTTGGAAGACTGCAATTGTAAAGGTTCTACCTAAAAAAGCAAATCCTCAAAACTATAAAGATCTCAGTCCAATTAGCCTGCTGCCTACATTAAGTAAAATTCTAGAAAAAACAGTTGAAATGCAATTATAAATATTCATAGACACTAATTCAATACTACTGTTAACCCAATCCAAGTTTCGAAAAGGGTACAGCCGCTCAACGCCTTTAGTTCATATAGTAGATCACATTATTAAGTCTACGGATATATGAAGTCTTGTTTCTGACATACGTTGTATGTGCCCATACCATGTAAGTTGTTTCTTCTCTATGTCGTCTATAATGGTACCTTCAATCCCCATTATTTCTTTAATGGTGTCATTCCTGATTCTATCTCTTCTTGAAATCCTGAGTGATCTTCTCATCGCATCCATTTCAACAGCTTCTAATCTTTTTTTATATTTCTCTGTTATTCTCCAGTTTTCAGATCCATACAATAGGCTGCTTTTCACTAAAGTTTCATATATATTGAATTTTCTGTTCTTTGTAATATTTTTATTCCACAGAATGCCATTGAGACAAGATATCGCTTTTTTCGCTGTTGTTATTCTACTTTCTATTTCTTTGTTATCTGTCCCAGTTGAGTCAAATGTCACTCCCAGATAGTTATAGGCCTGACAGTGTGTTATTGTTCGATCATTATTTAATGTTAGATCACTAGGTTCTTCACCGATACAAAGATATTTGGTCTTTTGAATGTTGACCCTTAGACCCCAGATTTCGTACTCTTCAATCAACTTGCGCATCATGTACTCCATATCTTCCTTATCATTTGATATAATTGCTTGATCATCGGCAAACTGCAAAGTATAAAGTGTTGTGTTATCGAGTTCTATTCCCATTCCATGAATTTTCCTTTTCCATTGTTTTAAAGCTGCTGCCACATAGATTTTGAACAATGTTGGCGATATACAACATCCCTGTCTCAAACCTTTATTCACTGTAAATTCATCAGTGATATATTTTCCTATTTTTACTCTTGAGTTTGCTCCATTATAAAGATTTTGTAGAGCTGTAATAAGAGTGTGATTGAAGTTGGTGTCTTTTAGAACTTCCCAGAGTTTCACCGTTGGTATTGTGTCGTATGCTTTGTGTAAGTCTACAAATGTTATATGTATTTCTCTGTTAGTTGCCGTCTTCTTTTCAATAATTTGTTTGAGACAAAATATATTATCGTTACATGTTCTTCCAGCACGAAATCCGCTTTGTTCTTCTTCTTCTTGACCTTTAATTTCATCCTCTATATCTCTCAGTACTCGTCCATACAGTCTACTGACTGCACTTGTTACGGATATTCCTCTGTAATTTTCACATAGTTTTCTATCGCCTTTTTTATAGATTGGTGTTATATATGCAGTTTTCCATTCTTCTGGAACGGGATGTCCATTAATGCACATTTTGAATATGTACGCTAGACCCCCGAACAATGTATCTATTCCATTCTTCAGAAGTTCAGCGCACACACCCTCAGGGCCACAAGCTTTTCCATTTTTCAAACCTTTTATTGCTTTTTTGATTATATCCCCAGTGATTTCAACGTTTTCGGCTTGTATATCTATTTCTTCCGTAATTGATTCATTCAAATATTCTTGTCTGTCTTCAGTAAGTAATTCTTTATAGTAGTCTATCCATTTTTTTGTTTCTATTATCTGTATGTGTGATCTTTCCTTATGTGATGTTCGAACTGAATTTATGAATCTCCAAGCTTCTGTGTTTTTCCGTCCTCCAATGTAGGTATTGATATCGTGACATTTCTTATCCCAAAGTTTATTTTTTTTCTTTCTGAATCAATTTTCTTGTTTCACGTTTAATTATTTTGTAGTGTTCGAGATCATCTGGATTTTTCGTGTTTAACCATTTTAGGTATAAGTCTTTCTTTTGTTTTACTAAAACTTCTATATCTTCATTCCACCACAAATTATCACTTATATATTGCTTATGTGTTCCTAATGATTCTTTAGCCGCTTCGTGTATACTTGAGATGATGTTATTATAGGTTTCTTGAAATGTGAGGTCTTGAAAATTTGGTATCAGCTTATTGTCTAGTCTTTGTTGATATAATTGTATTGTACTGTCATGTATCAGGCTATCAAGATTATATTTTGTATGTGGCACTTCTTGTAAGTCAATCGTTTGGTTGTCTTTATTTTGTACTTTATATTTTAGCGAAAAGAATATTTTGGCTCGTACCAGAAAATGATCTGATCCACCACCAAAAGCTCCTCTTAGTACTCTGACATCATTTATCTGTATGCTTGATTTTTGTCTAAGGATGAAGTAATCTATTACTGATTTCAGATTACGTGTTGGTTGTGTCCAGGTGTATCTATGTATATCTTTATGATTGAAGAAGCCATTCGTGATTGTTAAGTTGTTGGTTTCACATAATTGTATGAGTCTGTTGCCATTATCATTAATTTGCTCCTCTCCAAATGGGCCTACAATATTACTGTTGGTCATTTTTCCTGTTCGGCTGTTGAAGTCACCCATCATCACGATCTCTCTAGAGCTCCCAATCTTATTAACAACTTCATTGAGGATCTCAAAGAAGGATTCTTTATTAGCGATTGATTCATCGTCTGAAGGGCCATATACTGCTATTAACGTGACATTATGTTGGTGGAGTTTGATATTCACTGTTAAGATATTTTCATTGATAATTTCGTAATTTATAATTTTGTTTTTTAATGTTGCCCTTATTAAGATGGACACTCCTCTTTTTGCTCGCTCTTCCTTTGGTACCCCGCTATATATATATATATATATATATATATATATATATATATATATATATATATATATATGGAGATATTTACCAATTCGTTCAGTACCAGTGTCTTTTTTTCTTTGTTTCGGTAAGGATCACCACATCCATTTCAAGTTTTTCTATTTCTGATACAATGATGTTGACTTTGTGTTTTACTCCCTGTATATTCCATGTTCCCATTTTCATTAACCGTTGTCGTTGCTTTTGTCGTTTACCAGTATATCCGTCCGTGCTTCCGAGGCGATGTTTACGCTTTTTAGCAAGTTGGATTTTTACGTATAGCAGGGAGCTAGCCTGCTGCTACAACCCTCCTCCTTTATCCGGACTTGAGACCGGCAGCAGTATCATCGAGCTACTCAATCCACCCGACAATACTACTGGCGGAGTTATAGAACATATATACATAACATCAACATAAGGTATAAAAGCGTTATATAGCCACCCTCATTTAGACTTGAAATATTCCGTCGAAGGTACAGTTACCAAATATGCTCCGTATATAATAGTGTTCCTAAAGCAATAAAAAATTGCAGTATATCAACGTTTAAATAGCATCTTAAAAAATCTCTTCTGGCTAGACAATGATAATAATATATTTTTGTTTAATGAGGAATAGATTATTGTGTTTTTGTATTTTTATTGAGGTAGGTACTTTTTTGTTTAACATTCATTATTTCACTAATATCTTTACAATTACTTAAGTGGAAGAGCAGTTTAATGGTGGGTACCAACATTTGTTCAAAAAGATAATTCAAACTGTAAGATTCTATTTTCAATAGAATTTACAAAACATTTGTTCTGAATGAAAGAGCTTGCTACCCTTTTGGTATTCCGAAAACTATTGTCGGCACTGAATACATTTTAGTAGGCATTTTAAATTCTTCTGAAGTTTCAAACGTTTATGGTCGAAAAATATCCTTAGAAATAAGAATTTCAATAAGCCATTTGTAAAAATATCTATTTGATTTCATTGATGGCATTATCTGAAAAGGGTTTTGGGTAGCAAATATCTATTGAATATTTCCTTTATAATTTGCACTCATGTCCGATGCTGGGAACTCCAGAAAAAGTGGAATTCCGTATTGCTAGTTTGAGGGGGGGCTTACGAGTTTTCTTCTGAAAGATATCTCTTCTCAAACAACATTCGCGAATGTTTCTTCAAGTGAATCGGTTCAAACTCTAGCTTGAGTGAAGATCATGTTGTGTCTCAGTAGCTTACTGAAGTAACTCTAGTAACTTATTTTATTGTTCTTACGCTTCTCTTTCTCAATATATCTCGTCAGTCTTGAATGCTTCTTCTAGTGAATCGGTTCAGTTCAGTTGTATCTCAGCACCCTTACTGAAGTAGCGCAAATGTTTTATTTCCGCTCAAGTATCTCTCGGCAACTAAATTAGTAGACGCGTATGTTAATGAGTTATTGCTAGCAAATTTTCGCACCGAAAAGAAACAGTGTATAATTATAATAAGTGTATAAAAAGTACTTTGTGTATAGTTCTGTAAATATATCAATAGTGTCCGACTTCGATTTTTATTTTATAAACAATATAACAACGAGAAATACAGTGCATTAATTATCAATGTACGTGCAATACGTAACAACATTAAACTGAACTTCGCCCTTTTTTTTCTTTTATGCGCTTAAATAATTATATGTATATGCCTTTTGTACATCTTGAAGAAAACAGTAAAGACGTTTATTATTATTATTATATAATGTAGATTGTATGTTTAGGTCTTTTCTTATAATATCTATATTTTTTATTCTATCTTTTTTGTCACGCCCCTTACTCTCCTCAAATATTTCATCTCTGTCACACCTGCATCTTGTGTCCCATTTTCATCTATTATTGTTCCTAAATATTGATAATGTTTAATTTATTCCAGTGTTAATGTATCAATTTTTCTATTTATCATGGTCTCTTTGAAACACAATAAAACCGCGTTTCTTTTGAAATAACTTAACGACGGTAAGGTAAACACATATATTCACCTAGATAGATTTTGTATAACTGAGTTGATTTTGATTTCTGAATTGAGAATTCACGGTCAGTTGTGTGTATAACTTCTCTCGCCAGAGAGAGTGTTAGTTCCAAATATTGAGAAATTAGGAGACGTATTTCGAATTTTAATACATCTGTTTTGGATTTTAAATGTATTCATTCATTTCCGCACGAAATCGAGGAAAGCCTCTCTCAGTTATAGAGCATCTCAGGTGGAATTATTTGCCTGATAAATGATAAATATTTATTTATAAAGAAATGAAATAATTTGTAGAGAAAGAAAAAAAAATAAGTTAAATTAAAATACGATAATAAATGAGATATTTGTTGAGAAAGAAAAAAATAAGTTGAATCAAGTTAAATTAAGATATGATGAGCGGGCGCCACCTAGAACACTATCAGCTTAGTAATTGTTTGTAGTTGGTACACATCCACATCAATAAACCTTGTGAAGAGGGTTGGAAGGTATATAAATATGAACCAAGTTATAAAATTTACAAATGTTTCAATTAATAAAAATGAATTTATATAAAAAAATATCAAAGTTGAAATAAAGATTTACAATATTGAAGTAGATTTTATAAAGTACAAGAACAAAGTTAAAAAAGGTTATAATGAAAATAATTAAAGTTGAAATAGAAGGTCAACAGCCAAGTAATAAATTTTACAAATAATTATCTAAGTTGATGAAGAAATGCAAAAGTTAAAGTTGAAGTGTACAAAAAATTAATGGTAGTTGAAATTAATAATATAGATTTTGAAACTATCAATATGAAATTTCAACGGCGATAAGATGAAGATAAAACAGGAAAAGCAATTTATAGTTGTTCTAAATTAACCCTTTTCCTTTGGATTAATTAGAGGGAATGTAGTTTCGTTGTATTAAATACGATGAACTCGAAGAACCAAATGGATATTTTTCACTTTAGGTATGATGTACTGTACGATGCAATGAAACACTTATGTCACTTTGGATTTTATATTGTCATGAAATTATAAGTTTTTGTTTGCGTCGACAATTAAGAATTCACTTGATATTCACGCGATGAATGCTATGACGTTTTATGAAATAACTAAACCTTAAATACACATGTTTGTTCCCGCTATGTAACCGCCGGGTGCTCTTCTAAACTCAGTACCTGTGTGTACCACGTTCAAGGATGAAAAGAGGCTGGGTGTAGGTTAGATGGAGTATTTATATGTGTGATGACGTAGGATCGAGGAATGAGCAAGCTATTAGAAACTAGCCAATGGGATAAAAGTATTTTAAAATGTAACGTTCGAACAACAAGTGAATTTTGCAATTATGAAGATGTTTTTTGTGGGGCTTTCAACGGTTTCGTAGATACAGATAACAGAGTTTGGAAGAGAGTTTTTATGAAGAGATAAGGTGTCGGGGACTTTGATATGTTCAGTAGAATTGCAGAAAACGATATTTATCTGTTTTCCTTAGGTGTTAGTAAATTTAAATGACTTTTTTAGTGAAGTAAAGAAATATTAACTGTTGAAATTAAGGATATATTTAGTTATCTGTTTTGGGCATAATATTCGACTTGTAGTATACAGGGGAAATTGAAATAGAATCACGGGAGAATTTGGTAATTAAAAGCCAAATTCGAACAAAAGTTGATAACTTTACTTCCCTTGAGTTTTATGATGTTCCCTGCTGTTTCGGAAGTCAACCAGTATAGCTCGTCCGGTGGTTAAATTTAAGTCATCTACTATATCACTTCATGTAAAATTGGACAATTTTGCCCATTCCCAAATTGCTAAAAATTACAATTGTGTGAGAAACTGAATAAATTGTAATTTAGTAAAATTCAGGATTTGAAAATGTAATTCCGAAATACAAGTGAAAGAACGTATTATTTTAATAACGTGGTTCATACATTTATAATCATCCTGTATTTTACTATATGAACAATAAAGGTACAATAAATTAGATAGAATTCCATTTAAGCTTTTTTATGCAGAAGATAAGGTATATTTTAATTAAAACGGAAATATTAATTGTTAAAAACAAATAGATAATGAAATAATTATTTCAAACCTCTAATTATAAAATTAGATTCATAAAAGTTCTGTAATTGGAAAGAAGCAATTTCTTCTGGCACTATAATGTAAAAAAAACATAAAAAGAAAGCGAAAAAGAAACGTGCTTCTTATAGGAACCTTCCAATATTAGTAAAGAAAAACCATACCAAGATAAACAAAAGCGAGATACTGAAGGAAAAGAATTATTAAACGAAATTTAACTATGTATAAACTTACCATTCACTTGAATGCACTTTTTAAATCGAAGACCAAATTGATTGAGAAATATATATAACTGTATCTATTCACTGAGATAGTTCAATAATGAGAGCGACTTTCTTCAATTTCGTGTGGAAATAAATACCTTTAATATACAAAACAGATGTATTAAAATTCGAAATCCTCAATCACCATTACTTTTGTTTTTGTTTATTTTCATTCCAATGTCTATCACTTAATGTTTTCTTGTAACTCCTATCCGTTTTTTGCTACTAGTATCACTTCGTCTGCAAATGCTCCCCCATTGATGTTAACTCTATAGTTGCGAATGTTGCATATTTTTTTACTTAGTACAGTGCATCTCTTTATGATCTCGTCCATGAAGATGATGAATAATAATGAACTTAGTCTTCCCCATTGTCTTAATACCATATTTGTAATGAAGCCTTCTGAAATTTTGTCATTTCTAATGACTTCATTCTCATTGTTTTCATAAATATTTTGTATTATCGTTATAATTTTCCGTTAACTTCTCTTTCGACGAATATTTTCTTTCTAGGTACTCTATCAAAGGCTTTTTCTAAGTCTAAGAAGGCAACATACAATTTCTTCTATCCTTGCATTGTCTTTTCAGTCATCTGTTTTATAGTAAATACATGATCTAGGGTGCTTCTTCCCATTCAAAATCCACTCTTCGATTCTTCGAATGTGTCGTCTACTGTCAATCTGATTCTTTTCTCTAATGTTTTTTCCATTATTATCATCTCTGTACTAATTAATGTTATTCCTCAGTAGTTTTACAGTCTTTTACATAACCTTTCGTAAAAATTGGAACCATTAGTGCCTTCTGTCAAATTTCAAAATTTGCCTTATTTTTGAGTTTACTATATATATGCAGGGCGTTTCATTAATAATTGGCAATATTTTAACTGTTGAATATTGAGATCAAAATATTAAGATTTAACCTAATTCGCTTAGATAAAATATGGTTCTTTACTGAGTTACAGGGTGTTTTATTTGAAAATGTTAAAACAATTTGTGCCCAGTACACTATTTGATGTATCCTTGTCATATTGGCGGAGAGTGTAGGTACTGTACACTCTACTAAATTATGTTTCTGGCTACCAAAAAAGGCCCACGACAAGAGCAAGTGACAGTGGCGTAGAATTTGGGAAGGGAAGTCACTTGGCCCTAGAGTACCTGCACTTCACGTCAAGTTTGGCAAGGATACGTCAAATAGTGTACTGAGCATAAATAGTTTTTAAATTTTTAAATAAAACACCCTGTAACTCAGTAAGGAGCCGTATTTTATCTAAGTGATTTAGATGAAATCTTAATGTTTTGCTCAAGATTCAACAGTTAAAATATTTCCAATTATTAATGAAACTCCCTGTATATGTATATTACAATATGAATATTGTTCTTTGTAAAAGAATTAGTAATAATCTTATAAATGATCCAAACAATTATTTTCATATTGATTTATACTAAAACTAAGTTTACATATATTCTGATGACAAATAACATATTTTTCTTTTCATTCTTGATTTATACAAACATGCAATATGATTTATGTTCGTTATAAAGATAAGCTACATCTAAAATCAGATAACATTTTTATTTGCGTTAATTTCCTTTCTAAAAATAATTTATTGCAAAAAGTGTTTGTCCAATAATATATTTTTTTTCAAGTAGTAATAAAACAAACATATTCAAAAGAAAAAATTAGTTTATTCAGAAAGTCTATTATATTGTTTTAATATAGATTTGTTGTTTTACTCGAATCGATATTATCTATATTAAGTGTGCTTTAATGTAATTGCATCTAACCATATTTTTTATTCAGACAACCGGTAAATAGTATAGAATATTAACCTGCTAATATTAGATAAAAATTGTTGAATTGTAATTTAGGTTGGTGTACATTTTTATTATTATTGTAACATATATTTCAAAACAATTTTGCTGACTCAGATTAGTCAACTGGCCATTGTCCTACAGTTTGGATGTATGAATTATGTTCTACACTGAAAGCCAATAAAACCAATTTTTTTAAACATTTATTGCCATTTTACAATATACTTCATCACAAGAGTATTTAGTACAGGAGTTGGGTGTTTTCAAGTTTGGAACTGAGATTCCCATTGGCATTTTCACTTATATTCCACTAATCATTGTTAGTGTTGTTGGAGAAGGTCTTCAGATCAGTTTTTGTTTAATCTTCAGTTGATTGGTCCGTCCCTGTTAAAATTTTCTATTAGGTCGTTTATGGCCAGCCACTTAGTCGTATCTGGTAATTGGTGTAAACTGTTCTTATTACTTCTGTAACATACGGGATTTGAAGGTCATCATGGAAAGTTTAGATGCTAATGTTCCAGGGAGCATTAAAAATGGATCACAGTGTTTTCGACTGAAATTTTTGTATTGTTTTTATTCTAGTGGGTTTCCCACAGCACCACAGTTGCATGCTGTATGTTCATATATGTGTTAGAATTGTTTTTGGTTGATAGTTTGGATTTTAGGCCTATTAGTCAGTACGTTTGTTTGAATTTGATGTCTAGCTGTGTTCGGTTTCTTTGTATATGTTTCTCCCATATTAGATCTAGGTGCAGGCTTAGATATCTCACATTACTTTTGACTGGTATTTGGGAATCCATCAATCGTGATTGCTGGGCAGTTTTTGTGGAAGGTAGTGAACATCACGTGGACGGATTGGGATTGATTGATTTTAATTCTCCATTTTCTATGCCAGGTGCTCAATTGGTTCAGCTGAGTTTGCATATTTATTGAAGAGGTAATTGAATCTCTATCTATAGAAACACGCTTCCTTGGGGCACGCCAGATTTTATATAATAGTTGTCTGATATTGAATCATTGTGTTTCACTGAAAATTTTTTGCTCTAGTAAAAATTCCTTGAAATCAGTTAATTTGAGGTCATTTGATTGAACACAACCAATCAGAACAACATTATACTGAAAACAGATCCCATGGGCTGTTTTCACTCTATCATGTTGCTATGGATACAATTTGATTATTTATTTCGATTTTGACGTTTCAAATATTTAATATTTCAAAATGTCACGATTTGGTCATAATACTGACGAGAATATTAATGAAATTATAGAAGATCTGTACTTCTTTTCTATAATTAGCAAAAAAAATTCTATCCGAATAACCCTCGAACATTGATACAACTTTCTCAAGCTTGTTCCTTATAGGCAACAGACCTCCTCCTGCGGCGTCGGTCTGTTTCCAAGCAACAAGCTTTCGAAATCTGTTATAAAAATTTTCCAACAATTATCAATGTCCTTGGTTTTTTTTTAAGTAGTTGGGTGGCTTTGGCAGAGACCAATTAGCCAGATTTAATTTGTAATCCGTTTTTACGGACGAGTTATTAAACAAAGTTTTCTTGTAAAGAATTATGTTAGTATGTAAAAACAGGGTTTTCTTGTAAACAATGAACATTTGCAGATATACCTTCTCTGTGTTAGTATGTTACGTCTGTGGTTAGTACTTGTGCATCTATTTCTATTTTTTTTATTTTCCTTTTTTCTTTTTCTTTCTAAATATCTTTTTTTCCATTTTTTTTCGTCGACGCATTTACAAGATATTTAATCGCAAAATTGCTTACAATGTATTTATGTTAGTATCAGGTTTTACAATTTCATTTTGCACCTTTTCAGGTGATTATAAAGACAATATAAAATATTAATGTTGTTGCTGAATACAATTTGGTTTACACATATAGGTAGTTTTGCTTTAAGATTTATTAAATCCTCATAGAAAGTATTTAGATTTACTTGGAATAGGGAGGATTTTAGTATTACATGGGTTAAATCACCAAGTTCGCCACATGTGCAAGCTGGATTTTCAATTATACCTATTCTCTGTTTATATAGCGGTGTCATAGCATGCCCTGATCTTATTCTATTTATGGTAACAATGAATTCTCTATGAGATATCCCATAGAACCATCTCTTACGTGGAATCTTGACTTGGCAGCTTTTGTAGTTCTGTCCATGAGTGTTACTTTCATAAACTCTTTGCCATTCGAGTAGCAGACTGTTCCTATATTCACACTTAAGGTCGGAATGTGATACGGATTTTATTGTTAATGGTTCTCCTGAAGAAATAGCCGATTTTGCTAACCTGTCAGCAATTTCATTTCCTTTTATACCCGAGTGACCCTTTATCCAGACCACTATGATATTTTTATTTTGTTGTCTTATATTATGATGTTCCTTTAGAATTTCTAATTCCACATGGGATAAATTTGAAGAGTTATGAATATTTTGTAACCTGTCTACGAGGCTTTTACTGTCTATAAAAATCACTGTATTTATTATATCAGTTGATGAAACATATCTCAGCGCGAACAGCACAGCATAATTTTCAAGTGTATAAATTGATGTTTCTTTAGGAAATCGCTTCAAAGACGTATGGGAAGTGCTAGCATCGTAAAAGGCGCATCCGCATTTTTTGCTTGTCTTGGAACCATCTGTATAAATATATTTGTATTCTGGCCAGAAATGGTTGATTTGCTCTAAGAAGTTTCCGTTTGGGTTTACGTAACTTGTTTCCATTTTTGAGGAGAATAAAATGTGGTGTTGCTCTGCATAATATGGAAGGGTACTTGAGGAGAATACAATTTCCTGGTACTTGACGATACGTGTGTAGCTGTCCACAGTTAGCGGAGTTTTTTTGTGTTGCCAGTATGGGTGGGTAAGGACTAATATCGAAAGGTTCTGTATGGAGTGAATGGTTTGAGCACACTTAGCAAATAATTTAGTTATGAAAATATCGCTGATTAGTTTTCTTCTAAGGGATAGTGGAGGCTCTATTGCCTCTGCTTCCATGACATGTACTGGTGTTGATTTTAAATAGCCAAG
Organism: Galeruca laticollis; assembly: GCA_963921935.1. Lineage (NCBI taxonomy): Eukaryota > Metazoa > Arthropoda > Insecta > Coleoptera > Chrysomelidae > Galeruca > Galeruca laticollis. The sequence continues at coordinate 58,713,552 of OY998177.1, forward strand.
ACATATTCTAAGACATCGATTTTTTTGAGTTTCTATTTTTTGTAGATGAGATTCCGCAGCTGTTCCGTAAAGGTTACTACTGTAGTCGAAAATTGATCTCGTCATTGTCCTGTAAAATAGGAGGGCGATGTTAGGGTCTGCTCCCCATTTAGTACGACAGAATGCTTGGATGATATTTATTGAATTTTGAGATTTTTTTATAATGTGGATGCAATCTTTCCAAAGTAATTTGCGGTCCAGGTAAACACCCAAATATTTAACCGTGGTTTTGATTGGAAAGCGATAGGGTCCTAATTGAATTTGCCCTGGGATGTTTCTCTTTTTGGCAAAAATACATACTTCTGACTTTTGTTGAGATAATACGAAGTTGTTTGTAGACATCCATTGTTTAATATTATAAAAGTCAGTGCTAAGTTTGTCCAAAGTAATATTTAGATTCTTGTTTGTAGAGTAGAGCAGTAAATCGTCTGCGAATTGGATAATATTTGTATTTCTTACTATAGAATCAATATCTAGGGTATATAACACGTAAAGAAGTGGGCTTAATATACTCCCTTGTGGAAGTCCTATCTGCGCTTGCGTTTGACGTGGCGAATTCAAGTCGTGGTTTATTTTCATGTATGTAGTTCTTTCTGAATATAGAGAGATCAAGAAAGTTGCTAACTCTGTAGGAACACCAATATCGGCCAGTTTGCGGGTTAATACGTCAAGATTAACATTGTCGAAAGCTGCGGAGATATCCAGGAAAGCTGCTACTGTTGTTTCTTTATTTGTGAAACCTGTCTGAACGTCGGTGACAAACATTGTCAAGGCTTCTAGAGTGGACCTAGATTTCCGGAATCCATATTGGCTTTTTGGGAGAATATTTTCTGTTTCTAGCCACAGTTCCAACCTATTCTTGATGATTTTTTCAAAGGTCTTAAGGATACATGAAGCTAAAGAAATTGGTCTGTATGAGTTTGATTGGTGTAAGGGTTTTCCTGGTTTTAATATTGGCAATACTACATATTCCTTCCAGCTAGTTGGAATACTATGTTGTTTTGTCCAAATAAGGTTATAGATTTTCAGGAGGGATTTTTTGTGTCCTGGTGGTAAATTGTATAACATCGAATAGGTAATATTGTCTTTGCCAGGAGAGTTATTTGTTTGTTTTAAAGCTCTTTCGAGCTCCCACATGTTTATGTCGTTTAGTAAGTGTTGACAATTTTTGCGGCAAGTCATTACCATTGGACTTGTTTTGATATCTTTAGCCCATGCGGGTGAAATTTTACAGTGAAATTCATGGATCCATTCTGCTTTATCATCTAATGGTAATTTATTTTGCTGTTTTCTGTTTTTATAGGAATTTACTTTTTGCCACACTTCCTTTATTGGTGTTGAGGAATTTAGACTTTCACAGTATTTAGCCCACTGTTGTTTTTTGGTGTGTTTGAATGTTTTTTTAGCAACTGCTTCCAGTCTATTATACTTCATAAGGTTTTGGACATTTGGGTTATTTTTGTATTTTATATACGCCTCTTTTCTGTTTTTTGCTGCCTCTTCACAGGTTGAATTCCACCATATCTTCGGATTGTGGTTCCTTCGGGGATTTGAGTTTGTCTTTTTCTTTGGTATGGTCTTCTCAGCTGCCATATTAATATTTTCCTCAAATTTGTTGTAGCACGTTGCAGGTGTCATATTTTCAAGTGTTTCAATGTAGTTTGTCCAGTTAGCATTTTTAGGTATCCAGATGTTATGTTTTATATTTTGAAAATGTGAGTGTTGTTGTGGTGATTCGAAATAATATATTAAAGGTAAGTGATCTGAGCCATGAGGATCATTTACAACACTCCAATTGAGGTGTTGTGTTATTTCTTGCGAACAAATTGTAAGATCTAAAGCGCTGTCTCTACCTCTTGTAACAAGAGTGGGTGAGCCATCGTTTAATATTGCTAAGTTACAATGATTTAAGGCATCTAGTAGAATATTTCCATATGAATCGTCAAATTCGCATCCCCACGATTGATGGTGAGAATTAAAGTCTCCACCTATTAGAAATGGTTTTGGTATACTGTTAAAAAATTGAATCCATTCTTGTAATTTTATTTTTGTGTTTGGTTTTATGTAAACTGATACTATGTGTACTGTTTTTTTGATAATACATAAATCTGTTTGTATACAACTATTTGGAATGTTTATATTATTTGTTATATTAACCTCTTTAAACAAGATATTGTTTTTTATTAGTATGGCAGTTCCACCATATCCATCATTTCTATCAGTTCGTACTATGTTATAACTTTTAAAATTATAATATTTATTTGGGTTTGAACCATGTTTCTGATAAGAGCGCAATATTTATATGATTTGATTGTAATAAATATTCTAAGTTTTTCTTATTGGATACTGCCGATCGGCAGTTCCATTGCAAAAATTTAAATTTGTTTACGACTGCGAATTTGACGTTTCACATGACAAAATTCTTTTTAATTGATTACTAAATAGATTTTCTAAGTTCTCTTTTGACACATTTATATTGTTAGATTCTTTAAGTTTATTTAATAACTCGTAAAATATTTCAAAAAGAGTTTTGATTACATTTTGGTCTAAATTTTCATTGTGTACTGGATTGCTTGTATGAGTATGTTGAGTATATAAGTAATTATTTAGGATATTAAAGTTTGGGCCTGGGGGACGGGGATTTGAGATGATTTCCTTGCGAGCCAATAGAGTTGGATCTGGGCTGCTGGGCTTGGGTTATTACTACTGAAAAGTATCTTTCAGGTAGGTAGGACTTTAAAAGGAGGTAAAAGTTGTTGAGAGTATTTTTTACCTTGTAGTACTTGCCATACTTTATCAATGGCCTGATAGACGTCTAGGAATACTCCACTGCAATAATCTTTTCTTTCTAGGGTTTGGCCAGTGGTGTTGACTATTGTGTGTGTTTGATGGGTGGTAGACATGTTCTCTCAGAATCCAAACTAGTAGTTGGGTAAGATGTTTGTTAGGTCATATTCGGCTTGGATTCTCTTGAGCAGAAGTCTTTCGAATATTTTGCTAAGGATGGGTAATAGGCTGATTGGTCTGTATGAGAGTATTTCTTTCGGGGGTTTGCCGCTTTGTGGATCATTATTATGTAGGCGTATTTCCATATAACAGAAAAGTAACACAGACTCTGCATGTAATTGTAGATTGTTGTAAGGAAGACAATGTTTTTCCTGGGCATTTTCTAGTCAACTTGTGCGGTTATTAAGTCATAGCTTGGTGCTTTCCTACTGTTAAGTTTCTGTATTTCCATTTTGACTTCTCCTGGGTTAATCGGTTTGGGGGGTGGTGACATGTGGCATGGAGCATCCAGGACTTCTTCAACGGTGGTCAGCAAAATTAGGAAGTTGCACAGATCTTAAATATCTTTGAAAACTTTTTAAAACGTAGTCAATATAAAGTGAATGCCACTGCGAATAATTTGAAAACAATAATAATTACTATAAGTGCGTAATAAATGATTCCAATACGTGCGCGCGCAGGTTGGCAAGAAATGGGTGTGTCCTTGTCGTGACGTCAGCTGCCGGACGCCTGCGTTCGAACCGAGATAATTGTATTGCAGAGTGTATTGAATATTAACACATTAGATTAAAAATTGTTGCCATATGCTGCAGCTTGTATGGTCTTTATTTTTGTTTGTGTGGGTACCTACATATATCTGTTATCATTGTAAGTGTAGCTACTAGCTTGCATTATATTAATGGTGGAATCGTCGTGCATGGTTCCAGCAAGCCCGAAGTGACAATTTGCCCAAAATAGACTCATTTATGTTAATGAACTTTATTGGAGCGAATACGTACATTCTTAATGCTGAAATTAAGGGAAAAAAGTTGCCAGGTAGGTCCTCAAACTATTAGAGTATAGACGGCGCAGACAAACGAAACATTTTTCCTCTCATATTTCCCGAACAACGCGACTTTTCCAGTTTAAATTTAGTACTGTTATTGCTGGCATGGGGTGCAAGGTCACTATTGATTTTAATTAAAATCGGTTCAGGGTGAAAAGGGGGTTGAAATTATATCTTTTTGCAATTCTCCTTGATTTATTCACATTTATCGAGGTATATTCCAGTCAATATTTTTCAGGTATGCAAATAAATTTTATTCATCCCCTTTGTGGGGGTGCAAAGGGGGCGAAACGGTTATATCGAGTGATATTTCGTTTCCTATATTTTCGGGGATGACGAAGTCAAATATTATGTTATTTTTCAGAAAATCTCGAAAAAAAATCCCCTTTCACCCCTCATGTAGGGGTAAGTCGAAAATATGTAATATTTAATTAGTGAGAGTGTCCAATGTGGAAGTACTAATTCCATTCGCAGCGGTATTTTGTACCTAATATGTTTTCAGTAACGCTCTATATGAAACAAAATTTTTACTCACATACTTTTAGCTGGCTATATCTTTCACAAAACAGTGATATCAGTCCCACACACAACCGATTTTGGTATTAGGTGGATATTGTTTGTGAAATGTCCATAAACGTACGTTCAACAAATTACTAGTGACAAAATTTGTTTGTGAAGGTTTTATTATTACTACTTGTAGATCTGTCAGAGAAAATTATGGTGACAATGCGGTAGGATACGTACAAGTAAGAACAAAAGGAAATATTTGTATAGTGAAAGGCACCCGAACATAATATGACCAAAAAACCTTACACCATAGTCTAATAATATGTGATGAAACTGAGGAAACCGTAATTTCTGCATATTAAAACACCCCCAAAAGACTACACACCTACAGCACTTACACAAGCAAGCGTTTACTATAGTGAATTGGCACCGTGAAGTACGAAAGCGAGCGTCCGGCAGCTGACTTCATGAAATATCGAAGCTTTTTAAGGGGGAGGAGCTTAGTGCCAACTTCAACCTAAGATTTCTCCATTATTTTAAACCGACTTTAATTTTATAAACGCTGTTTTAATCATTAAATTGCGATCTATTTAAATAGTAGAAAACAAAAAACATGCAGCTTCCTCATTGTCAGTTTTTTCTTTATTTACGCGTGCCCATTCATTGTTGGAGAATCGTATAGGAGACACTGGCGGTGTGGGTCTTTTGAACTTTTTTGTTGCTTTCCATAAGCTGTAGTCGTCTACAGACATGCAACATGCTTTGGGTAAATGACTCAAACGTTGAGTTTTGGGCATTTCTGAGTGTTTTAGAGAGTTCATGTGATGGCCTTCTGTAGTGATAAAGATCATTGTTATTGCGTGATCTTTGCCACATTCCTCTGGCTCTCCTTTTCTCAGTTATGAGTTGTCGAATATGCAGTGGGGTACTGCTGCCATACCATGCAGCTTGCTGTACTGTATAGTGAAGTATTGCTCGGCTTTGTCTATTACTTTTGGGTTTTTTATACTCATATTCGGATTTATAATATTGTCTGTGATGTGCGCTTAGAACATGTCCCGCTGGTCCGTTCTGAGGCCAGCTTGGGGTGAGCATTTTTATTTAGGATAGTAGAGCATACATTTGCAATAACAGATGAGTGATCCGATGTTAGTTCATAGTGAGAGTCTATTGTACAGTTTTGCGTGGTTATACCGTTCATTATGTAGAAGTCGTGGAGATCTGGTAGTTTTCTGAGGTCGGTTGGCCAGTATGTGGGTTCTCCGTTGGTGAGATGGTTGTGGTTTCCATCAGTCATAGCTCGGAGGAGGTTACGGCCTTTAGTAGTGATGAGTCTTGATCCTCAATGTGCACGTTTCGCATTTCAGTCCCCTCCAACAATAAATGTGTGTCCAAAGGTGTCAAAGAATTGTTTGTATACAGATGTGATGTTGAGTTTACGTCTGTTGCTAATTATTTGGATTGTTGTGGCTTGGATAGCGTTTTTTTCATATTTATCTAGTTCGTGATGGGAACATATGAGGCAGGTAAAATTCGATCAGGCTAGTTAAAGTCTGCTTTTATACCTCTTCTTAAAAAAAGTACCTCTAGAAACTGTGGTGACCACAGACTCATAACTCTTATGAGCCATGTGCTTAAGGTCTTTCTTCAAATTATTGACACCCGAACATATGCCAAATGCGAAGCAATGAGCGGGGAAACCCAATTCGGTTTTATCAAGAGTCTGAGTACACGGGAGGCTCTCTTTTCCACGAAACTGCTCATAGAGAACCGCTGTGATCAACGGCGAGACATATTTATATGTTTTATCCACTATCAGAAAGCTTTTTATTATATTAACCACGATATTCTTCTGGAGAGGTTGCGTGAGATTGGCATAGATTCTAAAGACATCAGAATAATTCATGAACTATACTGGCAACAGACTGTAGAGGAGAAAATTAACAATGAACTAACTGCAGAGACATTCACTATATCCAAAGGAGTCCCTCAGACATGTATCTTGTCGCCAATCTTATTTAACATATATGTAGAAAAGATTTGTCACTTGGCGCTTTGGAAGAAGAGTACAGAGGAATCAAGTTCAACGGAATTCCAATTGACTATATTAGGTATGCGGATGACACCACTATATTGATGAATTCTCCCGAGGACCTTCAAAATACTGAAGACAGAGTTAACCAAACAGGTAAACGATTTGGGCTAAAGATCAATACCAACAAAATAAAAGTGGTGGCAATAGCACACCAACATATTACTGTAACTATTAGGATTGACAGTCAGGATTTGGATCAGGTGTCACGTTTTGTGTATCTGGGTGCCACTCTCAATCAAAAATGGGACTGCGACGAAGAAGTGAATATTTGGACTAGACATGCGAAAGCCACGTTTCTTAAACTAAAGCAATTTCTCCATGCACTCTTTCCCTGGCACTCCGGTTTCAAGTAATCAAGTGCTATGTGTGGCCTATCTTGCTGTACGGAGCCAAAACGTGGTCTTTAAATATTAAGTACCAGAAGAAGTTTTGAGAATGGCTGGTGTGCAGAGAGAACTTCTTGACATCGTAAAAAATCGAAAGATATCTTACCTTGGACATATTCTCAGGAGTGCTAGGTACTCAATTCCTAAATTGATTTTGCAGGGTAAAATAGAAGGTCGCCGAGGCCATGGGCGAAAGCAACATTTTTTGGTCCGAACATAAGGGACTGGTGTGGAATAAGGGATACCGCCACAATATTTCGACATGTAGAGAATGGCACCTTGCATAAGATGTGAGAGAAGTACAAAGGGTCGCCAACGTGCGCGTGCATGCACAGTGCACAAGAAGAAAAAGAAGATGGGCAACTGAATTTCAGATTATGACTACTGCCCCGCCATGGCTGTTCCATCTGGATGGGTGGTGTGGTATGTTTAGTAATATAGAATTGAGAAGGTTTAACTGTAGATGTCTATGAATTCAAAAACAGTGGGGTAATTGACAACCTAATTAGTTTTGTAACTCGACCATTTATTGAACTTAAACGACGTTAGAAGGTTACCACCACAAATCAGGGGTAGGTATTGTGAGACCAACAAATGCATATATCAATATGACTTTCCTTCCCGTTACTCCTGGGGGACCCTTCTGGGGGTTGCGCAGAAAATAGGAGGTAAACCTTCCCAGTGGTCCGGACAACAACTCCTCCAAGTCTCATCGAAATTGGTCAAACAGTTCAGGAATGCATAAAGGACAAACAGACAGACAGATGCTAAATTTTTATAGGTATGCATAATACTTTTTCAAATAGTGAGTCGGTACATAAAATCCAAGTGTTGCTCTGTAAGTAGAGATTTTATTTTAAATTTAATCTCATTACCAATAATCTTAAAATACCGGGTGTCCGGTACACTTAACTTTTCGGGGTTTTGATCGCTTATTGCTCAAATAGTTTTAGGAATAGAAACATGCGGTTTTCGCCAGTTCTATTGAAATTTATAAAAGTTTTTTTTCTCATTAATGGGATATTTTATCGTAATGCCGGTTTGACCGGAAATTAACACGGCGATTTTTAGGGATAGGGCAACTTTGTTATTTTAAATAGAACACCCTGTATATTTTTAGTCTAACACAAAGCTCAATCTTTAAGCTTTCTAAACATATATAGTTTGTGCTGCTTTTTCCGGAAATTATGGAAATTTATTATAAATGTCCATAAAATTAACAATTTTGAACGTAAATACATTTAACAAAAAAGAATATTATAACAAATTTCAAAATTGTGTCCTTGGACGTTTATACACATTTGCCATCTTTTAATTAAGTTTCGATAACTAGCGGGGCATTTGGAAATAGATTTATATATTTTTTAAGTAGGCCTTGCTTAGTGACAGCAAATAATTATTTCACGCGAACTGTCAGTTTACCACAATTAGTTTTCTTATTTCTCTTTGAAAAATGTTCACTTTATCTGAAAAAGGAAGTGTGTAATAATGTTTGCAGAAACGAAGTCAATTGTGGTGACACAAAGAAGATTTCGAAGAATGTTTAATAAACAACCACCCAGTGATAATAGTGATAATGCAATAAGAAGTTGGTACTGTCAGTTATGGGACACAGGCACACTTGCTCATCAAAAAAGAGCGTAACCAAGACAATTTATTAAATAAAATTATTCACGTTCAAGAAGCTGTAGAAGTATATTCCACAATATCAGTTAGAAAAATGGTTAGCACTACGGGCGTTTCTAGGAGCACACTTCATAGGATTTTAAAAAACAATTAAAATTAAAGGCTTACAAATTTCACTTGGTGCAAGAATTAAAAGAGATTGACCATGACGTGTGCGTTAATTTTTGCCGCCAAGGTTTAAGATTATTTACAAGAATTAATTACAGAAATCTTCTTATTATGTCTGACGAGGCTACTTTCCACCTAAATGGTCAAGTAAATAGACACAACTGTCGCATTTGGGGCTCAGAGAACCCTCACAGAACTACTGAATATGTAAGAGATTCACCCAAAGTAACTATGGTGTGCCATGAGTTCTACAAAAATTTATGGCCCATTTTTCTTTAGTCAACCTATCGTTACCGCAGTAAATTATGTAGATATGCTACAACTGTACTATTTTCCGCAACTTCAGCAAGATCATTTATTACAAACATGTTACTTTCAGCAGGATGGTGCAAGTCCACACTATGCAATGATCACTAGAGAACTTTTAAATGAAACATTTAGTGAAAGGTGGATTGGAAGAAGAGGACCAGTGAGGTGGCCACAGCGATCACCTGAGTTAACGGTACCGGATTTTTTCTTTTGGGGTTACATCAAAGATCGATGTTACAACCCACCCCCGACAACCTTGGAAGAATTAAAGACAAACATAATAAATGTGATTGAAACTATTCCTAGAGAGATGTTGATAGCTAGTTTTCGAAACTTAATTAAAAGATGGCGAATGTGTGTAAACGTCCAAGGACACAATTTTGAAATTTGTTATAATATTATTTTTTGTTAAATGTCTTTACGTTCAAAATTGTTAATTTTATCGACATTTATGATAAATTGCCTCAGAAAATGCTTGAAGTTGTTAAACTTAAATTTTAGGCCATAATTTCCAGAAAAAGTAGCACAAACTATATATGTTTAGAAAGCTTAAAGATTGTGCTTTGTGTTAGACCAAAAATATACAGGGTATTCTATTAAATAACAAAGTTGCCCTATCCCTAAAAATCGCCGTGTTAATTTCCGGTCAAACCGGCATTACGGTAAAATATCCCATCATTGAGAAAAAAACTTTTATAAATTTCAATAAAACTGGTGAAAACCGCATGTTTCTATTCCAAAAACTGTTTGAGTAATAAGCGATCAAAACCCCGAAAAGTTAATTGGGACACCCGGTATTTACCTGTGAATAATGAAACAATTTAAGTCTATTCTTTCTACAAACTACTATTTACAAGCTTAATTTAAGTTTCTTATCAATTATGACAAATTTGAGATATCACAAAGTCTTATGATTGTCATTAGTCATCAAAAATTACAGATAATCTTGACCTATCTGATTCAAATATATTTCTTTATAAATATCATATCTTTAATCAGTTCCTTATTCTTCTTTCTTTCCTGTGGTCTATTTTATTCTTGTAATTTTTCTTTAATATATTTTTTTTATTTAACACATTTCCCCGCATCAACTACCAAGAGTTATTAGCAGGTGGGAAAATACACAGCAATATATTACAATAGTAAGAAAAAAAGTTAGATTTTATAGAATACATTAATTTCTTTCAGACATTGAACCACCTTTAGATGTTTGCTAGTAAGTATATTTCCGAAGCTATCATTTAACTGGTTTGTTCTTCTTTGGTGGTTATACAGTAGGCATTCGATCATAATGGGCTTGACCGTTATTAGAACAACACAGTTTGGACATTCTGAAGCTGGTTCTCTTTTAGGCAGGCGTGTATGTCCGATGAGAATGCGATTCAAAATCACCTGTTCTTTTCTTGTAACAGCTATCAGGAGTTAGTAGTTATTTGCGGTTTAATTTAGTAAAGTTTAGAGTCTTGCTGATTCCAGCTGGACTGCCACTTATCTGTAATGTATTTTTGATGGCTGGTTAATGGTATGTGTGTGGATAGTTATTTAAGAACGGTATCTTTTCATTTTCGGTTGCTTCAAGGACCGATGCCTTGCCTCTTATTCCCACATGTGAGGGAACTCAAAGAAATCTGACACTTTTATGTTGACACTGCAGTTGGGAAAGTTCAGTTTTTATCATCTGTAAGATTTGATGTATTGGATATAGTTGTTGCATTCCATGCATTGCACTTAAAGAGTCTGAAACTATTAGGAAGTTGTTTTGCGGTATTTCATTACACTTGAAGGCTTCTAAAGTAACAGTAGATTCGTCTGTATATAGGCTGTAGTACTGTGGTATACGGATTGTGTATTTAGTGCTCCAGCTTATATATGCAGCTGTTTGTCCATTGTTGTTTCCGGAGGTATCCGTATAAAAATTGTAGGTGGCAGGAGACTTGGAAATTAAATATTTAAAATAATTTTGAATTAAGGAAGGATTTGTAGATTTTTTAGCGTAAGAACTTTGGGATGTTTATTTCTGGACGATTTATAATCCATGGAGGAATGGTTATAGTGGTGTTGTTAGATAAATTGAACTGCTCAATATTGAATCCATGTATTTTTATTCTCTCTGAGTGGTAGTGATTTTATTGGTTTGTCTTCATAAAATTCTGAATGCGCTACATTGTTAAATATTATCGGAAATGCAATATTATCAGGATTTGCATAAACCCTTGCGGCAATTTAGAGCTAACAGCTCAAGTCGTAACTTAAATGAAGATTCATTAGTTACTGCTTTGATGTTGTGTGCTGGGCTACTTCTGTAGGCTCCCAGAACAATTTTTAAGGCTGATGCTTGAATGGTGTTAACTTTATTTAAGAAAGTTTTGTTACCTGTTTTGTAGCAAACAGAGCCATACTATATTTTGCTTCTAATTAAGGACTTACAGACGTTAAGTCGACAGGTGGTATCGTCACCTCAGGTATTATTTGAGAGGACTTTTATTAAACGTATTCTGTTTTGACACGACTTTTGTAATAAGTTTATATGAGGTTTCCAATTAAGTTTATTATCAAAGATCAGTCCTAGAAAATTTATTTGATCAACTTCTTGCAATGGGAAGCCTTCTATAGTAAGACTAATTATATTGTTACTGTGCATTTTTGTTTGCTAAAAACTACATATTTTGACTTTTCGGTGGAGAAATGGAAACCAGTTTTAAGTAACCATTTTTGTAGTGCTTGCATGGAAGTTTGCAATATTCATGAGGCTAGTTTGATGTTTTTACTTTTGGTATATATTACTAAGCCGTCGGTGGGGAGGCAAAATTTAATTGGAGATCTCATTTCGCTATTAATGATGTTTATTGCGATTAAAAATAGGCTTAGTTCTTTAATATTTGTTACTAATACATTGTGATAACCATTTATTTCCGCACCTCTTTAGACCCTCACATATTTCATTATTTTTGTTTGCTCTTCCCACCAATCTATAATCTATGATTAACTTTTCATTTTTTGATTCAACCCCCGATATGTGTGTATATTCTTATGTAACGTAATTATTTGTAATGATCATCAATTTGACAAAATTGTAATAAACGAACTGCATTATTATGTCTTTTTCTTGTCATGCTGGTATTGGTAAAATTGATCATTCTAGTATCAGAATTTAAAAGATTTCTCTCTAATTGGACCACGCAGTATCATTAGAAGTAATCTACAACATAAACTGAAAATATAAACTTGTAAACGCCAAGCCACTACTCTTTAATACAGTGAGTCTTTTTTATTGAACGTTTACGATCCTTTGTTTTTATGAAATTATACAGAAGTTAATTCTTATGTACAGTACGGTTTAAAAGTTAAGATAAGGTACTATTAACGTTTTATCTAATAAGGAAAGCAGTTATCAATACATGTCCTTATGATAAACATTTTCTTGCTAATTTCTATATTAAAACTTTATTATTGATAACATATATTAACAAAATATAAAAGTAATTTAACGGTATAATGCATATTTTATATCTTTGACTATTAATTTAGTACAGTAAATGAAGGGACTAACTTGGCGTAATTATCTGGCTGTTGTTTGTTGTGGTGGAATTTGTAGGTCATCATAATTTCACGAGTAGAATAAACGTGCTGCCGCCATCTACAGTTGGTGTTTACAGTCCAAAACATAAAGTGCAGTGTATTTTCAAGCACCTAGATCTCAAATTTTATGGGAAACTGCCATTTTTTCGCAGTCTCAAATTTATGTACAAACAAGCGGCAGGAAGTAATGTTAGGTTCAGGTATTGTAGGCCTTCATCTACTGAACTAATTTGTGAATTTCATCCGTCAATTATGCTCCAAAGCTACAAAGGTTGCTCTAATTGTATCCACCACTTATAGTTATTATTGCCTATAGAAAAAAAAATAGATTACTTACAAAGGGCTTCTATATAAGTTCCAACAAACTGCAAAACTGTTAAACATGAAAATATCAGTAAAGAAAACAAAATCCCTTACAGTATTTAAAGAACCTAGAAGATACAAACTCACGATCAGAGTGTGGAATAAGTGATGTCGTTTAAATATCTAAGGGCAAATATAACAAGCACTAAGAACCTAAAGGCCCAAACAATAAAGGCATAATTAATGTTAGAATAATTGAGTGATATAATTTGGAGAAATAAATTTATGAACGTCAGAAGCAAAGTAAGAATTTATAAGGCTTTCGTAAGATCGGTTATAACGTAACCGGAAGTGATAGGAAAACCGAAGTCTTTTATAATAAATATAAGTATCAATTTCGACTATCATGTGACGGTTTTCGAGAAATTTGACTGTCTAAAACTCTAGACACAACCTGGATACAGAAGTTTAAGAAACCACCAACATCCTGATGTCCAAGCCGCACCCTTATGAAAAACCTATGTAGACGACATCCTTACAGGAGTAAATTATCTGTACGATCTTGTTCAACTCTGTCACAATCTTGAAAATATTCTATCGCAATCTAGATTCCTTAAATACTCTCTCACTTACCACTTATATCTTAATATTAGAGCCCTTACAATACTCTAATACCACTATTGGAATCCTTATTTACACACTCACACACTTACTCACAATCCACTCTGGTCGTCCTACCAGAACCCTTTCCTCATATACTTACAGCAAACTTTGTACACTTATACACATTTATGTTTCCTTTATTCAGAGCACTATACACACTCACCATACAGTGAACCCGCTCACTCACTTATCCATTCACTAACTTCCTTGCACTCACCTGGCACTCATTCCACCACAATATTTCCCGCGCTCCCAATATGTTCAGATTCAAAATCCTATCTGTGAAAATACTCCATTAATTATGTAACCCCTTACGCACATAACACTCTACTTGGCAACACTGTAACCTCTAAAATACATCCCACAACACATAAAAACCATTCTAGATAAAGGCAGGCAATCTGGAAAACTTGAAGTAGGTAGCGCTAGTTAGGCTGGAGGCAATGTTGCCAGAAATGCAGAATTTTCTTCAATATGCAGAATTTTAGCCTTGAAAAAGAGCTAATGAAGAAAAGAAAAATATTTTACGAAAACCACTAAAATATGAAGAATTTTTTTAGTATGCGTCCTGACATCTTTCGGTAAAATGGTTTTAGATACGACTCGAAATTATTGGCAATTCGGGCTCGAGAAGGCGCTAGCAGAAGCAAAATAAAAATATTGCAGTGTGCTACAGCTTTTTATAGGGAAACTGGAGGTGTCGCGACTCCCGAATTTTAATAGGTTAGATATTGGTATGAATATGGAAACATAGAAAACTGTAAAGATTTATATTTTATGCATTTGCCTAATTGTACATTGTGACAATGTGATTTGTGTCGATTCTCGATTTGAAAGTTTACAGTTTTTGTTGGCCTTCGAAAGTTTCTTCTTCTTCTTGTGCCTTGTGCTTCTCGCACGTTGGCGGTCCTTTGTACTTCTTTCGTGTCAAATGTAAGGTGCCATTTTCTGCCTTTCGGAAGATTGTGGCTGCATCTCTAGCTCCGCACCAGTCCCTAATGTTTCGCAGCCGTGAACGTTGTTTTCTTCCCGGGCCTCTTCTACCTTCTATTTTTCCTTGCAAAATCAACCTAGGTATTGAGTATCTGGCGCCTCTGAGTATGTGTCCAAGATAGGATTCGAAAGTTTACTTAATATAAAATATTCATTAAGTAGACTTGAGCTTTACTAACGGTGGGTAGGTACTTCAAAATGACTTTACACATCACTGCAGAAATATGAAGAATTTTTGAGGTTAAATTGAAATAAAGAATTTGGCAACACTGACTGGAGGTCTTTCAACTGTCAATGTCAGCTTATTTACATTCAAATATAAACGTTTTAATTGGTTTACTGTTAATGTGTTGATTATTGCAATTAAAATGCCACAATGTTGTGCTGTATGTGGCCATATTATCTACGAGACATCAGTCTCATCACTTTTTCAACTAAAGAGCTGTTTTCAAAATTATCATTTATGTCCTAGGATGCCAATCTGGAATCAAATGAATTAAATCTATTCATTATTCCTATTTGAAAATGGCAACTTATCATTCATTGATTGGAAACGGGAATAAGTTGAGGTTATGAACGACTTACCTTTCTAAGTCTTCTTTTTTTTCCAACAACCTTCGCATTCCTGTTTCTCAACTCTTTATCAATTGCTTTACAGTCCAGCTACCATGTATATAACTCATTTTGCCAAAAAAATCGTCTCAAAACCAACGAGATAATACAAAATAGAACAAAGCACAGTAATCCTCATATAAAAAGAACAGACTGTCAAAAACGAAAGACCTTCAACTACATCAGCTCCGCTATGGGGGAGAAATTTCGTCCATCCCTGCTATTCTTTGACATCCCGCAATTCAACGCCTATAAATATGAAATAACCACTTTCATCGCCCGATTCCAATCTCAGATGTCAAGACAACGTGAGCTCCAAGGTGCACACGGGCCACGCCCAACTTTCACCTTTATACAGCAAAAAAGCTACAGTTTATTGCTTTCTGTAAGCTTTAAACTGTGAAAAAGCTAACCACCCAAAATCAACAAAACACAGTTATCGTTCTTAATTGAAGACCTAAAAACTGATACTGTCAAGCACAAAATAAAAAGTTAGTGTTTTTAACCAATAAAGTTCTATCTACAACCTACCTACACAAGACAACCACCATAATTCTTTAAAAAACTAGATTAACAATCGAACCAGCTAAAATCAAGAAAATTTACGACATTATACTCCTCTACATTAATCCAGAATATTTCAGTAGTCTTAGTTCATAGCGTTGACATCTTGTAACGTGAAATGTAAAAATAGAGTGAAATTATAAAAAAATGGAAATATTGAAATTATTGACCGAAACTTGAAATAACATAACCTTCAAATGCCGATTGACGTGATATTCAGTGTCGCCGCACATCCTTGGAAGCAAAAATTCAGTGTCAACAACAGAAAGTGTCACGCGACGGCGGATTTACCGAACTGGGGAGTTAGTAACAATCCATTTTGTTTTCCTATATCGATGGCGTTATCGAGTTTTCTGTTTAATTTATTTAGCTATTTTTTTTCATTATTGTTTTTATTAGCAACCATTGTTTTGATGACAGCTTTTGCGTACATTGACAGTTTGCAAAATTATATTTTCCATCCACAAAATATATTCAATTAACAGTTCTAGTGTATTAATTATCTGTTTTGTTTTGCTTTCAGAGTGTAATTTGTTCAGAAATGCCCTCGTCACCGATATCTACATCTCCCAGACTTGCTACGGTATCACATGGAATATTAACCCCCGAACAAAGGGCTAAATTGCAGTCGGAATTAGATGTGGTGCAGAGCAATATGGCTGTTTTGGGTGAAATGTTATATGAAGTTAAACCAGGAGAGGAACAACCGGATGAACTCGAACTGTTACAGGTTTGTTTTAATATATATTTTACTGACGGCGTATCGTATGATAAAATAAATTTGTTATTATTAAAAGGTTATTAGAACTTTAATTTATCTTGTGAAAATGTTTTTAAAGTACCGAATGAATAAGTAAAGTTGTTATATATTCACTAAAATACTAATTTTATATTTTAATAACAATCAAAATCTAGTTCTATAAATAATTTTGCTAGCTGTGGATCCATATGTGACATGATGAGCCTTCTCTCTCTTTGTTCAATGTGAATGTCCTATAATGAGATTTTGTTTCATTTATTTCCATTCTCCATGCATGCTTTGAGCCATTCTTCAATGTGGAAGTTGTGATCTTGTAGGTGCGCAGATGCTATTATGGGATCCTTGTGACTATCTAGAATGACTCGTATCATCTGCAAATATGCTTGTAATGGTACTATCTATACTATATAGTATTGGTCCTAAAACAAGCGATTCCAGGTTTTATGAGCAGGTATTGGAAGGTTGTTCTTGTTCTAAATTGTCTCAGGTGGAATTTAAAGAAATTCTATTATGCAAGAAGAAATTAGCCATTTGTGTTAATTTACAATTTTAATGATACCGGGTGTTTCATTAATAATTAAAAATATTTTAACTGTTGAATATTGAGCTAAACATATTAAGATTTAACCTACATCGCTTAGATAAAATGTGGCTATTTACTGAGTTAATTTTTAAATAACTCAGCAAGTGGCTACTTTTTATCTAAGTGATTTAGATTAAATATTAATAATTTGGGGATTTGTCTAGGTAGTAAATTTGGAGGGAACATATAATCAAAAAACGAAAGATCTAAAAATGAGAGAACTATATTTGTTATTGGGGCGAAAATAAAAAATGTCTTTAGAAAATAAAATCCTGGTGTACAAAGCTATTACTGTGCCCATATGGACTTATGGTGTAGAACTGTGGGTATGTGCCAGTAAGTCCAGCATTGCCATTATACAAAGAGTCCAGTCAAAAATTCTCAAAACAATGACTGATGCTCTAGGGTACGTCAAAAACCAGTGCTCCATCAAGATCCTCATATGTCAACCAATCGTGAAAAAAGTCATAATCATTATACCAAGTTAGAATATCAAAACAACTCTCTCATCCAATCACTATTTCAGGAAAACATCCCTATGAGACTGAAGAGAAAATGGTCAATAAACCTCAAGTGAGGTGTGCCAGGTATTCCCAGTGTGGAAACCTCATCAGAACAGACAAAGAACTGTCAAATAGTTTCTCATCTAACACTATAGCTTATAGGATGTAGTTTCTGATTGCTGTTTTTCAATAGAATGTAAAAAGGATTCGATAGTAAAAATATGTCCAATTATTAATGAAATACTTCTGCTCAAAAGTTTTCTATTCTACTCTATTTATTTTTGTTGTTTTCTTTCCATTTTCATCCTATTACTCCCTTTACTCCAATTTATTTTTGTAATATTTTAGATTACTGTTCTTTGATTGTTTTTTTCTTTATTTGCATCTTTATTTTCTCCATGATTTGTTATTATTAGTCTATTCCTGTCCTGGATCAATTTTAATTTCTAATATAGTGCAGGCGCCATGGGACATTCTGTATGCAAAAACCGTTGACCGGATTCTGATTAATGATTTGAGTCTAGAAAGACTTAACCCTTTCAGCACTGCATTTAAAAATATGAAAATTCCACACGGACGGGAGTTTAATGCATTGCCAGAAGGACGGATCTCGGGTAGGTATATACGAAACCTCGGAAAAAAATATTTTTATTGAAGAACTCATCAAACAGTACACAAATAACTAAAAAATTTTAGTGAAACAAGGTATTGCGTATCATATATATGTCAAACACAAAAAATATGTGAACAAAATAAACATCAAATATTTTGAAAATAAGCACATTATAATTGTCAATGAGATCAAAAACATAATAAACCTAAAATTTGAGTGTTCTGGACAAGCATTTTTCTGTTTCTATTGCTACCACTAATATTTGGTCTGTCTGTGGTATATTTGAAAACATGGTATAGCACAAAGCCCGACTTTACAATTTTTGCACATGACTTTCCATTCCTTCCTCTTTTTCTCACCCTTTGTGAGAGCAGATCCTACATCTTTTCGTTTGCAGTTTTCCATTTTTGTAAGGAACTAGTGAAGGAAAGTGCGTTCCTGAGAGCCTGGCTAAGTTAGAACGTTGTGCGATAACTGTTATCATGTGGAATGGATTTCTAAAATAAAAAATGCTTACAATATAAAAAATTTGACAAAACAGAATAAAAATACCTTTTGAGAAGTTGCCGAATAACTTCTAAATGGAAAACAGGAAACGAGACGTTACTGGTGTTCTGTGTCTTATATAAAACATGAGCATTGAGCACGCATATATCCAGTGTGTGGAAAAAGCCCTCTTTAGAGTTTTCCGGGTGCCATCCATAGAGCTAATTATCATGTCGCCTCTGTCAATTGCCCCCATCCTTTAATTGTAAAACAGTACACATAATGGTCTGATCTTATTTTCGTTGGTAAGCCGGTCAATCTTAGGGACCGTAATCGTTTTATTTTCACGGCAGGTGGTAAGCATTACCGATAGGACGATATCTGCATTTTACTTCTACCATTATCCCAATACTATACCACTCTGTATCCCCTTTCTTCAATTTTTTTCAAAAGTTGGCATTTGTTTACGATTCATCCTAACTGTTCCACAAGAGTTTGTCTTGAGTCCAAAGAGATAATGTGACAACATTGGGCTTGTGTAGTAGTTGCCACTATAAAATTAATGCCGTTTGTTGAGGTACGACTCCAAAAGCTTAACAATATTGTCTGACAATCCTAGACTGCTGTCATTTTTTTTTATCTGTGTTCTTGCTAATATATACCGAAAATGCGCCAAAATGTAGCCTGTTACACAATCGCATAAGACAAAAAGTTCTATTCTAAAGCAATGCTTTTTGGTTTTTATATACTGTTTGAAGGAGAGTCTCTCTTTAAAATGTATCATACTTTCGTCGATGACAATATTTTGGAATGGATAAAAATTATGTGTGAAATTGTTTTGTATCATATTCATAATGTTTTCGATTTTGTTTAGACGATTACCTTCCTGTGCATTTTGATGATTAGTAAAATGCAAATATCTTAGTATCTGTTGATAGCGATTTCGAGATGTTATTTGGTGGAAAGAAGGCATGCTGATTAAAGTATTTATAGAGCAGTAGTTTTTTATAACAGAGTTTTTGGGGGGAGGCATCAACAATATAAGGACTATAAAATTGTTAAACTCACACTATGTATTTCTGTAATAACTACCAGAATAGATTAATGGAAGAAAATACTTTTTTTTTGTTTTTTTGGCCGAAGGACATAGTCCATTTAGCCATGAACTACAGTACTAAAAAGGGTACCAAATATATTAACTGTAAGAATCAATTTGGATGGGTTAAGGATATACGTTTCACACCCAGGGGTCTTTCAGGGTGGCTAACTCACAGAAAAGGTAGACCACGGTACTAATAGGGAATAATCAGGTTAGGCTCACTTACAGAGGAGAAGGAGCTACATAATATTACAGTTTTAAATTGCATGCTTTAATGAATGTCAGTAAAACGTTATAAACAGGCAGCTTATTTAATGCCAGTAAGTTCATTACATTGAAGGGAGGTAGAACATCGATTTTTATTAGTTCTCTATACATATCTTCTCTATGTTGTGTATATTTATTACATTCAAAAAAAATGTGTTCCAAGTCGCATATACGGTAACAAGTGTCGCACAAGTTCGAATCTATTACTTTTATTTTATTAAGATGTGCGGGATAGCATGCATGGCCAAACTTAAGTCTACTTATAGTGACTATACTACTACGCGGTTATTGATAGTTCCTGTACCAGTATTGGTTGGGAATTTCTGGGTGTAAGAGTGTATATCTTGTAGGTTTTTCAATGCAATACTCATGCCATAAATTTTTCCATCTTTCTTTTAGTTTAATTTTACATTGGTTTAGGCACTCATCCACGTTTATTGTATTATTTATTGGTAGTCCATTGTTTACGGCTTCTTTGCTAGATTATCCACATGTTCATTATGCTGTAGTCCAATATGTGCTTTTATCCACAAAAAACTGATATCGAAATCCTTTGGGCGTAGCTTTTCGATTTTCAGTTTAATTTTTGGAATGATTTGATTTTCATAAGTAGCATTTATATCAAAAGGTTGGCTAATGCTCGTGAGAACTGATAAGAAATCCGATATTATGATGGATTTTTTATAACCATGTCGTTCAATGAATTCAAGAGCTTTGATAATTCCGATTGCTTCTGCAGAAAAAATAGAAGTAGCGTTATTAAGTTTAAATTGCATTTGAACCTTCACTGACGGGGCATAAAATGCGCAACCTACACCACTGGATTGTTTGGAAGCATCCGTATATATTTTAATGTAACTATCATATTTTGATAAATAATGTGATAGTATATTCTTACTGATCATTATATTATGATTATAATTTGGAATTTCAACATGTACGTATTTCAGTGATGTGAAGAAATCATTAAGTTCATATGTCTTGGGAACATCTAAATTATTAATTAAATTATAATTTTCCCTAAATGCCTGGCATGTAATGGGCGAATGTTTTTTGGCCCAATATTTGTTTGTAAGGTCATATATATTTAACTCCGAAATATTTTTAATTGCTGGCTGTCTGAAATAAGATTTAATAATTAATTTTTCTGTTAGTAATGTTCTACGAAGTTCTAATGGCGGTTCTAAGGCTTCTACTGGTGTAGATTTCATTGCTCCGATACAAAGTCTCATGGCATTGTTCTGTACAATTTCTAATTTTTTTAGTAAGCTTGGAGTTGCGGTTCCATATAGAGTACATCCATAATCTATAATCGATCTTATATATGTTTTGTAGAAAGTTATGCAAGTATGAGGGTCGGCTCCCCACCATGTCCTTCGTATTAATTTTAGGAAGTTTAAACCTTTGTTGCATTTTGTAATAATACTCTCCACATGACTTTTCCAAGTAAGTTTTTTATCTAAAGTAATACCAAGGTAAACAACTGATGTTGAGACTGGGTATGGGATCTCGTTTATTGTAATATTGACCATGTGTGGTAAGTTATGGCGCGTATAAAACATAATACTTGATTTTTCAGGAGTAACCAGAAAGCCTAATGAGTCCAATTTCTGTGTGATGTAGATGACCGATTGCTTTAGATTTGTCAGAGTATTTGGTAAGGTTTTATCGGAGTTATACACTACAAAGTCATCCGCATATTGGATTAGTTTGTAGTTAATTTCTTCATGGAGATTTGCTGTGAATATATTAAATAATAATGGAGAAAGTACTGCTCCTTGAGGTAATCCTGTGGAAGTATTTCGAGGGTTTGTAAGTGAGTTGTTTATATATCTGACATAAACTTTTCTATAATTAAACAGGTTACACATTACATTCCAAATTCTTCTTGGTATCCCAATATTGATTAACTTTTCCCGTAAAAATACTAAGTCAACCGAATCATATGCTCCCTTAATATCGAGAAATGCTGCTCCTAAGTAATGATTTTTTGAGAAACATATTTGTGTATCGGTCTCCAGTTGTAATATGGCGTCATTGGTGCTACATCCTCTTCTAAAACCATATTGACCCGAAGGAAGTGTTGATTTAGAGATCATGAAAAATTCTAATCTCTGTTTGATAATTCTCTCAAATGTTTTCAATATACACGACAGTAAAGTTATGGGTCGATATGAGTCTGCTAAGTCAGGACTTTTTTCGGTTTTATGTATGGGTACTACTATTGATCTTTTCCAATCTTCAATGATATCATTATGAATCCAGACATCGTTGTATATTTCTATTAAAAACAATTTTGCGTTATGTGCTAAATTCCATATCATGTCATATGTAATTTGATCTATGCCAGGTGACTTGTTATTGGTTTTTTTAAGAGCAAATGATAATTCACTATAAATTATGGGTTTGTTAAATAATTCATTATCTGTATCATCTTCTTCTTCATTAATATTTGTAAATTCTTGAGATACTGAGCAAGGTGCGATTTTATTCATTAATTCCTCAACCCAATCGAAGTTTTTGCATGTTTTGTTGTTTGAATTACTACCTATTGTGATTATCTGCATTCTTTTAGCTTGTTGCCGTAGTTCTGTACTAGTTGTATTTTTATTTAATTTATTACAAAAAGTAATCCAATGATTTTTGGCTTTTATTTTTAGGAATAGTTTTGTAGCAGCAATTTCTTTGTTGACTATAATATAATTCTCCAATGAACTTAGACGTTTATATGCACTAATTGCTTTTTTTCTGCGTTCTGTTGCACAATCGCACTCACTATCCCACCAGGGTGGTGGTGGTGGTTTGTTTATTTTAAACTTTTTTTTCACTGGTATAGCCACAGAAGCTGAAAGTTCGATACCTTTCATGAAATATTCATATTTTTCATTTATGTCATAAAAAGTTTCTGGGATTTTCTTAAAATAGCTTTGAGAAACTGAGTTATATTTTTTCCAGTTAGCTTTCTTAGTATTCCATTTTGTAGTGGGATATATTATCGTTTCTATTTGAGCTCCTGAGTAAAGAAAATTAATTAGAATAGCATAATGGTCTGATCCTAAGGTATCTGGTAACACTTGCCAATGAATTCCATTTGCAATATCGGAAGTAGCGAATGTTAGATCAATCGCCGACTTATTGGTTGTTCTTGATATCTTAGTTGATGATCCATCGTTTAATAGTATCATGTTGTTAGACTGATTTAATGCATTTACAATGTTTGTTCCTGATGTATTGGTTTTGTAAGATCCCCATAATCCGTGATGTACATTGAAATCACCTCCAATTAAAGTGGACTGATTGGCATCTTCAAAAAGTTTCATGAAGTCTTGTGTACTCATTGTAGCGTCTGGTGGACAATAAATTGAAATCAATCTAAGACTGAAGTCTGCGCCAATTATTTGAACTGCACAAGCTTGCATATTTTCATTGATATCCTCGATAACCTTTTCTTTGTATTTTATATTGTTTTTTATTAGTATTGCCACCCCAGTGGTGGCATCAAGTCTATCTCTATGTACAATATGATAACCAGGAAATGTATAAGATTTATTTGGATTAAACCACGTTTCTGATATTAAAGCGATATCAATTCTAAGATCAGATAATATATTAATCAGACTGTTTTTATTGGATACAGCGGAACGTGCGTTCCACTGAAGAATATTCAAGTTATTAGTATTCTTCAAATTCATCGTCAATCATAATTTTCTCTTGTCCAGGTTCTTCATTACTAGAAAATGCAATTTTTTTAATATATTTAACATCTATTGAGGAAAGTTCTTCGAATGAGTTTATTGAGCTGAGGACCTTTTGGATTGCTACTAGGACTTTTTCTGCTAGATCTTCTTGAGTATCGGAATCCTTGGGATTGTTTCTGGAGGGGTGCGTAATTGGTTTATCAGGTCCGAATCTGAATGGATACATAGGTGAAACATCGACTTCTGTAATGGGGGATGAGGCTTTTCGTTTCTTCTGGCCATTAAATTCTGACAGTGTTACGCTTCGACTATTTCCATGATTTTCAGTATTATGAGTACTTGCTGTTGTTGTCGAGGAGTAGGTGTTACTTTTTCTATGTTTGGCATTTGGATTTGGAAGAGAGGGGAACTCTTGTTCATCTAATGTCGTTAGTGTCTGAAATCTATTGTTGGTTTTGACTATATTGGCATAAGAATTGTTATTCATCCGTTTAGCTTCTAAGAATGTTAAGTTTTCCTCAGCCATCTTCTTTTTAATTTCTTGTTGTTTGATATGAGCGGGGCAAGTTTTGGATATTGATTTATGCGTGTTAGTTTTACAATGTATGCAGCAACTATCTTGTGAATCGCGGCAGACATGCGTATCGACTTTTTCTTTTCCACAGTTTATACATAGTTCTGTAGTGCTGCGACATTGTTTTGCTACATGGCCGTATTTTAGACATTTAAAACATTGTGTAACTTTATGTATATATGGTTCAACATTACATGCTACAGAATTTATGTATATGACGGACGGTAGTTTATTACCCTCAAACGTGACAATTACAGATTGTCTTGGTACTAAAATTGTCTCATTATTACGTGTTATTTTTCTTTTAATTCTACTAATGTCTGAAATAGTTATAGGAGAGAGAAAGTTACTGAATAAATATTCTTCATCAAAAATAGTATCAACATTTTTTATTACTCCTTTTCTATTTAGCAAATTATTTGGTATGTACGCTTTTAAATGTTCATTGATCAGATCAGGATTAGTAACAAGTTTATTAGCATCAGATATATTTTTAACTTGAACTCTAATTCTATTTTTGCCCACATTATCAATTTTCATTATATTTTGAATATTAAGTTTTTTGTGTAGGATATGACCTACGGCCATAGGATGTAATTTGCCAATATTTTGATCATTAACCTTTTCAATAAATACATAAACAATTTCCGAATATAAATTTGGTTTTTGTAAATTAAACACCTTACTTTTTTGTTGACTTTTATCACTAATTACTTTTTCGGCTAACTGGTTGTTGTTTTCTTTACCATTTCAGTGTTGATAATTTGTGAGGGCACATTTCCGTTATTTACATTATTATTGTTTGTTCCCCCTTTATCAGGGGGAGAATCGTCTTCCATAGTCACTGTTACAGTCACTGAGTGTTATTTTCACTAATAATAAAATTAAAAATCCAACTCAAAACTATTTTATCAATATTAATAATATCCGCTTATATTCGACACTCAGAACTAACGTCTTTATCGTACCGAGTATAAATTCGAACTGTGAAGAAAATACTTAAAAAATTATATATGTATCAAATTTGCACCAAAAAAACTAGTAACATTTAAATCCTTTTCAACAAACGTGGAATCATATTACAAATGTATTAGACCAACATTTTTTTGTGTTACAGAATATATTACTCTAAATTCCAGTTGGAAAATTTCATGTATTCTTGTTATGCCTCTGAAATCTAACTTGGTGAGTGATTGGAACCTATCTTTAGGAACCTAAATTAATCAAAATAAACAGCACAATTTAATGATATTTATTATTATTAAGTCGTAACATACTAGCAGGGATCGAAGATAAGTTCACTAGACATTTGTCTACTACTTACATTTTCTGTCACTAGATACAAGAGACGCATTTGCAAAAATACAGACTACATCGAATTTTTTAATTTGTAATTTAATAATGGTTTGATTCAAATCATGATCGATAATATAAAATATAATAAATATGAATGTCTGAATAGAAATGTTTAGTTTTATCTAAAGCTTCAAGTGTAAAATGTAAAATTAGTCATACAAATATAATGTAAAATATGCATAATAAATATGTTATATAATATGAATCTTTAATATTTGCATACCTTCGAATTATTGCATAATTTTACACAAAAATATGCATTAAAATTCGCACTCTTTCAATCTAGTCATCGGTACTGGTGCAGACATTTTTCAGTTGGTTTATAATTGCTTTATACAGTGCGCATGTAAAGTATAAAAACATGATATATTTGTCACCCCATAAGATACAGTAACAAAATTTGTTATATACAGGGTGCGACGAAGTCCAATTACTCAATTTCAAAGTATTTTGAAACATATAGGCTTACTCATATTGACACAGGCAACCAGATTTATATTTTTTCAAACTGAACACCCTGTATATTCTTACATTTTTAGACTCTTCTCGTTATTCTCGTTTCTATAATATAAGGTTTTGTAATGTTATACAGGGTAATTTAAAAGATATAAGCAGTTTTATATTGATTTCGCAGCATCCTGCAGCATTGTAGACATTTGATATAAAAAAATCAATTTACATCTAGAGAAATTTTAATATGGCCGACTTTTGTTTAAAATTATTGATGTATCGAAAAACTTCGTTTTTGGATACTAGACCAGGGTCGATAATTTTTAAAACCAAAAAAAATAATAGTAGGATGAAACCCATTAGAAAAGGAGGGGAATATTATAAAAATGAAAGGAAAAATAATTTACGGGCGATCTGAAGTCGGGAAGGGGATGGGGGGGGGGTTTTTAAGGGTAAAAAATGGTTTTTCTCGATTTTAGGCAAAAAGTCCTATCGAAAAAAGTCAAATGGCAAAGTTGTAGGTAATAAAAATATCTAAAACATTTGTATTTACACTTTTTTCACATAACCTCAAAATTTATGTAAAAAATTCAAAAAACCAATTTTTTGTTTTTTTATTTTTTTCTTTTACAAAAATTTTTTTTAACGAAATTTGGTGAAAACTTACCTTTTTATGTCCCAAATACGCTGTAATTTATTTGATTAAAAATTATTATTTTTTCACCTTATTTTGAATTAATATCGAAAAAAACACCCTAATTTTCAATCGAAAACTCACCCGTCAAAATATCAGCTTTTTTAAAAAAGTTGGTATGTTTTCTGTTCGTTGAAATCTCTACTTTCCGATGGTGAAAAAAAAATATATGTTACTGTAGTAAATCTTCTCAGAAAATGCAAAAAATCGAAAAAAACTCGAATTCAAAATTTTTTTTTAATTATTTTAAATAATTTCATCTAAAAAATGTGATTGCTGCAATTTGTTTCAATTAAAAAGTTGATTTATTTAATACTAATTACATTTATGTCATAGAAAATCTCATTAGATATAAATATAAATGTAAATCGTACAATTAAATGTAGATACTTTATTCTGATTACGTTATTCATTACAATATTTTTAAACACATTAATCTTATCATTCATAAATACCTTATATTCAATTCTAATCATTTATCCATTAGTTTATGTCTTTTTGATGGCATTTCTTCATCGTTAGATTCGTCAAACATCTCCGATTCTAGTAGATCTTCGAAATCTTCATGACTATCACCTTCTTCCTCTCCAACATTATTTCCAGACTGCGTTGGTTCTTCATCCACAATTTCTTCTGAATCATTAACTTCCTCGTAGGTTTCTTTTTCAATATTGGAGCAATTTTCAGAACCATGACAGTTTGAACATAAATTTGTGCATTTTAAACCATGTTTTCGGCAACCACATTTTAAACTGTTACATCCAGTTTCACAGCTGCAGCAAATAGTTTTGAACAATATTTCCGGAATTAATTCTTTTTGTGTAAATTTGGGCATAATTCCACGTTGATATTGCTTCCAGCCCCAATCTGTTGCTGTTAGTTCGTTACCCAACCAAGTTTGAAGCTGATAATATGCCCTGTAACAAGGTTGTTCTGCTGCTCCTTCTGTGGGTGGGGGGTTTGCCAAAACGAAAGATGATTTAATTTTTGCCAATTGATATTTTTGAAACCTTAATTGATTCAGTGTAATTTTTTCCTTTTTACATTTATAAATAGATTTGATTAGTTTTAATCCATTTTTTTTATTTCTTCTTTACTCGCATCTTATAAAAAACATTGGCCAAATTTGACAAATTTTTAACATCTAATAATGAATTGACGATACTTTTCTTTCCTTTTGCGGCAAATCCAGATGTTGTATCGTAACCAGAAAAACAATGCAGAAATGCAACAATGTTTCTTAATGATTCATGTTTGAAACTATTAGACGTGAAAAATAGGTGTTCTGTGGCAGGGATTTTCTCAGGGTCAAATATTCGAATCGCATATCAAGAACGTACTAGATTATTGAGGTTTTATCTGTTGTCGTAATGGCGTACTGATCAAGGTGTAATAGTAATAGATTTAGTACAGTTGTAATAGCAAACCCAACACTGATAGTAGGTATGTACGTAGTAAGAGCCAGACCCGCCTAGCCCCTTCCCCACTTCTCCATGAAATATCTTTTGATGGGCTACTATTTTTCGTAGGTCACTCAGGTATATAATTTATCTTAAAATAGTTATAAATAGACATCTACTCATATCATTTAAAGAAGATTCGACAACTTTCTCCAAATATTGTAGATGTCTTGTTAAATATTAATTTTATTAACTTATTTGTTTGTTAATTATAGTAGTATATTTTTATTTGGAATTTTTTTTATCAATGTAACATGTGATCTAACGTTTTTCGAGTAATTAAAGTGTTAATTTTAATAAATAGCTCAAAATTTTTTAATATTAAAAAAAAATTGAATTCGAGTTTTTTTCGATTTTTTGCATTTTCCGAGAAGATTTACTAAAGTAACATATATTTTTTTTCACCATCGGAAAGTAGAGATTTCAACGAACAGAAAACATACCAACTTTTTTAAAAAAGCTGATATTTTGACGGGTGAGTTTTCGATTGAAAATTAGGGTGTTTTTTCATATTAATTCAAAATAAGGTGAAAAAATAAATATTTTTAATCAAATAAATTACAGCGTATTTGGGACATAAAAAGGTAAGTTTTCACCAAATTTCGTTAGAAAAAATTTTTGTAAAAGAAAAAAATAAAAAACCAAAAAATTGGTTTTTTGAATTTTTCACATAAATTTTGAGGTTATGTGAAAAAAGTGTAAATACAAAAGTTTTAGACCTTTTTATTACCTACAACCTTTTTTCGATAGGACTTTTAGTTTTGCCGGAAATCGAGAAAAACCGTTTTTTACCCTTAAAAACTCACCCCCATCCCCTTCCCGACCTCAGATCGCCCGTAAATTATTTTTCCTTTCATTTTTATAATATTCCCCTCCTTTTCTAATGGGTTTCATCCTACTATTTTTTTTTACTTTTTATTATTTTTAAAGGCTTCTACCCTGGTCTATACAGAGTGAGTAGAAACTCGGATTTCTTAAATGAAATACCCTGTATTTTATTGTTGTAATAATATCATATTTTATGGTACTTCATTATTTCTTAAGTATTCCTTGTACCTAAATGTGTTAATTCGTGATTTTTTCAGTCAAATATTTTGGATCAGAAAATATATGAAATTTTATAGTGTTCACCATGGAATTATTCAACATAAATAGATTTTTCCAAATAAAAATACTAAATAATATACTGATTCGTCGGTGCTTTATATTGGGTGAAACATTAACTATTTGTTTTTTACTTTTTCTATAAAAGTTAATCAACTCCGAGATTGTTTTGCAAAGAAATACAATTGAATAGATAGGTTGAAAGAAAAAACATATAATTTATATTATTATGTGTATTTTTTTAACTAGGTTTAGGCGATTGCCAATTAGCCAGGCTGTTTTTGTTAATATATTTGTGGTTATATTTTACAATTTGTTTTTACTTTTTCTCTTTGTTTCTGTTTTCCTTTTTCTTCTTTTTTCTTTCTTCTTTTTCTTTTTTCTATCTTGATAATAAGATTGCTTACAATACTTTGTTGGTATAGCTACAAATTTATTTTACACTGTTTAATATGGAAATAGAGTAGATACAATATGTTAGTATTTTCAGAAAATAACATGCAGTTGAGGTCTGTTGGGAGAGATATTTCATATTTAATTAAACCACTATATAAATTATTGATTTCAACGGCATTTATATGACAATCCAACAAGATATGAACTTGAGTTCCGACATTGCCGCATCAACAATAGGGATCGTCTACCATATTAAGTTTGAATTTGTATTCTGGTATTAAGGCATGCTTAGATCGAGCTCGATTTATTGTAATTATGAAGTTTCTATTAGATTCTTGATGAAACCATCTTTGATTTGGAATTTGTGGTTGGTTTAGAATATAATTTTGTCCAGTCATTGCATCTCTGTGGTGTTGCTGCCATTCCTCATTGCTTTGTTGTTTAAATTTGTTATATAAATCAGATATTGATAGATCGTGCTGTAGGACTTCTCCTGAGAGTAGGGCTTCTTTTGCTAGTCTGTCTGCTACTTCATTACCATGAATACCCGCATGTCCTTTTATCTACATAAGGCAGACCGATTTATTGTTACTTCTTATATCGTGGTGGAGTTTTAATATTTGGGCTTCGATGTGGTTTATTTTTGTTTTGCTACCTATGTGATTAAATCTATCCACGGCGCTTTTGCTATCTGTAAGTATGATGCATTTGTCTTAAGCCAAATTTAATTTTATATATTTCATAGCTTCAAGTATCGCTATTACTTCTGCAGTATAGATTGAGGCATCTTCATGTAGGCTATATTTTAGGCTGATATTTCTGTCAAGTGGAATATAGCACATTCGGTGTGACCACTTTTTTTTGACCCATCTGTATATATCTGCTGATGATCAGACCAGTGTGTTCTTATCGCATCCTTGAATGCTGATGGAATATAGCTGGCTACATCGACTTTCGATTCAAAGTATTTACAGGGTATATTGTAACAGAACAATTCTTCCAGTTCATGTAAATAATAAGGTAGGTGATGATTGATATATAGTAGATGTTTGCAATCCGCAGGTTTAGTAATACTGTTGGTTAGAAGTGGGACTTTTTTCAGATGCCAATACCTATGTGTTAGTGTTAAAATTGTTAGTTCATGCAATTTGTTTATATATGGCGCCATTTTTGATGTTGCCTTTATAATTATATTATCACAAAGTAATTGTCTCCTCAATTTGAGGGGAGGCTCTCGAGATTCGGCTTCCATGACATTTATAGGTGTTCGTTTTAGATAACCTAGGCATATTCTGAGGCATTTGTTTTTTTGGGTCTCAATTTTCAGATTCAGATGCTGCGCCATACAAATGACTTCCATAATATATTGATCTTGTCATTGATTTATAAAATTGAAGTGCAATATTTGGGTCTGATCCCCATTTAGTTTTACAGAAAGCCCTTAATATATTTATAGAGTTTTCACTCTTTCTTTTTGTTTGTTGAATACAATCTTTCCATAGCAATTTTTTATCAAGTAATAAGCCCAAGTATTTAACTGTATTTTTTATGGGATAATTATATGACCCTATTATAAGTTGTCCTTGGTAATTGGTTCTGTTTCTAGAAAAAATGCATATTTCAGTTTTTGGTTCAGAGATTGAAAGTCCTATTACGTTACACCATTGTTGGATTTCTGTAAATTCGTCCTTTAATGTTTCTGTGCATTTTTCAACAGTTTTATATGATGTGTGTATTACTATGTCATCAGCAAATTGTATATAATATATATAATGTTTTCCAAGTCCATGGTATAGATTATGTATAAAAGAGGGCTGAGGATTCTGCCTTGAGGTAGTCCGAATTTGGAACATCTGGGCTGAGTAATTTCATGATTTATCTTGAGAAAGGTTAAGCGTTCAGAATATGGTACGTTCATAAAATTAGCTAGGGAGGTTGGCAGTCCGATCTGGGTGAGTTTTTCACGAAGAATATTAAGTTGAACTTCAAATGCTGATGTAATGTCTATAAATGTGGCTACTGTTAATAATTTTTTTGTGTAACCTAAATAGATATCATTTGTTAACACTGTTAAGGGTTCTTGAGTGGATCTGGACACTCTAATAAAATATTGTGATTCCGGAAGTAGTTTTTCTCTTTCCAAGCAATGTTGTTTTCTATTTTTGATCAATCTTTCAAGTGTTTTAAATAAACAAGATGCTAAAGCTTTGGGGCGGTACGAGTTTTAATTGTCTGATGGTTTTCCTGGTTTTTTGACAGGCAGTACTATATACTATTTCCAGTTTGTTGGAAATTGGATGTTGCCAGCCCAGATAGAGTTGTATAAAATTGATAATGCCTTTTTGTGTTTTAGAGGCATTTTGTGTATCATTATGTATGATATATTGTGTATCCCAGGTGAGGTGTTTTTGGTATTTTTTAAACATTGTTCGAGCTCCCAAAAATTAAAGGGTAGTAGCAAATGTGTGTTGTTTTTGTTTACTGTGTAAATTTCTTGAATTCTCTCATTTTCTACCCATGGAGGTGAAATTTTTACATGAAAATCGTTTATCCAAGCATCTTTAGGGTCTATAGGAGTTTTATTTACTTGTTTTCGATTTTTATATCTGTTTACTTTGTGCCACACTTCTCTGATTGGGGTATTTTGATTTAAGCTTTGACAATATTCTATGCAACTCTTTTTCTTCATTTCATTGAAAGTTTTTTTGGCGATTGCATCCAATCGTTTATATTCTGTCATATTTTGAACATTCGGATGTTGTTGATATTGGGCGTAAGCTTCTTTCCGTGTTTTTGCAGCTATTTCACAAGCTCTGTTCCACCATGGTTTAGGCGTGTGGTTTCGCTTTATCGTATGCGAGGAGTATCTAGGAATTGCAATACTCGCGGCTCTGTTTGTTATTAATTATGGCTACATATGTTGGTATTGGTTCAATAGAGTCTAATACTGAAGTGTATAGTTCCCAATTCGCGTTCTTCAGATTCCATATATTGTGTATCCTTTTGTGGATATTTGTTGGTGAAGAGTTCAAGGCGATCCTAATATGTATTGGCAGGTGATCTGATCCACATGGCTCTTTTATAATAGCCCAAGTAATTAAATGACATATCTTGTGAACATAGTGTTAAATCTATTGCTGTTTGATGGTTTGCTAGGGTAAGTGATCCATCATTTAATATTATAAGGTTACAATGTTGTATCGCTTCCAATAGTACCATACCAATTACGTCATCATATTCGCAGTTCCATGCTAAGTTGTGAGCATTGAAATCACCTCCCAGTGTGAAGGGTTTTCGAATATGTTCTAGAAAATGAATCCGTTGCGGTGAAGTTATCCGGGAGCGTGCTTCATTATATATCGAGGCTAGATGCATTTTTTTGTTTTTATAAGGTATTTCCACAGAAATACATTTGTGTTCAAAGTTTATATTTCGATTTCTTTAAAAACTAATCCTTCTCTTATTAAAATGGCTGATCCTCCGTAGCCGTCGTTACGATCTGCCCGAACATTATTGAAGTTTTTTAAATTATAATATCTGTCAGGATGAAACCAAGTTTCGATAAGAGTGCTAGCGAAAATTGATATTTGTCTAATAAGTACTCTAAGTTTTCCTTATTAGAGACTGCTGTGTACTAATTATATGCATAAGCTCTTATTTTGGTACATTTATATTTTTTGATGCTAAAACTTTACAGATAGTTTCTATGACTACTTCTAATATTGTTATTACGCTATAATCTGCAATCTGTGTGCTTGATGCTTCACTAATGTTTTTTATGTAATTGGGGTTTACTATTCCTCCAATTTTTAGTAAGGGAAGTCTAAATTGAGATATTATCTCTTTATGTTGTTCTATTATTAAGTCTGGGCTGTTTGGTCTGTGCCTCTTGTTTGCTTGAGATGAGCTTTGGTTTGTGGTAGTTTTCAAGGAATTTTTTGGGAGTGAGAGTTGTGGAGGTATAGAGACAGGATGTGAAGGTAGATTTGTGTGATACGAATTTAATGGGGGGAAGGATTTTTGACAGAAGACATTTACTATTTGAGATGGTTCAAGTTGACTATTCTTTGAAACCAGATTGGAGTAGGAGT
Source organism: Galeruca laticollis (assembly GCA_963921935.1). Classification (NCBI taxonomy): domain Eukaryota; kingdom Metazoa; phylum Arthropoda; class Insecta; order Coleoptera; family Chrysomelidae; genus Galeruca; species Galeruca laticollis. The sequence continues at coordinate 58,747,362 of OY998177.1, forward strand.
TTTTTGATATTTCTCTATTTGCGTCATGATAGCTTGGATTTGATGTGGACATAGCCTCTTTGATTAGTTTTTGTCTACTGAATTCGGGGTATGCTTTTAAGTTTGTGGTGAGATGATCACCTGAACAACTTAATCATTTTGGTTTAATATTTGTTTCGTTGCATTCTTTTGAATTATGAGATTGATTGCATTTAAAACATCGGGGCTTGCTTTTACATTGTCTACCATGATGGCCATATCTTAAATAGTTGAAGCACAATATAACTTTTTGTATATATGCTTCCACCAGTTTCAGTACTTTATTTATTGTAATGTATTTTGGGAGAGTTTGGGATTTGAAAGTTATTACGCAAGTTTTTGCTGGGATATACTCTATATTATTTTCATTTACACATTTCCTGTTTAGTCTCTTAACTTCTAGTACTTGAAATTTACAATGCATATCATGCATTTTTATTTTATTTTTAACATATTCTTCGCTAAATTCAGTAGATATATCTCTAATTATGCCTTGACGTATTAATAGAAATTTTGGGACATATATTTCTAAATTATTTTTAACAAAAATTTGATTGTCTTTTTGATCGATAATATAATTTGGTGATGTATAACCTTTAAACTTTATTCTTATTTTATTTCTGCCAATGGAATCGGAGATTTTTTCGTCAAAATTTGAAAGGATGATATCACCTATTTTTAAAGGATTTAATCTACCTTTAAATTGATCGATTTATTTTCAACATATACATGATATGGGCTGAGGTCAGATTGTTGATATAGAAAAACTTGTTTAGGTTTTTTAATTTGTAAGCTTGGCGATTTGTTTACTAATCGATCTTTCTCGTTTTTATCATTATCATTTGTTTTTATCATTATCATTTGTTTCGCATGATAAGGTTGAAATTGAACATATTTTATTACTTATCTGAATATTTTGTTCTTGTGATGTAAATCCCTTAAATTCATTTTCAGAGAGTCAAGGAAATCTGTTTTATCGTTTGTATCCATCGCATCATTCTGGTTTACGGGGGTTTACCCCCGCTATTAGCACTCATTTGAAACTTATTTGTTGGGTATTTATCACAAAGTAATGTTTTTCTACTACCTTAACAAACCAATTTACTAGTTTATTCAAATTGTTTAAAAATATTCGATTTAAATTTTGGCACTAGATCGAACGCACGTCTGTTTACAATGAAGGAATTGATGTAACTGATTTATGTGTACTAAAACAAATTATTTTTACAGGAGGTGAAAGATATATCGTCGCACAACAAACCACTACAATTGTATCAAATATACTTTCTGTATTTTCAGATGTATTACATCCTTTTTTAATGACTGTGATTAAGTATTTATTTTTATTAGGCCAATCATCCTTTCTACATGGATTCTTATTCAAGCGTCTGCTAATTTATTACACTTTTCAGATATTTTACTTGCTGCAAAATGCATATGATGCTTACCAGTAATAAAATGTTTACTGCATACCCTCGCGTTGTTAATTTTTGATTCGGTTAGATCATCTCCTTTTATAGCACACAACCAAAGTTTTCTACGTTTTTCTGTTAATTCGTTTTTGTTTGTTAAAAAATGATTGTTCAAAAGAGTAGGTAGAATAAGAACTAATCTTGTCTATTGAAACAACTTCCACAACCCATAACAAGACATATTACAGGCATTTTAAGGAACGAAAGAACGATTATCTATAATATAGAAAGAACTGTGTTTGTGCTCACAACTGCCATATTGAATATGATTTGATAGATCGTGGGATTGCCTAATTATTGTTGGATCATATGTCAAAAGTGCTGAGTAAAACCGGCTGTTATCTAATCAATCAGGAATCTATTGAATTACCATCTTAAATTCAAATCATTCCTAGTTTAAAGTGTTATTATTAATTAATAGTGATAATTATTTTGGCTCTAGCCACGTTCTTTGGTTAATCATATTCTTAATATTACAGGAATTACATGCGACTTGTCAAAACATGCAAAAAAGACTGGTAGAACTGATTAACAAAATTTCCAATGACGGAATGTGCGAAGAATTGCTCAGAATTAACGACGAGCTTAATAACCTGTTTTTAAGATATAGCAGGTGGGAAAAGAATCGAGATGTTGGAATTAAATCCGCTTCAACTGTCCTTGCTAAAGCTATACCTCCGACATCTTCTGCAACTACAAAACCCCCATTGGAAGCTAGTGATAGTCTTATAGATTTTGATGATGTACCAAAGTCTTTAAACGGATTAAGTAAGATATATTATTTAAATATTAATGAGTGTCGGAGATAAAATTTAAACTAATAATTATATGGAATGTATAATTTCTTAGTGTTAAAATATTGCTCTCAATATATTTTTTCCCATTTTCTTGAATGTTGTACATAAATATCACTATTATTAAGTGTGATAGAGCAATGCTCATTTAAATATAGGAACAATTGTTGAATATATCAGAAACGCAATTATTGAAATTCAAAAAATATGTTTTCCACTCCCATACTTTAGGTGATACCTGTAATTTAATTAATCCTTTATAATACTAATTTTTTATTATGATACATGTGTATAGCCAATAGGAATGCAACAATCAGAAAATATCTAATATAGCCATGACTACCTATCTAAATGACACAAAATTTCTAAATTATTTTATTTGAGAGTTTGTAACAATTCACTTATTACTTGAAAAATTTCCAAATATGTAGATACAGTTAAAAATGTGTGATAGTGACAATGATATAGAAATCATTTAAAATATATAAAAAATATTACTCCCATTAAGCATAAAGTGGATATATCAAAATACTCTGAGCTGCATGCGTTACTACAAATAAAATCCGAATGATGTAAAGCAAAAAAATTTAAAACGATTTCCATAAATGGAATAAAACAATTTTTTATTAAAGCTCCAGATGTTAAGTATATAATAGACCAAGTAGGCACCTAAAAATGGTGTTTGTTATAGGTGGGTTGTATTTTTGGCATTATGGGAGCTTGCAGAAGGAATGAACTTCACAGATTTGAATATCCACAAATTAGATTTAAATCAACCATCAATCAACCTTTTTGATTAAAATTAAGGACACAAAAAAACGAGAAGGATATAGAATGGAAGCCCACATTAATCACAATTATATCTTATGCTGATGAAATACTAATAGCAGACAACGATGATGACTTCCAAAGACAACTACAAACATTCAATATCACAGAGGAGTATAATATTAAGATCTCAGCAGAAAAAACGAATTGTATGATAGTAAGTTGATGTAAACTCGAATCAGAGGGAAATATTGACATAATCAGTAACAGAAATTTATAAGAGGATGTAACAAAACAAATGAAGCGACAAGATTGACTTGAGAAGTTATATGGAAAAGTAAATTCATGACAATAGAAACAGCTGTCAGATCCATCTTAACATATGCAGCAGTAATAGGGGCAGACACAAAATAGACAAAACACAAAATTAAAACCGTGGTATTGAATGTAAGATCCATTAGAGGTATAACATTGAGGGAGAGATAAAGAAATAGCAGCATACAAGAGCAATGTAACATACAAAACATAAACTAGTGGATAAAGGTCAGAAAGGATAAATGGAATGTGTACATAGACATAATGAGTCCGTACAGACTTGCAAACATTTGCAAAAATAACAAATCATACATGCAAAATTCGCCAAAACTATGGATGGATAACCAACAACAACAACAGAAACCGAGTAAAAAGATGACAAACTGGAATAGTTCCTAGTCATTTGTAGAAGAAATACTCACCTTCGAAAGGTAACTGTAAAAAATAATTTCATGTTTTGATAAAAGATTGGTCGTTGATGAAAAAACACAGTTGAAACAAAAGCATCACCAAGACAATGCAACTTGTTCCAAGCTACGATTTACACTATGAATTGCTTCTGCGCCACTCTGTTGTCAATGTTTGCCCCCTAACCTTAAAATATTAGGCTTGAATGAGCAGATTTTCTTGAAAAAATGCCCACTTTGAATCTTGTTTAGGAAAGGTAGAGAAAATGTTGGAAAAATGCAGTGTCTTAATAACTTGAGATCTGATTATATCAAATAAACTGAGAATCTCATAAACAGATAGAGTAATGAACAAATAAGTATTTGAAACATTGAATAGAGAGGGGGGGATGAAAAACAAGAAAATTGCAATACATTACACGTGGAGCAAGATATGAATTATGACACAAATCCAGAGTAAACGGAATAAATTATTTCAATGTCTTCAACGAATTTTATTAAACGCTAAATCGGAAGTAGACAACTATATATTTTTTAAATCTTTTTTAGCTCTTACTCCTAATAAATCTGCAGGGGATGCACCTGTTAAAATTAGTGAAAAGGTGACGACTACAGATGAATTTGATATGTTCGCTCAATCTAGGAATGTTACATATGAAAGTTCAATGAAAAGGTAATTGATTTGTTACATTTAAATATTAAATACATCGTGGGTTTACGCCAAAAGTGACTAAGTCAATTTTTATAGTTTGTAGATAAATAAGATTGAAAATTTTACAGTTTTTTATGTTGTATTTTAAGAGATTCTACAAAAATATTGCATCTTCTGTATTCAAATATTGATTTGTGTTTTGTAATAATCATTTTGAGGGAAAACAGGACTGTACAAAATTTCTCATGTGGAAAAGATGGTCAAACAAAAAGATTTTTATTTAATATAATAACACATTAACACATAAAAACTAAGTTTTAATTCTTGTTTAACCTGTAACTACATGAGTAAAAACTGCTTTAATATTGGTTTTACTTAATACTTATCAGAATCTGAATCAAACCTCTTTGATGGCTCTGGAGCTACATCTTTTTCGTATTGTCTGTTGGAAAAGATTGATACCAGGCGTGAAATTCAGATGGAACTGCTCGTGTCCTACACAGTTTCATTAGACTTTGTTTCTTCTGGTTAGACATTGGAATTTTTCTTGAATACAATGATGGTATTTCCTTTAGTATCAAATTTGCACTTTATCTACTACATCCACTCATATTAAGCCTAATAAAGATAGGATCTCTATAATAATTATACTTAAATAGTATGTACTGCGGGTCATCTTTTTCGCAACCCATACTTTAAATGTTTATCCAATTATCGCGATTTCCATATTCATATATAGTTTGGTGTTTAATAATGGTAGCAGTTAGTGCCTTCAAGTCGAGAAAGTCTTATTTTAATTCATGTATGTTGTACTACTGACTTCTTTTATTTCGGCCACGATTGGAGCGTGCCAGTCGAAAAATATTTAACAAATCATAGTGTCATTTTCCTTTTGACATTTTCAATAGCACGGTGCATAGAGTCTACCTCCATGTACGATTGACCAGACTCTAAAAAGGTGTTCTGTATAATATTTAGATTGCTGCTCTGTGCTAAGAATACACATAAAGCTGCAATAAATTGATTATGGTTCTGTCTGCTACAGGTATCTGAAAACAAACTTATTTTGATAATATTTTGTGCCAAATTATAACTCCAATGAAGCAAAGATGTGCCTATTTTGGAGCTGCCTCTCTGGCTATTAATTTCGGTCCACTCATAACAATGGGCTTTTTGAGAAGTTGCCTTGTAAATGAGATTTACGCAGACGGGGACTTAGTACATTCCCGTCAAATTTGTTTGTACTACTTGTAATTTATGTGCAAGTACTTAAATTGATGTACATTCCTGCCGTATTCTGTCAGTTTGACTATTTTACTAGTCGGGCTATCAGTGGATTGTATTCTATATATTGGCAGGTTTCCTACTCGTGGTATTCAGATACGTTGAGGTTGAGGTAAAACTCAGAAGAAAAGATATTTTCAGTTTTATTTACACAACAAATTATTTCCCTTGCACAACACACAGTAACAATTTTAGAAATAACAAATTCAACTTAATTTGGTTTGAATACGCATTTGCTAAGAGGCATTGAATACTTGATACTTTTGACTAAATGTTAGTTAATTGCTGTATAAATGTAGGATCTATGAAGATCTAAAAGTCAAAGATAGCTTACGTCCGAAGCCATTCCTTAAATACACATTTTTCAGAAGGTGTAGCTTCATAAATATTAGTATTGATTGGAAAAAGTTCTTTTCCCCGATTGATTATTTGCAACCTGGTATATACAATGATTACATATTAACAATAGACAATTGTCATGAATGTACAAAGTATAGGTATTTAAAATATTTCGGACTTGCAATAGAAGTTCACAATCCAACAAATTGAAAGGTACAATAGAAACTATAAATGTATACACATGGTACATAACTATTTTACAAAACTGTTTAAACAAGTACAAAAATAAACTTGTTATTCTTAACATATTTTAGTCAAAAGAATTTACTTCAAGGTTCTTACAATTTTATCAACAATAAGAATAGAATTAGACTCCAAATATTACAATGGTAATAAAATACAAATAATTTACATTCTCCATCAATATTTCTATTTAGAGTCTAATCAACACTTACCGTCACCCGTTTTCGCCCAGTGGCGTATCGGCAACTTTTTATGTTGGGTGTTTCCAACACTATTGTATGCACATAACGTCTTTCTGTAATAAATTTGTGAGACATATGAAGACGGTATTTGTCGCACGCTTTGTAAATCAAATGTGATACTTAGAAAACTGTCATTAGTCTCTGCGTATTCTTTGTCTGATTTTTTTGCTGCATTTACGTCTTTTCTTTTAATGAGATTTGCTATTAGGTAAGGTGTGAAAATATCGTACATGCAGAAGAATTTTTTCTGGTACAAAACTTACATGATAGGTACTTGGACGTATGTTATGCATTTTAGTACCTCTATTTGCTACAGTTTGACTTGGTCATTTTTTCCAGTTATGTGGTAACTATATGCAATTGACTTGAATATGTTAACCCAAAAGTGCTAAAATTTGACTTGGCCATTTTTTTATGTAAGCCCTCGATATGATCAATGGTTTTTTTACCCTTGATATAACAGCGTTTTCGAATAATTTTATTCTAGTATTTCACGAAACTCTGAATGGTTTTGGATTATTGGCTCTTCATTTTTATATTACACTAAAAAAAATTGCTTTGGCCACCACAGAGACCACCCGCAATTTAGTACATCTATATACAAGTGATCAATTTTATGATTGGATATTGTTCAGGGCGTCTCACTCATGAACCCTATTGATTTTCACCTCACCAGAGCCAGTACAACGGGTCCTATAAATCCCAGAGTGTATAAGGGCGGAAAAGTTAGTTTTAATCTTTAAACACGTTTATTTTTCTGTGAAAAACAGTCAAATATTAATAACTAATACTGTGTATCACTTGATAATGAAAAAAGCCAAAAATGGAAACATCAATGTAGATATTCGAAATGCTCGCCATGAAGACATTGGCAGCATCCTAATCTTGAATAGAAATTTCTTGTAACCATTACTCAGCATATCAGACATAACTACTGAGTATATAATAAACTAGACTGCTTCTTGTAGCAAATAGGCAGATGAACATGTGCTCTTGTACCCCGCCAGCATTTTAACATATTTTACAGACCTACAGCAATGAGACTAAATTCTCTTTTCCTATTGGCTGCTTCAAAGTCGGTCGCTAGAAAAGCGTTTGTGATGATACTAAAGCGAGAAATTTAAAAGATTAAATTAGTACTTTATCCAGGAAAAATTAAATTCTAATTAAAAAAAAATATGTTTGGTGTATGTATAAATTTATTTTGAATATACAGTATTAGGAATTGTCTGTGGGCACATATGTTTAAGCGACAACGTGTTAGAAAGAAACAAATATAAATTCAGTGCATTACTCTTTTTCGCTAACAGGATATCATAAAGTGGAAAATGTGCAATACATGTCCATAATCGACGACAATATGTTACAAGTATAAATTCATTGTAGGTATTAACAGGATATCAGAAACAGTGAATGTTCTGAAGAAAACTTATGTTACATTGCAATGTTGGCAACTTTCATTATATATTTATATTAATTGTAAAATGCATTTTTCTAACGAGAACAAGTTATAACAAGCTTTTAACTATGATGATTCGAGAGGTTGTAACAAAACCTATTATTTTTAAATAAAAGTAATATTCTGATAGGTAATAAATTAAAAATAAAACTTCTTAATTCTTCAATGAATTTATATCAAATATTCGAATAAACCCCCGTTTTGGGTTAAACATTAACTGAGTCTGTTATAAAATTATTGATGAACATGTGTGAGCATTTGAGGTGTTATTTCCATACAGGCTTGTAGAATTTGTTCCCTAAGTTCATTCAGAGAACTGGCCCTGTTCTCCTGGAATCCATAAATTCTCGATTTCACATAACCCCAGAAAAAGAAATCGTTGGGTGTCAAATCTGGAGATCTAGCAGGCCATCTAATGTTACCATTCGAGGATATTATCCGATTGGGAAATTGTGTATTTAAATTTTTTATTGCTAAACGATAATTATGTGATGCACAACCGTCATGTGGGTATCAAATATCATTGAAGTTGACACCTAATTGTATAGGGGCAGGAGTAATTTGATTATGCAGCATATTCAATTTGTCCGGTTAAATTGCCGTCAATAAAAAGTGGTCCAATTAAATGTTCACCAAATGTGTAACTTTTGGGGATATTAAGTCCTACTATCGTAGTGTTTGTGTAGGTTTGTCCTAGACCAATATCGCATAACGGATGACTTATGTGAACCGTGTATGGGAAAAATTGATTCATCTGTGAAGAAAATATTTTTTGAAAAGTTTGCGTCCGATTGTATTTTTTCCTTAACAATTCCACAAAATTCCATGCTACAAAATTGATCATCTGGAAATATGTTATGGCTCTTTTTCAGTTTAAAACTACGATAGCTATTTTTTTAATACAGTCCGAATCGTTTTCGGATCAACATCAAAATCCTTGGCTAAATGAGTGGCTGTAGAGGATTATTTTCCATACTTGCAGAGACTAAAATATCTCTTTCTTCTTTTTCGGGTTGGATTTGACGATTTTGTGTACGCGGTCCATGTTTAGTAGGATTGACACATCCATGTTCTTCAAAAAAATTTATAAGCGCTCTCACTTGTTTCTTGCTAATTGGTTGGGTATTTTCGAAAGCCACAATAAACAAATTTTCTGCTATTTCTCGATTTGAATTACTCTGGTAATACCATTTTACAATTTGCACTTTTTGATTTTTCTGCATACTCACTTTATAAGATTTACAAAGATCGTTCCTCATTCGCAAACAAACAGGTAGTGACCTACCCAGACGTACAGATAAACGTCATCGAGAGGCGCACGCGCGATTCTTACTCGTATATTCTAGTATCCTTATTTTAACTGTAATAATCTACGCTGACTTTTGATTGTCTATCTCACCATTGTCTCTTACGAGTACATTTTCCCGTTGACTATGAGAGGATTATCTATCGTTTTACGCTGGAATTTTATGAGGAATGATTTCTGTTATTATTAAAAAGGAATATTGTATGGGCACTTATAATTTCAACATGTAGATTGAAAATGAAGAGAGGGGATAGATAAAAATAGAAGAATTTCGGCTGTAGGCGAAATCGTTTTATCAGGAGCGTAGGAATTACAGGCGGTTTACTTTACATTTTATCTTTGTGATATTTGTAAACAATTTAATAGTTACAGCGATACTTCTTTGGTATGTTATGATAACCTGTTAAAGAAAATAGATGAATCACTGAATATTCTTGAACTGCCATAGAATGTTCACTGTATATTCAAAAAATTGCCTTTGTTTTTAAATTTTAAGAATAAAAAATGTTCAATTAAAGGAATTTTTTTTCCTACACTATTTTCTTTATTATTAATAACGATTTTACTTTCAAAAACTTACATATTACAATAATTAATGAAAAAAATATTCATATTTTTTGTTAATTTTATTTGAAATAGGTAGGTCGAAGAACTTATAAAAACTATTTATTTTCAAACATATATACAATAGTCATATTAGCAAACATAAAACGTTTAAAATCATAAAGGATAAGGTAATAATAAAAATATGTAGAGAATATAATAGAGTCAGAGAAGATAATATATTCAATACTGGACATTTCTTGAAAATAAAAATGATTTCAGAAAATATGGTCTTATGTAAAATAAACATACCTAGAATAATTTTTAATACTTTTTATAAATAAATATTTTAATAAACAACTCTTTCAAAATATACTAAATAAATGATTTTTTTGCCTCTGATATTGTCATTCGATCATTGAAATATTCAAAAAACAATTCTTTTACGTCTGACTTGTCTTGAATAAATTGAAGTGTCTAGAGTATTATTATGCTTTCTATGTGTTTTAATTATAACTTTCTGAAAACCAAATTACAAAAATTCAAACTGGAACAGCACATATAACAAGAAGTTAGTGAATCTAAAAGTCCTTTTGGGTTAAAAATATAGTAACTAGTAAATCAAAAAAACAAGGCAGTGTTGTCAAATTTTAAATTAAACTTAAGTATATAGTTCTGATCTATTTTTTTTACCTTGATAAATGCATCTTGTATTTATTGAGTTTTTTTTTATTTGGTACAAACATGCCCGCATCAACTACTAAGAGTTATTAGCAGGAAGACTTACACAAGTAGTATGTGATGTATTTGTGTTATAAAATAATTTTTAAATTTTGTTATACAAATTAATGTCTTTGAGATATTTAATTAAAGCACTTGTGTTTTTGGTGAGCACATCCTTGAATACCGCACTTAATTTATTCTGACTTCTATATCTAGAATATTCAGCACACTCTGAGATGAAATGTTTTACAGTAAGAGAAACATGGCAATGTATACATTCTGGTGCTGGTTCTTTGTTGAGGAGATGTTGATGTGTAAGGAGTGTATGACCTATTCGCAGTCGGGTTAAGACAACTTGGTCTCTTCGTTTTTCTGGTATTGATAGAACTAAATCGACTTGTGGCTTAACTTCTTTCAGTTTGGATGTCGTGTGATTCCATATTACTTGCCAAGAATTAAGTATATGATTTTTGATTGGATTTGTATGGTCAGTGTAGGGAATTTTTTGAATGTAAGGTTCTTCTTGTTTAGATGTTGTAGCTACTGCTAGTTGATCGACTTCTTCGTTTCCTTTTATACCAGAGTGAGATGGAACCCACAGAAATGAGACGTTCTTTTGGCTAAGACGTATGATCTCCATTTCACTTTTGATTTATATGAGAATAGGATGTGAAGGGTATAGTTGTTTTAAGCCTAGTAACGCACTCAGTGAATCTGTTATGATGAGAAACTTGGTTGCTGTAGGGTCTTTGCACATTTTTATGGCTTCCAGAATTGCAGTGGTTTCTGCCGTGAATATACTACATTGATTTGGTAGCCGGATGGCCAATTTGTTATTTTCGCAGATGTAAGCTGCTGCAGTTCCATTGTGATTTTTTGAAGCATCTGTATAGATTTGCTGGGTTTGGGAGTATTTTGATATAACTTCCTGGAAGAGGTTTTGTAGGAGACAGGGGTTAGTTGATTTTTTTGGATTTTGAGTGAGGGACGTATTAACATCTGGCTTTTGAGACATCCAGGGGGGAAAGTTAGAGTTTTGTTGGAGCGATAATTTAAATTGTTCAAATTCGTAGTTAGTTAGTTTCCCTTTAAAAGGGAGATTTTTAGTTGGCTTGGAGTCGTATATCTCGTCGGGAGGGGGGTTTGTTGGGAAAATGATTTGGAATGCATTATTGTTGGGATAAGCAGAAATTTTTGCGGTATAGTTTAAGGAAAGGAATTGTCGTCGTAAGTACAGTGGAAGTTCGTTTGCAGTGACTAGGAGACTGCTGGTTGGGCTGGTTCTGAAAGCGCCCAATACACATCTCAGTGAGGTAGTTTGAATGACATCTAATTTTTTTAATGTTTTTTTAGCAGTATCGTAGCAAATGGATCCGTAATCTAATTTACTTCTTATCAGTGATTTGTATAGGTTCAATAGGGTGACTGCACTAGCTCCCCATGTTCGGTTTGATAGAATTTTTAATAGATTTATTCGGGATTGGCATGACTGTTGAAGGACTTCTATGTGTGTTTTCCATTTGAGAGAACAATCTAAAGTAAGACCAAGAAAATTCACTTCTTCTACCCGCGTTAGTGGAGTTCTATATAAAAACAGATTAAAGTTATAGTTGTCTTTTCGTCTGTCAAAAATCATGTAGTGTGCTTTTCGCTTGAAAATTGGAATCCTGTTTTTTGAGACCAGTTTTCGATTTGATGGAGGCAATCTTGAAGTAAAGTGGAGGCGAACTTTGTGCTTCTACTTCTTGTATAAATGATGAGGTCATCTGCATAAAGGCAAATTTTGATGGGAGGTTTTATAATTTCGGCTATGCTGTTAATTGCAGTGAGAAAAAGTGTGGGACTCAAAATAGATCCTTGAGGAATGCCATTTTTGAGAGGTCTTGTATTTGAGATGTGACCATTTGATCTGACTTGCATAGTTCTGTTGTTGAGAAAATTATTTACGAACGCTAGCATGTTTCCTTGTACTTCCCATGTCTGCAGTGTTTTTAAAATATTGTATTTCCAGGTTGTGTCAAAAGCCTTATTTAAATCGAAGAATATAGCGATTAGTTTTTGGTCATTTAAAAATGCATTATGTACTTCACTTTCAAAAGATATTAGATTATCAATTGTCAATCTGCACTTTCGGAAGCCACTTTGATAGGGAGTTAAAAAATTTTCAAGATGCCATGCTAGTCTATTGTTTAAGATTTTCTCTAGAATTTTACACATGCTGCAGGTTAGGGATATCGGTCTATATGAGGCTGGGTCGTCTTTTGGTTTGTTAAATTTACATATGGAGATAACTGTTGCATTTGTCCAAGTTTCTGGAAACTGATGTTTTAAAAACATAGTGTTGAATAGATCTAGGAGTATTAACTTTGTATTAAAAGGAAGATTTTGCAGAAATATTGAGGGAATGTCATTTGGTCCAGGGGCTGAGTTTTTGGTGTTTTCGAGAGAAAATTCAAGTTCCTGCAGAGTTATGGGAACGTTTAGATGAGAGTCGGAGTCATTAATTCCTTGTATTGTATAAAGGATTGGTCCAAGCTTTGATCACTGGAATTATGTTGGAAAACATCTGCTATAGCCTCACATACATCTTTTTTATCGGATATCAGCTGATTATTATGGGATAAAGTGTTTATGTGGAGGAAAGAATTTTGTCCTCTTATTTTTCGAATTTTATTTCATATCGAGTCCAGTGGGGTGGAGGGATTTATGGAGGAAATGTAGTTGCACCAGCTTTCTTTTTTACTTTTTTTAATTAGGAAACGGGTTTTGGCATTGAGTTTTTTGAATTCAAGGCGATTTTCATCATTTTTATGTCTTTTCCACACATTGTAGGCGTGTTTGCTTGAACTTAGAGCTTGTGCAATCTCCTCATTCCACCAAGGGACTGGTTGTCTTTTGCACATTTTAGTTTTTCCTATACTGGTCTTTGCAGCTGATATGATGATGTTGTTCAGCTTCATGATATTTTCATTGATATTTCCTTCAAGTGTGAAATTGGCGACTTTGTTTTCTATTTCCTTCCTAAATAGTTCCCAGTTTGCCGATTGTAGTTTCCAGTGCTGATATATAGGATGTGAAGGAGGTTCATTTTCATTCCATTGTATGGATATGGGAAAGTGGTCACTGTTATATAGATGGTTGAGGGTATCCCACTGAAGATCGGGTGCCAGAGATTGACTGCAAAGGGAGAGGTTGATAGCAGATAGTGTGCCATTGTATGAATTGAATCTTGTAGGTTTCCCTGTATTCATTAGGATTAGGCTACAACTATTCATGGCTTTGAGAAGTAGATTTCCACATTTGTCAGTTTTATGGCTGTCCCATGCTGCATTGTGGCAATTTAGGTCTCCTATGATTATTTTGGGCGATGGAATTTACTCAATCAAGTTGCTTAACTCATTTATATCAAATTCATTTGGGTGAGGTAAATATACGTTACATATATGTATTTTCTTACGAAAAATTATAGATACTGCGATAGCTTCAAGATTTGTGTTTATTGGAATTTCATTTGCTTGAATATTCTGTTTAATAAAAATTGCTACTCCGCCACTGGCTTGTTGTGCTTCCGAACGGTTTTTGAGGAAGCATTGATAATTTTTCAAATTTATTGGTTGTTGTTTGAAGTGAGTTTCTTCTAGGCATATTATCGCTGGTGATTGTTTATTAATTAATAGTTTTAAGGATTCAATTTGAGTATAGTAACCATTAAGGTTCCATTGAAGTAAGAACGTATTATTCATTATATTAATTCTCTTGTGAAAGAGGTTCGCTGTCAGATTCTTCAGTGGTGGAGAGGCTGGAGAGACTTAACTTTTTCTTAAGTCTTGTAATGTTATTTTTTATGCCCTTTGTCGTACTATGTTTATATATGAAATTTAAAATTTCTTTTATTTCGGAGTCTTCGTTGGAATACTGCTGTGCTATCTCCTTTGGGTGTTTGGAGTTGATTGAATTTTCCAGAAAGTCACATATTTGGGTGAAGTTTAAGATGAACGGTGGGGTTCTATCTTCAATTTGTTCTTTTATAGGGATTAGTATATCTTTCGAAGACATTTTTGCTCTTTTTCTTTGTTTCGAGGGTTTTAGTGGAGTAACAAAAGTGGGGTTGGGTGAATTTTCCTGAATATCTGGTGACGTGGAAATTTGTTTTTTTGTTGTTCGTGTGTTAACTTCTGATGGATGATTTGGTGAAGTGGGTTTGGATGTTTGTATTATGTCTATTGTAGAAGAGCTTGAGGATTGAAAGATTGAGGTGCTTGGTAGTGGAGGGTGAGATATTTGGGTAGTTTTTGCTGTTAGAAAGGTTGTGGAAGAGGGGATATGAATTGATGGTAATGTTACTGGGGAGGATGAAGTATTTGATGGTATTGTGGTGATGGAAATTTCTGTTAACAAGGATGTTAAGTTAAAATTTTTTTCTGTGGTTGGGTTAGATTGTATTTCTTTGTCTTCCATATGTTCAGGAGGGTCTTGTTGAGCCAGGTAAGTTGGGCAGTCGGATTCTTGATGGCCGATTGTTTTGCATTTTTGGCAATTAGAGCCATCAATATATAGGTATAATCGATAAGTGGTATTGTCATGGGAGATGTTGAAAGAGTCTGGTATGTTTGCGTGTTGGAGTGGCTTGATGAAAATTTGTCTTCCAAAGCTGAGTACGTGGCTGTATTCAGATTCTGGCATACCAATTTTCAAGAAGGTAATTTTAGATACTGCAGATATCCCCATTTTTCTCAGTTCTTCTTCCAAAAGAGAGTTAGGAATTGTTGGGCAAATGTTAGATATAACCAATCTTTGGGCTGGAGATATTAATCTTCTTATTTCTACTTGAGTTCCATTAACTTTGATTGTGTTGTGGGTAATTATCTACAATATTTTTTGAGGAAAGATAGATGCAAATTCGGTTATTAGCAATTCTTGAAGCAAACAATACGTTTTTGGGTTGTATGAGGGATCCTATAGCTATTATGTAGTCTTGTATCTTTACTCCATCAATTGCTGAGAGAACTACAGCTTGATATTTTGTTGGGTATTTGTACGTATTTACTATACTTGAGTAGGTGGTAGTTGTCATGTTTTCATTGGAGAAATTATCTCCTGGTGGATTTGTCTCGTTCATTTTTCACATTATTTGAAATATATCTGAATCCGACACTGTTGTTGTGTGTATTCAGGTTACTAATTATTGGTGTAACCTTACTATCGGTATTTCAGCTTTTTTAGATTAATTAGAAATAAAAAGTCTACTCACAGTAATTTATTGTTTTTATTGTTATTGATTCAGTTTTGAATATACACTAAATGGTTTTTAACTGCTTATTTTATTTAACGGTTGAATTTTTTCTTTTTTCTTTGGCAACAAACAACCTACATAAATCCATTATGATGGCAAACAATTTTTTTCCAATAAAACAGAGTTGAAAAGGTAAAAGAGGTAGGTATTTTCGCATAAAAATAATGTACCTATTAGGAATAAAAAATTTGAACATTCAGGAAAATTACCAAATTATTAAGAGAGGTACATAAACATACTTTTTTTACTAACAAACAATTTTTATGCCTTCTGGTTTGGAAGACTTTACCAAACTCAATAACTCATTCGTTGATATCATCTATAGTTTTACATTACTTCGAAAACATATTTCCTTTTTATTCATATGATTTTTGCAAATCACATTATTCATGTTTCATTTAAGCAACCTTGGGACATCCAATATGAAAAGAGAATTTAGTCTCATTGCCGTAGGTCTGTAAAGGATGTTAAAATGCACCCCGCCACTAAATGATCTACTTCTGAGAGGCTACAACGTGACGACTAAGGAGTCGACAACCGTCTCGTGCTCCGGGGAAATGCTATTCAATATTCGTTGCGGCTTATAGCCTGGAAAGTATTTTTTTTTCTTGTTGCGTAGTCAAAATCTGCAAAACAGTTATTTCTAAAACTGACAGAGGTGCATGTCGAAATACCCAATTCGACACATGTTTTAATAGCACTTTGATGTAAATATTATTTTACAATATTGTTTAATCAATATTGTGTATTATTTATAATTTGCCACAACCTTCGAGTTTTTATTCATACATTTGGATTGTGTTGAAAACTTTTAAGATTGAGGTATGACAATGCTGTTTTTAGTGGTTAGTCAACTCGAAAAGAATTATTTGCCTTCATATTTTGCATTACAGTTAGCTTCTTTTTCACAATGCACTTAATTCCTGGTAGGTATTCTAATAGTTATAATTTTTTTAGTGGAAGCACTTACAAGGACAACATTGAACCAGATCAAATTTCAGGAGGACTGAGCTCTGTAACTCAAAGAAAACCAGCCGTAAGTTTAATATTAAATGCTTACATCTAGTCAAGAAAACAAAACTGTCGAAGTCGAAGCCCATAAAGATTTAATTTGGCTGTTCTCACTCTCAATTAGTTAAACTAATGAATTAAAATAATATTGAATTTTTAAATGAGGACAATTTAACAAGAAATAATAAGTTATTATTTTGTGAATACTCAAAAATTTTACAAAATTTGCCTAATTGAAAATAATTCTTTGAAAATGTTTTATTCGATTTCACAAGTTTTATTCTATAATTGCAACTTGGGGGAGCTTGGGAACCTTATTATGCAAACGAGCCTTTAATTTACAAATTTTTCTTGAGCCATTTTTTTTCCCAAAACTAGTATAAACGGTCCCTGAGAGCCATTCTTATTGGGACACACGGTACATATAAATTATAATTCTAATAATAACTATGAGATTTAAAACCTCCAACACTGTGTGAGCTTGTCCTTGTTTAATGGAATAATCCGATTGACAAAAATTATTCAAAGAAGCCATTTTTACATTTAGGATCCATGTCACCACATTCTGATAAGTGCCTAATAGGTTAGTGTTTTAAATGAAACTCAACGTTTCTAGTCAATTCCACAATATAATGAAAAATATTAAAAATTCTAAAAAATTGACAATTGTTTCGATAACTGAATATCATCGTCAGAATGACAGAAGTTACATTACATTTTATGCCTACCTGATGTTTAGTAGTTATTTTTGGCTAGACCAAGAAGTGACCTACCTTGTGATTGACTTAATATATGTTAATAGAAAAAAGATGTGATATTACAAATATTGAAGCTTAGATATTATTAGCCCTATGGTGATATCCTGGATATCATTTTTCCAATTAAGATCAGTATAACTGTGCAATGATATAGAAAACCAGGAAAACTATATCTGCTGATCTTTACAATTATCACTTAAGAAGACAGTTTATTAGTGGAGAGCTTCCTAGATTTATCTGTTCATAGACGACTTCATATTGTGGGTTTCTTAAGTGTCTTCTAATTTCCAACTCTTCAAGGAAATCCAGTTCTTGTTTCTTATCACAAATATGTAGTACTTCTAGTTCTGTGTTTGGTGCCACTTCTTGGTCTAACCAAAAATAACTACTAAACATCAGGTAGGCATAAAACGAAATGTAACTTCTGTCATTCTGACGATGATATTCAGTTATCGAAACAATTGTTAATTTTTTAGAATTTTTAATATTTTTCATTATATTGTGGAATTGACTAGAAACGTTGAGTTTCATTTAAAACACTAATATGAGTAGATTCCACAAAGTAAGGGTCGAGACAGTTAATTTCGTCTAATAGGTTAATCACAAATTTTATATTTTTGTCACTTGTCAGAAGGTGGTGAAGCAGGTCCTTTGTCTAGCTTGCTATATCAATATACATGGCCCCAGGTTGCCTTGGTTATTTGACACCATAAAGTACATGTTTTCGCAAACCGCATATTAAACTCTCGTAAAAATGCCATATGTAAAAATAACTCGTAGGGAGCTTTGTGTAACACATCTTGAATACATACTTTTCTAAGTACTATTGGGAACAAATGACGGCTTGCGTCTCTAATTCTGGTCTTCAGATTTTCCACGTTGACAAGAGAAATCATGTAAATCCGCTCTTTTACCTTGAAAATATATTTAAGGGGATGATTTCCGGCGTTCTCGCAGGCCATGATATTCCTGAACTGCGATTACCAACCGACCCTGGGTACCTTTTATTTATAAAGTTTGTTATGACTTTGGCATTATGTGGAGGGCCTCCATTTTGCTGCAGAGTCATAGCGTTTCGAATCTCCAGTAGAACATCTTACAACAAATACGGGAGTTCTTCCTGAAGGAATGTTAAGTACAGCTCGCCAGTTAGAGTTGCCTCATAAAACGTTAATAGCCCAAAGGTGCTGAAATCCAGTATCCAGTGAGGATTTTCATGTGACCATTAATGACAATTTTATCGATAAACAAAATCTTATGTGACTTTGCTTCTTGTTGAACTACTGTTAACCTGACAACAAAATGTAAACGTCTTTCATACTCTCCCGGAAGTAAGCCCTGATGTAAGCGAATTTTGTAGGGACGTAATTTATAATTTTCCAAAATTCTTTGAATTGAGGAACGCAAAATATGTTTCGGTGGGTACATCCCTAATTGAAATGTGGGGTACTCCTTCTACTGTCACCAATTTATCTGTGGCAATTTTTGGTGCCTTTTTTTCTCTTACAAAACTGCCATTTCTTTAAGATCGTTTGCTAGTCTTGCAAATAATTTAACTGGTGAACTGGCTCTGTTTGGAGATAATTTTAAAAATGTCATTTATTCTGGATATTACAGTTAATAAAAAGAAACTAAAATAGGCAGTTAAGGACTGCGGACAATAATGAAAACTCAAAACAATGGAATAACTGTGTTCTTTTTCAAATTTTTAAATCAATTATAGTCTGATTATATGTTAATCCTTTTTTAAGTTCTAATAGTGAAATTAAATGATATAAATATATAAATCGTCCTTTTGAAAAAAATATTTCTGACAATTTAAGCCAATAATTTCGAGAATTTAAATTTGCTACACATTTTTATAGAATTTTCAATTTTGCAAATATCAAATATTAAAAAAAATTAATAATATAAAATTTTTCAAAGCAAATATCAATTCGACAATAACTGATTTGCTTTTATAATTTATTTTTCTACACAAACATATTAGTATATTTAGTACTCACTGTTGTACTGCTCAGTGATTCTACTACAATTAATCAATTCAAATAATGATTATCGAAACACAGTTAAAACAATGTACAGTATAAACAAAATAAACTGGTCAACATAACTTCACTTACTGCTATTACACCATGTCAGTAAAGCGAAATCACAAGATTTTACTCACCCAAAAAGTCAATCGGAGAATGTACAATATATTAGTGTATTTATTCGTTTAGCATAGCAAACGTTATTCGTCACAAGCATCTCGTCATTGGTCACGCGAATCTATAAGCTTTCCCCTACCAAAAATCGCTCAACGCGGCTAAAGAGGTTTTCACTTCAAAATGTTGACTATCGTTATTTGGACACATGTCATTTTTACGCCAGTTTTACATTTATATTTTACATATTTAAAATAATTAAGTTATAAGGCAACCTTGAAAACCCAGTATACTGTGTATAATTTAGTACTTCATTACAATCATCTTTTTCGTTGCCTATTGTTTAGTATGATTTTGTTTTGCCAACTTTTACCAAGGATAGTTTTTCTCAATAAAAAAAACATTGAAAATTAAGGATGGTGTAACCATATGGACTTTTAAAATAAACTTGTGACTAAATCTACTCACATGTTTTGAAATATATTCAGGTTATGTAATAATTAGCTTTATTTATTATTTATTTTTTGTAAAATTTCCAAAAAACCAGATATTAGCATTTATTGATCTGCCTAAACTAATATCTTGTCATTTTAATTTTGATGACTGCTAGCTCACCCTGTAAGTTTTAAATAGAAATTATGTTGACGTTGTTTTCATATCAAAATAACATTTTAACAACGGACAATAGAACATAACGAAACTAAGATTATTATATAGTGTATAATGTTTATATGCATCCGATTTGACAGATTTGTATTTTTGACTCTAATTAAATGTTTGGGGTGTTTTATTTCCCTTTGAGCTTGTTTGTTTGATTTCTCTTACAAATTTTATATATTGCTTTATATGTTGTGCAGAATCCAGACGAACTCGAAATTGACGAAATGGCCGGTTGGCTAGGTAGAACGGTAAGTTCTAATTATGCGTGAATAAATTTTCCTACTAACATTCTAATCATTACTAACATTAAAATAATCCGATAAGTAAGTAATAAGTGAAATGTCCAATTTTCTCGAAAATTTCTTATTGGAAAACTATAAAAAACATGAATGTTGCCTTTAAGAAAACATTTTTTTATAAAATTTTAGTGTAGCCAACTGCTTGTTTGTTTCAAAATCCACTAAATTAAAACCAAAACTCCCCAAGTATGTATTACCTTCAATATAATAAAACAAATTAAAATATTCATTTAGTAATATTAAATAATTAATTCGTGTTATAATTGAATGAATTGTAACAGTAGTAGTATTATTTAATCAGTTCAACATTTTTCTATAAACTTTAGTCGAATATAAGTACGCAGAGTAGTGCAATTTAAAAAAGAAAACGCATTTAAAATTTTATCCTCCAAAAACTTTTACACCCTAAAAACTAACTATATAGTTTTATCCCTAAATTTAGATAGAAAACCTCGAAATTGGTATCACTGACAAAGTGACACCGCACAATTTAAATGTGGACGTATGTCACCAGTGCAACCGAAGAAAACAGAAATCGCTACAAAAATGTGATGAGCTCCGGGGCTCTTTTCTGCCTTGCCTTCCCCTTTGGAGTTTCCTTATCGGGTATACATTTCCCCGTTGTTGATTCCTTCGGGGGTTTGGGAGCTGAAGAACCCGCTTCTTGGCCTCCTCAGAGGATATTCGCTGATTGAGGAATCGCCGGTATTTCCGCACCCCTGCTCCACCGAAGCCCTTTCTCAGTGGGTCGTCTATACCGCCAGGTTCTTCCAGTTTTGGGTCGAACAGCGTACGGCCTTTGTGCCGTTTGGCCTTTTCCCCTCTGTGGGGTTCCCGGATGAAGAGGTGGAGGTTGTCTCCACTACTTTTCCGGTGGTGTTATTTTTCCTTTCTCTGTCCATAAATGGTCCCACGAGAAGCTAGGGTCATTATGGTCCACCTCTGCAGAGGTAAGGGGTTTAGTACAATGGAGCTCCTCCCGGGGTTACAAGGTCGAAACCAGTAAGGACTACTCATATATAGCCACCTTGAATTTACGTTTTTAATGAGGTTGCCTCCTCTTAGTCCGGACGTCAAGCCAAGACCCCCTCCCCATCCCACTGGCCCGCGAGACATGACCACAGACACCCAGGAGACAGGTAATTTTCGAGGTGCTCGAAATCTCGCCCGGCATCGTAACCCTGTGTGTAATCACTTAGCTAAGATACTACAGCTGGGACAGGTAAAGTTCGTCCGCGGCAGAGTATTTGTGTTTTTACACAAAATGATCCGCCAGATATTTCCCTGCAGACCTCCTCATATAAAATCATCCCGGAGGCCCGGGTTGGTGCCTCCCCTCCCCCAGACACATCAATAAATATTCCGACGAACCACGTATATATCTACTGATGTGGACCCGGTCACTATGGATAAGTGCGTTGTAATGAGCAGCAGCTCCGTCATGTAATTACCATCCCATAACTGTCGACAGATATTGAGTGTCACATTCTCATGTAAAATATGTAAATCAGTCTAAATAAACTTTTTACTTGAAGAAGAAAGGGCCTATTATATGATTATCTAAGATACCACTCCAAACATTCAAGGACTACCTAATTTGACTCTTCGTAATTATGTGGTATGGATTTGTTGTGGCATAATAGTTGAAGTTACGCCGATCTACAACTCCGTGAAACGTTGCTTCATCTCCGAATAGAACAAAATAGAAAAAATTCTTTATAGAATTATTTTTTGTTGTTCTCATTCACAAAAAGCTACTCTTCTTTCAAAAGCATTCAGTCAATTCTTGGTGTAACTGTATGTGGTATGGGTGCATGTGGTGTCTCAAAAGATCATTCTGAATCGATCCGTAGCTATTGTCTAACTCTTTGAAATAATCCGGATACTTGTATGAGGATCCTTAGTAACGGCCAGTAAAACATTAATGTGGTTTCTTCTTTTGTAACCGTTTTTGTTTTTTTCTCTAGTCGCATACAAATCTGAACCATTTCGATTTAATCTAACATTTGTTTATTGGATTGCCGACGATCTGGATATCGCTTAAAATAGACTCTTGTAGCAAGTAAAGAATTCTTATGACATTCACTTAATTTCCAAATCACGTCAATCATTTCCTCACAATCAAAATTCATTGTTGATACTTATAAAACAATGAAAATTCAGAACAATTTAATTTAAGGGTATAGTCTCATGCAACCATTCGACGCTCGTTTCCAGGGACAAATCTGGTTGGTCACGTGACCCTATTTTAAATTTCCCGCCTCTTAAAAAAGTAGCGATATGTCGCCGCGTCGAACTGCAGCGTCAACATGGCTGCTTGCGGGAATTATCTCGGAAAAATGAGGAAACAAAATTACGGTTTAAACAATCATTTCCATACTTTACAAATGAATTAAATGTTGAAAACTTTTACTTCGCCTGAATCCATTGTTTACATCAATCAATTAAAGAAGTTGCAGCACGACACATATTACGACGTGTATCCTCTTCTCCCCACTCTCCTTTCGCAGCGACAAAGCTCAACATTTTCAGGTTTATCACTACATATCACATGCTCAGATTTGTCACTGAAAACGAGCGTCAAGCGGCTGCATGAGACTACACCCTAAAACTGAATTGTCAATTTGTGACATACATCTTTATTGCAGCCTTGATTTTAATGACAAGAGCTCATTTCGAATACCACCACAAGGAATATAAAAAGTTTGTAGATAACAATTTTTCTTTATTTAATTAATGCCTACCTTCTTAATTTTTGCGTGTTGCTTTAAAATAATTGTAAATAGTAAAGTAAATAAATAAATGAAACAAAAATTATCAATTTAACGGAGCTCCTGCTGATTACAACTCACTTATCCATGGTGAACTCAATTACCAATTTCCTATTAGATGGATAGGAAGATAAGGACCAATTCATTGGCCAGCTAGATAACCAGTCAGCAGGAGTGTATCGTTCTGCGCTGCATGTACAACTGTAAGCCCATTGCTATGCATTGTGTTGTAAATAGCGTCTACTGTGTATACTATTATATTATTTCTAATTAATACAGGCTTGCAGGAAAGATGCAGGTATTGGCCGCATAGTAGTCACTTTTGTAAGGATAGCACTCAATTCATTCTCTATGTCTATTTCTTTGTTTCTATCTCTTTTCAACATTATTAGGCATCCAAAATAACGTATGTCATTACTTAAAAGACATGTGTACGTATTGTAAGTGTAATGTATTTAATCACCTGGATCGGTCCAATTGCTGATTCCTATATTATTATACTCATGAATGTCATGAACAAATCCGACGTTGCCAAATCTTCTATTTCTAAAATTGGCGGGAATTTCAAAAATTTAGAGGTAGTGTAAATGAAGCTATGACCGTGAAAATAGCGCAGAACTAACCGGCAACGATGCACAGTAATACCTGAAAAAGTCTGCTCTATGGTATCATAAAATGGGTTTGCATCTCATAGCCAAGGCGAAGTAGGTTAAAAATTACATTATACTTTTATTTGAAAATAGAATTTAAAAAAATCAGTTTATATTTTTTAAAGTTAAATAGTATATTAAGTACCAAGTGTTAAAAACGGCACTTTAGTCACGAGTGACTAAAGACGTTATTAACATTAGGTGCCTACTATACTTTTTTTACGTCAACAGGAATAAAAAAATAGATCTAATTATATCTCAATTATATTCATAACGTTGCAGACGATGGCTCACAGCTGATTGACAAATCAAATGACACAGAACAACAAAATTATCGTGGAACATGAAATTTAAAATAAAAAAATTATATGGGATGTGACATTTAAAAAACAAAAGATGATCGAGATGTTACTTTTCTCATTTTAATAAGTCGCTTGGCGCATGTCAAACCCGTGTTTTAAATGTGGTTTTAGTAATGGAAGTAGGAAAATTAAATTGATATGCTGTTATTTAAAAACTAGAAAATTTAAGTTAGAATTAGTTAAATTTTTTGACCAATATGAATATTCTCCCATGAATCGAACTCGAATGCGACAATCACACGAATACAAAAACAGACCGCTACATTATTTCTATTTACCTGTAGGTGTGGTCCATTAATATTGGAAATATAAAATCTGTTTTTCCGACGACCATTATAAAATATGGCACATTTCATACAGTTTTCCCTAAGTGAAAATTTAAAATGGCTAAAAATATCAACGCGAAGACAAACGAAGGGCATACCCGTGTGAAATGAAAAAATTGAGAAATCTGATTGGCCGACAACTGTGTGTTTTTATTTTGCACACAGGTCGATGATTACCTTCACGCACAACGGCATAATTATTTTGCCGAATGACATTTTAAGTTTGACTTTTGGACTGTTAGCAAGTGAAAGAGCGGATTGGAGAGAATTATTGAATTTTCTGTAATTGTGAGTCTGATACGCATAAAATTCAAAACTTCGTATCAACTAAAGAACATAAAATGATCAACAACCGTCTTCATGCACCAGTTTATTTTTAAAATTGTAGTAACCTTACCATAAACTTTAATTAAAAAAATTAATACTAGACCTGCATTTTTTGTGGTCCTCGGAAATATATCGTGTACAACATGTGATGAAAATTCGATTTCACACTCTTTTGCTTAAGCCTACGGCTCGTTGCTCAATTCTACAAACTCGTGTGAAATCTTTCATTTTCAACACTTGTTATACAAAGTACTATTACACAACAGTGCGAAAAAAATACTTTTTCTACAACTGCTATGGAAAGTAGCGTATTTCTCATAGCTTACTTAATTTCAGAACCATATATTGCTCACACTGACTATAGTATATTGTACAATGAGCATGAAATGGGTTATTTCATGCAAATTGTACACTATACTTTTTCTACGACCATCTGAATCATAAACAAATCTATAATATTTTTCATAACACTTTTTATTATTAACTTTACTGCCGTCATTGTTGCATGGTTTAGAGAATTTTTTCTCTGAAATTATTAAGTCGGGTTCTTAACGCTGAACGAACCATATATTTTTTTCTTTTTGTACATGTACCTACCTACGTCGTGAAACAAATAACGTTCAAAATTTTCAAATTTTCATAACTAGGAAATAAAAAAACTTTATGCAGAAAAAATCGTTATACTTAATTCACCTGCGGAAAAAGTTATCAACGATCGTGTCTCTTTAAAGAAGTAATATCACCTCCTGCATCTACCAGGATAGTGAGCGATCTCCTTCTAAAGCAATGGCTAGTTTACATATCGGGATCAGCATGTCAATGTCAAATCATCCTCACTATCACTACCCATTTTCGATTATTAATTTTTTTTGCAATTCCGAGACTAAAGTGGTCACTTCACTCTCACATGCTAAAAATTAAAGTGTCACTCTTAGCCACAAGGGATATAAAGTGACAGTTAAAATCCCAAGGGATTTAAAGTACAAATAAAACTGTACATCCTCGATGCATATCCAAGCATTTTAGAAGTCCGTCCTCGATGCCCAGCCCAGTTTCGTAAAAGTCCCTCCTCGATACCCAGCCAAGTTAAGTAAAAGTCCATCCTAAGTAGTATTTATTTTTATTAAAAATGTATGTAGAATTACCAGAATTACAAAAAATATTGGATAGACCTGTCGACTAAAGTGACAGTAATCCCTTAGGTGGATTAAATGGGTCACTTTAGTCGCTTGGTGTATAATATACTATTATAAACGAATTTTGTAAACACTGATGTGAAATGTCAAATTATTAGACAGACATGATTCTATCATATATTATAATATAATGACAGTCTAGTAGCTCATGAAAGTGGTGGGAAATGAAACATTTCGATACAGCTAGCCCGTGGGAAATGAAAATCTGTACTACAACGTGGTAGGTTTCGTAATCGAACACGCACTTGAAATGTACATTTTTCTTTATGGTCGTAGAATAATATTATTTCTCACGGCACTTTGCCCACGCTACATACATTTATTTGGAGAATCCAGTAGGGGATACTCGATCCCAGCCAATTTCAGAAACTTATACTAGATGCCCAGCCGTTTTCGGTGGGTGGTCCTGGATGCTTAGACTTTTTCTACAAAACTATTTACTTGTATTCTTTAAATTTGTGCAGTTGTAGAAAAAGTATAGTGTGTAACATGTGGGAAAAGTACTTTTTTCTACAACTGCTATGAAAAGTAGCATATTTCTCATAGCTTACTTAATTTCAAAACCATATATTGCTCACACTGTGGGAAATATCATTTCTCACAGCGCTTTGCCCACACTACATACATTTATATGGAGAATCCAGTAGGGGATCCTCGATGCCCAGCCAATTTCAGAAACTTATACTTGATGCCCAGCCATTTTCGGTGGGTGGTCCTAGATGCTTAGACTTTTTCTACGAAACTATTTCCTTGTATTCTTTAAATTTGTGCAGTTGTAGAAAAAAAATAGTGTGCAACATGTGGGAAAAGTACTTTTCTCACTCGTGTGTTTGCGGCACTCGCCCTTGGCTCGTGCCACAAACTTCCACGCTCGTGAGAAAAGTTGAACTTTTCCCACTTGTTGCACAATATACTATTCTCACACCTAACCTAACTTCCACACTCGTGAGAAAAGTTGATCTTTCCCCACTTGTTGCATAATATACTATTACGCACTGGTCTGTAAAGTAATACCTTAATTTTTTAATATTATTACTCCAAGACAGCCTTTCATCAATAAGTAAATCTAAAAATTTTCTTATAGATTTTATTATTATTAATTTTTATAGGACTAACTAAACGATTTATAGACTTCTTGGTAATATACATGATACAAACTCAACAAAACGTTGTACATAATATGTTCTCCTTCCACTGTATTCGTTTTCAACTTTTGTCACATTAGCGCAAATATTTTCCATTGTTCTACAGTCACCTCAGAATTTTTTTTCTGTTAATTTCCACACATCATCTAATTTAAAAGTTACGTTGCAAGCAACTACTCCGCTCTTTACCCACGCTCATTTTTCTATTGGATTTAGCTACAGGCTGCTTTGCGCATTTTTATAATTGTATAGAGTTCAGCTTTAGATGCTATCAATATTTTTTTCAGTAAGCCACTTCTGCATTGCATATTTTTTCCATGAAAAATTTGGAATGGGGTCTAACAGCGCCTTGTGATAAGAGGCATTATCTAATACCAATACGCATTTTTTGGAGCATTAGGAATGCATTTTTCTTTCAACCACTTGACAAAATTTGTATTGTTCATGTCGAGAAAAATATCTATCAAACTCCATGTGAATTTTCGAAGCCTTGGTATTAAAAATTTTTAACAGTATCGTCTCCGTGACTAAAAATATATTGCCAAGAAGTCTTCATGTTTCAGGTATTATTTATTTAAAAATATAAGCGGAAGAGATTCATGCGGGCCACGATAAATTATAAATGATCAAAAAACAGCAGAAAAATCCCCAACTTTGGATTAATGTACGGAATCTTATTCCTTGAAACAATGACTCCCAATATTTTTTCACAGAAGGAATAGTACATTCTTCAACGAGCGTATAATAGCCATTATACGCAAGTAGAAGACTATACTTTCTCCACGACAATACAAAGAAAAAATCGCTCGTCGAATAAATAATTGAACAGATTCTAATGGTTTTATTTTTACTCAGCCTTTTCTAATGATTAATTACATATTTTCATTATAACAAAAACATCTAAACTAAACGGATATTGTATATAGATATATAATAAATAGGTGCCTATAGTTTAAATTTACCTATTGACAAAATGAATCGTGACATTAGTGCTGTTAGTAATATTTACTACTGATGGTGTTGATTCTTGATAATAATTGACTGCATTTAAAGTATGAGTATTTAGTGATGTTTGTTGAATATTATTAAGAGTTCTTGTATTCATTTTGTTTCTCATAGAATCATCCCCGTAGCCTTCTGCTACAGACGTGCTCTTGCAGCCACCGTGTCGGTTAAGAGCAGAAATATCTCCACATGCATTTATAATGCGAGATATTAGCAATTAATGTTTGACGTAAATTGTGACTTGTGTTACTAGCGGTTGCTATGCGACGTGTGGCTTTCTGTTTGCAAGGTAATCTAATTCCGACGATCTGCCCGTAGAAGGCTCGTGGATTCCGAAAATACAAAGGATGTGATTGGCCGGTTGGCCGTTGATTTCAGATTGGAAACCACGCGGTGGTTAATATCTAACAGGAATGCATACATTATACATAGTCGTGGAGAAACTAATTTACTTTCAAATGTAACGAAATACATAAGAAAGTATAAAAAAACACGATAAAAATGGCTGAAAAATCGAAAAACATATAAAATATGCGATTTCATTTGTTTAAACAATCAACGACTCGTAATATTCATTGTTCGTGATAGTGGCAGGCGTATTTCATTAATACAAATCGAAAATAACCGGGCGGTTGCTAATAAAGCCTAATTGAAACGCCAAATTCGGTTACGCGTAGGGCGACTTTCAAACGCTGCTGCCGCTATATTCTCCAGTGTTTGGAAAAAGCAGCAGTTATTTGTCGGGGGTAATACCACAAGAGCTCAGATTTAGCCAGATATTTTTTGTGGTTGTTTTCGAATACTTACTTTCATTGGCAATTTAACGAGAGCTGTTCTGGCAAAATCACGAGAGCGTAGCTCGAGTGATTTTGCCTGAACAGATCGAGTTAAATTGCCAATGAAAGTAAGTATGAGAAAACCACCGGAAAAAATATCCTGCTAAATCTGAGCTCGCGTGGTATTTGGTAAGACAATCCCATGAATAAAAAACTCAATTCAATTAAACTTTATTTAACAAACTAAATGAACAATGAGTAGAAACATAATGTTTAGAAAGAACAATTGTTAAAAATACAATTATTATATACAATTGGTCCAGTAGACATTTGCTCCTTTACTGATGTAGACTTTGTTGTTGACATTGACATGGATGTTGTTGGCACTGTGGCTAATTCATTATTCAAAGCTTTATCTCGGAGATTTGTCACAAGATGCGAATGATGCTCATTATCAAGTTGTAGATAAGGCTTTATAGACTTCGAAGAGGAATGTCCAGTTATTTTAATTAATTCTTGTTCATTAATACCTGCCTTAGCTAAAGTTGATACGGCGCTTGAGCGATGAGAATGATTAGAAATTTTTTTATTCTTTGTATCCAGTCCAATTTTTTCAGCTAAAATTTTTGTCCACTTAAGAATTTCGTTGACTCCTATGGGAACATTTTTGTAACAACCTTTTGATGAATCATTTTTCCAAAACGGATTGGGAGTTATAAATAATCTATCAGTTGTAATATGGTTCGGTCTATGTGATAATATTTTATAAAACAATGTCACTGGGTATATGCTAGGGTTTTCTATGTTCTTTATTAGCCATTTACTATCGCAGCACTTGTTTGAGCCACCCTGACATGTCTTGGAAAAAACTGTATTATATTCAATGCGACCAGTTAAATCACCATTATTTGATTTTTCTTCTTTAAAATAGTGTGTCGCTTATCTCTCGGCAGCAACTGATAAGGCTTATCTGGGGGCTGGCAGCACTGCTTTTTCATATAATTCTACCCTTCCCTCTCGAGAAACTACCACAATACAGGAGACTTATCATTACAGAAACCTAAAAAAATTATGTTTTTACTTATCTATTTTTTATAGAGTTGACAAGTCATATGCATTGCAGCAGGACCATTTTGTGTTCTCCTATAACTGAAACGACGAATTATTGGGGAGCCCTATCATTACAGGTTTAGTGTCGTGGGCTCTAAGCCTATTTTTAAAATTGACCGATGTATAGTCTAGAACTAGGAATTAGTTAATTGTAAAAGTTATAATTAAGGTTACTTATTACCTTGGAGAATTTTTTACTGTTTCTACCTTTGTAGCATCTACTCACAAATAACTTTAGTAGATTTCACAAAGTAAGGGTCGCCACAGTAAATTTAATTAAAAAATCTTCGAGAAAAGACTTGACCCGACCATACAAGAAGTTACTAGAAAAACGTTGCGAACCATCCCAAACCGGTTTAACCAAGAATTATAGTTAAAATATATAATTTTTAATTAATTTTCGTTTCCATATATCTTTGAGGGAGCAACTAAATACTGGATGGCATTACAGTATTCTTCACGTTTCAACAATTTCAGAAATTCTAAAATTATATATTATCAGTAACCTGTTCACAAAATAACAGTACCTAGAGATTTTATGTTATGTAGGTAGGTGCCGAAAAGTTTTTTGATCAATAATGTGATGCTGGGATACGGGACATGGATGACGATAAGGTTGAACTAATGGTCACTTCTTCACTTCTTTATTTGTTATGTTTTCAGGTGACAAATTAGTTTCATTATAAAAGTAATATATCGACAATACTGAATGTGCTTTGAAGTAGCAGGAATAAGAATAATCATGTAAATGTTTACAATATCCTCCTTAAATAAACTATCTTTTTTTCGTTTCAGCTTACTTTATTAAACAATTCTTAGTTTTCGTTCTATTGACGTCAAGTTGATAAACAATATATTTTATTAATGATTTGCAATTATGCATTATTACCAAATGTTTGATTTTGTACTTTAGGACAATATATGTACAGGATGTCCTTTCTTGATATTACAATAATATTTATCATATGAGGAAAATTTAATTCTTTGCTTTCTATAATAATATCATGCTTCCCTTGTATACATTCTTTAGTCATTATTGAAGCTTATTAAGTCATGAGCGCAATTTAAACATTTGAAATGATTATTTTTTTCTAATGATACAATATTTACATCAACGCCGTGATTTTCAGACAAGTGACGATTTAAATTGCTTTGCGAACTAAGCACTTTTTCACAGTGGAAACATAAAACAGCCATCACAAAAGTATCGAACAATATCTTCTTTTATTTCTCACAAATATCAGAAATTCTAAATTTTAACATCGCAAGATTCTAGCGGTTCTAACTATTTTATAAATCTGACAACGTCGGATTTGTTCGTGACATTCGTCCGCTTCTATTGTAAGTATGTGTTCGTACCGTTCGTAGAAAATGATAGAATGTCTGAAGTTTGTCATTACTCATGTTTACTGTTAGTGGCGTCAGAGTAAAGGTCAATTTTATCGACTATATTCATCTAATGAGTTTGAATAGGATGAATCTAATCTTTTATAACATGCTTAAAACATCTAATAAAAGTATATTTATTCTAATAAATCCCTCAATTTTGTAGACTGGAGGCGAGGAATCCGTGACGAGTAGCGATTTTGACAGATTTTTAGCGGAGAGGGCTGCCGCAGCTGAAAATTTACCGACTATTGTTTGTACAACGAGTACAAAAACGACAGAGTTATCCAAAGAAAAAGCGGCCGATAAATCGGCTCTGTAATGATAAGTATATTATTAGAATATGATTGGTAAAATTACGATACGCCCTTTGACTTGATGAAAAATATTTAAAAAATACCAATAAAACTTCAAGTCCACTATTTCACTTATAAGGTACTAAAAATATTGTGAAAAATACCAAATTATACAAATTTATTCCAAGTGTTAGGTTCGTTATATATATATATATATATATATATATATATATATATATATATATATATATATATATATATATATATATAATATTTAATTTTTGTAAACTGTAAATGAAATTGAATGAAAACTGACATTCGCCGTCAGAAAACAAAAAATGTAGAATTTCTTTTGCACATTTTTTTAATCAATACTGTATATTTTTTTAGACACGCTCACCATCGAAGTTCTATATTTGTTCTCGAGCTTTTGAATAATATAATCTCATAATATATTTAAATGCTTATAATATACACCTTCTGTTTTTTATTTAAACTTTCCAATTGATTATTCATAAATAGGGATGTTGACTAATTTTTGGAAATGTTTTTTTATAGATAGATCATATATAAATAATTTCACGAAAAAAAATGACAAATTTCAATAAAAAAGTACTTTGATAAAAATAGTTTTCAAAACTCCCGCTAAAATGCTCTCCAAACTGTCACGTGCCTATGATCTACGTCACATACCGATTCACATATCTCGCGTTCTGTCAAAGTTAACTGATCTTGACTGAGTTGTTACGAATAAGTTTGATAAAAACCATAAAAAATGAATACGTCGTTTTACAAGCGTTGTGCAAAAGTACTCAATCAGTACTAGTCAAGGGGACTTTGAAAATGGTAAATATTGAAAAAAATTACAACAGGATGATACCCACTCTTTTCTTTAGATATTTCGTAGATGGTACATTTTTCGATTACTATGTCCAAATATGCACTGTCTCTTCCTGTAGCAATTTTTCTCTAATTTGTAAGTTATGTATTCCACAGATTAATACTGTTTGCAATTCAATGCCATTTGCTGGATTTCTGTTACATATTGTTCTGTTTGATCTGACTGGTTTATACAAAAATAACGTGTACCTTTCGTAAGTGACATTTTCTTTGGGCAAAAAGTATGATTCAAATTTATCTAATAGGATTTTAAATTTTCCAGTTTTCGGCCATATTACCGGTCATTTGCATTGGCGGACGCTTTTGTTGTACTTAAACAAACTCACGACTGCGACATGTTAATTTATTCAAATAAAGATTAATTAATAAAACACTTATAATAACTTTAGTTTTCTTTATTATAACCTCTTGTCCCCAACTTGTAGGAACTGATGCCTGACACTCCATTCATGACATATGCCATTTTTTCTAGGTGCGTTCGGACGTAACTTCCATCCTCACAGTTTCAATAACTTCTGTTAGTCTTCGTTTAAATTCGCTTCTCCCTCCTGTATCATCAAAGTTTATTTTTCTCTCTTCTTTTAGTTCCATCATTTTAATTGTTTACATGTTTATACTATTATACTTACTATTTATATTTATTTAAATTTCATCAATTAGGTATACATTGAAATAAGCAATGATTTTAATTTTTAAATGTATTAAAAAGAGACATAAACAGTCGCCTTTTTACCAATCATTCAACACAACTGCAAAATTATCTATTTTGTTATTACTATATTTTCCGCCTTTCTTTTCTATATTGAGTTTTAGTTCAGTTTATGACTAATTTTGTGCCTGAACGTTGGGAGCCACTTGTGACGTTAGATTATATTTAAAAAAACAAACTTCAATAATTTTGCCAGCTCAGTCGGTAGAGGATGGAGTATTGTAGTCGACTGAGCAGGAAAAATTATTAACCTTTAACTACCCGCGCTCTAGAATCTCGTGTAACTACCCGCGTGGTGCATTACGTACACCATATCTATTAATGTGAGATTGAGTGCATAAATCAATGTATAGGGATAAAAAAATATGTTGCCTTGATTAGCTCCTGTAGTTTTATTAAAATATAACATATAATCATAGAATGCTGGATAAAAAGAGACCAACAAACAAACAAAGAAGGCTTTCAAGAAAAAATCAAAATAAAACCTCTCATATGTATGGTTAGTTTGTTTCATCCGCTGCTTGATTCAATATTTTTCCGCAGATGATCGTTGTGATCCGTTTTTTTTCCTACCGCAAATAAAACACCCTCGTATCTTTGCAGGTGTCTCCTCATTGGTGTCTTCTGCTGGTTGTTTGTATTTTGTCAGGAGATATTTTGTCACTTGGTAATGACTGGCACGTTAAGGGAGATATGGCTTCATCAAACTTAAGGACAGCACCTTATTATTTAATCTACTTTATTCTTTGTAATATTTTCAGACGATATATATATATATATATATATATATATATATATATATATATATATATATATATATATATATGTTGAAGCACTTTCATTTGGTTCTATTCAATTTAATAAGGATTAACAGTATTACTGAAATAAGTCATATTGATTTTTTCAATCTTGTACTTTATTAGCCATCATTTTAACGAATATTTATAAATTGTAAAAAAAAACATGTCTAAATTAATTATAGATGCTGATAGTAAAAACAGTGAACAAAATCCTCACTATAATACTGAAGAAAATCTGACCAAAGATATTGAAACAGACGATATACTCTTTGAACCATCAGAATCGAAAATATTGAAATCTGATTCAGATACAAATGAGATTAAAATTAATAATGCAGTACATGATGTAATTTCAAAAGCATCCGTTGAAATTAGAATGAAATTCAAAATAATTTAAAAGAAACGCGTTAAATTTTCATATAGTTAGTAATTAGGTTATTTTATGCAAGGGATTTCAGGAATTTTAATAAATAGTAAATAAGTTATGTTAATATTTATATGTATAAAAATCTTTATCTCTATATGCTAATTTCTAATACAAAAATGTCATTTTCATGTTTCATATACGGCTTAAAAATTCATGGTAATATAAACAGTGAATCGTCGTTAATCACACAATATCTATACAATTGATACGATATAGAGAAGTTTCGATAGCAACCCGCAACGTGATAGATTATGATGGAAATCAAAAAAGTCAGTTGGTTTTTAAAATGTCAAAGTGAAAAGTCGTATTATAATTGATCTCGTCAAGAAGAACGTGCTAATTTACGCAAACTTTTCGGATTATTGTGGAGAAACGACCTCGTTCGAATTACAAGGAAGCATACAGTATATATCATCTGACAGAAACAGTAATAGTTTATGTAATTGGGTAATACCTTTACCAGAAAATACAATAACTACATTAAGAATATTAAAATTGAACTTCTCAAGAAATTCCACGTGCTTGTCAATTAGAAACTTCGACAATATTCAATTGAACGTGTGCAGTAACGACATACTACCCAAACCTGTTGTACTATCTTCAAGAAACAAACTCTCCGTAACTTTAAAATATAATAACCCAGTGTTTTTATGTGTTTGGATTGATCTGGTTGTTACAATTCCACAAATATTTGTAGAACAGCAGATTTCGTTTGTACAGACCATTCTGATTTCACGGGGTGTGCTATTTGTAATTCATCAACTACCCCTTGCAGTAATATTTCTATAGATAGATGTTTCGACCCGTATAAAGACAAATGTGACGGAATCATTAATTGTCCAAAAGGCGAAGACGAAATAAACTGTTCAGAACTTTGTCCTCAGCTTATCAAATGTCCAAATGAAGATTAGTTTGAAGTGGATACAAACCTAGTAAATAAAAGGTACCATTTTAACATATTATATTAGAGATCTCTAAATAAAAAAGGCCTTTATTTAAAAAACATTTTAATTGTTCAATAGTAATAGTAGTTTTATTTTTTTGTAGTATATCTGTACACATTTTCTGTTTGTAAATTTCTATGTTTTAAAAAAATTCCTGAAATCATAATTTTGTTCATTTTAATTTCACAAACCAATAATTAGAGTAAATTTGAATGGCGCACTTGAACCCTACCCTTTGAAAGAGTTGGTATACATGTTTAATTATTTTTCAAATAATAAATAATAAATAATTATTGAATCCTATACAATATATATATATATATATATATATATATATATATATATATATATATATATATAATTTAATTTGAAAAAAGATATTTGCCAACTTATTTGTATATATATATATATATATATATATATATATATATATATATATATATATATATATATACTATATTCTTTTATAGTTGCCCCACGTTTGGGTGACAAATTTATTATATATCTAATGTTTTAATAATTATAATTGAATGGATGTATGATATATAACAATACAAAATATTAATTGTCGACGTTTTCACAATTTGTGATTGTAGCTACACTATTGTGAACACACCTTTACCACTGAATATAACCTATTTGAATTTTGACAGCAGTTGTCAAATTAGTATGACCGGCTCAGATGAATATTAAATTTTGTACTTTGAAAGATAAATCAATACACAATCGACTTACTCACTCTTATCTCAGGGAGGGATCAAAGATTTTAAATAAT
Source organism: Galeruca laticollis (assembly GCA_963921935.1). NCBI lineage: Eukaryota > Metazoa > Arthropoda > Insecta > Coleoptera > Chrysomelidae > Galeruca > Galeruca laticollis. The sequence continues at coordinate 58,784,000 of OY998177.1, forward strand.
AATTCAAATTTATAAATTTCAATGAATTCTCCAAATTACGTATTACGCTATTCCAAATCTAGAGTAACTGTTTGTTCAATATACTACAAGACACTTAAATTATCTTATGACATATATGAGTACCAAAGTGAGTTGGAATCAAATTTATACAATATATGATCAGATAACAAATTACAAAAAAATTATAACTTTTCAAAAATATCATAAACGAAAACAAAGATAGAACCTTAATATTAAAACAACCTATATTAGGAATCTACTAGCTAAATATTTTTATCAAACGTTCAAAATGTCTGATTTTATACTTGATGTATATCAATGTCAAATACGCAAATTTCCGTGTAAATTGTCTATTCCAAAATTTTTTCACTTGACGTTGAATTTTATATGTGTAACGTTACTGTGATTTAGATCAAATTTATTATCATAAGATGCATCTATTTTTGAAATATATTTAAGAAAGGCCTATTAATTCTCGAGAAATAATTTAAATAAACTGGACAGGACTCACCAACTAGGTACTGGTTAACTCGTTCGTATTCTAAAACATATTTAGAATTCAGCAACACTTTCTAAATTTATAATTTAGAAACCGGAAACCACTTGCACTTTAACGATGTAATTCTTCTGCGAAATATACACGCACTGGCTTTACAATGCAAGGTTTTATGATCTGATAATATATTCATATAATTACTATTATATTCTTAAATAAATTTGAGACAACTCTTAGTTAGATGTTGTCTCGTGGGGGTTTCAAATTCAACTGCCTACACTTTATACATAAATAAATCTCTTCTCCTTTGGTTACCAAAAATTCCTTTTTTTAAAAAAAAATACAAATTTATGTTTTCCTATAACAAAGAGAGATTTGCATTATTTTATTATAATTGCAATTTTGCTAGCAGAGACATCTGTATTTTGAAACTTCAAATATTTGTTTTCTAATCATTATAAAATCTATCTATTAAGTATATTCTGCATTAATGTCATCCGAAATTGAAATGTCAAATTTTATTTGTATATTGAATCTTTCAAATTGTTGATTATACAGTGTGTATCACAAGTATTACATACAAATATACACATTTTTCCTTATTTTAATGTTTTCTTTAAAATTTAGATAGAGGAACTGTATTAATATATATATTGAAGCAGTTTCATTTAGTTGTATTCAATTTAATAAGGATTAATAGTATTCGTGAAATAAGTCAAATTGATTCTCCCATCTTGTACTTTATTAGCCATCATTTTAACGAATATTTATAAATTGTACAAAAAAAACATGTTTAAATCAATTATAGATGCCGATAGTAAAAACAGTGAATAAAATCCTCACAACAATACTTAAGAAAATCTAACCAAAAATATTGAAACAGACGATATACTCGTTGAACCGTCAGAATCGAAAATATTGAAATCCGATTCAGATTCAACGGAAATTAACACTAATAATTCAGTAGATGATATAATTTCAAAAGAATCCGTCGAAACTAGAATGAAATTTAAAAGAAACACGTCAAATTTTTATATAGTTAGCAAATATGTTGTTTTATGCAAGGGAATTCAGGAATTTTTAATAAATAGTAAATAAGATGTTAATATTTATGTGTATAAAAATCTTAATCTATATATATTCTAATTTCTAATACTAAAATGTTATTTTCATGCTTCATATACGGCTTAAAAATTAATGGTTTATTGTAATATAAACAGCGAATCGTCGTCAAAGACACAATGTTTATACAATTCATAATGTATAGATAAGTTTCCCTAGCAACCCGGAATGATGTTGATTATGGATGGTGAATGAAAAACGTCAGTGATTTTTAAAACGTCAACGTGGAAGGAAGATTATAATTCAATGAGGAGAATGAAGTAAATGATAGCGTCATTGTTTAATTTAGTAATATGTTGTAAAATTTAAAGAAAAACTTATGAAAAACATAGTATAAACAGTGAAACAAAGTTTTTGGTAGAAAATAAACGTCAAGTGATCTCCGTAAGGGAGTTAATTTCAAATCGTAATTTATCAAGATACAAGCTTCATTTTTGATTCGTGGTACAATTCTATATATGCGGTAGAGAAGACATCGAACATTTAAGAAAAACTAGCAGTGTAGCTGAAGTTATCGAAGGAGAAGAATGCGATTTATATTTTAATCCTGGAGATAATAAGTTTAAAAGTATATTTACCTAAAGATTTTCCCATTGAAAAACATTCGTAAAAGTAGTACCAACAATAGTACATCCTTGGATGACGAGCGTGGTGATATTGCTTCAGGTTTGCTTATTTTGACAGTACCTACAGCAGCAAAGAAGTTGAGATTGAAGATTATTTTGAAGTGGATACAAACTTAGTAAATAAAAGGTACCGTTTTAAAATATTATATTAGAGATCTCTAAATTAAAATAGGCCTTTATTTTGAAAAAAGAGGAATGCATTCATGATTAGTAATCAATCTAACATTTTAATTGTTCCAAAGTAATTGTTTTTTATTCTTCCGTAGTGTATGTATACACATTTTCTGTCAATAAACTTATAAATAATAATTAAAAAAAATTCCTGAAATCATAAGTTTGTTCATTTTAATTTCACAATTAGAGTAAATTTGAATGGCGCAATTGAACCCTACCCTTTGATAGAGTTGTTATACATGCTTAACTATTATTCAGTTTCAAATAATAAATAATTTAGACCGATAAGAATTGGCGCAACCAACGTGTGGGCTTTGAAAATTGCTAATCAAAATACTTTTGAGGAATTTCAAATTGATTAGAAATCATTTAAAATATTTGTTTAAATATTCTTGACTCTCTGTATATTGGGTATAAACAATATCAGGATGTCAAGACTGTTGAGAATGTGAAGGAGACAGAAGGAGAAGTAGCAGTATATGAAGAGCATGCATTGAGTTTAGGATCAGGGGACTTTACAGGGCAATACATGGAACAGGGAAGAATTTCAGAGGGAGACTTTATAGGATATGAAAAGGAACAGATTCTTATAGGTAATGAGGAATATGTAGAAGAAAAAGTAGAGGAGGATAAAAGACAAGGGAAACAATTCAGAACAAGTAGAGATGATCAATTGATGGAATTTTTAATTAAAATGAGGAAATGTATTTATGAGAAATTTGAAGAAAATAGAGAAGATATTAGAGAAGACATACAGAAAAATAGAGAATAAATGCAGAATATTCGAGAGGATATCAGTAAAAAATATGTTGAGAATTTGAGAGAGATAAAAATGATAAGAGATCACAATAAAATGAGACAAGAAGTGGATAATTTTCGAGTGGACATGGAGGAGCAGGCTAAAATTGTGAGAGTTGAAATACAAGAGAGGGGTGTCCAAATTAGGTCAGAAATAGAGAAAAATGTAGAAGAAAAATTAAGTTATGTGGAGAGACGAATAGCAGAAAATTCACCAGGAGAAGTCAGGAAGAGAGTAGAGAAACAGATAGTTGAGATTTGTAGAGATGCTCGACAGAGAAAAATACATGATAAGATACAAGAAGAAACAGCAGTTTTAAAAAAGGAAATGAATCATGTTAAGTTAAACAGTAAAATGTAGGAAGTTTTTGATAGTTTAAAGGAGAAGTGGAAGAGGAATTTAATAATGTAGGCCTGGAGATGAAAGTGCAAAACACATGATGTATCAAAGAAAAAGAAGAATTTAGAGAAGAAATACGTAAAGTAGAACATACTAGTCAAGAAGAATTAGGAAAATTAAAACAACATGTAAATGAAAATGTACAATGGATCATCAATTTGAAAAAAGAAATACAAATAGGATTGAAGACAGGAGAGAAAGAACTCAGTATAGAAAATAGAATAAGACAACTAGAGGAAGATTTAAGAAGAGAATTGGAGATTCGAGTAATTAGGGAAGAGAATAGAAAGAAGTTTAGAAAACGAAAAGAAAATCGAATGGTAAGGGAAGAGGATAAGAAGTGGGTCAGGAAAAGAAAAGCAAATTGAATAGTAAGACAAGAGAACAGGAACGAAATTTAGAAAACGAAAAAGGAATTGTATGGTAAAGGAAAGATATAGAAATGAAGTATGAATAAAAAATTTATTATTGCCAAATAATAAAATTATTCTAAAAGAGATATAGTATTAGCAGTATTCAAATTAAAAAAAATTTGTATATTAAATGGGTTAGATGTATATATGTTTTAGAGTTTAAATTGTATAGGGGGGAGAAATAGATGTTATATACCAAAATTAATGTAAATATTTAGATTAAGGTATTTAATTCAAATGAAAAAGAAACTAAAATTTATTGAAATGGGACTGTAGGAAATTATTTAAACATGATAGAAAAAACTCATGGCGCAGAAAAGATAGTTTATTTTATTATTAGAAGAAAATTAAAAAGGAGGCAGACATGTACAAATGTATTAAATTTTATGATCAAATGATGAATAATTTATTGAGAATATTATATTATAAAGAAGTATGTCAAATAGGTAAGAACCTGAAAAATATTATAAAGATCTAGAAAAATTCAAATATAAACTAATAACAAAGATGACTATCATAATGGAGAATAATGATTATTGAAAATAAAGGATTTAAATTTTAATCAAAGAAGTTTGAATATATTAAAATATAAATGGGGGGAGTTGAAGCAGTTTCATTTAGTTGTATTCAATTTAATAAGGGTTAATAGTCTTAACGAATATTTATATATTGTACAAACAAAACATGTCTAAATCAATTATAGATGCCGATAGTAAAAACAGTGAACAAAATCCTCACAACAATACTGAAGAAAATCTGACCGAAGATATTGAAAGAGACGATATACTCGTTGAACCGTCAGAATCGAAAATACTGAAAACCGATTCAGATTCAACGGAAATTAACACTAACAATTCAGTAGATTATGTAATTTCAAAAGAATCCATCGAAATTCAAATGAAATTTAAAATAATTTAAGAGAGACATATTGAAACAGTCTCATTTAGTTATATTAGTGTTTTAAATGAAACTCAATGTTTCTAGCTAATTCCACAATATAATGAAAAATGTTGAAAATTCTAAAAAATTGACAATTGTTTCGATAACTGAATATCATCGTTAATTTAATTTAGTTATATTCAATTTAATAATGATTAATAGTATTCGTGAAATAAGTCAAATTGATTCTCCCATATTGTACTTTATTAGCCATCATTTTAACGAATATTTATAAAATTGTACAAAAAAACATGTCTAAATCAATTATAGATGCCGATAGTAAAAATAGTGAACAAAATCCTCACAACAATACTGAAGAAAATCTGACAGACCATATACTCGTTGAACCGCCAGAATCGAAAATAGTAAAAGCCGATTCAGATTCAACGGAAAGTAACACTAATAATTTAGTAGATGATGTAATTTCAAAACATCGTTTTGTATTTTGTCAGTAGCAGTTTTCCAGGAAAGGTTTTTCGCATCTTTTATGATTTTTTAAAGTAATTTCATTCTTTGCTTATACTCGGCTCTTACAATCTCCCTTTCTACGGCTGTGCTTTGGGATTGAACAGCATATTTTCCATAATTTTCTTTGATGTTTTTGTAAAACCCCATTATGTATATATAAAGGATAGTCTTTGCCGACTAGTTAGGTATAAAACCAGAAATATTGGGGTAACAATAGGGTTATTAAGGAAAACTCTTCTTACTGATTTTCTAAGCGTTCGGAAAGTTTTATTTCTATTTTCAAGGATTAGTAGGTTGAGGATAATAACATTGGTGGAATAAATTGGTAAAGATACTGATATTTGAATTTTTTAAAGTTTTTTTTTGTTAATTTGTCATTTTGATAGGAATTTTTCCACTATAACCTATCGTAGAGTTATACTCTACCCATTTTTTTGTGGCCGCTTTTGTTACTGATTTTTCAATGCTGTAGAAGAGTTCTGGTCCAACGAATGACATTGACGTAGCTTGCTTAGCCATTTCCTCTGCTTTTTCTTTGCTCTTATGACCCTCGTGTCCCGATACCCAGGCCACCGAGACTTTAATACGGTCACCCGTCGTGTTTAGAGCACACACACAATTCCATACTAGCTTAGAATTGACCTACACAGAATCGAGTGACTTGAGCGCTTCTTGACTGTCTGTGAAGATAGCTATTGAAGAATATGTTCTTTCCTGCCTTTTGATTTCTTCCACACAGTAGTGGATCACCGTCATTTCCGACTGGAAAATTGTGGCGTCCTTAGGATGACTAGGAAAGCTATCCCTTGTTTTAGCCCCACTACTCCTGCTCGTACGCCTTCCGACGTCTTTGAGCCCTCCGTGTCCCATGTTGCTTCCGCCTGTATGTATACACCTCCCTTCGAGTCTACCTTACCTAGTATAGTTATTTTGAATTTGTTACTAAAGCTATATCTCGTGACTGTTGCATCATGTCCCATTAGATTGTCCGCTACTCGCGGAGCTTCTTCTCCGCCCTATGCGTCTGGCTTATGTGCTTTTGATTGTGCATTAATCTGTGCATTACAGATATATAGAGGCGGTAGATTCAGCATAGTAGCCGTGGAAGTAGTTCTTATGGCCCCCGTGACACACTCGCAAGCTATCCTTTGTGTGTTATTTAATAGCCTTATAGTCTCCATTTGTTGCTTCTTTGTCCACCATACAACCCATAGGTTACCATTGGTGTAACCATAGGGTCATTTTGGGATTGAATCCCCAGTTCTTACCAAGCATTCTTCTGCATCTGCTCAACGACATGGCAGCTTTTAGCGTGGTTTTCAATACGTAGTATTCCATGTAAGCCTGTTATCAAAATATACCCTTAAGGTTTTTTATTTCTTTGGCAAATGCAATCTGTTACGCATGCGCTGGTGGTTTTAGACCTGGCAGTGCTGTTTGTTTAGTGAAGTTGACCACAAGTGTTTCCTGAACTTTGACTGTAAGTCCCTCTTGTTTACACCCGTTGTCAACGATATTTATGGCTGCCTGCATTCTTCTAGACACCATCCCTGCAAACTTTCCTATGTCGCCTACATATCCTAGGCAGTGAAAATCCGCCATGGATAATTCTGTAAGGATATCGACTACTATGCTTGAAGTCTCATCAATTAAAATAGCATCGCTATCTTTAGAAACTGTGTCTAGAACTTTTTATGAGCGGAAATGCATGCGGGTTTATTTCATCCGTGGCAAATAACCCCTGACGACTCTGAGAAGAACCTACTAGGGATCACAGTAGTTCATGCTGCGCGGACAGAAGTTTTTTAAGATACAGAAGGGGTTGTAAATTCTGTCACTCAGCACAAACGGTTGTAAACTCAGTACAAATAAAAAATTTCAGAGAGAAAATGTATTTTCATACAGTTATGACAGATAAGTCAGCTTGTGTCCCGGTCAGTGACGGCATCGCTTTCCAATTGTTGTTCACAGTCACGTGATACCGGATAATAAATAACGCAATTTAAATTAATTTTATATAAATTAAGACGAATAATTCGGTACTTAAAACGTTAGTTTGGGTTTTTAAAAACTGTCTTTATGGTTTAAATCATAACTTATATGAATTTGTAATATATGTCAACATCCCTATTGTGAGTATAATGTGATTTTAATCAAACAACTTTGCTATATTAATAATGGGTATTAGGTAAAATATGGGAATTGGAGTTTTAAAATGGAAATTAAAGTATTATATCCAAACCGTTATGATTCTGATTACGATTAGAATATAAAAAAATGTTATGGATCATATAACCATATTGTTATAGGGATGTGTTGTAAATTTGACAAAATGGCTGTTGTCGCTATAGTGATTTTCAAAATTCTTACTAAACTAGAAACATTTGATCATATTGTCACTGTTATATATGTAGAATGGGCCACAGAAAACAGTCCACCCTACCTACATAATTAATTAATGCCCCCTAATGTGGTTAACACAAATTCAACGTTTTATTACCAAATAGTTTATTTGTCCAATACAATTTTTTATTCTAGCGTAATTAGTAATTCCTAACAACGACCATTATTATTATTTTGTTAAATTTGCTAATTATTTTAAGTAGTAATAAATATTTTCTAATTTTGTATATATTACTAAAACATTCCGTACGATGGATAAAGATTTAATGAAGAAAATTATTATATTATGTCGCGGCATATAGCCAGGAAAAAAGTTGTTTTTCCAAACTGGTAGAAGTGCATATAAAAATTCCCATTACGACATCCGTTACATATTATTTTACAAAAAAGTTATATAGACAACAACTCCAAATTCTTTTCGGTAAGAATTATGTTGTTGTATAATTATTATAAATCATTGTTAAATATCATGAAAATGATAGAATCTTTCCACTGACTGCAAACCTAGCATTTCAAGGCTTCTGGTATAACTACATCGGACAGCGGTACAATTGTAATTTTTTAAAGTCCCACATCCTCTTGGTTTCATCTTCTAGTTGGTATTTTGTATACTCACGTTAATGATAAGATCCTCCTTAGTGCCTTCCCTCGTATTTCTTGTTTGTGGCACCATTTTCTCCCCATCCTTTATTTTGATCTCTTTTAAATCGTGTTGCATTTCTTGTAGCTATTTTTTCTGGGCATTCATTTGTTTTCTGCAGTGCATAGGGCCTTCCTGGTACATCTATGGTCTGAAATTCGTATTATGTGGCCTAATCATCTGACTCTTTGTGCTCCGACTTTTCTCGTTATTTTTAGGAGTCTATACAAGGTCATTATCTTATTATTTGTACATCTTCTTTTTCTGTATTTTTATTGTTTTACTACTTCCCTTTGACATTATTTTGCCTATTTCGTGTTATTCTTGAATTTTATTTGGGTTCAATGTTAGTATGCCCTGGCCGATATCTGGGTTCATATTTTGTTTACAGATAGGTTTCATTATAAGCAAGGTTTTACAAAGGTACGGAAACAAATACTTTTCAAGATAAAAAAATTTAAAATTAGTAAAATTCACGATGCTGTTCAACTTTACAGATACAATAAATTTAGTTAATTAATATTATTTATATATTTTCATTAAATACTTCTTGAAATTATTTGTCATATATAGGTAATTTTTTGTGGGTATGTGGAAATAAAATACCAAGGCGTGCTCTTTTTATTATATATTCCAAACTTTCGATTATACACATACATTATCAATGAACTAAAGTTGAAAATACTATGGTCACAATATAAAAATAAAATTTGTATACATTACTTACATAATTATTTGAGAATAGTGGTATAAATGTAAAATTAAATTATTGTAAACATCTTCCAGATATAAACTTTGTTAAGTTACTATGAATTTTATTAATTTATCCTACTATGATATTAAGATCTATTTTATTGCGATGATAGAGCATTTTATCCCAATAAACTGGGAATAAGAGTCCCTCACCTTCTAGGGATTATTTGGATTTAGTGTTGGGTCCTGCCCCTCCACTAGCCCTAGCGACATAGCTACTGAATACACTATTTGGTGGCTTAGATCAATTAAGGTACCACTCTTAAAAAACGGAACATATATTTAATGGTTTCAAACAACAACTGACAAAATCACATCAATAATATAATAAGCCCTTTACTTACAGTAATATCCCTCACGGACACAAGATTTCACTAGGCTGGGCACTTTGTCTGGACCGCGCTAAACACCCCTCGGGTAGGCTTGAACTCTAACTGACTCAACCGTTCACTTTACTGGTGCAAAAACCAACTCTCTGAATAAATATAAATCTCCGACTGAAGAAAGTGTTCTCTCTCTGACTTCATTGTTTTTGTTTTCTCCTCGTTTTACCTTCGTCTTGTTTATTGTACACTATACTTTGTAAAGAATAATTAATAAAACATATTTGATACCATTGACCTACTTTTGTGTCTCCTACCAGATACTGGTATTTCCAAACGTCACATGTGCCCCCCCTCTCTCCCTTTGAAAAAGGGGACTGCCTTAAGTTGCAACTATTATCTTTAAACCTAGAATATAAATCTGCCGTTACTAAAATGCTGATATAAAACATATCCAGTGTACTTCATGGCTACCCCTTTTATTCCTAAATATCTACATTTATATAATTCAAATAACCCTATTATCTTAATTTATTATTCGAATATCACATTTAACATAACTTCTTCCTACTGCGCTCTGGGTAAGTCCGGGCCTGCGCCTGGCTGTTCGTAATCTTTACCTGTCTATTCATATTCTTCATTGAAATGGAGTTCCTCTTGACATTGACCTCGGTATCAACTTACATTTCGGCTTAACTGTTATTAAAGCGCATTTACGCTGTTTTGGAATTTCCGTTGCTTCTGTAAGCGGTATTTCAATTGGAATTGAAATTTTTTGAGTTTTGATTTTTAACTTCTAAAGGGGAAGCATGAATGAATTGAATGGGCGGGCGGTTGATTCCTGGCAGGTAGGTCCCTTCTGGCCCATTTTACCATTCCCCAGTTTCTCCCCCTTTTGGTCTCCTTTCAAAACGTCTCGTTCTATATATATGTATATATAATATATATATATATATATATATATATATTGGCCGTGATGTCTTTCAGGGAAAGAGAATGTAGGTATTCTTCATTTATTACCACACCAAAGATTTCATTTCTAAGTTGTGTGTATGCCTCACAGGTACCGAAAAAGTGGTGAGAAGATTCTTCCTCCCCGCAATCTGGTTGTGAAATAGTCTTTAACAGATGTAAGTGTATTCTAAATCCACAATGGCCAGTCAATACACCAATTGTCAGTCGTAGCTGTAATCTAGGTTTATCCAGCAGCAACCGTGTCTTTGTTGTATCCGGGCAAGCGATTGTTTGTTTCGTCTGCCTGAGAATGTTTCAGTATTTCTCAAGTCTTCCCTGAGCCCACTCTTTAAGCTTCAATTAACCCTATTATTCGTTCGGGTTGGCACCTCGCCTGGCAAGTTCATCTGTCCGCTTGTTGCCTTCGATCCCGCTATACTCCGGTACCCACAGTACGGCAACTTCTCGTTCGGATGCCAAGCTATCCAGAGCGTCTGCGCATTCCTGAACTAGTGCCGTACTAGTTCTGGGGCTGCAGATTGCTTTTATAGCGGATTGACTATCCGAACAAATGCTAACGGGACTTTTCGGTTCCTCTCGTTCTGCTATTTGCTCTGATGCTTTAAGGATGGAAAATATTTCTGATTGGAAGACCGTGGAATATTTACCCAGAGCATAGCTCATTGTACTCCTATGTCCTCGATCAGGACACCTGCTCCCGACTTTCTTCCCATGCGGAAACCGTTTGTAAAACACACGATGCTCTCGAGTGGAAATTCAACTTGTTCATCGTTCCACTGTTCTCTTGGCGGAATGATGACTTTGAACTTGTGTGTCCTCACTTTGTTTTTTGGAACAGCTTTGAAAGCTAGAAGTGAAAGCTCCACTTCTTTTCTTTTGTCTATTATTGTGTGGCCTTTGCCACCCACTTTCCAGGGCCCGTTGTCTCACAATCTTACGAAAGCCGCCATCGCGCTCATAATAATCCATATTGTCCTAAAAGCTATTGTAATTCCTAAGTTCCCTACTCTCTGGACATGCGGCAACTTCTGGCACACCCATTGCTTCTCCACAGCCGGCCACCAGACCCCGGAATCGTATTGGATCCTCGGTCCTATGACCCCAGTGTAAAACCAATTACGAATCTTGGGATTTACTCCCCAGCTCTTCCCCACAGCTTGTCACTGCTGCCACAGTGTGGTTATCAACTTGTTGATAGCTCTGTCCATATGTGATTTACAGTTTACCTTCTTGTCAAGCAACTACTCCTATTTGACCTCCTCCCGAAATTCTAGTGGTGTGCCAAATATCTTGGGTTGCTTAGCGACTTCTTCAATTGCTCTTTTTCTTGTAAACAAGACCATCTCGGTATTCTTTGCCTTAACCGAGAGTGCTACTTCATTGCACCATCTTTGGATGATATTGCAAGTCACTTGTATGCGTTCGGTAATGAACCGGCCTATTACTAGCACCAGTCCATAATCAGTGTATGCTTACGCATAGAATCCTTCTGTCTAGTAGGCTGTCCATAATGAGGTTCCATAGACGTGACGAGAGGCAACTACCCTGTGGACGGCCTCCCTTTGCGCGAATCTCTTGAGAGCAGCCTTCTAGTGTCGCTGTTACTATTCTGCTTTTAGGACCAGATTTTACCCAGAAGACCAGTGTTGGGAAGGTCCTCTGGATAGCTGTGCTGTCTCATTAAGATTTGCTCTCGCCTTATCGAACGTGTGCATATATTACACTAAGGTTATGTAAGTCTGTTTTTAGGTCAAACTTTTATTGTGGGGAACGCGAGAATGTGTAGAAAGAAAACTCTTTTCATTTAATTCGAAGCTTTCGGTTATTTATTGTGGCCATTTTCAAAGAACTACAAGATACATAATGGATATTTAAAAATTCAAAATTCAACGTAAGATCTTTTATTTACAAAAAGCCAAGCTTTCGTGTCTTTGACACTTCGTCAGGGCACTACAATATATAATATAAAATGATTTAAAATAAATATAAGTACTTACATGTAAAAATTAAGTAAATTTCAGACAAATAATCATCAAAAAATTATAAATGTAAAAATTTTAAATATTATTATAATATAAAGGTGACATACTTCACATAGACAAATCAATATATAATTTTGTTTTTTTGTTTCGCAATTATTTTTATCTTTTAGGTTACTTTATATTGAATGGAGTTTGAAGAAAATTTTAGGTTAGATTATAACCTGAGAAAATGATTGACAAATAATTTGTTGGACATTTTGACATTAATAGAAATGAATTTATTTTTATGAAATAAGCATACAAATATTGAAAATTATCTATTTTGGTCCATAGTTAAGAGGTAGCTATAAATATTGCTAAGATTTCCAATGTCACTTTTCTTTTCACATATATATATATATATATATATATAAATGAAATGAATATTTTGGATATTTTGGTGGGGATGTGGCAATACACCAGAGTAAATTCTTTCAGATATTAATTCCCGAGCTTTCGAATAACTTTTATTCATTTTCAAGGGCTAAAATTGATTGGTCAATATTATCATTATTAACAATTAAATAAAATAATAAATACTTACATAAAATCTATCGCGAATTTTGGAAAAGTTGTAAATTTTTATAATAAATTATTTTAAACATAAATCAACGAAAAACTCAAAACAATATGACAATAAACAAAATATTTGATCTTGAACTACTATAATTTTGATTTATTTGTCATAAAATTAAAGATTGTTATGAAGGTGGTGTTCTTTTTTCATAATCTAAATGATAGGCATAGATAACACTAAGGTTATATATATATATATATATATATATATATATATATATATATATATATATTGGAGGAATGTTCTTGAACCATTATTATATTATTTTTTTGAAGTATTTTTCTTGGGAAAGGTTCAGATTAAAACTCTTGTAAGTTAACTTGACGTTTCGCCTTAAATATAAGGCTTTTTCAAAAGTTTTTATTATAAATTCAAAATAAAAAATACATAATTTGTAAAACAGTGACAATACTAAATTGACATTAAAGGTGACAAATAGAATAAACGTAGTTATGAATTTTCAAAGGAGTACGTACCTTGATCTGAACCTTTCCCAAGAAAAATACTTCAAAAAAATTATATATATATATATATATATATATATATATATATATATATATATATATATATAATAAGCAACGAATAGATTAGTGGGTATTGCACGCAAATAGAAGAAGGGGCTACTGAAAAGAGTGGTAACCGCAGACATGCATGTTTCTAGCCCCTTCTTCTATTTGCGTGCAATACCCACTAATCTATTCGTTGCTTATTGTTCATATGTCACGCACTATTCGTACATCTTGTTATTATATATATATATATATATATATATATATATATATATATATATATATATATAGTTATTTTATATTCTTGGGATTGAGGACCGTTTTTAAAGACATTTAACTAGTAGTTAATACATTTTTATTTAACGTTTCGGTCTTCCATGACCTTCATCACCTTCATCAGAAATAAAATTTTTGTTAAAACTAAAAGAAATGGTACAAGTTACAGAAAGAATTTTTAAAAGCAAAACAAATAAATCTTACCTTCGACAGAACGTTCATTTGATTATTTAATATATTTTATAGATGTTTTAGGACGCATCACATAACAGAATACAACTCACACCCAAAACAAAACGAACATTTTAAAAATATGACATTCATTGATTAAAATTTGTATTGGAATATACGAGTATTTGTTTATATTTATATAGGGAGTGGTAATAAATGGATTTTATATTTATATAGGGAGTGGTAATAAATTTATTATGTTATTATAAATTTTACTAAGATTTTTTGTGTCAGTCTTTAAATTTACGGAACTAGTTTTTCTTTGTATTTCTATCATTTCTAGAACTTCGCGTTTTTTTGTATGGTTTTCACTTCGAAGAATTTTTGTGTTTTCGAAATCAAATTCGTGCTGGTTTTCTGAAACATGGATAGTGAGTGCCGTTTTGTTTCGTTTGTCATATTTATGACTATTTATTCTGTTTTTCAAATACTGACTTGTTTGTCCGATGTAGACCCCTTCACAGTTTTTACATGGTATTTCATACACTATATTGCTCTTTTTTTCTTTTGAGATTGAACTTTTTAGATTGGTGTAATTGGTTTTTAGTAGGTTGTACCCTTTATGAGCAACATGTATGTTGTGGTGCGAAAATGTCTTTTTTAGGTTTTCTGATAAATTTGGTATATATGGCAAAGTGAGGAATTGGTTTGTTTTATTGTCTATTTTGGTTTTTGTATTATTATGGTTATAAAATATATGTAAACGTTTTTTAAATATCTTATTTATCAAATTTGTGGGATAGTAGTTGTTGAGTATAAGGGCATCTTTAGCTTTTATTATTGCATTCTCTCTGAATTCGGGGTCGGACAGATTTATTGATCGATCTGCGAGTCCTATAATGACAGTTTTTTTGTGCGTTAGAGGATGTTGTGATTTAAAATTTAAATATCGGGAAGACCAGGTATCTTTTGTGTGCCATTCCGTTTTTATGGTGTTAGTTGTATGATGGAGGGTAAGGTCCAAAAAGCTAATTTGATTATTTTCTTCTAGTTCAATGGTGAACTGTAGTCTGTCATGGTAATTGTTGAAATCTTGCAAGACCAAATGTTCTGTATTTTTTGGAATTGCTAATATGCAGTCGTCAACATACCTGTAAAAATATAGTGTTTGAATTGAGTTTTTGGTCAGTATTGTTTCTTCAAGGTCTTCCATAACTAATTGGGCAATGACACTAGAAATCGAGGTCCCCATGGCACATCCTTCAATTTGTTGGTAAAACAACTCTTCATACAAAAAATAGGTGGAATTCAGAGTGAGTTCTATAGCTTCTAAGAAGTCACTCATAGGTATATCAGTGTATGTTTTAATCTGATTCCATTTTTTAATTATTATCTTTTTTGCTAAATTTATAGGAACACTCGTATATAATGATTTAACATCTAGGGATGCTAGTATATAATTTTCTGGTATTGTGATGTTTTTAATTTTATTTTTGAAATCCATCGAGTCTTTTATGTAGTATTTATTCTGGTAAACAATGTTTTCAAGAATTTTTTTAAGATATTTGGATAGTTTTTCGAAAGGTGATTGGATACATGAAACAATCGGCCGAAGTGGTATTCCTTCTTTGTGCAGTTTTGGTAGGCCATAGATTCTAGCTGGAAGCGAATTTTGTATTTTCAAATTTTTTGCTGTGTTTGGAGAAATATATGTTTTATTTTCCGAATTTGTTACTAATGCATTGTTTTTCTTCTGGTATATATTTGCTATTTGCTAAAGAACGATCCTACAAATATATACCAGAAGAAAAACAATGCATTAGTAACAAATTGGGAAAATAAAACATATATTTCTCCAAACACAGCAAAAAATTTGAAAATACAAAATTCGCTTCCAGCTAGAATCTATGGCCTACCAAAACTGCACAAAGAAGGAATACCACTTCGGCCGATTGTTTCATGTATCCAATCACCTTTCGAAAAACTATCCAAATATCTTAAAAAAATTCTTGAAAACATTGTTTACCAGAATAAATACTACATAAAAGACTCGATGGATTTCAAAAATAAGATTAAAAACATCACAATACCAGAAAATTATATACTAGCATCCCTAGATGTTAAATCATTATATACGAGTGTTCCTATAAATTTAGCAAAAAATATAATAATTAAAAAATGGAATCAGATTAAAACATACACTGATATACCTATGAGTGACTTCTTAGAAGCTATAGAACTCACTCTGAATTCCACCTATTTTTTGTATGAAGAGACGTTTTACCAACAAATTGAAGGATGTGCCATGGGGACCTCGATTTCTAGTGTCATTGCCCAATTAGTTAAGGAAGACCTTGAAGAAACAATACTGACCAAAAACTCAATTCAAACACTATTTTTTTACAGGTATGTTGACGACTGCATATTAGCAATTCCAAAAAATACAGAACATTTGGTCTTGCAAGATTTCAACAATTACCATGACAGACTACAGTTCACCATTGAACTAGAAGAAAATAATCAAATTAGCTTTTTGGACCTTACCCTCCATCATACAACTAACACCATAAAAACGGAATGGCACACAAAAGATACCTGGTCTTCCCGATATTTAAATTTTAAATCACAACACCCTCTAACACACAAAAAAACTGTCATTATAGGACTCGCAGATCGATCAATAAATCTGTCCGACCCCGAATTCAGAGAGAATGCAATAATAAAAGCTAAAGATGCCCTTATACTTAACTATCCCACAAATTTGATAAATAAGATATTTAAAAAACGTTTACATATATTTTATAACCATAATAATACAAAAACCAAAATAGACAATAAAACAAACCAATTCCTCACTTTGCCATATATACCAAATTTATCAGAAAACCTAAAAAAGACATTTTCGCACCACAACATACATGTTGCTCATAAAGGGTACAACCTACTAAAAACCAATTACACCAATCTAAAAAGTTCAATCTCAAAAGAAAAAAAGAGCAATATAGTGTATGAAATACCATGTAAAAACTGTGAAGGGGTCTACATCGGACAAACAAGTCAGTATTTGAAAAACAGAATAAATAGTCACAAACATGACAAACGAAACAAAACGGCACTCACTATCCATGTTTCAGAAAACCAGCACGAATTTGATTTCGAAAACACAAAAATTCTTCGAAGTGAAAACCATACAAAAAAACGCGAAGTTCTAGAAATGATAGAAATACAAAGAAAAACTAGTTCCGTAAATTTAAAGACTGACACAAAAAATCTTAGTAAAATTTATAATAACATTATAAAAACTTAGAAATATAGAGAAACACGTGGCACATTCCAAATATAATAAATTTATTACCACTCCCTATATAAATATAAAATCCATTTATTACCACTCCCTATATAAATATAAACTTCATTTTAATACCAGTCAACATAAAAGCGACACATTAAAACCTCGTTACGGCTGCTTTCATTGTATAGAACAAATACTCGTATATTCCAATACAAATTTTAATCAATGAATGTCATATTTTTAAAATGTTCGTTTTGTTTTGGGTGTGAGTTGTATTCTGTTATGTGATGCGTCCTAAAACATCTATAAAATATATTAAATAATCAAATGAACGTTCTGTCGAAGGTAAGATTTATTTGTTTTGCTTTTAAAAATTCTTTCTGTAACTTGTACCATTTCTTTTAGTTTTAACAAAAATTTTATTTCTGATGAAGGTCTTGGAAGACCGAATCGTTAAATAAAAATGTATTAACTACTAGTTAAATGTCTTTAAAAACGGTCCTCAATCCCAAGAATATAAAATAACAATATATAAGTAAATAAAAAAGACCAAGAACCAAAAAAAAAGAAAAACTGTATATATATATATATATAATTATAATTAACACAAATTCTATTATGATTGTAATTATTTCTATATACACAATTTATTTTAACTAACTTTTGATATATATAATGCGTATTGCTATATATTTAATAATTTATGGACGCCAACTTACCATAAATAGGTAAGTAAAATTTAATATAATTATTCTGACATGATTCAAATTATCATAAGAAAAATAATGTAAATCTATATGCTCCGGCTATATATAAGACCTCTTATTTTCAGGAAGTCGGTTCTCGAATGAATTGCAGTGTTCAAATATATCTTCTTTTTATTTCCTGTTTTTTTTATAAATCTAAATTAACATTTTTACACAGTTCTACAATTAAGTTTTTATTCTAAATTTTAATTCAAGAAACACCCTGTACGTTAATTTTCTCTAATTTGACCTAAATTTATTACTATTCAAAATTTTACCAACACTAACTCCAAACTGTATACTAAAAACTCTTACCTTTCGTCATACAGGACCGCTTCTTTTGAATTCCTCAAACAAAGATCTTTGTTCTGGATGAATTTCAATGCTTAGCTTACCTTATAAAGAAAATCTATTAAAATTACAATCAACTAAACAAAATTTCTATATCTAATGATCCAATAATTAACAAAATAATTTCAATAATTTATACGACTTCCAAAATTTTCAATCAAATCAAATAGAACTTTCTCAAATTATCAACGAAATAACCTAATCTAATAATTACACAACTTTAAAAAAAACTAACTAGTATAAAATTTAACCGACCTTTTAACTTAATGTTCTTTTTCCGCAAACTCGTCGGTATATATTTATTTATGTGTTTCCGCTGTCTTATATTGGGTTCATGTATTTCTTTACCATGTTGATTCTTTCCAAAATATTTATTTCTGTTCTCAATATAATGTTTTTCTTCAAATTATTAGTTACCGTCTCAAATTATTTATTTTGCTCACAATCTTCTAAATATGTTTTATTTATGTCTACTATCTGTATTAAAATAATCTCACGTACTATTTTCCCAGTCTTGCATCATTCCATAATATTTAATCTCTGTTTTCCATATACTGTTTTAATTTTCAATTAGATTTGTTCTATTCCTCGTATTGACTATGTTATTTTAATTTTCAATCCCTGAATCGTCTCTAATATAATTTTTTTAGTTATTTTCCGTCTTTTCGGGATAAAAAACTTCCGTCACCAAAATATGTCAAGTGAATAGTCTCCCGTTTCAACAACCTCTCTCCTCACTTCCTTCCTTAGTTTCCTTAAAGGCTTGTTCAGATACATTTTTATTTTTATTTTAATCAATGTCATGTATTGTCAAACTCAGATTTTATTCGATGGAAATTAATAGATCAACTACCATCAAAACAACCGCATTGAACATATCATTTTCCTTTCTAATCATAACAATTCTCAATTAAGACACTTCTTAGTTCCTACTTCCGTATACCTTTTCAGACGTTAACAACCGTTTCACAGCTTTTTGTAATTCCTACACTAATAAATTTCTCGGTACACTCAAAATTATGTTTCTCAAAATACCACTTTCTTTCAAATAATTAAATATTAAATATGTGATCAACACATGTCAATACAACGGTGGGACAACCTGTATGTGACAATATATACATATATATATATATATATATATATATATATATATATATATATATATATATATATATATATAATAAACAACGAATAGATTAGTGGGTATTGCACGCAAATAGAAGAAAGGGCTACTGAAAAGAGTGGTAACCGCAGACATACATGTTTCTGGCTCATTAGCTATCATCGGTACGGTACAACCAAGAAAAGATGTGAAACATGGGAGCAAAGGTGTTGAATGAAACATGAAAAAATATAACAGAATTCAGCAGGATAGTCAAACACAACATTTGTGTCAGTAATATTAGAAGATCTCAAATATTCGAGACAACAACCAACGTAGACACGGAGGTGCATATAACACTCCCGTCTGAAACTTCCGACCCAGATTAATGAAATAACAACGAATAGTGCGTGACATATGAACAATAAACAACGAATAGATTAGTGGGTATTGCACGCAAATAGAAGAAGGGGCTACTGAAAAGAGTGGTAACCGCAGAATGCATGTTTCTGGCTCATTAGCTGTCATCGGTACGGTACAACCAAGAATATTCCGTATCTTCTAATATTACTGACACAAATGTTGTGTTTGACTATCCTGCTGAATTCTGTTATATTTTCTCATGTTTCATTCAACACCTTTGCTCCCATGTTTCACATCTTTTCTTGGTTGTACCGTACCGATGACAGCTAATGAGCCAGAAACATGCATGTCTGCGGTTACCACTCTTTTCAGTAGCCCCTTCTTCTATTTGCGTGCAATATCCACTAATCTATTCGTTGTTTATTGTTCATATGTCACGCACTATTCGTACATCTTATATATATATATATATATATATATATATATGTATAAAGATGTAGGATTATCGCGTGATATGTAAACAACAACAAAGAGATTCATGGGTAATTCACGCAAAAGGAAAAAGGGCTACTGTAGCCCTTTTTATATATATATATATATATATATATATATATATATATATATACGAGATATATAAAATGAATATAATTTCATAAAATACGAGGTATCTATATGAAATATAAATTTCGATTTTCTACCACACCTGTTTTAGTCGAAATTTCAATAATTTCGACGTATTGGCCTGACCGTTCTTCGAAGGGAAAAACAACTACATTCCTGGCTAATACCACGCAGAATATTGAATTACATCCCCTTCGAAAACCGTGACGTCGATCGGCCACTTTGCCGATACGGACATCTGTGGTGATTCGCAACTGATAGCGGAAGAGCATAGTACACTGACGCGTTTCGACCTTCTTGGGTCTCTTCAGGAGTGCCGTCATGTCTTCTAGTTCAGAATCTCTAATCCGAACTGAAGATTACGTCCTCCGACAACTTCTCTTGGCTCGAGTAGTTACACAAGCGAGAAGTAGTCAATTGGCGCCATCTTCACTTTCAGTTGCGAGCCAACACCTCAGATAAATGCGACCGTATTAGTCGTATGAAATAAAATGAATATAATTTCATAAAATACGAGGTCTATATGAAATATAAATTTCGATTTTCTACTACACCTGTTTTAGTCAACGTATTGGCCTGACCGTTCTTCGAAGACAAAAAAGAGCAGGACCCAAGGGATCACCTTGTTGAACACCTCTTTCTGACATAATCAGATGTTCTCCAAAACTCAAATAGGAAGCTGATTTACAACACTGACTCAAGAAGAGAAACAATCCTGGAAACGAATCTTTAACCTTACTAAGCATAATGTTCCTATCAATCGTGTTGAAGGCATTTTTGAAATCTATTTTGAGGAAAATTTTTGAATTAGGATTTGGATGAAAATTGATATATTTACGAGCAGCATCAGCAACAGCTTCACATCCACCTGCAGTACCGAAACCAAACTGTAGTGGGCGTAACATCGAACCTAGTTCGTCTTTGATCCTCATAAAACAAAGTTTAGCTACCAAACGACGATAAAAGGTACCAACAGCAATCGGTCTTACTCCTCCATCCTTTTTCTGAAGAGCACACAGTGAAGCACCAAAAAGTATAGGACAAATTTCTAGAGAAACCCTACATGTTAAAATAAAGTTACATAATTAAGATTTAATTGCCTCCAATACTTCATGTTCTGAAAACTGGAACACCGTTAATACTGAAAAATCGTTTGGTGGTTACGACTCCAGAGAATTCGAGAAGGAAATTGATGGAGGGTGTTTTGATTGGAGAACTGAAAGTATGGTATCATTGTATTCAGTCAACGTATCACTGGAGCTCAAGATTCTGATAGCTGACCTTATGTCACCATCAGCTATTTTACTCAAAACAAGCTTAGAAAAGTTTTGGTTATATTTCCTTTTATCGATTTGATATGGAATGAAATTGGTCTTGGAATTGAGAAGTTTGGTGTTTTTCTTTATAAGAGATGTGAGAGAAGATCTAAGGGACTCCTTGGTACGTGGGATGGTGAATAACGTATAAGGAAAAGTTAATAAGTTTTCCCAACTTGTTGAAGAGTTGGTATGTAAACAATCATCTATAAATTCACAGAGAGCAGAGGCAGAGCAATTCCTAGCAGACTTAGGAATCCTTTTCATGATGTGACAAGATCGTTTCAAAAAGGATAATTTTTCTTGAAATGTAGTATTAGATGACACATCTTCAGTAGAATGAGGCAAAGAAACGAGATTGACAGGTTGTGTGAAAGCTGATTCATTCAAACTAGATTTTGTATTCGAAATTTTATGAACTTTACCGATATGAATTTTGAGGCCTTTTGTTGTTTTGAAGGATTTTTTACAAATATTACAGAATTTGCTATCAAGAGAAGAAGGATCAACGTTAGCAGACATAGGATAGAATGAAATACAAGTATAAAATGATCTAGAAAAAATAGAACGATTACAAGCAAGTTGTGAAAACTGATCAAATTATGTGATTAAAATATCGAAGATTTATTGTAATGATATTAGCTTTAGGTTGAACTGATAATCCACTTGAATTGTATGTTTTTATTCCCTCAAGGATTTGACAAACTAATTCTGAAAAGTGACAGTTGTCAGAAATTTCTTCAAATGGAAATATTTTTCTTAAATCGATGAGAACTGGCCTAACTGCAAATTCCGTAGGTCTCTCTTATGATTATATATATGCTGGATAAACACAACCAGCCGCTTCGCTCTCGCCAAGAAATACAATATTTTGATTTTGAATGTGAGAAGATCTTGTTACAGACGGTTATGTCATTCAAATTCAATTTTCCATAGATCTAAATAATATTAGATTGAGTTATGGTTGACTACTTTTTTTAATTAAATGACGTTATTTTTACCTAAAATTTGTTAAATAGAAGAATTTGAAATAATTTCTTTTTTAAAAAAATTTAAATTAGATTGTGAATTTAAAATATTCTGTTGATTGATGGAAATTTCAATATTTTTGATTTAATTGCCTAACCTTAAGATAAAATTTTCATTCTTAATTGAACATCTTGGCGATGGAGAAGCATGATATATTGAGTATTCTATATGCTTCGGATTGATGTACTCTACATTTCAAAAAAAAACTTCATTTTAATTTAAGACCATATATAATTTGAGTTGAATTATTTACCAACTATATAATTATAAGATTTTTTTTGGTGGGATGGCGGCAATGAATACAAGGTGTACTCTTTTAAATATTTATTTTCCGAGCTTTCGGATACTCATGTATTCATTGTCAAGGAATAATTAAATGAGAATGATTGTATAGTTGTAAATATTAATAATAAATCATTGTAAACATTTTCCAAAAATTATTAAACTATATATATATATATATATATATATATATATATATATATATATATATATATATATATATATATATTATATAGGGTAAACTTTTTATTGGGGAATGCGGCAATGTGAGAAAGAAAACTCTGTTTAGATAATTCTAAGCTTTCGGTAATTAAATTTTATCATTTTCAAAGAATCTACAAGAAATAAATATAAAATATATTTAAAAGTAAAAATATTTTTTACTTACTCTAATTGATGATGTTCACAAATGTATAATATTTATTTATATGAAGAAACATTATTGTTTTACTTTAAAAATTATTGATTATATACGTAAAAAAGATTTAAATTGGCATATTTTCATTTTATGACAATTTATTGTAGTCATAGAAAACATTTTTTTTATATATTCAGTATATTAGTAAGTGATATTATAAAATGCTTTCTAGACTCATTATTTTTAAATGAAATATTTGAAAATCAATAAAAAGAATTCTCCTCTTTAACGCCTTGATTTCCATTTTTATCTTTTTTGTCAAATGATAATAAATTACTATAAATTGAATTTAGATACTGAATATCAGTTCTTTTATTTAAACAATTATTCTCTTGAGCAATGAATGTCATTTACAGGAAAGTCCTTTTAGAGTAATTTTCTTCTTTACACAAAATTTTTGAAGTTTTATAATCAATTACATGTTTTGTTGAGAAAACATGTTCTGCTAATGCCGAACGTTCTGGGTATAATCGTGAGTCACTCTTATGTAGAGCTAAAAGCTTAGAAATTTTTTGGGAAGTCTGACCTACATATACAGATTCACATGTAGAGAATGTTAATCTATTTACATCATTTGAACGTTCAGCATAGGAATCAATTTCTTTCAATTTACTAAAAACACAATTGTCAGATCATTTTTATGTTAGTTACTTCTAAAATTTTGGAAATTCTAGGTGTAAGCTCTCTAAAATATGATAAATATGCAAAAAGGTATTAGTTAAATTTGTATTGGTTATATTTTCTACGTTTTCTAGGTTCATCAGATAATTGTTCGGATGAGGAGAGTTAAATAGTATTTTCCTTACTAATGTTTTTTGATATCCATTATTTATGAATAGATTAGATAATATATTTAAATTTTTATTGTGCATCATATAATCTGAGATTACTCTATTTTTCATTTGCTTTATCAAATTTATTTTCGTTGAAAATTTATGATATGAAAAATAGTTTATATATCTACCGGAACTACAAGGTTTTCTATACCATCATTACTTCTAATAAGTCGGGTGTCTAGAAATGGAACAGATTGTTCTTTATCTTCTGTCTCAATAGTGAACTGGATGTAATGATTATAACTATTGAATTTTTTTAATATTTCATCAACCGTCAATATTGGGGTAACGGCAAGTTAATTAAAGAAAACTTTTCTTACTGTTTTTCTTCCAAGCTTTCGAAAACTTTTATTTCCATTATCAAGGATAAGTAAATTGAGATTGTTATAATTGTTGTTATAAATTGGTAAATATATCGATATTTGAACTTTTTAAAAGAAAATTTAATCAAGTCATTTTGACAGATTCGTGAATATAAACATTTTCTTTATATGCTAATTTTTTTTTAAAACAGAAGAGATATTGGAATATCTATTATATAAAACTCAACTTCAAATTTCTTCATAGATATTTAAAATTATAATAAAAGATTATAACAAATTTATTTTGTATAAAATTATAGAAAATATTAAAATCATTTACCTAAAATAAAATTATTTCTAAAAATCATCAAACTTTCATTTTGATAAGTTTTAATTACGTATAAGAATTTGAAATTTAGTTATTTTTATTATCAATTGTTAGTAGATAATAATAAATATCACTCAGATTATTATGGTCACTTTTTTTGTTAATAGTATTAGGTTCTTGAAATATATGAGCCATTTCTAAGAAAAGTCTTTTTTTGGTATTTGGTTGTATGTCTAAAATACTAACAGATTCAAAATCCATAAAGTGATCATTATCAATTACATGTTCATCCAAGGCACATCTTGCAGGATGTAACTTAATCGGTCTTATGTAGACTTATCTCTTTAATTTCTGGCCAGTGTGACCAATATATTTATTATCACAATTTTTGCATGGAATAGAATATATTACATTTGAAAGATTAAGAATTGAGGTTTTGTCTTTTAATTAGTGTAAATAGACTTTATGGTTCTTCTTCTTTACGTGCCGTCTCCTTTAAGAAGGTTGGCTATCATCATGGCGATTTTTATCTTTGAAGCTGCGGATCTGAACAAATCAACAGAGCTACTGTTGTACCACTGCCTTAGGTTGTTCAACCAGGAGATGCGTCTTCTTCCTATACTTCTTTTACCCTGTATACTTTATGGTTAGGCATGTTTTATTGGCAATTCTATTGTTGTTCATTGGTTTAAAAATCCTACTCAACTGTGGTGTTATTTCTTTAATGTATGGTAATTGGTTTTCTGTACCAATCAATAGACAATGTGTTATCATTATTCCTTATAAATTTTGTGTCTAAAAATGGTACACTTTGATTACTGTCTTCTTTTTCCATTGTAAATTTTATATATGGATCATAGTTATTGAGTATAAAAAGAACTTCATCTAAGTTAGTTTTTGGTAATGCTAAAATAGTATCAACATATTTTTAAAAAAATTATTTTAAATGGTAATAATGGTATAATTGTTTCCAATAAATTATCCATTGCATAACAAGCTATAATGGGAGAAATTTTAGCTCCTATTGGAGTACCAAAAGTTTGTTTATATATTTGATTATTAAATGTAAAATAGGTATTTTCAAACAGGAATGTAATAATTTCTTGAAAATATTTTTTAGATATTTGACAATGATGACTGATTTCATTCCATTTTTATGATTTCCAAGTTTTGTCCAAATTAAATATTTATTATAATTCTTGTTCCTGATTTATATCCAGTAGTATAACTGTAGATTCTATATTATACAAGGCTATTTAATTTCTTTCTGACATCTACTAAATTTTAATGAAATCTGTCGCAAAAATTCAACAAATGTCACCTTCAAAAATAAATCAAAAATTTTTATTGCGTGAAATAATTTAATTGTAATGAAACTTCTTCTAATAGTTATAAATGAATTCACAGTAAATTAAAATGAAAATACTAATTACCAAATCATAAAAACAAATCTTAGTTTTCATTTTTTTTAAACAACTAACTAAAAACCTTATCTACCAAATACAAATTAAGATTAAATAAATTATAAACTAGAATATCTAATATCTATTCACCGAATTGTTCAAATTAATTTTTTAATTGTCACCTGAATTGGCAAGTGTCAAATGCATTTCACAATACTTTTATATTCTCCTCTAAATTGTTTGTTTGATGCGTATACTTATGGTTCTTTTTATTATTTTAAAATCAAATTTATAAATTTCTGTTGAGATGCATCTATTATTTAATTTTGTTTAAAGGCCTGACGTTTTGATGAAATAATGCATTATTTTAAATTTTGACTGGACTTGCCAAAGAATTTGGAATTTGGACCGGAACACAGCTTGTATAGCTCGTACTTATTCTAAATACAATTTAGAATTCAGGATCTTGCACTGGATTTTAATGAAGCACACACGCACTGAATTTAGAATTAATTGCCGAATACAAATTTCTACTATTATTTACAATATTCAAATTTTAGTAAATAATTTACAATCTTTGGAGACTTCTTAAAAGATAAGTTCTCCGTTCGAATATACAAATTCAACTGATTATTTTTTTTAAATAAAATAACCACATTACGCTGTGGTTACAAACTTTCTATTTAAAAAAAAACAACTTGTTATGACCCTGCTAAAGGTAGATTTGGATTCTTTTATTCAACAGTAAAATGCCTACAGTGACATCTGTTTTTAATTAAAAATTAAAATTAATTCACCGTTGAATGGTGGTCGAAGAAGAGACCCAAACACCAGATAAGGTAATTTGGAGCGTCGCAGTAAGACGGTTCCGCGGGAGGCCAAGACACGGGACCGGACGCGGATCCATAGTCAGCAATTTCCGAATGAGAGGCTCCAACTACTTCACCTCGCCCAGGCCCGGCACGTTAGCCGTGACCCGCTTCCTTGCCAAGCCCGACACGCCTCGATCCTCTGAGCCAATCCTTAACCCGAAGTTACGGATCCAATCCTTATCCCGAAGTTACGGATACAATTTGCCGACTTCCCTTACCTATATTATTCTATCGACTAGAGGCTCTTCTCCTTGGAGACCTGCTGCGGATATGAGTACGAATCGGCGCGAGCCTCCACGTGGCCATCTCCTGGATTTTCAATGCCGAATATTTATGTATAAACACAAAAATATTTGGTAAGCGGCAATAGAACTCTTTATACTATTTCTCCAAGCTTTCGGAATGTACTTCTTTCCATTTTCAATGATACAATATACGAGGTTGATATAAAAGTTGTAAGTGGTAAATTATATACATTATCAAAAGAATTATTTGAAATTTTAAGAAAATTGTCAAATTGAATTAGACAACATTGTTTATAAAATAGCTTTTGGTTTTTAAAAAGAACATAGAAATAAATAAATAAAATAATAGGTTATGTTTCAATTAACCATAGATCTTAATAATATTTTGGTTATGTTAATCTTTTTTTTTTCAATTAATTGATGTTATTTTAACCCAAGATTTGTTAAATAGAATAAGACTTTGAAATTGAAAGATTTTTATCAATAGTAGGTATTAATAAATATCACTTCAAATTATTATGATCACTTTTTTTGGTATTCGATTGTATACCTAAAATACTGACAGAATCAAAATCCATAACATGGCCTTTATCAATTACATGCTTTGCTAATACACATCTATTGAGGTTTTTATGTAAGTAAATGCGATTTTTTAATTTTTGGCTAGTGTGACCTACATATTTAACGTCACAATTTTCAAAAGGAATACAATGTAACTACACTGGAAAGGTTAAGAATATTAGTTTTATCTTTGACTTTTGTATAAATCGATTTTATTGTTAAACATGTTTTATTTGCAATTCTTATGTTATTCAGTGGTTTGAAAGTTATAATTTTGGTGTTATTTCTTCAATATATGGAAAAGAAATATTATAATTGGGTATTTCTGAATTTTTTAAACTAATGTCTAAATTTGAAGAACAATTAAATATGCATTTTACAAAATTTTTTGGATATCCGTGTCCTAAAAATAATTGATGAAGAATTTCTAAGTTCTTTTCATGAAATATAGGCACCATAAAATTTTTTTTTCGTAATGTTTTCGATTTGTATAATATTTTAATAATTGTGTTACATTTATTTTGTATTGATGTTGTATGACCTCTTTCAATTCTGATATAAGAATTATTATTAATAATTTCTAACATGATGACAGTACAATTACCTTTATCACTGTCAGTAACAACTATATTAAGGTGCATCTTAAGACATTTTTTTGTTGTGTAGTATAAATTACGGAAAAAAGAACTACTCGATTTTTGGTGTACAAGTTTTGTGATGGTGGATTTTGCAACTAACGTTTTTCTTAAATTGTTATCTTATGTTTGTGAAGAGATGGACCATTTGCAACAGCTTATAAACATTCTCAATTACTGTATAATTGAAAATGGATAGAATTAAAGCTTGGACAAATAGTGTAAAGAGTTGTCTTTTAATAATATTGCCGTTTCCCTAATATCCCGTTTTTATACATAATTATTCGGCAAAGATCAACTTTAAATGTTTATATATATATATATATATATATATATATATATATATATATATATATATATACAGGGTAGCGAGAAAGTCTGGCACCACGTCATTTTCTCTGAAAAGAATAAACATATAATTAACAAATTTTAGGGTTATGAACAGTATTGTATTCTTCGTTTTTTAGAGGAAGGAAGAAGTACAACATGATTTAAAAAAAATAAGAAACAAATGTCAAAGACTTGAAACATGTAATTTTTGAACACATACTAAATTACAACAATACTATTCTAATTAACCCTTTTTTCACTTGGGTTATTAGATGGAACGGTAAGTTTTTTATTGTTAAATGTTTTTCTCGAAGGACCGTATATTGTATTCACTGTTGTAGGATGTTTTATTAAATGTTTTCTCGAAGAAATTAAACACTTATTTCACTTTCATGTTGCTATATTGCAGGAATTTATAACTTTTTCTTTTGCGTAGACAATTAAGAAATTCACTTGTTCATACGCGTTACATTTTGATTATTTAGCACATAATCTGCTGGAGTAATGAATGTTTAATGATTAATCACACGTGTTTTTTACCAGGACCAAATGCCGGGTGCTCTTATAACATGAGTACCATTATGTACGACAGTTAAATATGATGAGACAAATGTAATGTAGTTGACATATTTATATATTGGTTAACGTGGTTACAAGGAAGGAGAAAAATAATAGAATAATAGATACGGCGAGTGAAAATTTGCAGTTAGGATGATTTTTGTTGCCTGAAAAGGTTATATGTCTTGAGCAGAATATTTGAATTGTGTTATACAGGGGAAGTTGAAAATAAAAATCACAGGAGAATTTGATAATTAAATCAAATTCGAACATATTGGGGGCACGGGAAGAATGGAAGAAAGGTGAGACATGGCTGCTCTCAGACATCGAATGCTGATGTTAGTGAAAGGGTTAGATAGCGTGAGAGTGTATAGGGTTCTGATACAGGATTATGAATGAAAGTGAATAATTGTAAATATAATTATATAAATGTATAGGGGTTGTAAAAATAACCTAATGTTGTTGTCAGAGTGGTGTAAGGACTCGTGGCGTCATGAGTGTAAACGAATGTTTAGGGTTGATGTTAGAGTGGTGTAAGGACTCTAACGTCGTGGATGTAACGAATGAACAAGAGTTGAGGTTAGAGTGTTGTAGGGACTGTAACGTCATGAATGTAAAAATGAACAAGAGGTCTAGATGTATGCTAGTTCTTGTTTTTTAAGGGCACGAATGTTTGCAATGTACTCTAGAAATGGACTAGAGGTGTGAATGATAAGAATGTAAGCAATATACTCTAGAAATGGACTAGAGTTGTAAACGATAAGAATGTATGCAATATACTCTAGAAATGGACTAGAGTTGTAAACAATAAGAATGTATGCAATATACTCTAGAAATGTGTGTGTGTGTGTTTTAGTTATTGGCCTTAGTCGTGGACTAATTGGCCAGCGCTATATTTTTTGTTAGTACTATATCGAATACAGTATAATATATTCATATATATATACATATATACATCTACATACATATTTTTTTTATACATACATATGTTTTTTTAATAAACAACCATTTCTTATAATATAACTAAGTTAATCTATTATAGGGTGGGATACCATTTTTTTTCTCCTTTTTTTTCTTTTTTTTTTTCTTTTTTTTTATTTCTTCTTTTTTTCTTTTTTTTTAGTTTTTTTTATTTCTTTTTTTACATATATATTTTTTATTATTATTTTTATTATTATTATTATTTTTTTATTTTCTCTTTTTCTTTTTTTTTTTAGTTTTTTTCATATATCTATTTTCATTTTTTTCAAATGTTGGTAAACTACATAATATACATTGTCATTCCTTGTAATCAAAATACTGTCTAAATTGGTGGGTAGGTCTATCCCAATTTGTCGCAGTTGGTGTAGGAATTCTTCAATTTCTCGA
Organism: Galeruca laticollis; assembly: GCA_963921935.1. Lineage (NCBI taxonomy): Eukaryota > Metazoa > Arthropoda > Insecta > Coleoptera > Chrysomelidae > Galeruca > Galeruca laticollis. The sequence continues at coordinate 58,815,045 of OY998177.1, forward strand.
TGGAAGTTTGGGCAACCCAAAATTATGTGTTGCAATGTTCCAAGTTGCCCACATAAGCAATCTGGTGAATCCGCCAATCCTATTTTGTATAAATGTTCTGGATATCGTCCATGTCCGCATCTAATTCTATTTAATGTTTTTATAAACTGCCGATTGGGAATATTGTGAAACCAGGTGTTTCTAAATATTTTTGGTTGTATATTTCTAAAACGAAAACTTTTATGTTCATTTATAAACAATTCTCTCCATTCTTCCATTTGTTTCGCTTTCATTAAAGGACGTAAGTCCGTAAATGGTATTTTATTTTCACTTGATGTTTCTCCATCTGTTGTTGCTAGTTTGGCTAATTGATCTACTTTTTCATTGTTTTTTATTCCATGATGGCCTTTAATCCATACCAAACTGAAATTTTTCCCCTGTTCTTTTAGTGTTTTGGTGATTTCTAATATGCGAATAACGATTGGTGAAAGATTAGATGTCCATTTTAAATTTTTTATAGAATCTATAGAACTTTTGCTGTCAGTTAGAATTACGAAATTAGTTTTCTCATGATTATTTATGTATTTTAATGCTTCTAATATTGCTGTTAGTTCTGCTGAATAGATAGACATCTGGTTTGGGAGTTTTACTAATTTGGAAACATTATCGTTTGGATGGAAAAAAGCACATCCAGTGGCTTCTGTATTTTTTGACCCATCTGTGTATATGTAATCTGCATTTGGCCATTTGTTATGTAAGCTATTGTTGATATAAGTATTTATAGCAGTATTATTTGGCATATCTGTATGAAGGTAACATGTTGGCACATTAATTTCTAATAATGTGTAGTCCACATTGTAACAAGGAAGAACATCACTTTTATACATATTTTCTTCAAATTGCCTAAGGAACCGATAACTTGTTGTGAGGAGGGGTTGCTTTTTCTTTCTCCAATAGGGAACATTTAATAGTGAGGATAGTTCGTGCAACTGTTCATGTCTATTTTGCGCTATAAGTTTGGATACCATCACATCACTCAAGTATTTTCTTCGTAAGTGCAAAGGAGGCTCCGCAGCTTCAACTTCTAGAACATTTAATGGTGTACTCTTTAAGACTCCCAGGCATAAACGTAGACATTTGTTTTTAATTAATTCCACTTTTCCCAATTTATTCATTGTTGAGTTTCCGTATAGAACCGAACCATAGTCCAAGATAGAACGTATTAGAGCTCTATAAAAAATTAAAGCAATATTTGGATCTGCTCCCCATTTTGTATTGCAGAAGACTCTAATAATATTTATGCTATTTTCACATCTTCCTGTCAAACTATTAATATGGGTTTTCCATGATAGTTTTTGGTCTAAAGTTATGCCCAGATACTTAACCGATGTCTTATAAGGAATGTTCAAAGGCCCTAGTGAAATATTATTTTCTGGCTGATAACGTTTTCGGGTGAATGTGCAGAATATGGTTTTGTCTTGTGACATCCTGAATCCATGTGTATCTAACCATTTTTTTATTGCATCTCCAGCTTCTTTAAACCTTTGTATTGTTCGTTCTATTGTTTTCTCTTTGGCCAATACACAAAAATCATCGGCATATTGTAGAACTCTAATGTTTGGTTCGAAGATATCTACAAAATCTAGAGTGTAAATGTTGAACAGTAATGGGCTTAATATGCTCCCTTGTGGAAGTCCCGTTGAGGATATTCTTACATGGCTCTTTTCACCATTTAATTGCACAATTATTTCTCTGTTAATGTAAAGGTTTAATATTTTTTCAATTAGATTGTCGGGAATACCTATTGTTTTCATTTTGGTTACAAGGAATTTTAAATTCACTGTGTCATAAGCTCCCTTCAAATCCAAGAATAGGGCAGAAACTGAACTGTTACGGGAAAAGGCAGCTTGAATTTCGGATGTGACAAGAGCTGTGGCTTCTTGAGTAGATCGACCACGTCTGAAACCATATTGTTCTTTAGGAAATACTTTGTTCTTCTCAATCCAGTGCTCTAGTCTATTTTTCAAAATTCTTTCAAAGGTCTTCATGACGCCTGAGCTCAATGAGATAGGTCGGTAGCTTTCAGGAGATTCTTTGGGTTTGCCAGGTTTAAGGATTGGGACTATTACATATCTTTTCCATTGTTCTGGTACTGCTACTTTATTTGAATATATATTGTTGAAGATGTTCAACAGACGATTTTTTGCATTAATTGGGAGTTCGTAGAGCATGGGATAGTGAATATTATCCATACCTGGTGAAGTATTGGAGTTTTTCTTTAATGCCCTGTCCAATTCAGGAAGTGTGAATATGTTATTCAAAAAATGATTATTTTCCATATTTTGGTGTAATTCCATAGGCTCTTCATTTACCCAGTCGGGGGATGCATTTTTATGGAATTGTTCTGTCCATTCTCCCCATTCCGAAGGATTTGTGTTCGATTGTTTTCTGTTTTTATATTTATTTAGTTTTGACCAGACTACTTTAATGGGTGTGTTTTTATTTAAACTAGTACAGTAATCTCTCCAGCTTTGTCTTTTTGCTTGATTGGTAGTTAGTTTGACTAATGCATCTTGTTTTTGTAGATTTCTAAGATTTTCTATGTTGGGATTTTCTTTGTATTTTCGGGAGTACTCTTTACGCTCTGTAACAGCTTTCTGGCAATCTTCGTTCCACCAGGGCTTACATTTCTTTGGGTTATGCAGACCTGAATGGTTTAATTTTGGAATTGATATATTTGCTGCTTCGTTAATGTCTGAAATCAATTGATCGTAGCTATCTCTTTGCATATATTTTGATTTGTTGTCGATATAACTACTATAGGCAGACCAGTCTGCTCTTCTCACATTCCAAATTCTATTTGTTTTATTTTTAATTGTTTTCCTTGTGCATTGCTTCTTAATAGGATTGGCAAATGGTTGGATCCCATGGGGTCTTGAACTACTGTCCATTCAAAAAGGTGACTTATGTTTTGGGAACAGAGGGTAATATCTATGGCACTTTTTCTTTGTTCGGGTCTAGTAACCAATGTAGCTTTCTCCATTATTTAAAAAAATTAAGTTGGAAGAATTAATTGCCTCCAATAAGTTCCTCCCATCTGTATCTTCTGCTTCTGAGCCCCAAGCTGGATGATGTGCATTGAAATCTCCACCAATTAGACAAGGATTTGGAATGGAATTAAAAAAATGTACAAATTCATTCTTACTTATTCTAGATACAGATACAATATATACATTTTCTATATGACCAAAACCCACACACACACACACTTAGCTTGAATTTTCTCTGTGTAAGGAAGTGGGACATCCTTATAAGAAATATTTGAATTTATTAAAACTGCTACTCCCCCCTTGACGTCATCTCTATCAACTCTTAGACAATTATACCCTGTAAAGTTGTAATAGATATTTTTTTTAAACCAAGTTTCAGATAATAAACCTATACTAATTTTTTTATTGTGTAAAAAATATTCTAGATTATTTTTATTTGCAACTGCAGATCTGCAGTTCCACTGTAGTATGTTGATATTTAACTCCCCGAATTTACCTCTAATTCACAACGTAGCCTATCCTTAACAATATTTATTAAATCTGATTTTTGAAATTGAAAATGATTGTTGTTTAAAGACCTTATAACATCTGTGATGATGTGTACTAGAGAATCTACAATGTCTTCATCAAATTCAGTTCTGATCCCTCCCATATTTTTTTTATATGAGCTCTGACTTAAAATTCCCCCACTTAAATCATGGTTTATGGGTTTAATTATTTCATTTCGTTCTGTTAATAAAGGATTGGGAGATGAAGGTCTAACCCGTTTAGCGGGAGTTTTATGGATAGTATATTTATTTTGTTTCGATGTAGATTGGGAGTTGTTAGTGAAGTTTTCTGGGTTGTAAGTAAGATTTGTTAATGCATTAAAAGAGTTAGCAAGGCTAACGATATTCTGAGAGTTATTTGTATTAACTACAGAATTAGTACCATTATTACTCTTAACCGCACTTGCGTATGTGTTTTTTGGGAACAACTTTATTGCGTCACTATAGCTTATATTTTTCTCAGACATAACTTCTTTTATTCTTTTTTGTCTATCATATTCGGGGCATTTGTCGTATTCGGTTACCAAATGATTACCTCCGCATTGTAAACAATCTTTCAAAGGGATTTGACAAGTATCGGATTTGTGTTCTTGGTGACATTTGCAGCATCTTGGTTTACTACGGCATTGTTTCCCCGGATGTCCGAAGCGGTAACAATTATAACATAATATAACCCTCTGCGTGAGTGATAACTTTATTTAACACAACATATTTGGGTAATGTTTGAGATCTAAAATTTACAATAACACTTTTGGTAGGGACATATTTTACGGAATCATTTTCAATTATTTTTCTTTTTAATCTCGTTACGCTAATCACTGAAAATTTGCAGTGGAAATCGTGAGGTTGAATTCTGCTTTTTAAATAGTTTTCATCATGTTCAATTTCTATATTTCTCAAAATACCCTGACGATATACCAAATATTTCGGAATATACACTTCCAACTGACTATTTTTAAAGACAGCTGGAGAATTTTCTATTAGATAATTAGCCCATTTTGCTTCTTTAAAATTCACCTTTACCCTATATCTACCTGCTAAATCTATAGTTTTGATTTTATTATCTAATTCCGGCCAATTTTTTAATATCAAGTCTCCAATTTTTATTGCATTTATTCTCGATTTCATATTTATATTTTCTATTATTACTTGATACGGACCTGTATCTGATAGCTCATCGTATTTAATTAGGATTCTTTCTTTTTGTATCGGATTGTTTTTCGGTGATTCGTTTTTATCCTTATTGTCGTTAATTACGATGTTTTTTACCGGACTGGTTTCGTTTGTTTTATTATTATCATTTCCGACATTAATTTTATTTTGTTGTAACTGATTGAAAAACGCTTTCATAGTAATTTCACTTACCTGGCTATTATTTATTTGAATTTTATTTTTATCTACATTACCGGACTGAATCTCAGAACCTGAAGCGCCAACCAAATCACATTCCATAGCCGATTGATCCCGTTTTTCAAAACCTGTGAACCTGTTTTCACCCGGATCAGGTGGATCACCCTCCTGATGACCACTCATTACACCCTTATTTAGGTATTTATTTTTTTAAAAACTACTCAAATTTGGATTTTATCGCACTTGACTTTATAAACACGTCTTACTCTGTCGATTGTCAGAGCCGAACTGTACTCTAGAAATGGACTAGAGTTGTAAACAATAAGAATATATGCAATATACTCTAGAAATGGACTAGAGTTGTAAACAATAAGAATGTATGTATTATAATAGGAGAGAGAGAGAGAGAGAGAGAGAGAGAAAGTGTCAGTGATTACAACATGATTATGTTGTAGAAGAGTAAGGTTTGGATTATATTTTATAAAAAAAAAGCTGAAGGAATGAGAGAGATAGGAAAGGGCCAAGTGGCAGTTTTTTCGGGTCTACTGGATCTATATACCCACGCAATTCGCCACCGGCAGAGGCTTACCCGGTCCGATTGGGGCCTAGCGACTTACGTCACGCCAAGCGTTGACTCTAGGTTAAAACAATTGCGGTACCAGTTTGTTTAAGGAGTAACGGTCCAGGAACCTCGGGCATATTTAAACAAAAAGGGGGACAAGTTGTGAAAGGATGTAAAATTCCATGAGAGAGAATGGAAAGCTCATGTGGGTGTTTTTCCGGTTTTTTTTTGTATAAGAATGCATGGTGCTGGGTAAGAAAGGGAACGTTTTTCTTCGGAGAACGTGAAAACTCCAATGTAGCTTGCGCTACTCCCTTTCTACGCGGAGGAATGAATTGTATAGTGAGGGTGAGTGTAAGAGAGTAATGTTTTAATGTTTGAAAAATTAATGTGTGATTAATTAATGAAATGACATGATCGTATAAGTACAAGTAATGTGACCACCAATATAAGAGTAAATGTAAGAGAGATCTTCTTTACGTATAAGGTTGTTTATTTGTGCAACGAGAGAAGCGCTTTGTCACGTTGACAAGGTATAAATGACTTTTCTTATTTATGTTTCTGAGGAATCAGGCATGGGTAACGGAATGATTTTGACAATTGGTCGAGTGTAAGTACCTGAAGCGGTTTTGACTTGGACTGAACGGATTTTACCGTCTTTACCAGCTGTGACGTCGGTTATGCAGGCTAAAGGCCATCGTAAAGGAGGGGAGTCGTCGTCCTTGATTTAGACCATGGTTCCTATAGTGAGATCTTTAGATGGGGTAGTCCATTTGGGACGGTTTTGCAATTGGTTGAGGTAGTCGACAGACCACCGTTTCCAAAAGTTTTGTTGAGCATGAGTGCATTGTTGCCAGAATTTTAATCGGTTTGTAGGGAGTGAGGATAAATCTTTGTCTGGAGGTGCCATTAGAGGTGCTCCTATGAGAAAATGACCTGGTGTTAATGGCAGCAAGTCAGTAGGGTCAGTCGAAAGGGGATGTAAGGGTCGTGAATTGAGTATGGCTTCTATCTGAGTCAATATGGTGCTGAACTGTTCGAAAGTAAAAGTGGAGGTAGCAACTAATTTTATCAGATGAGTTTTAACGCTTTTGACTCCGGCTTCCCAGAGACCACCCCAATGTGGGGATCTGGGGGGAATGAATTTCCATTCTATTGATGATGTAAGTGGTCAGATATGGGAGAAAAATTCTTAGTCAGGAAGTGAGATACTTCAGCAAGATAATGATTAGCACCAACAAAATTCGTGCCATTGTCGCTGTAAATTACAGATGGAAGTCCTCGTCTAGAAGTGAAACGTTTCAATGAAGCGATAAAGGAATCTGCGGACAGATCAGAGACTAGCTCAAGATGAATTGCCTTTGTCGAGAGGCATATGAATAGGGCGATGTAAGATTTGGATACCGGAGCTCGCTTCAGATGAGATGATTTTATTGAGAATGGTACTGCGAAGTCGACTCCAGTCGTCTGGAAGGGGCGGGAAGGTGTTACACGACGTGCAGGTAGATCAGACATGATTTGCTGTGCTGTTATGGCCTTGAACCTGTGGCACATTAGACATTTGTTTATGATGCGCTTGATCTCACGCAGGCCATCAATGGGCCAGAATTTTAGACGGATATTGGCGAGAACATTTTGAGGACCACTGTGTCCTAAACGTATGTGTTCTTTTTGTAAGACCAGGGTAGTGAAATGACAATGAGCAGGCAGTAGAATTGGGTGTTTTTGTTCGTAGGAAACGGGGGAATGGGAGAGTCTTCCTCCGACTCTAATAAGATTGTCCTTGTCTATAAAAAGGTTTAATGATATAAGACGTTTATCTGAGGGTAGTTGATTCTTTTGTAGTGTGCGATAAAGGTTTGGGAAGCTGTTTGTTTGCACCTGGCGTACAAGGAAAAGTAAAGCAGTGTCTAGATTTTGTCTAGAGAAGATTGTTTGTGTAGTAGCAGGATGACGGATGATTCTATAAATTTGTATATGTATGCCATTGCTCTGACTAGTTTGGTTAGAGATTATGAACGAGTTATTAGGAATATGAGGGGGTTTGCTGGTTTCGCTGTCGTGACGAGTGACTTTTTATTTGCTTCAGGGGGCTCCGGTAGACAGGAAAAGGTATCGTGACAAGACGTGTCGTCGGAGGATTCCCATAGAAAGGAGGTCCACAGAACCACTTGGTAATGGGAAATGCTAAGGGCTGGCCCCTTGATAGGATTTCCCCCTTGATAGGATTTCCGCAGGGTTGAGGTGAGATCGAATATGTCTCCACGTAGCGGAATGGATTGCTTGTTGAATTTGAGTGACTCTGTTGCAGACAAAAATTGTCCATCTAGTGGGTATGCTTTTTATCCAGGACAGGGCTATTTGAGAATCGGGCCATAAAATGAAAGATGAGATTTTTAATTGTTGATCAAGGATGTTGCGGAGTCGTGCGTAAAGTTTTGATACAAGGGCCATGGCGCATAATTCTAATTTGGGAACTGTAATCGGTTTGTTGAGAGGGGCGACACGGGATTTGGAAATGATAAGTTGTGAGGATGCGGAAGAATCCGTGTAAATTATTCTCAGATAGAAACAGCCTCCATAAGCCAATAAGCTGGCATCACAGAAACCGTGGAGTTCGATGTGTGATATTTGTTTGTTTTCAAATATATGTCTAGGGATATGTAATGATGATAACTGGGTCACGCTTTCTACAAATGCATGCCATTTCTCTATGAGTGCCAAGTCGTTGATGGGATCGTCCCATGCTATCTTGAGTAACCAAAGATGTTGCATGATTAATTTTCCTTGAAGGATCACAGGGTTGACCAGGCCTATAGGGTCGAAGCATTGGTATATAATGGATAACATCAGTCTTTTAGTTAGTTTTTGATCAAAAGTGGCAGGGGATGATATCTTTAAGACGTCAGTTTTTGGGTTCCAGGTGATTCCTAAGACCTTACTAGGGTTATCGTCTAAATTGAGATTATTTTCAGAAGGGCTGTCCGTTAAATATTTGGTAGTGAATTTAAAAGAGTTGGAACATACTTTATGAATTTCAAACCCTGACTGGGATAGAGTGCTTTTGAGATTTTGATGAAGTTGAATGAGGTCATCGACTGAATTTGCTCCTGTCAATATGTCGTCTACATATGTTTGTGACAATAGTGCCAATTGGACGTCAGGATGTTGTGGATTTCGTAAAGCTATTCCTTTCAATGCACGACATGCTAGAAAGGGTGCACTGGTTTGTCCGAATGACACTGTGTTAAGTTGGATGCAAATGAAAGGGTCCGATGGAGAGTCTCTCCATAATGCATTTTGTAAGAATCGGAAGCGTTCATTCAACTCTATTTGACGATACATTTTAGAAATATCAGCTGTAAGGGCATATTTAAAATTTCTGAATCTTATTAGGATGTCGAGTAGTTCTGGTTGGACTCTGGGTCCTTTGAGTGATATCTGGGAAGATGTTTTGGCTGAATAATCAAAAACTATCCTGACTTTGGTTGTTGAACTGCTTTCTTTAAAAACACAAAGATGAGGGACAAAATATTTGTGATGTAGTAGCGGTGTTTGCAAAGTAAGAGGGACAACTTCTCCATGTTGTAGATTTATATATTCAAACAAGATATTTTTATATTGTTCTTTAAGTTGGGGTTTTTTTGAAAGTCTAGTTTCTAGCGACAGAAATCTGCGTTTGGCGACAAGAAAGGAATCTCCCAAATTTTTGTGGGCCGACTCATGTATAAGAGGCAAGTCTACTTTAAAACGTCTGTTGGGAAGGGTCTGTAAAGATGAGGTGAATATGGTTTCAGCTTTCATGTCTTCCTCAGACAATTGATCGGGTATAGTAATCTCTTCTTGGTTCCAGAATTTTTCTAATAAAGTGTCGACAGTGGGTAGCGGTTCAATTACTATGGAATGAAAGGAATGGGTCATGGCGACTATGGGGATGTCATCTTTTATACAAGCTGAGGGGACCGTACCTGATATCACCCACCCAAGATAGGTGGATATAAGGGTTGGTAGGTTTTTGCCTAATTTGTGAATGCCGGGTTTTAGTAATGTATAATAAATGTCAGCTCCCAGAAGAACGTTTATTTGGGGGGGGGGGGGGGTACACAAAGAGTGGTCTGCTAATGATGATAAGAGATGAGTTGGTATTGCTAAGGACTATATATCGATCATGACTTGAGGAAGGGACCGTGTTATTTGCTTAACAACAGCACAAGTGGTTTCAAACGAGAATGATTCATTAGCGGTTGGGTAAAATGTTAGGTTAAACATTGAGTCAATATTCTGGTTGTTATTACAGATGCCAGATACACAGAGGGGTTGTTTAAATGTCTTTCCGTTCAGCTGATTAACTAAATGGAAGCAAATGAACGAATTTTTACTTCCTGGGTCAAGGAGGGCTCTAGCTGTAATTGCGGGGCCTGATTGAGGGTAAATAATGATGTTAGCTGTGGCGAGAAGCACATGGTTTCCATTTAAATTGAGCATTGTCAAATTAGGGAGGGGTTGAGTGTTATTCTCTTCGATGGAACGACATGACTATTCCGGGAGGTTAAAGGAACATCATTAATTGTTTCAGTTGGATTTTCTGGATGAGAGTGAGGGTAGATACGTGGTCCTGAAGATGTAAGATGTGAATGGTTATTATTTCTGTTTTTACCGAAATACAATTGGATATTAAGTGTTTATAGCCTAGGCACCTAAAGCACATTTTATTGTCTCTAATGTATTTATATGATAGAAAGCCGTCCGAATTGGGAACATCCATAAATGTTATGGCCTGTTTCCTTGCAAAATGAGCATGTTGAAGATGGATAAGTGGAAGTAGGGTATGCGCTAGACGAAGGTTGATTGTGTTGACCCTTGTTATGATGTGGGTTTTGTTCGGGATACGAATGTTGGTTTGCAAATAATGCTACTCTGTTGGTTGGTGTGGTCACATTAGAAGACTGGTTACAATGATGGGATGTATCAGGTTTGGGATCTTGGGTTAACAAGTTTTCTAAGACCGTACATTTTTTCTCCAAAAATTCAAAAAAAGTATCACTAGCAATTAAATTTTGATCAGTCTCTTTTTCTTCAAGAGATCTTTTTGTACTATAATCTAATTTTGTTTTTAATATGTGAACGACTAGTGCATCAAATAACTCTTCCTTATTGATATTTAGATTTAACAATGACTTTACGATAATCTAGTTTCGGACGTGAATGTTCTTCATTGTTGAGCAGTACATTTTGAGATGTTGTTACAGGCTATCAAACGGTTAAAATGGGCAGTAACAATCTGCCGTGTATTATTGTATTTAGAGTTCAGTAAATCCAACGCTACATCATAATTGGTTTCATTTACCGGTAATTGAGAAATTAAATTGAGCGGGTCACCTTTCAAGTATGATTTCAAATAGTAGAATTTTTCAGTTTTGGATGTAAGCCGGGTGTTGTTTACTATTAGTGCATTAAAAAGATCTATAAAGGCAGTGTATTTAGTGCTATCTCCTGAGAAAATCTGTATTTCTATGGAAGGTAATCTAATGTGAGTTTCACTCTGAGAATGTACAGTTAATTGATTAGTTTGATTGAATTTAGAATTTAATTTTTCTAAAGCATTTTGTAGTTTGCAGTGTAATGAGTAATATTTTTTATCAACCTGGCTTCTATCGTCAAATTCTAATTCAGTATCTACGGCTATGGTTTCAATTTGGTCTTGAATCTCAGAGTATTTAAAGTAATATTTCTCTAAATTGCCTATTCGGAATTTGAAAGCATACTTGTCTGACTCGTCCAAATTGTTATGAAACCAGTTATGAATACGAGTAATTGCTGCCTTACAACTAGCACGTTGTGTTTTTAAAGAATCCATTTTATCAATTATATCAATTATTTGACATAAAATTCAAAGCAATGTGTCATGTTAGGTATTTAAGTAATATTTTATGATGTAAATGATTGTTTTCCAAAATTGATATGAGATAATGTTATTAAATGTCCAAACTAAATTTGAAATTATAACATGTAATAAAAATGTAATAAATTTTATCCGTCATATGTACCTTATTTGTCTTGTTCGTTTTCACTGCTAATCTGCTGTCTGTGTCGAAGAATTTGAATATCCTCTTGGATTTGAACTGCCAACACTGCTCTCAATTCAGGACCATATTCTATGAACTTATTTGTCTTGTTCGTTTTCACTGCGAACCTGCTGTCTATTTTGAAGAATTTCAATTTATTAGTTGGAACGGTTATATGTCTTGAGCAGAATATTTGAATTGTGTTATACAGGGGAAGTTGAAAATAAAAATCGCAGGAGAATTTGGTAATTAAATCAAATTCGAACAAATACTAACTAGGGTAATAACAAATAATCAACTTTCCTTATAACAAGTGCTCAAAGTGATGAACCATCTATTTCTTGGGAATAGTACAACCTATCTTGGAAGCTTCTAATAGAATTGTTAATCATTTGTGGAGTAATCGCTTGTATTTAAAGACGTTTGCGAGCTTTTAAATACTGTATGTAGGTTTATTAACATAAACGCGATCCTTTAAGTAGCCTCATAAGAAACAATCAGGAGGAGTCAAGTCGGGAGATCTTGCCGGCCACTGAATTTCACCCCTTCGACCAATCCATCTCTGAGGGAAAGTGGTATTCAAATATTGTCTAACATTTCTGTGATAGTGCGCAGGTGCACCATACTGCTGGAAAGTTGCGTTCATATTTGGAAACAAATTATTTATTTCATGAATAATTTGCAATAGCAGTCGTAACCTTAACATTTGATAATTATATGTTATTCTTTTCAAAGAAAATGACTGGGTACCAGATTTTCTTGCTACGCTGTATATATATATATATATATATATATATATATATATATATATATATAAACTGCAAACAATCTAGTAGGGATAGTTTTCTTTTGATCAGCCCTATATTGACCGCATCCCTACTAGATTGTTTGCAGTTTTGTGTTCAACGGTCACTACCCTTCAGCTTTCGTATATATATATATATATATATATATATATATATATATATAATTTTAAATTAATTATTTGCCAACTTAATAATCAGGATTATTTTTATTGGGTTTGTGGCAATGATACCAAGTGTACTCTTTCAAATATTTATTTTACGAGCTTTCGAATACAATCATATTCATTTTCAAGTACTAAAAATTATAAAATATGGTCAAAAATTAAAATAAAGGGTATATAAAAATACTTACATTATTTAGCGAGATTGTAGGTAAAGTTGTAAAATATATGTATAATAAATCATTTCAAATATTATCCAAAAATTATATATATATATATATATATATATATATATATACATATATATAAGGATTATTTTTATTGGGTATGTGGCAATAATACTAAAGTAACTCTTTTAAATATTTGTTTTCCTCCGAACTTTCGAATACTACGTATTCATTTTCAAGGAATAATTAAATGAGGTTGTAGGTAAAGTTAAATAATTAATCATTCTAAATTATTTTCAAAAAACAATATAAAGATATATTATTCCTATATATATATATATATATATATATATATATATATATATATATATATATATATATATATATATATATAGGTGGGGATAACGGGGATTTCAGTCCAAAAAATCAACGCAAGATCTTTTATTCACAAAATGCCGCCAAGCTTTCGTGTCCTTTTGACACTTCTTCAGGGCACTATAATATATATATGATTTAAAAATAATGAAATAAATATAAGTACTTACATGTAAAATATTTTAAGTAAATTCAAGATAAATAATCATTAAAAAGTTGTAAGTGTAAAAGATTTTTTAAATATAATTATAATATACATGATGACATATTTCACATATAGACAAATCAATACATAATTTGTTTGTTTGTTCCGTAGTTATTTTTATTTTTTTAGGTTACTTCATAATTATTGAATGGAGTTTGAATTTTAGGTTAGATTATAACCTTATAAAATGACTTTGACATATAATTTGTTTTATATTTTCACGTTAATAGAAAAGGAAATAAGGTTAGATTATAACCTGTGAAAATGACTTTGACAAATAATTTCTTATATTTTGACCTTAATAGAAATGAATTTATTTTTATGAAATAATCATATAAATATTGAAAAATTATCTATTTTGTTCCATATTCAAAAGGTAGCTATAAATATTACTAAGATTTTCAATGTCACTTTTCTTATTCATACTATTATTTGCCTTGTTGATTTCAACCATTTCAAGAAAATATCTTTCAGAAATATTTTGTTCAGTTAGCTTTATTAAATAACATTTTATGGCCTGTTTCGATAGAATGCTGTGTTGCACATGATTTTTTGTTAAGTTTTATATCACTGAGATGTGATGCGATTAGTCAAAGTCATTTTCACAGGTTATCATCTAACCTTATTTTCTTTTCTATTAACGTCAAAATATAAAACAAATTATATGTCAGTCATTTTATAAGGTTATAATCTAACCTAACATTCAAACTCCATTTAATAATTATAAAGTAACCTAAAAAAATAAAAATACCTACGGAACAAACAAACAAATTATTTATTGATTTGTCTATATGTGAAATATGTCATCATGTATATTATATTTAAAAAAATTTTTACATTTACAATTTTTTAATGATTATATCTTGAATTTACCTAAAATATTTTACTTGTAAGTACTTATATTTATTTCTTTATTTTTAAATCACATTTATATTTGTATATATATTATAGTGCCCTGAAGAAGTGTCAAAAGGACACGAAAGCTTGGCGGCATTTTGTTATTTAAAATTTTTTTTTATATAATATATATATATATAATTTGAAAAAAGATATTTGCCAACTTATTTGTAATGGATATATATATATATATATATATATATATATATATATATATATATATATATATATATATATATAGACGAAAGTAGTTCGTTGCCGAAACTAGTTAGGGTAAACATTTTTATTGGGGAATGCGGCATTGTGAGAAAGAAAACTCTGTTTAGATAATTTTAAGCTTTCGATAATTTATTATTACCATTTTCAAAGAATCTACAAGAAATAACTATTATATAAATTTAAAATATGTTTTAAAGTAAAAATATTTTTTACTTACATTAATTGAGGTTGTTCACAATCATATATCTATTTATATGAAGAAACATCATTGTACAATTTTAGCGTGAAAATATTTAAATTGGCATGTTATCAAATTGATGACATCAATTTGTGACATGTTGATGTTGCCATAGAAAACATTATATATATATATATATATATATATATATATATATATATATATATATATATGTATATATATATTCAGTACATTAGTATAGGATATTATAAAATGTTTACTATACTATAATTGAAATATTAGAAAATCAATAAATATAATTCTCCTTTATAACGCCTTGATTTCTATTTTTATCTTTTTTGTCAAATGATAATAAATAACTATAAATTGAATTTAGATTCTGAATATCAGTTCTTTTATAAACAATTATTCTCTTGAGCAATGAATGTCATTTCCAGTAAAATCCTTTTATAGTCTTCTTTACACAAAATTTTGAAGTTTTTATAATCAATTACATGTTTTGTTGAGAAAACATGTTTTGTTAATGCTGAACGTTCTGGGTTAATCTTGAATCACTCTTATGTAGAGCTAAGCGCTTAGTAATTTTTTGGGAAGTCTAACCCACATATACAGATTCACATGTAAAGCATGTTAATCTATATGCATTAGAACGTTCAGTATAAGGATCAATTTATTTCAATTTACTAAAAACACGATTAATTGTCAGAACATTTTTATTTGCAAGTTTTATGTTAGTTACCTCTTTTAAAATTTTGGAAATTCTAGGTGTAAGTTCTCTAAAAGATGGTAAAGATGCAAAAAAGGTATTAGTTAAATTTGTATGCATTATATTTTCTACGTTATTAGTTAATAAAGTAAGTTCATTTGATAATTGTATTGGATGAGGAGTGTTAAATAGTATTTTCCTTACTAATGTTTTTGAATATCCATTATTTATGAATAGATTAGATAATATATTTAAATTTTTATTGTGCATCGTATAATCTGAGATTACTCTATTTTTCATTTGCTTTATCAAATTTATTTTCGTTGAAAATTTATGATATGAAAAATAGTTTATATATCTACCTGAACTACAAGGTTTTCGATACCAGTCAACTGTAATTATATCATTACTTCTTATAACTATGGTGTGAATAATTTATGTCCCGGATAAGATAAGCTATGCAATTTTTTAAAAATACTAAAGCGTAAATCTTTTAGAGGAATATAAGGCCTTTGATATGTTGTGTGATACTTCACACCACAATTTGATACCAGGCATATCAACTGAAATATATTTGAATTTATTTTTTGTTTGATCGTTTTGGTGGCTCAGTCAAAATGTTGAGGGCGTCTTCCTCCATGTGAGTAAGAAAATCGGCCATATGAAGATTTTACTTCCTACATAGAAGAAAATATTACTTCTGAAATATAAATTCTATGTAGAGAAATTGCCTAGTGATTTTTTAGTTTTTGAAAAAAATAGCTGTTTCTTTTTTAGAATTAAACGCCAATGGTTGTCTGTGTCCATCGACTATGTTCAAGGACGGCACCGATGGCTGTTCCACTTGCATCAATGGTTAAACATAGTTTAGCGCCATCCTTGATGTGAGCTAACAAAGTAGCTTTAACAAGCCGCTTCTTTGCTTGCAAAAAACTACTCATCTGAGCGTCTGACCATTTGTATAAATGTCATCAATCTGTTGGTCAACTGACATATTCGGTTATATAAATTGACAACTAAGTGACAAGATGTTTGCTTACCAGATTCGTCACCGCGATTTCTCGTTGATGCGATGTTGTGGACGGTCTTGTATTCGTCTAGGAATTGCGACTTCGTTGGACTGGAGAAAACCAAACAATCACGTCGGGGTCATCAATATTTTAGCATAAATATTGCGTTGTTGAATATGTTGTTACTAAAATAATAATCTCTCCATTGTTGAATTGATGATTCAATAATTTCTGGTTTCTATGAGACAGCGAACCATTGGTTATTGTCTTTGTTTTTTCCCAGTTCTTAAAAACACTTGAAAATTCACCGACAAATTTGACACTCAAACACCTCGTTTGACGGATGCTTGTCAGCTATGTTCTTCACCATTTGAAAACGTCCGCGGGATTGATACAAACAAACGCAACTCATATGTCAGTTTTAATGATGTTAGGTTAAATGACCGGTAAGTCAAAACTGTTTTTTTTATAATTTGTGTGGCCGCCACATGTTTGACGTCTTTAGATCTCTGATTGATTAATTGAATTTTGAGTTATATTCTGGTGAATAATTTCCTTTTTATTTTGCTCACTGTATTACCTCCATTTCCATACTTTCGTTCTTCATCTCTGTGATTTCTATTTTCATTTGCATAATTCCTTTCTACATGTCTATAATTTCTTCTATTATCAAACTCCCTGTTTTGCGTTCTAATTTTTATTAATGAGACACCAAAATGCGGGAAGTCGTATTTGCTTGTATGTCAATCACTTTTAATGGGCTCCGAAGGGCCAACCGTGAATCACGGTAATGACTGCTTTTATATTTATAGGAGTTGGATATTTTATTAAATAAAATTCGGTAATCACTTGCACTTTTCGTGTATTAATTTACATTCTTGTTCATTTTGCGACACAGCTAAGAATATCACAAACTGCTTACGATAAGATGCAATTGATATTTTTTACTTTTCGTGATTAATTCGTCATTAGATATCGAATGCTTTTTTGTAACTTGATTAACGTTTGTTTTATGAATGATGATTAGTAAGTAAGTGAAAAATGGGGTGTTATGGATATTTATAGGTCGTTCAAAGTGGGCGGTAACAAGGGGAGTCATGTGAGGATGTAGCCAATGGGGAATAGGGATTTAAATGTAACCGTCATACGACTGTTGAAAAACTCAGCCGATGCATGTATTTTTTGTGAACAAAATTGTTATTTACTGCGATAATATCCTCTCTAAGCAGTTTTTATGACGCGATAAGAAATTGAACGCTTTGAAGTACGCAGACAGTAGAAATATAACATAAAGGTAAGGTAATAGTTATCTGTGGTTTTTATATGGAAGGAACTTTGAAATGGGTTTTGCATGGTTAAATATATATTGAATATTTGGGAAGAATGATATTTTTATTTTATGATATGTACTGAATATATAAATTATGATATACAGTTTGAAGACAAAGTAAGAATTTACAGTAGGCGTAGGCGTACAAACTATCGCGTTTAAACGGTCCGTATAGAATGGGACTTACGTTGATAACACGCACTTTTTTTTCATTATTGTGATATATAACTCTTCTACTTTCTAATAGTACAAGTTTTTTTTAACTTCATGCATCTGTAAAGTCGAACGTACCCTTAACGTGAAGTGAATTTTACTAATTTTGAAAATTTACATCTCAAAAAGTATTTGGATCCGCAATTTATGACTTAGTTTAAACCTTTCTTATAAGAAGTCCTATCTCTAAAAAATATGAACCCTGAACTTATCCGGAGGCATACTAGTTTAGCCTTTATTTGTAAAGGTCACTCCTAGATACTCGTTCTCTTCAACCTTTTGAAAATTGTATTTTCTATTTTATATCTATATAATAGGGATTCATCTGTTAACATTTTCATATATTTGGTGTTGACTCCATTTATTAATAGGCTTCCTGTTCGAATCTTCTAAACATTGTTTTAACTGCTTTCTTCACCTTGTCAGGAGCAATATATAGTTCTTGATGGTGGTAAATTAACCGGGTTCTCTGGATTCTACTTTTTATTATTTATTCCAGAACTTGTATAAGTCAGTGGATAATGTGTCTCCTTACTTTAGAGCTCTCTCTGTTAGAAATTAGCTAGACATACATCCTTCTAATAAAATTCTATTTTTTGTTATACTGTCATTTTGATAATTTTAATAAATTACATGGGTTTCTCACTACTATACCAATTTTATTGTAAGTATGCAAGGGTCAGTTATTGACCAATCATAGTAGATAGTGTATTGGAAGATTTTACTAATGGGGGGTGGCAGATATCACTAGCCCTATACACAATTCTTATTGAATTATTGCTGCTACTTAATTTTGTCGGTGCAGATATTCGTTCTTTCATACTAACTTGCAAGATGCAGTGATGTGTTGGATCGTCTCTAGCTCCACGTGCATATTCCACATCTATCATTGTCTTTTGTGACTTGTATGTAGGTATTGGGACACCTGTGCTACCCTCGCCATTTTTGCTGCTCTCTGATTGGTCGTGCAGACGCTATCTGTCATGAGTCATCTGTGTTATCTGTTATCCGTCATGTGTCATCTATCCTGTTTTATATGTCATCTAGTCTGTTTTTTGTGTCATATGTCAGGCTGTGACGACATCCCCGTATAATCAATTATTCCCACTACTTAATATGTACGGACATATAAAATAGGATAGATGATGCAGGACACGCAAGACACATGACGGATAACAGATTGTTTTCCATTCTCCTGTTTTCTAATGGAAAAGCAAAAATGCGGCAAGTCGTATTCACTTTTATGTTTATAAGCTCTGAAGGATCAATCGTAATGTTACGATAATAACTGCTTCCATATGTATGAGTTGTTTGTTACGTTAAATGAAAATCGATGTGTATATGCACTTTTCTTTATATTTCTATTACTTTACACTTTCTTCATTTTGCGTTACAATTAAGATTATCACAAATGCTTATGATACATTGTAATTGAAAAGTTTTTACTTCTTTATGATTAATTTTTTGACAGTGTGACTTTTTATTATTTTTTGAATGAATTTTAATTGAATTTTTGTTATTCGACCAACAACCTTTTTATATATGATGAGAATGAAAAATTGAATGTGTGTTGTTATAGATGTAGGTTTGTTTTCGTTTGTCTAGGTTGAATAATATTCCCAGAGGTGAATATAACAGTTTTATTCTAAAAATACCTCAATTTACAGTCCAAGTCGATTTTTTGAAGTTGTCCGTCACAATATTCTCTCGTCTCTATCTTATTGAATCCCCGGCAACCAAAAAACTCTAAAGGTCATAAGATGATTCTCATCAAGTGTTCTAAATGTAAATAAGTAAAACTTCAATAAAACGTTAAAAGAAAATCACAACAATAACACCAACTAAATACATTAAAAATTCAATTATCTACATTCGGCCATCCTATTATGAATCCGACCCGGATTCACTTTGGTTATCAACCCAAGGTTTCATGAACTCTGTACATGTAGAAGTACGCACTGGTCCCTCATGATGGCCCACTTTCATTACGTCATATCTGTCATTGGGTTTTACCTTTGTGACTTCATAGGGTCCTAGGAATTTTTTATGAACTTTAATTCCTACTCCAAATTGGGTTCTTTCAATGGCTACCAAATCTCCTTTTCTATATAACCTTGATTTTTTTCTTCTTAAATTATAAGTTTTTCTGTTTTCTTCCTGTACTTTTAAAATCTGTTTTTTGCTTTCTGCTCTGAGTTCTTTTCTCTCTTCATCAAATTTTTGTATTGTAGCTTCTTCCAATAATTCCTTGATTACTATTTCTTCTTTATTTCTCATCTTTATTCCTGTTAGAATTTCAAAAGGTGTAGTCCCTATACTTCTCTGAATAGTAGAATTCAATGCTCTTTGTACGTGCTCAACATATTTAAACCATTTTCTAGGATAGTTCAAGGTAAGTTTCGTAAGAACTGGAATGATAATACGATTCACTCTCTCAACCTGACCATTTCCTCTTGGAAATCCAGTGGTTATTATTAAGCATTGTATGCCTTCATCAGTACAATAGTTTTTGAATTGAGTGAATGAAAACGACGAATACTCAGTGTGTATTTGTTTATTAATTTCCAGCTAAGCGCTTTCGGCTATTAAGCCATTCTCAAAGCTGTCCTATGAAAATTACAAAGTTTGTGAAATTTTGAAAAAACAATTTAAAAAAGTTGAACTTACGTCATTTAAAAAATAGGTGTCGAAACCTATTCCTATTTTTTGAATGACGTAAGTTCAACTTTTTTAAATTGTTTCTTCAAAATTTCACAAACTTTGTAATTTTCATAGGACAGCTTTGAGAATGGCTTAATAGCCGAAAGCGCTTAGCTGGAAATTAATAAACAAATACACACTGAGTATTCGTCGTTTTCATTCACTCAATTTACATCTAGTGTGTACACCATATCCACAGACAGTTCTAATAGTTTTTGAATTCTTCAGAAGTGATAGCAGTTCCTCGATCTGTTATAATTCTACCTGGGGTTCCAAAAACTTGTTTTTGTTTCTCCAAGCAACTAATAACTTCTTTAGTTGTTGTAGATTTACATGCATATAGCCAGGTGAATTTGGAGAAATCATCAACAATCGCCAATATATAACGATAATTTTTATTAGTCGACGGCATTGGTCCTAAATGATCGATGTGATATGTATGCAGTGGTCCTTCCTGTTTAGGTATGGGATGTAACATCCCTTCCTTCTTTCCTTCCTTTCTGTTACCTAATATACAATGTATGCAATTTCCCAAACATTTTTTAATTTTTTCTTTCAACTTTGGAATATAAAATTCTCTTATTACCATTTCTTCTGTCTTCGGGAGTGCAAAATGACCAATCTCGTGTGCTCTTTTTATTATATCCATCTGCATTGCTTTTGGAGCTACTACCAACTCCTTTCCATTCTCAAATTTATAAAGTATATGATTCTTAACTAAAAAATTTTCATAATCTTCTGTACTCAATATCTTCTTTATCGCTAATATGTGTTCGTCCATTTCTTGTGCTCGTCTAAGTCGTTCTATAACACCATCTTCTTCAATAAACGTCTTCGTAATTTCCATAACAACTGGATAACGACTTAAAGCATCTACGTGAGACATCCTGCTCCCTTTGCGATGTTCAATTTCATATGAATACTCCTCCAATAATAAAGCCCATCTAGCAACTCTGGTGGTCAAATCCTTCTTAGTCATAGTCTTCTGGAATGCTGAACAATCAGTAACAATTTTAAATTGTATTCCTAGTAAATATATTCGAAATTTCTTTACTGCTTGAATGATGGCTAACACTTCGAGTTCATAGCTACTGTATTTTTCCTCAGCTGGTGTAGTTTTCTTGCTCATGTAGTAAACTGGATGGAATTTATTATCTTCGCTCGACTTCTGCATCAGACAGGCTCCATAACCATATTTGCTCGCGTCTCTATGCAATTCCGTTTCACCGCCCTGCTTATAAATGTTTATTACTGGTTTACAAGATAGTAATTTTTTGAGTCTCTCTTTGAGTCTCTCAAACGCCTCTTTCTGTTCGTCAACAAAAACAAACTTTTGCTCCTTCCTCAAAAGATCACTCAAAGGTTTCGCGATAATGGAATATGAGGAGATGAACTTGCGAAAATATCCTGTTAAACCTAGAAAAGATTGAATTTGTTTAAGAGTCGTTGGTTGTGGAAAATTCCTGATTGCCAAAGTCTTCTCATTTGAGGGTTGGACTTTCCCACCCTCAATGATAAATCCTAAAAATGCTATCTGCGTTTTTAGTAATTGACATTTCTTCTTCTTTATGTCTAGACCATAGTCTTTCGCAACCTGAATAACTTCTCTTAACCTTTCAAGTCCTTCTTCTTCTGTAGAGCTTATTATTATTATATCGTCCATATAATAAAGCATAATGAAATTAACTGTCTCGACCCTTACTTCGTGTAATATGCTCATATTAGTGTGTTTAAATGAAACTCACGGTTTCTAGTTAATTCCACAATACAATAAAAGTTATTGAAAATTCTAAAAAATTGACAATTGTTTCGTAAATCAATATCATCGTCAGAATTTACAATAACTTTTATTATATTGTGGAATTAACTAGAAACCGTCAGTTTCATTTAAACACACTAATAAAGCATAATATTTTTCAACAACAGTTTTCTAAAAACAGTACTCACAAATCTCTGAAAAACTGATGGACTATTGCATAATCCAAAAGGACATTTTAGAAATTCAAATTGACCGTGGTGTGTAACAAATGCGGTATATTTTATACTTTCTTCTTCTATTCCAACGTGAAAAAATCCATTTCTCAGATCGATGGTACTAAAGTATTTAGCAGCCTGCAATCTATCCAACACATCTTCGATTAAAGGAAGAGGAAATCTATCCTTTACTATGTTTTTGTTAAGTTTCCTGTAATCACAACATATTCTAGTACTGCCATCTTCCTTTTTAACAAGAACTATTGGACTAGCAAAGTCAGATGAACTACATCTTATAATTTCTTCTTCTAGCCATTCTTCTATTTGCGCCTCAACCTCTTCTTTTTCTGTTACAGCTAACCTTCTCGGACTTTGGTATATTGACTCTTCATTCTTCAATAGAATATGCATTTTAACATCAGCTTCCATAATCTTCTCTGGATAATATTCTTTTATAAGTTTCTTTGATTCTTCCCGAATTTTTTCATTTTTTATATGTGTAACATCACATATATTAGTTTCTCTATCAGCTTCTTCGTCTATTGTTATCTTCCACAAAAATTCTGCTTTTCCTTCTTAAAAACAATTTCACCATCTCTAAAGATAACATCTACTTAAGCTAAAACATCATTTCCCACAATCGCCTTGAAGTTTGACGCTTCAGAAGGAATAACATGGATTTTCAGAAATAACTCCTCTCCATTAATGAAGACATTTCTATTGAAAGATCCCATTGTTATTACTTTCTTTGACCCAATACCTCTAAGAGTAATAAATTCTTTATTTATTTTTATATCTTTGAAGTATGCTTCGTATACGTCTTGTCGTATCGCAGTGATATCACTTCCTGTATCCAAAAGTGCTATTAATTGAATATTATCAATATTCAAGTTAACGCTATTTTTTGGAACCATCTCAACTATCGTCATATTTGAACTTCCACTTCCAGTATTCTTCTCTGGACATTTATTTGATACATGCCCATAACCAGAACAAACAAAACACTTTGGTCCTTTCGCTTTATCGGGACATTCGTTGGACAAATGACCTTTGCCTCCACAGTTAAAACAACATCGCAGGTTACTTTTCTTATTCCTTTTCTCGTCTTTGTCTCTTAGTTTCAGTTTTCCATTCCTTTATGTGTTTTCCCTCTTCGAACTGTGTAGTTTTAGAAGTTTTAATTTGTTCATATAGTCTAACCTTTTCTTTGAATTCACCAAACGTTTTTGCACCATACAAAATAAGTTTATTTGATGTATCATCCTGTATACCATCAATTATATATTGAATCAAAACTTCAGACTCTATATTTGCTCTACTTCCGATCTCTCGCATTATTAGTACATACTCTTGTACTGACTCTTCTCTCCGCCTTTTTCTTGTCATCAGTAAGTTATGTATTTGAGCACTACTAACTTTCACTTCAAATTCCGCAATTAACTTTTTTTTTAAAATCATCCATTTTGTAATTCCTCTTTCTGACTGAATAAATAGCCTAGCAAGTCCTTTCAATGATTTTTTCGCAAATATCAACTTCTGCAATTCATTCCATCCTGTCAGCTTAGAAATTTCTTCGAAATCCTCAATCCATTTTCGAACTGGATAATTGTCTCTTCCATCAAAAGTTCTAATACTATTCTCAACGTCTTTGAATGTCAATGAAAACGAACTCTTTAGCTTCATATTTTCAAAAGATTCGCTATTCTTGTTAACTCCATTATTTTCATTCTCATCTTCATCGGAACTCACCTCACCTTCCGATTCTTCTTTCACTTCATCATCTGTTACTTCATTTTCATCATTTGACTGTAGGTCATTCATGAAGGAACAAATGCGTGCAACTACTTCTTCATCACTACCAGAATAATCAAGATCAAGTATATTACAAATAGCAATAAGATCAGGCAACTGCACTTTTTGTTTTACCTCATTTATTTTTTGTGCATATTCCGAAGACTTTCTGTCTAAATGGAAACCAGAAAATTCACGTACATTTTTCCGCGTTTTCCTACCTTCCCCCACGATTCCAAAAGCAACTACATGTAAAGCCTGTACTGCCTTGAGTGAACTACTGGAAATATTTTTTCCGATTCTTGGAATATCTCCTAAATTAGTCATTGTACGCAATTAAAATAAATACGATATCAATAAATATGTTAAAATAAATAATTAATACTACAAACAGAAATCACCTTATGCCAAAAAATTATAATTAATTTATAACAAGTCAAGTTGCAACTTATTTCTTATTCGGCAATTATCAAAATGAACCTGAATATTGTGACGTTTACAAAATATGGAACAAAAATGATTTACTAACTCAAAATAATTGATTACGTAACCCAATCAAAATAATTAAAGCAATTATATCTTCTATTAACAGCTGGTGTAATATGATTATCTAGCTCGTCTATTGGTAAAATGTATCGTACCTTGTTTATTCCAAAATAATAATATGCAATTACGTCTGAATTTCTTTGGAGTCTTCTTACTCCCTTCCACAAGTGTTACTTCTTTGTCTGCTTGTATTCGAAGTCGTCTTACTCCCGTCTTTTGCTGCTTTGTTCGAAGCATTCTTACTTTCGTCTTTTTACTTTTTCGTCTGCTTGTATTCGAAGTCGTCTTACTCCCGTCTTATGCTACTTTGCTCGAAGTATTCTTACTTCCGTCTTCTTCAGTTCCGTCTCCTTCAAAATTAGGTTCACCTTCGTAAATAACTTCTTCAAAATAGTTTTTCTCAATAATATTTCCGTTATCCCAAACGTCAGGAAAATGTCAACTCGTTTTCGCTTCGACTATAATTTTATCTGCATCCCGGTTGAGCCCCCAAAAATGTAAGTTTGTTTTTGTTTGTCTAGGTTGAATAATATTCCCAGAGGTGAATATAACAGTTTTATTCTAAAAATATCTCAATTTACAGTCCAAGCCGATTTTTTGAAGTTGTCCGTCACAATATTCTCTCGTCTCTCTTATTGAATCCCCGGCAACCAAAAAACTCTAAAGGTCATAAGATGATTCTTATCAAGTGTTCTAAATGTAAATAAGTAAAACTTCAATAAAACGTTAAAAGAAAATCACAACAATAACACCAACTAAATACATTAAAAATTCAATTATCTACATAGATATTTTTATATGTCGTTTAAAGTGGGTGATAGCAAGGAAAGTTATGTGAGAATGTAACCAATGGGAAAGAGAGATTTAAATGAAACTGTCATATGACAGTTGAAACTCAGTCGATGCATATAGTTTTGTGGACAAAGAAATTGATATATAGTTATCTGTGGTTTTTTATATGAAATGAAGTTTGAAATGGGTTTTGTAAAATTATAAATACAGGGTGAAGACAAAGTAATAATTTATTTAAGAATTAACAGTAGGAATTTGAGTGTTAACTCAAAATCGTACAAATAGTTATCTGTGGTTTTTATATGGAAGGAACTTTGAAATGTGTTTTGCATGGTTAAATACATATTGAATATTTGGGAAGACTGATATTTTTATTTTATAATATGTATGGAATATATAAATTATGATATATAGGATGAAGACAAAGTAAGAATTTACAGTAGGAATTTGAGTGTTAATTCAAATTCGTACACATACGACGGTTGACTCGTGACAGAAGAGGTTTGCGTGACCAGTCAGAGAGCAAGTAAAAAGGTTGTCACAGGTGTCCCAATACCTACTTTGGTAGCTCATGGTATTTATTATTTGATCATAAATAGGTGTTTTAAAGCCTATTGTTTCTAGGAAAAGCTTCACACTATTCAACCATGCGCGTTCGACGTTTGTTTGTCGACTAAAGGTTGGTCAATATTGTGGGGGTGCCTCTCATGGTAGGTCTTATTTTGGCACTCCTGATGTTTTTCTGTATATTTTAAATAATTGACTCTAAAATTCGTACACAGCATTGGCATTTTTGTTATTTATGTTTGCAGTTTAGTATGTTTATTATATTTTTTAACATTAGTATATCGTTCAAGTAAAATAAATTTATTGTTATTGTAATCCTTACCATGTGAAATTTTTATATGATTTTATATCGAATTAAATTGGAAAGACATTTTGATTATTGTTAGTATCTGAAATTTTTATATAATTTTATATCAAGTTAAATTGAAAAGACATTTGGATTAATTATTGTTAGTATCTGAAATTGTTTTACAAAATTAATTGTTTCATTTTAAAAAGCAGTTATGTTGAAATGCCACTTATACTGTTGAGATTTTACATTGACAAGAAAATGTTGTTGTCGTTCATTTTCATACCATCCAGTTTAGGTCAGGAAATCTAATATTTTTTGGGGTTATTTTCCTTCATTGTTATTAAACCTTTGGTTACAAAAATAGAAAAGTCCATCTTCTTTTGGGTATTTATTGTTTTAATAATACATTGTGTCCAAAAAGGGTATCAGGAGTTTGGAGGTTGAATAAAATGAGAAATAAAAAAATTAAATAGGGTTTTTATGTTGCATTAATAGATATTGAACTGCATAATAGTGTCTAAATACCTACTTTCACGCTGCTTGTACTCTTCTACTCTCACACGGTGATTTGTAATGATATTGCTTGTCAAATTACCGCTATTTCTGATCTGATATTGTGCTTTAGTTCCGTCAAATTCCTCGGTTTGTTCTCGTATTCCTTACTCGTCAGATATCCCCTCAAAAAATTGTCGATTGGACTGAGGTCAGTTAGTACTCCTGGGATGCCAATTAATGTCACTTCTTCGAGAAATCACACCGCAGCAATTGACATTTCATAAGTATATCAAATGCTGGACCCATGTTCTGGAGTTGTATTCTTGAAACTCCTGCTACTCTTGGGTTTAAATAACCCCGCAACATTTCACTGTTTACAGTCAGTACTTTTACTTGCTGTTGCAGCTCAGACATTCGGATTATGCAGTGGTCGGTGATGTTTTGCTAATAGTTGTCTTGGTTGAGTAACGACAATTTTCTTTATTGATGTGTCCGTTCAAATGGAAATTGGCTTCATCCAACAAATTGTTCTCAAAGCTTGTGAACATTTGCAACATTTCATTTGCAAATTTTAAATGAATTAATATTTTGATGTAACATTTAATTTTGTGGAACAATGTATTTTAAGTATTAAATACAAGTGAAATTTTAGTTATAAAAAAGTTATTTGATTATAGATACAAGGTTGTGATTTTAATCTTTTTATTTAAAATAATCATGTGATGGATTTT
Source organism: Galeruca laticollis (assembly GCA_963921935.1). Taxonomy (NCBI): domain Eukaryota; kingdom Metazoa; phylum Arthropoda; class Insecta; order Coleoptera; family Chrysomelidae; genus Galeruca; species Galeruca laticollis. The sequence continues at coordinate 58,842,775 of OY998177.1, forward strand.
CTATATCTACATTGATTTTTTCTCCATTATCACTAAATAAAAAGATTATTCATTTGTTTTCTTTTTGTTTGTTATAAAAACAGGTTCTACAACGCCAGTATAAAACAGGTACACGAAGAAGAAAAATGATCCAATCAGTTATGTACTTATACCAATAATAAGCATGTATCTTAGTTATACTGCCATTGTTGAACATGTCCAAAGTAAATAATACTTTTGCACTACGTTGTGTTTAGTTTAGTGTTATTGTAAATCATATAGTACTATAATTGTTAATTATATAAACTTTATTTCATGTTTTAATATCTCTTAAACCAATAAAGGTATTTATATATTCATTTGCTAATTTTTATTAAAAAAATCAGAAAATTGAATAAAATGTTTAGATTCTGTAGAAGTCACTTGAACAAACTAAATTCTAGCAACATAAAAATGTCTGATCGATTACCAAAAAGTAAAGAAAATCGGTAAATAATGTTGATTGGAATAGTAAATTTCAAATTGAAACTTCATTTCCTGTAGAAGTAATAATGAAATATTTAACGGAGACTCACCAAACTGACATTTTATTGGTGATCAGTTATGGGGATAATTGCAAAGTGGCAAACTTATTTAATCAGAGGTATTCTCATTATCCAATATTTCACTAGTTACTCTAGTTACTGTCTAAAGGCCATGGACAATTCAAGCAACTTGGACATGTCAAACCATTAAAAGCATACCGCACTTCGTTGAAGATGACGTGAAAGTGGATATTTTGTTAAGTGTCTAAGAAACTCCCAGGTCAAGTTCACGTCCAATTGCTCGTCAAAGGAATGTGAGTCATACAACTGTCCTAAGGTGTCTACATAAATAAAAACTTCATCCATATATAGATTAACTTTTGTGCAGAAGCTAAACAGAAGACTATCCTGATCGTAGAATGGATTTCTACAAAAGAATAATGAATAAACTGAACAGAATTGAAATAGCTGTTGGTACAAATATTTTTTCTTAACATTCACTTTGAACTTGGGGAGGTAAATCGACAAAACTGTAGCCATTGGCCAGCGGAGACACATACTCAGTATCCTCAAAAAGTGAACGTTTGGGCAGGTATCATAGGTGATCATATGGTCCTATATTTATAGATGTAAATTTGACAGCGGAAAATATTTAAGCATGATAAGAGACGAAGTTGATCCTGCGTGGGCCAACTTATATCCCAACGCAATAGATCCGGGCCTACTGAACGAAAATGTCTGGACGGAGCAACACCCCATTAGGCTTTATCGGTGAGAACTTACTTAAACGAAATTTTTCCCAATAAATGGATTGGACAAATAGGAACTATTGAGTGGCCAACTAGATCGCCAGACCATACGTCGTTGGATTTTTGCTGTGGGTTAGCTCAACAACAAAGTATATGCAACACAACCAATTAGCATTGCAGACCACAAAGAAAGGATAACTACAGAAATGCGGAATATTTCACCAACTTTAAACAAGGTTCGGACGAGTTCAATAAGAGACTGTGTTATTGCCAACAAGGTGGAGAACGTTTTGAGCATTTATATTTGTCGACAAACGTTTAAGTGACGTGTATGCAATACATTTCTGAGTCTTTTCTTTAAATTTATTTATGTTACTGTTTGTAGCATTGATCTAATTTTTTGATTCTGTAGTTGGTACTTTGTGGTAATGAAATAAATGTCAATGCCAGTCAGGACGGTTTTTACATAAAATGGTCGAACTAATGTTAGCAACCATATTATAATTATAGTAGACGTAATATAATGCCTTTACAAAATATATTTTTAGACCTAAAAACAAATTTTTCTTAATTAATTTCAAAATGTTTTTCGTTCGGCGCCGAAATGATAACTGTTAATACAGTAAAGTACATTTCAATATAGCGGCCCTAGCGCACATTTCTTCAATTGATGCGTGCAAATCAACAACAATTGTAGAAAAAGTGTAATAACAGTAAATTTAATATTTCAAGCATTGCTTAGAATAATACACAGCCTACTACTCCTTTATAACATAAGAGAAAGACACGGGGCTGTAATTAAATATGTTTTCTATTGATTACGTCAAAAATATCAAACTTGGCTATAGGGAACCCCAATCCCGTTTGAAAGAAAATCATTTACTGTATTGGATAGGATAAAAATACCGGGTATTCTAATTAAGATAAGTATATTTTTTAACTGAGCAGAAGTCTATAATATTTCGTACTTTTTGGAACACCCTGTAAATTTATACATAATACTAAATATTGCAAATAGTTGCCTAAAGGCTTCAAATCAACTGATCCAAAGCAATTTTTACGCCTACCCGCTTTATCGTTATTCTTTTTTTGTGACATACTGTATTTCGTGATGAAAAACAATATATTTCGAAAATCATAAAAGATAAGTATAGAGAAAATCTTTAAGAAAGAGACATCATTTTTTTACGTTAAATTACAAAATATGATGATGTACAGGGTATTCCACTTAAAAAAATATAACTTTGATATGCAAAAAGTTTTTGAATTACCCTTTATTTTTATGAATATTATTAAAATGTAGCTCTTATTGACCTACATATATGCATATTAAAATAATTTTTTAAATTGTTATGATTTGGGCACCAGATTTCGTCGCGCATGTGGTGCTTCACCCTGTATATGTCTGAACCGTCATGGTCAAGTCTCTCTCCCTATCCCGACTGGTAATATAAGAGTATTACATATATGGCTAAGATCAGTGCAGTGTGTCGTTAATAGAAATTGCGGTAGGAAAAATTCATGTGCTTAGTGTAACTTATTTTAACTTTGTTCTAAACTTTAAGCATTTGTAGGTGAGATATTCTCTATTGAAATGAACTATACCTAGTTTGATAGGAATCCTAATACATGCAGTACTAAAAGCCGAGCCTAATTGTATATATTTATTATGTTTCAGAATTTGGGATGTTATAATTTGTTGTAAATATACACTGTGTTATTTTGTAGCGTTAATATTTTACTGAGTTCTGTTGAATTCGCATATGAAGTGGAATTTTAAATTAAATTGGCAAATTTAGACAAAACTCACTGCGCCGCCCATGTTCTTCTATGTGGGAAATACTGGTAGACTGGGAAAAAATATAAATTCGAGGAATATATACTGATAGATGATCAAAAACAAGTTTTTAAACAATCATTGCGATATTCACGAGTTAACGACTGCAAAAAATCCTAATAGCAACTACTGGACCAGCTGTAATAGTAATTCCTTTCATTCCGTGAGTTTTCTGGGTAACAACCACGTATTTCCAACGCCTGTAGGTTTTAACGCCAAATCAACAATTTTCGAGGCCTCCTTTCTTTTTTGTGGAACATTTATTCAAGGCGTATTTTTATGCGGTTTGTACTGAAATCTGTAACATAATATTCAGCTGAGCATTATGAACGTTCACTTATTGTAATCAAAATTTGAGTGTTTTTTTATCCATGGGAAATTTTGTAAAACTGGTACGGTTTTTGCGGTTGTTTTTTTGACTTCACAAATGTGATAGCCATTAGAGCTAGAGTATGTTTTTTAGAAGAAATTATGTGGACATTTTAGTAAATTTAAGCGGCCTTTTTATGATAAATTATTTGGTTTACTTTTTGAATTTTATGCTACATTTAGAGGAATTTTTTCAAAATAAAATTTCAATTTTAAATATGGAATTGGCAGAGTCAATATAGAATTTGTCGATCACTCGAGCCACTACGCTGGTGTAACTAGAAATCTCTTAAAACTTGTATTTAAATTCATAATTTGTTTTTTTTGTATCTGTGAATTTCATCAGTCGTTCCAGTTTTGAATATATTTAACCAAGTGGCAAATTGAGATTGATATCACTTTAGATGCTATAGAGCTTTATTGATGTAATTAATGCCCATCAGGGAATTTAAGTAAATGCGATTTGGTCACATTGTCCGAGGTCTGCGATTCATAGGCGCTAGGGTGTAGCTTAGAATTTAATATTGTATTTAAAGTTTATTTGAGTAAGCTCACTAGTTGAAGTTGTTCAATCCCTTCACTATAGACAATATTTATCTAGAATAAATAATCCCATTTGTCTATCAAATCCAAACAGACCTAAAGTCAATCTATTTGTAATTAGTCCCATATACCTTTCTTATACATGTATTTATACTTATACTAACTTTTACAAAAGAAATATAATCTACATATTATCAACTTATGAGTATTATTGTTGTGTGTAAGCGTTGATACCAAACTGTGTACTTCTGATTACTTCGTTGATAACATCGTCTCCTTTTCTACGACTTTAAACCAAGAAAAGGTAGCGTCCTTATAATTTTGGTTACAGTCCATAAGGACGACAATCCTATATATAAATTTGAGGAAATCAAACGAACTCACCTGCTCTACCGACGAAAAGATGCCGTTCGCATAGTGGTAAGTTTCATGATCAAAATGTAAGTATACTATCAGTTTAGATATCCGAGTATCGAGTGAATAGTAAATAAAATTACTTTGAGGAGTACCAGGAAACTGTCACCGCTACAATTTGTAAAATGTGACAGGCAAACACGTGTTAAATTAAGAATGATAAGCTCTCTTACTAAATGGAATTTAAAAAAACTATTAACATATTTGAAAAGATCGTAAAAACTTAGGCAAAAAACATGTTTAATTTGCCAAAATGAATTTTAATTTAAGCAAAAAAATGAATATTCTAAAGCGTTATTCTTCTATGAAAATACCAACTTATGGAAAGTTTGACACAACTAGTGTAGAAGTTAAGGAGCTTGTTTTAGAATTTTTTGTTGTGGTGACACGCTGGTTCAAGTCCCGATTTAATTTTTTTTAATAATTTTATTGCACGTGTTTTGGCATTAATGTTGCCTATCCGGTAGAGGCCAACAAATGTATAATATTATTAATTGTCGTGCGTCTAGGAGAATATTCTTCGAATCAGTAATGAATCGTGTTCCGTCGAAAATATAAATAAAATTTTTACGGCCTAATTAAGTTTAAAAGTTTATATTTGGATAATAAAATAAACCACTTCCCTTCCACCCAATCCCATACCGAATCAGTGGTGAAACCTTCATTTGAAATTGGATGAGCCAGCGTGAACGGTAAGTATGTTTTCCTAGTTTTTTCATAAATTTGAAAAATAACCAGTTTTTTGTTCACTTCGACCGTAGATAATGCAAATTTGTTTAAAATTACATGTATCTTCATGGTTAGCTACTGATTCAAGATTGATACCTATATAATTATTTGTAGTAACGATTCTATAGACCGTGAAATATCTAGTTGGTTGCTACTCAAAGTCGTATAAAATTTATCTGTTCTTAGCTAAGACATTATATATTGCATGTGCCTGTATACCGCATAATACCTAACATATATTTAATTGGAAAATATTTATTCTAAATAAAATTCTTGCCGATTTGTATTTAGATAAAATTTTAAATTTTCATTCTTTGCCTAATGGAAGTCCAAATAATTTACTATCATTTTTAAAAACCTTTGATACCGCTGTAACTGCCTTAAAATGTTTAAAGTTAAATGATTTATGTAATTATATGCTTATATTGCCCTTTCAAAATTGCTAAAACAAACCACTGATGATTTTGATTTAGTTACCTCTCAAAATACTATACCACAATTCGAGACTTCATTAGATTTGTTCACCAACGAAGTAGGAATATTAGTAAAATTGATACACTTAAACATTCTAAATCAAATAATTTTCATAGAAATTCAGACATTTATGGCCAACAACTCCACCCCTGATAAATTATATTGTATTGTTTGTATATATCAACATTACTTATAAGACTGTTCTGTTTTTAAAAGTTGGCCATTTGAACAAAAATTTAGATTTATAAAGGATAACAACTTGTGTATTAATTGTTTTTCAAACCAACATAAAGTTAGTGCTTGTCCTTCTCGATTCAATTGCACATTGTGTCAACAGAGACATCACAGTCTGTTACATAAAACCAAAAATAATAATCGAGGAAATTCAAATGTCTCAGAAAATAACATAATTCAGTCCACGCCCTCTAGCATCTCGTAAAATGCTTATAATGCAGCCCATTTTGATGCAATTCATAACAAATCTCAATTCGTAGTTTTGAGTACCATAGTTGCTAATGTTAAAAACAAATGGAATAAAATAGATAATGTTAGATTTTTGTTAGATAGTGCCTCTATGTCTAATTTACTTACTCTTGATTGTTGTCAGAGATTGGGATTCAATGTTCATAAATTTCATTCTAAGGGATTAGGTGTAGGGGGAAATATAAACACATTAAAAGGTAACACCAACCTTACTATTTTTCCTACTTTTGATTCAAATTTAAAAATTCCATTAGAAGCCTTAATTGCAGATAAGATTACCAGAATTTCCTATAGATATTCGTAATTTGGACTAGTTGACAAATTTGCCTTTAGCTCATCCTTCTTTTCACATCCCTAGTAAGATAGATGGCATTTTGGGTGCAGCCATATTTGCAATATTAATAAAAATTGATAAAATTTCCGGACAAGGAGGATCCCCGACTGCCATTGAAATATCCTTTGGTTACGTAGTTACAGGTTATGTCCAACCATTACAAATGAGTATACTTTCTGTACCTTCATAGATGTATATCCAGTTCTAGAATCCTTAGTAGATAAAATGTTTCAGTTAGAAGATTTATCTCAGCCTAATGATGAAGATCTAGCCTGTGTGAAAATATTTTTAGATAATGTCGTTCTAAGCCCATCTGGTCGATATTCTGTAGCCTTGCCATTTAAATCCGATCCTGACCAATTGGATGACTACTTTTCCAAGTCTCGTTTGTTGGCGTTTGAACGAAAGTTAAGTAAATTTCCTAATCTAAAATTAATTTATTCTGATATTTTGCAAGATTATATTAATCAAGGTCTTATGTCCCCTCTGCTTTCATCAATATTCCCTCGAATTATATACCACACCATTGTATCTTTAAACCTGAGAGTGTCCACCGTGTCGTATTGGATTTGACGGCAGTATGAAAACCTACAAAAATGCATCATTAAATGGTTGCAAACTTCAAAATAAATCAGTTGAATTTTAGATTATTTCTAATAGCAGTAACATGAGATATTAAACAGATGTATCGACAATTTGGAATCATTCCAACGCATAGACAGTATCCGAGAATTCTTTGGCGTTTCGAGCCTAAAGATCCTATTTCAGTGTACCAGTGTCATTCTGTGTATTTGAGTTTAACTTTTAGATGATGAAGGTTGTAATTACCCTGATGCTGTTCACCCCCTCCAAGATGATATAAATATGGACGATTTCATAAGTAGTTTTCCTGATCTTGAATCTGCTAAACTCGCCCATTCACAAATTGTCTTATTTTCTTAAGCTGGTTTTCAAATAGTGAAAGGATGTCAAATTCATCTCATTTACTTAATATTATTCCAGAAATCTCAGGTTACTTGAAATTAAGAATTTTGAGTGTGATTCCTTAAAGATTTTAGGTTTGCAGTGGAACCCAGCCACAGATGCATATTTAAACTTTCTCCTGCTGATTATTCTGCTTGTACTAAAAAGCAAATGCTAATGATAAAATCACTATGGGGTTTAAATTATGATTGGGATGAAATTGCACCAACTAAAATCTATCAGCTTCCGGAGTTTTCGAAGCTAGAAATTTCAAGACCTTTTGTAAAAGGTTTTAGCTTAACTTATATATAAATGTTTACGGTCTAATTAAGTTTAAATTTCGATAACCGTTTCGATTATAGAATAAACCATTTCCCTTCCACCCAATCCCAGCCCGAATCAGTGGTGAAACGTTTATTTGAAATTTGATGAGTCAGCGTGAACGGTAAGTTTTTTTAATGGTTTTTTGATTTATTTATTTGATGAAATGTACAAACTATTAAAATGTTAATTTAAATTGAAATAAAATCTAGTAGGTACTAAATGTCATTTTCATTCATGGCAATTTACAATTTTGGAGCGATTGAGTATTGTTTTTCAAACCCCAAGAACCGCCATTAGAAGCTTAGCTCGGGAATTATACATCAGTATTTTTAAGGTGCACAGAGTTCTTAAAAAAACGGCTTCATACCTTATAAAACTCAAGATGTCCAAGAACTTTTCGATTTAGAATATTATAAGAGACAACTTCGAACTTGAGGTCATTAGGGTGATGATCTAATGGAGGCAAGCTAGGCACTGTTTGCGAATTGTTAGACTGAAAATGTACATAAACGTCGTGCAGTAATTTGGTTAAGATTCTGGTGACGAACCAAAGATCAAAGTATTTTCCCATTACAAATAAAGTTTGAAACTACTTGGATTAAGGTATAATTGATAAAAAATACACAACACATTTAACTGCGAGCTTGAAAATCACCCCAAAAACATTTTTTATTTAATATATATTAGTTTATGTATCACAATAGCAGTTTGTAACCTAACAATATTTATTTTAATAAAACAATAAATTTAAATAGAATATAGTACACTTTTTTTAGATAGTTAAGTAGGAATGCCTAAAGTTCTTCTTACAATTTTCTCTGCTATTCGATTAAATTCATCTCTATTTTCTCTCCACATTTTGGCAGCATCTACATTTGCACCGCTCTCGTCATTGGGCTCTGAAAACAGAAAGTTCATATTGGCAACATTAATTAAACGAGTTTTCCATTAAATTAGAAGCCGGCAACGAAAAATACCAATGATTTAGCAAAACAAGAACTTTATAAAATTTATTGAAGGCCATGCCATCTCCAAGATATGAATTATTTATGTGTTACAATATGACAGCGAAGGGCTGATGGATGTTCTTAAGACTATTTCCATAACTTTGGGATTTTCCTCAACAGCTACCTTGCCCATTATGGCTAAAAGCCTTTACTCAAAATAAGTCAGTATTGTTGTGGCCCACCTCCTTTAGGTTCTAGGTGGGGGCTGATTGAAACTGCTTTAGCGTTGGTTTTGCTTTTATTTTATTGTATATTATGTGTTTTTCTTGTCTTTCTTTTCCCCTATACCAAGGCTGTTAAGCATAGTGGTCAGTTCCTTCAAACTTTGTTGGAGAACCTCTCGCCCTTTTATACTTTTTGATTTTTTTGTTATAATTTCGGGGTTTTCCTCTGCAAAGTCCAAAATGACTGTCCAGTGATGGGACTGAACCCTCATATTTGTTGATAATTAGGATGTCTTATTATGTGTACCGATTAATATATTTGGAATTAGGTGCTATTGGTTGAGAATTTGAAAATAGATACGAAAAGTCGAAAACGATTCGAATCTGACATCAAAAGTCAAGTCTTTGTCGGGAGTATTGAGAAAATAGAAAAACACCATTTTTTCTATCACTGAAGACTAGTAGAATGAAGTCGATTCTAGGCGGGTTTAAATTTTATGTCATGATACCAATTTATCGCTTGCGAACGATGTGAAACGGTTGCTAGGTAACGTGACGAAACTAAAATAGAATTCTATTTGTCGTGATCCCACCCCTGAAACTTATTTTAGAATTACTATAATAATTCCACTATTGGATGATTTCATTGATCTGCTTCGGTCGAGATTCCAAAATCATAAAGCCACATTATCATTTCTCAACAAATTAATCGTATTTATGAAGAAAACTACTTTGAGCTTTATAAAAAGTATTGTAAAACTTTGTAAAACAGGAATTAGAAGTGTGGCGGATGATCTGGAATAATCTGAACTAGATCCACAAATATGTGCTATTGAAGCTCTCGGAGAATGCAAGCAGGCCTTATTGCCTCAAAACTTATTTAAGAAACTCCACAGGCCAATGAAGACGAAACGGTTTGGCGTTAATGTCAATCCACCGCAGAATTGACCTCGACGCTGAGGAGGTAATTGGTTCGTTGCAAAGAAAGCTAGAAGACTAAATTTAATTTTGTAATTCTTCTAATATACTGTGTCCAATTAAGTCAGAACCATATGCGAAAGTTCCTTATTCTTAGTTTTATGAAAAAAGTCATTGTTTACAAAAAGCTCTGCATGGTCTAAAACTTGAAATACAACCATCAGATATCACATTTTTTAGCTGTATACAAGGTTTGTCAAAAAATATGAATTTTATTTTTGAGAATATTGACAATTGTTATTAAAAAAGTTGAGCATGATAGAAAACTATTGTCAGATATGCAAAATTATGCATCTGCCATGAAAAAAATTTTTTTATTTTTATAACTAGGATGCCCTGACATGCCTAGTGTTCAAGATTAGAAAATCTTGAATTATACTGTTTACGATACTTTTAAAAGTATGTAAGATATTTGTATGTTACTTCTTTTCGTCATTGTATATATTTAAGGCGTAAATTCATTTAAGTTGCTAGCGCTGTAAAAATGTGTTAAAGAATTCATAGATCTTTTGTATTGTTGTAAATTCAAAGGGTAGTTACACTTTATTCCCAGCATTGTTAAATAATTTTAAAATATCACGTTTCGCAATAATTGTAAATAGTTTTGTTGGAGCACTGAAATAACACATTTTGAAAGTCGTGAGAGACGTATTGTCGTATTGTGATTGAAATCTTATAGTTAAAAGTTTAGGAAAATGTCACGTTTCACACTATTATCTATTGTGTTGTAAAAACCATAAAGCAAACTAAAATTGTAACTTATTGTCACTTTGTGCGTGAATTTTTATGATAGATGGTCGGAAAGCCTGTAATAAACATTTGAATAACCTTTCTGAGTAAAAAGGTTACAATAGTACGTCTTGCTATTGGAGTATTCAATAGAAATTGAAATATCTATTGTAGGCGTCCATTGTTGATTCTTGTCGATGATCCCGGCGAGTCAAATGATACTGGCCAATAGGAAATGTTTATTTCCTTTTAGTTAACCCAATCCACGTGTAAAGACGCCCCTTGCTGATTTCTATTGTCTTACAACGTGAAGAAATCAGTTCACTACACATCGAAGCGAGTTCAACACTCAATAACGAAATCAGTTCAATACTCAAGTTATTTCACAACGTCAAACAGTCAGAGATACTAAGTCTAACACATCGTTACTTAGTTTCTATACGAGCCCAGTGAGTATTCATCAAATCGAAACATAAAGTGCCTTCCGATCTGACACCACCGAAGTTCAAACATTCATAACTTTGTACCATTCTTGTAAATTTGTACATAATAAATTATTAATTTTGACATTAATTTTGTGAAATTAAGATTATTTATCTAGTTGAATGTCTACGCCAGTCACGAAGTTCAACTTGAAATATAATCAAAAACACCTAGGATGCCCTGATGTATATTAGCACTTTGTGTATAGAACGTTATTTAATCTAGGATGCACTGACGGTAAACGTCAAATCGCCAACTATATTTTATAAAACACTTTAAATGGCTGCTCTGTTAAGTTGTGAGGAGAAAATTGAAATAATGATTGCTGTGGCGCCCGCAGGAGGGGGACGGGCAGTGGAGACAGTTGCCCCTCTGAGATTTTGAGTGAAAAATACGTTTAACATATAATTTGAAGAAAATTGCACATAACTTATTAACAACTGCAGCGGCAATTTAATTATTGCGCAAAATAATTGGACGACGTAGCTGGATGACGTGTCAACTCAGCTGCCGTTTACTCATGTCTGAAACTCTCTCCAATCCATGATATCTTCCCGCCCGCTCTGTGAGACTAGGTGAACAGAAAAATTAAGTCAATAGTTCAATAACAAGTTTGTGGACATTATGCAAGCACTTGAAACCATATCTACAGATGGAAACAAAGATACAAGGCAGAAGGCTTTCCAGCTTCGCTGTGCATTTACAGCATCAACATCTCTAATCTGCTTGCACATCACAGCCCAGAGTTCTGGTAAATTTGAGGATTTGAGTCAGTTCATAGTTCGAGAATTGATTTGTAGAGAGTATTTAACCATATTCAACAGTTTGAGAATATAATGAAGACAGGTAGTTGAAAAAAATGCTGAAGTTCTAGGCATTAGTCTTTCAAAACCTCGAGTAGTACAAAAGCAAACGCATTGTGCAAATTAGCCTGCGGAAACAATATCTTCCCTACTTGGACTCCTTGATACAATCATTGAAAGACATATTCTCCATCCGTCATCAAGCTGCGTTTGAAATTTTCAAGTTGCGGCCATGAGAAGTAAAAAGAATATCAAAGGAATACTGAAAAATCCATGGGAGACGTTGGTAAAAAGTATTCGAAGCTATTGGACAATTTCCAAAACGAGATATTATACATATTCTGGAAACATTCTCAGACCAATACTGAAGACTTGAAAAATATGCATTTTATAGACCTACTACAACATGAGCACACCTACTTTTGCCTGCAGTGGCAAAATGTCTTCAGATTGCATTATGCTTACCACCAACAACCCGCACAGTCGAAAGGTAAGTCAACAAAAAATATTTTATACATATGTGTACGAACCACTCTATTTAAACATTGAGGTGAATTAAAAAGGAGGAATTTCAAACACAATTAATTAAAATAAAACTAGGTATAAATTATGCATTGGTAATAGTGATCAAGTAATGTGTCAGCTTGTGCCCTTAAAAATTATTTCAAGAAATAATAATATAGTTATAATTTTTACATTTTACTTTTCGGCCCAACCTATGTAATATGCGAGAAAAGTATTGGTTTACCCCAAAAAAGTTGTAGTTATTTTTACGCTTTTCATCAAGAACAACACAAAAAAACGGTTTTCAGAAAAAAAATCCTGTGTGTATGTCGTCGGCCACTTTTCGTTACATGCCTTGTTAGCACGATACAGCCTCCGGAGTGCAACAAGTCATCAATTTTATTATTGAATATTATTCAGGACCTCTCACAGATGAACCCTATTGATTTTCAGCTCACCAGAGCCAGTAAAACAGGTGCTATAGTACTTTAAGTAGGACATTTTAGTCATTTTTGGAGAAATTTCAGTTTGTTAGAACGATACAGCCTCCGGAGTATATACAAGTGACCAATTTTATGATTGGATATTATTCAGAGCATCTCAAATATGAACCCTATTGATATTCAGCTCACTAAAGCCAGTACAACGAGTGCTATGATACTTGAAGTACCAAATTTTTGTCATTTTTGGAGAATTTTCAGTTTGTTAGCACAATACAGCCTCTAGAGTGTATACAAGTGACCAATTTTATGATTGAATATTGTTCAGGGTATCTTATAGATGAATCTTATTGATTTTTAGCTCACCAGAGCTAGTACAACGGCTGCTTTGTTACCTGAAACGCCACATTTTTGTTCCTGAAATATCAGGTTGTTAGCCGATTCATCCTCCGTAGTGTATACACGTGACCAATTTTATAATTGGATATTTTTCAAGGTGTCCCACAGATGTGCCCTATTGATTTTCAGCTGTCTAGAGCGAGTACAGCGTGTCCTATAAGTCCAGATATACTACATTTTTGGTTACTTTTGGAGATATTTCGGTTTGTTAGCACGATACATCCCCCGAAGTGTATACAAGTCACAATTTTACGATAGAATATTGTTCAGGACATCTCACAGATGCGGAAAAGTTAGTTTTAATCTTTAAAACCGTTTATTTTATGCACTTTTACCTTGGGTAGTAACTAGTAAAAGCAAATATACCTACATAATGAATTTACTTTAATAAAATTAACTGACGATGATATTTATATCGAAACAATTGTCAATTTTTTTAGAGTTTTTAAATTTTTTTAAATATATTGTAGAATTACCTAGAAACAGTCAAGTTTCATTTAAAACAGTAAAAGGTACTTTAAATTCATATTTTTTCTTGTTCTTAATCTATTATCTCTTGTCCATAACTAATCTTAGAATATTTGATGTTTGATTCAAAGCACACTCAGACGAGTAAAGACGTGGATAAGATACACGATTTCAAATACTGGCCTTAGTGAATTGTGTCTTCTCTCTGTCCACAAAGACCAAATTAAAGAAAACAAAAACAAGGACAAGTTCATTGAAAAATTTGTTGACTCATTTGCCCTTAACTCAAGACGCATTCAGTTCCTGTTAAAATGAAAAATGTGTGAAGAACATTACTAAACAGTTAGATTTCCTTGAAAATTGTTTGTATTATTTTTTCAATCCCTATATTTAGAGTATGAAACAACTGGGAAAAATCCTACGGGCGGCATTTTTACGTTTCCTAGACCGTGGACGCTACTGGATGCGCTGACGAGCTAGGAAATGTAATGTAGTGCCGAACAGTCCGTTCCGTAGACAGTGGACGCAACGCCCCACGTGCCCTATTATTTCGCGCGTTTTTTTGCACGCTGATGCATTGCCGTGCCATATTTATTCATTTTCTATGGTGCCAGTGAGTCGTCCATGTGCAAGTTAGAAGTGTTCTTTCGCATATTTTGTTTGTGTTTTGAAAGTAGGCTTGTCAATATGAAACAAGGCGGAGAAGAAACTGTAATTAAAGCTATAAAAACGTTTGATTCTAATATCAGAATAATTAACATCGACCAAGAAAAAGTTATTCTGAGAACCAACATCGAAAGAGATATAGATATTACTGCAAAAAATTGGATTAAAAACTTTTCTAAACCTAATTGCACAGAGTGGATTGTAAACATAACGTATCCTAAATTAAAAAACTACAGTATCGAAAAGATTGGGTTTGTCAGTACAATGCTAAAAATAAGGAAAGAAAAACAAGTAGCGTTAGGGAGTTAAAATTAAAAACAAATTTTCAAGATGCATGGATCCCTTGCTTAAGGAGGGTCTAAACGCCATTGTAGAAGTAAGTTTGTTTGAATTTATAATATTATAACAACAATATTATTTTAATAACTTTAGGTGCATTTTACGCATAGCCGTAGTGTACGGTGGCAGAATCCTATAGCTATCTAAGAGTAAGCTCATCTACGAAAGATCAATTTTTGAAGTACTTCAATGAAGGTTTGACTCCTAGCGAAGCCAAAAATTTCCATAAGTCTACACTAATGGCTACCCCTTCAAGTGATAAAATATGTGAAACTAGCCAATGCTCAAGTAAATCCTATGGAACGCTCAATTTATCATTTGTATGAATAATGGAGGTACGCATTTCTGTTAAAATTTGTTTCCAGTTACAACTTTTATGCATATTCAACTCTTATTTGTAGGAAAGAAAATTATGGAGAAAGAACAAGCAAAAGCGTTTTTGAATAGCTGGTGGAGAAGAAGGCACATTTTGAAGAGAATGTAATCAAGATGTTTGTAAGCGAGGAGCCGTTTTGCTGTGTTGTGGTAACGCCCTTAATGTTCAGAGCCCACAGTGTGCATTTTTCCAGTGAAAGCGTTTTTGTTGACAGCAGTGGATCATGTGATCAAATGGGTGATTCAATAACATTTTTTTTTGGTGCTAGTAAAGTACCTCTTGGCTGTATGATCCACAGTTCTCAAACACAAGAAGTGTATGAATTTTGTTTTCAAAAATTAAGGGATGTCTTGGGATCTGATGGGTTTGCTAGTAAAGGAACACCATCCGTTTTTATTACAGATGATTCAGCTGCAGATATAAATGTGCTCCATACTATATTTCCTAAGTCAACCACTTTACTTTGCACTTTTCATGTAATGCAAGCTGTATGGCGCTGGCTATGGGAGCAGAAACATGAAATTGAAAAGGCAGATCTACGGCCCCTAATGCAACAATTTCGCGATGTTCTATATGCAAAAAATATAATTGACTGCAATCTATTGAAAGAGGAATTATACAGTAACAATGTGTCAGCAAAATATAAATTATTTGTAAACTATTTTGAAGAAATGTGGAAAATAAATTCAGAATGGTGCCACTGCTTTCGTACTAGCATGGCAACTAGGGGCCACAATACCAATAACATAGTGAAAGTCTCTATACGCATATTTAAAGATATAGTCCTCAAGAGATGTAAGGTTTTTAATTCTGTATCTTTAGTTGATTTTCTTACTTATTCTATGGAATAATTTTACCAACAAAAAAGTAATCTCTTCCGCAAATTCAAGAAAAATTACACTTCAAATTTATTTCAAGAAGTTTGCAAATAAATGTACCAAATTAACTGCTACTAAAGTAAACGATTTTGAATATACTGTTAATTCAGCGTTAGACGAACATACTCGTATGTTATACACTGTAAATATTCAAACAGAGCAATGTGATTGTCCAGATGGAGCAGGGGGCAAATTTTACAAAATTGTGCGCAGTTTACAACAGTGGTGTGAATCTATTACATGCCACTGATTTGAATTTTCAAGACCGAGTTGAGTTAGCAACGTTAGCTTTAGGTACTGGAGTCGACAATTTTTTTTTATAGGAATGGAGGAAAATATTGATTTATAAAAAAATGCTAACGAGAAAAACATTAATGAGTTCACCAAATCAATGAAAGAAAATAACACAGTTGAGCCTACATCAAGCGAAATGTTGGAAAATACATTGAATTGTAATGAATTATCAGCAGAGTACCAGGTGCAACTGCAAAAATTTAAATTAAACCTAAACAACTTCTATAATTTTGCTGAAGCTAATCAATCAAAATTTACGTTAGAACATATATAAGTAACCTCAACAAGAAAATCGAAAATATCGAGTCGTTTGCCAATATCTGTACAGACATGTGTAATTTTAAAAGAACCAGAAAGATAAAAGTCCAACCTTACTTATATTGCACGCCGTGCAAATAGAAGTTTACATGCTGGCGCTAGGGCAATACAGGCAGGTGGCTTCAAAGTTGGAAGTTTTGAGAAACAAAAAGAAGAGATCAAAAAATATGAGATCATTAAGTAAAAATATTGACCTCAATCAAACAAATGCTATCGGTCATGGAAGTAAACATTAAAATGTGCTACCTGTATACATATTTCTGCATTTATTTATATTATTTATTGAATATAGGTGTTTATTAGGTACCTATTATACAATGTTACATACTAAATAAACATTACAAATTATTACTTAGCTTCTTTTTATTACTTATGACCTACTGTCAGGAATTTTGAGTATCAGTCACGCACTGTTGCGGGTTGCGCCCGCTGTCTAGGGTACGGACTGTTTGGCGTGCAGTACATTTCCTAGCTCATCAACGCAACGAGTAGCGTCTACGGTCTAAAAACGTAAAAATGCCTACGGGCGCCCCTGAGTGATTGTGAGACTCAGCGACAAGCAGCAGCTATGTTTAACTCATTCGTCTCGGGTAACGCACGTCGTGCGTTAATGTAACTATTACCAAATGCCAGTAACGCGACTGGCGCGGTCCTGACCTATTTATACCGGTTTGTCTAAACCGACATTAAATACCATTAAAAAATCTTAAAACATCCTAAAATACACTACTGCCGAGTTCTGCTGATTCGGGATTTTTGGATCACCGTGTAAATATATCAGGAAAAATAATTATTAGAGTTACTGCTGTGAATTAAATTTTAATGTTGCTTATTTACTTAGTTTCTAAAGGTATCTATGAAAAGGTCGAACAAAAGTTTCTGGTAAGTGGACTTTCCTGTCTCACTTGAGATAGTAATTTTGCCCAAATAGAAAAAAGAAAACGCGTCGTAAAAAATTACACCCCCGAAAATATAGAAAAGATGATAGTCGAGGCACGCCATCACAGACCTTTTAATGTAATCTACATGCAAAGAAACGATTTCAAGGATTTTCAGAGCATGGCAGATAAATATCTGAATACAACTAAACTACAAATTTCACAAGTAGATGGATAAAAATTGAACAAGGGCAAGAAACCTCAGTAAAAACCAAGAAGATATTTTCTGATTTGGAGGCATGGACAACTTTTAATGTGCTTAAAAAAGGTTAATTGACATTTCACAAGCAGTGGTTCCCGACCTCAGCTGCACAAACCGTATTTCAGGAGAGAAGCTTAAGAATTTAAAAGACATGATGGAATATATTCCATTGAAATATATTTCGTTTTATAAAGATCTCATAGAAAGAACAGAATCACAGTAAAATGTTTCTTTGGACATAAACCCTTTTTACGTTTTCTTGTTCTTAGCACTTTGAACCTTCTAGCAGTTGTCATGCTTAAATTAGTGTTTTTCATATGAGTTTTTGTTTTTAATGTGTAACTATGTATGTAGTTCATACGATCATGTTTCCTTTACTCAATAAAAGTATTTCAAGAAAGGTGTTTTTATTTTTTTATTTTTTACGCATGTTTTATATAATACCTATCTCAGTTTAATCTTTTTGGCACTTAGACCCTTTTCAATTTCCATTCTTCAATTGTGTCATTAATTATTCCCACCCAAACATTGATTTTCTGATGGTGTTGAGTATGACCTTCAGTCATCCAATGAGGATTATCCTTACTCGAGTAGCTGCAATTTTTACGATTAACTGATCCATTTAGGGAAAATGTATAAATGTAGCCTCATCAGAAAACATAATTTGTTTAATAAAACGTGGATTGCGGTTACATAAATCCTACAAAATGTCACAAAACAGCCTACGGCGATCGGGATCATTATCGTTGAGTTCTTGATGTAATTGAATTTTGTACGGATGGTACTTTTCGTCTTTCAGAATACGTAATACCGAGATATGAGATATGGCTGCGTCCGCTGTAATTTGTGTTAAGTATTATGATGATTTTCTGATACCTTAGGACGTCCAACATTTTTAATATTTTTAACATAACCAGTTTCTCTAATTTTTTTCTCAATTTTACTGACTGTTGATCAGCAGATAGGTCCGTGTGGGTACTGGGCATTAAACAAATCGCATACCTGTTGCTGAGTTCTCGTGTTATCTCCACATCCTATAAAAATTAAAATTTCTTTGCGTTGGGTTTCACTTGAAGTAGCCGTAATTTACTTCTAAAACTTTTTTACTTGAAATTTGGTGATCTGACAAAACGTCAACTGATGTTTTAATTGACATTAGGCAGGCAACTTGATTTTTATCCATTGATAGTAACTTGATTTTTGATGAATAATTACTGTTGCGTTTTTGTGTATTTCTTTAGCTTTGTCCATTTTTTACTAAAAGATAAAGTTTATATTAAATACCGGGTGTGCCACCTAAATTATTGAACTACAACAGCTTATTGTTAATAATTTTTAACAGTATTACTGAATACAGTATTAAAAGACCTTTCAAATGATTTATTACAAGACCCACATTTCAATTTAAAAACATTGACAATTACTTCACCACCTCAAAACTGATGACGTCTCCATGTTCGCAGATTATTTAACGTGTTGAAGGATAACGACGTCTATAGACGTTATTGACAATATGCGCTCTGTGACACCTTAATTTAACGACGTCTATGGACGTCTTTTATAATACCTCCATAGTTCGACAACAACTTCTACAGACGCCGGATTTGAATGGTAAATCGGTAAAGTGTCATATCAAGCACACTAATTTAACTCTGTGCATTTGATGTGAGAGGTGGGGATAGTTAGAACATGGCGTCATAACGGTTCGTGCGGTGCATCTCTGCGGGCCTCTGGTATTTGATATTTCAGTCGGTAATGGGAATGCAACACGTGGTATGGCGTTAGCGTAATAAAAATTAGTAGACAGACGATTTTTCTCGTATTTTTTCTTATTTTTGATCAATAACAATTATTGTTTCGACGTGCTAAATATCTATTGAGGTATGTATTAGAAATTATGCTAATTTTTAAGTGCTTAAGTATTTATAAAAGCGTTTTTTTAGTAATGGACGAGCGCGAGGAATAACCGATGATGATTTGATGAGTGCGCCTGAACATGACCCTTATAGCGATGGTGGAGAGTTTGGCGGTGATGCTGACTATGTACCTTCTGCGTCATCTAACAACGATAGTGACGAAAGAGATAATTTATTGCCAGATGAAACCATCGAAGCAGAAGTGCCCGAAAACTATGAGGAATTAGCTCTAGAGGAAAATCAAATACCAGAACAATACTTGAACGAGAATGATAGGTAATTGGGAAGAGGTAACATCTAATATGCCCAATTTTCAATTTAATGTAACTTAATCTGGTATAAAAATTGATGGTATAGAACATATGCCGCCAATAAATATTTTTGAACAGATATGGGACCATAATATGGATTTTTATGCTGACAAGCACTAATAATTATGGAAAATATCTGTACCATACAAATCGTCCCAAAACTCGTCATAGTAGGTTTTGCGAGTTCAAATCGATTTCAGAAAGAGAGCTTAGATTTTTTTTGGTTTATGTCTTCTTCAAGCACATCTCAAAGTACCTGTGATTAGGCAATTATTCACACACAATCCTTTATACTATCATCCATTTTTTACACTGTATGAGTGGGCGTCGATTTTAACAAATATTTCGATGCTTGAGCTCTAATTGGAATGATAATGATCCAAATGATCGCCTTAGAAAAGTGAGAGGTCTTTTGGGTTTAATTGTAAAAAATAGTAACTCGGTATTTTCTCCTCTGGAAGCTTTATCCTTAGACGAGTCCATGTTACTATTTAGAGGCCGCCTTGTGTTTAGGCA
Organism: Galeruca laticollis; assembly: GCA_963921935.1. Classification (NCBI taxonomy): domain Eukaryota; kingdom Metazoa; phylum Arthropoda; class Insecta; order Coleoptera; family Chrysomelidae; genus Galeruca; species Galeruca laticollis. The sequence continues at coordinate 58,863,226 of OY998177.1, forward strand.
ATACATCAAAAATAAAAAATCCAAATACGGTATAAAATTTTACGAGCTCACTTCCCACGATGGCTACATATTAAATTTAGAGATTTACCAAGGAAGATATCAAGAATAACCGAATCCAGAACACAAATCTAAGACCGATGAACTTGTTTTCAGACTTATGGGACCGTACCTCAACAAAGGTCACCACATTTACATGGATAATTTCTACAATAGCGTATCCTTGTCTTCAAAGCTATTGCGGCATAAAACTCATTCTACGAGAACTCTTGAGAACAAACAGACGAGGCAATCCTTCAATACTTATAAAAAAAAATTGCGTAAGGGTGAACATATTTGGCGGAAAAAAAAGACCGAGAGCGTTTATGTTAGCAAATGGAAAGATAAACGCGAAGTTGTTGCGATAACGACTGGATACGAGCCAGTTATAGTTACAGTGAGAAACAAATAAAGTATCGAAAAGGAAAAGCCTATAGAAATAGATGCTTACAATAGACACATATCCGGAATCGACAAAAGCGACCAAATGCTAAGCTATTTTAGTTGCCCACGCAAAACAATTCGTTGGTACAAAAAGGTGATTTTTCGATTTTTGGATATTGCAATGTGGAATTCATATTTCTTATACACAAAAAGTGTGAGAAAAATTAAGTTTATCGAATTCAGAGAAGCTGTTATTCGATCTCTACTTCAAATGGAAGATATTGAAGATGGCAGAAAATGTGTCAAACAAAATCCAATAAAAGGAAGAACTGCTCCTAGCCCAAATCAGCATTTTTTGGAAAATATTCCAGTTCCTCAAGATTATAAAAAACCCAATTTATTTCTAAAATGTAGGGAATGTACGAAAAACAAAGTGAAGCGAGAAACGAGATACAGGTGTGAAACTTGTCAAGATAAGCCCCCACTTCGTCCTGCGCCTTGTTTTAAATTGTAGCATCAAGAATAACACTTTATTAATACATATATGCGTTTTATAAAGCATGTACATTTTTGATGATCATTATTTCATTTCATTATTGTTATTTTTAATTTTTATTTAGTATTTGATAACATATTATCCATTTTTCTAAGTTTCATTAGTTTTCAAATAAAAAAATATATTTGCGTGATTCTAGTGTTTGATTTAAACTGACAACGTCGTCTATAGCCGTTTTCGTATTTTTTATATTATTCGGCTTTTTTAGAAGTCAAATAAATTATATGTATAAATTTTACTATAATATTGCAAAATTTTGTGAAGTTGCAATAGTATCACCTATTCACATGTGTCCGTCAACGTGTTAAAAAATCGGCATTTAAAATTAAAAATTGACCTATTTCAGAATTTTTGTAAAAAGTAAATTGTTTGCAAAATAATTTGTTCCATAATTTTGCCGCGCTCTGTATACATGATTCTGACTAGCAAAATTAGAGTGAAGATAGCGATAGCAATGGTAATCCTCAAGATGACAATTTATCTCATATCCAGCAATTTCTGGAAGGATATAATCAATATCAAAATGATCTGAGCAGGTAATTCAACCCGATAGAATACCATTTAGGGGTAAACCTGGTTTGAGGATATATCCAAATAAAAATAGTCCTATAGATTACTTCAACTTGCTAGCCAATACAATTATTTTTATTCACTTGTTATTTCAAACAAATGATTGTGCTATTGAAATACTTTCAAAAAGTGAATCACAGTCAATGTGGATTGCTTTCTGGAAAGAATTAACGGAAGGTGAATTTTGAAACTTTTCATGGAATTTTATTCCATATGGGAACAATAAAGCTAAATCGCATAAATGATTATTGAAAAACTAGTCAGTATATTTTGTCTACCAGTTATTGGGAATTATATGAGCGGCAATAGATTCATTTTAATTTTACGTGCCTTACAATTTTTGTGTGAATACAGATGAAGCCGTGCATAGGCTGTATAAAATATATCTTTTGGTTGATTTTTCCAATGATAGAATGGCAGCCATTTATTATCCGAAAAACGAGATATGAATCTTTAGTTTTGTGGCGAGGAAGGCTTCAATTTAGACAATATACAGTATTGGGAACATTACGAGGGAACATACGTTTTACCGTCAATGTGTTAGAAAGAGACAAAATACATATAAATTCAGTGTATCATTCTTTTTCGCTAACAGGATATCATAAAGTGGAAAACTTGCACCTACTGTACTTCTAATGGGGCGTGTGGCAGGCACCGCATTCGAGAAGACTACCGTCTAGTGAGTTGTAGGGTCACGGATGATCCTAACCAATGGAAATTAACAAGAATAACATTATCGACGATTGAAGCAGCATTGCCAAATCGAAATCATTATCTGATGGAAGATTATTTTAAGGGGACAGAATATAATTTTTACAATAATAAAAAAGTTATTGGCAATTTTAAAACTTTTCTAACTATACTCGATTCTCTAATTTATTAATTTTATACTTTTTCAAATATCTCCGAATATTTTTGATTTGTAAAAATTTTGCTATTCTGAGGTATTTTAAGTTTTAGTATACTGGCATTGGCAACAATGGTATCGGACTTTTAAATAATTTTGTAAGGTTTTGCGGAATGTAGAATAGAAATGTTTATCATTGTGCAAGATTATATGTAAATTTTATTTACGTTCCTTGATTATTGTGTACTATTTTATTCAGTTTTTGTTGCCAAACTATTTTCTCTATTGATTATGAATTCTGAATGCAAGGAGTGCAAGAAATCGCTACCACTCCAATTATAAATCTTAAGACAATTCAAAATTGTGACATTTTCCCATACAGAGATGGGAATTTAACTTAAAAAATTATAAATAGTGATAGTACGAGATCCCACTGCAGAATTAGTGTACTAATCGAGTATATGCTAAAAACCTAATTTTTACGCATATTTATCATCAAGAGAATAAATATCTGCTAGGGTGCCTATTAAAATGTGGCCGCTAGTATTTTTAATTAAATTATTTTTAATTAATTTATCGCAAAAAATGTCATTGATTTGTTTTTAAAATAAAATATCGCCCACTTCACGGCAATATATATAAAGACTGATGCATCATATAAAAAGTGTTAGCTCATGTTATTATTTCGTCGTATGAAAAAATATAAAAATCACGACGCTTTATTAACAATTGAATCAACCGATGATTTTGGATATCATACAGAGTGCCTTAAAAAAATTACAGTTTTAAAGCAAAAAGACAAAGAAGAATTCGAAAATTTTTGCAAAACACAAACAGTAAGTAAAATATCAATTGAACTTAAAAATATTATAGGTTATACGATATTATAGATACGATATAAATAATACAGTGCTAACAGCGAGGTTTTTTTGTTAATTTTTTTTTTATTTTTGTGGAAATAGTTTGTAGCACCATTTACTAATTCCTAAGATATTTCATTTCTTAGACAGGTAGAATTTATCAGGTAGTCCGGACCTTTTTGAAACTTATTTTAAGCAAACAATAAAATCATTCAGCAATATAATGTGGAGAAATAAAAACTATTACTGACTTTTTCTATTAACTGTGCGTTAGGTTCTTCCGAAAAAAATATATAACTGTCTACATTTGGAAAATTAAAAAAAAACAAAGATTATATAATTATATTTTTGTAGATCGACTTAATATTTTCATTTAATTATATCAAATACAATTAAAACAGTGTTGTGGAATGACCATGGAATATTTAACTATAACACCGTATTTTTTATAATTAACAGATTCCGAGCCTCCCTTCAGATCTTCATGAACGAAGTATTTCTGCTGTCAGCTGTGATGTAGTAAGTATATACAATAGCAACAATATTAATCGGATATGGAAAAAAAATTTTTCTAGCAATAAGCTTTTAATACAAATTATCGTCAAACGCATACATTTACTTTGTAGGAAGAATCAAAGGCTTCATTGAACGATCAACCAACTACACTTCCAGCAGATGAACAGCGAACTAGGACTGCTTCAAACGAGCAGCCTAGTACATCTGCGCAGGAAGATGATCAAACTCAAGTTTTTCAAAATTTATCATCTGCTGCTACAATATCCCAGCAAGCTATTCCATCAACATCTAAAATCAAAAAGTCAGCTTGCCTTTTTTGTGATCATGTTGAAAAAAAGTTAGTAAGAGGCGAATCTATACAACGTTCCCGCAATCAGAAGCAACGATTGAAACAATAAAATCAATGGCCGAACAATCGAATGACACTAAATTGTTAGCGAAACTAGAGAGCCCTCAATCTATTGCTTATCATTCAACTTGTTTTTCATCGTATCAAATTTCATTTAAACGGCAATGTGAGGAACATCCAGAACCAAGATATTGGCACAAAAACCGTCAATTTCATCACTCGGCATTCAATGCGATTTCGGAAATTATAAAGACGGAAATTATTGGAAACAATCGCGTTGTGTATCTCACTGATTTGTTCACTCAATATAAATAATTGCTACTGGAATTTGCTAAAGGTCAAGTACGCGCTGAAGACATACAAGACTATCGTGTTGAAAAATTGGAAAATAAAATAATCAAAGCTTTTGGCGATAGAGTTACTATTGAATCATCCAAGGGGACACCGAAAAAGAAAATTGTATATCAGTATGACATGGACACGCCACGATTAGCTGGTGAAATAGCAAAATTGGAATCTACTAAAAAGAATCGATTCAGAGATGTAGCTTACGAATTGCGAAATTGTATTACATCTCTGGAAAGTACGAAGCTGCCAGATAATCTAACTTCAAAGGATGTCATTCTCGGAGAGTGCAATATTCCAGAACAACTTTTTAATTTCGCGTGTGACTTAGTTCAAGGACCAGATACTCGTCGTAAAAATTCAGGTGATGATTTGGTGAAATTAAAGTCCGTGTGTAGTGACCTGATTTATATTGTATCCAAAGGTAGAGTCGAACCGTCAAAGCATCTTACACTCGGGTTATCAATGAAATCTATGACAAGTTCACGGAAAGTTTTAACGACATTAAATAGATATGGACATACAATAGGCTATAATTTAGCTGAAGAAATTGAAACTGAGATGACGTATAGTTCCCAAAACGAAAACAATGTGATACCGGCCGGTATTAGCAGAGTTGATGGACTAAGCACGCACGTAGCTTTCGATAACTTTGACCGTTTAGTCGATACAGCCACTGGGAAAGATACGTTGCACGATACAGTTGGTATCATTTATCAATTTCGCAGCGAAAATGATGACCCTAATAATATGGACAATTCAGGTACTTCTGATTCAGAATCCCTATGCGCATATGTCCATGAAGGTCCCACGGAGCCTCTTGCAAGAGCTCGTAAGAGACGGCGTTTTGAAGCACCTTCGAAGGAAATTCGTCCCTTTGTCAAGACACCATTTACAAGTATGACGTTTTTGCCTTTTCAAAAAATTACTGAAACAATCGATGCGTGTCATTCAGATAAATCAATCGCAATTGATAAGGATTTTGTTTGGAGTATGCCTTTATCTCAAATTGATTCGGTACCCATGTGGTTAGGTTATAACTGCAAAATTGGCATTGATGAAAGTAAAATTCAGACAGTCGAGTACTTATCACCGATCAATGAATCTCCTACATCGCTAGCTGTTGTTGAAGAAACTCTTAACATTGCAAAGGAAATTGCTAAGAATTGTAATCAACAACAGATCATAGCTACTTACGATTTAGCAATAGCCAAATTAGCTATGCAGATTCAACATATTAAAAAGCCAGAATTTGACGATATACTCATTAATTTCGGCGCATTCCATACCCAAATGGCTTTCTTTAAAGCAATTGGAAAGTATATTGATTCCAGTGGATTAATAGAGATTTTGGTTGAAGCAGAGGCACTGGCAGGAGGTTCAATGAACAGCTTCTTGGATAATAAACATTTTAATCGATGTAAGCGGCTACATCCTTTGGCTTCTGGTGCTTTGCAGATTCTTCATTTTGAAAAATATCTGTCAGAAATTGACACGGATGATGTTGAAACTTTAAAAGAAGACTCAACCGCCGTAATGAATACTTCACGTGGAATCAACGAGAGCATTGTTTTACCTGATTCATTGGATAAAATACTGCAGGGTTACAAACAATTCCACGAAATAACATTTCAGGGCGGCCATGGAAATACAGCTCAATATTATTTGCAGTATACTGAACTTATCAACATATTTCTTCGATTTTCTAGAAGTATACGCTGCAGTAATTTTGAGCTCTACTTAGATTCTATCTTCGAAATGTGTGGCTACTTTTTTTCATTCAATCAGCCGAATTATGCCAAATGGGCTGCTATGTATTTAAATAACTTAATCAAGTTGAAAGTTGAAAATTCTAGTCTACTTCAGGAATTTCGCGAAGGTGCATTTGGCATTAGACGCACAAAATCATGCTTAGGCAGATCACCTGTAGACTTGACTTTGGAGCAGACGATTCATGCTGATGCTGGTAATACCTTGACTGGTGTGAGCCATTTTACAAATTCGATCGCTGTACGAGAAAGATGGGCTCTTAGCCATAGTGTCAGGACTAAAATTATGTCGTCTGTGAAAGCAGAAATCGGATTATCTCAAGCAGATGATACTTCTTATACGTTACAGAAGAATCGAATTGAGAAAGACTCCAAAACTCTAAACAATATTGTTAAAACGATCAAGAAAACAATGAATCATTTTTCTGAAAATGTTGACAAAGATCGTTTGTTCAATTTGTCAACTGGTAAAGCGGCATCCTCAAATGTTACTGATTATTTACTCAATGTTAAGTCTTTAGGTCAAGAACAAAAGTTAAAATTTTTTTCGGAATGCTCTGAAGATTCAACAAGATTTGTGAGATCAATAACTCGTAATAAAATAAATAACTTCGCTTCAGATTGTGTTAAAAAAAGTATAAATAGCACCACCGGAGACAAAAAAACAATAATTAAAATGGAACAAGATATTTTTGGACGTCTGTTGGCAATTGCTATTAATCAAAAAGTTGACAGTGGGTACTGTTTGTCATTCCCTCTAGCACCTCTACCTCCTGCACTATTCCACTGCTCAGGCGACATGATGAAGACGGACAAGTCAACTCTGAGTAAACAATTGACAGCAAAAATTGCACCAGCTAATCCCGGCCAAGTCGACATAGAAATCATTGATGGTTTCTATTATTTGTATCAAATTGGCTCTACTTTGCCGCAAACATTTGGAAAAGTAGCAGAATCGATATTGATAAAACTTTGTTCGAAAAATACTCCCGAAGTACATATCATATTTGATAGATATTTAACACCTTCTATTAAAGATAGCGAACGACAAAATCGAGAAGGAATTGATATTCCATACACAATTAAAGCTTGAAGAATTTTCGTTTCAAAGAAGCCCTGGTTAAATTCTTAGCAAATCATTGGGCCGATGATTCTTTTGCTACAGTATTAGGAAATAAAAAAAATTATATTACAGTTGGAGAGCAATGTTTTTCATATTGTTCTGCTGCAAATCTCGTAGTGCAAGCTGAAGAAACTGCATTTGAATGTAAACTGAAGAAGCTGATACAAGGATTGTTTTCCACATAAGCAAAGTACCTGAAAATTCAAAAAATTTGGTGAAAGCATCAGACACTGACGTTTTAATAATTCTATTAGGTAATATGCATAAATTTCCTAATTTGCAGATTTGGTTGGCGAACAGTGCATCAAAAAAAAGTAATAATAAAGATCAAGTTTACATTAACTGTACGGACTTATCAATAAAATTAGGCTCAACTCTATGTCTTGCTCTTCTCGCTTTTCACGCGTACACGGGTTGCGACTACACGGCTGCATTATTCAACAAAGGAAAAGGTTGGCACTTGACTTTATTTATGAAGCACCCACACATTCAACAAGCTTTTGCGTCTTTGACGAATCCTAATGACATCTTTAATGAAACTAAAATTGATGCAGTCCAGGAGTTTACGTGCCTTATGTATGGACTTCCAAAGTGTCAAAATGTAAATGCCGCAAGATTTTTATTATTTAACAAAATGTACGCTTCAAAACAAAATAATGAAAAATTTATGAAGAGAATGAAAGGTTTCGACTTTACGCATATTCCACCGTGCTGCAAATCTTTGAAACAAAAATTGTTGCGGACAATCTTTGTTAATTCAATGTGGTTAAATGTTACTGAGCCGAATTGTATCAAGTTCAACGCGGAAAATAACGGCTGGCTGTTATTAGATGGTGTCCTAAAACCAACATGGTTCCTGGGAGACTCAACTCCAACGCAAGTTGAGAGTCTGCTATGTGATTCCACGAACAAATCTTCCGATAATGACGACGATTCTGATATTTGTAACGATGAAAGTGATAGCTCCGATGATAGTATGAGTGAAAGTTCCGATGATTCAGATTTTTAAATGAGAGTCACTGAAATATAAGATACATTTTTTATTTTAATGTTTAATTTATATGTAACAAACGATTAAATACTTGAATAAAATCTAATATTTTTTCAACCTACTTGCACAATAAAATTTTCTTTTACGTAAGTAACCTTGGTTTTATTTTTCAATATTAATTTTATAATGTAATTTTTAAATTTGTAATTTTGAACGAAAGACATTTCTTTTGGAGTATTTATTAAGTCGTCTCTACTATTATTTGAAACAGTGGTTGAGAACACTAGCACCCGACGCATGCGCAATGGCTTTAAAACGTCGTACAGCTGGCAATCCCTGTCTTCGTCTGACTGGTGACGTTATGCGCTAGCTCTCTTTCACTCTACTTTTAATATTTACCATCTTTAGCAACCAGCAACCCTTATTTGCGGCCAGATTTACTTAGGCACCCATATATTATAATGAGAAAAAAATTAGCTTCAATTTGATATATAAGTCATAAATGTACGTTATAAACGTAAAAAGATATCAAAATCATACCTGTTTACACCTGGCTGCGAAGAGGTGCGGCCAAGTGCGCAACGGCAACCGTGAATTTTCAAAGTCTTTATATATATTGCCGTGAAGTGAATCAATGAAATTTTTTGCGAAAAATTAATTAAAAATAATACCACCAATTGCAGCACTAGTGTCTAAACACCACCTTGTTAATTCTGCTTCTTCGTAAAATATTAATATTACACACAATAAAAAAATAGGTTGTTCAGTACGACAAAGAAGAAAAAAATATCTAAAAGTGGTGTTTGTAATCCCAGTCTGAAGAAGTCGAAAAAATAGCTTTAAATTTGGCATCCAAGAATGTATAAATAAATCATAATTTATAAGACAATCTCAATAACCTTGGTAGTTTTTTTGTCCTGTGAAATGTTCATATTTCCTTATGACAACAGATATAGGTCAAAATAAAACAGTATTTTTCTCGTTTCAACTTTGATCAAAGTAAGAATTAGAATTTTCTTAACCATTCCATTATTTTTAAATCTCAGTTAATCTGCACAATTCGATCACTAAGTCATAACGACATATGCTGTTAAACGATTTTTTGTTCTTACTATATCAACAATTATTGCTAATATTGCTATAATAGCAAATTGATCTATACAATGAGAAAATAGAAAAGTTAAATTATTTTGGCTCTCCTACTAAACGATTTATATTTTAATTTGAAAAATGAAATACCTATATTAGTTTAAGTTTTTTGATAACTTAAACATAAATGAGTAAATTAACATTCCAAAAAAGTTCGTTTAACCGTTAAACAGTTTTTTTATTCAAATTTAACAGATTTTCTTAAGTTGAAATAACTGGATTGTACTATATATACTGATAGCTTAATGCAATGAATAATAAAAAATCAACATTACTTTCGTTTATCCCTTCATGATTAATTTACAAAGAAATAATTCAGTAATAAACTAATTCACTATATCAGTTCGGGTAGTACACGCTAATATGATTTGAACAATGAATTAAAACCTACCTGGTAGGTATTTGAAATAAGTACCACTAAAAAATCACTAGAAGATGGCTAAAAAAATTACATTCGTCGATATTGAGGGTACAATTAATGAATATAACCATAATTTTCATTAACATCATAAGGAATAATCTATGGCAACAATACAGAGTCCAAAAGCAACAATATGTTGTAATAAAACAAGCGTTTTCAGTGTATCACCATTTTCTTTAACAGGGTATCATAACATAAATAAGTCGTATGCTAATATTTGCTTACTGTCTTGTACGTACAAAAATATCTCAATATAAACCGCCTGTTTCCTACGCTCCTGATAAAACGATTTCGCTTACGGCTCTAATTCTTCTACTTTTATCTGTCCCCTCACTTCATTTTCAATCCACGCGTTAGATTGTAGAGTGCCTTTAAAAAATTCCTTCTTATTTGTGAGAGAAATCAGTCACATTTAATTTCAACGTAAAACGATATCCTCTCACGGCCAAAGGGAAATTATCATGGTCACACCTAACCAGTGTGTTGGACAAGGACAATCATGAGACAGAGAAATAAAAGCCAGCGTAGATTATTATACCAGACGAATACAAATCGCGCGTGCGCCTCTTGAAGATGTTCAACTGTACAATCTGGGTACTTCACTAAACGTTTGCTTGCGAATGAGTAACGATCTTTTGCAAATCTTATTAAAATGAGTATGCAAGTACACCATAAAGTGCAAATTGTAAAATGGTACTACCAGGGTCATTCATATCGAGAAATAGCAGAAAATTTGTTTATTGTGGCATTCGAAAATGCCCAACCAATTAGCAAAAAACAAGTGAGAACGGTTATAAAAAATTTTGGAGAGCATGGATGTGTCAATCCTACTAAACATGGACCGCGTACACAAAATCGTCAAATCCAACCCGAAAAAGAAGAAAGAGATATTTTAATTTGTGCCACTGTGGAAAATAATCCCCTACAATCGTCCACTCATTTAGCAAAGGACTTTGATGTTGATCCGAAAACGATTCGGACTGTATTAAAAAAATGGTTATCGTAGTTTCAAACTGAAAAAGAGCCATGAAATTGTTCCAGACGATCAATTTCGTAGAATGGAATTTTGTGAAATAGTTATGGAAAGAATACAATTGGACGCAAACTTTTCGAAAAATATTTTGTTCACAGATGAATCGACTTTTCCCATAAACGGTGCACATAATTCATCCGTTATTCGACATTGGTCAAGGACAAATTTACACAAACATTACAATAATAGAACTCAATATCCCCAAAAGTTAAATGTTTGGGCTGGAATATTAGGTGAACATTTAATTGGACCATTTTTTATTGACGGCAATTTAACCGGACAGAAATATTTGGACATGCTGGAAAATCAAATTACTCCTGCCCTTATGCAATTAGGTGTCAACTTCAATGATATCTGGTACCAACATGACGGTTGTGCATCACATAATTATCGACTAGCAATAAATTTTCTAAATACAGAATTTCCCAATCGGATAATCTCCACGAATGGTAACATAAGATGGTCTGCGAGATCTCCAGATTTGGCTCCCAACGAGTTCTTTTTCTGGGGTTATATAAAATCGAGAATTTATGGGTTTCAAGAAAACAGAGCCTATTCTCTAAATGAACTAAGGGAACAAATTTTACAAATGTGTATGCAAGTAACCTGAAATGCTCATACGTGTTCGTCAAGAATTTTATAACCGTCTCGGTTACTGCTTAGCTCAAAATGGGGGTTTATTGGAACATTTGATTTAAGATCATTGAAGAATTAAGTTTTATTTTTTAATTTATTACATATGATAATATTACTTTTATTTAAAAATTGTAGGCATTAGAATTCGATTTTATTTTTATTTTCGTTTTTTTTAATTTGTACTGTGTGTGTGTTTACACAAAGAATTCGTTCTCATTTGCATACAAACGATAAAGATACCAAACTTTTTTTACTAACATTCGAAACACAGCAGATGTTTCGAGACCAATTTCACGTTGCCAAATCTGAAAAAAAGTAAAGGTTTTAACCGCTTTCAAACTGAAAACTAGAACAATTTCCAGCATTACAATAAAATATTCAACGAATAGATGGAATTAATTATATCTTGATCTGTTACAACCTCTTGAATTATCATAATTAAAATCTTCTTATAACTTGTTCTCGCGTTAGAACAATGCATTTTACAATTAATATAAATATACAATGAAAATTGGCAATACTGTTAGTAGCTACAAATATTTTGTAAAACGCTGGCGTTCTGGGCATGTATTTTTCACTTTATGAGATCCTGTTAGCGAAAAATGAGAATTGAGATATTTGGAAACACATATTATTATTAATACAAATTTTATTTCGCATGTTACGGTTATTTATTCCAATACTAACCGAACTAATATAGTGAATTAGTTTATTATTATTACTACTCAATTATTTCTTTGTAAATTAATCATGAAGGGATAAACGAAAGTAATGTTGAGTTTTTTATTGTTCATTGCATTAAGCTATCAGTATATGTAGTACAATCTTATTTCACAAATAATCAACTAAACTATTCACATTACACATCTGTATTTCTAACATCAACTTCTTTCATTGCACGTTTTCCACTTTATGATATCCTGTTAGCGAAAAAGAATGATACACTGAATTTATATGTATTTTGTCTCTTTCTAGCACATTGACGGTAAAACGTATGTTCCCTCGTAATATTCCCAACACTGTAGAAGCCATAGAAGTTTGGCATGAAATTATATATTTTAACAGACTATACTGGAATTATTCAAAAGTTAATCATTTATGCTGGTTCACAAGATCGTACATTTTGAGAAAGGGGTGACACACAAAAAGTCGTAGTGAAATTAATGGAGAATCTTTTGAATGCTGGACATGCTCTGTATATGGATAAGTGATGACACAAAAGTTAGAAAAAGTAGTAAGTATGTATGTACAGTTCTAACGTAATATACCAAATGGAGAAGATAAATGATAAATATGAATGATATCTTCAGAATTTGGTAATCAGATGATTGCAACAAGATCTAGAAGATGAACTGAATTCGAAAAACCTAAATTAATGGCTACGTATAGTAAATATAAAGTTGGTATTAACTACAGTTGCGAGCATAAGTGTATACGGTAGTATAAAAAATGTCTATAATAATGGAAACGAGAGAAAAACGTCATTATACGATTTTCGCCTTTTAGGACCATCACCATCAGTTGTACATTACCTTTATATTGTATAAAAGGCCACAACAACAAAACAAAAAGACGAAGTAAATATTGTTGGGATACCAGCAAAAAAAACGAAAATATTCAATTTTTTACTATTCTCACTGTCCAAACGAACCTGGTTTGTGTTTAGACAATTTCATGAGAACTTGCATAATTGAAATTGGGTGTAGATGTTTTACTTTTCTCCGTTTCAAGAGCGTAGGCAAGGAGGGAGGAAATTTGCTATTTGCCTATGCGTCACTCAGTAATTTTTCGGCAAAAATCATCTCGGTCCCCCGAACGTAATTTCTTGCTAAGTATCTGTTGTATTTAGTTTCAGTTTCTTGTGTTTTTTATTTGTTTCATAAAGTTTGGGTTTTTGTTCTTTTTAAAAATACTTGTTACGTTTTGCACAAAAATAAAATAAACGTAGAACTTATAGATAACTACAAAATGCGCCCAGTGCGGGGACAGTACGTAGAATAAAATTTCAAAACATGCCAGCGCCGCGCCAGACACGGCCATTTTTAATTTTCATTTTATATGAAACTAATGTTCATAATCTGCTTATATAGACTCAGTCTAACATTTATCAATAAAATATATCACAATATTTTACAAAAATCGTACCGGGATGTAGATATTATGTGAAAATTCTAGCGGAAACGAATGGGTTAAAAACAGTCATCCGAATAGAAATATTCAGGATTCGATAGTTACAAAAATAGTGAATAAATTTAAGAAGTCGGGAAGTATCCACAATAATTTCAATCAACAATACCAGAAGCAATTTGCTAGTGAGTAACCGGAATTACAAGTGATGGTATCTGTAGTAGAACATCCTAAAATGTCATTGAAAGAGAATGTCTGATCGGAAATGAAGGAGTTATAATGGCAAATATTGAATATTTAGAAAGAGATGGTGGATATATGGAGGTTTAAGTCAATTGAAACAAAAAACAAATTAATAGATTGTTATCAATGTTACTTCAGTTGCAAAATAAAATATTATATGCATGCATTAACTATTCTGTTTATATTGTTACATAACCTATGTTGTGAGATGTATATATATCATGATGACAAATAAATCGTAAGAGCTTTCACATTACTGTGAATTTTCGGACAAGATTGAATGTCCATTGAAACGTTAAACCCTTATTATTCACTTTAATGGTCGTAATCGCCCATTAATAAAAGAATGTTTAGCTTTAAGTGCCTGCTCAACAAAAGATCAAATAATTGAATTCTACATGGTTCAAATTAACATTATGATCTTTTTATAAAATAGAGATTATGGAACTTTCCAAAACTATTAAAATGTTACTACAAATAACTTTGAGTGATCTACGATTGTTTAATTAGCACTGTGAACAATATTTCAAACCCTTTCACAAATGGATAGGGAATCAAGTATTCGAAATGAATGTTTTATGGATTGACATAAATTAATTAACAGGATACTATTTATCGCTTCACGGTAAAGTGGGTAATTAACTTTATGTCAAAAAATATCACCATTCAACTGACAGAGTTATAGTCTGAAAGAGAAAGTTCTACCCCCAAAAAACTTGCGAATATCTACAGAAATTAACCAATTTACAAACAGTCAGTTTCTCAAAATCAAGCAATACAGAACTAAATCCACTCTGGATCGGTCGACATAAAAAAGTGTGACAATTCCTCGCGTTCGATACTTACAGGGTGCGTAAACTATATCTAGATCAACCTGTTAAAATATCCCTCGCGTTACGACGCAATATAAAAACGTGCAAATTTCTGTGACTTTGTTCGAGAATTAGCGGAAAAGTATACATATCTACCCCACCAGCATTTAGTATCTTTAAGAAAACTGTAACCAACTATCAACTCACTGAGGACATTCTTGTTGCTCTATCTCGTTACTATTTTGTTGTAAAGTGATTTACATGTTTAAAATTGTCGTATTTAAGTATTTTATTAAACGTTACTTAAAATTACGACTGGTCCTTTCTTTTCACAACCTTATCGAAGAAAAACAAACAACACATCTACTTAGGTGCAGTAGTGAACGACAAACTCAACAGTCCACTCCACTAATCTAGTTCATTACAAATCTTAAGAACCTAATAATTGACCGAAAGTTTATCATTTCTTTCATTAAACAGCTCATTGCAAAATTTGCATATCGTCGGCTTAATCAAAAAAACCCGTAAGTCACTAAAATGAAATTTTACAGGGCGGGCTAAAAACTTTCCAAAAATTATTGCAGCAAGTATTTATGCAAACTAAGGTATAGAAAATATTTTAAAAAATTGTGTATACTGTATGTTCACCTTATTTACTAATTATTTTTATAAATACTAATTTAAAGGGACTTATGGGTTTTTCCGACTTAATTTAAACAGAAATAGGAGTTGCGGGTATTACAGGTTGTGTTAAATGAATTAGAACCACATTATTTTGTCATGATAGTTTTTATTCAAAATTTTACAAAAATATAAAGGAAACTACAATATTTATTTATTTGTATGGCAAATGGTCATAGAAGCTATGGTAATCACTGTGAGACTTTTTTTTAAAAATTGCAAGTCGAGATATTTCGATTTTTTTATTGGTGTGGGTACTTCATACAGAGCTGGTAGATTATTCAGTGGAAATGCGAGTTCAGTTAGTTTCTTTTTAGACAAACGGCTGTATTTCATCTCAACAAACTCTTCTGGATGTCTCAGTTTATAAAATAAGGAACTGTCTGGGGTGTATTTTAGTGCACGTATATCCGTTACCACAGGATCGCCCACTGTTTTTCCAGGTCACAAAGAACTCAAAAATTTTTGTTTTCTAAAATCCTTGAAGAAACCATAACCTAGGTAGTAGACTCTATAGGGCCGTGGATTTTTCCGTGCCTTCATAATTAATTCGACATAGTCGGCAGGTACATTTATGTTGGTATGACGTAACTGCCTCTCTATGGTAGAATGAATGGAGTCGGCCTCCATTTGTGTATGGCCCTTTTCGAGGTATGTTTGCTCAATGGTAATGTTTAAAGTAATTGACATATTAATTAGAGCATTGGTTAATGTAGCATTTCTATTTTGCGATGTGCATCCATCGCTATACAAGATAAGGGTTTGTCCAGGTTGTACAGTACCGTGGTCCTTTATGAATTGACAAATAATGGAAGAGTAGTCCTGCGCCGATACACCACCAGATGATTCGTGCCAAATATAGCAATATCCATCCTTTGTGATTACATCGAAAAACGACAAATTGTGCACTTTAAGTTTAGTCTTAAAATAGAGAGAGGAAACATTCGATTTTGGTGATAATAAAACTGATTGTACGTCCATACAAAAAAGCTTATTCCCTGATTCTATGTCTTTGGCTTTCTCAGTTCTTGCCTCTTTCTTTTTATCTTCATGCAGGGCAAACTCATCAGCGGATAAATTACCAGTTTTATGTGCAACGCACTTATCGCATCCGTCCTTTTTAGGTCGGAAAAGTGAAAGATTCACTTGATCAAACACGTGGGAAAACGAAGCAATTGATAAAAAGGGTTCCTT
The DNA here is from genome assembly GCA_963921935.1 of Galeruca laticollis. Lineage (NCBI taxonomy): Eukaryota > Metazoa > Arthropoda > Insecta > Coleoptera > Chrysomelidae > Galeruca > Galeruca laticollis. Next base: position 58,879,868 of record OY998177.1, read on the forward strand.
TTTCTCTTTGCACCAATTTTTGTAAAAAAATATAAAGAGAAGATTTTGATGCCCAGTTTGGTTCTAAGTACTGTTTTGTCGAAGAAGCCCGACAATAGTGGGATTCCATCTTAGGAAGTTCGGTAAGAAAACTTGTTAATTTGTCTTTCATATCTTTATAACGACCCAGTTTAACATGTTCATGATTTTTTGTTTTCTCTTTAGTATTATCATCTATGGCATTTCGCTGTTTTATTCAATCCAAAATCATATTTTCTTTGACACAATGAGTATTTAGAAACATTTGTTTGCAGACCCTTATCCGTTCTTCATTATGTTTCAGATAATATACTAGCGACTCACTTCTTCTGGAAACACCTTCAGCAACTCTATTTCTGCTCCTTTTAGTAGGTTGAGAATCAACTAAAAATGAGACATACACTTTTCTTTCCTTCCATCCCATCTTTGTCCAAAATTGAGTAAATATAATGTTTCTTTCTTCTTCCGAGAACATTCTACATTTTAATAATTTACCTTTTATTGAAGGTTTGCAATTACATGGTTCTTTTAATTTCCTTGCATCTTTCTTAATGTCGTATTTCCACTTTCCGTCAACCTTTTTTCTATCGTAATATTCTTGTCCGCTTTCTCGTTTAATTTTTTTTCTATTTACATTCCAGTCTTCGGTACATACAAATTGTCTTTTTTTTCTTTTCTTTGTCACAATAGTTTCATTTCCTAAATCATTATTCAATTCAAAATCAGGTTCGAAATCGGGATCGTTTACATTTGCTACAACTTCCTCATTTTCTTCTATTGCTGGACTATGTTCATCTTTTTCATTGGAAGAGTCTAAGCTGGCCTCTTTTTCATGAGTTGTTATGTGATCTGGACTTTCTTCTGTATAACTTTTTACTTTTACTTCAAAATCAGTATCTTCTGCACCTGTTCTGTCCACATTATTTTTTTCTGTCACTTTACTACATCTATCTTCTACAAAAATGTTCATTTCCATTTCGTGGTCTGCTGTAACTGGAAACTCTCCAACTTCTTTTTCATACTCTGCCAACTAAATACTATTATCGATAATTTCACTATCTATGCAAGGAACAGCAACCAAATTGGTCATAGTATGGAAGTTCTCACTGCTACATGAGGAGTTCGACACTTGAAATCTGGGCAATACAATTATCTGTATCAGGATTAAAGTAATCTTGAATTTCAAATTCTGTAGTGGAAAGTCCAGTTGTAACTTCTGGAATGTCCAATATCTATAACTCCTTATTTCCTACTGATTTGTGAAAATCATCATTAAACATGCTATTATCATTGGGTGGAGTGTTTTCCTTATTAATAGCAAATCTGTTTATTTCACTACATTCATCAGAATTCTTGAATTTTTTATTAAAAATTGACATAATTCTTTGTGTCCTGTTGGATACGCAAGCCATCTTTTCTCGGTTTTCTGTAACAAATAAATATTTATTACTAATAATTGCCTTATAACGGTGGTTTTCTTCTTCGCAACCAAGACTTCATATTATTAACTTTTTGCCACCTGGCAATACAATTTAAAAAAAAATTAACATGAGAAAGGAAACATTTTAATTCAAAATTTCTACTTAGTTTTGAGCTCGTTTTAAAGCGTTGTTAAAAAAACAGAACATTATTTTGAGAAGAGCAAAACACTTAACTCCCTATGATCTTTTACTTTCGCGATATGTCTAGTGAAAGAAAAACCAGTAAGTCCTGGATATGGTTAAAACAGAAATTATGTAACAATAAACCAAATTAAATAGTTTACAATATATTTGTATATACTTACCATCCATACTAAATCGTTTTGAGACAATATAAATTGTTAAAAACTGCAAAATTTTCACAATAAACGAGAGAGACTTCAACACATGGTTGTGATTATATTAAACTGCTGGATTTACGGGTTTTACAATTCGCTTTGTATCAAGCGGGGACTTACGGGATAAACCAAACCTTAAAATTACGAATTCGAACTTCTTCTGTAGATACGATATTTACGCAGACGATGGATTCAATTTCAATGCAAAAGATGGCACTAAAATGTCTGATATGCCTAAATGTGGACTTACGGGTTTTTCTGATTAAGCCGACGATATGTATTTAATGTTTACCAAAAATTATTTTTTCATAACAGATGGATAATATTGGATATCTGACAATAGTTTTCTATTACGATCAATTTTTTTCAATAACAATTGTCAATATTCTCAAAAATAAAGGTACCTACTTCACTCTCGAGTAAAATTCATATTTTTTGACAAACCTTGTATACAGCTAAAAAAAATTGATACCTGACGGTTGTTCAGGTTTTAGATTATGCAGAACTTTTTATAAAGAATTACTTTTTTCATAAAACTAAGAATAAATAACTTTCCCATATAGTTCCGACTTGATTGGACACAGTGTATATATAAGTAACACCATTTTATTTTTAGATCATAATAACAATTTAATCTCTGGTTAGATATAATTTTGTTTTATTAAACTGCATCTGTCAGTATCACAAGCACAACCGTCTAATGCATGGATTTTTTTGCGAGAAGGAAATTTTTTTTAGGTGAAATTCGGATTTAAAATATCTATTACCATAAACTTATTTTGGCGAAGATGTCACCTGCCACAGGTGAAAATATACCGCCCGCCTGTACGCAGACCTACACATTTCCACTATATGTATCTATTTTGTAGAGTATTAAATTTCTTCAAGAAATAGGTATATATAAAATTAGAAGTGATATAATTAAAATAATTATTTATTGTGACAATTAGAGAAAGAAGATTTTGTTATAGAATTACAAAGGTTCATGTTGCATTTTATGCAAAATGCTTGAGTTTTTGAAGTATTCTTTGGAAACTTGCATTGCTTCTTTCCTCTTCATTCTAGAAAGACGCACCAGTGTCCTACTGTCGGCAGGTACATGTTTTTTGTGACCTTTGGGGATACTCTTGGTGAAGAAGATAGTCGACCAACATTTTTTTCTGTACCATGTTTACAGCGAGACAAAGTGATTCTGACACTTCATTCAGAAAGTTCGTAGTTGCACTTTTGGTTCGTCTGAATGGATGCAGTGATACGGTATATAATACTTTACAATAGCAATATCAATTAGGTGATAAAAGATGCGGTTCAACCACTTACGAGTTTTCATAAGTATGTGATATGGTCCTATAAGTCCATCCATCAAGTCAACTCCCCCCCATATGTTGATCAAATTCCTTGATTATGTGGACAAACAATTTCACATTGTTTTTCTCTTTTTAATCTTTTTATGTCCCATCGAGTTATTTTCTGTGGCTGACTGTTTGTATTTGTAGATTTGAAGGGTTGTACACCAACATAAGTTGATAAAAGCTTCACAATTTTAGAGTCTTGCCATAAAACGAATGATATAATTAACACCATATATATTGCAAATGTACTCTTCGGCATATCCACAGCTTACTACTTTTGAAACAAGAGTGGAGTCACTTGAGAATGTACACAAGGATATACAATTTGAGCCCACAGTACCCAGAGTAAATACCCCGACTTCGAAGGTATGCCATTAGACCCAACAAGGAATAAAAATTGTAAAAGTGTATTATATGGTTGATAAAATTTGGAACATATCTTAACAAACGGACAACTACGTTGGATGATGCTCCAAGATATGGATTGGTCCTCCTTCTTCTTCTTCTGTCACTTCCGGTGACCGAGGTCATTTTATTCTTTTATAATTGTTTGATTGTGGACTAACTTCATTAGGAACTCCCACTCCCTTATCTGTAGCCCGCACTAATAGATGATTATTTGAAACTGAACTAGATATAGACACTTCAGAATTTTCATATTTCCTACTGAAGTTTCTCCTTGTCCTTTGTCGATAACTTCGCCTTCTGCAGTAATAGGATCATCTGAAGACAAGTTGATTCAATACCGCTAGGACATTCGTCAATCAATTTATCTAAGTTATCGTCTGTCATTTTATAAGTCTATATATCTTTTTGAACCGTCCATACCTAAAAAAATAGTTTATTATCATAGGTATAATGACGACAAAATATGCAATATATCCCAACCCCCAAAGTTTACTTATCATGTAAGCAACAAACAACTGAACAATCCTTACAAAAATAATTCAAATAAAGAGAATGTTATAGTATGGAATGCATAGGTCCGCCTGCAGATGGTTAACATATTTTGATGGCTGTGTGAGCCCAATTCCTTTGTTTGTGGAAAGTAACAAAATTAACTTAATTTATAGACTATATACTACTTACCTATAATTTCGTCACTCCCATATCTGCTTTGCAAATATTTATTAACAATTTTTTAATTGGATGTTTACGGGTGAACGAATTTTATTACCAATTTTCACTGACAGTAATATATAACTGTTGCAACCAAATAACTTGTTTGTCTGCAATCAAAAATACACCGAAGACTAAAGGATAGTATACCTTTAAACCGAAATGTGTTATGAATTTAAATAGCTATGAATGTATATTGTAAATGGAGAATAAAGTCAGCCTTAATGCATTAGAGGGTTAAGATCTATGAAAACTGCAACAATATTTTCTCTTTTATCGCAAAGTTCTCGATAAGAATAAATAAAACCGGCATCTTCCAGTGCGACAGTAAAATTTTAATGATTGCTCCACATCGACTAATTATCTGATCAACTAATGTTATTTAAGGTCAAGATATAGGTATGGTACCTTTTCATTTTCCATGAATGTTTACAAAAGTGTTTTTATTATATCCTCGTACACTGTTTAATAATAATAAAAAGGATATTTTTTAGGCTTAGTTCACATAGATGTGAAAAATAAACAATTTTGTCAATATAGAGATGTGTCTAACAAGAAAGGTCTCAATAGACTCATATCAACACAAGCAGTGTAATAATCTGACATGACAATCTATAATATGTATGTAATGTACCCTTTCCCATAAAAAATACTAGATAATTTACCTGCTAACATACTAATAACTGAAAGTAAAATCTTTTCTACACTTTGTACGGGTGACCACCTTTCAGCACTAGATTCATAACCCATAGGATCGTCTCCAGGTGCATGCAAAATTGAAATACAAACTCTGCCATCTGAATAAACTAAAAAGTGCAAATAACAATTTAGTTTCTTCTGTAGCTATCCCAAACATTTCACTTACTATTTGGATGAAACATTTCACAAGTAAATTGCATCTTTGGTGGACTTAAAGGATAATCTGGAGGAAAAATTAATTTTGCGGGAAATACACCTCCCTCAAAACAAGTACCTTCTGGGCCCCTGAAATGTAGTCGAATCTTATAATAAATTCAGAAACAATAATGTATTTTGTATTACGTGATTAAAGCTTCCCATTCAAAAAAGTTTTCTTCGTTAATTGGGCCAGCTATAATTCCTTCTGGTGGGTTCAAGGTTAATTCTGAAAACATATTTCAAAATTTGGCTTTGCACAAACAATTTTAAATATTGACGAGTAATGGCCAGAATAAATTAAGTAATGCATACGTTTGTATTCAGCCATAAGCCTTCGTAAAGCTGATCCTGCCATAATTGTCTTCAAATCAAATTCTGTCTCTGAATACTTCTACCTAGAAATTTAAAAAATACTGATAAACCCTTTCGACCCTTTCGTACAACAAAAAGGACTTCCTAAATATCACAGAACACCCCCATTAAAAATATTATGTTTTATAAAGAAGATATGGAATGGACAGTGTTGCCACAGACTCTGAAAATTCCGTGCCAGATTTATTTTACGTATAAAAAAGGGTCAGTCATTTGGAATTCGGGCCAACTCTTTTTTTTAGAGCTAAACGCATGTTAAATTACTCCAATTTAGATTTTTTTTAAATTTAGTTCACTTTACCAGCTTTACCTATATATATGGAGTGTAGAACTAGCTCTACACTCCATAGTCAATAGTAATCTATTTAGTAGTTTTGTCCTTGTTTAATTACCATATAAAGAGAGATGCGAATGTCGTCAGAATGTAATCGACGACCATTTCAAATCACTGACCTTATAGGTCAGTGTTTCAAATACGACGTAGTATTGTAGTAAATTATAGGTTCGTTCCAACCACCAGTAATTTACAGTAATATTACTAATTCACATGCGCAGTTAAAATAAATCGTTCCAACCACATTTTCGTTTTAAACAATCAAATTTGTTTTTTATCGAAAGTGTAGAAAGTTTATGGAAGTGGGTTTTTAGATTTTGAGCTGTTTACACCAGGGACTGTTTCTTTCTTTTTTTGTACAAGTAGAACTAGAAGAATTTCTTGTTCAAGCAGTGCCGCAGTCGATGGTAATAGTGAAAATTCTCCTTTTTTGGACTGCAAATTATAGAAAAATATTAATCGATTTGTACAAGAAAACTATGGAGGGTAGAAGTACCCTCCATAAAGAAAACACAGAGCTTGTTTATTTTTTTGAGGTTATTATTAGGTACACCGCGTGCATCTACAAAAGTAGTTTAAAATATGTTCCAACCGTTTGGTAAAAGATTACCGGTAACTTTATTAATTTCTCTTACGCATGCGCATTAAGAAGTTCAATTACTGGTTACGTACGATAACACAATTGTTGGTTGGAACTCTGTGTATATAATCTTTGGTTGGAACGAACTTAATGTCAAACGTGGTTTGTTTATACGAGCGCCATTACGACTAGAAAGTGAACTAGTTCTTTCGTTTTGCTGTGATTTTCAAGATATTTAGTGACAAAATAAACTTTTAAGTTAATTAATTTAATGTTTTTGGATTATCAAGGTTCGCCGGTGCCAAGTTTGTCAGAAAAACAGTCAAAATTACCAAGGCCATATATCTACAATACCATCCCCACTTTTTGTAATTTCACTACTGGCGTTTAGAATTGTTGGCCGCAAAAATAAACATGTTTATGAATGAATAGCCCTCTCTATGTTTATTATTACTCTAAGGTTCATACAGACGTGATTTGCGAATCATGTTCTGACTGGTCCATTTGAAATCAACATGGCGGCATGATAAGATTTTCAATATTTTGTGAATTCGCAAAATGTTAAACTAAGAAGGCGGGAAAATCAGACAGAGTTCAATATATGTGCGCGAATTGTTATTAGGTCCAACTGTTTCATTTAATTAATGTCATTTAAAGCTTCTTTCAAACCATATGTAATATATATGCATTGTAGTAAATAAAGTTCGTTTGTGATTATTGGATTTGATTTTTTTGCTTTTGTGTCCACTAATATTGGAATTTTTTCTATAATCGGTTTCTGACATGGACAGTAGTTAGGTATGTTCCATTCTTAGAGTAATAATATACAATAGAGAGGGCTGCCCATTCATAAACGCGTTTATTTTTGCGGCCAATAATCCTAAACGCCAGTAATAAAATATTGAATGAATTACAAATATTGGGGATGGTATTGTAAACACATGGTCTTGGTAATTTCTGCTGTTTTTCTAACAAACTTGAAATAGCCCGAACCTTAAGCTTAATACTCACTTAGGCGAAATTCGCGTTTTTTTGACATATTGTGTCAAATCCAGATTTAAAAATATTCGCGGTGGGAAATTTCAACTATTTTGCGATTTTTACAAGAGAAATCATAGCCTAGAATTTTTAATATTATTTGTTATAAAAAGAAAACAGTCATGGATGCTTGTCATTACAACAATTATTTTCGAAGATACTATTTTTTCTTCGAAATTCATTGCAAATTGAATAATACATGCGAAAAATAACAATATGAAGCACAGTGTAGTATATACACAAAACAAATATATCTCAAGAACAAATTTATGATCTGGACAAACCATCAGAAAATGACAGTAATGACAGAAATTCGCAAAATAGTTAAAATTATTTTAACTTTTTTGCGATTTACCCGCTTTTTTGCGATTTACCCGCACTTTCGCGTAGGCGAATTTCGCTTTTATTATGGAGTGTAGAACTAGTTCTACACTCCATACTTTTATGAGTATGAATGGAATACACGAATGTGCGGCAACAGTCTGGCTTGATAATCCAAAAACATTAAATTAATTAACTTAAAAGTTTATTTTGTCACTAAAAGTCTTGAAAAACACATCAAAACGCAATAACTGAATGTTTACTCTCTAGTCGTAATGGCGCTCGTATAAACAAACCACGTTTGACATGATTTACTATGATACTACGGCGTTTCGAAATGATCGTCGATCACACCAAAGAATACACTGGTGTATTCTTTGATCACACTCGATATTAGACACTTTTAGCTTGTCATAAGTTTTTACACGTATCCGTATTGGGGTTACGTTGACGTAAAGAAGTTGTCAAGAAAATCTTTTAATCCTTTTTTATCGTTTCGTGCTAAAACCAGAATGGTCAAAGCACTTTTCTTTCGTAAAAGTAAAAAAATAAAACTAAAATAGTTATTTGTAAAACAAGTGTCACAATGACTCGTTTTGTAGTAAGAGTACTACAGAAAGTCATTGTGGCACAAGTTTTACACAATATTTTTTATAATTCGCATTTATTTAATTATTTAAATTAAATATAATTTCATATGTATTATATAGATACTTGTGCCTGTAAGTTAATATCTCACATTTCTAAATTCTTGCTTGTACTACCACCTGTGTACTAAACGTAGTTATAGTTCTCTAGTCTAATATGTGATCTATTATTAGTTTTTGACAGCTTGTCAATTTTGATGTTTTACGTTCACTTCAATGAATAAAAGCAGTGTTACTAGAACTTATTTGATATTTATTTTATATCAGCTCGGATCGGTACATGTTACATATGGTGTCAGGTGTGGGGTCCAAAGGTCAAGTTTCTCAATGGGGCTGTTATTTTTGATACATTAGGTAAAAATTTGCCTAAATATTTAGCCATACCTAATGTAATATAAAAAAAACCTTCGACTTTTAGGCTTTAATCCACAAAACATACACATAAGTATCAACTTGACAGTATGTATAAATGTGACAATGTGACAATCCAGAAACAATAGTAAGGGCGAATATTATACACAATACGAGAATTTAAATAGTAAGGGAGACTCATATCAATTATATGACATTCTCCCCAGGTTTATTAAAGTTCATAGCAACTTAAATACTCCGGAGGATGTCGCTCTCTAGCAGAACGACGGACTGTAGGTACTTCTGGTTCAGTATTACTTGGAAGATTTTCAGTTATCTCAATTTCAGAAGATTCTTCTCGTGACTGAAAGTCTGCAGAAATCTTGTTTTCAGATGGGGGGTTAACTGTCGTTTGTAGTTCCTCTGAATCCATATTAATGTTAGCGTCTGATGATAAAGTTATATCTCCACGAGGTGCTAAGTGTTTCAGTGACACAGTTGATTCTTTTCCATCTTGGTGACGAATTAGAGCATATTCTGGATTTGCCTCCAATAGTTCAACTTCTTCCACTAAGGGATCGTATTTACGGTGACGAATGAACTTCTTCAAAAATACAGATGTGGACGGCTTCAACCAAGTTGGTAACGATGTTCCATAGGATGATCGACGAAGATGATTGAACATACGTTCATGAGGTGTACAATTTGTTTCAGTGCACAACAGAGATCGAATGGAATGGAGTGCATCTGGAAGAGCTTCTTCCCATTTTTGTGTTCCTAAGCCTTTACTTTTAAGAGCTAAACTTATGCTTCTCCATATAATTCCATTGTACCTTTCGATTTGTCCATTTCCTTCAGGGTTATATGGTGTTGTTCGACTGGTTGCAACTCCTTTAGAATGAAGGAAATTAACTAAGTCATTGGATAAAAACTGTGATCCTCGATCCGAATGAATGTAAGCAGGCATTCCAAAAACTGAAAATAATTCCACGAGACAATTTATAACAGATGCAGTAGTGATATCCTTGCAAGGGTATGCAAATGGAAATCTAGAGTATTCATCAACAACTGTCAAGAGATATTTGTTTTTTGTGCAGCTGGGCAATGGTCCTTTGAAATCAATGTTTAGACGTTCTAAAGGTGAAGTTGCTTTAATCACATGCGAATTCTTGAGTTTGAGAAATCTTGGCTTCAGTTCGGCACAAACAGGACAAGACAAAATCATTTTCTTGACATCTTCGAAAGAAAATGGAAGATTTCGATGACGTACAAGATGGTACATTCTTGTGATGCCTGGATGACAGAGTGACTGGTGTAAATCGAATAATTTATTACTACTTGTGGTTCCACAAATTCGAGAGAAGGCATCAGCTGCTTCATTGGATCGTCCAGGACGGTAAATGATATCGTAGCTGAAACACGATAGTTCCAACTTCCATCTTTGAATCTTTTCATTTTTAATTTTACTAGAATGCTTTCTGTGAAACATGAACGAGACAGCCTCTTGATCTGTGACGATTTTGAAATGTCTTCCTATCAAAAAATGTTTCCATTTTCTTATGGACTCTATGATAGCATAAGCTTCTTTCTCTACAGAAGAATGTGCCTTTTCTGATCCTGAAAAAGTTCTTGAATGGAATGCTACAGGTCGCCCTCCTTGGTTCAGTGTAGCAGCTAAAGCAATGTCTGACGCATCTGTTTCAATGACCAATGGTTCATCACCAGAGACTGTCCACAAAAGAGCTTTTGCAATATCGTCTTTCAATTCATTGAACATTTTGGCAGCATCAGCTGGTACGGGAAATGACTTACAGTCAATAAGTCTTCTGATTTTATCAGAATATTTTGGGAATCACCTGGAGTAGTGGGCAAACATTCCAATTATTCGTCGTAGAGAAGAAATATCTTGTGGCACAGGTAACTTCAAGAGTGGTTCCAATCTACTAGGGTCAGGTTTCAAAGTACTATTTTCTATCACATACCCTAGAAGACATATAGATTTTTGTGAAAATTTAGACTTATTTTCATTAATTGTAAGCTGATATTTGTCGATGACGGACATAAACTTCCTGAGATTTACATCATGTGTTGACCGATCTTCGCCGCATACAGTTATGTCATCGAAATAGGTGAATACCCCTTTTAAATTCTCATCTGATATTATTTTATCAAGGGCTCTTTGAAAACAGGCTACTCCATTAGTAACGCCGAACGGAATCCGACGAAATTGATACAGTCGACCACATGCTTCGAAAGCTGAGTAAAATTTTTCGCTGTCTGCAATAGGGATTTGGTGGTAAGCACTTTTCAGGTCAATAGAACTGAACACTCGATATTTGGCAATTTTAGCAACCAGATCCTCAATATTCGGAACAGGATACGCGTCCAACAAGGTGAACTTATTGATGGTCTGCGAATAATCTATGACCATTCTCTTTCTGTGACGTTCATTCTTCGTTACCAAAACTTGTGCTCTCCAAGGTGACATACTTTCTTCAATTATACCCTCTTTCAGCAGATTTTTGATTTCGTTCGTGATAAATTTTTCATCTTCTTCCGAATGTCGTCGAGGTTTACAAGCTATGGGTCTACAATTTTTGGTTAGATTGCCGAAAAGAAGGGGAGGAGCGACTTTCGCTTCAGTGAGGCAGCATATAAAGAGAGGAGGTTTGCTTCCACCAAAACTGATGTCAAGTTTGGAGTGCTGCTTCATAATATCGTGACTAATTATTAAATCAGTGCACAATTTTGGTAGAAGAGATACTTTGAAATTTGTATAAACATTCCCAAGAATTTCCAAGTCTATATAGCAGTAACCATTTATTGATGAAGACAGAGAAACTGAAGCCATTGAAACTTTTCCAGTGCTGGGATGTATGTTGAATTTACGCTCCTTAGCGAAAGTATAGTTTAGATAACTATCAGAGCTGCCCGTGTCTATCAGGGAAGTAGCGTGCATGTTGTTTATTTTAACATTAACAAGACTTTTTGATAAACTGAGAGGATGGTTTGTAGAAGCAATAATGTGGTCCGAAGTTGTAGTTTCAGTTGAACAATGGGAATGGTTAGACGAGGTGGAAGCCATTAGGGTGGAAGCTGAAGTTGATTTATTTTCTTTTGCCAGTTTTAACTTCATACAAGCCATAGAAAAATGTCCCAACCTCTTACAGTACTGACAGATCTTGGCCCGCGCAGGACATACGGTGCGAGGATGCTTGTTTCCGCCACAGAAATAACATTTTTGTGTGGTAGCAGCATTAAAAGAAATATTTTCGACACGATTCATTACTTCGGAATGGTTCGGATGTTCTCCAGCAGTATTGGAAGAAGATGTTGCATTGACGCAAGACTGATATGATGGAAAATTGTAAGATTCTGAACATTTTTGTGCACTTTCCAACGATCTTGATTGAGAAACTGCCTGGTCTAGTGTGAGAGTACTATTCTCCAAAAGTCGTTGACGGATATGAGGTGTTACTAAACCTCTGATGAAGGTGTCTCTTATGAAGTCATTTCTGTTTTCTTCAGCAGTTACTGCTTTAAAATTGCATTCTTTACTCAGTATCTTAAGGGACTGTAAATACTGATCTATCGACTCACCATTTTCTTGTTTCCTCGTAGCAAGAATATGTCTAGCATATATTTCATTCACAGGTTTGCTATACGCATTTTCTAGTGTTTTGATAGCATCTTCGTAGGTCGTACATTCACAGATGAGTTCGAAAACTGTTGGAGATATGTAGTTGATAAGAAGTTTGAGTTTGTCATGATTTTCCGGCTTTGTACTCTCCAGAAAATTTTTGAAAGTCGTATACCAGTGTTTCCATTCCTTGAAAGCGTTAGTGTTATTGGCATTCACGTCGAATTTCTCGGGACGTAAAAACTTATCCATTTGTAATCCTTCAGTAGTTTTTGTGGATTAAATTGTAATATAAAAAAACCTTCGACTTTTAGGCTTTAATCCACGAAACATACACATAAGTATCTACTTGACAGTATGTATAAATGTGACAATGTGACAATCCAGAAACAATAGTAAGGGCGAATATTATACACAATACGAGAATTTAAATAGTAAGGGAGACTCATATCAATTATATGACACCTAATATTCTTAGTAACCCAGTTTTGACTTTTGAATTTGGCAATAAAACGAGAAAGATTTTTAATACCTACAGCAGACTGTGTTAAACTTAACAATAAAGAATATTTCACAGTCTTGGACATGAAAGATGGTTACTTTCAAATTCGTATTGATAAACAGAGTCAAGAATATTGTGTCTTTGGAACGCTCTTTGGAAGGTATGCGTTTTGTCGTTTACCTTTCGGAATTTGTTCAGCTCCTGAGGTCTTTTAAAAACAAAACTATGAAATATTCGGTGATATTGAAGGCGTAGGCCTGTATTTCGATGACCTAATTATAACAGGCATTAATGAAACTGAACATGATAATAATTTACAATTGGTTTTGGAAAGAGCACAAAAATATAATATTAGATTCAACAAAGATAAAATTCAATTTAAATCTAAATGTGTTAAGTTTATGGGTCAAATTTACTCAAAACAAGGAGTCAAACTGAATGAAAATTATGTCAAACCAATTTTAGAAATGTCAAAACCAAAAGACAAAACTGGGTTACTAAGAATATTAGGTATGGCTAAATATTTAGGCAAATTTTTACCTAATGTGTCAAAAATAACAGCCCCATTGAGAAACTTGACCAGAAATGATGTTGATTGGAATTGGACTGAATCGCACGACGAATCTCTAACAAAGCTAAAAAACATGTTAACTAATGCCCCAATTCTGTCATTTTTTGATTCATCAAAAACTATAGAAATAGACACCGATGCATCTAAGGATGGTCTAGGTGCGTGTCTGTCTCAAGAAGGTCACCCGATAGCTTTTGCGTCTAGGAGCTTAACTCCCTGTGAGCAAAAGTATGCACAAATAGAGAAAGAGATGCTAGCAATTGTGTTTGCCACACAAAAGTTTCATTATTTTATTTATGGCTTTGATATAAAAATAAACTCAGATCACAAACCATTGGAAACAATCATGAAAAAAGATCTAGCATCTATTTCATGTCGCTTGCAACGGATGAGACTCCGTTTACTAATGTATAACATTACAGTGAATTACAAATCTGGCAAATTTCTCTGTGGCTGATACTCTTTCGAGAGCCTTTTTGCCAGAAACTGGTTTAAAGTCTGATCAAGAATTTAATTTTGCAGTACACTCTGTGTCAAGGAATTTGGCTATGTCTGAAGAGAGAAAAGAACAGTTTAGGCAAGAAATCTTGAAAGATGAGGTTCTTAAACTAGTCATTAACTTTCATAAAGAAGGCTGGCCCAATAATAAGAATGAAGTTCCTGTTTCTGTAAGGCATTACTATAAAATCAAAGATAATCTAAGCTATGTTGATAAATTGTTGTTTTTTGGTGAGAAAATTGTTGTTCCATCTTCTGTAAAAAGTGATATGCTTAAATTATTGCACGAGGGTCATGTTGGCATTGAAAAATGCAAGAATCGTGCGAGACAAATATTTTATTGGCCAGGGTTATCTATTGATATTGAAGCATATGTTAAAAAATGTCATATTTGTGAAACTTTTGCTAAAAAACAGCAGAAAGAGTCGCTATTACCTTACAAATTACCTAAACGTCCGTGGGAAAGAGTGGGGCTAGATATTTTTTCATATGCTGATAAAAGTTTCCTTATTGTATTTGATTCATACTTTAATTGGCTGGAAATGCCTCAAATCAAAGACAAATCTGCAAAATCAGTTATTTAGACTTTAAAATCTGTTTTCTCTGTACACGGATCACCTGATAAAGTAACTGCTGACAATGTACCATTTAATAGCCTAGAATTTAAGACGTTTGCAAAGAACTGGAATTTTGGAATTAGTCTGCGAAGCCCTTATTACGCACAATCTAATGGACTGGCAGAAAAAGGAGTAGATATAGGTAAGAAAATTCTAAAAAAATGTTTGAAAGAAAATTCTGACATACATACCGCTTTATTGCAATATAGAAATTCACCACTAAAGTATATTGGTTACTCCCCTGCACAGTTATTAATGAATAGGATTTGTAAGACAAAAGTACCGATAAATTCCAGTTTGTTGCAACCCAAACTCTGTGAAGACGTTTCTGAGAAATTGTTACATAGACGGAATATTTACAAGTCTCATTATGATAAGAATAGTAAAGATCTAAAACCTTTGGACCCTAAAGCCAATGTAACAATTTTTGACCATGTAAAGAATAAGTGGGAGCCTGCACAAATTGTTTCTAAGCACAGCTCTCCTAGGTCTTACATCGTAAAAGATTCTTTTGACAATCTGGTCAGGCGCAATCGAATTAACCTTAAAGAATCATTAAATGATTATGTTCCTAAAACTAAAGAGCCTGACTTAGATTATAGTCATATCGAACCTTCAGCTCAGCCTGCCGTGTTGCTTAAAAATAAAAGCCCTTCACCGGAAGCTTCACCAAAATCTTCATTATCCAGTCCAAGTGTTTTAGATCCTGGTGTTAAAACTAGATCTGGTCGGGTAATAAAAAAACCGGAAAAACTTAACTTATAGGAGGGGATGTATTATATAGATACTTGTGCCTGTTAGTTAATACCTCATATTTCTAAATTCTTGCTTGTACTACCACCTGTGTACTAAACGTAGTTATAGTTCTCTAGTCTAATATGTGATCTATTAGTTTTTGACAGCTTGTCAATTTTGATGTTTTACGTTCACTTCAATGAATAAAAGCAGTGTTACTAGAACTTATTTGATGTTTATTTTATATCCGTTCGGATCGTATGGAGGGTAGAACTCCCTCCATATCGGATCGGTACATGTTACATCATATAATCTCTCTTTTTAAACTAGGAGGTGTGGTTTGAATTTAAGTTGGCAATTCTGCAGATTCCTAATTGGTCATATCACAGATGGTTTTATCAAATACACGTATTCTTTGGTTTTATTCAGCACTTCTGACTTTTGACATATTATAACCGAATAATTGTGTAAATTGTAAACAAACTTTCATTTAAGCAAAAAGAGGATGATTATTTGTTTAAAAAAGAGCTTCTTCGTATATGCTCTTGCGATCTATTTATATTATATCATGAACAGAATTATTTCTGTAATACATCTTCACATAGATAGGTATATGGTAATTTATCCCAAAAATCGTACGTTTTATATACCTATATCACAGTATAACTGTGCCTATATATTGATCCTATACAATATAAAAATAAACAATTGACAAATCATTGATAAATAAACGTTAGCGTACTTTATTCGTTATTATTTTTAATATATAAATGATTCTAATTTACCGTTAGTATAATAATTTGCTAGCTAGAACAACGCTGGACCATTTTATTTATAATCTGTGTCAAGGTTAAAGTCAAATGTCTAATAAAAATATAACTAAATACAATAACCAACTGTACTCTAAAAATTACTATTACAGTGTTCAAAGAGCTTCATTGTGATACTGTAAACAATGTTATAATGAAGTCTCTTTTATACGCGAATTATAAAAATGAACTTTGTGGTTATAATCAACCCAAATCAATATTAAAGAAGACCTGTAAAATAGCACTAATAGCACAGAATACTGATTAAGGTCGGGATACGGATACGTTTACGTATACGGAGATGGGACGTAACAATCCGATCAACGCATCGTATCGGCTGAGCCTAATCTAGACATGCGCAGTTCGTTACGGATACGGATACATGACAAATTTAAGACAAGCTAAAAGTACCTATTTGCATCTCTCTTTATATGGTAATTATACAAGGACAAAACTACTAAATTAATTACTTATGGATACAATACCATTATTAGATGCTGATACGAATCTGTCGTATAGTTTAAATCTATCCCTTGAAGATGCACATCAGAGGGCGAAGGAAGGTAGCAACTAATAATGGAATATTAGCCATAATACAAATCTTAACTCAAAGAACTATTTGAAACTAAAAATAACAAAATCAAGCGTGGTTATCGGAGATATCGAGATAGGTTATGTTTATATATTTTGTTTCTTATTCACGTATGCGTCGACAGATCGCGAGCTTCAATTGAGATGTCGTTCTTTTTGGTGCTTACTCACATCACTTTATCTCAGATCACCTTAACTGAAGTAATCTGAGATCTCAGTCAAAAAGAACGCACCTATTGCGCATGATTCCTAATTTCAGAACTTTTGGTACTCGCTATCCAGCAAGAATCGTTTGAACGGTAATTTTACTGGTTTGCAAACGAGATGGAACAGAGAATTCATAGTAATCGAGAATTCTTAACCAGTAATTTCAGGTGGTTGGAACGATTTATTTTAACCCTTAACCGGGGACCTGTGGTGTTGTCAACACCCCTCGTGAAGATATAATTAGCATGTCTTGTTAATGCCAACTTTGAGGTTGGCAGTATCTTCCTGTTAGTTGTCATTCTATGCTAACATAACCTCACAATTTCGTTTTTGTGTGATTTGTAGCTGTAAAGTCGTTTTTTAAACGTTGGGGTGTCATCATACCCCCCACCTGACCAGTTGCGTTTTTATAACTAACTAGTGTAAAATGTGTAGCAAAACGTTTAGAAGCTATGAAGAAGAACAAGAATATTTACAAAGCCTCTTGCTTGAATCGGAAGATCGCCCGACATTTTATGATGACTCTGATGGGGAAGAAATAGATTGTTTAGAAGAACGGAGTGACAGCGAAAGTGAGCAAGAAGTTTCAAATTCTTCCGAAAGTGATGCTGAACAAAGTGTTGATCGCGATACACCATTTTACTTAGGCAAAGATAAGAAAACGAAATGGACAAAAATGTGCGGATCAAGTAAAGTAAGAACACGTGCCCAAAACATAATCAGAGACTTGCCTGGAGTAAGGAATGTTGCTAGGGATGTAAAAACACCAGTAGATTGTTTTTTTCTTTTTTTTGATGATGGAATGGTACAAGATATTACAAAATTCACGAATATTTACATCCAAACTGTTTGTGGTTACTATAAAAATTACAGCGATGTGAAACCTACGGATGAAACAGAAATTATTTCTTTTGTGGGACTTCTGATTTTAGCTGGTGCTCAACGTGCCGGTCATCAGAATCTTGAAGACTTATGGGATCAAAGCGGTTTTGGAATAGAAATATTCTATACGACAATGTCTCTAAAATGCTTCCTTTTTCTGCTACGTTGTTTACGATTCGATGATGTTCGCAATCGAACCGAAAGGAGGGCGTTAGATAAGATGGTTGCGTTTAGGAATATTTTTGAAACCTTTGAAAAAAATTGCCAAAAACATTATTCAGTTGGAGAATACACCACTGTAGACGAACAACTTGTAGCATTTCGTGGAAAATGTCCATTTCGCCAATACATCCCAAGCAAACCGGCAAAATATGGCGTAAAAATCTTGACCTTATGTGATTCCACAACATGGTATACACTAAGTATGGAGATGTATGTTGGTACGCAACCTGACGGTCCTTATCTTGTTTCAAATAGTGCCAAAGATGTTATTATGAGGTTCGCGAAGCCAATTGCAGGAACGAATCGCAATATAACGGCTGACAACTGGTTTTGTAGTGTACCATTGCTAGAAGAATTATTCAAAATCAAACTAACATTAGTTGGGAAATTACGTAAAAATAAAAAGGAACTTCCGTTAGAGTCGACCACTCAAAAGCAGCATATTTGCGTTTCAAGACAATATGACATTAGTGTCATATGTTCCCAAAAAGAATAAAAATGTTTTAGCCATATCTTCTATGCATTTTGATGACTCTATTGACCCTAAAACAGGAGATGAGTGCAAACCTGAAATCATAACATGGTATAACGCAACTAGAGCTGGAGTCGACGTAGTAGACGAAATGTGTGCCACATATTCTACATCAAGAAGAACAAGGCGCTGGCCTATGGTCCTCTTTTATAGATTGCTGGACATTGCTGGAATAAATGCTCAAGTTATTTACGAAGCTAATAACGGTCCAAGGAAAGTTGTAAGAAGATTGTTTCTGCGTGATCTTGGAATAGCATTAGTCCGACCTCAAATTAAAAAACGGGCGTCTAACATGCACGTACCTAAACCCTGCGAGAAAAAGCTGCTAGAATATCAGGATCACAAAAAGATGTACATTCAGCTGGGGTGAGCAAAGAGATTCCTGAAGAAATTACTGTAACAAAACCAGGAAGATGTGTAGTTTGTCCTAGAAATAAAGACATTAAGACTACATATTTTTGCTTTGACTGCAAAAAGCGGATGTGTTTAAATCACATGATCAACATTTGTAAAAATTGTCAAGAAAACAAAAATAATTAAAAAAATAAATAAACAATTGTTTTAATTTGTCGATATTATTATTTACTTCAACTAGAGTTCTCAAAAAACAATAAATCATATGGGGTGTTGTGAACACCCCACCTGACCAGTTGCGTTTTAAAACTTCACCTCCCTGGTTAAGGGTTAACTGCGCATGTGAATTAGTAATATTACTGTAAATTACTGGTTGTTGGAACGAACCTATTATTTACTACAATACTACGGCGTATTTGAAATTATCGTCGATCACATTCTGACGACATTTGCATCTCTCTTTATATGGTAATTAAACAAGGACAAAACTACTAAATAGATTACTATTGACACATTAAACAGGTACTGAAATTTTGATCAACGTTGCCACTTTTAGTTATAACCATAAAGGTATCAAGGTTATCATAAATACTTGTTTTTTTTTTGTTTCATGGCGTTTGGAGGTATCCATGCAGCCAAATACTTTGTGTTAGGTTATATATACAGTATATATGGTGATGTATTTGAAGTTTATATTTGAATCCAATTTCAATTAAGTGCCAATCAGAATCGATACTGAATTTGTTATTGATTTTCGTGTTGTGGATATGTATCTTATTACTTAAGCGAGCCCTAATTCAACCTATCAAACTATCGTCGTCTGCGATTCAAGTTAATACCGCTTTTCGATCAAAGGATTGACACAGGGTTACAAGTTTTCTCGCCCAGGGGTCGTTCAGGGCTTTATTTGAACACATACAAAGGTAGACCACGGATGGAAGGTATAAACATTTGGGTTAGGGTAACAAAGGTCACAAGCTCTATATAACTTAACTATATCGATATGTTAGTCATCCTTAGAAATTTTACTAGACAGTCTAATATTTTGATGTTATTCAGCGCCAGTAAGTGTAACATGTTGATGGGAGGGAATATTTTTTCATGTATTATGTTATTATACAGTTCTTTCGTGGCATTACGATATTCCGAGCATTCAAAAAATATATGATCCAGGTCTCCTATGACATTGCAGGCTGTGCATAAGTTTGATTCGATTACGCCTATTTTGCTCAAGTGCTCTGGGTAAGACGCGAATTATACTGCTAATTTCCCTACGTGAATAATTTATTCCTTTATACCACTGTTGTTTTGGTATTTCCCTATGCAGTAGTGTGTATCTAGTAGGCTTTGTTTTTACATAGTGGTCCCATTTCTCTTTCCATGCTGCTTGAAATTTTCTTTTGTATTTATTTAAGCAATCTTGTAGTGCCACTTCGTTCGGTTGACATTCATCTTTTTCAGCACTTGTTTTGGCTAACTGATCAGCTTTTTCGTTGCCGTAAATTCCATAATGTGCTTTTACCCATATTATTTGAACGTCACTCTCTTTAGTAAATTGGTGTAGTAGAGATTGAATTTTCTTAATGTGTGGGTGAGTGATGGTATCTACTGCATTATTATTCAAACATTGGATAACAGACAGCGAATCCGTTAGGATAGATACATTTTTCTTTTTTTGGTGGATTGTGTGTTCTAGCGCCTTCATTATGCCTGCAGCTTCTGCTGAAAATATAGAATAATCGTTGTTAAGCTTAAAGGTTTTTCCTTCTTTCGTTTCTTGCACATAGAACGCTGTACCTGTACCTTTTGTTGTCTTTGATGCATCTGTATATATAGTTATTGTACTGTTGATGTCTTTTTTTGTAAGTCTGATAATTTTTTCTTTGTTTAATTCTGGTATTTCTGAGTACGCAGGAATTATTATTTTTGCAGAGTGTTCTATGTTCTCAAAGTAATTGCAACTTTCATACGTTAAAATTTCTTCTTTATTGGTGTTACGAAATGCGGTGCATATCGGTGGCGAGTTCTTTTTTTCCCAATATTTATTCGTCAGGTCCAATGTATTTAACTCACATATTTTGGCCATCAGTGTAGAATTTTTTGCTTTATTCTTAAGTACCATTTTTTCAGCGAGAAATGTTCTTCTCAATTCCAATGGTGGTTCGAGTGCTTCCACCCTTAGTGGTTCCACAGGTGTTGTTGACATCGCTCCTAAGCATATTCTTAACGCTTTATTCTGTATTACTTCTAGCTGTTTCAGTGATTGTTTTGATGCAGATCCGTATAGGACAGAACCATAGTCTAAAATGGACCTTATATATGCTTTATAGAATAACAGGCATATTTCAGTACTTGCGCCCCACCATGTTTTGGTGATCATTTTGAGGAAATTAATGGCTTTATTACATTTTATTTTGATTGCCTCGATATATGGTTTCCAATTTAATTTATTATCTAATGTTACTCCTAAGTACTTAATTTCTTTTTTATATGGTATCATGTGGTCCCCCAACTGGATGTTCTGAGTTTCTGGGATACGGTGCCTTGAAAATATGGTGACATTTGATTTAGACGTTGATAGATCGAACCCTACATCTTCAATAGCTTTTATGATGTTTGAGGTGGCCTTGTTTAGAGTATTTATACAATTTTCATATTTTTTGTCCTTGACATATATTACAAAGTCATCAGCATATTGTATAAGTGTGTAATTCCTGCATGCTTGATGCATTTTGATGGTATATATGTTGAATAACAGTGGTGCTAAAACGGAGCCCTGTGGTAAACCTCTAGATGTATGTCTTGGTCCTAATAATGTGTCTTTTTGTCTTATAAATATTTTTCTGTCTGTCATAATATCGCACAGAATATTTCGTATTTTGGTAGGCATACCGATTTGTTTCAGCATTCCGTTCAGTATTGGAATTTCTACAGAGTCGTATGCGCCTTTTACATCCAGTAATGTAGCTGCAGTATACCCATTTTCTCCAAAATTAATTTGTATATCAGTGACAAGTTGGCTCACCGCATCCATTGTGCCATATCCTTTCCTGAATCCGTACTGATGAATTGGTAATATTTTGTGTTCTTCTAACCACCATTCTATTCTGTATTTTAATATCCTTTCGAATGTTTTCAATAGGCATGCTAATAATGATATGACTCTGTAGGAGTCAGGGTCATTTGGATCTTTTTGATGTTTTAATATTGGAACTGCAATTAGGTTTTTCCAATCTTGTATTGTGCATTTGCCCATTTTTAGTATGTTGTTATATATTTCCAATAAAAACGATTTGGCATTATTTGGTAGGTTGCATAACATCGGATATCTGATATTGTCTAAGCCTGGTGCGGTGTTTTTTCTTTGTTTTATTGTGTTTTCTAGTTCTTGGATATTTATCAGATTTTCGAATATTTGTGGTATTGTTTCCTCATGTTCCTGCTCATTTTCTAAATTATTTTGGTAGAAGGTAGATGGCGGTGCTATTCTCTCTAGTAGCTCTTCTTTCCAATCCTCACTGGAGAAATGAATGTTCTCTTTCTGTATGAAAGTTCTTTTCATTTTCTTGGCCTGTTTCCAAATGTCTGACATTGATGTGTTTTTATTCAGATTGGTGCAGTATGCTCTCCATGAGGATCTTGCCTTTTCTTTCAAAAATTTGTTTGTGCTTGCTGCTATTTTTTGCACTGTAATGAAGTTTTCCAACGTGCTGTTAATTTTGTAGGCAATCACCGCATTTTTTCTATCTGTTACAGCTATGTCACATTCTCTGTCCCACCAAGGTGGTAGTGTTCTTGACTTTATCTTGAATGGTTTGTTTGTTGGTATGGATACTTGGGCAGCTGTGTTTATTCCTTGTATTAGATATTCATATTTTGCATTAATATCATTAAAAATAGGTGGTGTTTGTGAGAAATACAGTTCTGCTTCGTTTTTGAATATTGACCAGTCTGCTCTATTTATATTCCATTTATTGGAAGGACATATTAATTCCTTTGTTTGTAGACACTTATTTTTAGGCACATTGATGTTAATAAGTATTGGAAAGTGATCTGAACCCAGTGTGTCCTTTATTACGTTCCAATCTATGTTGTTTATGAGATAAGGTGTACTAAGTGTCAGGTCCACTGCGGAATTTTCCCCGTTGCGGTTTAATCTAGTAGGTGTTCCATCGTTTGCCAATATTAATTCATGATTTTCTAAGACGTCTAGATCATTTTTGTACGAACCCCATGTTCTGTTGTGTGCGTTAAAATCTCCACATATTATGCCGTTCTCTTTAGATATGATATTAAATATGCTTTTCCAGTCGCTGTTATTGATGCTAATTTTTGGGGGGCAATACACAGATAATATTTTAAACTGTAAATATTTATTAAAATTAATTTCGGCAGCACATATGTTGATGTCAGTATTTACTTTAATGTTAATATCTACTTTTTTAAAATTTATTTTTACCTTTATTAGTATTGCTGTACCTCCATATCCGTCATCCCTATCAGTTCTAATTAGATTATAACCTGGAAAATTGATGATGTTGTTTTTTTTAAACCACGTTTCAGATATAACGCAAATATCAATATCGTGTTCTGACAGACACTTCATCAAACTATATTTATTTGCAATCGCCGAGCGCGCGTTCCATTGTAATATTTTAATTTTATTAAGCATTGTTATTTTTTGGCAGATTATGATTCATTTTATATAACCTATCTGTTACAAATTGAATGTCAACTTTTTGTAATTCTTCAAATGAGCTAATGTCTTTCAAGATGTTTTTGAAAACTTGGAAGAACGTTTGAATAAATGTTGTATCATTTTCTTCATTTGACTGCATGGATTCTATCTCCATATTTTCATTCGTACTATTATTTTTAAATTGGAATACTGGTTTACAAGGACCAAAGGATCTGGAAAACATGGGTGCTTGTGTGATTTCATTGTTGGGTGATTGTATCCTACGTTTTTTGGTTTGTGTGATTGTGTGTTTACTGTGTGATGTTGAGGGTTCTGATGGTGTACTTTTTTTAAATGTATTACTTTCCCTATTTGTTTTGTATTGGTGGGTTGTTGTCTTAGGAAGTAATGGAAAGCTTTCCGACGTATTATCAAGTACATTGAACCTATTATTGCTAATTTTACTAATATATGAATTATCAGACCAGTTTTTTGCTTCTATATAGGTTACATTATTATCTGACATGAATTGTTTTATTTGCTTCTGTTTTTCAAATACGGGGCATTTTTTATGTATCGTTTTATGATAGTTTGATTTACAATAAAAACAAAATGTGTCTTCAGGATCTTTGCATGAATGATTTTCTTCCTTTTTTTGCTACAATTTATGCATAGTGTGTTAGTGCTTTTACACTGCTTGGCCACATGGCCATACCTCAAGCAGTTGTAACACTGTACTACCTTTTGAATGTATTTTTCTACAGGACATACAACGCTATTAATTATAACAAATGGGGGTAACACGTTACCCTCGAATGACACTAAAACTGTTTGCCTTGGTATATATACTGCTTCCCCATCAATATCAATTTTTCGTTTAAATCTACGAATACTGGTGACTGCGTTTGGGGACTCAATATTTTCCAACAAATACTCGTCACTGAATGTGGTATCTACTTCTTTGATTACCCCTTTCCTTTCTATTAAATTATTGGGTATGAATGCTTTTAATTGTTCCTCTTTCAATTTTTCGTTTTCTATTAACATATTAGCGTCTTTAGTAGTTTTAACCTCTACTCTTACTCTATTTCTACCTACCTTTTGTATTTTGGTAATGTTTTGAACATTTAGTTTTTTATGTAATAAGTGTTCAACTGACATGGGATGTAAATTTCCTAAATTTTCATTATTAATTTTTCGATAAATACATAAATTTTATCAATTGAATATAAATTAGGTTTATCAAGTTTGAACTTTTTTGCTACTTGTACTGAAATACCTGTCGCTGTCTGACCAGACAAGCGTGTTTCTTTATCCTTTCCTAAGTTTTTGCTTTCCTGAAATGCTGTTTGGTATGTTAAATTGTAACGCACATTCCTTGAATTATCATTATTATTGCACAAATCTGAAGTTCCCCCTTTGTCAGGGGGATCTGCACTAGACATTTTTCACTGAACTATAAATTTGATTAACTGATTTACTAGGTGGATTGACCGGTTCAATAGAATTGGAATTTTTAACAAAAACGATTTGTTGATAAGAGAGCTGTTTTAAACACGTCTATACTAATTGACTGTTAAAATCGCACTGATTATAAATACTTGTTAAAAATTTATATAAGAATATACCTTTATTAAATAAAATTCAAGAATTTTTAAATTAATTTTAAAAGTAACGACTCAGATGCATAAATTAGTATGACTTTTTTTATTTGTATAACTTTTTAACACATTTTCAATTAAATTATAATTTCATTTTTCCTGCAACTAAAGAGACTTTGTAAATATGGCAAAGCAGTGGAAGTGTCCGCAAGTGAGCTTAGAATGGTACACGGTTCTTGGGGCAAGAAAAAATCAAAAGAAACACATCTATTTTATTTGGTAATCTGAGGTATAAACTGAACTTAAAATTGTTTGCTAGTGGAAAAACGGGCAAGATTTCCAAGAGTGGCCAAGGAGCCACTCCATCTTAAAAAGGGCCAGATCTGACCAAATTGGGCCACCTGTGGCAACACTGGCGTCGTCGCTGCGCATCGCGAGCAGTATAAATTGTACTGTGAAATTACCTAATGCAACGAAGGCATTTTTTCTTGAAAAACTGTTTTTAAACAGTTTCAAACTGTATTAAAACCCGTCCATTTTCTTGGTCTGTTAATGACGTCAGGAATCAAACTGTTTGTCAGCGTTTCGAAACGTTCTCAACGGCCGTTTTAAGCTGTCAGCAGTGTCATTACTATCATTATCGTTTGTTTTTATATGTAATAACCACAAATGTATCTAAGGATACAACAAATACTTGATGCGTAAATTAGTATGACTTTTTTTATTTGCATATCTTTTTAACACGTTTTCAATTAAACTTCTAATTTCATTTTTCCTGCAACTAAAGAGACTTTGTAAATATGGCAAAGCAGTGGAAGTGTCCGCAAGTGAGCTTAGAATGTGACTTGATGTTTGGGGCAGAAAAAAATCAAAACAAACATATCTATTTTATTTGTTAATCTGAGGCTCGAACTATAATAGCGAATTATTTTTCTGCGAACCGCGATTCGCGTCTGTATGAACCTTATAACTTTATGTTCTAAGGTATGAACTTAATACTTCGCTTATTACATCCGCGGTATCAGTTGGTATTACAAACATAAAACGCTATCTCTATCTTTTATTTCTAATCTATGCTTGACATACAAATTGGCATTCATCTAACCAAAAATCTGTCAGTACTTTTTACTTTTTATTTGTTAAATAATTCCAAAATTTTCCATAACAGTTCACGGCTTGTATTCTATAGTTGATGTATTTAATTAATGGCTTCAATAAACTCTTCCTAATGCAGTATTATAAGTGGGTTATTCAACACTGGAATTCAAGTAATCATATTTTGATGTCTATGATAACTCCAACATAAAAACAATATAGATAACTATATTATGTAGTACCTTTAAATAAATTTCTAAATAATTCCAAGTTCTAATTGACGTAATGGGTGTTTGTTGGTGTAAACAGAAAAATGAAGAACGTGACACTTATATACCACAATCACCAAACAGCCTTCAAATACGTAACATCGCACAATCTGGATCTCCTCAGTATCCTTTTAAAATTTCGAAAATACCTGATGTTGATAAGTTAGTGCTTGAAACTTTGGGAGTTATCGCTACCTTGGTTGATAAGTAAGTTGCAGAACATTGTCACCATATTAAATTAATTTAATGATGTGAAAAAAATTCGAATTTAAGTATCTGTGACATAGCTCCAAACCAACCTCTTACATTTTTATTTGATATTTGGGTCATTCTCATATAAGAGGTACCTAGTTTGTTTGGCATCAGTTTAAAACATGTTTTTTTTCTATATGTTCTAATTTTTTTCAATGAATCAGATTATCTCAATGTAATTTACAAAAACATCACAATTAAAGCATGTGTATGAAATTCTGTATTAAAATCTAAAACAGTCTTTACCCTGGCCTGTTCCTTTGTTGGTTTCAGTTTAACTTGCAATTATTATATAGTTTCTTTGTATTAATTGCTAAACTGAAATATGTTTAGAACAAATTTAAATAGTATTGAGTATTATTAAGGAAAAATGCAACAGAATTTGTTTATTTCCAATTATATTCAAACCTAATTTTGGTCGCACTTTTTTTGTGTATCTACCCTGGCGAATTTCAGTCCACTCCTACAAACATAAATATTAAGCCAGTGTTTCCCAACTTTTTTTGTGACATGTCCCATCTAAGCCTTCCTAAAATTCTTATTCCCCCCTATATAACATATACATAATTTTTAATATTACAAAATTGGATTGTTCACTTAACCCTGCGGCAACCACACCTCGTAAATTTTCATGAGTGGACACACGGTGGAATTTTATGCCGCGTCTAGAAGAAAATGTGTAATTCAATTGTAAAATTTTGCTGTTTTGCATAATAATAATAATGAAACACTGTAATAGTGTTTTTAACAATTTATTGTATTTCTATAAGTAGCAACTCAACAGTAAAATAAAAAATAAACAGGTACTTCGACTTACAAAATAACGCCAACAAAGAAAATGTCTAAAATAAAAAAAAATTCTTACAAAACCTCATCCGAGAACAAAAAATATCTGAATACATAATAAAAATCAGTCTTCCTCCATTGGAGGATATAAACATTGATTGCAAGATATTCTTTTCTCACAATATTGCTTCCTAACAAACTGTTGGTACAAATCACAGGTAACCGATGTTTTATTATTATTATGCAAACTGCAGATGTGGCACCGTCTAGTTCAATTTTGGTTTACCGTTCTGTGTGGATCTTCGGTAATCCGAAACTGAAGAAGAAATTCTATTACATCTTTAGGGAGTGTACGTATCTTCGCTCGGACTTTCAAATGATCCTGCTTTAGGGAGAAGCCTAATTGTGTTAGGAATTTTCTCCTTCTTAGTGGCGGTTTTCGTGGCTTAGTTTTATATATAATTTTGGCATTTATTCCAGCTATATCTAAAATGCGGAAAAAACTTGCTAATGGCCATCTTCTGGTAATCCTTTTTTGTGTCATGTATGTAGCACATTTTTGGTCAACTGTATCGACACCACATTTTGTCGAGTGGTAATCTAAAATAATTAGTGGTTTCCCTCAATTTCATCTGTATTCGTCATAGTAGAGAGCAACAGCACAACCTTGTTTCTTTTAGGCACATACGAAACTAGAGACATGTCTCCTTGAAATCCGAATATAGAAGATTTAACAGTTTTTTTTTATTTGCAAGAATTTAGGGAGCAATTTATTTTTTATTTTTTGTGCCAACAAGTATCACGCCATTCTGCAATAGATCTTCACCTAAAGGATAACTATTGTAGTAGTTATCTGTAGTTACATTTCTGCTCGAATTTTTTTGTAGGATCGACTAAACGCTATATCAAATAGCTTATTTGAAAACTTGTAGGGTACATCTTGTTGTGTTCCACAATATATCTCAAACTTCCAGGTATAATAAGTTTTGCTATCACAAAGTGCATACAGTTTTATCCCATATTTGGCTGGTTTTTGATGCATGTATTGCACAGAGCCACGTTGTCCTCTAACGGATGCAGCATTTCGTCTATGGTAACGAATTCCCCCAAACTGTAATTACTCATACAATTATTTAGAACGTCCGTGTATACACTTCTAAAAGCAGCTAATTTGTCTACATTTTCACGGTTTTTTCTTGTCCCAATGCCATCAAAACAAAGGGCTTGAAGAAGAAAGAGGAATTGTTTGTAACTAAATGCAGCTCTCAACTGTATCATACCTATTCCAACCCTTGCCCAGACTTCTTGAACATTCACATGATTTCCTTTCTTTACTGCAATATTTCTATATGTTAAAAGTGGTTATTTGCAGTGCTAGAAAGTATAAAGTATGTATTTTGAAACAAGTATGGAAGAATCGCAGAAATCTAATAATTATACTTCATTAAATTTATAATCACAGCAATATTTTTGGGTTTATGAATCGGTATAGATATATAAAGTAATTAGTGAGTAATTTCAATAATCACAAATTGTAAATTTAAAATTTCAGCACAAATGAATACCTAATATTCTTTTGTTGATAGATACGTAGGTAAACTATTTTCAAACATTGAATAATAACAAACATTATTTGTGAGAGGGATTAGTTATTAGTGTAAGATATGTAAGATGGCAGCGACTAGTAGTCACGCGACAAATGAGCTCTGTAAAATTAGTGATGAAAACTTTAAAGAAAAGCAATTTAAATGTTGCCAAACAAAATCAACGAAAAATCTAGTCTGCATTACATGCGGAAATATATTTCATTTATCCTGTGGTATGAAAATAAAATTAGAGTGTAAAAAAATATGTGATACCAGAATCATCTGCTAACAATGTGATAAAGATTTATCCGGGAACAAGGAAATTGAGCTTGTAATTGAAGTCCGTATGTTGCAATCACTTTTAAGGGAAAAAGATAAAAAATATAATCTTTTATTAGAGAACACCAAATTATTAAAAAGCAACAATATTTTACTAGAAAAAAAACCGATAAAAATGGAATTGGAAGCAAAAACACTCCAACAAAAATTGAATAATTGTAATTACAAACAAGCTCTACAAAAACCAGCAGTAAACAAAACGTTGCCAGATCAACAAAACAAGATAACGACAACGGGAATTTCAACCGATCAAAAACCAACGTCGTTGCCGAATCAATTCGCGAGTCTTGGAAATACGGGAGCGGTATGAAAAAATTTCAATCAAGACCTCCAACAGGCACAAAAAGAAAAAATGTCACAAATAGTGCATTTAACGCAAGAAAAAGAAGATTCGGAGAATGACAATCTCAAGCACATCATTTAAAAGAAATGGAGGCCAGTGAAAAAAACTTTTGGGGAAAGTGATTTCTCAGACGATTTTGGTGTCCCTAAGAAAATATGGCTGTACATATACAGAGTAAGAAGGCATGTTACTCCTGAAAAAATAGAAAATCATATAAAAGCCCAAGATTCTTTTAAAGATGCCAAAATTACGGCGAAAGAACTCCCCACAGAAGAGAGTCAGAACAAATGTTTTATGTTTGGGATTGATTATAAATTCAAAGATAGTATTTACAACACTTTAGCATGGCCCAAATCAGTAGCAATTCATAGATTCAACTTTCGCAAATTCAATCAGTACTGAAGCAGAGGATTTTTAATAAGAAAATCAAATATCGAAGACAATTCTTCACAAAATAAAGTCAATTTTAGAGATATTGGTCTAATGCACCAAAACATGCAATCCATAGGGAACAGCATGGAGAAAATAGAACATTTCTCGATGAACAATAGCGACTGCCATTTTTTATGTGTTACTGAGCATTGGAAATAAACTACCCAACTGGAATGTATTGGAATAGAAAAATTCAATCCATCAGGATCCTTTTGTCGTACAGAAAACAAACATGGGGGAAGTGCTATATATTGTAAAAATGGGATAATCTATAAAAGTTTAAAGGATATATCTAAACTGTCAGTTGCGGGGTATTTCGAATGTTCAGGTATTGAAGTTTCCCTTTCTGATAAAAAAATTATAATTGTATCTTAATATAGACCTTGTGGAGGTTCAATGAGTATATTTTTTGGTAAATTTGAAAATTTCTTAACGAAAGTCACAAGTGACAATAAATTAGTTTTTATAGCAGGTGATTACAACATCAAACTGAAAGAAAATAATAACGACAGATCAAAACTACTAGCTCTAGCTTGTTCCTTTGATATGTATAGAGTTATTGATGAATATACATGCATAACAAAAAATTCCAAAAGTTGCATTGACAATATCTTTACAAACTATAGGGGTACCTATATTACAAAAGTAATCGAGACTCATGCTTCAGATCATACAGCCCAAATGATTACATGTAAACTCAATCTGCAAAACCTAATGAAAGGTACCCACAAAAGATGTTTCACTGAGGAAGCCATACAAACATTTGTTGAAAAACTAAAAAATGAGGATTGGGCTGAGGTCTATGAAATACAACATGAACAAGTAGACAAACAATGGGTGATGTTCATCAATAACTTTATGAATATTTTCAACGAATGTTTTCCAATCAAATACTAGTCTTGGTCGATATATCGGTAACCACGATATTTCACCGGTGAATGTAAAATCACTGGCGCTACCGGTGGTTCAGTTCTCGCAGATGCGGTTATCGGAGATTCAACGGAATACTGTAGTATCGGCGTCATCGATCATCGACACTAGCATTGTAAAAGTTCGCCGATCGAAAATCGATATAAAATATTATTATTTACAAATATTATGTCAAGGAAAACGGTGATTTAAGCCGATATGATGTTATTGTTGGTGTTAGGAATATAAAACTTTTGCTTTTACGGAATGAGAAGGCAGAAATGGTATAGATAATATAAGAATATTATTTATCGACGGTGGCGGGCGCCACCAAGTCAAAGAGTACAAACATGCGGCCCGCCCCGATACCGATAAGGGCAAACGTACCGCTTTTTTTGTGAATTATTTTGTATCTTCTTGGGAGAAATATCAGGATAATATTTAGTGTTATAAAATAAACCGATAAAAGATGCATGTATGCGTCGTCAGTCACCGCGCTCTGGTCTTATATTTTGACTTGCCTTTGCTGTTTATACTCAGTCACTGCGGTGATTCAAATCACCGTTTAGAACTAACGGTGATTTAGAAATCACTGTCGCCGTTTCACCGATTACCGGAAAATCACCGCATTTCCCAACACTATCAAATACATACATTTTCGTAAAAACAAAAATTATTACTCAAATTCTAAAATTAGGAATGCAAAAGTAGGTTAGATACATTATTATGTCTATCCAAAACGAATGAAAATATCAAATATGAATACTTGATAACAAAAACTGAGTATGATAAGTTGTTGATATCATCAAAACGGGAAAATTATAAAGAGCCTATAAAAAATTCTGATAACAAAACAAAATGTATGTGGAGTATCTGCAGCGAAATTACCGGCAAAACAAAGAGGCAAAGCTGTGACATACAGGGTGATGCAATAGATATATCAAATAAATTCAATAATTATTTCAGCTAAATATCTTCAAAATTAGTTCAGAATAATAATGAGCAGTTCACTTGTGAAATAGAGGAAAACCCTCAATCTATGTGTATACAACCACTAACGCCAAATGATGTGGTTGCAATGTCAAATAAATTGAAGAATAAATATTAAAGCGGAGAAGATCAAATTCCAACCTATTTGATAAGAAAATGCACAGTAGTGATTAAAGAAGTTTTAACATACATAATTAACAATTCCTTGAATTTTGGCATTTTTCCCTCGCATCTCAAGCTTTCAGTTATACATCCATTGTACAAAAACGGAGATACAGATTGTATTGAAAACTACAGACCCATAAGCTTACTCCCAACTTTCTCCAAATTATTTGAATCTGCAATGTGTAATAACGTTATACAGTTTTTCTCTGAATGTAATATCGTCAGTGATAATCAACATGGTTACTTACAAAAAAAATCAACACAAACAGAAATCTTTCAATATACACAGAGCATAATTGGTCTGATGGAGAAACGGCAGCTAGCTCTGGGTATGTTTCTTGATCTGTCAAAAGCATACGACTGTCTGGATCATAATATCTTGTTAATTAAATTAGAGAAATATGGAATAAGAGGAAATGCTCTGAAATGGTTTCATTCATATTTAGCAGGCAGACGACAGAGAGTCAGTATTACTAAAGACTCGAAAAACTTCAAATCTGATATTATAACAACATCTATAGGTATACCGCAAGGAAGTGTAGCGGGCCCTCTGTTGTTTGTTATATTTATGAATGATTTATGCAAATATAAATTAGCAGAGAATCAATTTATAACTATTTATGCTGATTATACAAGCCTTCTGGCAGGGGGAGACGCATATCCGGAGATGATGGTGAACTGCTGTAACATTTTTCAGTAAACAAAAAATTGGTTTAAAAAAATAAGTTAGTATCGAACAAGTCTAAAACTAGAGTGATAATGTTTGCAAACTATCTAACAGCAGATGAAAAACCAAACGATATATCATTTACCAATATCACTTTTCTGTTATCACATGACACCAAGTTTTGGGGTGTTTGCATTGATGAATGGATGAACTGGTCACAACATATAGAGGAAATCTCTTCGAAGCTTGGAAAAGTGTTATTCAAAAAAGAGTAATGAGAATAATCAATTGCAAACATTATAAGGAGTCTTGTCGAACAGTTTTTAAGAATAATAACATCATGACTGTTTATGCTCTGTACATTTTTGAATGTTTGATGTATTTGTTTAAAAATAGAGAACTTTTTAATCTAAATGCCACAAAACACGAATATAACACCAGGAGGCATGACCTCATTTATCCGTATCATACATTGAGACTTGCTGAAAAATCTCAGTATTATGTGGCAATGAAATTTTACAAGTTACCAGTACTTGTAAGACGTTCTGCTGGTAGCAATCAATTAAAAAAAAACATCAAAAACATACTTGTAGATGTAAAACCCTATTGTGTTGAGGATTTTTTAAAACATCAGTTTTGAAATATCATTGTGTTTGACGTCATTTTATTACATGTTGTAATTGTTTTTGTACAAATAATTGTAACATTTTTTAAAATAAACATTATTATTATTATTATTAGTGAGTAGCTTTAAATATAACAAACATTGACCAATGTTTGGCAGGACAACGTCTGCCGGGTTCAGCTAGTTTACCCTTGGAGGTAGTGGTGCTTTCTAATCTTTGACAGAACAATATTTCTTCAGCAAAATGCCCTTTATCAATTTATCTTACGTAAGTTATCAATACTGCCTCGCAAAGTTGATCTATTTGCACTGAGAATTTTCTTGTTTTCAGCACAAGTTGTTTTTCAGTATCTTCACTCATTTCGGCTATTCTTCTGCTAACAGTATTGTTACTGAGTGGCATAGCTTTTACATCTTTGTGATTTTTTTCCAGAACCGTTTTAAGAAATGTTGATATTGATGGTGTTATTAAATTCTCACCTATAGTATGATTTTTTCCTGATTTAGAAATGAATAAAGAAATTTGATAACTAGAATACGATTATTATTTGAAGTATCAGTAGTGAATGGAGACTATAAAGTCCTATTCTCAAAATTTTTCTTTGACTTTTGAAAATAATTCAAATCTGAATTAATATGAGCAGTATATATCGCCTCAAGACGACCTCGATTCATTGGTCAAACACTACTGGCATAAAAGACAAAAAGGAATATTGAAGCATTTTTTTCTTACTTACATGTGAATCAAAAATGAATGTTTTCATTCAATTTTGGCACCAAAATCTAGCATTGCATTTAAATGGCCCGGAGCAAAAGGTTAAACTCATGTCAAATCCATTTTCAAATTGCCCCCCTTAACAATCAAATTACCCCCTGTGGGGCGTGGGCCCCTCGTTGGGAAACACCGTATTAGACGATCATATTCAAAATGGTGCTCAAAGGTATCTATCGAGATGAATTTAGCAATACTAAACACACTAACTGTCATTGGTTAGTTGGTTGGATGAAACAGTGTTGTATAATGGTTTCACAAAGTGATTTTGTCTCTCCACTGGTAAGATATAAAAGCTCTAATATTCACTTAAATTCATTTGCAATTACTGTTATAATTTAATGATACTGCAATAGTTAGAATGTGATATATAATCACGTCAAAAAATACACATGTCAATTAAAGTAGTTGAATTTGTCATGAAAACGTCTCTCGCCTGCCGTATTTTCACTGGCAAGATAATTGCCAGGGGAGAGATTCACTGTCCAGGGGAGATAATATGCATCATAAAAACTTTGAGCCAACTAGTTCAGATATAGCTACGTTCTAGCAATGTCCATTTAAAATTATTCAAATGATTATGTTGAATTAAAATTTATTCTTATGGTAAAAAATAAAGAAGGATCTCAGTTGATATTGTTATTATATTCTTGTGTAATAATGTAACATATTATGGCACCACGGTAAAAGTTGTAAAGAATGATTAGAGAAGAAGCGTTAGCAAGGAAATCAAGATGTCAAAAGGCAAAAGGTCACAGAAATATTACAAAAGCCTGAAGAAGTTAAAACTAACAGTACTGAATTCCTCAAGTGCCAGACACACGGTGAAGAAAATGTTAGTGTTTGCAGAATTTCTCAATGAACAATTGAAAGAAAATGATGCTGTTTCCCATACAAAAAGGAAAAAAAAGATTTTTAAAAGAATAATACAGATAAAAAAATTGAACCTTTGAGAAAATTTGGAAGAATATAATTAATTGAAAATAAAAGAACAGTCAAAGCAAGTTAAGAAATAATGAAGAGGGAAATTATAAACATTCTTGAAGATGACTAATACAAAGTTATTTGCCATCAAATGTGATTATGTAACAAAGAAAGGAGACCCAATCTACAGCCCCATCTTGTTTGGTAGTTCCTGATTAAGCTGATAAAGTAACAAGTGCCTTGCCCTTACATAAATGGGACTAAAATCGTAATATAAGTGTTTTATGAATATCCTTCATCTTTTCTCCTTGACCATATTCGCTATGGTCTCGAGAACATCTTATATGAGAATGACCCATGTAAATTTTTTATATCTGATTTTATATTATGTACATTAAGTGTAAAACATAAATTTTAATTGCAAATTGTACGACCAATATATTATAAATTTTTCTCTTATTTCAGTTGTAATAATTATAGGCATTTGCATAAACTGATGTTTTCTTTTTATTTCAGTGAACAGGAACCGCCCAATTCCATGCTTCTTTTACATAACATAGCAGACAATGAAGAAGGTTGGATCCAGGTAGTAAATTCTATGATAAATGTGATACCTATGCAAGATCCATTAGGACCTTCTGTTATCACATTACTCTTGGATGACTGTCCATTGCCATCAAAAGAATCAGTATTTAAGGTAACTATATAATATCAACTAAAATGTCTTTAAACAAGGTTAACCGGTAATGTGCAGGTCTGACAGACTGCTTGATTTATAAATTTCTTGGAAACTTTAACACTCTCTGACACCTCACTTCATTTATTTCTCATATAATTGAACAATTACTCTTCACCTAATTTGCAGCACATTTGGATTCTATAATTTGAAACAGTAACGATATTTAGTTTTAGTGCGGTCTGTGAGATGGCATGATTCCGTTTACATTATAAAATATTGTAATGTAACTATCTGTTTGGAAACTATTAGTGACAGATGATATGATAATGCATATTATACTGGAATGGATTAATTTTAAAATTAGGGTTTTGTGGCTAAACTACAAAACACAGTATATGCACTTGAACAATACTGATTTGACCGAATTGTAAGCATTTCCTGGTCTTCTCATTTTTACATTGATATTCAAATGCTTTCCATGAAAATATTGAAACACTTTTTGCTACTGACTGTACCGGCAGAGATATTTTTAGAGCAGTTATGAGTGCACAAGGATTTGCAGTCCTTTTATCTTCACTGACGTTTGACATGTTTATGAAATGCTAGTGAGTTTTAGGGGGAGAGTACGATTAAAATGTATATGCCCGAAAAACCGTACAAGTATGTCATAACAATTATGACATTAACAGACAGAATAAATGGCTGTCTATACAATGCCTATATATATATATATATATATATATATATATATATATATATATATATATATATATATATATATATATTTCGATTTTCTACTGCGCCTGCTTTTAGTCGAAATTTCAATAATTTCGACGTATTGGCCTGACCGTTCTACGAAGGGAAAAACAACTACATTCCTGGCTTATACCACGAAGAATATTGAATTACATCCCCTTCGAAAACTGTGACGTCGATCGGCTATTTTGCCGATACGGACATCTGTGGTGATTCGCAACCGATAGCGGAAGGGCATAGTACACTGACGCGTTTCAACCTTCTTGGGTCTCTTCAAGAGTGCCGTAATGCCTTCCAGTTCAGAGTCTCTAATCCGAACTGAAGATTACGTCCTCCAACAACTTCTACTTGGCTCGTTTAGTTACACAAGCGAGAAGTAGTCAGCTGGCGCCATCTTCACTTTCAATTGCGAACCAACACCTCAGATAAATGCGACCGTATTAGTTGTATGAAATAAAATGAATATAATTTCATAAAATACGAGGTGTCTATGTGAAACATAAATTTCGATTTTCTACTACACCTGCTTTTAGTCGAGATTTCAATAATTTCGACGTATTGGCCTGACCGTTCTTATATATATATATATATATATATATATATATATATATATATATATATATATATATATATATAGTGGTAAACATTCAGACGGAATAGGTCTTAGTGAGGAATATTTAAAGTTTTCAAAACCAACACAATCAGTTATATGCCTCGTAGAACCCCTTTTTGGAAGCAATCGGAATGTAACCACCAATAACTGGTTCTCATCTATAGATCTAATGGATATCTTATGAAAAAACAAGTTCACGTATGTAGGTACTCTAAAGAAAAATAAAAAGGAAATTCCTCCCCAATTGCTGCTTAATAAAACTAGAGAAGTTGGGTCAGCATTATACGGGTTTTGAGAAGAATCGACGGTCGTGTCTTACATTGGAATAAAGCGCAAAGCAACGATTATTTCTTCCTTGCGTGCATGACATAATTTCCACATACTCGTTAAATCAGAAGCCTGATATAATAAATTTTTATAAAATACTATTCATGTGAAATGAAACAAAAATCTTCATTTGCTAAAAAATTAGCTGCGAAGTTACTCCAGGAAGATTTGGAGAGACATTTACCAAATCCACGCTTGCCTCACATGAAAATGTAGTGCAAGAAAATGAAGATTTAGTATTGGAAAAACGTAAAAAGTGTTTTTGTGCCATAAGACAACACATGGAATGACGAAGTTTTTATGTTTACAATGTCGGAAACCCTTGTGCTTGCAATGTTCCAAACTGACGTGCTGTAACTGCATAAATAACCTATAGTTTAAGATATGTTGCTGCTATTATTTGTATACATATTAATGATAATGTTTCAAAAATATCTTGCATAATCTATTGATAACGAAAATATGTTGAAAACTTGAGTTTGTAAAAATAAATGTTTCAGAATAATTTGAAATAAGTAAGAAAAATTGTGTTTCCCTCTACTAAATTATGTTTTTTCATATTAAGGTCTTGTAATATATTTTATTTTAAAGTTTTGATCCAAAATAATACATATTATTACTTAACTCGTGTATAATGAAAAAAAATGCTTTTAACTATTTATATTTTTGTGACTTCTGAAATATAGCAGTCTCGCAGACTGCATCTTACCGTATGTGCAAGAAATATTCACATTGCCGGTTAAGGATTAAGACAGATATGTCAATTGGTTGAGGCTTCAATTTAAGTACAGGGTTATTGTTTATAACTTGACCACTTGCACATCAGTAGTGTTTTTGCATTTAAATAGAACGCCCTGTATATTATGACATATTCGGATAGGACTTTTTTGGACAGTAAATTTCTAAAAAAATAGGTGGCTGGGTGTGACGATAAAAATCAACATAAAAAGCAATATAGTGTTTGTAACGAGATGGGGTGATTATGTTGAAATTTTCAGTTTCTCTTTCATTTATTTTTCTTCTGGTTCGATTATCTATCCCAAATTTTTGAGAATTCAAAGATTACAGGTGAAGGTTATGTAATGTAAATGGTTAGTTCACTTACACTCACTTTTTTAATGGATTTTAATTGTGTTTTTACTCTCAATACGCCAATTAAGAACTGTATTTATTATTACTTTGGCCAGTTTAAAAAGAGGTAAAATTTGTTAGGGCGGTGCCCAAGCGATGATTTCGAGTATATGTTGCTTGATGAGGGTTTTATGTGAAGAGGAGTAAAAAGGAGATGATTATTTTATTGTATTTAAAGGTTTATAGTGAATAAGTTAGAATAATTGTGAGTTAAAAAGGTAAAGAAGGACGGGGCGCTTTAGGGGAGGAGATACATATTGCTTCACGCACTGCTTCAGCGTATTTACGTGAGACATGTTGAGAGTGGAGTGAGCGGGAGAAACATTTTTTGCAGAGAATTTTTTAGAAAGAATGTTTGGGGCGTTGTCGGATGTATTTTATGATAAGGGGTTGCATAATTTCAAGGTATTTTCCTAGGCAGGATTTAAAATCCGAACGGTGTTTATTATGAAATAGAAGCTAAAGCAAGTGCTCAAAAAGGACCGAATCTTATTAAATTAGGAAGTAATATACGTAGGTGATGGAATTAAACCAATTTTTCACTCACTCACTAGTTTATTTGTGTTGTTTCAGTTTCAACCAATTTTCACAAAATTTTGACAAACCATATACCTAAACCAAAGACTACAGAATAAAAGATAAGACGCGTCACCCGCGAAATTTATAAAGAAAATCACACTGCAAAAACATGCGGACGCTGTCTGGCAATAATAAGGGTAAGCCTCCCCTTACAGCTGCCAATACTCTTATATCGGGGACGGATTTGCACTCGATTGTGTCGAGGCACTGGGCTAAACAAACCAGTGTTGCTCCATTCATAATAGGTTCTGTGATGCATAAGTGAAAAATCTTGTCTTATAAAGATGAAATAATTATAATACTAACAAAATTACTATAAATGATTCAAAAACAAATTTCATTATCAAGTACCAACTGAAAACAGTAATATTTAATAATCATACTATTAAGAATTTAAATGTTAATAAAATTGTAGATTTGTAGCTTGAAGAAGAAATAAGATTCGAAACTCTTATTTTGTAGCTATGGAAAATGATATTAAAAGGATGTTATGCTGTTAAGGTTATAATTCGTGAATTGGGACAAAGGTTACAGAATTTTATTCTGTAACATTTACGTTATGGTGTATGTAAAATGTAATGTTTTGAATGATAATAAATTTATTTTGATTTAATTTATAAGTGGCTTAGTATCTTGAGTTTAATGAGAAACTGGTCATTACTAATGCCACTACACATACAAGTTTTTACATTTTTTTATCCTGATTTATTAATTTCAAAGTGAAGTAAATCCGTACTCACGTGAGATATACAGCGATGGGCAAATGTGTAGAACCCAGTGAATACCTCTGGAATTGTTCGAAATATCGAAGTGAAATTTGGAAGGTAGATATTACAGTAAATTGTGTATTTGTTGTTGATTATTTAAAAAAAATCGAACTTCCGGGTTAACCGAAAGTAATTTCAATTTTAAAATTTGAAATTAAACACACTGTATGTTATTTTAGTTCTGAATAAAGAATATTATTACGAGTTAAAAAATATAGGGATTTATTACAATAGTGTTTTTAATTAGTTACTTCCTATTGTTCACCTGTAAGTACACAAAATTCAAGACTTTTCTCGAAGAAAATAAGAAATTTACCATTAGTATAAACTTCAAATACGAAGTAAATATCAAGTCATTGTTTTTTCCGTACCTAGGTACTGGGATGGACAGGGTCAAACCTGCCCAATATGACCTAGTATAATTAATTAAACATATTCTGATATGCCACTGTTAATTCACACACAGACCACTTCTGACTACAGGAGCTCTGAAACTGATCAACTACCAACACATTCCAGGGCCAACAACACAATGATCAATAACAAACCATTATACTCCTCTTCTCATATCCTATCCAACCAAACAAAATCCTATTCTAACGTTGCGAAACAAACAAGATATCCTAATAAAGAACGAGCTATTATTTTTAATGCATTAGAAGGAATTCCTATTCAAGACTATTTAATTCCTTTGGGAACTGTTATACAACCAAAACATATCACACATATCTCTGAAATAACTAATAACAGAATCTGCGTATATTTAGCCGACAAAAATATAGTCAATAAATTCCTCGATGATATTGGAGAAATAACGGTAAATGTTGAAATACTTAAGGCCAGAAAACTTGTTACACCAGCAGAAAAACTTGTATTATCGAATGTATGTCCTACCATACCGAATGAACTTTTTATAAATGAATTACAAAATATAGGTCTAAATCCAATTTCACCTATGTCTGTACTAAGAATCAGTACAGCTCTTCTGGAATTTAGTCATATTCTTAGTTTTAGAAAACAAATTTTCGTTACGCCTCACAATATACAAATTCCTGATTCTATATGGATCAATCATGATAATACATCATATAGAGTATTTGTAGCACAAGACGGAATGACTTGTTTCAAATGTCACCAGACAGGACATCTTGCAGCACACTGCTCAGTTTCTATCTCAGCTAATTTAATTCAACAACAGACTGACACAGCTCCCGTACCTAGTACATTATCAACCAATAACGCCACAACCTGCACACCTACTCCTATTATCGATATAATAAAACCCTCCACTATTGGAGCGATCAATAATCCAAACAAACCAATTCCATCAGCAACCAATACTCCAAAAAGACCCGCATCTGAGAGCTCCACTATACAAGAAACAAACTCAGAATCAATTTTCCAAAAACCTAATCCTATTAAAAAAACAATAAAAAAAGTTAAGACAACCTCAGCAGTGGTACCAGTAATTCCTATAAAAATTTTACTTCAACCAGCCAAAGCATATATAACAGACAAGTACTGCCATTAAACTACGACCAACTTGTAGACCTATTTGAAAATACTCTTGGCTCTCATAATGCCCTGGAAGTAGTTAAGGACTACACAACTGACTATGGATCTCTAGTGATCATGTTAAACAAAATTTACCCTCGGCTTACAGAAAGACGAATTAAAAGCCGTATCACTAAACTTAAACAAAAAATATACAGACACTTAGGAGACGAAATCAATTATGAATCGATGGCTACAGAAAGTGACTCGTCCTCTCATGAATAGGACTCCACTTTCATTTATTTATTATTATTTACTTTCAATACAATGCTATTTAAATCAATTATTCAGTGGAACATGAATGGATACTACGAGCGTCTACCTATGCTACAAAAAATCTTATCAGAACACCTTCCTGATATTTTATGCCTTCAAGAGATACATTTTAAACTAGATCATTATCATTCACTAAAAAGTTATCAGTGCTTCTTTAGGAACAGAACAAATCGTTAACATGCCAGTGGCGGAGTTGCGATTTATGTATCGAACACATTAGAAGCAGAAATTATTCTGATTAATTCCAACCTGGAAGTCGTTGCCGCAAAAATTAAGAGCTCGCACCCAATACACATATGTAATATGTACCTACCGGCAGATCCATTGGACATGCAAGATATTTGTGATGTTATTAATCAAATACCAAAACCAAGATTAATTTTAGGTGATTTTAACGGTTACCATATATTTTGGAGCTCCTAATCTAATGATAATCGAGGTCGAACAATTGCGAATGTTATTGACCATTTTAATTTTAATATATTAAATGATGGTACTAAAACTCGCTTCAATTCTGCAACAGGAGAATCATCCGCAATAGATCTATCCTTTTGTGATCCTACGGTCTCGTTATAGGTATCCTGGGAAGTAGATCCTTACTTATATGATAGTGATCATTACCCAATTATTATACGAAATACCAACTTCGAAACTAAAACTACTTCACCACCTTACTTTTGGAGATTAAAGAATGCAAACTGGGATACCTTTTCTGAAAAGTTTCAAAAGAAAATAGAAAACCTTACTACGACCGAGAATATCGATAAGGATTTAAGAAATCTTGAAAATATTATCATATCTGCCGCAGAATCTAGTATTGGTAGAACAAAGCTTGTTACAGGTAGAATTCCAGTTCCATGGTGGAGTAGAACATGCGAAGATGCCATAAAAACTAGTAAGCATGCCTTCAACGTTTACAAAAGACACAAAACCACAGAAAACCTCGTTGAATTCAAACGACTAAGAGCAATTTCTAGACACATAATAAAAACTGCAAAAAAGGAATCATGGAGACAATTTGTATCTTCAATTAATAGATCCACTCCAATATCAGATGTATGGAAAAAAATCAAGATTTCTGGTAAAAGCTCCATTCAAAAAATAACATCTCTAGATCTCAATGTAATAACGGTTACAAACGACAAACATATTGCAGATATAGTCTCTGATACATATGCTAGTCACTCCAACAACAATAATTATGATAACGCCTTTATTACCAAGAAAGTCACACAGGAAGCAAATGATATTGATATTTTTGACATACATGATCCTTTAAATCATAATATAACTGAAAATGAATTAAATAAAGCACTAGAAGACTTAAAAACATGCGGAGGGCCAGATGACATTCCTGTAGTATTCTTTAAGCACTTACCTCAAAATTCCAAAGATTACTTGTTACACCTATACAATAAAATCTCTTTCCAGAAAAATGGGGCGAAGCTATTGTCATACCAATACTAAGGCCTAGAAAACCTAAAACAATTGCTGCATCTTATAGACCTATCTCACTAACTTGTTCAATGTTCAAGCTACTCGAGAAAATAATTAACAAACGTCTTTTATGGACACTTGAAAGCAGAAACCTTTTGATCCCGGAACAAAGTGGCTTCAGAAAACATAGATCAACTTTAGATACCATTGTTGAATTAGAAAGCTTTATTCATGAGGGTTTCGCATTGAACCAGACGTGCATGGCCATATTTTTCGATATTAACCCAAAACATTCAACATCGACAAATCGTATTTATATTCAGATAACGTTTATGTTTTTATTGAAAAGTTGAATACTGATAACATAGGTCGTTTACATCCCATGGCCGTAGGGCATATTTTACACCAAAAATTAAAAATATCAAATATTAAAGGAATACAAAATGTAGGGAAAAATAGAGTACGAGTGCAATTAGCAACTTTAAAAGATGCTAATAATTTAATTAAAAACAAAGAACTTAATAATGAAAATTTAAAAGCATTTATTCCAAATAATTTATTGGAGCGTAAAGGAGTAATAAAAGAAGTCGATACAATTTTTAACGAAGAGTACTTACTCAAAAATATCATTACGACGAGTACAGTCACGGAAGTTAAGAGGTTCAAAAAAATAGACATAGACGGAGAGACAATTTATATACCAAAACAAACAATCCTAGTAACTTTCGAGGGTAATGCCTTGCCAACGCACATAAAAATAAATAGTGTAATATGTCCAGTAGGAAATTTGTACAAAAAGTAACACAATGCTACAATTGTTTAAGATATGGACACGTAGCCAAACAATGTCTGTCAACAAATAGTAGGTGCTTAAATTGTGGTGAAATAAAAGAAGACGATCACACATGTAACGA
Organism: Galeruca laticollis; assembly: GCA_963921935.1. Taxonomy (NCBI): domain Eukaryota; kingdom Metazoa; phylum Arthropoda; class Insecta; order Coleoptera; family Chrysomelidae; genus Galeruca; species Galeruca laticollis. The sequence continues at coordinate 58,924,342 of OY998177.1, forward strand.
TACGGAAAACACTTTCTGTATATATTGTAAGGTTAACGATCACAAATCAATTTCTAGAACATGCCCTACATTTGAACAACAAAAAAAAATAAAAGAACACATGGCACAAAATAATACTACATTTCTTGAGGCAAAAGCAAACATTTGTAACTCTTATGCTAATGTCACACTATTAAATAGTTTTGAAACCTTAACCAATACTCCAGAAAATTTTCCCGCCCTTCCAAACAAAAATATGAATCACAATAAAAATAATTATAATAGCCACCGACCTAACATTCTATTATCCCAAACAACACATCCTAGGAATGAAACAAATAACCCTCCTACCATACACGACCCCCTAACACCAACACCTCTCAGCAATACTCCTAAAAAACGAAAGGTGAATATGCGCGGAGAGGAAATGCACCCTCCAATGTTTCCTAGAAACTTCGGACCAGAGCAACCGATTCAAATAGGCCAAAAAACAACGAGTATGAAAGTTGACTTATGCAGTGATAAAGATGATCAATTAGTCACTCTTTTTAATATATTAAAGGATATATTAGATGATATAACACGTTTTGAAGACTTGGGAAAAATTGATATAGTTTACGTAAAAATTAAACTTGGCAAATTCCGAAATGGCCAATAATAACAATACAATAAACATTTTGCAGTGGAACTCGCGTTCCGCTGTAGCAAATAGATATAGTTTAATAAAATTTTTAAAAGAAAATAATGTAGATATAGCAATCTTAGCAGAAACTTGGTTTAAACAGGACAAACAAATCAAATTTGAAGGGTATCACATCGTTCGGGCAGATAGAGCGGATGGTTATGGAGGAACAGCAATCCTATTTAAAACCACATGAAAGGCGAAAAAATAAATTTAAAAATCTGAATGTCCACGAACATATCTCAGTTTGTGCCGCTCGAATAGAAATATGCAAATCATCAAAAATCTCAATACTATCCTTGTACTGCCCGCCAGGTATAAATATAAACAGCAACGATTGGGAAAACATATTTACTACTATAAATTCTCCCGCTATTCTTGCAGTCGATTTTAACGCCCACCATGAAGTCTGGGGATCGCACAAAAACGACCAAAGAGGGAGACAGCTAGCTAATATTATAGACAACCAAGAACTAATACTTCTAAATGATGGATCACCGACTAGACTAACACACAACAAACACAAATCTGCAGTAGACCTAACTTTTTCTTCACCTAATATATCCAATAAAATAACCTGGAAAACGCACGCGGTCACCTTAGGATCAGACCACTACCCAATCATAATGGAACTCGCTGTCAAAAATAAAACTGAAGATAAAGAATGTACCATATACCTCTCCAGCAGATGGAATATAAAAAAAGCCGATTGGAATTCTTATAAACAGAACATTGACAACTTCTTTGCACAAGACAATCCCATTTTCAGCAACATCAATGAGAAATACTCATACTTTATGGAAAGAATAAATAGTTCAGCAAATAATTTTATCCCTATAAATAAACCATTTAAACCAAGAGGTGCAAAAATAACACCGTGGTGGAATGACGAGTGCGATGAAGCAATTCGGGCAAGGAAAAAATCAATGATAAAATTTAAAAATACCAGCACACTGGAAAACTTCCTGTCTGCAAAAAATGAAGCTGCCAAAACTAAAAGAATTCTAAGAAAAGTGGCAAGACAATCCTGGATTACATATTGCAATAACCTCAACAAAAATACGCCCATGACTCAAATATGGAATCAAGCAAAAAAAATGAAAGGAAATCTAACTAACTGGACCAAGTCTACAGATGACAACTGGGTAGAAACGTTTTTAGACAAAATTACACCCCCAATGGTACTATTAAATCCCAAGGAAATTACAACAGCTTAGCAAGCAGAAGATACACCAGAAATTTTCCAGAGGAGCCTGGAATTTGGGGAATTAGAAAATGCTCTCAATATTTCAAAAAATACGGCACCTGGAGAAGATGACATTAAATATGCAATGCTGCTACATTTACCTAAAAACGCCAAAATATTTTTATTGGAAATATTCAACGAAATATGGTCAACCGGGAATTGCAACATACAAGATTGGAAAAAGGTGATAATCATTCCAATTCTAAAACCTAGGAAAGATCCCGAAGATCCTGAATCTTACAGAGGAATATCGCTTCTCTCATATGTTTTAAAGACCTTTGAGAGAATAATCAAAAATCGACTAGAGTGGTGGATAAACCAGATCCAAATATTACCCATAACCCAATATGGATTTAAAAAAGGATTCGACACAATTGACGCGGCATCACACATTACCACAGATATACAGAACACATTCTCAGAAAATGGATACTTAATTGCAACATTCTTAGACCTTCAAAGTGCTTACTATACAGTCAACATCCCAATACTAAAAGATAAAATGAAAGAATTGAACTTCCCGGAACGAATCTGTAACCTATTATGTCAAATGCTGTCAAATAGGAAAGTATATATTAGACACAATAATTCCCTAATTGGACCACGACATACCTCACTGGGACTACCTCAGGGATCAACATTATCTCCTCTATTATTTAATATATTCACCACTTGTTTACACTCAATAACAGAGGAAACAACTATAATACAATATGCAGATGATATTGTTTTATACTCACAGGAAAAGAAATACGATCGTGGATTACAGAAACTAGAGAACTCATTCATTCCTTTGATTACCACCATCCAGAACCTAGGACTTCAAATCGCGCCTCATAAGTCAAGCATCAACGTATTTTCTAGACATACAAAAACCTGAAAATATCCAATTAGGTAATGCTCTACTACCATACAAAGATGAGGTCAAATATTTAGGAATAGTACTGGATAGCAAGCTAACATGGAAACCATTCATAGAACTCATACGAACAAAGTGCACAAAAGCAATAAACTTACTGAAAATGATTACGAGGGCGTGGTGGGGAGCTAGTCTAGACATAGCACTTTTGTTCTACAGAGCGTACATCCGATCTATAATGGACTATGGAAGCATACTGTACGGATCAGCAAATGACACAAACCCAAAACAACTAGATCTTATTCAGAATAAAGCTCTTAGAATTTGCATGGGAGCAATGAAGTCTACACCTGTCGAAGCTATTAGAGTGGAAGCAAAATATCCGCCACTAAAATTGAGAAGAGAATACTTGGCCGAAACAATGATTTTAAAATGCAAATTAAAACAGTCGCCACTAATCCATAAAGTATCTGTTTTAAACTGCAACGATTTGACAAAAACATACTGGATAAAAAAAATGCACCTCCACTTTGTATAGGTTTTCGTAATACGAGCAACACGACATTGATGCAACATACGAGAGATAAATACTTTGAATTATATCAAAACAAACCAAAAATTATAATACCGAAATACTTTGAAACTGCTTCTTATAATCAAAATTTACTCGAAAGAGTTACAGATAATAACGAAAGTAACATGGCAGTATACACTGATGCATCAAAGAATGAGTTAGATACTGGGTGTGCATTTTATATCCCCGAAGGAAAAATAGAAAAGAAGTTCAAAATCAATTCCCATAGTTCGATTTACACCGCAGAGGCATACGGAATATTGAAAGCCTTAGAATACTTAGCATCTCAAAACCAACATAAAAACCTTACGTTATTTTCGGACTCACTATCCGTCCTACAGAGTATAAATAAACCAAACAATCCAAGCTCCCTTGTATTTCATCCGTATATTTACAAAATTCAAGTCATCGGGTTGCATTAACATATGCAAAAACAATTTTTATAAAAAATGGACCATACATTGGGAAAACTATTACAATAACAAAAATTCACAGTATACTCTGATACAAAAATACATACCAAAAAAATGCTGGTACAGGAACACTACTTACAGCCGAAGACAGACTGTCTCCTTAATAAGAATGCGATTTGGACATGCATCTTACCCCGCTCATCTCAACAAAATCAAAGTAATTACATCTGATCTATGCGAAAAGTGTAATGAAAGGGCTGACTTAGACCACATCTTCTTAAAATGCAAGACATTCGAAACTCACAACAACATCCTAATAGAAGATCTTAGAGAACTTGGGATTGAATTCCCAATCAACATGCCATTCCTCTTGGGCACCAATAACAAAAAGGTCCTTGACGTAATAATCAAACTCATCAATAAGACAAATATATTTATCTAGAAAGTCCATTGTTAGTTGCTAATACCTATGTTTTGTACCCATATGTATATATACCTTCCTATTCGTGGTCCACCTGTGTTGTTAGAATAATGCCTTGATTCACCCCTAGGCGAGAAGTGTGTGACCTTGTCTTTCCTCATAGTCGATATAACCCCTAAGCATGTACACAAACCCAAACAATACTTATTGCGATTTTATCAACAGTGTTCCTGGCTGCATGGATCCACTCCTAATGCCAAAAAAAAAATTATGCAGTTACTATTCTCGCAATATGTCAAATCCAACATATCAGTACACGCACTCAAATAAATTAGATGGATTTTTTACTGGGAAATCGAGGACACCAAAACTGTTTTACGAGAGAATTAGAACATATTTTCCAAAAGTTTACCCAATTGCCACTTATTATAACATAGAAAATTCTGGATGGTAAAGATACCAAATTGCGATAAAAGCTTAACTAAATATGATAAACAAAATACAAACCCAACACTTTGGGAAAGTATCCAAATTACCAAAAGATATATACAGATGCCTCGAAATCGACCATAGGCGTAGGAGCAGCTGTAGTAACTGATTTGCAGAAACTCTTATATAAACTTCCATCCTACACAAATATCCTCTCGGCAGAACTATTCGCTATATATCAAGCTTTAACACATATTAACAAAAGCAGCCACCACAACCCTTGTCCTTACAGACTCCCTTAGTTCCTTACACTCTATACAAACGATTTATTCTAAACATCCTTTGGTTCATCTCATTAAGAAAGAACTCTACGTTGCCAGAGAACGAAACAATGATGTCATCCTTATATGGATCCCATCCCATATTGGTATTAGTGGAAATGAAGAAGCGGGCAGATGTGCTCGTAATTCCATTACAGATGAAAGTGCGGTATCGATTTCAAAGTTGGTTAATTCCGATCTAAAGTGCGTATTAAATAGGAAAATGATCGCTTTGTGGCAATTTCAGTGGACTGAAAGTGACTCAAAACTTCGTGAAATTAAACCTCTATATAAAAAGCGGTTTCCCTTTTCTAACAACAGACAACACCAAGTGATTATTTCACGTCTACGGTTGAGACATACTAGACTAACTCACACTTACCTAATAAAACGTGAAGAACATCCAGTATGTGATCTCTGTAATGTAGATGTAACAGTGAAACATATCCGCACAGAATGTCCTAAATACTATAATCAAAGAAAAAATTGTAAACTACCAAACACATTTGAAGCCTTATTTTAGGATAATAATTATGATAAACTAATAATATTTTAAAAATTAATTAATATATATAATTCAGTGCAATTATGTTATTATCTATTGTACCGTCGCTAATAACCTACTATGGTTGATGCGACTTTCTGTTGAAATAAAAAAAAATATAGGGTTGGGTATTCCTAATTTCAATGCCAACCGAGATATTTATAAAAAAAGTATCTCAACAAAGCAAAAAGCTAATGATAACCACTAGTCTATTAATTAATTTAATAATCATATTATTAACTAAAACTGATGAATAACAAAATTGTGGAATAAATTAGGAGTACCATGGAAACCGAAACTAAACTTGATATATTAAATGTTTAAACCAGGCACCATTTACTTTTTGACAATAAGCGAGCCTGTTTGTAAATTCTCTTGTCACATTGGCAATTATTTCTAGTGGAATTCACTGAATCTCTTGTGTCATTCTTTCAACTATAATTCTTGCAAATTATTTGGTTTATTATCATAACTCCATAGAAAATAGTCCAGTGGATTAAGATCGGAATTTCGTGCAGGCCACACAAATGTACCCCTTCTTCCAATCCATTGGTGATGAAAAGTTCTATCTAAATAATCTTGAATAATGCAAGCATAATGGGGTAGTGTGTCCCGTCCTGCTGAAACCAGATATTATTGGGTATTTGTCCATTTACCTCCAGCGCTGCAATCATTTGAGTTTCTAAAAGCTCTAAATATGTTTAAATTTCCTTGTAAGAAGAAAGGTCCCACAATTCTGTTATAAATACCGGCCCAAGTGTTCAATTTTTGGGAATGTTGTATGAGCATCTTGTACCCAATGTGGATTACTTTGTGACCAATAGCAGCAGTTGTGTCGATTAACTGTACCATTCAATCAAAATTTAGCCTCGTCTGAAAATACTATATTTCTTCCAAAATTATCACAGTTGCAAATGTCCATGATTGTTTCGCAACATTCTAAACGTCTGTCGAAATCGCCTTCGGATAGTTCTTGAACAAAGCGAATTTTGTCTGGCTGATATTTTTCTCGCCTTAATATCCTTCCTACTGCGCCGGCTAATTTCGTACATATTAGCGAGCCCAATAGTAGATAAATTAGCATTCTCTTCTAAAGATATAGAAATATTTTGAGCTACATTTTCAATTGTTGCATTTTTTAGCCGTCCACATTTTGGTAAATTGCTTACTTTACCACTTGTGCTATACCTTCGCAAAGTTTTTGTCACTATGGATCGTGATATTTGTCGATTCGGATGAACATAGTTAAAAAGATCACAGACTTCTTGATGTGTTGTTCTATTCCCATACCCAATCATCATTAATATTTCTATTCTTCCTCTTTCACTTAATTCGACCATTTTATGTTCAAACTCAAATACTACTTACTCATTTTGACAACTACTGTCACTATACAGATTTACGTGGACTACTAGATATCTTTAGCTTTTTGCTTTCTTTAGATATTTTTTTGTAAATATCTCGGTTGGCATTGAAAATAGGAATATCGAATACTATATTTTTCTACTCGTAATAAATTTTTTTATTCGGAACTAAAACAATATACAAGCTGTTTCATTACAAATTTTAAATTTGACATTACTTCTGGTTAAACCTGAAGTTCAAAATTGTTGAAAAAATCAACAACAAATACACAATTTACTTTAATATCTACCCTCCAAATTTCACTTTGATGTCTCGAACATTTCCAGAAATATTCACTTAGTTCCACACATTTACCGATCACTGTATAATAAACATATGGGAATTGAGGACAGACAGAGCAAACAGAACTTTAGAATAATTTTCTTTAAAAAAAATGCCAAATCCAATTCTATTGGATACGTCATTAAAATTTTGAATGAAGATATTTTCTAATCAAATAATGTATTCAACAATGTCTTTAGGTGGGACTGTCGGACCCCAAACGGTGTTTTTGTTGTATCATATGCTAAGTTTACAAAATACGACGTCTTCATTTATTAACTCGCAAAACGTTCCGAAATTTCGTAAGAATGTTGTAGAAGACATTTTTTTAGGAGATGTCCAGTAACATATAAGTACTAAGACATTTCATTCAGCACTTTTAATATTTTTATAATCAGAAATAAAAACTTTAATTGGCTTGTTTTGTGATGTATATGTAGCAATTACCTCTAAACACGTTTTATTTACATCAGGAGTTAACACTACTAAAAGTTTATTTACATTGTCAATTCTGCTCCTTCCACATGGTCAAAATATTTTTAAGAAAACAGTTTCTTGAATGATCTACAGAACTGAATTAGTGTAGAATTGTTTGCATTTCCTTAGCAGTTCCTTTTCTGGCAAGAAAAATTTCAAGGTAGTTCTGATTTAAATTACGCAAAAATTATATTGTTTTATTCACTAAATGCGTTCAACATTAACTTTCAACCGAAGATAAATTACATTGTACTGGTTTTGTTTTTACCTGCCAAATCAACAACTTTAAGATTATCAAACATCATGAGAGCCTGTTCAAGAATTAGCAACTTTGTTTTGGTTTCTATGAAAGTCTGACTATTCTCAAAATTACTTGAGTTTAATAAATCAAAAAGTATAATCATTTTCTCAATAAAATTTGTCATAGCCTTAGCTTCTGCAGGCAAAATGTTCAAATCAATGTGCGTATGCTCTTTTGATCGGCAGATTCGGTCGACTGATGGGTCTTATATTTTCTTCTGTAGTCTTTACCCAAACCTTCCTCATGACTCACTCTATTTATTGGCGAAAACGGCATGAACATCCGTTCAGTCGTTTTTGAGTTTATTACGAACAGACAGACGTGGCAGAGGATTTTGTTTTAAGATATGCAGTGATACTTGTTATAAATTGGTTTCTTTTTCAATTTAACCATTATATATTTAAATGTTTATTGTCTAGGTAGTTAACATGCTTGACCTGTCTAAAAAAGCTGCCGTGATAGGTAGAGCAAATGCTCCTAGACAGAGGAATATATGTGTTGTATTGGGTTGTATTGCTGAAAAATTAGCAGGTCCAAGGAATATGGAGATATTAAATGACGATATAATCGACTACTTATTGACAAATTTGGTAAGTAAATGATTAGAGTGTATTAATACTAAAGTGTAATTCCAGATTTATAAGAAATATATTTTCAATCTAGAATAGATTTCCCCCTCGAAAGTGTTTCTACAAAATTAGTTTATCGATTTACTTTGTTTATGCTAGCAGTATGATGGTTCCTGTATAGAATGTTGTTTCAAATTTACACATGATTATAAGAGGAAGTATATTAATAAACTTTTTGACACATTATTGCTTTTTTGTAGGAAATGATTTCCAAGTTTTAAATTTGGTATTCAATGATCATTTTTAGGACCCAGCTACAGATCCCAATGTAATACTATTCTCCTTAATAGCCGTAGAAAAGTTCGCACAAACTAGCAGTAATAAATTAACAATTGTGAAAAAAATTGAAAATCTTCCAACGAATCCTATACATTCACTCGAATCTTGGAAAGAAGAAAAACATTTTATGAAAAGACAAGTTGGATTTTGTGCCCAGTGGATTCTTGACAACCTGTGTAAGTATACTGTTACTAATAAACATATGTTTTCAAATATAAACACTATATGCATTCGTATATTTTTCATACTGTGTATGATTTTATGTATCTTCATCAAGTCTTTTTCAAACTGTTGTATTCACCCAGTTCTTGTATTCCCTTAACCTGTCCCTACTCTTTTTCTTATGATCCTTGTTCCTGTTATTTGTAACTATGTTATACTGATTCATTCTTATTACATGTCCAAATCAGCTTGTTTTTTTTTTCATTTTTTTTATGATGTTTGTTCCTCTGTTGTTCCTTCTAAATGTCCTTTCTATGGTTTCTGTTTGACTTTCTTTTTGTATTATCCAAGTTCCTCTTGCTTATTTTATTTTTGGTCTTTCTTCCATATTGTAAAATTTTAATGTTGCACTATGTTGGGATACATATAGATTGTTCGCTTTTTCTGTCCTATTATATTTTCTAGATATTTGTATTTTGATACTTTGTATATTAATTTTCATTTTATTTATTTTAAAAATACAAACAATTAATATTTATCAGGCAACAGGTGGAAAGTTACAATTATCTGTTGTTCCTTCTAAATGTCCTTTCTATGGTTTCTGTTTAACTTTCTTTTTGTATTATCCAAGTTCCTCTTGCTTATTTTATTTTTGGTCTTTCTTCCATATTGTAAAATTTTAATGTTGCACTATGTTGGGATACATATAGATTGTTCGCTTTTTCTGTCCTATTACATTTTCTAGATATTCGTATTTTGATACTTTGTATATTAATTTTCATTTTATTTATTTAAAAATGGAAACAATTAATATTTATCAGGCAACAGGTGGAAAGTTACAATTATTAAAAGTTGTCAAACTTTTAAATTGGGGGAAAATCTATAAAAACATTACATGGATTGGAATGAAAACAAAACAAAAATCAAAGTATAATCCTAAATATGGCTTTATATGGAACAGAAATATGGCCGACGTCAGAAACAATGTAAGAGTCGTAGAACTAGACTATTTTAGAAGATGCTTAAAACTCACAAGAAACAATAAAATAAGAATGGGAGAAATATGGCAAATGGACGTTAAATACTCTATGACAAGGGCATTAAAATGGTATGGTCACCTTCAAAGGATACCGGATTACAGATGGCCAAACAGATTATAAAAAGGCGAACCCCCGGAAAAGAGAAGACCAGCTCTAAGATGGGAAACCTATATCGTACAAGCGATGGCTGATAAAGTTCTGAGAGATGCAGATACGGATGTAAGAGAACTGTGAAGGGAAAACACGTCACCGAAGAAGAAAGAAAAATGGAAACAAATTTAAAATGACTAATTATCCCTTCTTTTTATAATTTTTTGACTTGTAATTCTAATAATAAACCCATTTTGAGGTAACTGCACACTTTCCATTTAATTTTCCAATACTTTATTAAATACATTAAAGAATGCGATGTTTCATAGCTCTCTTTACATTTTCCTGCCTTTTCTATGGGTTCTTTTATTCCTGTTGTGTGATAAAACGACTTTCAGACCATATTTTGAAGGATATGAATAAGGGCCACTAATTAATAATATATTCCCCTTCTCTTTTGAAACATTCTGAGAAAACCTTGCTCCTGTTTTGTGTCTGATGTTAATAACTCCGCTTTATATCTCGATGGTTGTATCTCTTACAAGATAATTTAATTTGGCTTGTTTCATTCAATGTGGAGTGTTTTCTTGAAGAGGAAAATCATCAGAAACACTAGGAATCAATTTGACTTCAACATCAATTATTTTTTATATTATATCCCTCTGTCTTCTTAACACAAAATGATCACTAAATTATTTCTATAATATTAGTGAGCCAAATGGAAATTATACATTATCTGCTGGTAACTACTGAACTCTGAGCTTTTAAAAAAAATCAGTTGTTATTTTGGTCCTCAACAGATTTTTTCCATATAGAGGATCTCCTCTAAACCCACTATTACAATCTGATCAACCTTTAGATCATTGAATAATTTGTCTGTATACTATTTTTCAAATCTATGCGAACCTTATCAATGCAGCAATGGACATTTGAATACTTGAATGCGGAAATAAAATTAATTTCTCTGAAACTAAACACTTATGCCCGATTTCACCAACCATTTCCTAAAGTTAGGTAATACCTAAATCGGATTTTGGAATTGCTAAATGCAAATTACGTTTCACCTCGCGCTAAGAAACACCTGATAATGATAGGAAATATGTAATATTATCACTCTTAGATATTACTTAGCATGTGGTGTAACGTAAATTGGATTTAGTAATTCCAAAATTTGATTTAGTTATTACCTAACTTTAAGAAATGATTGGTGAAATCAGGCATTAGTATATTTACAAAAAATTACTGAAGATGTTTTCTTACTTTTTGCCAATTCAGATTATTGATTTTAAACTGAATTTGGGACTTTCGATTGTTGTAAAACTTATTTCTTCAAATACCAGTCGTTTGCTAACTAACTAGTAGTTATAATAAATTAGTGTTCTTGTACGACTTTTACTAATTTGAAAATGGATGTACCAGGATTTTCCTTATCCACTATTGCTCGAAAAACCAACACAAATTGTGGTAGATGATATTTTGAAAAGTGGTATTCTTAGATAAAATTCACACATATTTTAAAAAAAATTAACATCCTACATTAAGAATTTTGTAGTCTGTTTCGTGAAAGTTGAAGCCACCAGAAGTTGCAGTCGTATGCGCCAACTTGTTGTCAAAACCACCGTCATATTGTAATATTGAAAATCAGTAGCGTAACGATTTCACATTTTGTAGGTTAACTTAAAATTTGTATATTAATAATTTATTTATTCCAAACTGGTTTTATAACCTAATTACATGGAATAAGAATTGATAATACAATTTTATCATAACATTGTGTAGTATGGCCATTGATAAATATAACAGTAATATATTGATTAATGTAGAGAATTAAAAACAAGGCAAAGACGACTAATTTCCACAATTGTTCCTCCGTACACCAAATTTCTTAATATATTCATAAATACTGTTCTTAAATTGTCTAATTGATATTGTCTGATCTACTTCGGTAACATCATTTACATTATTGACAAATTTTAACATGGCATCAAGAGGAGAGCAAACTAATGTTCTTAGTCTCCCAAACAATAAAAAGGATCAAGTTAACCATCAGGGAATTTTGAAAGGAATTAAGTACAATAAACTAATAGATGTCAATATACAATTAATTATTTTATACAAGAAAATCATTACATTCAATTTACATGGACTAGTGATAGAAATAATCTAAAGTTCTTCCCGTAATCTAGTTGTTCTAATTGCTTTATAATCTGGCCAAGAATTATATTTTTTTATAGTACAAGAAAAGTAAGTATTTATTCTGCACTCTCCCGATATCTAACTACATTTGAAGTTGATCTCCCCAGATAATAGATCCAAACTCAAGTTTAGGTCTTACTAAAGTAATAAACAACATTTTTGGTCTCAATGTTTGAAAACTAAACCCATTATATGATTGGCACTCTTAACTAATTTTTGTATATGTGAAAAGAAAGACATTTGACTATTATAAGTAACTCCAAGATCCAGGAAGGATGAAGAATAATAATAATCATTTATTTATCACGATATGATAGTTCCTTTGGTGGTGTTGCTTATATGTTGTGGTTAGGGAAAACAAACACTACTAAAAGTTTAATGAAGTGTAGTATTTAAATTAAAAACAAAGTAATTTGCAAACTTACCTCAAGTTGTAAGTAGGTACATTACTTAGGTAACAAAAAACACAAAATAGAAAGTTTTTATTATTTTACATATTTCCTCCTCTTCTGGAATTTGCATGACATATATTTTCTGTTTTTTCAAATGCATTATTGAATTTTGCCAATGGTTCGTAGTTTAAATTGTTGATGAAATAATTAATTTTTGAAATAGAATCCTGTTTGAAGTATTTTAAAAAAAATATTTAAGAAATTTCAATTACAATTACCTTTCTTATTTCTTCTAAGCTAAGTTAAGCTTGTGCGCTGGACCGTTCTTCAATAAAATAGGTTACTTATTTTTGATAATTCAATTAAGTTGCAGATGTCTCATTATACAAAAATCATCTTCTGATGTATTGCTGGCAATATCTGAAACAAACTCACTTTCTTGCAATATACTATCTGTTGTAACACCTGCTGTTAATTTAGTATACTGTTTTTTGTTCTTCCTTCAATTTTTTGGCGCATATTTCATCTTTGTATCCCACATGCGTTTCTGTGATTTGTACCATTATATTTCCTTTAAAATATAATAACAAATAAGTTGAAATATAATATTCAAATAATAGTTATCTGATAAGTAGATACCATCACTTTCAATGTAAAATGTCATTCTTGATGGATACATTCTATGAATATGGATGCTTCCTCAGATCTTCATACTGTATTTCTTATATGAAGAAAAAAATCCTAAAATTATACATTAACAAAAACTAATCAATTATAATAAAAGGGATGTACCATTTGAAACAGTCCTATTACACTCATACAAAATGGATTCTTTCCCATTTGCAAGTTTTTTTCTGTTCTGTAATCTTCTCCAAGATGTAAACTCTTCCATGTTCCTAAAATGTAGAATATATTGATTGATATTAACTTTCTGAGAATTATTTTCTTCTTGTAAACCTGTGTTATTAATCGCTTTTAGAGTCACTATGAAATTCGTTAACACTAGTAGATTGGTCAGAAGAGTCTGTATTTACATTAAACTTAGAGAATCTACAGCATTATGAGATATGTGTTCTTTTTTAATCCATTCAGATTCAAATTTCTTTACATCTGCACAAATAGAACACCATTCTTGAACATACGCTTTAAAAAATTTCATCCTGGCTAATTTCAAACCTATTCCTGATACATCATACTATACCTTGAATTGCATGTGCGAGCTGTGGATGCATGTTTCATTAGTTTATACAATATTCAAGCCGTCGGTTCAGTATTTAATTATATTTTCTGAGAAATTAATTCTTTTAAGGCGAATATCATGCGATTCCATAATCAACTTTCTGTTTTCTTGTGTGCGCTGCCATCTACAATAAAGGCATTATTTTTAATTAAATACGTATACATATTAATATTTTCAATTTTTCTATGTTTATTGTTCCACTTGTTCAACATTTTCCCCATTCACAAAATAATTTTCACTTTAACACTAACACCTACTTACCTAAAACTTATACATTTTAGCAGCCGCCACAAAGAAGTTCTACTTATAGTAAACTCAGGTAAAACAACTTTGTAAAGAGTACCTAGAATAAAATTAATAGGTATACTTCAATATAAAACTATTTTTCTATTAACACTATTAAAAATAATTCCGGCTTAAAAACTCATGCTAGAAGTAAACTGGCGGAAATTACTTGTAATTAATTTTACTAAACTTACATTTTAAAGTAGGAGCCCTTTTCTCCAGGATGTAGAAATTGTAAATGATATCCCGACTCTAGTTCTCCAAATTTTAGTGCATTGAGTATGATGATTTTTGCTTTTACACCAACAAGTTTTTTAGAAAATATGGTTTAGATTAAATAAAACACAACACTCACTTATAAACTAGCTAAACCTCTTAAAATATTCAAAATAAAAATATTCAAAAAATAAACAACCAGAAACATATCCCTCAAATGTCAAATTATAAAGTGGCTATCGGCATAAATCATCGTTATACGCCAGTTGTAGTTACTAAGCGACGAAGATAAACAAGACAGAATTTGGTTTCTGCGATTGTCAATGATCCAACTTCTGGTGGCTTCAACTTTCGTGAAACGAAGTCTAACAAGATGTACATCTAGACCCTGATGTGCCAAATATGAGCCAAGAGACAATTTGGAGAGAATTATAAAAAAATTATTACAGTGAGGTGAATAGGAAGAGTATGTTGGTAGAAAAAGACGAAATTATTTGTTGGTGGAGAACGCATTCGATCAGTGGTAAGAATCTGATAAGAAGGAAAGTAGAACATAAGTTAAAAACCATCGGAAATGTTAAATAATTTGAGTTATCAAATTTTTAACTTACTAAGGGTTTAAGTTAAGGAGTTTTTATTGGTATCATATTTTTACTGAGGTTTATTTATGTTCTTTGTTTATTAGACAATTAGATATGTATGTAAGGGTCAATGACAATCTGAGAACAAATAATATAAAGATAGGACGAGGAGTGAGGCAAGGCGACACCATATCTCCAAAATAATTCACACTGGTCCTGGAGGATGTGTTCAATAAAGTACCTTGGCGAAAAAAGTGTATCAAAATAGACAGTTCGTTCCTTAGTCACCTGCGCTTCGCTGATGATATTGTTCTCATTTCAAGTGACCCAAATGAACTGGCTGAAATGGTTAGGGAACTACACCAGACATCGGAAAAAGCTGGCCTGAAAATAAATATCCAGAAATCCAAAATAATGAACCACAACAACATCCGTGTTACAATAGACAATATACAGTTAGAAAATGTCACTCACTATATCTATCAGGAACACAGCATCATCTTGGGGAAAACGAAAACGAATAGGCAGAAGTAACGAGAAGAATAGCGCTGATCTGAGCCTCCTTTGGAAAGCTGGCACAAATATTTGAAAATCCAAAAGTTCCTATAAATTTAAAGAGGAAAACTTATCACTCTTGCATTCTATCTGTTGCCACTTATGGGATGAAAACAATGTCTTTGACTATCCACTCTTTCCAGAGCACAAACAAGTTGAAAGTGACACAGAAATCGATGGAACATGCAATGCTGAACATATCCTTGAGATCCGAAATGAGGAGGTAAGGAGAACTGGATTGAAGGACATAATGGAGGTGGTAGCTGGTCTTAAATAGAGGTGGGACCACAAGAAACAAAGAGAAATCCAGGTAGACTACAACGTAGATGGGTGGACAATATCAGAAAAACGGCATGTAGAAACTGGGAACAAATCAGAGACAGAAAAAAATGGAAAACCTTGGAATAGGCTTACATCCAAGAGTGGATGGTGGAAAGCCGAGAAAGAAGAAGTATCATAGTAGCCAATATAAATACTCAATTAGAAAATAAAATCAATTTTAATATATATGACAGATCGTAAAGTGTTTGCTGTTACTCTTGCTGCGTTACTTGATATACTCTTATGCTCTTCTTCTAAATCATCATTTTCAACACTGTGTCCAACTGCTTCACGCTGTGACCACTTCATCGTCGCACGCGATGAACTGTTCGAAAGTGATTTTTAAGTGTGACTTATTCCATTCTTCAGAAGTTTTATCGCCCTCCTCTTCAATAGTGTCTTGAAAGTGTGAAGAAAAACCACAGTCTTTGAAACAATTTTTCACGGCAAGGGATATGATATTTCGCTATACTCTGTCTACCATCTCCATTTCTTGTAAAACATTAACAGAACAATCAGTGTTTTGCTCCATATTGGTTATCATTTTTTTATAACTTGCGTTCAAATGTTTTGAAATTTTGTATTATTTCTTGATGCAGCGGTTGAAGTTGTGATGTTGTATTTGGTGGAAGGAATTGAACTTTAATTGCTTTCAAGGAATATCGCCGTGGGCTGTACAGTTGTCTATGAAGAGATGAAGTTTTCGTTTTACCGAAAACATTTATTTACCTGTTTTTATGAGCGATGTTTTGAATACTTCTGCAGTCATACATGTTTTTTTATTGGTCTCATAAACCAGGGGACGTGATTTGCAGCCCGCAAAGCAACGTGTTTTTTTTAATTTGCCAATCATTAATGGCTTTAATTTTTCTGTGCCAGTATCATTAGTCATTTTAATGCTAAAAAGTTCACAATTACAGTAATTTGGTAAACACGTGTAAGCAGTAAAAACAAACTTTCTATAAGTCGAACTATAAATGTATGAGAGTAAATGGCCACTTCAATATCAGTTAAAATGTGTAAACTCAAGGTATGCATATTGATTTGTGAGAGGGCTAAAACCTCAGCAACATAAATTGTGAATTATTTTTACAAATTAATATGCACGCCTCGAGTTTCCACATTTTAACTGACATTGAAGTGGCCGTTTACTCTCATACATTTATGGTTCCACTATCACAGAATCTTTCTTTTTGTATTCCTTTTAAATGATTCACTGATAGATGCTTCAAGTTATTGAGGTCCTCAACATTATTGAAGTTACTGAGGTCCAATGCCGAAATTATTCCTTTAAATTATAGAAGCCTGGTATTTTAAGTAAAAGAGTCTTTAGGCTCTGGGGGTAAAGGAGCAGAAGAGGTTTTTATATTATCAAGGCGTAAGTAATCGAGGTTCTACTGTATATTGTTATGGACGAAACTTTGGTGAATGAAGGTCATACCGTTTCCAAAGTTTGGCAACACAAGAACATTCAAACTTCTTGTTAAGCATTTATGGAAAGTTGGTCTTCAGCCTTAAAATTTCCTTCTGGGAAAGGTCGCCGATTAATTGTTTTGCATATTGGAAGTGCACAAGAATTTGTTGAAGGTGGCCTTTTGGTATTTGAATCAAAATAAACACGGGGGATTATCACGACGAAATGAATTTAACGGTGTTTGAAAAATGGTTTAGAACCATTTTGAACAAACACGGTCCTTTTTCAGTTGTAGTCATGGACAATGCACCTACCAAAATTGGCTTCATGAATGAAATATTCAGTTCGACTCTTTCTTTTTTAGAGTAACATTATTAATGCGAAGCATTATTGTGTTGATGAGATGGCTCAAAGCAGAAACATTGACGTACTTAGGCTACCGCCTTATAATTGCGAGTTAAGTCCCATTGTTTGGGAGCAGAGTAGCGAGGCTAAATATTACCTTTAAACTTGTAGATGTTCGAAATATTCGTCTATAAGCTATTGACGCTGTAAATGCAAGGAAATGGGAAAAATGTCTAGATCTAGTTGCAAGATATGTGGCAAATGGATTTTTCAATTGATAACTGCGATTAATTTGAATGAAATTAGTAGTGACACAGAGAGTGAGCGATTATGAATAAAAATCACTAAACATTTATATACTCGTACGATACCAATATGTGCTCTGTATCATTCCCCAAATGCTTCCAACTCTGATTTTTTGGATTTTTTTGGAAGGCATACTTGAAGATCTGTTGTCAAGTATTTTAATAGTAATTAGCGGCTTTAATATCAATTTCAATGAAGATTCCACTTACACCAGAAAAATAGTAAGGATGTTGGATTTTTTGGTCTGAGTCAGATAGTTACTAAATATACTAGAGTTACACTAACTTCCAAGTATTTAATATATTACAAGTAATGAAATAATAATTAATTATGAAATATCTGATCAGCCCAAAATTTCAGATAATTCTAATATTTTAGGCAATTTAACATATAAGGAAATAAAAACAAAAATAACGTTACAATATATTGGACTAAAATAAGAATTGATAAGTTTGAAAGGATAAATTCAATGAAAACTCTACTCAAATGAATTATAAAGGTGGTTGAGAGAATATAAATTTTACTGATATAATTATTATGAATCCAATAATTAATAGTGTAAATGTTAATTTGTAAAAAAAAATCATTAGCTAAGAAAATTTAAAAGTGTTCAAGAGTAGTGCGCAAAGTCCTTACTTAATCCCTACATGAAATAAAATATCAATCTAGTAGGAATAAGTCATGGATTGATGCCAAGAAAAATAAACATTGATGACAGATTGGATTTTTTTTAAAGATAGATGTAAAAAGAATGATCCTAATTGAAAAATCGAGTAAAAAGAATCTACAAAGAAGTTAAATTATATAAAAGAAAATCTGAAACTGGGACGAATACTTTGTAATTGCTTAACAAGAAAAATTATTGAAATTTATAAGAAGGAGAATTTAAACTTGAATGATCTTTGTCAGTGAATTATATTGATAGAAAAATCCAAGTTGAGATATTGATAAATTACATTATAATACAAAAAATAATTGTAAATTAAGAAGAATACTTACCTTATTATACAGAAAGACAAATTGGTATCGATCAATAATAAATAGAGAAACAAAGTGATTGGAAATATATGAGAAAAATAATGACTTTACAAGAAGTACAAATTTGAATTACTTGGCCATCCTATTTATAACTGAAAGGAAGAAGAAATGAGAATACTTACTGAAGAGTTCATTGTGATTACGAACTGTAAGACAATAAGGTAAAGTTTTCCTTATATAAACTGTTTGAACGATATTAATATAACCTTAAAAACTATTAAACATTAGATATAAAGTAAAAACAATAACTTCTTATTTGATCAGTAATAGAAAAATTATATAAAGAATATTTGAAGAAATATTATACTATCAAATTGATAACAAATAATCACCACAATAATAACAAAGCATTATACATCTCGAATGTCAAACGATTTATAATTTTTACCATCTTCATAATCGTGAAGAATATTTGAATTTGATTAATAGTTACAATTAAGTTTCAAAGCATTACAACAATTGTGTTGATCAATTAAGAAATTATTATTCAAAACTAAATCATAATTAAATAACTGCATTTTGTAAATAGACTAACAATAATTATATAAAGAGATCTTTCTTATCCAATTAGTTGATTTCATATCGCGTTGCCATCTCTGTTTCTATAAGTTAACTAGAGCTTTCCGTCTAGATTGAAACATAAATACAGAGTTGTATTAGGTATCTAATTGTTTGTAAAATTATTGGAGGATAATAATTTGAGTGTTTATTTATTTACCAACTATATTACAATTTAAATTATTTTTCAAGTTTGAATTTATAAATTTAAAAGACGTATCCTCAACCACCATAATTCCTTGTTTATGGTTAAGAGTTTCATCCTCATAGACTGAGTATAGCTGGCTCACTATAATAACACACATAATTGATAGACTAATTTCATCTGGCACACAACAACTAAAATTATAATAATATAAACGCAATAAATAATTAAATTATAAATAAATAAAAATAGAATATCATAACAATCGACGAACCAACGTGTGACAAATAAAATTGTATAATTATAATATTCATACATTGATAAATAATATTATCATAACAATATTAAAGAAATTATAGTAGGTTTACTGAAATAAATTTTCAAATGGCTTTCTTTGATCTTGATTGGTTTGATAAGTATCAACAGTGGGGCCGCCAAATTCGTGCCAAACGTTGTTGCAACTCTCAATATTCATGCACCGTTAAGAGAGTTAAAGGTCTTTACTAATTTTAAGCTCCAAGGATGGTTCAGTTATGATGATGTTATGCAATGCCTTCAAATTAGAGATAAACTATACACATAAACTAGAGAGTCAGACTAATTATAAGAAAGTAAGAAATGAGGTTACAACTAAGATTAGGCAGGAAACAAGAAACTATTATGAAGAAACAATTGATCAAAATAAAAATGATGCTAAAGCAATGTGGAGGGCTATTAAGGAGTTGGTGTCCGGTAAAAAAACACAAAAACAATTTAAAATAAAATTTTATGATGTCATACTAGAAAAAGATTTAGACATTGCAAATAATTTTCATTTATATTTCATAAATATCATTCAGGATATCACACAGGCAATCAAAAATCTCAAAATGGAAAAGAAGTCGTATTAAAGCATATATTACATAAAAACTTAATGTTTCATGAGTTTAGACAAGCAAAATTTCATGAGCTAAAGAATGTTTTGAAGATGGAAAAGGGTTCCGATGATGGTGACGGTGTTGACCTGAGAATATTCAGGCTGGCGAATGAAACAGCTGGAAATCATTTTTCTTAATCTGGTCAATGCATCTCTGTTGTTGGGGGTCTTTCCTGTTTCTTGGAAATGTTCCATAATTTTATTATCGAAAAAGTATATAGAACAATTTTATCTTCTAAACATGGATCCGTCAATACTCTTCCAGTATATGAAAAAGCATTAGTGTTGTGTTTCCTGACAGTATTATTTAAATTTTCGTTTTTATTTATTCCTGATAGTCTGTCAACATTTTTAATAGTAGAAAATAAAAAGATTTTTTATTGCTTACTTTCTTTTCCCATTTATTTTATTTTCAAACGCGACGCCGAAACGTTTTGTTTTCTAAAACGCACGTCGTCTTTGAAAAGAAAATAAATGGGAAAAGAAAGTAAGCAATAAAAAATCTCTTTATTTTTAACTATTAAAAATGTTGACCGACTACCAGGAATAATAAAAACGAAAAAAGAAAAAGCCTTAGAACTGATTGTTAAAAAACAGTTACTCGAATACTTAAATAAAATAACATTTTGATTCAAGAGCAATCTGGATTTAGACACAGTCATTCTTGCGAAACAACTTTACCTTATCTAATGTCAACTTGGAAGACACAAATAAGTGAGAAAAGTGAACAAAAAGTATCTAGCGAGCGTGCTTTCTACGATTTGTTAGCTTTACCAGTTTATTCTCATGCCAAAACTCCTATAGAGTCCCATAAAAAGTTTCTCATCAAAAAGAGATATCACCAATTTCTTTCGTCTTTGTAAAGTAGTTTTTTACTTATTTAATTTTTGTATTCTTTGCTATTTCTTCAATTGGTCTGCAGATATACTTGGAACATGAACATGTCGAAAGTAGGTAAAGCTGTAATCTCTGTTTAATTAATTTTTTCAGTTGTAACGGAAAACCGACAATACAGCTACCTAACCGTTAATATGGAAGGGATAAATGCGATGTTAAATACCTCTGACGTTAGTGAATATCTTAAGATATCTCCCGATGGATTAGAGGCACGATGTGACGCATATTCTTTTGAAAGTGTGAGGTGTACAGCACAAGCCGACAATGGAATATGGTATTATGAAGTTTGCATTATTACCCCTGGTGTGATGCAAATCGGTTGGGCAACTAAAAACAGCAATTTTTTAAATCATGTAAGTTCATATTTATATGCCTAGACATTTTCAGTGCGGATATCCGCGATGCCTAGACTTTTTCTATATAACTATTTATTTGTATTCTACAAATTTGCGAAGTTGTAGAAAAGTATAGTGTGCAAAATGTGGAGAAAAGTTGAACTATCCCCACTTGTTGCACAACATACTATTTTCAATGGCTTATATTTATTATAAACAATAGTACAATAAAGGATTAATTAAAATAGCTGAAGCACTGGTAATAATCTTTTTGTCGAGAATAGGTAACTTAATAGTGATAACCGATAATTATAATCAAAGAATTACGAAAAATAAAATCAAAATTCAATTATAACACATATCATATTTATTATCGATAATTGCATTGATTAGGAAGGTTATGGTATCGGAGACGACAGGTTTTCATTGGCCTATGACGGTTGTAGAAGATTAATATGGTATAACGCAAAATCTGATCCTCAGAACATACCAAGATGGCAATCAGGAGATATATTGGGATGCCTTTTAGATCTAAATAGTCAGCAGATTATATTTTCAATAAACGGGGTACCCCTACCACCATGCATACATGTGTTCACCATGGCAAAGTAAGTATAATCATGTCAAAATTAGTTATTTTCACATTAGAGTAAGAATAGCCTGTATTTTCAGGAAAAATACACAAAATAACACTAAAAAACTATTATTCACTAGTTATATCACAAGAGGTGAATATTTTTTGACATTTTTGTGTAAAATTTCTGTAAAAATTACGTGAGACAAAAATTCTTTAAAAATATCCCGACAGAGCTGAAGGATATTTTTTAAAAAGAATTTTTGTCGGGGACTATTTTTACTGAAATTTTGCGGAAAAATGTCAGAAAATATTCAAAACAAAATAGATAGATAGATAGATAATTGATTAGTCTTTACTATCATAAATATAACATAAGACAAGTCAGATACAGTATAAAACTATAGTTAAAACAATTAAAATTAGAATTTAAATGTATACAGGCAACAGTGTATAACAATCATTTGGTATAAACAAGAACATGAAGAAAATGAAACAAATAAAATAAATAAAAGGTTACGTTTTTAAAATTTTATATATTAAAAGATCCAAAAAATTAGGTAAGTAATTAGGATTGAGAGATGCTACGCCACCTACTAAATTCATGCAGTGAGTAAAAACAATATTATATTAGAAACCTTCAAAGACTAGTTTTAAATTTTTTGAGATGGTTTATTTGCTTAATATCATCTGGTAACCGATTAAAATATTCACCCCCGGCATATGTTGGCGACTTCTTCAATCGGAAACGATTAAATTTGTTCAAGTGAATATCACTCTTAGATCTCGTATCGTGATCATGTATGTCACTATTTTTCTGAAGGTTGTTTTTGTGAATAAAGGTGTAGATCAGAAGTTTGTAGGGATATATACCTGTGAATATCAGGATGTTATTGCTCTTAAAGGTGCTCCTACAGGACTCCTTGTAGCCTAAGCCAAAGATCAAACGAATAAATCTCTTTTGGAGAATAAATACTCGCCCAACCTCGCTTGCTCTGCCCCACACAATTACATTGCAGCTGATTGCAGAATATATTAGTGCGTAATACAAATTTAGTAAATAATCTTGATATAAATATGATTTTAAACTATTAAAAGCAAAATATAATCTGCTCAACCTTTTACATACATAGTCACCGTGATTTTTAAAATTTAATTTACCATCCAATTCCATTCCCAGAAATTTTGTATTTTCAGAAGAGTTGAACATGCAATTATTAAAATCAAAAACAAGGGCATTACCTTCCTTGAGTGGTGATGTAAATTGAACAAAAACAGTTTTGCCCTCATTTATAATAAGGTGATTTCTTTGACACCAAGAAGTGCACTCTTTCATGATTTTCCTTATTTTTTTGAGTAACTCATCTAAACTTTCGGCCGCAATTATAACTGAGGTATCATCTGCATATATAAAAATACGTCCATGGGTATAAGGGTAGGTCGTTTATGTAAAAAAGAAACAGGACACCACCTTGGGGGGTACCAATGGAGGTGCTAAATTCATCTGATAATTCATCCCCGATCTGCACCCTGAGTGTTCTACCAGACATGTAGGAATTAATCCACGGTTGGATTGGACCTCGAATGCCCATGGCTTCTATTTTCGGGGATAAGTGGTGGGGATTGATAGTGTCAAACGCACGAGTCAGATCAAAAAATATACCCACCAAGTATTTGTTTTGGTCAATGTTTTCATGAATATATTGTACCAGTTCAGTTGATGCAGTTTCCATAGAATAATTTTCTCGAAAAACATGCTGGGGTTATAACTCTATTTTGATCTAGGTAACCAATTAGCTGATTGCATACCGTTTTCTCAATTATTTTAGAGAACGAGCTAAGCAAAGAAATCATTCTATAGTTTTCGACACATTGGGGCTCATCTTTTTTGAATACCGGTACGATTTTGCTCCTTTTGAGTTTAGTAGGGAATTTCCCTTGCACCACAGATAGATTTATCATATGGGCTAGTTGACAAGATATGGTGTCTACGCATTCTCTCAATACCAGACAGGGGATTCCGTCAAGTCCTGTCGAATATTTTTTACTAAGATTTAAAATTATATTTTTTACGTCATGTTCATTGACTGGCACAAAGAACATGAACATCGATTACGTATCCTAGATGTCGTACAAATACCGTCGGCAAAGTTACATTCACTAATCATATCACGAACAGACGTTGCAAAATAACCAGCGAAACGATTGGCAATTTCACTTTTATTTGTAATACTTGTTTCAGAATCAGATAGTACTATTTCAGATTCCTTTTTATGTCTACCCATTTTTGTGTTTACCAGGCTCCACAGAGACTTTGTTTTATTGTTAGAGTTGTCAATAATTTTTGAATAGTGAAGTTTTTTTCGTTAGATATTTTTGTGTTAAGTGATTTTTTGAATTTTTTGTAATTTTCTGTCAGGGCAGTATAATTGACTCTGTGCCTTAACCAGTTCAGATTTTTGAGTTGTTCAAGTTCTGAGAGAAGTTGTGGTGAAAATGGCACTTTTTTTTGTTTTATGAACTTGCTTAAATAATTTTTGTTTTGGAAATTTGACATAAATGTGTTAAAGGCAGTGTCAATATCTGACTCCTGACTCTGTTCAAGATCAGACCTCACATAAATATTTTTAAATTCGTGTAGGGTGCTGGTGTTAAACTTTCGCGCTAATATGTAGGTATGTATTTACCTCAGTGTTGATCAAGTTTTGCATCGTCCACGTAATAATTTGTGCTTAATGATCTGAGATACCTAGACTGGTGACTTTACCAATAACGTTTCCAATATTACTGACAGTGTAGTCCACTTGTTGTTATTGTATTCCCATACTTTGCAACACGTGTTGGTTCATTGTACGACAAAGTAAGATTGAACATTTCAAAAATATTAAACAGTTCTTTATGATGATTTGTTCCAATAAAATTAATATTGAAGTCTCCACACACAATGACGTATAGATATTTAGTTGTTACATAATTCAAAGTACTTACCAGTTTATCCAGGAAAATTTGTATATTAGAGTTAGCAAAGGAGCTACGATATATGGTAAGGATACATAGATGCTTTTTTACCTCGATTGCAGAACACTCAACGTGAATCTACAAGGAAGAATTAACCAGATGGGAAATGTTGTTACACTCCTGTGAGCTTTGTTTTCTTGTGTATAACCGGAAACAAGTTTATAACCTTCAATCAAATTTTCTGTTAATTTATCTGAACACAACCAGTGCTCGGATATGCAAACAAATGTTGAATTGTTACTATTGCAAAATAATTCCAACAAATTGATCTTATATACCTACCTCGAGTGGTATGTGGTCAGATCATATACCGAAAAAGATGAAAACAAACTGAAATTTAAGATTTTCAAAATAATTTATGTAGCTAACAATTGACAATGCAATCAAACCAACATAAAATTAATTATAATTATTGTTAAATACACAGTTATTATAATAAACAGTAGTGGCTTGGGGGTGTTGCTGGAAACTCTTCGAACTGCAAGAGACTGAAGCATTGTATCGGACTAACCTATTTATTGGATGTTGACCTCTTAAACCTTGAATAGTGTTTTCGTGATGAGTTTTGTCCATTTGCAAGTATGGCTTTATGGATTCATGCCCAGTACCATGTCTAGTAATTTTTTATAAGAGTTTGTTCGCTTACACCTGCTTTGCTCAATGTAGAGACAGCCTTGGCTCGATTGGAATGGTTTGTGATTTTTTCCTTTTCAGTATCTAGTCCAATTTTTTGCGCAGTTTGTTTTGTCAATTTAGAGAGAATATTTTTTCCAATTGGACAGTTTTTATACTAATTTCCGATTCTCCAAATTGGATTTCCTCTCAGAAATAGTCTATTTGTAGTTATATTTTGCCCCCTTTTTGAAACTAGTTTTTTGTATAGGCGAACTGGACATAAATCGGCATCATTTGTGTTTGGCACTAATCATTTTGAGTTTGAAAGTTTCTTGTCCCGCCTTGGGATGTTTTTGCAAAAAATTGGGTTATTTTCCAATCTACTACTTTCTGTACCATCGCTATATTCTTCTCTGAAATACGTAACTAAGCATGTTTCGCCCTCTCCACCTCTCCAAGCTTATTCCACAGCCGCTATCTGATAGAACTTTTTCTGTAAATCCTTGAGGTTATTCTCGTCAAAAATTTTTAACATATTTTTGTATTCATCGTAGGTCAGTGCTCTGGCACGTTTCAGGTGATTTTTTGGATCAGCCTGAAGTCGTTTTCTTTTAGAATTTCCAGCCATACATGCTCTTTGAAATTCAGGGTCTTTAAAAGGATCAAATTTAATATTGTATTTAATGAAGTACCTTTTTTGAAGATGTTGGGCTGTTTGATTCCACATTCTCTTAATAACCCCTTCTTTATAATCAGTACCATTTCTTTTTTTCATGTTGAAGCCCCAGTCTTCCAACATAGTGGCAAGCTGCATTATAGTTGTATTTTTGTCTAATTTATAATGACGTGTTACGCAGAATTCTTCAAACTGGGTCCATACATACTTTTTTGTTTTTATCGTATTCGTTGGTATGGTCTTTTCGGCGTTTTTTCTGATATTTTCTATTGAAACATCACCAAATCGATTGAAATCCATGTTAATTAACAAAAATGTGACGTTAATGTGGTGACATTAAAAATTGGCTGTGGCAGGTGGGCCGGGGTATATTCACTTATGTCAAAAAATATCCAGTATAATTTGCTTCTGATTGGTCGCAAAATGGCATTTGATTAGTTAGAAACGGATCGAGGTGTATAATCAATGTTATATATATATATATATATATATATATATATATATATATATATATATAGGATTTCCAAAATTTGCCTGGATGCAGGGCCGTAAGTGTTTCAGACTAGTGAAAAAAAATCTGAAAATTGGGGATCACTAAAGGGCCATAAAAACTTTATTTTTAGACGGTTTCACAAAATGACACAGAAAGGTGTACTGGACCTAACAAATGTACATCAGCTTTGATACACATGGTAGTCAGCGTGTTAAAATATCAGTTTTGGGGATTTGTTTCTTTTTTCAATGCCCTTAAGTGAAACTTACAATAATCTAAAAATGTAGTTTTTATGTCCTTTAGTGATCCTCATATTTTCACTCGTTCGAAACTTATGGCTCCGTCCTGTAACTTTTGGAAAACCCTGTTCAATTGGGAAATTTTGAATAAATAAAAATTGACTTTTAAAAATAAAAAAGAAACAACCAAATTATTGCAGCAGAAGTATCGATACGAAATTTTCTAAAATAAAAATAAAAAAATCTGACCATTCTCTGAAGGAAAAAAACTACTTTTCTGATTATATGCCGCGACGGATATTGAATTACATCTCCTTCGAAAAACGTGACGTCGATCGGCTTATTTGTCAATACAAATTTCTCTGATGGCTCGTATTTGCAAAGAGAAAAGTACCTGTCGACCAGCTTCGATATATTCGGATCTAGTCAGCACAGAGACCTTCTCGTTCGGAGTCTCCAATCCAAACCGAAAACGACAACAGTCAATGCTGCTATTTATATACCAAATAAACAAAGAATTAAATGTAAAAAAAAACTATGAATAAGAATAGGTTCATGAAATGTGAAAACGTTATAAAAACCAGGAAAACTGCAAGAAATAGCAAATGAACTTTGAAAATATAGAGTAGAAATAGCATGGCTGGGAGAAAATGAAAGGATAAACAAGGGAGAATACGTAATCTGGTATGCAAACGAGGAAATGCAAGGATACTGAGGAATAGCGTTCATAGTAAGAGGAACAATGTAATAAGTAATAAAGGGATAAATGAAAGAATATCATACATAAGGATCAAAAACAAACTGTACAGCATATCAATCATAAATATATATGCACCTACAGAAGGAGCGGAACAAAATATAAAACCCACATTTTACAAGAAACTAGAGGAAACTTAAGAAAAGAGCCCAAAACAAGACTTAATTATTTTGATAAAGGGTGGTTTTAACGAGCAAGTTGGATAAGAAGAGTGGTTTAAAGGTAGCGTTACATAAGTATATGAACAATAACGGATATACCTCTGACATACCCCAGAGCAAATTTAAGTGTCCCTGTGCATTCCACAAATGAATTGAAAAATATATATATATATATATATATATATATATATATATATAAAAACAAATAATAAAAAAAATAAAAAAATATATATGTATAAACAGAAGAAAAAAAATAAAAATAAAAAATAAAAATAAAATAAAAAATAAAATAAAAAAGAATAAAAAAAGAACAAAAAATAAATGAGGAAGAAAAAAAACGATTAAACTAGTTAAAGATATTAGGTATTAAATATAATGTGAAGGCAGAGTGATGACAATCAATCAATTTTTGCAATACAAATTAAATCTGGCGAATGGAACCTCTTCCGAAGCCATTGTAAGCTCACACACACACACACACACATACACGTTCCGCAATATTTATGGCATCGCATGAAATATCCTCAATTGTGGCACAGTCAACAAGGGAGCGTACACTAGTAGAGTATTTTGTAGCGGTTCCTCCCATATTTAACTTAATCGTTTACTCCCCGTGGTTTCCAAGTTATTCAAAAAAATTATTTGTGGTATCAGGTGCCTTAAACATTACCCAACGTGAAAAACCTACACAAGTTGCCATAAATATTGAGAATTGTGAAGATGTGTATAAATGGTGCCATAATTTAGTGTGTGAAGTGATACAATGTTGCCAAACTATAAAAAATGTTGCAAAATTGAAAAATATTCACCAATATGGCATAGACAGCTAGGGCATGGGACATAATCAGAATCCTTTAGTCTTATTTTAATTTTCAGTTGTTCGACGAAGTAATAGAAACTCTCCATTTTTGGTAGCCAATATATTACAATTGTGATAGAAATCTCTCACTCGAGTTATTTTAACAAATCCAGCTTTTCGTTGACTTGTGTTTTTGGGAAATAATGTCAATTTAACAACTTCCGTTTCATTTATATGGCAAAATTCAAGGTGTCGAGACATATGAATCACATATTTGGTACCATAGTAACAAACGTATTTTTTGTTTCGAAGTCGTTTTCCATTATATTTAATAGCTGCCTTTATTTCGATTCAACCAGGCACAGTTGGTTTTCGATAAATAGAGTAATCACTAGTGAGTGTTAACTCTTTAGTACTTACTACGTGAGCTTTCTTCACAGCACCAACTCATCTCACCAGATTTGTACAATTTTCTACTACTATCTATCTAAGTTTCTTTAAAATCAACGTCTTTGGAATACTCTAACGAATTTCTTGTTCTTTTCAAAAGTTCGACTGTATCTCCGAATGCGTTACTAGGTACCTACAATGGATCTTTGCCGAATTAGATGGTATTTTTCGATGCGAAGAATAATTTAAAAAAGCTATTTTAAAAAATTAATATCACATATATTCCTCAGATGACGTATACGAAAATACGTAACAATGTTTTTTATTGACAAATGACATTTTTTACAAAAAAGCTAGTATAACCAGAAATCGTCTAAAAATTCGCTATTTCCACAATAATAAAGTGGCTATACATATTTAGAACACTTGCAAATTTTGGTAAAAAAAAAATCATTATTTCCACATCATGTTCAATTTATTGAGTCGTCTACAACAGTCAAAGTTGTACTATAAGATGACAGTATCTTAATTTTGATATTGTTTGTTGATTATAGGTCGTTGATTATAGGTCGTTGATTATATCAACGATGTGACCGACCAACCATTGTCTTCATCGGAGAGCGCAAAAAAAAATTAGGTATAGGGTTTATGTGAAAAATACTTGGGGATTTTCATCGTTGAAGTGAAGCTATGAATAATGAATTACACCTAACCCGTACCATAGATAACATTACGGGGCATTTTGATATCGGTAAATATGAATGAGTTATTAGACTCCTGTAACTAATTGAATAAAATATGTTTCAAAATATACCAATAGTAATATTAGACCTATAATCAACCAAAAATCCCAAAATTATGACGCAGCGTACATCGTTGATTGTTTTAGATAACACATTAAATCTTTCATTTCAAAGCAGTTATAGTTACAAACAAAAATTATCTTTTTTGCATATTTAACTTCTTGAACGTATACTCTAACCAATTTATGTGTCTCATTTATTATTAATATGAGTATATGCCTGTCGTTACAATTATTTGAAACATAAAAATTGTGGAAAATCTTGTATCTCAGAAACTGGATATTATTTTTATTTGGTGTCCTGAAGACTTTTAATCAGAGCAACAAGGTCTACCATATACGTGAAAAGCATTCAATTCGACAGAAAACCATTTTCTATATTAACGTTGCGGTCTCCTTTCTATAAAGTGACATCCTATAAACAATGAATTATTAAGTAACCTATATGTTAACTACCGTCAATTGAAAAAAAACTTTTCTTCTCTTACCTAAATTTGGTCTAACTAATACACTAGAGTAACAAGAAAATAGGATTAATTTTTATCGAATAATAAAACACTAAAACTATTTATATTTTAACAAAAATAACATTTATTAAGTAGTGGTTTTCATGTCCTGTACCATATTTGACTACTTAGATGACCATGCATATAAATTTACACATATATGATTACTTCACAGCTTTTCCAAATACCATGTTTCGATTTTTTTACAAAATAAGGTTACATCACTCTTAAATCAAAATCAAGTTATTTTTACTTACCCTGGATGTTTAAGATTTTTTATGTTTTGTTAATCCATGATTAATTTTCGGGGATTCACAAAGTTTTATCTGAGCAATATGG
Source organism: Galeruca laticollis (assembly GCA_963921935.1). Lineage (NCBI taxonomy): Eukaryota > Metazoa > Arthropoda > Insecta > Coleoptera > Chrysomelidae > Galeruca > Galeruca laticollis. The sequence goes on from OY998177.1 coordinate 58,955,582, forward strand.
TGCGTATTTTGGGGATAACACTGTATTATTTAGATATAAAAGAATACAGAAACACTGCAATAGATGACGAACTTGAATTTTATAATATATATATATATATATATATATATATATATATATATATATATATATATATTCCTATATATACTTATAAATACGGTACTTAAACTGAAATTTGGAGGGTGAAAATGAACTATTTTATAATCCGCGTATAAAAGAGACTTCATTATAACATTGTTTACAGTGTCACAATGAAGCTCTTTGAACACTGTTATAGTAATTTTTAGTGTACAGTTGGTTATTTTATTTAGTTATATTTTTATTTGACATTTGACTTCAACCTTGAAACAAATTATAAATAAAATAGTCTACCGTTGTTCTAGCTAGCAAATTATTATATTAAAGGTAAATTAGAATGATTTATATATTAAAAATATTAATGAATAAAGTGCGCTAACGTTTATTTATCAATGATTTGTCAATTGTATATTTTTATATTGTATAGGATCAATATATAGGTATAGAAAACGTTCTATTTTTGGGATAAATTACCAGATATCTATGTGAATATGTATTACAGAAATAATTCTGTTCATGATATAATATAAATAGATCGCAAGAGCATATACGAAGAAGCTCTTTTTCAAACAAATAATCAACCTCTTTTTGCTTAAAAGGAGGTTTGTTTACAATTAACACAATTATTCGGTTATAATATGTCAAAAGTCAGAAGTGCTGAATAAAACCATCTGTGATCTGACCAATTAGGAATCTACAGAATTGCCAACTTAAATTCAACCACTCCACCTAGTTTAAAAACAGGGATTATATGAAATTCTATTTTATTTAAATAATTAAATAAATGCTAATTATAAAAAATATTGTGTAAAACTTGTGCCACAATGACTTCCTGTAGTACTCGTGATTTGCACAAGTCACCGCTTCGCGGTTCGTTGTGCAAACTCCAGTAATACTACAAAACGAGTCATTCGTGCTATTCAACACTTCGATCCTGATTCCGATTTTGTTTGTAATCGGAATCGAAAACGGATTGATGTTTGTTGAACGACCAAAAAAAATTGTCATTTATCATGTCATTTTACAAATCAAATAAATCAATATTGACATAACCACATCATTATTTCGGTTCATTTCACATGTATTTGACACTTTTCACAAGTTCATTTGGTTTAATCACGTTCAATTTTATAGAAGATGTTCTGTTAACTAAAATTGTAATATACAATTGCAAAATATCACTCACATCACATAACCCATAGACAAACGATAGTTTATTTAAATTTTCGACCAATCACATGCTTCCGATTTACGATTGTTTTCAATAGCATCATACTTTTAGACCGATTATAATCATAGTGATCGATTGATATCGAAAATGTATTGTTGAACATGTTGTTTTTTAAATGACAGGAAATGATTGTAATCGATTGTCGCGTTGAATAGCACTATAGTGACACTTGTTTTACAAATAACTATTGTAAGCTTCTCTACTAGTGGTAAAAGATGACGTAATAGGCATCAGTGACGTCACCAGGCAGCTGAAACCAATAATATTAAATGGGACCTTATGGCAAGTGACGCCTTGTTTGAAAGGTATTTAGAATACATATTCAATCATACTAATATATGAGATTCGCTTTTAATTATTAAAGATTCAAATGCCCTCTTATGGTTAATTGTCGAAAAGTTTTTCAATTGACGTTTTTACATGCGATAATATCTTGAATTTTTAGTTTAATTATTATTAGCTGTATCTGACAAAGTAACAGCGATCTTAATTATTGGTAAGAGTAGAAATAATTTTCATGCGGCGGCACGCATTTTTAATGAGAGATACGCCGATCGCCCTATATCGAGGACTTATTTGAGGGAACTTTTTCATAAGTTTCAGCATTCATGATGCCAAACAATCGGGTAGACCAAATAATGGTATTGATAAACAAATAGAAACAGTTGCTGAAATTGTAGTAAACCCTCCTTCTTCCACAGCCCAAGCGTCTACCTATGGAGTCAGTCATAGATCAGTGTGTTGATCAAAAACAAATTTCATCCATACAAATTTAAAATGGTGCATCAACTTTCAGATGACGACCCCGACCGAATGCTGCAATTCTGTGAAAATATGTCGACTAAAATTCTTCAACAACCAGACTATGTAAGGACAATTTGTTTTAGTGACGAAATTACTTCCTTCCTTAATGGAAATGTTAATACTCAAAATGTGAGGTGAGTGACATAAATCCTCACATGTTTCGAGAAAAACATACAGTTTTCATTAAAAGTAAAAGTCTGGGCAGGTATTTTGGGAAACCACATAGTAGGGCCTCTTTTTTGAACTCTAATTTAACCGGTGGAGTATATTTCGAGATGTTAGAAAACGCAATTGAACCCTTAATACTTCAAATTCTGGAAGATAATCCAGATGAATTTGGTATCTTGGAAATAAAGTTCCAACAAGATGGGCTGCCGCACACTATTACTTTGCAGTAAGACGTTATCTGGATGAGGAATATCCTGGTAGATGGATTGGACGATGCGGTCCAATGCAATGGCCAGCTCGATCACCAGACATAACAGCTTTAGATTTTCTTCTGTGAGTATACCTTGAATCTGAAGTTTCCGCTACAGTTCCTGACAGTATTGACGTTTTAAAACAACGAATTATTGGAGAATGTAGGGTAATTTCCTCTGACACATTATATCGAGTCCGACAAGAGTTTAATAATAGGATGTTTTACTGCCAGGAAGTAAATGTAGAGAATAATTATTATAAGAACTTGTTCTTAATTATTTATTAATTATAAGCAAAACTCAAACTTTAGTGTTTATTTATTTTAACCATAAAAAATATCGTAAATCCTAAGAAAATTTGTATGATCGAATAGGTATTCTAAATACCTTTCAAACGAGGTGTAACTTGCCATAAGGTCCTATTTAATATTATTGGTTTCAATTGCCTGGTGACGTCAACGATGCCTATTACGTCACCTGTTACTACTAGCAGAGGGAATTACAATAGCTCATTTTCACGCTCCAAATTTCATCAGTCTAAGTATCACCGTTCAAAATAAAAAATGGGGGAGGGGACTTTTGAGAAGCACTGTATATATAGTTTGCTGTTACTTATATATTATCTACTACAATGTATTCCCTGATTTTTATAAATAGATATTTGTGATTTTGTTGTCCAGTTTATGTTTTGTAACATGAATATAGAGGTACTACCGATCCTCTATATCTTTATCTGTTGCATAGTAGGTAAAATCTTAGCTCCAAATAAGCAGCATTTAGTGAGATTAAGTTTGTTAGTATGTAAGAAACTTAACCGTAACATTACATTCTGGGCGAACGTTGAACAAAATTGAATAGTTCTAAATTCAAGAAAATATATGCGCCAAAATTTGGTTGGGCTAAATCGCCGCAAAACCTTAATCCGGTCCTGGGTTTACTCCCTATAAGAACACATTTTTGAACCAGTAGCTTTCAAAGTGAGATAAATTCATATTAGGTATTTTCAATTAAATCTAATAGCTTCATAAAAAAGTAAAATGTCGTTGTATTACGATTATTGAGGTACTGCCTAATTTTTCAATTGATGTAGTGGAACGTTGATATAGCTACACAATTGATTGAATTATGAATATAATAAAAAACTTTGTATAGATATAGCTTGATTCCCTGTATCTTTGCTCATCGAGACCAGTTTAAGAATTTTTTTCCCTCAGGTGTTCATTTCACGACCTTATTGAAACGTTCATTTAGAAAAGAAGCTTTTACATATCTCTGTCTATCCAATCTGCTAAATTAATAAACCTAGATACAATGTTGCAATATCTTACCATCAAAATCTCGTGTGTTCATGATTTATCCACTATTATGGTAACTAACACTCTATAAATAGTAATATGGTAACGTGTGTAAGTTACCAGAAATCGGTGTTATGGCTCGAATGACACTTATGCAAGATCTTAGTAATGCGTTTGCAAAGTTGCCAAATATACAAATATACAGGGTGTCCCGGGACTAATGGGAAAAAAGTCAGGAGCGTATAATCTGAGCCAAAATAATGTTAGTACTTCATATAAACTTTTTCTATGTAGGCCCTCGTTTTCGAGTTATATGCCTCCAAAGTTTTAATTTTGAATTTAGTTTTTTTTTTATTTTTTTTACTAGTTATTTGATCTTTGTAAAATTTACGGCAAAGCTATAATGTACGTGTATGTTTATTTTGGAAAAGTAAACAGATTTACAGTAGTGCCTTGAAGCCAGGGACGGACTACTCGCAATGGTTAGTGATCCAAAAAAATTGCAGGGATAGCACACCCTGTATGAAATTATCGAAATTGACTTCCCCACACATTAAGCTAACGAAAAGGTACTTTTGCTGGAATTCGATAAAATGAGCCGTTTGGCTAATATTTACAGTTTTATTAATGCACTACGTACAAATTTACCTAACTAACTTATTAATTCGATGTACTACAAAAAAATAATTTGATGATAGCAGATGATAAAAACATTAAGAACTTATTTAATGGGAATTAAAAAGGTGCGCAGACAACGTAATTAGTTGCTTTTAATCAAAATTACGAACACAACATTATTAAACCATTAAGAAAACCTCATAAAACACAAGTTATAAAACAATCGACTGAAACTAATTCCTAAACAACAAAAACTAACGTTCTTCTAATAAATGTTCAATATGAGCTCCTACCACTTCCACGCACATTCTAAGTCTACGACGGTTGTTTCTTTGCACTTCTAATAACATTGCAGTGTAACACATTTCTGTCTATTAAATATTGCCTTGTTTGCACAGGTGTTGCGTATACCTTACTTTTGAGATAACCCTAGAGGAAGAAATCCATAGGATTAACATCTCCTGATCGCGGTGGTCATTGAAAAGGGCCTACACGACCAATCCATCTATTAGGAAACCTTGTGTGTAAATGCTATCGTACATCTAAACTGAAATGAGGAGGGGCCCCATGATGCATGAACCATAAATTTCTACGAGTTTGTAGTAGCACATCATCAAACAGGTTCCATAACTCATTTTGCAAAAACTCCAAATATCTCTGACCGGTCAAAGTATCGTCAATAATGTATGGCCCTATCAAATGATTGCCAACTATTCCTGCCCAAACATTAACCATGAATCTATGCTGGCTCCTAGTTTGACTAATGCCATGTGGATTCACATCATCCCATAAATGCATATTATGAGAATTTATGACTACATCTCTGTTGAAACCGGATTCGTTCGTAAAGAGAACGTTACTAATAAATGTATTGTCTGCTTGTTGTTGTTGCAGAAACCACTGGCTATACTCAAGTCGTGAAGAATGATCAGCCACTGTCATACTGTGTACTTTTTTCATGTGAAAAGGATATAACAGCTGTTCTTTTAGAACGCGATGCACAACTGATTTCGAGACGTTATGTTCTCTTGATAATTTTCGTAAACTCGTTGATGGTTCATTATCAACTGCATTTAACAAGTCTTGTTCAACTGCCACAGTACGTACGCTTCGTAGTGGACCTTCTCCACCTTTTTTTTGGCAAAAAACGTCCTAAAATTTAAAACTTTGTTTTGTATACATGGAAAATTACTTTCACTTATTCATACCTGTTTCTCGTAACCTGAGATCAATACGCTCAAACATTCGTCTGTCTGGCAATGCTCTGTTTGCAAAATGTTCTGTATAAAGCCTTCTGGCCTCTAAACAGTTTCGAGAAACCAGTCCATACATTAAATTCATATCTGCGTGAATGTACGTAGTGCATTAATAAAACTGTCAATATTAGCCGAACGGCTTATTTTATCGAATTCTAACAAGAGTACCTTTTCGTTAGCTTAATGTGTGGGGAAGTGAATTTCGATAATTTCATACAGGGTGTGCCATCCCTGCAAATTATTTGGATCACTAACCATTGCGAGTAGTCCGTCCCTGGCTTCAAGACACTACTGTAAATCTGTTTACCTTACCAAAATAAACATACACGTACATTATAGCTTTGCCGTGAATTTTATAAAGATCAAATAACGAGTACAAAAAATAAAAAATAAATTCAAAATTAAAACTTTGGAGGCCTATAACTCGAAAACGAGTGCCTGAATAGAAAAAGTTTATATGAAGTACTAACATTATTTTGACTCAGATTATACGCTCCTGACTTTTTCCCCATTAGTCCCGGGACACCCTGTATATAATAGTTTTGAAAATAACAATTTAAAAATTCTTTAGTTGTTTCCAATAGTGGAACAATGTAAATAATAGTTATTTAACGAGCAAGTGTATTAGTAAGGGCGATTAACAATGAGTTATTTTAACGAGTGAGCGGAGAGTACTTTTTTTGTAGCATCTGCGCCGTGGTGTTTCGTATGCTTTTGATTCTTGACTCTTTGTAGAGTGTAATTTTTGTTAATTCTTCGTCTGTAGCATTATTTTCAAGTTTATAATCTCTTATCAATGAAAACTGCGAGAACTGTCACCAACAAGAAGCTTTGGAGAGACAGGTATCTGGAGATATATTCACCAAGACTGCCTTTCTAATTTCTGCAATGGATTGTTTTACAAATCAGTTTTTTCTCCAGAAACACCATTTTTGAACTGAAATAATCTGACGTTTTTTAACAAGAAATAAAAAAATGATATTTTGAATAAATAACAGATCCATGGTAACAAAATTGGCTTGGATTAACGCACCTTGAAAACATATAAATTTTGTCGCTGTAAAAATCACATATGAATTTTGTCAATGTAACTGCAAATAACTTTTTGTCAGTATATAAGATACTGTTGCTATGGTATTTTGTCAGTGAAAAAAACTAAGTGAAATAGTCATGGTAATTTCACTGCAATTGAACATATTATGAAAATTGAATATTATACAACAAATCAGTACTAAATATTGCCAATTTTTAGGCAAATTTAGCGTTCGGCGGAAAAGAGGTATTTGATTTAGGTATTCCTCTGCTGACAGCACTAATTAGGAGGGTTTCTTCACAAATATGTCCTTTCGGTTAATTAAACTGCCTGACAATTTTTGTCGAAAAATGCTCAATAATTTGGAATTTATAGACATTATTCACTTCTAATTTTTAAACTTTAACCCTCTGTATCTCGAAAATGGGTCGCAATAACACTCATTTTAATTTTACAATTAATCTCAACACAATTGCCATCTTTTTTTAGGACACCTTCTATACGAATAGCAGTGGAAATTCAACCATGTAGCATTCGAGTGCGTTTAATTATTCTGATAACCAATTATTTGAAAAAATGAATACCAATACATCACACCCTACGCCATTATTATAAGTTCACCTTCAACATCCCCCATCGTCACTAAGTCTAAATTTTAATAAGATCTCCTTAAACATTTTTAATTAAATAATAATTTTTTTATTATGGAAAGTGCATTTTTTTATTACATATAACCATTATTTTGTATATACCGTAATCAGATAATACGACTTTTCTAAAACAAAATAGTGACAAATGTGGCATCTTTACACACACACTGCTAGTTTGAAATTAGTTTCTCGAGTATTTCATTTAATATAACAGTGGTCAACCACAGCAGATAAATCAACAGAAGGCAACGCTGTAAATATTTGTGTAGATGGCACCACCATACGACCACGCCCCCGATGCCACAATTGGGTGTGTATTCTCTATGAATAATCCTCATAAGTGGTAACATACACAGATCAGTGAATTCTGAGAGATTTTCTCATTAATAGTTGCTTCTAATAGATTTGGCAAATAAAATACGAATAAAACTATAAATTTTGTGATTCCCATTTCTTTTCGGTTAAGAATAAGAAAGTTATGAGCATTTAAAATTGTGGAACCCGTGTGTGTGTTACCACAAATCGTGCATCCGCCACAGTTCAGCTTAATGCACGCACAAATTAGCCACAAATATAGTGCAACCAACCCACACACACACACACACACACACACATACACACAATAACGGATAAATGTTATGCAATATGGCGGCGGATATCGGCACATGTATAATGAGCACCAAGCTTAGACATAAGCGACTTCACAAAATTACATGGACGCAACCAAGTGGAAAAGATGGAAATAAGATCGAGCATGTACTAGTTAAAAGAAAACAAACACTACTAATATATCAACGATGTAAGATCGTACAGAGGAGCAAACATATATTAAGACCACATTCTGGTAATAACAGATGTAAAAATAAAAAAGCAGAATAATAACAAATAAAGTTTGAACTTAGACAAATTAGAAGATGCTATGATATCACAAGAATATAAAGAAGAGTTGAAGAATAGAATATTAACCGAGGCAGACATAAACATTTTGAAAGATGATTGGAATAAGGTTAAAGAAGCGATAATAGAAGTGGCAGAAAACATTATTGGAGGATTGAATAACCACTGATTTGATAATGAATACGTGAATATTATACAGAAAAAAAACAATACCAAGAAGGAATGGATCAGAACAAAAACTGAACAAGATAAATAAGAATACCAAGACAGAAGAAAAGAAACTAACAATGAAAACGAGATGGATAAAAAACCCTAGAAAAAAATTGAAAATGAAAATAGAAGAAACAATACAGGAATACAATAAACGAAATAGAGGTGAGAGAATCGAAAGTATATATCGGCAACCTTTACGAAGAAGAAAACAAAATAAATGGTTTTAAAGATTAAAACTAACTTTTCCGCATCTGTGGCCCTGAACAATATTCTATCATAAAATTGTTACTTGTATACACTTCGGGGGTTGTATCAAGCTAACAAGCCGAAATTTCTCCAAAAATAACAAAAAATGTATATCTGTATTGATAGGACCCGCTGTACTCGTTCTAGTCAACAGAAAATCAATATGGTACACCTGTGAGACACGTTGAACAATATTCAATCATAAAATTGCTCAATCATATACTCTATGGAGGCTGTATCATGCTAACAAACTGAAAATTCTTCTAAAATGTACCATAGCACCCGTTGTACTGGCTTTAGTGAGTTGAATATCAATAGGGTTCATCTTTGAGACGCCCTGAATAATATCCAATCAAAAAATTGGTCACTTGTATATTCTCCGGAGGCTGTATCGTGCTAACAAACTGAAACTTCTCCAAAAATGATAAAAATATAGTACTTAAAGTACTGTAGCACCTGTTGTATTGGCTCTGGTGAGCTGAAAATCAATAGGGTTCATCTGTGAGATGTCCTGAATAATATTCAATCATAAAATTGGTGACTTGTTGAACTCCGGAGGCTGTATCGTGCTAACAAACTGAAATTTCTCAAAAAATGACAAAATGTCGTACTTTAAGTACCATAGCACCCGTTGTACTGGCTCTGGTGAGCTGAAAATCAATAGGGTTCATCTGTGACATGTCTTTAACAATATTCAATCATAAAATTGGTGACTTATTGCACTCCGGAGGCTGTATCGTGCTAACAAGACAATTAAGAAAAAGTGGCCGACGACATACACACAGGATTTTTTTTCAAAAACCGTTTGTTCGTGTTGTTGATGGAAAACGTAAAAATAACTCAAAAATTTTTTTCAAAATTTCAGTGTTTTTAAATGAAACTCTTGGTCTCTAGTTAATTCCACAATATAATAAAAGTTATTGAAAATTCTAAAAAATTGACAATTGTTTCGATAAATCAATATCATCGATGATATTGATTTATCGAAACAATTGTCAATTTTTTAGAATTTTCAATAACTTTTATTATATTGTGGAATTAACTAGAGACCAAGAGTTTCATTTAAAAACACTAATATGAGTATATTCCACGAAGTAAGGGTCGAGACAGTTAATTTCATTCAAAATTCCAACTTTTTTTGGGGTAAACCAATACTTTTCTCGCATATTAGATAGGTTGGGCGGAAAAGTAATACTCATATTATCAAAAGGAAACTTTCAAATTACATTTTCATGGGCTAAGGCCCATATTGGTCAGGCTTTCAACGAAGAAGTGGTTAAATTGGTTAAATATGCGGTCACTACAGGTCAAGATATCAACTGTTATATAAGTAATTCCAATGTTGTTTCTTCCATCAAATCCAAACAAGTCCAACTCTGGAGACTGGACTGGGAATGTTATACAAATAATCATTACAATCAAAATTCGAAAGTACAACAATGTATTCCTAAGAATGCATGGTTTTCTAACCTATCTACTCCTAGAGTTTACTTAACGACCCTAATCAGGATAAGATTCGTACATGCTTACTATCCCATACACCTATTCAAAAAAAAATCCAAATCAAAGAATTATGCAATTATTGTGACGATAAAGGTACTTTGGAGCATATCTTTTTTGAGTGCAACAAACATAAGGTAGATTGTGATATAATATTTGAAAGATTGAGAAAATCTATCACCAGCCCCTTTAACATAATTACAGTGCTGAGGCAGGTGCAAAAGAGCGATGTTTATGGTGCATTAATAATTTTTCTTAAAAGTTCATGATAGTACTCATCAGAGGTTTCCTTTGTTTTAACCCATTTGTATGTTTCCTTCCTATTCAAGGACTAGTATTGTTTGTGTTACATTGAAAATGCCTTGACGGATCCCCAGGCGAGAAGTGTGTGTAATCGTTATCCTTTGTTGTAATCAAAAAATGTTGGGAGTGGCTGAATGACCAAGGTCAATGCCATAAAAAAAATGCTTAATCAGTATGGCGTGAAAACCACGCGCGTACACTGCCGATCAACTTGATTCATTTGCTCCGTGCCTTGGTATAGTGTAGACGTGCGGTCGTACGTATTTTTCATGATAGCTGCTGCACAGGGTCTGCGGGGGCTCTTGAAGTTTTTTTTGATAAGAAATTACTGTATTAAATTTAAACAATACCTATTTAATTAGGTTGAAATATTGCTGTATTTGTCAAATTTAGCTGTCACTCACTATTTGAACTAATTTAGTTTGAATATCGTTATTGATTGATTATCTTATTGATATCCCGTCGAGGAATTTAAGTTTGAGTTAAATTTAACTATGTGTCAGGTCTGTGGCACACAAACGCGTACAGTGTAAGGATCAAATTTAAAATCTAACTTTCTGATTTTAATTCAACCTGTTGAAATCTTCAAACCCTTTGTCTACGGCTTCACCATAGACACGATTTGCTTTGTGCAAACAGTTTCATTTTATGCCTACCATATCACTAACCAGGGTAAAAGTCCATCATAAACGTTTGTAATTTGTCCTATTTTTTAGTATAAACTTATATTTATTTATATTTACTAACCTATATAAATTGTAATTTTGAGTTATTATTGTTACGAAACAGCCCACTGGTATAGTCCCTAAATCCGACTCTGTCTAAGCCAGGTATAAAAGTTAAAATTATGGCGGATACGCACTGTTTTTTATAAATGTTTACGACTATATTATCTAAACATTGTTTTTGTGACCAGACTTATCTAGAAAAGGCTAGAACCAATTGTTTTTGTATGTGTAAGCCACAGTCCGGAATTTACTAGTAAAAAAGGCTTTAATATATAAATTGAGTGAATGAAAACGACGAATACTCAGTGTGTATTAGTTTATTACTTTAGTAATAAACGACGAATACTCAGTGTGTATTAGTTTATTACTTTAGTAATAAACTAATACACACTGAGTATTCGTCGTTTTCATTCACTCAATTTACATCTAGTGTGTACACCATATCCACAGGCATTTTTAATATATAAGGCACGAACAGGAAGAGTTAGTTAGTTGATAAAGTGATCTCGTGAAATAAATACACCGAAATAGCAAACAGTTAATAAGTGAATATAAATTAGTTAAGTGTTCATATAAATTAGTTTAAGTGAATATACTGAGTATATATTAATTAAGTGTTAGTGATTAGTTAAGTGTTTAAATAAATTAGTAAGTAGCCATACTGTGTGTTTAAAGTTTATCCCACCCGTTTATTGTTTAAATAAATAACAAAAACATTACATTGGTGTCAGAAGTGGTGTTATATAAATAAATTGCTACGTAAAAATGGCCAAGAGACTATGTGATCTGAAAGTGGCGGAATTAAGAGCAGAATTGGAAGATCGTGAGTTGGAAATGTCCGGTAAGAAGAGTGAATTAATAGAAAGACTCAAAATGGCATTGGAAAGTGATGGCTTGGATCCAGAAACATTCTTATTCAAAGACGAGGCTTCCACCTTAATCTCGTCAATTTCTGATATGAAGAACGATATTTCTAATATGAAGAACGACATTTCTGCTAACATGGACGAGAAGATTTCTGCTATGAAGAATGATATTTCTGCTAACATGGACAAGGTTTCTACTAATATGGACGAGAAGATTTCTGCTATGAAGAATGATATATCTGCAGTATCTTATCACTGAGAAATGACATTGCTGCTGAAGTCGAGAATAAAATTTCGTCTCTAAAATCAAACATGGAGAATAAGATGACGATGGAAAATCAGATGGACGAGAAAATTAAGGAGTTAGAGACAAAGATTGCCTATTTAAGAACACAAGACACTTCAGCAGAAGCAAAGGAGATCGAGATCTGCAAGTCAGAAACACAGCCCAAGACAGATGATATTGGCAGTTTTACCCGAGTCAAGGCCCCAACGTTCGATGAAAAAATGTCGTGGACCAACTACGTTAAACAGTTTGAAGCAGCCGCTAGAGTGAATAATTGGTCCGACAAGGAGAAAGCAGTGAACTTAACTATTGCGCTTCGGGGAGATGCCTTAGATGTACTTCAGACGATACCTCTGGAAGAAACAGATGATTTCGAGCAGCTGAAGAAGAGGTTGGACATGCGGTACGGTCACGAACATCTAGAACATTTGTACCAGTCATTGCTGAAGAACCGAAGGCAGAAACGTGACGAAGCCCTTCAGGAGTATGAGGTGGATATTGCCCGACTCGTTCTATTCGCTTATCCGTCAGCACCAGAGAACATGATGGAATGTCTGGGCATACAGGCGTTTATTGATGGCTTACGTGACCCCGATATGCAGAGGACGCTTCGCTTAGCCCATCCCAAAATATTAGTTGACGCATTGACAGCAGCTCTTGAATATAAAGCAGCAACGAAGGCTTCGGGTTACAACAAAGTTAGGACCATCCAAGAAGAAGGCGACAAAGACAAGTTTGATCAGATCGTCAGCTTGATCAAAAGTATGATGGACAAGAAGCCGAGTAAGGTCAGATGCTGGAATTGTGGCGAGCTAGGGCATGTACGCAGTTCATGTAAGTGCCCCAGGACTCCTGCAAACCAAGAACCTCTTAAATGCAAAGCAGCCATGAAGGATTCGCGGTACAACAAAGGTAGGACCATGCAGGAAGAAGATGACGCTGACAAACTTGACCAGATCGTCAACTTGTTGAAAGGTATGGCAGACAAGAAGCCGAAGAAGATCAAACGCCGGAAGTGTGACGAGCTAGACCACGTACGCAGTCCGTCTAAGCGCCCCAAGACTCCTGTAACCCAAGAACTCCAGTCACAGGGGAAATCAGACAGGGGTGAACATCCAGCTGATATGAATCACCGAAAAGCCAACTCTTTGCCTAGACGATCATGCCCTGTAGACTATACACAATGCAACAAGTCGAAATCTAATGAAGTTGCAGTTTCAAGAATTACAGTAGTCAACGACGAATGGTCACCCACCAGGATCAGAGAAGATCAGGAGAATGATCCGGCAATGAAAGAAAGAAAATCGGCGACCAACCTGGCAAGAAGTGTCAAGATTTTCACCGAAACTCAAGGCGTATTGGGCTCAGTGGGACTCCCTTGTCCTGGAAGAAGGGCTGTTGAAAAGAGTCCTTGAAAACGATGATGGTTCTGAGATGAGGAGACAGCTAGTTATCCCGAGAACAAGAGTAGTTGAGGTACTGAAGAAATTACACGACAGTCCATCGGGAGGTCATCTGGGAGTGAAGAAAACCCTTCAGCGAGTCCGTGAAAGGTTTTATGGGATGATCAGCTCCGACGATGTGAAGTACTGGTGTAAGAAATGTACGACTTGTGCTACGAGTAATGGACCACATCGCAAGATAAAGGCACCTATGAAACAATATAATGTTGGAAGCCCCTTCGAAAGGATTGCTTTAGATATCGCTGGACCATTTCCGACGACAGAAAATGGTAGCAAATACATACTGGTTGTAATGGATTATTTCACAAAGTGGGTGGAAATTTATGCTTTCCCGAACCAAGAGGCCACAACTGTCGCGGATGTATTGGTGAAAGAATTCATCAGCCGATATGGAGTACCCTTGGAAGTCCACAGTGACCAGGGAAGAAATTTTGAAAGCCATCTATTCCAGGAGATTTGCGACAAGCTGGGAATGAAGAAGACCAGGACAACAGCTTTACATCCACAGTCAGATGGAATGGTCGAGAGAATGAACAGGACTATTGGAAAATACGCGTCCAAAGTAGTATCCAGTCATCAGAGAGATTGGGACCAGTATCTTTCCCTATTCGCATTGGCTTATCGATCTGCTGTCAATGAGTCCACGGGTGAAACACCGGCGAAAATCCTGTTTGGACGTGAAATGAGGCTTCCTTGTGACCTGGAATTTGGCTGCCGTCCTGGAGAAGATCTAGCAGGCGAAGACTACGTGATCCAATTAAGAAGAAGACTGGACGATATTCATGAATTAGTTCGAACAAATCTTCAAGTTGCCAGCGACAGAATGAAAAGTCGGTACGACACGCAGGCCACAGAAAGCGGTTTTAAAGAAGGGGACAAAGTATGGTTACACAACCCGACGAGGAGAAAAGGATTTTCTCCAAAATTACAAAAATCCTGGGAAGGTCCATACTTAATCAAGAAAAGGATCAATGATGTTATATATCGCATAAGCAAGATCCCCAACGGAAAACCAAAAGTAGTTCACCAAAACCGACTAGCGCCATTAGAAGGAGACCATGACCTAGAGGAAGGAGTAAACCTTATTCGAGATGTGTCTAACCCCACCTTCGATGAATTTATGAGCGCGTATGGAGGTACCGGGAAAGCTAGATATGGAGTCACTTCGGAACAACAACAAGATTTGTTCACTCTCCCGGAAGATTATTCACTGGCATACAACATCCCCGCCCGTATCAAGAACGCACGAGGGTTGGCAACCGTCTTTCGAAAGAGGTTCGGGCAATTAGAAAAACTTGAAGACCAGATTCCAGCCCCTGGCAAGACACTGAAACTGAAACATAATTCGCGGTACGTCTTCTACGTGGTAACTAAAAATGAATTTCAAGATCGATCTACTTACCGCGATGTGTGGGAAGCACTTCGACACCTCCGAGACCATGTGTTAGAATCCAGCGTGAATAAACTGGCTATGCCTAAGATAGCGAATAACCAGTTGTATTGGCGAGTTATCAGGAACATGGTAGAGATTATCTTTAGAGATACCGGTGTCCAGATATTAATTTGCAGCTACAACCCCCGTTATCAGTATCCGATGAAGACGGTGCCCTGCTATTTCCATAAGATCGGAAAGTGTAGAAATGGGGCCAGTTGCCGATTCAAACATCCAGCCTCGGCTACACAAAAGTTCCAGGAGAAACTTCTATTTAAGGAGGGGGTAATGTTACGAAACAGCACACTGGTATAGTCCCTAAATCAGCCTCTGTCTAAGCCAGGTATAAAAGTTAAAATTATGGCGGACACGCACTGTTTTTTATAACTGTTTACGACTATATTATCTAAACATTGTTTTTGTGACCAGACTTATCTAGAAAAGGCTAGAACCAATTGTTTTTGTGTGTGTAAGCCGCAGTCCGGAATTTACTAGTAAAAAAGGCTTTAATATATAAGGGACTGATCAGGAAGAGTTAGTTAGTTGATAAAGTGATCTCGTGAAATAAATACACCGAAATAGCAAACAGTAAATAAGTGAATATAAATTAGTTAAGTGTTCATATAAATTAGTTTAAGTGAATATACTGAGTATATATAAATTAAGTGTTAGTGATTAGTTAAGTGTTTAAATAAATTAGTAAGTTTCCATACCGTGTGTTTAAATTTTATCCCACCCGTTTATTGTTTAAATAAATAACAAAAACATTACATTATTGTTTTGTGTTAACCTCGATCACCAAACAGTGTACTTCTGGTTACTTTGTTGATAACGTCGTTTCTTTTTCTACAACTTTAAACCAGAAACCGTGGGACCTATAACGTGATGTTATAGTCCATTAGTCACTAGAAATCTAGATGTACAATCAGTGTAGATACCAAGATATAGTTTACAGTATTTCGCAACTTCAGGACGCATTGGGAAACTTACACCGCCACAATATTGTTCATTTAATCTATTTAGTAAACACTGAAATTGGAACATAGTAGGAGGTTGTAATTTGCGAATTGAAACATAGTTTTACTTTTACATTCCAAACAACATTTCATAATGAAAGTTTTCGACATTGTCACAAATAAAGATACTTTTTCAAATTATGTTACAATTAAATTATTTATCTTTACTTAGAAATAATTGGTGTGTAATGTTTTATTGATTCAAGTTGTAAATAATTACACACATTACTTCATTTATAAATTAATAGTTAAAAGTAAAAAATCTCACATAATGTTGCTATATATACATATTTCATAAGATTTCTCCTAGGCAAATCATTAGTAATCATAAATGGAATTATTTTCAGATCTGGTTTTTTTGCCGCAGCAAGCTTCATGTCATTCCAACAATGTCGATTTAATTTTGGTTCTGAACCATTCAAGCATCCTCCTAACACGGCCTATTCTACATTCAACGAACACGGATCTCTTCAGTCCGAAGATAAAATCGTATTACCCAGGCATATATTCCTTAATCAACTTAGAGAACAAAATATAGGAGAAGATAGTTGTACACTGTGCTACGATCAAAAAGCATCAATTCGACTGCTTCCCTGTGAACATTCGTAAGTATACGAATTTTAAACATTTGGATGGATCAACTATTTCTAATCGCTTTTCTTTGATATAATAATTGGAATTGACATATACTGAGATTTTTTTATATCTATTATTTCGGTTTTTATGCTTATTTTAAAATGTCAATTTTTACAGTATTAATGTTCTCTATAAATGCTTGATGTGTCTGTAGGATTTTTCCATGACGCTCGCCCCACCTTCGATAGGTTAACTGACTAATACTATCGAGCTGCCAAGTGGTTGTCTGGTTAGATCATCTCAAGTGATTATGTCACAACCTCGTCTCTGTACACTATAGTGCCAAACATGAGTTACTTTGCTTTAAAGTAACTTTATTGACTAATGTTTGTACCGGATGTCTGATTAATGCTCGGTTTTATACGCTCAGGTTACGGTTTTATAAGCTCAGGATACCCCTGCTCCAAGAGTTAAATGGGTGACCGCTGGGTGATAGATCGTTTTATAATCCAGGGTATGAGTTAACCTTGCCCCGCCATTTGGCTCATGCTAACTTTAGAGTTTAGCAGTTGTCATGCGCAAAATGCTAAAATTGTCAAGCGGTGAAAAGTTATCTCAAAAATTTGAAAAAATGTACAGTTATGTTGTGTCCGACTTCTTCTACTTTATATATTTTTACAGTGATCTTTGCATTTTAACCCTCAGGGTAACTCAATATATTTAACTCTCCTTTATAAAACCAGGCTGTATCTCAGAAACCATTGATCATCCAACGTAGAGAAAAAATTTTGTACAACAAAGTCGCATAAGAAAAACTGCTGGAATTATTTCCAAGTTTACTACTCCACCGCTAGAGGGCGTAGTTAACAACACAAAACACTTTATTTTTCTATAATAAATGCACAGTGATAGTACCACAAAAGTTTGCTCCACTACTTTTTCCTCTTATCTTAACTGGTAGGGTGAGTGGGAAAGTTGACTCAATAAAATAGTTATACCTATTGTGCCGCTTTATGGATTTTGTCAAACTTAGTATAATTTGAAAGATAATTCAATGCTCAATAAATATTGTATCATTGTTTTATTTCAGTTTTTTTCTAACGATCGTTAGAGGGTATTGTTTGGGCAATTATTATTTTTTGAATCTTCATATACCATTTATTCAACTTCTTTTTTTGGAATCTTCATATTTATTGCTATAGTTTTTAACCATTTACTTGAAAGAGAATTAGAACAAAAATGGTAAAAACCGCATCTCAATATCTATTTTCTAAGCGAAGATATGAGAAAAATAGATATACAGTAGAACTCCAATTATTTGAATCAATTGGGACCGAATCCAATTCGAAGAAAAGGTCTATTTTTCATAATTATATACTGGATTGTACTGTACAGTCTGTTGAAAATTGGAGAAAATAAAACAGGCATTTTTAAATAAAAAGAGCGTTTAATTAATTAAATTAAAATGCTTCACTTTAGGCATTAAATGTACATACCGTAATGTAAATGAAAGTCATTGTTTGTTGATCATATCGGTGAAAGTAAGCTGTTTGAATGTATTCATCCGTTTTCGGGCAGCCAAGTCGCGCATTCGCTTAACTGTGAGAAGTTACATGTGGTCACAGTAGGGCTGACGCTCCAGCCATTTCAACGGAGTTTCAACTTCGAAATTGAGGTCATCTTTTTCCTCGAAAATTTGTTCTCTCACACTTTCAATATGTTCATCATCATTTAGAATTTGAAGCCCAGTGTGATGAATCACACACCATCCAATCTCGTATATCTTCAGCACTAATTTCTGAACATATGTTATGGCTCTGTAATGGGAATTATTCTCAATGTACAAAAATAAAACAATCAACTCGTATAATAGTTATTTGTTTTACTAGGCATAAAAGCACAAGATTTAATGCCGCGGCTGGTGTTTCATAGCCGAGCATAGCGAGGCTATGAAACCAGCCAAGGCATTAAATCTGCTTTTCTGCCGTGTGAAACATATAATTTTTTCTTCAAATTTGTTCCAATTCCACGCAAAATTGACTTTTGCATATTTAAATTGCATTTCATTATCAAAATCCAAATAACTAAATTATTTTATCAAAGGTAACTGGGCCCTGCGTTACTATGTTTACCGCTGATGACGTTTGTTGAATATGTTTGTTTACTGTTTACTTTGTCATTGTCGATTTTGAAAAGTTGTCATGTTAGAAATGGATTTACTGCAAAGTGAGGATGAATTGATGCAATTAACACCACCTGAGATAAGAGACCAGGCGCGAGATGTGGAATTTAACCTTTTACCGGAAAAATCAAGAACTGTATATGAACTCACATACAGCAGATTCATGGAATATAGACAGAGGAAAAATATAGGATCTTTCTCTGAAAATGTGCTGATTGTCTACTTTTCCGATCTTTCAAAGAAAATGAAGCCTTCAACGTTATGAGTTTTCTTAATGTCATTGTCAATTTTAATAACCAGTTTGATTTAAATTATTACTTGGAAGGTTGCCTAACAACGAACTTTTTCTGACTAGGCAGTAAAAGTGGACTTTTTCTGCCTAGGCATTAAAAGTACAACTTCTAAGCATGCCAAGTGTCATTAAAAGGCCGCTTTTAATGTCATTGGAGAAAAATGAAATTTATTGACTATATTTTACAAAACTCACTAATAATAAAAGATAGTTTATTACAATATGTAAGAATTGCTTATTTGCTGTTTCTATGGTAGCCGTAAGTGATTGAACATTACTTCCTGTAACTCATGCCCATAGAAACCGCAAGTAAAAAATATCTATTGGGTCACTGACTATACTATTAAAAAAACTATTTTATTAAATATAAAATGATATTTTATAGTTTACCACTACAGCTTCCTTGAAAAAATAAAAAAAACTTTCGCTGTACAAAATGAGTATTTTGTTTCATTACTTATACTAAAATACAATGATTAATGTGATACATACTAAAATTTACTATTCAATTTGTTACAAGAAATAAAACTTTGTTCTGTTTTTATTAACAAGCACTTCCTTGCTCTTTCGGGTAATTCTGATGTTTAATGCCTCGTCATTTACCACTACATACGGTCCCTCATAAATAGTAGACAGTTTATTTCCTACCTCACTTTTCACTAACACAAGATCGTCTTTTTTGTATGTTGTTACTGGGTTTATATTTTTATCGTAAGTATTTTTTCTTTACACTTTACTTGAAACTAATTTATTTTGTGCAACTTCTTGAGCTTTTTGAAGTCTATATATTAATTCTAGCAGGTAACTGTTATAATAAAGGGTCAACAATATTTTGAAAAATATTGGTTATGTTACATATTTTACCAAAGACTAATTAGAATGGAGTATGTTGGGTTTCTGAATGAATTGTTGTGTTATATAAAAAACACCAGTACGGAACCCACGAATTCCATAACGAGCTATTGTTTTTGCACTGTATTCTTAAATAAACACCAAGAAGAAGAGTATTTTCTAATGAACCAATGCTTTCATGATGATACGCAGTTGATTGTAGCTTTTTAATTTCTAAAAGTTTATATGTTTCTGAAGTAAATTCTAAATCTTAATCTGTGGCAATTTCTTTAGGTATACTGTATCTTAGAAAAAAGTTTTTGTCAAACTCCTAGCAACTGTAACAGAATTCTTTGATTTAATTGGATAGACTTCAACAAATTTGGATAGTTCACACTGAATTGTTAAGCTATACACAAAATACTTGTTATCTTTATCTAAAGGTCCAACAAAATCCAAATAAATTTTTTCGAATGTTGTATTAGCAGTAGAAGTAATGATCATTAGCTCTTTTATATTTTTTCCATGTTTTTGACAAATGTCGCATTTTTTAATGTACTCTGTGACATCTTTATACATTCCAGACCAAAAATAATATTTCTGTTTGTTATTTGTCAATCTACGAATGCCTGCATGACCGCTTATTGCTAGTAAGTGAAAATCATTTTATATAAATTTTATCGTGTAATTTTTAAGGATAACTTATCTCATTCATTTTTAATTCTTTACATAATGTACCTAAATCTCTCAACATTTTGTCTCGCGTAAATGCCGAACGAGATTTTTGGAGTAGATAAATACTAGAATTTTTGGTATTTTTCTCCCGGGACTAATGAGAAAAAAGTCTGGAGCATATAATCTGAGCCAAAATAATGTTAGAACCTCATATAAACTTTTTCTATGCAGGCCCTCGTTTTCGAGTTATACGCCTCCAAAGTTTTAATTTTGAATTTGGTTTTTATTTTTTGACTAGTTATTTGATCTTTATAAAATTTACGGCAAGGCTATAATGTACGTGTATGTTTATTTTGGAAAGGTAAACATATTTACAGTAGTGCCTTGAAGCCAGGGACAGACTACTCGCAATGGTTAGTGATCGAAAATTTTTGCAGGGATGGCACACCCTATATGAAATTATCGAAATTGACTTCCCCACACATTAAGCTAAAGAAAAGGTACTCTTGTTGGAATTCGATAAAGTAAGCCGTTTGGCTAATATTTACAGTTTTATTAATGCACTACGTACCAATTTAGCTAACTAATTTTTACGATGTCCAAGATTTATCTACAGTACTACAAAAAAATAATTAAGAACTTATTTAATGGGATTAAATAGGTACGCAAACAATGTAATTAGTTGCTTTTAATCAAAATTCCGAACACAATATTATTAAACCATTAAGAAAACACAAGTTATAAAACATTAGACTAAAACTAATTCCTAAACAACAACAAAAATTAACGTTAGTCTAATGTTCAATATGAGCTCATCCCACTTCCACGCACATTCTAAGTCTACGTCTACGATTCTTTGCACTTGAAAGAGCAATCCCATATTATTTATAATAACATTGCAGTGTAACACAATTCTGTCTATTAAATATTGCCTTGTTTGCACAGGTGTTGCATATACCTTACTTTTCAGATAACCCCAGTGAAAGAAATTCATAGGATTAACGTCTCCTGATCGCGGTGGCCATTGAAAAGGGCCTCCACGACCAATCCATCTATTAGGAAACCTTGTGTCTAAATGCTGTCGTACATCTAAGCTGAAATGAGGAGGGGCCCCATCATGCATGAACCATAAATTCCTACAAGTTTGTAGTGGCACATCATTAAACAGGATCCATAACTCATTTTGCAAAATCTCCAAATATCTCTGACCAGTCAAAGTACCGTCAATAAAGTATGACCCTATCAAATGATTGCCAACTATTCCTGCCCAAACATTAACCATGAATCTATTCTGGTTTCTAGTTTGCATAATGACATGTGGATTCACATCATCCCATAAATGCATATTATGAGAATTAATGACTCCATCTCTGGTGAAACTGGATTCGTCCGTAAAGAGAATGTTACTAATAAATGTATTGTCTGCTTGTTGTTGTCGCAGAAACCACTGGCTATACTCAAGCCGTGCAGGCTAATCAGCCACTGTCATCTTGTGTA
The DNA here is from genome assembly GCA_963921935.1 of Galeruca laticollis. Classification (NCBI taxonomy): domain Eukaryota; kingdom Metazoa; phylum Arthropoda; class Insecta; order Coleoptera; family Chrysomelidae; genus Galeruca; species Galeruca laticollis. Next base: position 58,977,969 of record OY998177.1, read on the forward strand.
TACTTTTTCCATGTGAAAAGGATATAACAGCTGTTCTTTTAGAACGCGATGAACAACTGATTTAGAGACGTTATGTTCTCTTGATAATTTTCTTAAACTCGTTGATGGTTCATTATCAAATGCATTTAACAAGTCTTGTTCAACTGCTACAGTACGTACGCTTCATACTGGACCTTCTCCACCTTTTTTTGGCAAAAAACTAAATTTAAAATTTTGTTTTGTATACATGGAAAATTACATTTACTTATTCATACCTGTTTCTCGTAACCTGAGATCAATACGCTCAAACAGTTGTCTGTCTGGCAATGCTCTGTTTGCAAAATGTTTTGCATAAATCCTTCTGGCCTCTAAACAGTTTCGAGAAGGCAGTCCATACATTAAATGCATATCTGTGTACTCAATAAAAGTGAATTCTGCCATTGTAACTGTTAAATTAAGGACTTGATAAACGGTAAAAACACTTTTAAAAAGTTTTTACCAACTGTCGAATTAATAAGTCGTTAATGTTTTTTATCTTCTGCTATCTTTAAACTATTTTTTTGTAGTACTGTAGGAAAATCTTATACATTGTATTAATAACTTAGTTTTACCTCGTTGTGTACTTATAAAAATGGTGAATGCGTAATTGGTACGTAGTGCATTAAGAAAACTGTAAATATTAGCCAAACGGCTTATTTTATCGATTTCCAACAAGAGTACCTTTTCGTTAGCTTAATGTGTGGGGAAATCAATTTCGATAATTTCATATAAGGTGTGCCATCCCTGCAAATTTTTTGGATCACTAACCATTGCAAGTAGTCCGCCCCTGGCTTCAAGGCACTACTGTAAATCTGTTAACCTTTTCAAAATAAACATACACGTACATTATAGCTTTGCCGTAAATTTGATATAGATCAAATAACTAGTACAAAAATAAAAACCAAATTCAAAATTAAAACTGTGGAGGCCTATAACTCGAAAACGAGGGCCTGCATAGAAAAAGTTTATATGAAGTACTAACATTATTTTGGCTCAGATTATACGCTCCTGACTTTTTCCCATTCGTCCCGGGACACCCTGTATAACAAAAATTACCAAAGTTTGACATAATCATTTTTTATTCAGTGTTTTTCTCTATTTTTTTATTAAAAACTAGCTATATTATTTCATGAGTCTTTTTGAGAACTTCAACAATATTAGGTTCATCAGATCCAATATTTATAGGAGTAGTGTAAGTTTTTCTCGTATTTTCTTTTTTAATTTGAGCTCTTGTCAAAATATTAACTACATTTCTATGCATATATTCAAGTTCTTCTGAAGTAATAATATTTAAGATAATGCATCTGCAGTTACATTATCTTTCCCGTTAATATACTCTATCTGAAAGTCATATTCTTCCAACAGCAATCGAATTTTAGATAAACAGATTGACTGGCTGTTATGATTAAACAAATACACTAAAGGTCTTTGATCTGACAAAAATTTTAAAGTGTTTTTAGAGCAAATAAGGTCGAAAATATTTTACTGCCCATACATTGGCTAAAAGCTCTTTCTCTATGATTGTATAATGTATTTCACTTCTATTCAGTGGACGACTGATATATGCCACTGGTTTTTTATTACTATTTGAGAGTGCTGCCCCTATTGCTACCCCTGAGGCTTCTGTTTGTAATATAAATTGATTTTGGTCAGAGAAATCTTTAACGCGAACTTTTAACCGAATGTTTAAAAAGTTCAAATGTTTTTGGACTGTCTTTCATCCATAAAAATGAGACTGTTTTCGAGATAACTTATTTACTGGCAATGATATCTCCGTAAAGTTTGGAATACATTTTCTGTAGTAATTTGCGAAGGCAACAAACCTTTTAACTTCTGCATTTTTAGGTACGGGGTAATTCTCTAATACAGGGGTTTTATCAGAATCAGGTAGAATATCTTCGGATTATATCACGTGTCGTAAATACAATACTTCTTTTTGTAGAAAAACGCATTCTAAAGGATTTAATTTCAAATCTACTTTCTTGATCCTATTAAAGACATCCAACAAATTTTTATTATGCTGCTCCAAATTTCTACTGAAAAAGTATATCATCTAAATAACAAGAACATTTATTATAATTTAAATCCGACATAGCAACTGAGATCATTCGCGAAAAAGCACTTTGACTAATTTTTATTCCCATCGGTAATTTTTTCATTTGATACTGCCCCTAATTGGTTGAAAATACTGTGCGCAGCTTACTTTCTGGAGTTTATTCAATTTGGTAATACGTCTGGATAAACGTGGCTCCAGACTCACGCCGCGAACACCCGTGAAGCTCCGCGATCGCGAGTGTGGATGGTATTCACGGCTTTCTCGCAGAGTTCACGGCCAGACAAAGAGTCTAGAATTTCGACAATATTAAGCAATGGAAATTTGTCATCCTTGATCTGTTCATTTAATTTTCTGTAATCTACTACTATTCTAGTCCTTTTTTCAGTACTATTTAGCTATGATAAAATAGGCGAATGAAATTCACTGACATCTTCTTCTATAATATCATTCTCTAGCTTTTTATGTGTATGTATAAAGCTTAACAGTAGATATACTGAGTTGGTCCGGGCCCATCTTAGCTCACTACTTCAAATTCTCGCCACTAGATGGCGCTGGCGATTCGGGGCGCTTGTGACGTCACTACGATATACAGGGTGTCGTAGATGGCGCTGCGTTCAATCAATGCCACTTGACAATCAACACACAGAAGACCTATTGTAATTTTTAATAAACAATAACTACATATTTGCTTCCGAGAGAATCATGAAAGACCTATTGTTATTTTTTTAATAAACAATATTATATTATCTACATATTTGCTTCCATGAGAATCACCTCTGACCCCCGCCTAGACAATTAATCTTCGAATAAACAATATTATATTTCATCTACGCATTTTGCAACAAATAATTTTTTATTACTGTTTAAAAAAACAACGTTTCTATGGTAAATATTGCATTCCTCGTTTAAATCGCTTAAATCATTTTTCCTTATATTTTTCGACGTTTTTCAGCCAAAAGTAAAGCTGACAATTTTCTTTATTATTTTAAAAGTTTAAAAATTGAGATATATGACTGACATTGAACCCCCCCTCGTCAATACAGCTGACGATAATTTTTTGAAAAAATATGATTAAAACAATAATTTAATACAGTTTCGCTTGGTATAAAAATCATCGGAACAGATTTTTTTCCAATGACTTTTTCATGCTGTCTCCTTTAGCTCCACCGTTATCGGAGCAGCTGACGTTCAGAGCTGTTATGTGTTAGGGGAAAACTATTATTGTTATGATTTTCAGCCAGTATGAAATTACTTGGTCAACTATAGCGCTACCTCCCGGACTATTATCTTCTCGCATATTCAATATTTTTACAGGTATTTTCCCATCAATCTGTTTACATATAACACCTGCAAAAAAAACTCCGTTACACAGTTCTTTTGGAAGAACTACACATAAAACCGATAGGAAAATATTGAATACCTTCGTATCTTGGGTATAATGAAATGGCAATTTCATGTTTTGAATTCAATAATATCGCTATTTCAGTGTTGTTATTCAGTTAAATATTTATCTCGAAATGTATTATTCCGTTATATCTTTAAAGCAAATTTTACCCTAATATACCATTATTCCCACGGGGTAAATTTTACAAAGAACTTCTGCTCAAAATAATGATTACCAAATTTAAATTTAAAATAACATATCCTTCGGAAATTAAATTTCCAGCTAAACAGTTAAATTTTCTTTATATATGTGTCATTAGCTGTTACACAATTATATTTTATTACACATAAGTAGCACTGGTATCTATTATAATTTTGTTCTCGTGTGTAAGTAACAATTTACCCAGAGTTTCACAGGAATAAATTTCATTAATTGTTTCCAAAAAACTGAAAATTCTCGTTGTTTTATGAATCACCCATTGAATTTGATGCATTTGCATCTTCTGAAATAAAAACTCGGCTACTGATCTGCCGGTCTTAATAACGTCCGCGGCCTTGTCGTAATCTGATATTGTTATTGCAGTGAGATTCCTGTTGGTGTATATTGTTTTGATAATAATGCGAATTATTAAATCCCCTATTTCCTCTAAAATTTGAACTACTATTATTTCTGTAATTGGCTCTAGTAGAAAATGACCTATTAGAATAATAGTGACCCCTTCTATCGCAATGGTATCCCCTTCTAAATAATATTACTTGTGGATTTTCAGAATTTCCCTGTATATTATCTTTCAATGCTGATCTAATCGCGTCTTTTAAGGAAGTACAATTTCTAGCTGAAACAATAGTACTAAGTCTTTGATTTTTTAAACCATTTGCAAATTGTTTGATTGCTATTTCTTCGTTAATAGCTTTTAGTATATTAAATGCGTCATTGTTACCGTTAGCTTGCAAAATTGTTAAATCAATGAACAGAGATTCTAGCTCTTTTCTAAAATCTTCGATCGATCTCACCTTGTCTAGAACGTAAAATTCTTAATTGTAAAGCAGTATCAGATTTTCTAGTCAATAGATGCGTTTAATATCAGAAACTAGATCTTCAATCTTAGTATAATTTCGATACAGCCTAAGTTTAGCACTCGCTGACAACCGTCTTTTAAAACAAATGAACAGTTTCTTACCATTATCATCAAGCATTGATTCATATAACTCAATAGCGTCAATTAACTGGTTAGTTGTATTCTCATAATTATCCATTATAGGTAATACATTTGCGGTAAATGAAGCCATTTTTTTGTCAAAACTATAGTTCATATGGACAAAATTTAAAATGTGTGAATACGATGTATTCATTTTATGTAACTTAGCTTTTATTATTGAAATTTCCTCCTCTGAGTATTCAAAATTTTTACTTTTTGCATTAATATTAAATAATATTGGCTCAAAATTAATATATATTTGCTTAGCTTTACCAACTTTCTTATTTAAAATAGCACTTGTTCTTCGTTCTGGTCCTATTTTTATTAAATACTTTCTTATTTCACGTAATTTCGTTAAGTTTTGGCATAACCATTTATATAAGATGTGAGGGAAGTTTGCAAATTTACCTTAAATGAGTACAAAAAGTACATGTTAAATATACTTCTAAACATGACTCGACGAAGTCGACGAAAAAATCGAAGAATTATATTTTGGCTTCTGGTGTCTGTCCGTTTTAAGTTTCAGCGGACGAATGGTTAGATCTTAGGTATAACCGGAATTAAAGGAAAAATTTGATATTTGATCTTTATTTATTTATCAAATTATTTAATTTAAATCATAAAACGTAGACATTTAGTACGACTAGAAAATATCTGGAATTTTCTGATTATTGTTAATGCAAACTAGCGTTTTAATTTTAGATCAATTAAGAGAACTAATATTGTAGTAGGCTTTAACCGACAGAATTTTGACTTATCTAAATGTCATTACATTCAATATAATAGTTGTTTTGCCAGTATTTGAAAACTATAAAACCAATATAATGACACAAGTAGAAAAAATACGTCTAGTTCAACAATTATATAAAAACGGAATTAGGGATGTGAGACAATCTGAAAATTTGACAGTACTAAGTAAGTCGACGGTTTACATTGTGCTGAAACGCATAAGAATTGGTATTGGTTCGGAATATGCTCAAGTTTCAGGAAGACCACGTAAGTTGAGAGGACCGGATTTTTGCTGCAGTTGGGTCGTATAAATCCGCGACTGGGCTTTCTAAAAATCGCGAAAATATTTATTAGGCAACATGGAATACCTATTGCTCCCGAAAACTCTCTTTCGCATTGGATACGGAGAAAGTAAACCAAAAAGGATATCAACTGTTAGTGATGAGCAAGATTTTGCGAAATATACAAAAGGGCACTTTTGAAAAGTTTTCATTGCAGATGAAGCATCTTTTCAGCTGGGTGACAATCGTTTACGGAGCAGAGCTAAACCTACAATATAAAAATCAAAATTTCCAGTAAGGATCATAGTCTGGGGAAGGATTTCATCACGTGGCGTCACTGACTTGAGCGTTATTGATGGTACACTAGATAGTGTATGCTACTGTACAATACTGAATGAAAACCTTGTACAAACAGCGAATACTTTGTTTCCAGAAGGTTGGAAATTGCAACCAGACAACGCACGCTGCCACACTTCCTTATATTCAAGAACTTGTATGGCAAATAACGGGATAGCAGCTTCTCTCGACTTAAGTCTCATCGAAAACATTTGGGGACTAATGAAAATCGAAGTAGAACGGGCAGCCCCTCGAACCAAAGTTGAATTAGTAGCAGCCGTTACTAAAGCTTGCAAGTTGTTACTGATGCTCACGCATCAAATCTAATTATGGACATTCCTCGTCAACTTCAAAAATGAGTACATCTAAATGGTGCGTGTATTAACAAGTAAAATAGTAATTTGTTTGGTAGAAAATAGTATAAATTGTTTAAATAAAAGTATTATTATTTGTTGATTTTTTTCTAATTCCAAATACTTTCTGGTCGTACTATATAAATGGACTGAGTGATCAGTATTCTATTGTGCAGTGAAAACAGACCGAAAAGTACGAGGGAGACAAACCGTTGTATTGGTAGCGTAGTCGCATTCTATCTGTCTAGAGAATAGGGATCGAGACCGAACTATAGAGGCAGCACTTCTGTCGAAATTAGAGCGCCCTGGTGTTAAATAAGAAAAACGTTGTGATTTAAACAGTGTAATAAACAACCTAGAAAATGCAAAAATGAATAGATCTTTTTATTTTCTTTGCCAGGAAAAATTGTTGGTATGTAAGATGGGTGTAGGGGATTATCTGATTTTTTATTATTGACAAAATGAGTACTGCAAATTCTAGTATTTTTTTGGTTCCCAATCCCCCCGATGTTTTCTGAAATGTAATTAAAAGACTTGAAGTGATTCGTTTTTTACAAAATGTTTACTTTCTCTTAATAGTATTTAATTATTTAAACTTATTATATAGTATTAAAGTCAGCAAACACGTAACAAGCTTTTTATTTTATATAATCAATGAAATCGTACAGAAAACAACATTTTATTCTCTCGATAATAATCTTTTATTTATGTAAAAAAAAATTCGAACTTTTCTAATAGCTGCCAATTGTAGTATCATACAGATTATACACAAAATAATAGTTAAAAAATTTAATTAGAACATTTTACTTACATATGGGTTTTTACTGCATTTATCCATTTTTGACCTTTTAAGGTTATCCACACAGTGTTCAATGAACTTGGGAAACTATAAAATTTCAACTGCGTAGTATTTTTATACTTTATACATATTTGAACAGCCATGAATACAGAAAGATACTTTTGATGAAGACATCACAAACATTTAATATCAGTTTTACAAAATGAACATTTAAAAACGCTGATTATACAAAACTAATAGTGTTTACATCACTTTGTTTGTGTTTTTTCACGGGAGATGGCATAAGCGTCATCTTTCTCGGTCCCTATGGTCACTTTTGTGAGAATATCGCTCAGTCCATTTTTTCTGTCTATGTTATGTCATAACAGGTGAGATGTCAACATCAGGTTATTTGTCATGGGATTGTTTTTAGGTTAGTTTTGGTTGTCACACCTACTTCTTATTAATGGCTCATTAAATACATTTAAAGACAGTTATTATGACCTCATATTAAAAAGAGACAGCGGCAATCAACATTAATTGAGTTCTATACATAAGGATTTTTTTGACCTCTTCTGACTGCTGAAATTTGTAAAAATCTTATCACAGGCGTATTTAGCCAAAAATTATGTTGGATAGAGAGTGTTTATATTTCATTGTATTAATTATTAGACAAATTCGGTAATTTAATTGTTCATTAAACCGAAATTACTGTTCAGAAGTCTTCGTATACGCCACACTGTGACACTTCCTAACTTGTTTTTTACTAGTCACCTTTACGATCTTCTTGTGTTTATAACTCACTATTATATTTTTGCACCTTTTTTTCACATTTACACTTTCACTCATGTGGTTCTCTTCTAAACTATATATTGACTCCTTGTTATCGCTTTTCTAATCTTATTTACCGTTCGATCAACTGAAAATACTAATGAACCAATTGAGAAATGACTTCGATTGCATCATTTTGACAGAAACGTTCAGAATAGAATATGAGAATTTCTATCAAATAGACAATTACAACATGTTTTACAATCATGGCGAGATAAATAGGAATGGCAGTACTGTCATTTATTTGAAAAAAACTATTACATCTTCTAACAAAATCATATATATATATATATATATATATATATATATATATATATATATATATATATATATATATGGGAATGTAAAATAATACAAACAAAAGTAACGCACGAAAAAAATTCTATTCTTATAACAGCGGTTTATAGACCGCCGCAAAAATTGTCAACACTTGCTAAACGACATAAACATGTGGGAGCTCGAAAGAGCTTTAAAACAAACAAATAACTCTCCTGGCAAAGACAATATTACCTATTCGATGTTATACAATTTACCACCAGGACACAAAAAATCCCTCCTGAAAATCTATAACCTTATTTGGACAAAACAACATAGTATTCCAACTAGCTGGAAGGAATATGTAGTATTGCCAATACTAAAGCCAGGAAAACCCTTACACCAATCAAACTCATACAGACCAATTTCTTTAGCTTCATGTATCCTTAAGACCTTTGAAAGAATCATCAAGAATAGGTTGGAACTGTGGCTAGAAACAGAAAATATTCTCCCAAAAAGCCAATATGGATTCAGGAAATCTAGGTCCACTCTAGAAGCTTTGACAATGTTTGTCACCGACGTACAGACAGGTTTCACAAATAAAGAAACAACAGTAGCAGCTTTCCTGGATATCTCCGCAGCTTTTGACAATGTTAATCTTGACATACTAACCCACAAACTGGCTGATATTGGTGTTCCTACAGAGCTAGCAACTTTCTTGATCTCTCTATATTCAGAAAGACCTACATACATCAAAATAAACCACGACTTGAATCCGCCACGTCAAACGCAAGCGCAGATAGGACTTCCACAAGGGAGTATATTAAGCCCACTTCTTTACGTGTTATATACCCTAGATATTGATTCTATAGTAAGAAATACAAATATTATCCAATTCGCAGACGATTTACTGCTCTACTCTACAAACAAGAATCTAAATATTACTTTGGACAAACTTAGCACTGACTTTTATAATATTAAACAATGGATGTCTACAAACAACTTCGTATTATCTCAACAAAAGTCAGAAGTATGTATTTTTGCCAAAAAGAGAAACATCCCACAATGGCAAATTCAATTAGGACCCTATCGCTTTCCAATCAAAACCACGGTTAAATATTTGGGTGTTTACCTGGACCGCAAATTACTTTGGAAAGATTGCATCCATAACATTATAAAAAAATCTCAAAATTCAATAAATATCATCCAAGCATTCTGTCGTACTAAATGGGGAGCAGACCCTAACATCGCCCTCCTATTTTACAGGACAATGACGAGATCAATTTTCGACTACAGTAGTAACCTTTACGGATCAGCTGCGAAATCTCATTTACAAAAAATAGAAACTCAAAAAAATCGATGTCTTAGAATATGTCTTGGCTATTTAAAATCAACACCAGTACATGTCATGGAAGCAGAGGCAATAGAGCCTCCACTATCCCTTAGAAGAAAACTAATCAGCGATATTTTCATAACTAAATTATTTGCTAAACATGCTCAAACCATTCACTCCATACACAACCTTTCGATATTAGTCCTTACCCACCCATACTGGCAACACAAAAAAACTCCGCTAACTGTGGACAGCTACACACGTATCGTCAAGTACCAGGAAATTGTATTCTCCTCAAGTACCCTTCCATATTATGCAGAGCAACACCACATTTTATTCTCCTCAAAAATGGAAACAAGTTACGTAAACCCAAACGGAAACTTCTTAGAGCAAATCAACCATTTCTGGCCAGAATACAAATATATTTATACAGATGGTTCCAAGACAACCAAAGGATGCGGATGCGCCTTTTACGATGCTAGCACTTCCCATACGTCTTTGAAGCAATTTCCTAAAGAAACATCAATTTATACACTTGAAAATTATGCTGTGCTGTTCGCGCTGAGATATGTTTCATCAACTGATATACGAAATACAGTGATTTTTACAGACAGTAAAAGCCTCGTAGACAGGTTACAAAATATTCATAACTCTTCAAATTTATCCCATGTGGAATTAGAAATTCTAAAGGAACATCATAATATAAGACAACAAAATAAAAATATCATAGTGGTCTGGATAAAGGGTCACTCGGGTATAAAAGGAAATGAAATTGCTGACAGGTTAGCAAAATCGGCTATTTCTTCAGGAGAACCATTAACAATAAAATCCGTACCACATTCCGACCTTGAGTGTGAATATAGGAACAGTCTGCTACTCGAATGGCAAAGAGTTTATGAAAGTAACACTCATGGACAGAACTACAAAAGCTGCCAAGTCAAGATTCCACTTAAGAGATGGTTCTATGGGATATCTCATAGAGAATTCATTGTTACCATAAATAGAATAAGATCAGGGCATGCTATGACTCCGCTATATAAACAGAAAATAGGTATAATTGAAAATCCAGCTTGCACATGTGGCGAACTTGGTGATTTAACCCATGTAATACTAGAATGCTCCCTATTCCAAGTAAATCTAAATACATTCTATGAGGATTTAATAAATTATAAAGCAAAACTACCTATATGTGTAAACCAAATTGTATTCAGCAACAACATTAATATTTTATATTGTCTTTATAATCACCTGAAAAGGTGCAAAATGAAATTGTAAAACCTGATACTAACATAAATACATTGTAAGCAATTTTGCGATTAAATATCCTGTAAGTGCGTCGACGAAAAAAAAATGGAAAAAAAAAATAGAAAAAAAAAATGGAAAAAAAAAGGAAAAAAAAGGATATTTAGAAAGAAAAAAGAGAAAAAGAATGAAAAAGAAAAAAAAACAAAAAAAAAAAATAGAAATAGATGCACAAGTACTAACAACATACGTAACATACTAACACAGAGAAGGTATATCTGCAAATGTTCATTGTTCACAAGAAAACCTTGTTTTTACATACTAACATAATTCTTTACAAGAAAACTTTGTTTAATAACTCGTCCGTAAAAACGGATTACAAATTAAATCTGGCTAATTGGTCTCTGCCAAAGCCACCCAACTACTTAAAAAAAAAAAAATCATATATATATATATATATATATATATATATATATATATATGGGAATGTAAAATAATACAAACAAAAGTAACGCACGAAAAAAATTCTATTCTTATAACAGCGGTTTATAGACCTCCATCAATAGACGCTAAAGCATTTGTAACAAACTTGAAAGAATACCTGGAAAATTGTAAAAATATGCCAATATCTTGTCATATCTTTGCTGGAGACTTAAATCTTAATCTGAATGATGATAATGAAATAATTTCAGAATACTTAGACACACTGAGCGAGTACAACTTCATATCAATGATAAATTTGAATACGCGTGTTGATGGGGCCTCCGCGAATTGCACAGATCATATTTTTGTCAATGTAAAAAATGATGAAATTCTGAGTAAATCAATCTCTGGCGTCTTCGATAGCTCAATTACAGATCATAAAGCAATAATCTTAATTAATAAAACAAAATACCAGAGAAATTGAAATAAAACGGAGAGATATAAAACGTAAAAAATGGATAACAAAGGGGCTTATCACTTCAATCAACAGAAGAAATGAATTACACAGAGAACATAAAGAACATCCCGATAATATTGATAAAAAGAATCAATATCATTAATACCGGAATTATGTTAATAGACTCATAAAAATAAATAAGTCAATTTTTACAAGACTGAAATATATAAAAATTATTCTAAAAACTTTTGGAAGATTGTAAACTCAACACTCAACAAAAACAAAAAAGTCTGAGACTGTAAAACAAATACTTACAAAAGACAATGAATTAATATCTGATGAAAAATCAGTCGCAAAGGTTTTCAATGAATATTTTGTCGATGTTGGTGAAACATATGCTGGTACAATAGAGAAACCATCTGGACCCCTACCAAAAAGAACCTACATAGGAAATAGTTTGTTTCTAGAGCCCGTAACAGAAAAATAAATACTAAACATAATAAATTTATTGAAAATAAATAAATCCCCAGGCATAGACAATATCACTGCAGAGACTTTACAAGCAGTATCAGTAGAAATATCTAAACAACTGGAACATTTAATAAATCAAATATATAGAACTGGTACATGTCCTGCAGAGTTCAAAATATCGATAGTAACTCCAGTGTTCAAAAAAGGTGATAAATGTAAAACATCCAACTACCGCCCAATTTCTTTGATTACATCAATTGCTAAAGTGTTTGAAAAGACATTAAAAAGTAGATTAAGCAACTTCTTTATTAAAAATAGTATAATTTCGCCTTTACAATTTGGTTTTAGAGAAAATTTGTCTACTAATGATGCGATTTCGAAGCTAGTCGGAGGTATTTACAAATTATTGGATGAGAGTAAACCAACAGCTTGTGTGTTTCTGGATCTTGCAAAGGCGTTTGACACTGTCAGTCATGCGCAGTTGTTGGATGCCTTGCGGGATGCAGGTAGCATTGGGGCTTATGGCAAGTTATCTAAATTGTCATAAACATGTGAAAATAGGCAGAGTGCTTAGTGAAGAAAAAAATATCAAATTTGGGGTGCCACAGGGGACAGTACTTGGACCACTATTATCCTCCCTATATATTAATAATCTACTTACTTCTAACAAAAGTACGGGACAGATTATCAGTTTTGCAGATGACACTGCCATTCTGTATAGTGCCGAAAATTGGGATGAGCTAAAAAGGAAAATGGAAACTGATTTGAAACGTATCGTAAACTGGCTCAATCACAAATTACTTACAATGAATTTTGAAAAAACATTTTGCGTACCATTTTCGAGTTACGATGTAAACCTACCCCCATTTCGAGAGCTAACTTTGGACGATGAAGATTCAAGGAAAACAATAAGACACACTGACAAAATAAAATATTTGGATGTTATTATTGACTCTCATCTCAAGTGGGACCAACAAATTAATGAAATTACCAAAAGCCTCAGATTATTGACATACAAATTTAAATGCCTGAACAAAATATTAGATATCGCAGACCTCAAAGTTTTGTACTGCGCTCTTGTGGAGTCCAGACTAATGTACGATATCCTTAGTTGGGGTGGTGCATTATACACCCATCTCAGGAAGTTGGATATTCTTCAGAAAAAAATTTTGAAAATAATTTACAGAAAGGAATATGTTTACTCCTCTAAAAAAATATTCGTGGACGCAGGTGTCCTTAGTCTGAGAAAGTTGGACTTGCACAGTTTTGTCATCTTCATTTATAAAAACAGAACATCTCTTCAAGAATTATCACATGCTTATCTTACAAGAAATAAAACAAATTTATTTGTACAGGTTGCTACATCGAAAAAAAGAGTAGGTCAACGCTGTTTTACTTACTTAGCAAGCAGATTTTTCAATTTTCTGGACGAAACGTACAAGAATTATATACTGCACATCAATTCAGTTTCAATGATAACAAATATATTCAAAGAGTATCTTCTGAATTTGGAGATAGATATTGTAATACAATTCATCAAAAGCAAATCGTGATATTTATATTCCACTGGTTGTTTCACAAAGTAAAAAAAAATTAAAAAACCTTTTCAATTTCAATTGTCTATGCACAGTATGCTTGTAATATTGTTTCATGATGATGATGTAACTGTATATTGGTTTATTAGACAAGAAGTAATAGGCCATGTGCAACCTACGGGTTCTAATGGGTCTTCTCTCTGGGTCTTACAATCCTAATCAATATTTCTATTGTTATCATTATGAAAAAAATGTATTGTAAGATTTGAAATTTGGAAATAAACATATTATTCTTCTTTTAACAAACTTGTACAACATAACTGCCAAAAGAATACAACTGCAATAAAAGCAATTATTCCCAGGAATAATACAATATCACTTTGAGTCAGTGGCGACGTTACGGGGGGATATAGAGGATATATCCCTCGTGGACTCAGCTAAACTTATAAATATTTCTATTGGGGTAAAAAATCGTGCAAATTCAATTATAAATCCAGATTCAGAAACGGCAATTGTCGACTATTTTAGAACTACTATTTATTTACCATTTTTGGATTTTTTCATTAATCAGCTTGAAGAAAAATTTACAAATCATAACGATATTTTTAAGGGCTTTATGAGCTTATTATCACCATTATTAGTAGGGACGGTAGGCGAAGAAACTGATTCAGGCAATAATCAGTATGATAAATTACTTGATTTATATTTACCTGATATTCCCAAAATTATTACAAAATCAGAAATTAAAATGTGGCACCAACATTTAAGTAAATTCTCAGAAATAGAAAACAAACGTCAGGCACTGGCTTGTTTGGATCAATAGTTCTGAGATACAGTGGGTTATTTCTCTCAATCAGACACCCGGTACCATTCGTTGAATATCAAAAATATACTCACATCGATGTTTCTATTTATTTTAGTGGTTTCTGCTCGTCATGTGCCAAACAGCTGATAGAATGTCCCATGTGTAGGTCTCCGTTTCGTGAAATAGAAGAGTATCCTCAGTCTTTATGACATACGAGATGTCGTTAATCATTAATAATTTTAATATATGCATATATATTTAAACAAAATAGGAATTAGTAATGAACAAGTTCCATTATATAAAATAACAATAAATATGTACAAATTTTCTGCGTTAAAAAGCAAATAACGGGTTCGTATTAAAAATATTTATTTATTCTAATATTTTTACTATTTATCGTTTGTTTTTATTTAATGAAAACCAATTTATTATATTTATTTTGTACATATTGCTGCGTTTTTGTATTGTATCTCTTATACTGGATATATTAAGGGCTATCAGTTAATTAAAATGATCCACCAGGTATAAAGAAATATTAATACAAATTTATCATTGTCGTTATAATATCGAACATCAAAATAACCGTAAATTATTTCGTATTCGATAGCTTAGACGTTGATTATCCAAATACTGTAATTCTATTTAGTCGTTAAGGTGAGGATTATAAGAATAATACATTTTGATTATGGTAAAAATTTAATAAAAAAACTCCGATAACTTTTCTTAGAGCTTAACCAAACTGTCATTTGAAATATGTTATCCGAGTTATAATTTGATCAGCAAAAAACTTTCTCAAGGGTATTAACTTCATTTTTCAAGAAGGGGCTGGCAGGATCGCCATATAACGTTGGCGGGTTTTAAAATAATATGTAGGTGGTTAGTTTTCGACTGTATTAATATCAACCATATTGTAATATGCATATAACACAATTAAAATATATAACAATAAATTACCTAATATCGCTAACTAAGCATTATAGATAATATTGCACTACATATGGCTATTAATAGTTTCAAAATAACAGTCTGCATGTTCTTCAAAAGAGAAAACAACTACTTTATTTGCTAATGTCACGTCGAATATTTAATTACATCACCCGGGAATTTCGAATTAAACGGAGGTGGATAGTAGAAAACTGCCATCTATACTATTATAGACACACTTTGTATTTTATGAAAAATTTTATATATAAATACATTATATATGTAAATACATATATATTGTTAAAATATTGAAATTCTTATGATTATTAAAAAAATTATTTATTTATTTATATCCAATATATTATGTAATTTAAAATTCGGCTAGCTCATGGAAATTGTTATTTTTCTTTAATTATATTTATATTTTTTTGGTGAAGCATTGAATAATATTATTTAATTTAACTCTTAATTCAAAATGGGAGTTCATATTGAGTTTATATTTACAAAAAAAATTACAATTCCCTATATACTATGAATAACTATTTCTAATACTAAATACCTTAACTGTCCTTTCCTACAATGTCCTTCTACAGTCCATTCCTCGTTTCACGTCTATTTGCACTGTCCCAAAATGTTCACTAATCTCTTAACACCTCCATTTCTTTCAAATATATCCACTACTTAATTTTCGTTCTTCCCGGTATTTTAATTTTTAAGTTTGTTTTACTTTTTAACGTCTATTACTTCTACCCACCAACACTTCTTAACATACAGTTTCTACATTCTTAATGTTCAATTTTACAATTTTTAGCATTTTTAAATATATTTTCGGAGCAAAACCTTTAACGTGCTTTCTCTAAGATCAACATTTTTATACTCCCTTCATTGTTTTCAACAAACTCCTTCCCAGTTACTCGTTGCCAAGGAAAAAGCTTGTCGAACCTATCATATTTTTTTATTTATTAAAAGTAATCTTTTGATATAAAAATTTAAAATACAGTCTTTTTATTTATATTATTCGTACTATATTGTCATATTAATTATGAAAGTTATTTTAATTATAGATTTGGAATCATTCTGATTGTGGAATTTTATTTGTTATATCTCCAACGTGACAGTTCCTAACCATCTGGCATTACATATTATATATTTTATGACTATTCATCGGTTCTGTAGGATAATAAGAAAACAGATTTTCCACTATACCGACGTTTCGGATTTATTTGAATCCTTTATCAAGGCTACAAAGATATACATGCATCTGGTGATTATAAATATTAAATAATCAATAAAAACTTTAAAAACCCCAAAACTTTAAAAACACTTACTCATTTAAAAATTCAAAAATTTCAATAAAATTCCAAAAAACTAAAAAATTTAAAAATCTCGCATTTTTGTCTCATCATCAAATAAAATCTAAATTGCTGACAATTTAAAATTACTCAAGGTGTCACTCTTACCTAGTGGGGTTTTTTCATTGAGCAGAAATGATTTATTTCCTTGTCAAATTCAAAATAGACGAGAAATCATGAAAATATTTCAGAAAGTTCTGGCACTTCATATAAAAACAAAGCAATGCAAAATCATCAAACATTGGCAAAAACTTCATCTCTTTATTGAGATTCTATAAACAAACTGTACCTTGATATTTTGATGTTGAAAGTAAATTATATGTATTCATTGATAAAACGAAAACAAAAATTGCAAAAAACTACTAATGATGTTTGGACTGGGACGGCTTTTTGAATAATTCTTAGGAATTGTTAAAGAACCAAAAATTATCTATTATAGATATTATTTATTGAGTTAGTATCGATTGTTATTTAATTGTATATAATTGGTAATTATCTGTTTGTGAATTTTATTTAAGTTGTCATTATCTGATTTTTTGCTAACCGTATTCTCACTCAATTCAATAAATATCATTTCGCTTAAAAGGCGTTTGTGATAGTTAGTCTCTTTATCTAAGATGTTGACGGTTTCAAAATCGAATTTGTGATTTTGTTCAAATGTATGTGTTGCTAATGCTGTTTTTTTTTTATTTGTCCCTATCTTTTTCATCACATGAGTTCTTGTGGGCATATATTATTTTTTAACCTTTGCTTGGTTTGACCAATATAACATCTATCGAATTCCAAACAATTTATTTTGTAAATAAGGTTTGATTCATAGTGTCTCTGTAATTTGTCCTTCATAGAAGAATAAAAAAATGTACCGTTTTTGTATGGTAAAATACGATTTTTGTTTTTCTGTTTGTAGTGTGTGTTTCAATTTTTCCAAAAGACCCTTAACATAAGGAATCTTAAAATATCTATATGAATTTCCAGTCAATACTGGTATTACATTTTTTTTATTATATTATAGAATTCTCAACATAGATGGCATTAATGTATATTTTTGGTTATGGAACTCTCAGATTATAAATCATTATGATTATTTATTGAAGTATTCTGGTTGTATGTCTCGGTATATTTATATATTCACTGCTCAATTTTACCTAATATCGTCTGTCTATAATACAAATACAAATAAAAATACAAAATTATAATAGATTATCATTCTATATAAATATAACAGGTTGGTATATCTTTTATAATATAAATATTTTTCATCATCTCAGCCTACAATTAGATTTAAGTGTTTATTATATTTGTTGGATGGTTTATATCACGATAATATTGTACATGCGGCTTAACCTTGTGTATTTGATATATCTCAAATTGAGACTGACACTAATTGTCAAATAATTTCTGGCTATTAAAAATATTTATTATATTGAAAGATGAATTTAATTTAGAATTATTCTTATTACTCTCTTCTCAGGGTGGGTTCAATTCGCTATCAAAAATAATATTTTTTTTATAAATTTTAAATTAATTTCAAAGTATTGTCCAAATTAACGGTTGATTATTAATTTTGCTCTGTATTATCTAATCAGTAGTATCTTGTGGCTGTATATTCAAAATTATAAATACTATTTAATTACTTTCTGACATTTACGATGTATGAATGACTTGTCTGTCACCAATAATCCACAAATTGTCGCTGAAAAAATAAAATTTCTATTTAGTTAAATATATTTAATTACTATCAACGCTTCCAAATAATTTAAATGATTTCAAATGTAAGTAAAAATATAACGTTTATATACAATTACCAAATCAACAAATTTTTCAAAAATGTTCAAACAACTTCGAACAGTCACTTAACTTGTCAAATATCAAATAATTAATCACAATCCTAAATGTTTTTGATTATATATTCGAATCGTTTACTATTCAATGCGTATTGCTAAATTTAGATGCATCTAATTAAATTTGTTTAAGGCCTGAATGTTTCAATAAAATAATAATGTGGAACGGACTTACCAGTTCTAGATGGTAACAGCAAACTCGTACTATTCTAAATAATTTAGAATTCCGGATCTTTCACTTTTTCTTTAATTTTGAATAAAGTTTACGAAGCACACACGCGCAGAATTTAAAAAGGGTACCGAATAAAGCTTTCTATTATTAATCACTATTCAAATTACTATACGATTTTAACAATATTGGAGAACTCTTACATATATGTTCTCACTTCGGGATATAAAATTGAACTGAACAATTTTTTTGAAATAAATAACCACATTATATTGTAGTTACAAACTTTCTTCTTATTAAAAAGAAAAAACTAAATTTGTTTTCTAACTACAAAGAGATTTGGATTCTTCTATTATCACTACATGCCTGCAGTGATCTCTGTTTTTTTTTTAATTTTGAATATTTCTTTAAATTGTGACATAATTTATCTATTATTGAATACATTCTATGTAAATGTCATCAGAAATTAAATGATGCCAAATTTGACATATACTGGGTCCTTCAACCATATTGATTCCATATACAATAGGGTATACCAAAAGTATTGCACATAAATAAGAAAAATGAATTTTTTAAAAAATGTATATATATATATATATAAAGATTGGAAGTCTTTGCTGACCAGTTAGGAAAAATTGGCAAAATATTGGGGTAGCAGCAATTCCTGTATCGGTCTAGTCCAGCAGTTGCCAAATAACTGAGGGTCGCGGGACATTCGGAAAGGGGTCGCGAGATGTACAGTGGAACCTTGATATAACGAACTTCGATACAACAAATTCCTTGATATAACTATTTTTTTAAATCCCTTTAAATCTATTGTATATATAAATAAAGGTGAACTATGTACTTAAACTTAGACGGCCATTATGAGTTTTAAATTAAATAACTTTGTTTATTTACAAAATATCAATATATTTTACAGATTTTGTCAAAACAAAACAGAATCATTTAATCTAATTTTTATATCTAATGGTTAATACATTTTTAAGGATAAAAAAACTTCTTTAGTGAGAAACATGGGCCTGTTTTTTGTCAACAAGTTTCATTAAATTTGGCTTAGTTTTAGAAACACATACGTCCAGTCGATTTCTTGCCTTGGTTTTAATGTTGACCAATGTAGAAAATCCGAGTTCGCAGAGGTAGGATGTTGCAAAAGGCATGATGATTCTCAGAGCCGCTGGTGTTAAGCTTGGATACTCAGCTCTTCTTTGTAGCCGGAATTTGTCAACATCTTGGGTGCTGAAGGACAGTTGCAAAGTCTTGTCACAGGATAGCTCGATGAGTTTGTCATGAAGCAGTGGGTTTATGTCCGCCTCGTTCACAGCCTGCTTGTTGAAGGGGCTAAGTACCCAGTTCCAACCGGTGTGTTGATCCTCGGGAATGTAGCTAAGTATCTGCTCTCGTAGACCTTGCAAGTGAGTAGTAACCAGTTTGGACAGTTTGTCAATGTCGGGATAATCTTCATCGCTTTGATCAAGGGATGTGATGAGCTCATTTGTCAGTTCAAAGTTTTAAAATATATTTTTCTCAACCCTGGTTGACCAAGTGGATCATTTCCTTAAAAACGAATTGACTTTGTCTTGTGCAAAAAGTATGGTTTTGTCTCATTCCTGCAAGGAAACGTTGAGATCGTTCAGCTGATGAAATATGTCTGCTGAATAAGCAAGTTTTAACAACCATTCATTGTCACTAAAAAAACCGGCGAGGTCTTTGTTTGCAACTAGATAAAATGTCTTAAGCTCAGAGCGCAAAGCGAACACTCGAGAAAACACTTTCCCTCGTGACAGCCACCTTGCCTCTGTGTGAAGCAAGAGGCATTTGTATTGTGCCTCCATTTCTTCGCATAACTGTGATAACAATCGACACTGTAATGGCCGGCTTTTTACAAAATTAACCAACTTAACAGTTTCGTTCAACACTGTTTTCAGCTCAGTGGGCATGATCTTGGTAGCTAATGCCTGGCGATGCAGAAATCAATGAACCCAAGTGGCATTAGGCATGACATTTTTCATCCGTCTCACGAAACCGCTGTCTTTCCCAGTCATTGCTTTGGCACCATCACTGCAGATTGAAAAACACTTTTGAAAGTCAATTTGAAGCGAATCGGTTGCAGACATGAACACTTTAAACATTTCCTCGCCTGTTGCGTGGTCAGGCAAAGGTTTGCAAAATAAAATGTCTTCTTCCACACTACCGTCACTCTCAAAGCGAACAAAGCACATAAACTGCGCCAAACTCGATACGCCCGTAAACTCGTCAACTTGATTGGAAAAGTACTCACTTTTCTGCAACTTTGTTTTCAACTGATCCTTTATGTCTTGAGCCATCTCGGTAATGCGCCTCCCCACCGAATTGTTCGACAGAGGAATGGTGGAAAGCTTCTTAGCTGCATCCGGGCTGATCATAGTTGAAACCATATCTTGAGCAGCAGGTAGAATGAGCTCTTCAGCAATCATGTGAGGTTTACCTTCCTTTGCTATTCGTAAAGACACTTGATACGATGCTAGCAAAGCACTTTTGCTCATATTATTTCCACTTAACTTAACTACTGAATTTTTCTGGTAACCTAAAGCAGTTAACTTACGTTCAAAAAAATTGACTGGCTTATTTTTAAAACTGGGATGTTTACTTTCTAAATGGCGAATCATCTTGGAAGGTTTCATACTCTCGGCCGATAACAACTCACTGCAAATAACACACTGTGGCCGATTTCCGAGCGCCGTAAATCCATACTTAATATAACTGTCAATATACTTTCTCACTTTTACCCTCTTCTGTTCATGATCATCAGGAGAAGTCGAAGGTCCTGCACGCTTAACTAACTTATCCATAGTTAGAACAAAATCAAACAATACGCGAGCGAACAAAACACAAGACACGTACGTAGCCACTGCTCAACTCGAACTGGATGCTCCCCACCCCTCCGTCTACTGCCTCTGCCACTTCCATAGCTAGCACCTCCAACTCTGTCCGCCTTTGTTTTGGACGAATTTCCCCCCCCCCCTCTCAGTCAGCTGCGCTCTCTCAGTCCCTCGTTGCTCGTGACGCTTCAAGTTATTTTTAGGGGGTCGCGGCTAAAACGTTTGGGCTAAAATGGGTCGCGGAAAGAAAAAGTTTGGGAACCGCTGGTCTAGTCGAATGGCTAGTGTGAGATGGAACAATGTTGTTTTTTCTGTATCGAAGAAGGAAGCATCTACGGTTGTATTCTTTAGCGAGCTTTTGTTTAGTTTTCGACCAATCCTTAAGCTTTTGTACTTATATTAGTTTAAATGAAGAAAAAAAAACATTATCTGTTCTAACAGACTATTAATGGCATAAATTAATGTTAATCAGTCAAAAATATCAAAACTAAAAGTAAACTAAAACTTAAATTGGTATAATGTGTGTAAATCACAGGGTTTTTTCAGTCCTTTCGGTGAAATTGGAGTTTATCCAAGGTGAGGGTTCTCGATGTAATACATTGAAGAAAGGATTTCATCTATCTCAAGGATAGTGCTCTTGTCTTCTGCGCATGTCTGGTCTGGAGTGTAATTCCAGTAGGGTCCAGTTGCGAATGTAGAATCAGATGTATGAGACCATCGTCCAAAGTTCTTAATGGTGTAGATGGGATGGAGAGATCCATATTGGGCCATTGAGTCGTAAGGTTGTACGATGCAGTTTTCTGATGAAACATGGGTTGCAGTGTATGCAAAATGATGTTCATCTGGGAAAGCATGGCTAAGGGTGTGGTAAATGTTCTCATTCTGATGAGGAGAAACGGGAGAAAATAGATCTAGTTAAGGAACACTGGGGACATTTCGGGATGCATTCAGCCAAGGTGGATGAGTCTTTGAAGAAAGAAGAATAAGTGGCCATCATCTTACAGAGGCGTTGAAGCCAGTCTGCATTAGATAGGTAGGAGAAAAATTCTATTTCTGAGATAGCGTCGGTTTCGGAGAAGGTGGGGAGTCCAAGGTCTTTTCCAAATTCATGGAATGTGTAATCAAGATCTGGGGTAGATTCGGGAAAGTAGAGGTTAATAGGGTTGAGAAGGTAGTCCATCTGGATTCTAGTCCATCTGTCTGGCTCGAATTCGTTACCGTAAATTTCGTGGACCTGGGTATTATCAAATGTCGAAGTATTTGTGTACTCAGGTATATGGTTGTCGTCTGCGTAGAGTATACTATTGACGTAGTACATAATGAGTGGGATGTTAGGAAGCTCCAGCTCATAGGAGTGGGCGGCACCGCCTATATAAAGTTGAGAAAGGATGGGAGCGATTGGTCCGGAGATGGGGAATTATTCCGGTGCAATCTCTTTGAAAATTTCTTGCGAGAAGAGCTTAGTGGATCGGGATCCAACATTAATCGACGTCTGCGTGCGAAGTGTTTGCAGTAGAAAAACAATGCCGAAGTAGAGACGTGACACAAAAGGGTGACATTTATTGGCTAACTCTAGAAAGTAAAGGTTACTGCTTAGTAGTGAGCCCATTTGGTGGATAACATAGTACATGTTCTTTGAGGATGAGACGAAAACACTAGGGAGGGGTTTGAATCTTCGAATGAGAGGCAGTCTGGCATAGGGGGTCAAGATGAAGTTCTTGCCATCTATTTCTGAAATGACGGGCTTCTTTGGATGAAAATCATGTTCTTTGGGAACTAGAATTTCGTCAGAAATGGTGGATGAAGATGTTGTCTTTGTCGCGATTTCTAGATCACTAGCAGGTACGATATTGAGTGAGTAAATCTGTTCTGTATTTTCAATTGCTTTAACGAGTGGTGTGTCCATGATAATTATTGTATTAAAGGTTTATTAATTTTAGAAAACGAAGTTGAAGGACTTCGGAAAACTATTATATATATATATATATATATATATATATATATATATATATATATATATATATATATAAAACCACGAATATTGGGGTAACGGCAAGTTAATTAAAGAAAACTCTTGTTACTGTTTTTTTAAGCTTTCGGAAACGTTTATTTCCATTATTAAGGATAAGTAAATTGAGATTGTTATAAATTGGTAAATATAATTATATTTGAATTTTCAGAAAAAATTTTTTTTCAATCATAAAATCATTTTGACATTTTGACAGATTCCTGAATGTTAACATTTTCTTTATATGCTAAAATGTTTTTGAAAACAAAAGAAGAAAATAAGTTATATTTGTAATATAGGTTAATAGTTATTAGAATATTCTTCTTTTATTATATAAAATTCAACCTCAAATTATTATAGATGTCATCATGTCATCTTAATAATTTAAAAGTATTGAAAAAATTAAAATCATTTACCTAAAATAAAATTATTTCTAAAAATCATCAAATTTTATTTATATAGCTTTAATTATGTATAAGAATTTGAAATTTAGTTATTTTTATTATCAATTGTTAGTAGATAATAATAAATATCACTCAGATTATTATGGTCACTTTTTTTGTTGATAGTATTAGGTTCTTGAAATATATGAGCCATTTCTAAGAAAAGTCTTTTTTTGGTATTTGGTTGTATGTCCAAAATATTAACAGATTCAAAATCCATAAAGTGATCATTATCAATTACATGTTCAGATAAAGCACATCTTTCAGGATGTAACTTACAATCGCTCTTATGGAGACTTATACGGTTCTTTAATTTCTGACCAGTGTGACCAACATATTTTTTATCACAATTTTTGCATGGAATAGAATATATTAGATTTGAAAGATTAAGAATTGAAGTTTTGTCTTTCAAATTAGTGAAAATAGATTTTATGGTTAAGCATGTTTTATTGGCAATTCTAATGTTGTTCATTGGTTTAAAAATCCTACTCAACTGTGGTGTTATTTCTTTAATATATGGTAAATGTTTGAGGTTAAGCTCAAAACAAATAAAAAAGTTAGACTCAAGGTCTTTAGTTAGCCATTGTATTAGCCAAAGGCGCTGGTATTCGATTAGCAATTTAAATTAATGAGTTTCGGGATTAAAGCAAGGATTGGTTAAAGACAACTCGAAATAAACAACTAACAAATTTAATTATTGAAGGAGATTATAAAGGTTTGATCTCCTGTAAAATACAAAGAACATTCAACAAAAAATATGCATAACTAAATTGAACGGCCGTTCTTCATGAATATTAAAACTAATGAAACATTTACAATGTAAGAATCTTAAACGTAAAAAATTAATGCGTAAATGAGTCTAAATCTAGCACAGAGAGAATTTCTGTTGAAATCAAAACAAGAAGTTACCTTATATTCACTAAGACCGTTCTGAAGGAGATAGTGCGCGGCGAAACACAATCTTTGTTTATCAACAGTATAATAGTTATAAATTATAGTACTCACGTACAACCTTGTTTGAGACTTCCTGTCGAACTGCTTCCTAGCACAGAGCACATATACGTAGAATCACCTTTGCTAATTATACATCTTGAAAGAGTTTGAAAGACAACTGTCAAATTGTAATGTATATGTATAATTGTGAGCGTGGTCAAATGTAACTTATTTGTTGTAAACTACTGTAGGTGTAAATATCCTTTGTTATCGGTTAATCTATGAGGTAATCAGAAGAATTTATCCACAATGCTAGCATAAATCAAATTGAACCTTTCCATTTAAATCAAATGGAATAAAACATTCACTGCTATCGCGTTGCAATCACTCTTGAATCTTCAATAGACCTTTCTATTAATTTAAAAGAAACCGTTAGTTTGCGTAGTGAGAATTGAGAAAACTATTTCAACCCAAAAAAACACCTTTCTAGAACTTCACCGTTCTCGACTTGTCACCTTGACACATCAAAACTCGACTCGACATTTATGTCAATGCTGTCGCCAACTACTGCACGGGGTGGGTCGTGTATATTATTTTGACATCTTAATGACTTTTCAAATACTACGTCAGAATGCAAAAACTTAACCAAACATTTTTACGAGGAAACAGCAAAACTCGTTGGATGTGGTGTACAGGGTGAATCAAACTCAGAATAATAAATATTTAGTTGAATTCTTTAGTTCGAACTAGTTTTCGAACAGTAAAGGTACATAATAATTTATATTATCTGATTGGTCGTTTCTAATATTAATGTCTGCAATGTCTATAGTTGGAGAATAATTAAATAGTATGTTTTTAACTAATTTATTTGGATAACCATTATCCAAAAATAGATGATATAATGTTTTTAAGTTCTTTTCATGAAAAATAGGATCTGATATTTTGGTTATACTATTTCTCATTTGTTTAATTAAGTTAATTTTCATTGAATATTTATGGTAAGACCAATAGTTCATGAATCTTCCTGAGCTAATTGGTTTTCTGTACCAATCAATAGACAATGTGTTATCATTATTTCTTATAAATTTTTTGTCTAGAAATGGTACACTTTGATTACTGTCTTCTTTTTCCATTGTAAATTTTATATATGGATCATAGCTATTGAATATTAAAAGAACTTCATCTAAATTAGTTTTTGGTAATGCTAAAATAATATCATCAACGTATTTTTTTAAGAAAATTATTTTAAATGGTAACAATGGTATAATTGTATCCAATAAATTATCCATTGCATAACAAGCTATAATGGGAGAAATTGTAGCTCCCATTGGAGTACCAAAAGTTTGTTTATATATTTTATCGTTAAATATAAAATAGGTATTTTCAAACAGGAATGTAATAATTTCTTGGAAATATTTTTTAGATATTTTACAATATTCACTGATTTCATTCCATTTTGTATCAATTGCTCTTAAAGCAAATTCTAAATATACATTACTGAATAAGGAAACAACATCTAAACTGCAAAATACATGATTATCAGGTAATTGAAATATGTTAAATTGATTAAAAACTTCAAATGAATCTTTAATGTAATATTCTGTATTTAAATTATATGCCTTTGTTAAAATATCAGTGATATATGAACCTAATAAATTAGTTGGTGTACCTATAGAAGCTTCAATGGGTCTAATTGATAATATTGGTTTATGAATTTTGGGAAGGCCATAGAATTTAGCAGAAATTCCATTATAACAAGTAAGTTTATCTTTCGTAATTTTATCTATTTGTTTTGCATTAAACAATTTTTTTATTATAGTGTTACATTTATTCTGAATTGTTAGTGTAGGATCTTTATTTAATACGATATAAGAAGAATTACTATCTAGAATTTCTGTAGATAGCTCAATATAGTTTTCTTTAAACATAATAACAGTGCAGTTACCTTTATCACTGTTAGTTACAATTATATTTGAGTTCATCTTCAAAAATTCTCTTGTTTTATAGTATAAATTACAGAAGAATAAATTATTTGATTTTTGGTTATATATATATTTGTTGATTTTGCTATTAATGTTTTTTTCAAATGGTCGTCTGAACTTTGTGATGTAATATATTCAACATCTGCTAGTAAATGTTTTATTTGAATATCTTTTCCTAGAATTGGCTCTATACTAAATTTAGGACCTAATGATAAAAAACATAAAATGTCATTTGGAATATCAATGTTAGTAAGGTTTTTTATCCATTTAGGACATGTATTTAGTTTTATTTCAAAAAAAGTGACCATATTAATCTGAGTGATATTTATTATTATCTACTAACAATTGATAATAAAAATAACTAAATTTCAAATTCTTATACATAATTAAAGCTATATAAATAAAATTTGATGATTTTTAGAAATAATTTTATTTTAGGTAAATGATTTTAATTTTTTCAATACTTTTAAATTATTAAGATAACATCTATAATAATTTGAGGTTGAATTTTATATAATAAAAGAAGAATATTCTAATAACTATTAACCTATATTACAAATATAACCTATTTTCTTCTTATGTTTTCAAAAACATTTTAGCATATAAAGAAAATGTTTACATTCATGAATCTGTCAAAATGATTTATGATTGAAAAAAAAATTTTTTTTAAATTCAAATATAATTATATTTACCAATTTATAACAATCTCAATTTACTTATCCTTCATAATGGAAATAAACGTTTCCGAACGCTTAAAAAACAGTAAGAAGAGTTTTCTTTAATTAACTTGCCGTTGCCCCAATATTCGTGGTTTTGTAACTAATTAGTCGGCAAAGACTATCTCCTATATATATAAATATATATAAATATATATATATATATATATATATATATATATGTGTGTGTGTGTGTGTGTGTATATAATAATGTTATAATTATTATAGTAATAATTAGAATTCTTATTGGGTTCGCCAAATTACACATATATTTTAATAATGATTCCTTTTATTTAGTATGCTATTTATAAACATGTAGTTTATTTAATTCTTATGTTTTCTTACCTCGGCTGCTCTTATTCGTTTACGACTCTTAAAATCAGTAGGGTTCTGGGCATATTATTATAATAAAATCAACCTTGCTTTTTAATGTCATATATTTATGTGACTGATAAAAATTTTTTTTGAAAACTTTTAAAATAAAAAAAATGATTCATATATAAACTATTTGTTACGTCTTATTACACAGTTAGACTGATGAAACTACTTATCAATAAAATAAATGAATAACCTTTTGTTCTACCAATTCTTACGTTATACATAAATAATGAGTTATTTTATATATATCTAAATTTCCACTTTGAATATGACTTTCTTTATATTACAAAAAGATTATACCTTTCTTTTTAAAACGACTTTTTCTGGCTCATTTGCATAACTTGGTCGAAAATCTTGTGAGCGTTGAAATTCTTAGAAATTTACAAGCACCTGCATTTCTAAATTTGCTTCCACTTTACAAAAAAACCTTTTAAAATGTTTCTTTCTAACTAGGAGGATTATGAAATGATTTTAAATGCTAATTTTTAGTTTTATTCGGGACGTGAAATTGGAAACACATTTGATATTTTTATCGACTCAAAATTTACGTTTTAAATATTATTTTACCGTATGGTAATAATTGTGTATCGATATAAACTGGAATTAGTTGTGGTCTGTTACTAGTGGAAATTTTTATATATATATTTTTGGTGAAGTTCGACATGAAAGAAATTATACATTTATCTACACTTTACAATGGTAAGTTTTAATATTACTTTTCTCTGGTGTATTATATTCATGTAAAGATAAAAGAACTTTACTACCAGGTATATGAGCTCTTAAATTTCCTTATATCATTCGAAATTATTATTTTAAAATTATTATTCATACGTTCTTATTTGAAAGTTATTATTTATTTGGTACCAAATATATTTAATTAACACACAACCGACCTTTTGTTCCTTTTTCTTGAAATGATGCCACACCGGGGGGGACGCTTCCAATAGATTTTCCCGCCTTCGATGGATGAATATCTTGCTCGTAATTATCTGGGTGATAATTGTTTCCTCTGCTATTCGTAGTCTCAAAAAACTTTGTTACACTTGATTTATTTATAACTGATTAAATTTATATGGATTTATATACCTTTGCCTAGATTAATTATAAAATTTGTTACATTGAAAAAATTGGATAACTTTATATTCGTGTTACTTATATGATCACTGACGCTCAACTCCCAATTTCCCGCATTTTACATCGAACAAAACCCTTTTTATGGTTTGTCACCGGAAGTGAATTTTGTTCTCGAAAGTTCGATTGAAAAATTCACCTGTCACTTTGTTTATTCTTGTTTTTTATTGTTTTCTAACTTAAACTTATTGCAAACTATTGTTTTTTATTCATAATACACTTATTTGTCATTGACTTATTCACTCACACCTTATTATTATTGTCTTTTTCTATATTACTGTTTATTTGCGATGTTTTGATTGGTCAATGCAATTTCATTAATTTTACGTTTTCTACAACCTACATATTTACCTATTATACATGTATACAATTTATTTCTCATTATGTTTGATGTTATTACATCTATACACATAAACTATGTCAGTAATCATTTATTTCATTATTGTATTTTATATTCAAAATTATTTATGTTGGTATAATTTGTCTCAACTGTTTCATTTGGTATAAATTTGACCTTGCCTATATTACAGATTCCTACTTATTATAATATTTCCTATATCTACTTTTATGATTAATTATTAACTAAATATCTTATTCTATATATTTTATTACTTCTAAATGTCTTTTTATTGTTTAATCTAATCATTATAGTTTTTGTTGATTTTGTTAGGAGATTCTATTTATTTTTAAAATATAAACAGATGCTCTGGGTGTCTAAGATTCCATGCAGCGTTATATTATTTCTTGATCTGCGTTTACTTGTGAGGTTCTGTCTAAGGTTGTTTTTATTAAGTTGAAGAATTAATTTTACAACTGTTTTTCTGATGGTTGTTTATGATTTCTTTTTATATTTATTTACTTTCTTTTTGATTATACCCATTGATCGTACTTGGTTATATTGTTATACAAGGTATTTTATTATTTTGATACATTATCTTTAAAAAATTATTTTTATTGACAAATTTTAATTTTATATCCTTTATCAGGATTCTATATAGGTTATGTATATGTTCTATTTACAACAATATATATTGTTTATAATTATTATTTTAATAGTTATTATTTTATAAGTTATTTTATTGTTGTGGGTTATTATATTATTGATTATTATTGTTAATATAGGTGAATTTATTGTGGGTTACTATTGAAATAATAATATACTTTTGGCTAGCTAATTCATATGTAAAAAACAAATTTTTATTTATATATTTTTTTATCAATATTTTCTCCTATTCATTTTGCTATTTTGCATCATGTAGTTTCATTTAATTTCAAAATTTTACCTCGGCTACTCCTATTTATACACCACTCTTTTTCTCAGTAGGGTTCCTGGGCGAAGTCATAAGAAAATCAACATCACTATTCAATGTAATTTATTTTATATTATTAATTAAAAAAGGAACAAAAAAAATTTGAAATTTAAAATATTGGTTATTCATAAAATGCAGTTGACGTTTTTTAATTTATAACTATTATATCCAAACATAAATGATTATCCGTTTATTAAAATATAAACTATTCTTACACCATAAACGTAAAAATATGGATTTTATCTATATATATATATATATATATATATATATATATATATATATATATATATATATATTGATATAAAAAAATAACAAATTTGGTTTTTTTTCAGAAAAACGGAAAGTTTGTAACCACAGTTTTATTTTAAATAAAATCAGGAGTTGAATTAGAGAATCCGAACGGGGAACATCTCCTGTGAGATCTCTCCAAAAATTTTGTAAAATTAGTATTTGAACATTGTAATTAATTAATATAAGGTATTATTCGGCAAATTCAAAATTAAATTCAGTGCGTGTAATTTCGAAAATTAGTGTTGTTGTTGAACGAGCTTGGCAGTTTCTTCTCTACATCCAGATTTCTGGTGAGTTCGCTCGAGAATTATTCTTACATCATTGAATATCAGACCTTGATACAAAATTAAATTAAAAGTAGATGCATATAAATAATGAGATTATATATTGAATTCAATTAACTACGAAAAATAAGTATACTTATCGACCAATTTAATAGTGGAAGAAATTCGCAGAAAATATCGTTTATTTGACATTCTCCAAGGAACTGAGTGAGAATTCAAAATTCGAAATTTTTAAACTTTCTAAATTATAGTTTGGGAGGTTATTTAGTTTGTAGGTTGTTTTAATGTTAATTTAGTCGTCAAAATTACGATAACATTATTTGTTCTGGAAAGAAAGTTGAATTTGGTATTTGCTTATTTGAGTAAATTCACATAATTGTTAAAACGTATTTTAATTTGAAATTATATAGATCATATAGGAATATGAATTTTATTTGAACATTGAAACTTAGTGAATCATTGGTGACAGACAAGTCATTCATTGATAATAAGTGTCAGAAATCAATTGAGTGATATTTCCAATCTTAAATACACATTCACAGGAGAGAATATTGAACCAAATTAATCTTATAAATATTTAATTCAGAAAATAATTTAAAATTTATTACAAACTGTTATATTAGAGCGTACTGAACCCACCTGAGAATAGAGTCAAGTAATTGAAGATAAAATAAACTCATCTTTCAATATTGTAAACAATTTGCGTTATTCTGCTAGCCGGAAAATTTTGACAACAACTGTCAACTTTGAAATATATATCAAACGGTGCTTAAGCTGTGTGTACAATATTGTCGCTGCAATCAGGGATTGTACAATTTTGATTTTTAATCGTGGACAAATAAAAACTTTATTGGTAATATTCATTAAATTAAAGGTATAGTTTATTGTACCACATTGTCACCCAACGCGGGGCAATTACAATTATAAGACTGAATATATAACAAATTAGCGACCCAACGTGAGGTAAATTAAAATTTATCTTGATAAGAAGGTTTAAAAAGATTAAAATTAAACAATTAAAATTCCTCACATCGTTTTAGAGTGTATAATAATTGACGCAGCAACGTGGGGCGATAAATTTTTTTCACATAATCAAAAATATATTGAAATTTATTGACTATATTATAAAATAAAATTAAAATGGAAAGAAACATAACATTGACGGACGGAAAGCAGGTTCAACCACAACCAGAAGGATATTTAATAGAAGATAATCTAAAACTGAATGGAGGTGGAATGATGTATACTGGAAATATAGATTCTGGAGTGAAATTTGATGGAAATATAAATGTAATGCATCCAAAAGTGTTTATTAAAATCATCAAAGTAGAATGAGAAGAATAAGAGATATTGTAGAGAAGAAAATCATTATCAGAGGAATGTTATCCGGACATGCTTTATTGTGGTTCTGCAATAAAGAGGAACAAGTACCTGAAGAAGAAATATTGCTAAGGACCGAATCCCAAGAAACTGTACACAAATACATATTAAACTGTGGTCCAAGAAAATCGAAAACAATTTATTGCATGTGATTTATGTGTCGAGATTTTGAATTTATGACATTCTAACCATTCAGCTACTTTATCTAGTGCATCGTTTAATTCTTTGCTCATGGTCTCCATTTTATCCTCTTCTATCATAAAAACCAAATCATCAGTGGATCAATTTTACATTTTCTGGCAGTATTTCATGTAGTGAAATCATATATATATTGAACTCATCACAACATCTATAAGGGTTTGAAGGTGTTGGAGTGTGAGGTTTTCAAGCCTGAATTTGGTTGTAAGTTGCCAAAACATAGGGAATTATTTGTTTTTCATGATATGAATGAAATTAAAGTTAGTTATATATTCAATATGTACCTATGATATCATTTGTTTAATGTAAATATAGAGATGCTAAAATAATATTCAAAACACTCACCATTGTCAGTGCTTCCTAAAATAATTCACTCATAACTTGTATATCAGACCATAAAAATCATCTTTAAACAATATAATAATTTGTAAATTTGGCATATACGTCATTAAAAGTATCTAAACCCCTAAAAGAATAAATAAATGTATTTATATTATTATAATACATCATGTTTAATAAGAATTAGTAGCAAATTCATTATTTTTGATGTTTAATATTATAATGACACTGAGAACTGTCAACAAGATTGGAATGTCAAAATAATTTCAAAACATGAAACATCAGCGACAGATTTCGTTGTGCGCGACAGGATTCGTTGTCATAGAACTATATAATTCTGACAAGCGTATAAAGCGAGGATGTAAAATAACATATAAAGAAATTTAGTAAATAGAAATTTCAGTCCGCGTTTATAATGAACACTAATTGTGGAAGAATTCTAATATAATTGGAAAAGGATTGCATATGTATTTCAGAGTAATCAGACTGTAGATTTGTTTCATTTAGAATGGAATAGTTTTATACAATCAGAGGGTTTTTTTTATAAATAGGGATATTTTTGGAAAAGTAGAGTTTTAAATAGATAAATTAAATTATTTTGGAAATAAACAAAGCATTAAATATCATCAAATAGTAAAGAAAAATATGAAATTAAATGAAAACCTCTGATTTCTAAATTATTGTTAAAAAAATCTAGTGAGATGATGAGTTTTGTCCATAGCAACGGACAGGGAAAATGAGGGTGGTTGATTTCGAAAAAAAGATGTGGTGTGATATTTTGAAGAGAGGACGTAGATAAATGAAATTTTCAAATTATAATAAAATATAAGAGCAGTCCTCGTATAACTCAAGAAAAGTAACCGAAAAAAGTTAAATAAAGTTGAAGAAGTAAGTTGTGAAGATTTAGAAGCTAATTGAAGGTACAAAAGATAAATGATTAAAATAGATAGAAATCAAAGACATTAGAATAATTAAATAAACTGAAAGTATCATTGAAACATATTTATAAACTAATAAAACTAGAATTTGAATTAAAAAGGAAAAATAAGTTATTTTAAAAGATAACAAGAAATATAATTTCAAAACTTACCTGGAGGAGTTGTGTCAAGTATCCAGAGGGAGTAGATGCAGTAGACACATTAATAGAAGAGTTGTGTTGTTGGAGACTGTTAATTGTCGGTGCCAGAAGAAGCCATCAGTAGTAAGGTTAGTGTTGCGCAATTTTATTGGTTAACCAATTGAATAATTAAAAAAAAAAATCTGATTTGGCCATTCAAATTCATTTTAATAGTACACTCATTTAAAATTTTATTAGGTTATAGTTATTTGTTCAACATACTAGATTTAGATTTTGTTTGTGTTGATATATGTACTTCTTTTCTCATTTTCATTCCATATTTTTGATTATATAAATAGAGTGTATGTCATTGTTGTTTCATTACAATATCAGAAACGGAAAATAGTTAATAATAGTGACAACCAATTATATAAATAAATTCAGATCATTTCACGTGTCAATACTAAAGAAAGGAATAGGTTTGATACCATAGGCGTCTCAACATAAATTTAGACAAGGTATAATTTTTTTATTTTAAATAAAAGACTAAAACAAATAATTCTTTATGAAAATATATAAAACAAATTAATAAATTACATAAAAATCTTTAGACCTGAACTCAAGAGATTAAGGAGTACTCATGCTCTACTTGATATAATTACACTGAGCTAAAAATAAACAATAATAATTATAAATTATCGCCGCAACAATTAATTTAAGCTAGCCGAACAACATTCATTGATTATAAATAAAACAATATAAATATACGATATATTATAATATATATATATATATATATATATATATATATAAAACTAGTGAATATTGGGGATTGCAGCAAAAAATTGGAAAAGATATACTCTTAGCGGAAAATGTCCAAGCTTTCGAGGATGTTTGTCCTCATCATCAGGGAAACTAGAATGAAAAAACAACAGTTAAATACTGTGGTCAAAGAGAATAATTAAAAATGAAATTTACAACCACGTGTGTACTTACCTCCGAAGTGAGGTTAGATTCCATAAAGATGTAAAATCGTAAACTACAAGTCATAAATTGTGGAATATTTAAGTAGGAATTGAACCAACGGCCTAATCAATCGTGTCATAGCAACAATTGTAATTGTCGCAGCATTTTATAAAATAAAACCATTGATTTCATCTTCATGTGTCACTACACCAAACGCCGGCGAGGAAATGATATAATTTTGCCTCCAAAAGGGAAGTGGCAAGAGACAAACAGTGTTACCAACGTCAACAATGAGCTGTGGGACAATGCCACTATTTTCGTAATGGCAGCTGTAGGGCAAACAATTGGTGTAATGAGAAGATGTAATATTGTTGAAAAGAGGAAGAGAGAAAGAAATTGTGAGACAGAGCCAGGAGAACGCTCTTATTTTTATTATGTTCAGAGTGCGTAGAGAACATCACTTCGTTTGGACTAACATAAAGGAAGAAAAGAGAAGACAACAGAAAAGAATATTAATATGTAATAACAAATATAGTAATTAAGTAATATAATAGATCTCCAATCTGAGTGTATCTACCAACACCAATACACTCAAAATTAGGTTTAATTAATTATTTGTTTACCTGAATGTATCTACCAACACCAATACATTCAAAGTAAGTTTATTATTATTATTATTGAATTAAGGTAATAAGGTTGGTGTTGTCAGGAGCAACATAGTTATTTCCCACCACTTGATGTGCAAAATTAGTATCTAAGGACAACAAAAATGAGTAAATCTCACTTAAGTGATCAATATCAGTTTTCCTGTTAATTACATTATTGTTTTGTGAAATAAAAGCCATTTCCAAGAATGATCTTTTCGTTTTGTTAGACTCAGTCGCTAACACCTTCACAGCCTCATAATTCATCTGATGATCAAGAGAATTTACATGAAAAGCTAACGCGCACCTCTCTGGGTGTAATCTAGCATCACTCTTATGTGAAACTATACGGCTAGATAGAGATCTTAAAGTCTGTCCGATATATTGTTTATCACAATCTCTGCAAGGAATACTGTACACCACGTTAGTAAGTGAAGTCAAGGGGTCTTTATCTTTAACTCTAGAGTAAATCGATCTGATTGAAAGAACAGTTTTATTAGCAATTTTAAAATCACCACATGAACGGAGCAATCTGGCAAGTCTCGGAGTTATGTCACTTATATATGGCAAAGTAGCGAAAACCGGTCGAGAAGGGGACACATCAGTTCCAACATCCGTCTGGGCTAAGTTAGGATGGCTATCTTCATGCAACAAATCCACAGCATTAGATGTGCTGAATAATATCTTATTCAATAAAGGTCTTGGATAAGAGTTATCCAAGAAAAGGTT
The DNA here is from genome assembly GCA_963921935.1 of Galeruca laticollis. Lineage (NCBI taxonomy): Eukaryota > Metazoa > Arthropoda > Insecta > Coleoptera > Chrysomelidae > Galeruca > Galeruca laticollis. The sequence goes on from OY998177.1 coordinate 59,014,393, forward strand.
AAGTAAAATATTAAGATTTTTATTATGAAAAACATTATTTGAAATTCTGAGTACTCTCTGCTTCATTTGTTTAACCAAATTCACTTTCATGGAATGTTTGTGGTAGGAGTGATAATTAAGATATCTACCAGAGCTGCATGGCTTCCTGTACCAATCTATAATAATTTTATTGTTGTTACGAATAAATTTTGTATCTAAGAAAGGTACGGAATTCTCGAAGTCTTCCATTTCGATTGTGAATTGGATGTTAGGATCAAAGCTATTAAATGTATCCAGAAGTTCGTCAAGGCCTTCTCGAGGAAGTGCCAAAATAATGTCATCAACATACTTTTTTATAAAAAAAGGAGTAAAAGAAAGAACAGGTATGACTGTATCCAGAACATCGTCCATGACATATGCTGCTAAGATAGGAGAAATTGACGCTCCCATTGGAGTACCAAAAGTTTGTTTGTAAATTTTGTTATTAAAGGAAAAATAAGTATTATCAAAAAGAAAAACTATTAATTCAAGAAAAGCTTCCTTCGGGATGGAGCAATGGACACTGATACGATCCCAACCCTTATCGATAGCTCTCAAACAAGCATCAAGATAAACATTACTGAACAACGAGACCACATCCAAACTGGCCAGAACATAATTTTCTGGAATTTCTAAGTTATTAAACTTTTCAGAGACTTCAAAAGAGTCTTTGATAAAATACAAATTATCATAATCATACGCTTTCGTCAGTATTTCTGTGCAGAACTGTGCAATATTTTCTGTGGGGGCTCCTATGGAAGCCACTATCGGTCTTACAGAGAGAACTGGTTTATGAATTTTCGGAAGAGAGTAAAATTTAGGAGGGACACCATGGTAGCTCATGAGTTTTTTCTTAACTGTTATGTCAATGTAATGTTTATTACATAAAGATTTAATTAGGTTGTTACCCTTTCTTTGAATAGAGGAAGTAGGGTCACTAGACAGTTCTACATAAGAACTGTTATTTAAAACAATATCATTAGACAATTCAATATATTGATGTCTGTCCATAATGACAGTAACATTGCCCTTATCGGATTGAGTAAGAATCAAATGAGGGTTCGCCTTTAAGAAGGCTTTAGATTTAAGTAAAAGGTTATGAAAAAAAGAATTATTATGTGGTTGTTTTATGTAATTAGTAATAATATTAGTGGCTCTAGCTACCGTGATGTTTCTCATTTTCGAGTCTGTGATTGTGGAAGTGAGATAGTCTACATCTGATAAAATTGATTTAATTGAAATATCCTTCAAAATGACTGGTTCTACACTAAACTTTGGGCCCAAAGCTAAAAACTGTGAAATATCATCAGGTATAGTGGTATTAGAAATATTTCTCAACCAACCCTCTTTTGATTTTAACAATAATTTAAATTGATCACCTTGTAATTTATTAAGTTTATGTATATTATTATATTTAATATTATGAAAAAGTTTATTATAAGTAACCTGCTGTTTACTTGCAAAGTTTTGAAAGTGAAATTCACTAGATAAAGAAACTATTGTCCTTTTCAAAGATGACAAAGTTGATTCTAATCTACTAATCAGTGAATGGTTATTAGAAATTTCAATATTAAGAAGCTTTATCCCTAACCTGTAATCAATCCCTGTTTTCTTGTGAATGTCCTGTCTCATCAGGAGGTCGTCAATTGGTCTAATAGCCGCAGTTATATGATTGGGTAAAATCCCTGATTTCCTACATTTCAATAAAAATTGTTTCCTGTTGTATTCACGGGCAAGTTTCATTTTGGTTTTAGACCATGCTTTATATTTATGAACAGCTGTTTCTCCGTAGTTTATGTAGATGTTACGATAAAACCCCATGTCTGTAAGTAGAAGAAAGATAGTCTTTGCTGACTAGTTAGGAATAAAACTAGTGAATATTGGGGATTGCAGCAAAAAATTGGAAAAGATATACTCTTAGCGGAAAATGTCCAAGCTTTCGAGGATGTTTGTCCTCATCATCAGGGAAACTAGAATGAAAAAACAACAGTTAAATACTGTGGTCAAAGAGAATAATTAAAAATGAAATTTACAACCACGTGTGTACTTACCTCCGAAGTGAGGTTAGATTCCATAAAGATGTAAAATCGTAAACTACAAGTCATAAATTGTGGAATATTTAAGTAGGAATTGAACCAACGGCCTAATCAATCGTGTCATAGCAACAATTGTAATTGTCGCAGCATTTTATAAAATAAAACCATTGATTTCATCTTCATGTGTCACTACACCAAACGCCGGCGAGGAAATGATATAATTTTGCCTCCAAAAGGGAAGTGGCAAGAGACAAACAGTGTTACCAACGTCAACAATGAGCTGTGGGACAATGCCACTATTTTCGTAATGGCAGCTGTAGGGCAAACAATTGGTGTAATGAGAAGATGTAATATTGTTGAAAAGAGGAAGAGAGAAAGAAATTGTGAGACAGAGCCAGGAGAACGCTCTTATTTTTATTATGTTCAGAGTGCGTAGAGAACATCACTTCGTTTGGACTAACATAAAGGAAGAAAAGAGAAGACAACAGAAAAGAATATTAATATGTAATAACAAATATAGTAATTAAGTAATATAATAGATCTCCAATCTGAGTGTATCTACCAACACCAATACACTCAAAATTAGGTTTAATTAATTATTTGTTTACCTGAATGTATCTACCAACACCAATACATTCAAAGTAAGTTTATTATTATTATTATTGAATTAAGGTAATAAGGTTGGTGTTGTCAGGAGCAACATAGTTATTTCCCACCACTTGATGTGCAAAATTAGTATCTAAGGACAACAAAAATGAGTAAATCTCACTTAAGTGATCAATATCAGTTTTCCTGTTAATTACATTATTGTTTTGTGAAATAAAAGCCATTTCCAAGAATGATCTTTTCGTTTTGTTAGACTCAGTCGCTAACACCTTCACAGCCTCATAATTCATCTGATGATCAAGAGAATTTACATGAAAAGCTAACGCGCACCTCTCTGGGTGTAATCTAGCATCACTCTTATGTGAAACTATACGGCTAGATAGAGATCTTAAAGTCTGTCCGATATATTGTTTATCACAATCTCTGCAAGGAATACTGTACACCACGTTAGTAAGTGAAGTCAAGGGGTCTTTATCTTTAACTCTAGAGTAAATCGATCTGATTGAAAGAACAGTTTTATTAGCAATTTTAAAATCACCACATGAACGGAGCAATCTGGCAAGTCTCGGAGTTATGTCACTTATATATGGCAAAGTAGCGAAAACCGGTCGAGAAGGGGACACATCAGTTCCAACATCCGTCTGGGCTAAGTTAGGATGGCTATCTTCATGCAACAAATCCACAGCATTAGATGTGCTGAATAATATCTTATTCAATAAAGGTCTTGGATAAGAGTTATCCAAGAAAAGGTTAAGTAAAATATTAAGATTTTTATTATGAAAAACATTATTTGAAATTCTGAGTACTCTCTGCTTCATTTGTTTAACCAAATTCACTTTCATGGAATGTTTGTGGTAGGAGTGATAATTAAGATATCTACCAGAGCTGCATGGCTTCCTGTACCAATCTATAATAATTTTATTGTTGTTACGAATAAATTTTGTATCTAAGAAAGGTACGGAATTCTCGAAGTCTTCCATTTCGATTGTGAATTGGATGTTAGGATCAAAGCTATTAAATGTATCCAGAAGTTCGTCAAGGCCTTCTCGAGGAAGTGCCAAAATAATGTCATCAACATACTTTTTTATAAAAAAAGGAGTAAAAGAAAGAACAGGTATGACTGTATCCAGAACATCGTCCATGACATATGCTGCTAAGATAGGAGAAATTGACGCTCCCATTGGAGTACCAAAAGTTTGTTTGTAAATTTTGTTATTAAAGGAAAAATAAGTATTATCAAAAAGAAAAACTATTAATTCAAGAAAAGCTTCCTTCGGGATGGAGCAATGGACACTGATACGATCCCAACCCTTATCGATAGCTCTCAAACAAGCATCAAGATAAACATTACTGAACAACGAGACCACATCCAAACTGGCCAGAACATAATTTTCTGGAATTTCTAAGTTATTAAACTTTTCAGAGACTTCAAAAGAGTCTTTGATAAAATACAAATTATCATAATCATACGCTTTCGTCAGTATTTCTGTGCAGAACTGTGCAATATTTTCTGTGGGGGCTCCTATGGAAGCCACTATCGGTCTTACAGAGAGAACTGGTTTATGAATTTTCGGAAGAGAGTAAAATTTAGGAGGGACACCATGGTAGCTCATGAGTTTTTTCTTAACTGTTATGTCAATGTAATGTTTATTACATAAAGATTTAATTAGGTTGTTACCCTTTCTTTGAATAGAGGAAGTAGGGTCACTAGACAGTTCTACATAAGAACTGTTATTTAAAACAATATCATTAGACAATTCAATATATTGATGTCTGTCCATAATGACAGTAACATTGCCCTTATCGGATTGAGTAAGAATCAAATGAGGGTTCGCCTTTAAGAAGGCTTTAGATTTAAGTAAAAGGTTATGAAAAAAAGAATTATTATGTGGTTGTTTTATGTAATTAGTAATAATATTAGTGGCTCTAGCTACCGTGATGTTTCTCATTTTCGAGTCTGTGATTGTGGAAGTGAGATAGTCTACATCTGATAAAATTGATTTAATTGAAATATCCTTCAAAATGACTGGTTCTACACTAAACTTTGGGCCCAAAGCTAAAAACTGTGAAATATCATCAGGTATAGTGGTATTAGAAATATTTCTCAACCAACCCTCTTTTGATTTTAACAATAATTTAAATTGATCACCTTGTAATTTATTAAGTTTATGTATATTATTATATTTAATATTATGAAAAAGTTTATTATAAGTAACCTGCTGTTTACTTGCAAAGTTTTGAAAGTGAAATTCACTAGATAAAGAAACTATTGTCCTTTTCAAAGATGACAAAGTTGATTCTAATCTACTAATCAGTGAATGGTTATTAGAAATTTCAATATTAAGAAGCTTTATCCCTAACCTGTAATCAATCCCTGTTTTCTTGTGAATGTCCTGTCTCATCAGGAGGTCGTCAATTGGTCTAATAGCCGCAGTTATATGATTGGGTAAAATCCCTGATTTCCTACATTTCAATAAAAATTGTTTCCTGTTGTATTCACGGGCAAGTTTCATTTTGGTTTTAGACCATGCTTTATATTTATGAACAGCTGTTTCTCCGTAGTTTATGTAGATGTTACGATAAAACCCCATGTCTGTAAGTAGAAGAAAGATAGTCTTTGCTGACTAGTTAGGAATAAAACTAGTGAATATTGGGGATTGCAGCAAAAAATTGGAAAAGATATACTCTTAGCGGAAAATGTCCAAGCTTTCGAGGATGTTTGTCCTCATCATCAGGGAAACTAGAATGAAAAAACAACAGTTAAATACTGTGGTCAAAGAGAATAATTAAAAATGAAATTTACAACCACGTGTGTACTTACCTCCGAAGTGAGGTTAGATTCCATAAAGATGTAAAATCGTAAACTACAAGTCATAAATTGTGGAATATTTAAGTAGGAATTGAACCAACGGCCTAATCAATCGTGTCATAGCAACAATTGTAATTGTCGCAGCATTTTATAAAATAAAACCATTGATTTCATCTTCATGTGTCACTACACCAAACGCCGGCGAGGAAATGATATAATTTTGCCTCCAAAAGGGAAGTGGCAAGAGACAAACAGTGTTACCAACGTCAACAATGAGCTGTGGGACAATGCCACTATTTTCGTAATGGCAGCTGTAGGGCAAACAATTGGTGTAATGAGAAGATGTAATATTGTTGAAAAGAGGAAGAGAGAAAGAAATTGTGAGACAGAGCCAGGAGAACGCTCTTATTTTTATTATGTTCAGAGTGCGTAGAGAACATCACTTCGTTTGGACTAACATAAAGGAAGAAAAGAGAAGACAACAGAAAAGAATATTAATATGTAATAACAAATATAGTAATTAAGTAATATAATAGATCTCCAATCTGAGTGTATCTACCAACACCAATACACTCAAAATTAGGTTTAATTAATTATTTGTTTACCTGAATGTATCTACCAACACCAATACATTCAAAGTAAGTTTATTATTATTATTATTGAATTAAGGTAATAAGGTTGGTGTTGTCAGGAGCAACATAGTTATTTCCCACCACTTGATGTGCAAAATTAGTATCTAAGGACAACAAAAATGAGTAAATCTCACTTAAGTGATCAATATCAGTTTTCCTGTTAATTACATTATTGTTTTGTGAAATAAAAGCCATTTCCAAGAATGATCTTTTCGTTTTGTTAGACTCAGTCGCTAACACCTTCACAGCCTCATAATTCATCTGATGATCAAGAGAATTTACATGAAAAGCTAACGCGCACCTCTCTGGGTGTAATCTAGCATCACTCTTATGTGAAACTATACGGCTAGATAGAGATCTTAAAGTCTGTCCGATATATTGTTTATCACAATCTCTGCAAGGAATACTGTACACCACGTTAGTAAGTGAAGTCAAGGGGTCTTTATCTTTAACTCTAGAGTAAATCGATCTGATTGAAAGAACAGTTTTATTAGCAATTTTAAAATCACCACATGAACGGAGCAATCTGGCAAGTCTCGGAGTTATGTCACTTATATATGGCAAAGTAGCGAAAACCGGTCGAGAAGGGGACACATCAGTTCCAACATCCGTCTGGGCTAAGTTAGGATGGCTATCTTCATGCAACAAATCCACAGCATTAGATGTGCTGAATAATATCTTATTCAATAAAGGTCTTGGATAAGAGTTATCCAAGAAAAGGTTAAGTAAAATATTAAGATTTTTATTATGAAAAACATTATTTGAAATTCTGAGTACTCTCTGCTTCATTTGTTTAACCAAATTCACTTTCATGGAATGTTTGTGGTAGGAGTGATAATTAAGATATCTACCAGAGCTGCATGGCTTCCTGTACCAATCTATAATAATTTTATTGTTGTTACGAATAAATTTTGTATCTAAGAAAGGTACGGAATTCTCGAAGTCTTCCATTTCGATTGTGAATTGGATGTTAGGATCAAAGCTATTAAATGTATCCAGAAGTTCGTCAAGGCCTTCTCGAGGAAGTGCCAAAATAATGTCATCAACATACTTTTTTATAAAAAAAGGAGTAAAAGAAAGAACAGGTATGACTGTATCCAGAACATCGTCCATGACATATGCTGCTAAGATAGGAGAAATTGACGCTCCCATTGGAGTACCAAAAGTTTGTTTGTAAATTTTGTTATTAAAGGAAAAATAAGTATTATCAAAAAGAAAAACTATTAATTCAAGAAAAGCTTCCTTCGGGATGGAGCAATGGACACTGATACGATCCCAACCCTTATCGATAGCTCTCAAACAAGCATCAAGATAAACATTACTGAACAACGAGACCACATCCAAACTGGCCAGAACATAATTTTCTGGAATTTCTAAGTTATTAAACTTTTCAGAGACTTCAAAAGAGTCTTTGATAAAATACAAATTATCATAATCATACGCTTTCGTCAGTATTTCTGTGCAGAACTGTGCAATATTTTCTGTGGGGGCTCCTATGGAAGCCACTATCGGTCTTACAGAGAGAACTGGTTTATGAATTTTCGGAAGAGAGTAAAATTTAGGAGGGACACCATGGTAGCTCATGAGTTTTTTCTTAACTCACTTCACAATTTCTTTCTCTCTTCCTCTTTTCAACAATATTACATCTTCTCATTACACCAATTGTTTGCCCTACAGCTGCCATTACGAAAATAGTGGCATTGTCCCACAGCTCATTGTTGACGTTGGTAACACTGTTTGTCTCTTGCCACTTCCCTTTTGGAGGCAAAATTATATCATTTCCTCGCCGGCGTTTGGTGTAGTCACACATGAAGATGAAATCAATGGTTTTATTTTATAAAATGCTGCGACAATTACAATTGTTGCTATGACACGATTGATTAGGCCGTTGGTTCAATTCCTACTTAAATATTCCACAATTTATGACTTGTAGTTTACGATTTTACATCTTTATGGAATCTAACCTCACTTCGGAGGTAAGTACACACGTGGTTGTAAATTTCATTTTTAATTATTCTCTTTGACCACAGTATTTAACTGTTGTTTTTTCATTCTAGTTTCCCTGATGATGAGGACAAACATCCTCGAAAGCTTGGACATTTTCCGCTAAGAGTATATCTTTTCCAATTTTTTGCTGCAATCCCCAATATTCACTAGTTTTATTCCTAACTAGTCAGCAAAGACTATCTTTCTTCTACTTACAGACATGGGGTTTTATCGTAACATCTACATAAACTACGGAGAAACAGCTGTTCATAAATATAAAGCATGGTCTAAAACCAAAATGAAACTTGCCCGTGAATACAACAGGAAACAATTTTTATTGAAATGTAGGAAATCAGGGATTTTACCCAATCATATAACTGCGGCTATTAGACCAATTGACGACCTCCTGATGAGACAGGACATTCACAAGAAAACAGGGATTGATTACAGGTTAGGGATAAAGCTTCTTAATATTGAAATTTCTAATAACCATTCACTGATTAGTAGATTAGAATCAACTTTGTCATCTTTGAAAAGGACAATAGTTTCTTTATCTAGTGAATTTCACTTTCAAAACTTTGCAAGTAAACAGCAGGTTACTTATAATAAACTTTTTCATAATATTAAATATAATAATATACATAAACTTAATAAATTACAAGGTGATCAATTTAAATTATTGTTAAAATCAAAAGAGGGTTGGTTGAGAAATATTTCTAATACCACTATACCTGATGATATTTCACAGTTTTTAGCTTTGGGCCCAAAGTTTAGTGTAGAACCAGTCATTTTGAAGGATATTTCAATTAAATCAATTTTATCAGATGTAGACTATCTCACTTCCACAATCACAGACTCGAAAATGAGAAACATCACGGTAGCTAGAGCCACTAATATTATTACTAATTACATAAAACAACCACATAATAATTCTTTTTTTCATAACCTTTTACTTAAATCTAAAGCCTTCTTAAAGGCGAACCCTCATTTGATTCTTACTCAATCCGATAAGGGCAATGTTACTGTCATTATGGACAGACATCAATATATTGAATTGTCTAATGATATTGTTTTAAATAACAGTTCTTATGTAGAACTGTCTAGTGACCCTACTTCCTCTATTCAAAGAAAGGGTAACAACCTAATTAAATCTTTATGTAATAAACATTACATTGACATAACAGTTAAGAAAAAACTCATGAGCTACCATGGTGTCCCTCCTAAATTTTACTCTCTTCCGAAAATTCATAAACCAGTTCTCTCTGTAAGACCGATAGTGGCTTCCATAGGAGCCCCCACAGAAAATATTGCACAGTTCTGCACAGAAATACTGACGAAAGCGTATGATTATGATAATTTGTATTTTATCAAAGACTCTTTTGAAGTCTCTGAAAAGTTTAATAACTTAGAAATTCCAGAAAATTATGTTCTGGCCAGTTTGGATGTGGTCTCGTTGTTCAGTAATGTTTATCTTGATGCTTGTTTGAGAGCTATCGATAAGGGTTGGGATCGTATCAGTGTCCATTGCTCCATCCCGAAGGAAGCTTTTCTTGAATTAATAGTTTTTCTTTTTGATAATACTTATTTTTCCTTTAATAACAAAATTTACAAACAAACTTTTGGTACTCCAATGGGAGCGTCAATTTCTCCTATCTTAGCAGCATATGTCATGGACGATGTTCTGGATACAGTCATACCTGTTCTTTCTTTTACTCCTTTTTTTATAAAAAAGTATGTTGATGACATTATTTTGGCACTTCCTCGAGAAGGCCTTGACGAACTTCTGGATACATTTAATAGCTTTGATCCTAACATCCAATTCACAATCGAAATGGAAGACTTCGAGAATTCCGTACCTTTCTTAGATACAAAATTTATTCGTAACAACAATAAAATTATTATAGATTGGTACAGGAAGCCATGCAGCTCTGGTAGATATCTTAATTATCACTCCTACCACAAACATTCCATGAAAGTGAATTTGGTTAAACAAATGAAGCAGAGAGTACTCAGAATTTCAAATAATGTTTTTCATAATAAAAATCTTAATATTTTACTTAACCTTTTCTTGGATAACTCTTATCCAAGACCTTTATTGAATAAGATATTATTCAGCACATCTAATGCTGTGGATTTGTTGCATGAAGATAGCCATCCTAACTTAGCCCAGACGGATGTTGGAACTGATGTGTCCCCTTCTCGACCGGTTTTCGCTACTTTGCCATATATAAGTGACATAACTCCGAGACTTGCCAGATTGCTCCGTTCATGTGGTGATTTTAAAATTGCTAATAAAACTGTTCTTTCAATCAGATCGATTTACTCTAGAGTTAAAGATAAAGACCCCTTGACTTCACTTACTAACGTGGTGTACAGTATTCCTTGCAGAGATTGTGATAAACAATATATCGGACAGACTTTAAGATCTCTATCTAGCCGTATAGTTTCACATAAGAGTGATGCTAGATTACACCCAGAGAGGTGCGCGTTAGCTTTTCATGTAAATTCTCTTGATCATCAGATGAATTATGAGGCTGTGAAGGTGTTAGCGACTGAGTCTAACAAAACGAAAAGATCATTCTTGGAAATGGCTTTTATTTCACAAAACAATAATGTAATTAACAGGAAAACTGATATTGATCACTTAAGTGAGATTTACTCATTTTTGTTGTCCTTAGATACTAATTTTGCACATCAAGTGGTGGGAAATAACTATGTTGCTCCTGACAACACCAACCTTATTACCTTAATTCAATAATAATAATAATAAACTTACTTTGAATGTATTGGTGTTGGTAGATACATTCAGGTAAACAAATAATTAATTAAACCTAATTTTGAGTGTATTGGTGTTGGTAGATACACTCAGATTGGAGATCTATTATATTACTTAATTACTATATTTGTTATTACATATTAATATTCTTTTCTGTTGTCTTCTCTTTTCTTCCTTTATGTTAGTCCAAACGAAGTGATGTTCTCTACGCACTCTGAACATAATAAAAATAAGAGCGTTCTCCTGGCTCTGTCTCACAATTTCTTTCTCTCTTCCTCTTTTCAACAATATTACATCTTCTCATTACACCAATTGTTTGCCCTACAGCTGCCATTACGAAAATAGTGGCATTGTCCCACAGCTCATTGTTGACGTTGGTAACACTGTTTGTCTCTTACCACTTCCCTTTTGGAGGCAAAATTATATCATTTCCTCGCCGGCGTTTGGTGTAGTGACACATGAAGATGAAATCAATGGTTTTATTTTATAAAATGCTGCGACAATTACAATTGTTGCTATGACACGATTGATTAGGCCGTTGGTTCAATTCCTACTTAAATATTCCACAATTTATGACTTGTAGTTTACGATTTTACATCTTTATGGAATCTAACCTCACTTCGGAGGTAAGTACACACGTGGTTGTAAATTTCATTTTTAATTATTCTCTTTGACCACAGTATTTAACTGTTGTTTTTTCATTCTAGTTTCCCTGATGATGAGGACAAACATCCTCGAAAGCTTGGACATTTTCCGCTAAGAGTATATCTTTTCCAATTTTTTGCTGCAATCCCCAATATTCACTAGTTTTATTCCTAACTAGTCAGCAAAGACTATCTTTCTTCTACTTACAGACATGGGGTTTTATCGTAACATCTACATAAACTACGGAGAAACAGCTGTTCATAAATATAAAGCATGGTCTAAAACCAAAATGAAACTTGCCCGTGAATACAACAGGAAACAATTTTTATTGAAATGTAGGAAATCAGGGATTTTACCCAATCATATAACTGCGGCTATTAGACCAATTGACGACCTCCTGATGAGACAGGACATTCACAAGAAAACAGGGATTGATTACAGGTTAGGGATAAAGCTTCTTAATATTGAAATTTCTAATAACCATTCACTGATTAGTAGATTAGAATCAACTTTGTCATCTTTGAAAAGGACAATAGTTTCTTTATCTAGTGAATTTCACTTTCAAAACTTTGCAAGTAAACAGCAGGTTACTTATAATAAACTTTTTCATAATATTAAATATAATAATATACATAAACTTAATAAATTACAAGGTGATCAATTTAAATTATTGTTAAAATCAAAAGAGGGTTGGTTGAGAAATATTTCTAATACCACTATACCTGATGATATTTCACAGTTTTTAGCTTTGGGCCCAAAGTTTAGTGTAGAACCAGTCATTTTGAAGGATATTTCAATTAAATCAATTTTATCAGATGTAGACTATCTCACTTCCACAATCACAGACTCGAAAATGAGAAACATCACGGTAGCTAGAGCCACTAATATTATTACTAATTACATAAAACAACCACATAATAATTCTTTTTTTCATAACCTTTTACTTAAATCTAAAGCCTTCTTAAAGGCGAACCCTCATTTGATTCTTACTCAATCCGATAAGGGCAATGTTACTGTCATTATGGACAGACATCAATATATTGAATTGTCTAATGATATTGTTTTAAATAACAGTTCTTATGTAGAACTGTCTAGTGACCCTACTTCCTCTATTCAAAGAAAGGGTAACAACCTAATTAAATCTTTATGTAATAAACATTACATTGACATAACAGTTAAGAAAAAACTCATGAGCTACCATGGTGTCCCTCCTAAATTTTACTCTCTTCCGAAAATTCATAAACCAGTTCTCTCTGTAAGACCGATAGTGGCTTCCATAGGAGCCCCCACAGAAAATATTGCACAGTTCTGCACAGAAATACTGACGAAAGCGTATGATTATGATAATTTGTATTTTATCAAAGACTCTTTTGAAGTCTCTGAAAAGTTTAATAACTTAGAAATTCCAGAAAATTATGTTCTGGCCAGTTTGGATGTGGTCTCGTTGTTCAGTAATGTTTATCTTGATGCTTGTTTGAGAGCTATCGATAAGGGTTGGGATCGTATCAGTGTCCATTGCTCCATCCCGAAGGAAGCTTTTCTTGAATTAATAGTTTTTCTTTTTGATAATACTTATTTTTCCTTTAATAACAAAATTTACAAACAAACTTTTGGTACTCCAATGGGAGCGTCAATTTCTCCTATCTTAGCAGCATATGTCATGGACGATGTTCTGGATACAGTCATACCTGTTCTTTCTTTTACTCCTTTTTTTATAAAAAAGTATGTTGATGACATTATTTTGGCACTTCCTCGAGAAGGCCTTGACGAACTTCTGGATACATTTAATAGCTTTGATCCTAACATCCAATTCACAATCGAAATGGAAGACTTCGAGAATTCCGTACCTTTCTTAGATACAAAATTTATTCGTAACAACAATAAAATTATTATAGATTGGTACAGGAAGCCATGCAGCTCTGGTAGATATCTTAATTATCACTCCTACCACAAACATTCCATGAAAGTGAATTTGGTTAAACAAATGAAGCAGAGAGTACTCAGAATTTCAAATAATGTTTTTCATAATAAAAATCTTAATATTTTACTTAACCTTTTCTTGGATAACTCTTATCCAAGACCTTTATTGAATAAGATATTATTCAGCACATCTAATGCTGTGGATTTGTTGCATGAAGATAGCCATCCTAACTTAGCCCAGACGGATGTTGGAACTGATGTGTCCCCTTCTCGACCGGTTTTCGCTACTTTGCCATATATAAGTGACATAACTCCGAGACTTGCCAGATTGCTCCGTTCATGTGGTGATTTTAAAATTGCTAATAAAACTGTTCTTTCAATCAGATCGATTTACTCTAGAGTTAAAGATAAAGACCCCTTGACTTCACTTACTAACGTGGTGTACAGTATTCCTTGCAGAGATTGTGATAAACAATATATCGGACAGACTTTAAGATCTCTATCTAGCCGTATAGTTTCACATAAGAGTGATGCTAGATTACACCCAGAGAGGTGCGCGTTAGCTTTTCATGTAAATTCTCTTGATCATCAGATGAATTATGAGGCTGTGAAGGTGTTAGCGACTGAGTCTAACAAAACGAAAAGATCATTCTTGGAAATGGCTTTTATTTCACAAAACAATAATGTAATTAACAGGAAAACTGATATTGATCACTTAAGTGAGATTTACTCATTTTTGTTGTCCTTAGATACTAATTTTGCACATCAAGTGGTGGGAAATAACTATGTTGCTCCTGACAACACCAACCTTATTACCTTAATTCAATAATAATAATAATAAACTTACTTTGAATGTATTGGTGTTGGTAGATACATTCAGGTAAACAAATAATTAATTAAACCTAATTTTGAGTGTATTGGTGTTGGTAGATACACTCAGATTGGAGATCTATTATATTACTTAATTACTATATTTGTTATTACATATTAATATTCTTTTCTGTTGTCTTCTCTTTTCTTCCTTTATGTTAGTCCAAACGAAGTGATGTTCTCTACGCACTCTGAACATAATAAAAATAAGAGCGTTCTCCTGGCTCTGTCTCACAATTTCTTTCTCTCTTCCTCTTTTCAACAATATTACATCTTCTCATTACACCAATTGTTTGCCCTACAGCTGCCATTACGAAAATAGTGGCATTGTCCCACAGCTCATTGTTGACGTTGGTAACACTGTTTGTCTCTTGCCACTTCCCTTTTGGAGGCAAAATTATATCATTTCCTCGCCGGCGTTTGGTGTAGTGACACATGAAGATGAAATCAATGGTTTTATTTTATAAAATGCTGCGACAATTACAATTGTTGCTATGACACGATTGATTAGGCCGTTGGTTCAATTCCTACTTAAATATTCCACAATTTATGACTTGTAGTTTACGATTTTACATCTTTATGGAATCTAACCTCACTTCGGAGGTAAGTACACACGTGGTTGTAAATTTCATTTTTAATTATTCTCTTTGACCACAGTATTTAACTGTTGTTTTTTCATTCTAGTTTCCCTGATGATGAGGACAAACATCCTCGAAAGCTTGGACATTTTCCGCTAAGAGTATATCTTTTCCAATTTTTTGCTGCAATCCCCAATATTCACTAGTTTTATTCCTAACTAGTCAGCAAAGACTATCTTTCTTATATATATATATATATATATATATGTTGAAGAGAAGGGGATTCAGTGGTGAACCATGCGCAAGACCTTTATTGGTACATCCCGGGCCAATTAATTCATAATTGAAATCTCTCACATATATCACCTTACAATTCAGTAAATTAAATAATAGATTAGTGTATGTTGATGAAATATTAAGGTCAATCATTTTTTTATAAAGAATGTAAATGTCCACATTATCATATGCAGCTTTTAGATCTATAAATACCGCAATAAGGTACTTTTTTTCACTATGGCACGTAATACCGAATTGGTCAGAATTGAAATTGCATCACTACAACCCCTTTCCCTTCTAAACCCTATTTGAAATTTTGGAAATTTGTTGTTATGTTCCAGGAGCCATTCCAGCCGGACCTTAATAATGTTTTCTAATATTTTCCCCACACATGAAGTTAATGAGATTGGTCTGTAACTTTCATATTGATCCCGGCCTTTACCTTCCTTTAGTATAGGTAGTACTATGCTCTCTCTCCATTGCATAGGTACACTGCTCGTATCCAAACTATTATTATAAAATTGTAGTAATTTTAGTTGTGTCACAAAGTTAGGTTTCTTAACATAGAAAATGATACATTATCTATACCAGAAATTCAGGGCCTATATCACAGCTAGATAGTGATTCTAACAAATTTCTAGAGATTTCTTTATTTGGGAAATTTATATTATTATTAGTTATATATGATTTGAAACCCTTGGCTACTTTCCATACTTTTTTAATTGGGGTAAATCTATTTAGGGTACCACAGAATTCTCTGAAGGAGATTTTCTTTTTAATTTTCTATTTACGTTTAACAAGTGATTGCACTCCTTTATATTCAATGAAATTTTGTGTATTCATTTCGGATTTGTATTTATGTATAGCTCGTTTTCTTTTATTAACTAACTTTGAACACTCCTTATCCCACCAACTGTTAAATTTACATTTACTATTATTACTAAAATAGGGTATACTTTCTTCTGCAGTGTTATGTATATTATTAGGGATATTTGCAGAGAAATAAGTATCTATTATAACATACACTTGCTTAAAAGAGGCCCGGAGCATATTACTCCTCCGCTTAGGCCTCAAAGCAAGAAAGCAAAAACAGCTGCAACGTTAACCGGGCAAGCCACTGGTTACGCAGCAGCTGTCAAAGCAGAGAAAGCTTTTAGGGTGGGAATAATGCCCAATGATTATCCTGGGGTCATCCTGAAAGCGGAGCAGCTCTCCACACTGGAAGATACTCTGGTGGAAGAGCTGTGCCAGAGCAAAGAGAAGGGAATCCACTTCTCAGGTATCCATTTCCGATGTGGAATGATACTGGTGGACTGTGGGTCACAAGAATCGGCAGACTGGCTCATGAGGTCCGCGCCGAAATTAAACTCTTGGGAAGGACCCGAATTGGTGGCTCGAAGTGGAGACGACATCCCAAAGCCGGTCACCATAACAGTGTTCTTCCCAAGAAGCCAAGACATGAAACTGGAGAAGATCCTCCAACTTGTCGAGGTTCAGAATTCCAACCTCAGTACTGAGGCTTGGAAGATTTTAAACTCTAAAAAAGAGGGAGAGGGAACTATCCTCACGATTGGGATCGATCACCAATCTGGGGAGGCTCTGAAGGCAGGAGGTTACGCTCTAAACTTCCGTTTTGGGCGTATCCCTGTCTCGGGGCTGGGAAAAAAGAAGAATCCCGCGGAGGATCCAAAGGATATGGAGATACCCTCCACATCCGGAACCTCTGGAAAGGAGAAACAAGCTTGACCTTGGGTCAGCCCGAGATCTCCTCCGGCTCTGCTGGGATGACTGGGAATGCGGAGACTGCCTCTGCATCCCGGGAAGCTGGGCAGAGCAGCCTGGGGGTCGAGAGTCTGACTCTAGATCAAGAAACCTGCTCGATTACCGAGGGAGATAATGCCATGGTGGTCGAGGAGGGTCAGGGAGAGAGAAAGGAGGGGGATGAATAGAGGTTGAGTAACTCCGCCTCTCTCATCCACAATTATTCACCTTCACGTTCACGAATGTAGCTCAGATTAACCTGCATCACGCGAAGGGAGCTTTAGCCGTGATTGCAAGGTTGTTCGCTAGACTACAACTGGATATTGTACTGATCCAAGAACCATGGATCAACAAAGAAGGCCAAATCAAAGGTTTGGCATGTAAGGATTCTAAATTGATTTATGATCAAAGGCAAGTATCTCCGCGTGCCTGCGTAATCATAAGAAATAACATAAAATATATTTGTGTTTCAGAATACGTGTCACGGGACCTTGTTCCAATCATGGTTCACCTCAATATTGGGGGTATCGACCGAGACATCGTCATTGCCTCTGCCTACTTCGCTGGAGACGGGCCGATGACACCGCCATTAGAGGCACAAGAGCTAGTGAGACACTGCGAGAGCAGACGGCTGCCAATTATAATTGGTTGTGATGCCAACGCACACAATACCGTGTGGGGAAGCACCAATAACAACGTAAAAGGTGAGTGTTTATTAGTATATCTCTTAGCAAATAACCACGAGACCTTAAACGTGGGGACAACCCCCACTTTTGTCACGAGAGCAAGAGAAGACGTCCTGGACGTAACAATCGTTAATGCTGCTGCTAGGAAAAATGTAAAAGATTGGAGGGTGATGAGCGAGCCATCACTTTCCGACCATAGGGTCATCGAATTTAGGATAGAGGGAAATACCACCTCGATTCCTACAATTCGAAATCCTAGAAATACTGATTGGTCTCTTTACAAGACCAATCTGAAGGACAATTTGGAACACGTCGAAGTGAATGGGGTGAATCAACCGCACTACGACCTCGAACAAAGAGTCGAACAGATCAGTGAGGCAATAATGGAAGCTTTTCATTCCAGTTGCCCACTCTCAAAAGCTCGTTCAGAAAAGGATGCTCCTTGGTGGAATGAGAACCTGTCAAACCTCAGAAAAGAGGTCCGTCGGCTTTTTAATAGAGTCAAACGTGACGGCAATTGGCAGAGGTACACTGAGAAGCTTACTCAGTACAATAAAGAGATTAGGAAGGCCAAAAGGCTTAATTTTCAAGCCTTTTGCGAAAAGATCACTTCCACTCACACTGCGGCCAGACTACAAAAGGTCATGGCAAATGGGGGAACCACAATGTCGCTGAAAAAGCCAGACGGATCATACACGGAAGGTGAAGAGGAACGATCAATTCTTCTTCTTAAAACCCACTTCCCAGGTAGTGAACCAGCAACAAAAATCGAAATAGCAATGAACTACACCAAAAAATCCCGCAAGGAAGATTGGTACATTGCTAAGAAAATATTTACCAGACAACGGTTGGAATGGGCAATAAGTACCTTTCAACCATATAAATCACCAGGAGTGGATGGAATATTTCCAGCACTCCTACAGCAAGGGATAGAGGAGATTCTTCCTCACCTGCTGAAGATTACAAGAAGCACTCTAGCAGTGGGTCTAATACCTAGAAAATGGAGAAGGGCAAGGGTAACCTTCATACCAAAAGTAGGGAAAAAAGATGGGACTGATCCCCGATCTTTTAGACCCATCTGTCTAACATCGTTTCTACTCAAATCGATGGAGAAAGTAGTGGATAACTACATAAGAACAGAGAATCTGGAGAATATACCACTTCATAAATGTCAGCATGCCTACAGAGCGGGTCGATCAACTGAGACGGCTCTGTATCAGCTGACAGAAGTCATCCAGAGAACTCTGAACAACAAAGAAATCGCAATGTGTGCATTCCTGGATATATCAGGGGCCTTTGACAACACAACTCATGTGTCTGTCAAAGAAGCACTAAAAGGCGAGGAGTGAATGAAACCATTGTTAAATGGATGTATGAGTTGTTGACAACGAGGATAGCTGAGACACAGGTGGGGAATCAAACCACCTCAGTTAAAGCCACTCGGGGACACCTCAAGGGGGAGTGATATCTCCCCTTCTATGGAGCCTCGTAGTAGATGAGTTGCTCTACAGGCTAACGGAGCTTGGCTTCGAATGTATGGGCTACGCCGATGACATTGTATTAATAGTCAGAGGCAAGTTCGAGAGCACCTTGTGTGATTTATTACAAAAGGGCCTCAGAATCATTGAGCAATGGTGCTTGTCAGTGGGGCTAAACATTAACCCAAGCAAGACCATAGTAATTCCATTTACCCGGAAAAGAACACTTCCAGCCATGAAACCCATATCCTTAAATGGGGAAATCATAGAATGGAAATCGGAGGTTAAATATCTAGGGATAACCCTAGACAGTAAGCTTCTGTGGAATAAGCATGTTGAAATAACTGCTAGTAAAGTAATAAGAGCTTTGATGGCGTGCAGAAATCTAGCTGGTAAGAGGTGGGGCTGTAACCCAAAAATACTGCGATGGATGTACGCCATGATTGTGAGACCAGCAATTACGTATGGGGCAATAGTTTGGCACACAAAAGCAAGTCAGTACAGCACGAGGAAAACCCTCGATAAAGTTCAAAGGCTTGCCTGTGTGTGCATCACTGGAGCTATGAGAACGTGTCCAACTAGGGCACTTGAGATCATTACAGATCTCACACCTCTACATCTGGTGATAGAAAGATCTGCCCAAGAGGCAATTCTTAGAATATCTCAGGAAGGTTCAGGCAATGAGAGTATTAAACATCAGGGAGCTTGGTCCTCTCTGACAAGATACACCTCATTAGCGAATCTTCCCAGTGACGAAATGATCAGGAAAGTAAGCATCGAAAAGAATTTCACTACGATGCTAAATACGAGGAGAGACTGGGAAAGGGAAAACACCACCCAAACTCTCAAAGAAAATACCATTAGATGGTATACAGATGGTTCAAAAACCACCATCGGAGCAGGCGCTGGAGTATTTGGGCCTGGCACCAGATACTCATTATCGTTAGGCTCCTTCCCGAGCGGCTTTCAGGCAGAAATACTTGCGATTGAAAGATGCGTGGAAATGAACCTAGAAAGAAACTACCAGAGATGTGACATATCGATCCATTCTGATAGTCAAGCAGCTATCAAAGCATTGAGCTCCCATGTCATTGATTCAAAGTTGGCATGGGAGTGCCGAAGAAAACTTGATGAATTAGGCAAGAATAACAAGGTCTCTTTAGTCTGGGTTCCTGGTCACTCGGGAAACACGGGAAATGAAGAGGCCAATACACTTGCCAGGAAAGGAGCACAAATGCCCTTTATTGGCCCGGAGCCTTTCTGTGGTGTATCAAAATGCTCCTACAAGAAAGAGTTTCGGAAGAAAGAGGAAACCGAAAGAGAAGCACTCTGGCGGTGCCTTCCCGGGTTGGAACATTCCAAAAAGTTCCTGGGGAACTTTGACACTGCTAGGTCCAAAAAATATTTGGACCTTAGTAAAGATAAGCTACATCTCCTCACGGGCTTTCTTACAGAACACTGCCGCCTTAGGAAGCACCTAATGAGAATAAGTCTAGCAGAGATTGACGAGTGTAGATTCTGTGGGGAGGAGGATGAAACTCCTGATCACCTAGTTCTGGAATGCCTCGCCATTGCAAGCCAACGCAAGAAATGCTTTGGACAAGAAACTTGTAAGAGTGAGGACCTAACCTCGCTGAAGCCGTCCCAAATACTAGAGTTCATTAGAACCTTGGAACTGGAAGGCGAGCTGTAGTAGTAGCGACAACAGCTCTGATAGGGGGGGCACAATAAACCTTTGGTTTCAGTGCACAGTAACCCCGTTAAAATCTAATCTAATCTAACATACACTTTATTGTAGAAGTTATTACAAAGGGCTATGATTGACAACTAACTCACAATGACAAATCGTTCGACAGTTGACATTTGACTGTCGTGGCTAAAGACTCGCAGTCGTATGTATATAATAACTTAAAACTAAAGCTACGGAACGTAAACATACATCACACGCCCCTTGTTAAAAAATAGAAAGGAATTGAAATTAAACAAAGCATAAATATAAAGTAATACAATATACTAATTCAACATGTTCATTATTAACATTTTTTAAATATCTAATCTTTGTGGTGGTTTAACTGTGCGGCCACTTTTAGTGGTTATAAATGAAGTTTTAGTTGGGGAAGAACTATTCACAGCGAGATCGCCTTGTGGAGTGTTATCGTATATCTCTGCCCCACCTTCAGCAATATTCTCTTTATCATGACATTTAGGAGAAAGAGAAGATTGATGAAAAGGGTCGGACTCATTTGGGACTGACTTAGGGTCTGTGATACAAGGTCTTAGACTATGTCGGTTGCGACGATAATTAGCATTATTTAAATTAACCATATAGTCATTATGGGGTAATTTTCCTACAATAACACCTGGTTTCCATTCGCGTATTTTTTGCTGTAATAAAATTGGCTGTCCAGGAGCTAAATTAGAGAGATTTTTGGCAGATTTATCGTGATAAGTTTTTTGTTTTATTTGACATTCTACTAGTTTTTTATGTGCTTCCTTAACACCAGGAAAAAATGATTTCAAAATTGTTTTTGGAACCGAAAGTACGGTTTTTAGCCTTCTACCCATTAGTAATACACTGGGGGCAGGTAAATTGGGTTTTGGTGTCGTATTGTAATTTAATATTGCCAAAAATGGGTCTTCATCATTTTGCACTGCTTTTAAAAATAAACCTTTGATAGTCTGAATTGTACGTTCGACCATGCCATTACTTGTAGGGTACAAAGGACTGGAGGTATTCAAGTCAATTTTGTATTTTCTGGCAAATGATGCAAATTCCTGAGAGTTAAACGGAGGGCCATTATCAGAAAAAATTTCTCATTTAGGGAGAATATGTTTTTAAGGCAACTTATTAACCACAACAAATTTACTAAAGTAATCTACTATCACCACAAAATCTTGATTTTTGATTGCCATGAAGTCGACTCCTATTTTTTGCCACGGGAGCTCGGGGGGTATATGGGGTGCCAATGGCTCATTTTGATTACTTTTATAATACATTTGACAGGTAAGACAAGAAAGAACCATATTTTCGATATCAGACATTACTCCAGGGTAAAAGATTGCTTCTCTGGCTTTTGCTTTACAAGAAACAACACCTTGATGTGTTTGATGTATTATGTTAAGAAACTCGACTTTTAAAGATTCTGGTATTATTAGCCGTTTTTGAAAAAACAACACGTTTTTGTGTAAATAAATGTCATTTTTGAAATTCCAAAATGGCTTAACATTTGAAGGAACACTGCTTTTATGTTTTGGCCACCCTTTAAGTGTGAAGACTTTCACCTGCTGCAGGACAGGATCTTGATCTATTGCTTTTTGTAACCTATATTGATTTTCCTTGGAGGTGGAAATTACTGAAAAGACATATATGTTGATATCTAAATAATTAGTGGATATATTGCGGGACAATGGATCTCTGCTAAGGGCATCTGGAATACTTAATTGTTTACCCGGCACATATACAAGATTAAACTGATATCTAAGCAGTCTAATAGCAAGTCTCTGTATTCTTGGGGACATGTCATCTAACGGCTTCTTTAAAAGACCCAAGAGCGGCTTATGATCTGTGTGCAGTTCAAAACAAGATCTATATAAATAATAATGAAATCGTTCGCAACCGAACACCAATGCCAGTAGCTCTTTTTCGATATGATTATATTTCTGCTGGGTGGGTGTTAGAGATACAGATGCAAATTCAATGGGTTTTGATTTCCGGAGAAATAACAGCGCCTAAACCAGAAGGACTATCGTCAACAGCAAGAGTCACTTTTTTTCTAGGGTTAAAAAAAGAAAGTGTTGTAGCTGAAGCAATGCAGTTTTTAAGGCGGTTAAAACAAGCCTCTTCAGTAGCTGTCCAAACCCATTCTACTTTTTCACTTAGTAGTTTTCTTAATAATGTTGTCTTATGGGACAAGCTTGGAATAAATTTGGATAAATAAACTATCATACCAAGAAATCTTTGTAAATCTTTTTTATTGGTAGGTTATGGCATACATACAATTGCCTCAGTTTTGGCTGAATCTGGAGCAACTCCAGTTGAACAGATTAAGTGTCCCAAGAATTTTAATTGAGTTTGACAAAATTTTGATTTTTCCATGTTAAGAGTAAGACCACTGGCTTTAATTTTTTTCAGGACCATGTCAAGGTTTTTGTTGTGTTCATATTTGTCTTTTCCAAAGACTAGGATATCGTCAAAATAAGAAATGACACCAAGAATGCCTTCTAGTGTTTGTTGTATAAATCGTTCAAAGACTTCAGGAGCTGATTTTAGTCCATAAGGAAGACGAAGGTATCTATACCTTCCAAAAGGAGTTATAATTGTACATAGAAGAGAACTCTCATAGTCTAATGGGATTTGCAAGAAGGCAGATGATGCGTCTAATAATGTAAAATAGTTTGCACCAGATAACTGCGAAAACAAAAATTCAGGTGTTGGTATTTGGAAAAATTCACGTTTAACAAACTTGTTTAGGTGCCTTGGGTCCATACACAAGCGTATAGAACCAGAAGGTTTGGGTACAACTACGATTGGATTTATCCAGTCTGAAGGTTCATTAACTGGTACTAGTATTTTATTTCTTACAAGCCTATCCAACTCTTGTTTAACCTTGTCTCTTAGAGCAATTGGTACTTTACGACAAGTACTAACACAAGGATTTGCATTATTCTCTAAAATAATTTTATATTGTCGATTTATTTGACCTATACCTGAGAAAATGCTTTTGTATTTATCAAGAATTTTTTGTACATCCCTATCTAGAACATTACTATTGCTCGGGTTTTTAAGGTTACATGCATTAGGGCTTATTATGTTATCAAAAACTGAGTCAGATATTTGATGGTTTTGGATTACATTAAGGGCTTTAATACCAGGTAGACCTAAAATTGATTTAGGTAGAATATCATTTAATACATAAAAGTTTTTGTTGTATTTTTAAAACAACAAGGCAAACTTATTTGGCCAATTACAGTTATGTTATGCCCTGAATAAGAGGATAATTTTGAAGAAACTGGCAAAAGTTGATTTATACTTATTTTAAATAAATGAAAGTCTTTTTGATTTAAAATATTAACAGAACTACCTGTACCAATTTTCAAATCAATAAATAAATTATTAATTTGAATTTTCTCAAACCATTCCATTGAGTGCACTGAATCTTCTGTAACAGTCCATGTAAACTAGAAATCATCTTCATTGTCTTTAAAGTCAGTGTCGGAATCGGGCTTTTGATCATCGCAGGAAGACTCCAAGGAGGGTTCACACGTGCAAACATCCAAATTTTGTTCAATATTAGAAACTTGTTGACAAAACTTACGATAATTTCCAGGCTGACCAAAGCCAGAACAAATTCGTCTAAAGGCTGGACATCTATTTTTGTGGTGATTTAGAACGCACTTACCGCACTTAAATGAGGAACTATTTGAAGGCTCAAAGTGTTGATATTGTTCTCTACTTTTTGAGGCACTACAATGTTCACAACACTTACTTGAAACTGTCATTTTAGAGAATTGTCTTGGTATAAATTTTCCAGAGTCTCGGTCAAAACCATTTTTTGAAACCTGTTTTTTAATAGTATTAACTGTTGCCGAATCCAAATCATTGGTTCTAGCTATTTCTTTTTGTGTGTTAACACTGCTTTCCATTGACCTGGCAATGTTGATAGCTTCCTCCACATTTAAGTTTGCAAATTGCAATAATTTTTACTGAATTCTAGGGTCACTTATACCTAGAACGATTCTGTCTCGAATAAGGACATCCTTCTCTTTAAATTCACAAGTAGCAGCCAGTTGCTTTAATGAAGTAACGAACTGATCTATAGTTTCATTCGGCAACTGGTCACGTTTAAAAAATTTAAAATATTCAAAAACTAAATTCTTGAGAGGATTACAATATTTTTCAAATTTATCTAATATACACTCCAGCTTTTCTTTATCTTCGTTCGGCTTGTATTCAAAGGTATTATATATTTGTATCCCTTCATCACCCAAAGAATGTAGCAACAAGGCTATTTTAAGATCTTCAGACTTATTAGATTTACCACTGGCTAGCAGAAATATTTCAACTTCTGTTTCCATAATCGCCACGTGTCAGCAACATTGCCTCCAGTAAAGCTAAAGGTATCTATTGGTTGCATTCAGCCATTATTACAAAAACCTAGATAGAAATCAGACAGGCACAAATGTCTAATAAACTATTACTCTTTGTACCGCGGTTAAATAAAAAGAAATCCGTTACATAGCCCTTTTACTTTGTAAATTTTTGCACTTTAACGCGCTGCCACCATGTTATGTATATTATTAGGGATATTTGCAGAGATATAAGTATCTATTATAACAAACACTTTATTGTAGAAATTATTATACTCGATAGTCGAAATTGTGTAAAGTGAGTCAGAGCTATCTAATCAACACTTTGGTTAAAGCGCAGTTGCCATATGTATTCTAGAGAGAAATGCTGTATTTTATAAATACACTTCAAATCCATTGTGTCAATATTTCAGGTACAAAAGATGCAATGTAATTAAGTCAATACCAATTTAATATATTTATTTCAAATTTCAAGCAGACTAATAATAATTAGTTTACTTGAAATGTGAAATAAAGTGTTTATGTATATTTCTTGAACGCAAAGTTTGTTGTGAAAAACTCGCCGATTTGACAATGTTGGAGAGTCGCTTCAATGTTCCGGCTTTGAGAACGAGATAGATAGATCGAGCTACGCGAATGAGACAGTGATAGTAAACAATTATGTGAGGTGTTTATTCTCTTCATGAACGTAACATCAGTATTTGTGTTGTGGTTTTGTGTGATAAATCGGTTATTATTGGTATTTATTGTAATATTTATATCGGTATATTTAGTGACAATAATGGCGGAGTGTAGCGGTGTTGGCGATAAAAAACGGCGTCGTAACAATTTAATTCGGGAAGAAAAAGTCCTCATATTAAATGTGTACGAAGGACTGCGTGCCATGGACAAACAGTTGGGTGTTAGTGACGCTGTGATTAAGTGCAGTTATTTAACTAAAGTTTCTGAGAGTACTATATACAATATTCTAAAGAAATCGCGGGACGGATCTTTGACAAGAGAACGAGGTGAAAACTGTAAACCGGAAAGTAGGGGAAGAAAGAAAATTGTTTTGGACGACCAAACACGGAATGCTATACGTAGGGAAATACATTCTTTTTATTTTAGGAATGAAATCCCCTCGGTAGCTAAATTGAGCAAGGTAATAGAAGCTGATGATACTTTACCAAACATCAGTGATAAAGTTTTGAGACGAACTTTAAAATTAATGAATTTTCGTTACCAAACAAGAAGTAGAAACAGTGCCTTAATTGAACGAAATGACATTGTGGAATGGAGGAGAAATTATTTAAAACAGATACGACAGTTTCGTAACGAAGGACGGCACATATATTATCTTGACGAAACATGGTTAAATGAAGGCCACACTGTGTCAAAAGTGTGGCAAGACATGAATATACGAAGCAATCGACAAGCCTTTATGGAGGGTTTCTCTTCCGGTTTATAAACTCCCTCTGGGAAAGGACGTCGACTGATTATCACTCACATTGGCAGCGAGGAAGGATTTGTAGAAGGTGGATTACTAAGTTTTCAGTCCAAAAAAACTGTCGATTACCATGAAGAGATGGATGGTAACCGGTTTGAAACATGGTTTAGATCAATTTTAACAAAGGTAACTCCTGGTGCAGTGATAGTTATGGATAATGCTTCATACCACTCTCGTCGACTGGAGCAAATACCTACTTCAGCTAGCCGCAAGAGGGTTATAATTGATTGGTTAGAGAGTAAAAGCATTCCGCACAACGAGGCAATGCTAAAAGTTGAATTATTATCTCTCGTACGGAAACATAAAAGCAGTTATATTAAGTACGTTGTCGATGAAATGGCGAAAGATTTCAACGTCTCAGTTGTTAGACTTCCTCCCTACCACTGTGAGTTAAACCCCATCGAGCTGGTTTGGGCCCAAGTGAAAAATTATGTTGCGAGAAAAAACAGTACATTCAAAATGGCTGACGTTGAGAAACTGTTTGACGAGGCGCTGCATACCGTTACTGCTGAGAGTTGGTGTAAATGTATTCAACACGTATTAAAAGAAGAAATAAAGTTTTGGGATTTAGACATACGTGTAGAAGTAATGACGGAACCACTCATTATCGATATAGGAGGAGAAAGCGATGATTCTGAGGAGTCGTCAGGGAGTGATACCGCTTCCAGTTAGTCAGACATTTTACAAGTGACCTCGCAACATACCTATACTTATTGGTAATTTATTTTGGTCTTGACAAACAACTTTTTTTTAGTTTTAGTAGTAGTAAGTTGGAATTGACTTTTAAACATTTTTTTATTTTGTTTTAACTTACTTATGAACAACTTGTGATAAGTTATTATTTCAAATGTTAAAAATTGAAATTCCAGATATTTCAGTATTCGCACCCTTAAACTATGATACGCTCATGGAGTTCACTTTAAATCGGTAGATAACCGATGACGTCACTTTACACAATTTCGACTATCGAGTATACAAAGGGCTATGATTGACAACTAACTCACAATGACAAATCGTTCGACAGTTGACATTTGACTGTCGTGGCTAAAAACTCGCAGTCGTATGTATATAATAACTTGAAACTACAGCTACGGAACGTAAACATACATCACATGCAGCATTATTGATGATGTTATACCAATTTGAATAGTCTAATTCTTCACTCAACGTGTTTATGTTTGCTTCTATATTCTTTGCAAATCGTTCCTAATCTGCTTTTTTGAAATTTCTTTTCCTAACTAGGTTAACAATTTCTTTATTATTGAGGATCTCGCATATTGTAGGGTAGTGATCGCTACCCCTAGTGTCATCATATACATACCAGTGACAATCTGTACCTAATTCTTCCGATACTATTGTTAAATCAACTGCTGATTTATTTTGATTTGGCAACCCCATCCTTGTAGGGCTACCATCATTCAGTATAATTAACCCCTCATCCTCAATAGAATCTTTGACAATTTTCCCATTATAATCGCTATCTACACAACCCCATAATTGATCATGAGCGTTGATGTCTCCCATTAAAATATACGGTTTTGGTGTTGTGTTTAATAATAAATTCCATTGATTTCTATTAATTTTATTACCTGACGGATTATACACATTTATTACGTGCAAGTTTAAACAATTTATTTTAACTATCAATGTCTGCATAGACGTTAGGAAGTGGTCTCCGTTATTGATAAACTGGTATTGGATTTTATTTTTTACCAATGTAATTATACTCCCCAACCCATCACTCCTATCATGTCTGTATGTATTATAATTTTTTATTTTAAAATAGTATGTGTTGTTTAACCACGTCTCATTTATTAAGACTCTAAAAAATTTTAATTAATTATAATTAGATCTCATACTTCGGATATTCCACTGACTAATTTTTAATTTATGTTCATTAAAGTTATCACAATCTGTATTCTTTAGTTTTGAATAATTATTCCAATGACATGGACTCTCTAATTAAGTTTTGCCTTTTGTATTCAGGACACATCTTAGCTGTACTCATATGCTCCGTTGATTTACAGTGAATATATTTCATTAGACAAAATTTATCTTTCTCATGTACTTCGCCACATTTTATACATTTACTTGATTTTGTTTTGCACATTTTTTTAATATGCCCAAAATTTAAACAGTTATAGCATTGAAATACGGGCATGATATTTGGCAAAATCTATGTTCTATACCACATATTTTAACGCTTCTTGGTAAAAATGTTCCAGTAAAGGTAAACCGGACCGTCCCCGTCGACACTAGTTTGTCAACGGAGTTCGCCCCCCATCTCACCCTCTACTTGTTGGTTAATCTTTCTCATGAATCTCTTTGCCATACTAATCTTGATATTTTCATTATTAGTTTCAGAAAATTTCAAGAGCATATCATCTGTAAAAGTTTTATCTATGTTTTTCACAATACCCTTACATGATAAATTTTTGGAAGGTATGAACAAGGCATACCCTTTTGCATTTAATTCCTTATTCTTTAAAAAGTTATTAGCATCTTTGTACCCTGCAAATACTACACCTATTTTTACCTTTTTTATTGATTATTTTTACATTATTAATATTTAAGTCATACAACTCTCTCCCAACAGCTAAATAATTATAATTCCCAATATTTTTATTTTCCTCTTTAGCCTCAACATATACTTCATAGGGGCCTTTATCCGTATAGGTATAAATTCCTCTAACATTTGAATACTCTTTATTTACATTTTTTATCTCATTTACATTACTCCCGTTTTTTGTTTGTTGTTTTTCTGTATTACCCGATGGTAAAGTATTCATATCTATGTCCTTTTGATTCAAATTAAAAGCATTTTCATTAGGGGGGTCCGTTCCCTGCATTATCCCCCATCTAACTCCCTTTTTTTATTTATTTACCTGTTTTTTTTTCAAATATGAAAATTCCAAAAAAAAAGAGAAACAAAAAACAGGAACTAATTAATTTATTTAATTATTCACTTTAAAAAAGAAAGAGAAAGGTTCGATTACACAAAGGAATTTGTTAGTAAAAGCCTTATAAATACCTGGATATCTTCCAACTCAGAAAACCTCGCTTCACCCAAAAAGACGTATTCTTTCTTCCAGAGCTCACACGAGAATCTTATATAATATACTGTTTAAGCTGATATAAATAGATATTATTCATTGATCTGTGTCAGGAGTCGGGGAGCGATGTTTGAAACATTTATATGTTATACAGTGCTATTCAAAAGTCCCCTCCGCCCCTCGTATCTTTTGAACGGCTACACTTACATTAATAAAATTTGGAGGGTGAAAATAAAGTGTTGTACACTTCTCTACGAAAGGTAACAGGTGACGTAATAGTAATAGATGACGTCACAGTGCCACTCTGGCCAATAATTTTAAATAGGACCTTATGGCAAGTGATATCTCGTTTGAAAGGCATTGACATTGGCTACATAGCCATAATAATTTTGTTTGGGTTTAAATTAATTTTGACGGATAAATTAAATAAATACCAAAATTATTTCACATTTAAATATTGAAGATTTTTCAGTCCGCCTCTGGTTAGTTGTCAAAAAAATTGACGTTTTTAATTTAATAGTATTTGTTGTTTTGCAAAGTTTTTCTAAATAGCTTGAATATTTAATTTTATTATTGTTTAACGAGACGTTTAAGAGTTTACATAGGCAAAATGGTACGTACTCAAGCCGACAAAGTAGCAGCTCTCTTAATAATTGGTGAATCTAGAAAGAATCTCCATGAAGCGGAACGTTTATTTAATGAGAGATACCCAGATCGCTATATCTCGAGAACTTATTTGAGGGAGCTTCTTCACAAGTTTGAAGCAACAGGTAGTGTTCAAGATGCCAAACGATCTGGTCGACCAACATTTAGTGATGATAAAAAAATTGATATAGTTGCTAAAATGGTAGTAAACCCTACTTCCTCTTCAACTAAAGCTGTGTCTATCTGTGAAGTAAGTAAAAGTACAGTACAGAGAATGTTGGCTAAAAATAAATTTCATCCATACAAGTTAAAAATGGTGCACCACCTTTCGGATGACGACCCCGACAGAAGGCTCGAATTCTGTGAATGTATGACAAATAAAATTAGTCAAAACCCACATTACACAAAACCAATTTGTTTTAGAGACGAAAGTACTTTTTGCCTCAATGGAAATGTGAATACACAAAATGTAAGGTATTGGAGTGACACAAATCCTCACACCTTTCGTGAACAACATACCCAATTTCCAGAAAAAGTCAATGTTTGGGCAGGTATTTTGGGAAACCACATAATTGGTCCTGTTTTCCTAAATTCAAATTTAAGCTGTGAAGTGTATCTGGAGATGTTACAAAATGCAATTGAGCCGTTAATTCTTGAAATTCGGGAAGATAATCAAGATGAATTCGGCCATCTGGAAATAACAATTCAACAAGATGGTGCTCCTGCACATTATTATGGTGCAGTAAGACGTTACCTGGATGAAGAATATCGAGGTAGATGGATAGGCCGGCGAGGTCCTATAGAATGGCTACCTCGGTCACCAGATCTGACACCATTACATTTTTTTCTATGGAGGTACTTGAAATCCAAGGTTTATACTACGGCACCAGATAGCATTGGCGTTTTGAATGAAAGAATTACTGAAGAATGCAATGCTATTTCAGCTGGCATATTTCGAACACTTGCTATAAGAATCCATTGTTGATATTTGATTAATTAAATTTAAAAAAATAATTTCAATAATTTTGGTGTTTATTTAATTTATCCGTCAAAATTAATTTAAACCCAAAAAAATTAATATGGCTATGTAGCCAATGCCTTTCAAACAAGATATCACTTGCCATAAGGTCCTATTTAAAATTATTGGCCAGAGTGGCACTGTGACGTCATCTATTACTATTACGTCACCTGTTACCATTCGTAGAGAAGTTTACAACACTTTATTTTCACACTCCAAATTTTATTAATGTAAGTGTAGCCGTTCAAAAGATACGAGGGGGGGAGGGGACTTTTGAATAGCACTGTATAATCATTGTACAGTAGAAACGGTGAAGCTTTTCCTTCACGTGACTTAGTTGAGGATATTATTCAACACATACTATGTTGGTACTGTCTTCTTCTAATAACAGAAAAAGAGCGAAACTCAATACAATCGTTTTTCGTATTGTTTTGATTAAGATCCATATTGTTGATGTCGTATCAGTCACGTGATGGAAAAGACGTTTCTATTGTATAAAGGGGATGGGAATGATGTTTAATATAAACAATATAATTTCAACTCATCAAATACTAATTAATTTCATAGAAAAAGTCTTATCATTTAAAATAAATAAGTTATTATGAATACAAAAATAAATTATATCTTTTTACACATTAAAATTGTTGGCAGCGTTGCCCAAAAAATGTCTCATTTTCAATAGTTCAAAATCAAATTTCTGTTTTAAACGTGGATATTCCGCCACTATTTTTCATTATTGTGATATATTAACTCTTCTACTTTATAATGGTACAAGATTTTTTTTTGAAATTCTTAAAGTAGAACAAATTTAACTAGTTTTAAAAATTTATATCTTGAAAAGTTTTTTTTGTTTCTGCAACTTGTGACTAGGTCCTTACCTTACTTATAATAAGACCTATCTGTAACAAATATGAACTCGGCCAGAGGCATACTGAAGTTAAGCCTAAATAAGTTATTCTTATATTAAATTAGTTCATAAAATGAAAGCCCGAAATTAAATTAAAAAAAAACAAAATGTACAAAACCTTTCACATAAATAATTTTAGGACATTTAGTAATCGTAACAATGCAAATACGCATCTTTATGTGTTTAGTACGAAATCAAATGTAAATAAATATGTATTATGTGTATATTATTGATAATGGTGCATGGCTTGCATATTTTAAGAATGCGAATGAATGGTTGCTAGTATAATTTATAGCAGATGTATATATTCATAAAAAATTGTAAAAATGTTGTTTTTTTCTTTAAAAATCATAATGTTTATAAATATATGTTAATGTTATCATTATCTGTTTTCGTTTTATTATATATAAGCCCCAAACTCCTTAAAAGGTGTGTATCGGTCGCATTTGGTGAGCTCTTCCGATCGGATCCCTGTTTTTTGACTTCGATATATTAGTTGGACTGTATTAAACACTTTTTATTACATTGAATGTATTGCTTTTGTCTTTTTATTATATTTATTACATGTCATGCCAAATTTTCAAAAGAATAACGAATAAAAAATGACAAGTGACAAGACTTATCCATAAACATAAAACAAAACTTACTACATTAAACATTATTAACAAAAGTAAATGAACAATCGACGTAGGCAATATAATTTACTTATTGAAAATTATTGGTAGCCTTATCATTAAGGCATAATAGTACCAATTGTTAAAAACGTTACTTTAGTCACGAATGGGGCGAAGCGGAATGAGCGCTGTAGGGGACCATAGATAATTGAATGTTGTGGTTGCTCGCCAAAAACCTTACAGAGGTTGTCATTGTAACATGTGTCAAAAAGTGACATAATCATGATTGATAATTATTGGAGTCAGATGTCAGAGATACATGTTTTGTTTTGTAATATAATAAGCTTAAGAATAAATTGTACAGTTTATATCAGCAAGCTGATGTAATAAATAAGACGACTGATATAGTAACTGTTATTTCACGCCCTACATAAATGGTGACACCGTCCGTGGCAACGTGTACAATAATATTGTAAATTGCTGCCTACAACAGACAACTTGAACATAGTGCTTGGTAAAATAAAAAACAAACTTAATATGGCTAATAATAATGTGAGTGATCCAAACAATCCTAAAGGAAGTAACAATACAACATCAAAATCAGAAAATAACGGCATAAACAATTTAATGTCAGAAGATGAAATTAAAACCGTTCGTCTTAAACTTCCGCCATTTTGGAACGAAAAGCCGGAAATTTGGTTCTATCAAGTTGAAGCACAGTTCCGTATTGAACAAATTCGTAGTGAAAACAATAAATTCAACCATTTAGTGGCGAATTTGGAACCTAGGATCGTGGAAAATGTATGGGACATTATTACTAATGAGAAGCTTTCCAATAAATATACGGCTGCAAAAACCCGGCTACTAAGTATTTTCAAAGAAAGTGATAATAAACAATTAAAAAAATTGTTAACGGGATTGGAGTTAGGGGACTTAAATCCCAGTCAATTATATAGAAGAATGAAATCACTATCCAGCGGTGAACTTTCAGAAAAAGGACTCAAACTCTGTGGCTTGAAAAACTTCCTGACTCTATCAAAAATATTCTTGTTACAGTAGGACATAAGGACGTTGAAAAATTAGCAGAAATGGCAGATAAAATTGTGGACATGAACCCAAGAGTTAATTTATACAACATTAAAGAGAAGACTATACAGAAACCAATGATTGAAAGTGCATCATCTAACGAGTGGATAGTATCAATCTCAGCACAGTTGGCTTCAATGGAAAAACAAATTACAGAACTTAAACTGAAAGCAAGATCTCGCAGTCCAAATAATAGAGGGGGCCGAAGTCGTAGCAGAAATAATTCTCGTAGTCGTTACAATCATACAGGTAAATACTGTTATTACCATTTTAAATTTGGCGATCGATGTTACCCCGAGAAATGTGTGCAACCATGTTCATTTAATAAACAAGCGGAAAACTCAAAACAGCAGACGAATTAACAGCTGCTTCGTCTGCTGAACTGAATCAGAGCAGCTGCCACTATCGTCTATTTGTCAAGGACAGAAAAACGGGAATAGAATTCCTTGTGGACAGCGGAGCCGATGTGTCAATTATTCCATACACGAAAAATGTATCAAATAATAATTATTGCGAATATAAATTTATATGCCACAAATGAAACAGAAATTCTAACTTTGGATATAAAACATTAACCATTGATCTTGGTCTGCGTCGTAATTTCCAATGGCAATTCATTGTAGCAAGAATGCAAAAAGGGATCCTTGGAGCAGATTTCTTGAAAAAATTCAATTTAATAGTGGATTTAAGAAACCAACGTTTAATAGATGGTGAAACCCAGCTAACAGTTAGTGGCCAAGTTTCAAACATCACATCCGAATACATTTTAAGCAATAGATTAAAATCATTTAAATTTGGTGAACTTTTTAACAAATTTTCAGAAATAACTAAACCTAATTGGATCCCAAATAATATTAAACATGATATAAAACATCATATTTGCACTACTGGAGAACCTATATTCTGCAGACCTAGACAATTGGATCCAAAAAGATTACAAGTAGCTAAAGAAGAATTCCAATTTTTGTTACAAAATGAAATTATAAGACCATCACAATCGCAATGGTCCAGCCCTCTGCATTTAGTAGAAAAAAAAGACAAAACATGGCGTCCCTGTGGTGATTACAGAAAATTAAACAGTATCACAGTACCTGATCGTTATCCAATACCAAGAATCGAAGACTTTCAATATATACTACTAAATAAAAAGGTATTTTCAAAAATTGATTTACTTAAAGCTTATCGTCAAATACCCATAGTGGAAGAGGATAAATGCAAAACGGCTATTACAACTCCATTTGGGTTATTCGAATTTAATTTTATGCCATTTGGGTTACGCAATGCCCCTGCCAGTTTTCAAAGATTTATTGACCAAGTTTACCTAGGATTGGATTTTGTTTTCCCCTACCTTGACGATGCCTTAATAGCGTCATCATCGTTGGATGAACACAAGAAACATTTAGAAATAATATTTCCTCGAATATTTCAGAGACTTGGTCAATATAGATTACGAATTAATATTTCTAAATCGATAATTGCGGAAGAGCAAATTGAGTTTTTAGGGTATTTAATTAACTCAAAAGGATCTACACCATTACCTGAAAAAGTAAAACCAATATTAGAATATAAACTACCTGAAACTATTCACCAGTTAAGAACATTTCTTGGTTTAGTAAACTCTTATCGTAGATATTTGAAAGACGCTGCACAAACTCAAAGTGTCCTACATAATTATCTCAAAGGAGCAAGAAAAAACGACAAACGCAAAATAGAATGGACAGAACAAGCAAAACAAATGTTTGAAAAATGTAAAAACGATTTAGCAAATGCAGCTTTGTTGACTCATCCAAATCCTGAATTACCTATTGCATTATTCGTAGATGCAAGCAATTTTGCGATTGGGAGTGTCTTACAACAATTTGAAGAGGGAACATGGAAACCAATAGAATTCTTCTCGAAAAAACTTAACGAGGCTCAAACTTCTTATTCTACATATGATCGAGAACTATTGGGAATATATCTTTCTGTAAAAAAATTTAAACACTTTGTAGAAGGAAGAAATTTTGTTATATATACAGACCATAAGCCTTTGATATTCGCATTTCAACAAAAAAATGAAAAAGCATCAACACGTCAATTGCGACATTTACAATACATATCACAGTTTTCAACAGATATACGACACATAAGTGGTAAATATAACGTAGTAGCAGACCAACTATCAAGAATCGAAGCTATTTCAGTCTTAGACTTTGACAAAGTAGCGGAAGGTCAAGAAAATGATGAAGAATTAAACCAATTACTTTAAAAATAAAACTTCTTCTCTTAAACTAATCAGTTATCCACTTTCATCAGGGAAACATTTGTGGTGTGATACATCAAATTTAAATATAATGAAGCCATTTATACCTAAGACATTCAGACAACAATTTTTCCATCAAATTCATGACATGGCTCACCCAGGAGTACGTGCCACAGTAAAACTTATGACATCAAAATATGTATGGCCTGGAATTAAGAAAGATGTGACTAAATGGACACAGGCTTGCATTCCTTGCCAGAGAAATAAAGCAAATAAGCACACTAAAGCACCGATTAGGATATATAAAGAACCAGATGAAAGATTCACAACGGTAAATATTGATATTGTAGGACCATTGCCTCCGTCTGATGGATTTTTGTATTGTTTAACAATGATAGATCGATTCATGAATTGGATGGAAGTAGTCCCAATGTATGATTGCACTGCAGAAACAGTAGCAAAAATTTTTTACAATCAATGGGTTACACGATTTGTAACACTAGCGTTAATAATTTCAGATCAAGGCCGACAATTTGAAAGTTTATTATTCAAGAAATTAGCAGAAATTTGTGGAGTGAAATTACAACGTACTACTCCATATAGACCTCCAAGCAATGGCAAGATTGAAAGACTTCATAGAACATTGAAGACAGCCATAAAAGCTCACAACAATATCAAGTGGACTGATATTTTACCTACTGTGTTGTTGGGATTAAGAGCTGCGCTTCGTGAAGATAGTAATAGTTCAATAGCACAAATGATTTATGGTAAACACATTCGCCTGCCTGGTGAATTTTTCGATAATAAATCTGTTGAAACAGATCCTTCAACTTTTGTATCCAATTTGCAAAAATGTATGGATTTGTTAAAACCTGTAAAAATTAATCACAAATCGGCACGAACAGTTTTTGTTCATAAAGATATGGCAACATGTTCACATGTGTTTGTACGAATTGACCGATTAAGAAAATCATTAGAACCAGTATATGAGGGCTCGTTTTTAGTATTAGAACGAAATGATAAATATTACACGGTGGGAATGAAGAACAAGTCAACGAATATTAATATCGACAGACTTAAGCCCGCATATTTATTAGCAGATAAAGAAGATCAAAATGAAAACCCAGAGTCTACATCCTCGGGCACACAAGAACCGGAAGCTCAACCAGTCAACTCTACAGAAACTGTAAGTGATGATCGTGATAATGAAAGAGTTCGAACATCGCGTAGTGGACGGAAAGTGAGATTTCCAAGTAAATACCTTGAGCAAATTGTATATATTTAAAAGTGTTTTGTATAGATATAATCAGCTATTATGATAATTTGTTAAAACTTGTTAATATTTTAACCTTTAATTGTAACGTTATTGTAATACGTTACTTAAGGGGGGAGTACTGTAGGGGACCATAGAGAATTGAATGTTGTGGTTGCTCGCCAAAAACCTTACAGAGGTTGTCATTGTAACATGTGTCAAAAAGTGACATAATCATGATTGATAATTATTGGAGTCAGATGTCAGAGATACATGTTTTGTTTTGTAATATAAGTTTAAGAATAAATTGTACAGGTTATATCAGCAAGCTGATGTAATAAATAAGACGGCTGATAAAGTAACTGTTATTTCACGCCCTACTAGCGCCTTATGGAACGAGTGACTAAAGACGTTTTTAATATGGGATGGGGTGGTTACTATTCTTTTTCTACGCCTGCAGGAATAAAAAAAATAGATCTTAATTATATTCATAACATTGCGGACGATTGCTGACAGCTGACTGACAAATCAAATGACACAGAACAACAAAATTATTACGGAACATGAAATTTAAAATACAAAAGATACACGTAACGTTTAAAAGATAAACTAGATGTGACTTTTCGTATTTTAAA
The DNA here is from genome assembly GCA_963921935.1 of Galeruca laticollis. Classification (NCBI taxonomy): domain Eukaryota; kingdom Metazoa; phylum Arthropoda; class Insecta; order Coleoptera; family Chrysomelidae; genus Galeruca; species Galeruca laticollis. The sequence goes on from OY998177.1 coordinate 59,052,495, forward strand.
CGCCAGTGTTCAAAGAGTCGTTTTGCGCATGCCAAACCCGTGTTTCAAATGTGGTTTTTGTAACGGAAGTAGAAAAATAAAATTTTAATAATTATAAGATGACTTCTATCATTGGCGTCAACACCCCCCTTTTTTCACGGTGGATAATTCTTTCCTTTTTGACGTGAAACTTTTTATGGAACACTATACGAGTTTTGGCATGAGAGTAAACTCGTAGAGGTAACTAATATGTTAAACTCCTTGTCCTTTTTTAATAGTTCATCCGAAAAAGTATTGTTTTGGAAATGTTTCTTTTCTTTTAATTTTTTTATCGTTTTGTTTTGTTGATGTTTAATAATTTTCTATGTACACTCATTGTAGTTTTTACGTAACATAAAAAGTTTCACTTCTATCGCTTTCCTTTTGCATTTTTTAAGAGTTTTTTGCCATGTTTACCATCTTTCTCCATTTTCTTTTGTCTCTCACTAGTTACACTCAGTGTTTTCAGGTCTTCCCACCTGGTTTTCGGCGTTCCTTCCGGTCTACTTTCTATTAGTTTCCACTTCATGACTTTTTAATAGGAAACGGGGATATTTTCTTTGTATATGTTAGATTAGATTAGATTTTAACCGGGTTACAGTGCACTGAAACTAAAGGTTTATTGTGCACCCCCTATTAGAGCTGCTCTCGATACGACTACAGCTCGCCTTCCAGTTCCAAGGTTCTAATGAACTCTAGTATGTAGAACGGCTTCAACGAGGTTAGGTCCTCACTCTTACAAGTTTCTTATCCAAAGCATTTCTTGCATTGGCTTGCAATGGCGAGGCATTCCAGAACTAGGTTTCATCCTCCTCCCCACAGAATCTACACTCGTCAATCTCTTCTAGACCTATTCTCATTAAGTGCTTCCTAAGGCGGCAGTGCCCTGTAAGGAAGCCCGTGAGGAAATGTAGCTTATCTTTACTGAGGTCTAAATATTTTTTGGATCTAGCAGTGTCAAAGTTCCACAGGAACTTTTTGGAATGTGTCCAACCCGGGAAGGCACATCCAGAGTGCTTCTCTTTCGGTTTCCTCTTTTTTCCGAAACTCTTTCTTGTAGGAGCATTTTGCTACACCACAGAAAGGCTCCGGGCCAATAAAGAGCATTTGTGCTCCTTTCCTGGCAAGTGTATTGGCCTCTTCATTTCCCGTGATTCTCCAGTGGCCAGGAACCCAGACTAAAGAGACCCTGTTATTCTTGCCTAATTCATCAAGTTTTCTTCGGCACCCCATGCCAACTTTGAGTCAATGACATGGGAGCTCAGTGTTTTGATAGCTGCTTGACTAGGCTCATTTCCACGCATCTTTCGATCGCAAGTATTTCTGCCTGAAAGACGCTCGGGAAGGAGCCTAACGATAATGAGTATCTGGTGCCAGGCCCAAATACTCCAGCGCCTGCTCCAATGGTGGTTTTTGAACCATCTGTATACCATCTAATGGTGTTTTCTTTGAGAGTTTGGGTGGTGTATTCCCTTTCCCAATCTCTCCTCATATTTAGCATCGTGGTGAAATTCTTTTCGATGCTTACTCTCCTGATCATTTCGTCACTGGGAAGATTCGCTGATGAGATGTATGTTGTCAGAGAGGACCAAGCTCACTAATTTTTAATACTCTCATTGCCTGAACCTTCCTTAGATATTCTAAGAATTTCCTCTTGGGCAGATCTTTCTATCACCAGATGTAGAGGTGTGAGATCTGTAGTGATCTCAAGTACCCTAGTTGTACACGTTCTCATAGCTCCAGTGGTGCACACACAGGCAAGCCTTTGAACTTTGTCGAGGGTTTTCCTCGTGCTGTACTGACTTGCTTTTGTGTTCCAAACTATTGCCCCATACGTAATTGCTGGTCTCACAATCATGGCGTACATCCATCGCAGTATTTTTGGGTTACAGCCCCATCTCTTACCAGCTAGATTTCTGCACGCGATCAAAGCTCTTATTGCTTTACTAGCAGTTATTTCAACATGCTTATTCCGCAGAAGCTTTTACTGTCTAGGGTTATCCCTAGATATTTAACCTCTGATTTACATTCTATGATTTCCCCGTTTAAGGATATGGGTTTCATGGCTGGAAGTGTTCTTTTCCGGGTAAATGGAATTACTATGGTCTCGCTTGGGTTAATGTTTAGCCCCCCTGACAAGCACCATTGCTCAATGATTCTGAGGCCCTTATGTAATAAATCACACAAGGTGCTCTCGAACTTGCTTCTGACTATTAAAACTATGTCATCGGCGTAGCCCATACATTCGAAGCCAAGCTCCGTTAGCCTGTAGAGCAACTCGTCTACTACGAGGCTCCATAGAAGGGGAGATATCACTCCCCCCTGAGGTGTCTCCCGAGTGGCTTTAACTGAGGTGGTTTGATTCCCCACCTGTGTCTCAGCTATACTCGTTGTCAATAACTCATACATCCATTTTACAATGGTTTCATTCACTCCTCGCCTTTTTGGTGCTTCTTTGACAGACACATGAGTTGTGTTGTCAAAGGCCCCTGATATATCCAGGAATGCGCACATTGCGATTTCTTTGTTGTTCAGAGTTCTCTGGATGACTTCGGTCAGCTGATACAGAGCTGTCTTAGTTGATCGACCCGCTCTGTAGGCATGCTGACATTTATGAAGTGGTATATTCTCCAGATTCTCTGTTCTTATGTAGTTATACACTACTTTCTCCACCGATATGATTAGAAATGATGTTAGACAGATTGGTCTAAAAGATCGGGGATCAGTCCCATCTTTTTTCCCTATTTTTGGTATGAAGGTTACCCTTCTCCATTTTCTAGTTATTAGACCCACTGCTAGACTGCTTCTTGTTATCTTCAGCAGGTGAGGAAGAATCGCCTCTATCCCTTGCTGTAGGAGTGCTGGAAATATTCCATCCACTCCTGGTGATTTATATGGTTGAAAGGTACTTATTGCCCATACCAACCGTTGTCTGGTAAATATTTTCTTAGCAATGTTCCAATCTTCCTTGCGGGATTTTTTGGTGTAGTTCATTGCTATTTCGGTGCTTGTTGCTGGTTCACTATCTGGGAAGTGGGTTCTAAGAAGAAGAATCGATCGTTCCTCTTCACCTTCCTTGTAAGATCCGTCTGGCTTTTTCAGCGACATTGTGGGGTTAGTTCCCCCATTTGCCATGACCTTTTGTAGTCTGGCCGCTGTGTGAGTGATCTTTTCGCAAAAAGCTTGAAAATTAAGCCTTTTGGCCTTCCTAATCTCTTTATTGTACTGAGTAAGCTTCTCAGTGTACCCCTACCAATTACAGTCACGTTTGACTCTATTAAAGAGCCGACGGACCTCTTTTTTTGAGGTTTGACAGGTTCTTATTCCACCAACGAGCATCCTTTTCTGAATGAGCTTTTGAGAGTGGGCAACTGGAATGAAAAGCTTCTATTATTGCTTCACTGATCTGTTCGACTCTTTGTTCCATGTCGTAGTGCGGGTGATTTACCCCATTCACTTCGACGCGTTCCAAATTGTCCTTCAGATTGGTCTTGTAAAGAGACCAATCAGTATTTCTAGGATTTCGGTTTGTAGGAATTGAGGTGGTATTTCCCTTTATCCGAAATACGATGGTTCTATGGTCGGAAAGTAATGGCTCGCTCATCAACCTCCAATCTTTTACATTTTTTCCTAGCAGCAACATTATGTCTTGTCCCTCCTTATGGTTCTTTATTTCGTGGTTCACAAGTGCTAAATATTCATTTGCTTGTAGTTTTTTTGGACCTAGGATTCTTCTTAATTTTTTTTATTTCTCTTATTCTCAGCTTTTATTCGTCTTTATGTATTAAGCTCATTACTTCAGCTGCGTAAGTTTGTAGCGTTAATATTTTACTGATTTCTGTTGAATCTACACATGGAGTGGTTTCTAAATTAAATATAGATTATTTAAACAAAACCCTCAAGCGTGCCCATGTACTAATAGTTGATAATTAGATACGACACCTAGTTTTAAAATCAAAACCGGCAACCGGCTAGGTTCACTTTTAGCCTGACCAGAGTATGTGAAGAGGCTGTCCCTTAGACAAGGTAAGATAATTTTAGAGAGAATTTAACGATGAACTTTCGGATTTTAAGCCTGCCTGTATATACCTACTAATCTTTTATAATAGGGAAAACCAATGATTTAGAAAAGAGCTCATATACTCATAAAACTAGCAGTCAAATGAGTTAAACGGAGCAGGTTTCCAGAAGTTTTTTTGAACGTTCCTGGGTTGAAGTGCTAGGAATATATTAATCAGCCGTAGGAAGTGTGCCGCGACAGAATATTTCTACACCGTTGATCTGGTGGCGAGAACTCATGCCCATTTTTTTTCAAGTTGGGTAAACGTTAACACCCACGTTTTTACATTTTAGTGGAATAATTGTCCACGGAGTAGCTTTATACGGTATTTTGAACGTTCATTCGAATGTAATTATTATAATTTATAGTAATTTTCTGAGATTCGTTGGAAAATTTTGTAAACTGATGCGACTTTTTATGGTTGGTTTTTGTCTGAACTTCGCAAATGCGACAGTCATTAGTATTTATCTATAGCTTTCTATAGCGAAATAGTTAAGAATGGACATTAAGGTTGCAATGCAAAGTAACCTCGTAACAATCAATCATCAAGAATTCATCCACAAAATTGTGTGGCCATTATACCATCATACTCATTTATACCACATCCTAGGAAAAATAAGGAAACTCTAGATTGAAATTTTTTCTATAGAAAACTCATGAAAATGTTTGCTCTAAACGGCGATAGGCAAATGCCCATTGTGGTTCTTTAAAACTTCATTAAAAACATTTGGGCAGAATCATGCAATATCTTTAGATATCTGGATATATTTGAATGGATAGAAATACTAAGAATATGGACCGATATGTTATAGTGCACTTATAGTTTTTTAAGTGAAACTAAAATGCTCCACAACCATTTTTACGGCAAGACATTTTCGTGAGAAAACCTGCATTGGGTGCTAACAAATTTAATATGTCCCCAAAAATTAAACATAGTTTTAGTTTATTTTTAGGCTATGAAGGCAGTAAGTATAGTGTTTTAGTCTATTCGACTAGTTAAATAAATTCGGGATCTAAAAGGATCCTACTAATTCACAAACACCGACGTACATTTAACAGAAAAGCATTTATTTGCAGTTGAAAATCTACAAAACATTAGATTAACTCTTCGGATTCTATTAATCCTCCCTTCTGCCGCGGTCATAGATGAGCACACATTCCCTTTCTTCCCTATCTGCTGCCTTAACGTTCCTTACATTCATTTCTTACCTTAAAATTACACTCTCTCTCTCTTACCCCCTTTTCGACCTTACCTACCAATGTATACGCATATCACCGCTTAAACTCTTGTAAAAAGACTTTCTGGCCTTCATATTAATTTTGAAAATAAAAAGAGAAAACATCAATCGTTCTTAATTAAAGTGTTTCAAAACCAAAATTTATAAGTTCAACATTAAATCGTGAGTGATTTAAACAGACAGCTTTTTTACCTAACCTCATCCTCGTATCAAACAAAATAAATCATAATCAACGCAACATTTTGGGTTAACGCTATAGAACCAGCTAAAAAGAAACCAACATACACAACATATTTAACCGAATCACAACTTATTTACTAACCCAAATATTTTCAAACTGATAATTTATCATATGACACACGAGTTCACGCGGTCACTGAAGGCGTCGAAGATCCCTGGCCATCCATTAGTTTCTGAACAGTCTGTGAGTAGCAGCTCCTGCTGGTTTGTAGCTATATTAGACGTGCTAGGCAGTTGTGGATCAGGCGCACTTGGGTCTCAAATCAGAAGATGGTTCAGCAACGCGCAGAGTTTGAGAAATGAGGTCTACATATTGATGGTTTGAGTCAGAATCTAGACGTCTACTCATGTACTGTGTTAGACTAATAGATGTACCCTATTGCGATGAATGGTTATTTTATTTGTCCCTATCATGTAAGAACGAGGCTCGTCCAGCATCTTGATGACTCGTCCATACGTCGTAGATAAGTTATCCTTCTTCAACTCCTCAAGTTCATTCACTCAGTATCTCATCCTATCATAGTTATTTTTATATCTTTGTTTGTAGTTCTAAACACCCTGAATTTGTGACGGACACACGACTCCACCATTTAGAAATAGTGTATTAACAAAGTTTCATATGCCTGTTCCTTGTATGGCATAAAAAACGATGCACAGAATCATCAGTGGATTTACTTATATGAACTGGCATGATCTGTTCGAGAGTACCAATTGAAAAAAACAGAATATCTTATTGACATTCATTTTAAATTTATAATTGTACCTCATGACGGATATCTATTTGTCGTCCAAAATGACCGTAAAAATATCAATTGAACATTTTCAGGTCTGTTATTTATACGCCCATAGTCTAACAAATATGCATTATTGAATTTAATTGAATTAGTTTATTTTGAACTGAAAATTACTGTTTTAAAACATCATCATCAAGCCTTCCAATCCTTAAACTTAGCTTTTAAGCGTTTTTATATCTTCTTTTTATGATGAATCACTTCTAGTTTTCTTTTATTTCAAGATATTTTTATCTACAGTTTATCGTTCGTCCTAGCTGCTTTTATTATATATTTCCATTCCAGAGTTTCATCTCCCAATACTTCAATATCGCTCTCTAACTTATTCCTCCGGGTCTTCCCCTTCTCGACCAAAGTGAAATCCATTGATTTACTTTTCTAATTGTCTGTTGATCTTCTTATTATGTGTCCAGCCCAGCCGAGTTTTTGTGCCGTTATATATCTTATTGTGTTTTTTTGTTCTATGTCCTTGGTTTCCTTTCATCTTTTGGTGTTATGTTTGATCTCAATACAAATTTCAATCTTTTTCTCTCGACTATTTCTGGTTCCTATTGTTGGATTTCCGTTAGACCTTAATTTTAATTAACAAGCTCTTGTAATCGTGGTTGCCTTTTATGCTCGCGTTTATTAGATATTTACACTTAATCATTCGACCTCACATATAGAATTTTGCTGGTAATGTGGGATGAGGTAAAATAATTTCGTGTTCGAGTATTCATGTTTCCAATCGTTTGTGTGACTTGGATAAACCTGAGGTGAGTAAATCTCTATTTCTTACTGGTTTTAGTTGTCTCTTTAATTTGGCAAAACTATTTGTTTTATAATTTATTTCACACCTTAAATAAATAGTAAATAAGTTGATTAAGTTATGTATGGGACTTGTTTTTAGCTGGTTCCATAGGGGTAACCAAAATTTTGTGTTGAATATGTTTTATCCACGGACTTAGGATCGTAAGTCCGTGGATTTATCCCGTATTATAGATCATTTTGAGTCACGTGACTTTGACAGTGCGGCAATTTCGTCTGTAGGGCATACAGTGTTGCCGCTTATAGGTTTGTATTGTAAGGTATGTTACAGTTGATTTTATTTGGGTGTTTCTGTGATTTGTACATAACTCACATAACCTTTCAAATCCCAAGTTTTTCACATAACACGTTGCGTGAAGTTTTTATCCAGTGTTTTAATTATGGCGATGCTTTGTTCATTATGCAATACCTAAGTTTTATGCTTCTCAAAACAGTTTAAATAGACATTGTAAGGAAACGCATAATTTAGAAAGCGGTCCACTTTTTTGTAGCAGGACTTTAACAGTCGATAGAAAAGCATATTTCAAACGAACATTTGATCTAGCCATTTTTGAACAATTTTAATAAATAAAATTCTTTATATTTGAGGAGATGTTCCTAATGTTAAAGGTGGTTTTATAGGGTAAATAATGAAAATGACATGTTATATATTTTTGAAATCGGGGTGAAAACACTTTAGGGTACGGTCTCATGCTCATGATTAATTAGGTCACGTGGTATTATTTTTAATTTCTCCACCAATTAATACGTTTTTTATGAGGCGCGAAATTTAAAACAGTCTCACGTGACACCAGAGTTCGAACGGTCTTGCGGAGAAACTACTTTACCGACTTCATAAAAATTCCGAAGCTTACTTGGCTTTGGATCCAGGCCCGGTCCGGGCTGCGGGTTATTAGGCTATTTTTGAAATGACTGCTCTCCAAATCTAGTTCTACTAGGTACTTACAGTGAAAACTATATCAGTGCATCAATTTTAATAAATACTAACGCCGTCAGATACAAACCCAATTTGCCATTAATTTATTATAAGGATAAGAAGGTACAATCGGTGACAGTGCTGACGCCTGGCGGAAAATTAGTAACTTCGTTACATCTTTACTCCTTTTTTGGCTTCTTTTTCTCGTCGTTCGCGTTGGGTGTGTATGTTTCGCGGCCTCTAGAAGGGGTAAATTCTTAGCAGACTTACTACATCTAAGAACGACTTTAAAGAGTGGATCCAGTTGCCAAAGATGTCCCTACTAGAAATCCTACTAATCTTTCTGGAGATCAACAGGAGTCCTAATAGGTAGACATCTTCTTTTTTTTAGTCACGAGGGGGTTAGGGTTCGGGTGCCCTAATGGTTGCCGCTCAGCCATTAATTAGGCTTATTGTGCACCTCCATTCGCAGATATTAAGCAGTCCCATCCTAATTTCTTAGCGAACAGTGAGATTCGTCGGAATATACTTTCCTGCAGTCCCTCTTGATTTATATCTGGGAAGATATATAAACAGGAGGCTCTCCTTCTGCACAAGGCAGACAGTCGAAGATAACGTGCTTGGCGGTTTCCTCTACCTCTCCACACATCCTGCAATGGGGGTTTATTGCGTCAATCCCCATCTTCGCTAGGTGTGCATTGAATAGCCAGTGGCCATTTAGGAATCCTACCACTTTTCGCAGTTCTTTCCTGCTCAGTCTGAGAGCATCTGCTGCATTGGAACTCGATAGTCCTCTGAGCATTCTTTTGGACTGAGCGTGCCCCGCAACTCTGTTCCAGCGCTTTTGGTGTTCATGCAACACCTAGTTGGAGACAATTTTTCGAACGACGCTATATGAAACGTCGTTTGCTGGTTCTGGTCCCATGAGTGTGAGGTCAGCCCCTTTCTTGGTACACTTATCAGCTCCCTCATTTGCAGCTACCTCTGTATGGCTTGGCACCCAAGTGAGAATTACCCTTTTGCCAAGGTTTTCAGGGTATTATGACAGTCCCACACTATCTTCGACGTATAGATGTGGCTTGCTAAGGCCATAAGAGCCGCCCGACTGTCCGTGTACACATTGATAATGTTTTTGTAATATTTCCTACCTATGCATGTTCTGCCGCATTCGGTTAATGCGGCTATTTCTGCTTGAAATACGGTCGACAGCTTACCAAGGCAGACGCTTATGCTTTGCCTGGGTCTGACGTCGTATACGCTTGCTCCTGTACCCGTTGGGGTCTTTGACCCGTCGGTGTATCAGGTGGTACTGTTCAACATATGTTGAGGTTCTCCCCGAGCCCATTCGGATCTGTCACTCAAGTTGAAGCGATATGGTATCTCAGTTTCCACGACCTTGGGTATTCTGTGAGGTGGCATTTCAAGGAAGTCGCACCTCATGGTGTCGTCTATTTTTGTATGTTTTATGGCTTGGTGCTTACACCAGTTGCCATTTTAGACTGCATTCTATATACAGCCATTTTAGCCTCCCCCTGTATGTATAGATCTATTGGTGGGATGTTTAGCAGTATTTACAATGCTGCTGTTGGAGTGTTTTTCATGGCGCCTGTAATGCTCAGACATGCAGCTCGCTGCACTTTAGAAAGCGTTTTAGCGGCTGTGCTTGGCTGAACTTTAGACCACCACACAATTGCACCGTACACCATCATTGGTCTGATTACTCTGGTGTGCAACCAGTTTACCACTGGCGAAGTTAGACCCCAGATGCACCCAATTGCTCGTCTCATCGTTAATGGCGTGATCTGAGAACGGCTTGTGATGCTCGCTAGATGGCTGTTCCAGGTTAGCTTGTCATCTAACCGGATTCCTAGGTATTTTGATTCCCTGGCAACCTTTATATGATTGCCGAAAAGTTTTGGCACACTAGTGATCTCCACAATTCGCTGTTTTGTGAATGGTACCATGATGGTTTTCGAGGGATTGACAGACAATCCCTCCGCATAACACCATCTCTCCACTACGGACAGTGCCCTCTGTATTAGTTCCAGGCAGATGCCAACGTGTTTTCCCCGTACTAGAATAACAATGTCATCAGCATATCCTTGAGCATACCATCCCTGCTCGTTTAGTGCAACAAGGAGGTCATCGACAGAGCACCTCCCTGTGGACATCCTCTTTCTGTCTTTACCTCTCTTGTGACACCACACAGGAATCCTTGTGCTCTCCTGCTGCGTAGCATGTTCTCTATCCATCGGGTGATTGTCCTGCCTGTGCCCCGGGATTCCAGCTTTGACACTATTGAGCGAGTGTCCATGTTGTCAAATGCTCATTCGATGTCCAAGAACACAGCCAGGGCAACTTCTTTATAAGTAATGGCTTGCTCTATCTTACTCACCAAGCTATGCAAGGCTGTTTCGCATTTTGGTAGGCATGTTGGTTAGGGTGCGGCGGCTTGTTACCTAGCACTGTGACCCTGAGATGCCTATCTATCATCTTCTCTATTGCCTTGAGAAGAAATGACAAGAGACTTATCGGGCGATGAGTCTTTGCAGTATCGTGCGAGGGTCTTCCAGGTTTCGGTTTAAATACTACCTTGGAGATATCCCAAACCGTAGGTATAACTCCTGTGGCTAAGCTTAGTCTGAACAGACTTACAAGTCTTGGAGTTATTATATCGGCGCTTTTTTGGAGCATCACTGGGTAGATTCCATCTAGTACAGGCGCCTTGAAGGGATCCTACTAATCTTTCTGGGGATTAACAGGCACCCTAATAGGTAGCCCTTTCTTGCTTTGTTCTTTTCTTCTTGGTCTTAGTTGCTAGATGCGGTCCATCTGTTATTTTGCCGTGGACGCCTAGAGTAGTTCGCCTGCTCCCTCATTTGGATGTTGGGGTGGGTCTTCTCATCGAATCTTCTCCTGATGGCTGTCTCCTCCATGATGTCCTGGATCTTCTCATTTTGCCGGTTGTCTGTGGTGTTATTAGGTGATGCGTAGCAAGGCATGCGCGGGAGAATAGGTGATGTGGACTTATTTTGGAACTTTCAGAAATATTGTGTCAAATGTAGGTCTTAGTTACGGGGTTGCCTACATTGTAGGTTTACTATTATTGGATCGCATACCTATTAGGTATGCTCACCTTTGGTACACAAATTTTTAGATGTTTTAATACGTCCTTGACGATATTCCAAACACGTCTTTGGGAAACTAAGAAATTACATAATATTAACTCTTCAGATAGGATTTACCTTGCGTATCACTACGGCATACTGCATGACAACAACAATATTTTTAGCAAAGCAGATATGTGATTACAATTATTGTTTTTTCAACAAATTACTTTTAAAACGTGGTTTGTACTACCCGAAAAACATAGCGGAAGTTGGGGCATGCGCACAAACATTTTTCAACTATTAAAAGGTCTATTGGGTTCTATTCGTAAGGGTTCATTTTGACTCCTTCCGACAGCTGTGATTTTTAACAATCTTGACACTGTCTAGTAGTCATCAAGTATCAATTGCTTACAAATATATTGTACAAAAACAGTTTTTTTCAAAGCCCCTAATCTGTTATTTTTATTTTACGTCGAAAACACAACATTGAATATTGCCAACATAACCTTTCTTTGCTTACGTACAGATTCATGATTAAGAATTCATGCAACGGAAATATGTGGTGTAAGCAAAGTTTTACTTTGTTTTAAAACCTGCCAGGAAGAAAGCTTAAATCACTAGCTCTAGAACTTTTATTAAACTTGTGTGAGTATTTTTAAATGGAGATAGGGACCGAGAAAGATGACGTTTATGCCATCTGCCGTGAAAAACACAAACAATGTGATGTAATAGTATATTACGTAACGTGTGTTGTAAGAAGCATTTTACGCACGAACGGAAAAGTTACGCACGAAGCCGCGAAGTGGCGAGTGCGTAATTCCGTGAGTGCGTAAAATGCGTTACAACACGTGTTACGTACTATACTCTACCTACAACCTACTTGTATTGATAATCTTATTAGGGGATTTAAAGTATACAAATAAAAATGTACATCCTCGATGCCCAGCCAAGTTGCATTTAATAAAAGTCCATCCTCGATGCCCAGTCAAGTTTCGTAACAGTCCATTCTAAGTAGTATTGATTTTTATCAAAAATGTATGTAGAATTACCGTATACACATCTCAACTATAGTGACATTAATCCCTTAGGTGGATTACTTCTCTCAGATATCAAACACCGCCCGCGGCATTAAATGGGTCACTTTAATCGCTTGGTGTATAATATACTATTGTTTACTAATATGATACATTAAGACAGCTAAAAGATGCGGATTGAATGAAACGGAACCAATTATCATATAATTCCAAATAACTCTTAGTATTAAATGCAATCTGATATCTAATAAACGTTATCTACCATTTACAGATGGAATAAAATTCAACGTCTAATATCGAAATAATGAATTTTTAATAAAATGACTACATCTATTGACAGTTGCTAAGTGGTTGCTAGTGAAGCCGTGCGATTTACTTTACAGCCGTGCGTTTTGTTTTACCGTGCGTAATAGACGTCTTACATTGATTGCCGACTGTGTGCTTTTGACTACTTACAGGGTAGGTCGTAGGTAAACATAGTTATAGTTCTCAGTCTAATATGTGATCTATTAGTTTTTGACAGCTTGTCAATTTTGGGGTATTACTGTCACCTCAATGAATAAAAGCAGTGTTACTAGAACTTATTTGTTTATTTTATATCCGCTCGGATCGGTACATGTTACATGGTGTCAGGTGTAAAAAACTTGATTGCAGAACTCTGGAAAAACGTCCTAGAAAAGCTCGATTGAAAAGTGTTTGTGAGTAGCAAGCAAATTGGTACCTGCTGGATTAGTACCATTCATTGCATATAAATACACTCTAGTTCTTGTGAGATAGTTCGAAACTCTAGTATCACATTCGTGAGAATAACTAGTAAGTAAACCTTTCAAAATAAAGCAAAAAGCTCACATGACTGTAAAAATGCATGACATTTTTTGCATACAACCGCTGTCTAGTTTTGAAAAGTAAATTGGGCGAGATTAAACAGTATCCAGTAGCAATGGAATCGTACTTTAAACCTCCAGATCCTTCGTCAATTGAAGGAAGCTTGGCTGATAACTGGCAGAAGTTTGAACAAAAATTTCATAATTTTTTGGCTGCTACAGGCTTGAGTAATGGAAATGATGGAAAGAAAATTGCAATTTTATTGAACCTAGTAGGTGATGATGGGCTTGATCTTTATAACTCGTTTGATCCTTTACCGGTAAACCAACAAACGCTTGACAATGTCTTAAAGAAGTTTAAAGACCACTGTGAACCCAAGAAAAATGTTATATACGAGAGATTCTTATTTAACAGCATTACTCAGCAAGAAGGACAAAGTTTTGATAGGTTTTTGACAGAATTAAGAACAGCCGGAAAAACAACTGGTTATGGTAATTTATTAGAGGAGTTCATAAGAGATAGGATAGTGATGGGCATCTATAACCAAAGCACGAGAGAAGAATTGTCAATAAAATCCGATTGTTGTCGCAAGCAATAGACACGTGTAGAACTAGAGAAGTTAGTCAAAAACAGTTGAAAGTTTTGCAGAATGAAGCCAGTGTGAGTTCTATAAAATCTCAAAAGAAAAAAAAGAAGGGAAATGTGAGTTTTGTGGCTATGTACACCGAGAGAAAAATGTGTGCCCCGCTTGGAACTTGTGCCAAGTGCCAGGGTCGCAATCATATTGCTAGTGTGTGCAAAAAAGTACAAAACACTAACCAAAAGGAGTAGATATAGGTAAGGAAATTCTAAAAAAATGTTTCAAAGAAAATTCTGACATACATACCGCTTTATTGCAATATAGAAATTCACCGCTAAAGTATTTTGGTTACTCACCTGCACAGTTATTAATGAATAGGATTTGTAAGATAAAAGTACCGATAAATTCCAGTTTGTTGCAACCCAAACTCTGAGAAATTGTTACATAGACAGAATATTTACAAGTCTCACTATGATAAGAATAGTAAAGATCTAAAACCTTTGGACCCTAAAGCCAATGTAACAATTTTTGACCATCTTTATTATCCAGTCCAAAAGTTTTAGATCCTGGTGTTAAAACTAGATCTGGTCGGGTAATAAAAAAACCGAAAAAACTTAACTAATAGGAGGGGATGTATTATATAGATACTTGTGCCTGTAAGTTAATACCTCATATTTCTAAACTCTTGCTTGTACTACCACCTGTGTACTAAACATAGTTATAGTTCTCAGTCTAATATGTGATCTATTAGTTTTTGACAGCTTGTCAATTTTGAGGTATTACTGTCACCTCAATGAATAAAAGCAGAGTTACTAGAACTTATTTGATGTTTATTTTATATCCGCTCGGATCGGTACATGTTACAAAAAATGAATGTAAGTATTCTTAAATTTTTATTTTCTCTTAGCTTCCCCACTGACATGCAAGCAAGAATGAATAAATTAATTTAATGCATAATGCATTCTTCTACTTTTAGTTAGCTCACCCTTAAAAGCGCTGCTTAGCTACATATATATATATATATATATATATATATATATATATATATATATATATATATAAATAACCAATGGAAATATGAAAGAATAACGCGTGGAATATAAAACAAAGACAGAATTAGCGGGCATATCACGCAAAAGAGGTTACAGAGAATGAGTGGTAACCGTAGACATGCATGTTTCTGGCTCATTAGCCTTCATCGGTACGGCATAACCAAGAAAAGGTGTACAACTTGGGAGCAAAGATGTTAATTGAAACATGAGAAAACACAAACAACGGATTTCAACAAGATAACCAAACGCACATTTGTGCCTTCAAATGGAAGATCCCGAGTTTTCAGGACAACAACCAACAGAGACACGGAGGCGTCTATAGCTCTCCTGTCTGAACCTTCCGACCCTGGAAATAGACAAATAACCAATGGAAAGATGAAAGAATAACGCGTGGAATATAAAACAAAGACAGAATTAGCGGGCATATCACGCAAAAGAGGTTACAGAGAATGAGTGGTAACCGTAGACATGCATGTTTCTGGCTCATTAGCCTTCATCGGTACGGCATAACCAAGAAAAGGTGTACAACTTGGGAGCAAAGATGTTAATTGAAACATGAGAAAACACAAACAACGGATTTCAACAAGATAACCAAACGCACATTTGTGCCTTCAAATGGAAGATCCCGAGTTTTCAGGACAACAACCAACAGAGACACGGAGGCGTCTATAGCTCTCCTGTCTGAACCTTCCGACCCTGGAAATAGACAAATAACCAATGGAAAGATGAAAGAATAACGCGTGGAATATAAAACAAAGACAGAATTAGCGGGCATATCACGCAAAAGAGGTTACAGAGAATGAGTGGTAACCGTAGACATGCATGTTTCTGGCTCATTAGCATTCATCGGTACGGCATAACCAAGAAAAGGTGTACAACTTTGGGAGCAAAGATGTTAATTGAAACATGAGAAAACACAAACAACGGATTTCAACAAGATAACCAAACGCACATTTGTGCCTTCAAATGGAAGATCCCGAGTTTTCAGGACAACAACTAACAGAGACACGGAGGCGTCTATAGCTCTCCTGTCTGAATCTTCCGACCCTGGAAATAGACAAATAACCAATGGAAAGATGAAAGAATAACGCGTGATATGCCCGCTAATTCTGTCTTTGTTTTATATTCCACGCGTTATTCTTTCATCTTTCCATTGGTTATTTGTCTATTTCCAGGGTCGGAAGGTTCAGACAGGAGAGCTATAGACGCCTCCGTGTCTCTGTTGGTTGTTGTCCTGAAAACTCGGGATCTTCCATTTGAAGGCACAAATGTGCGTTTGGTTATCTTGTTGAAATCCGTTGTTTGTGTTTTCTCATGTTTCAATTAACATCTTTGCTCCCAAGTTGTACACCTTTTCTTGGTTATGCCGTACCGATGAAGGCTAATGAGCCAGAAACATGCATGTCTACGGTTACCACTCATTCTCTGTAACCTCTTTTGCGTGATATGCCCGCTAATTCTGTCTTTGTTTTATATTCCACGCGTTATTCTTTCATCTTTCCATTGGTTATTTGTCTATTTCCAGGGTCGGAAGGTTCAGACAGGAGAGCTATAGACGCCTCCGTGTCTCTGTTGGTTGTTGTCCTGAAAACTCGGGATCTTCCATTTGAAGGCACAAATGTGCGTTTGGTTATCTTGTTGAAATCCGTTGTTTGTGTTTTCTCATGTTTCAATTAACATCTTTGCTCCCAAGTTGTACACCTTTTCATGGTTATGCCGTACCGATGAAGGCTAATGAGCCAGAAACATGCATGTCTACGGTTACCACTCATTCTCTGTAACCTCTTTTGCGTGATATGCCCGCTAATTATGTCTTTATATATATATATATATATATATATATATATATATATATATATATATATATATATATATATATCATCATCATCATCATCATCATATGCAGCTTATTCAACCATTTTGTTATGGTGTAGCCTCCCTTTACATATTTATATATTCCACTTCCATGTGGGCCCATTGTTGTCTATTGCTAGCTATGCGGCCCCAAGTTGATCCTGCGAGTTTCTTTATGTCGTAGTCCCATCTTAAGTTGGGGCGTCTTCTTGGTCTTTTCACGCCTCGGGGATACCATTGCGTTATCTTTGTGGTCCATCTATCGTCTGTCCTTCTAGCGAGATGCCCCGCCCATTGCCAATTTAGGGATCTGATTCTATTTATGACATCTATCACTTGGGTCTTTTGTCTGATCCAATCAAGCCTTTTTCTATCTCTCCTTGTTATTCCAAGCATGCATCGTTCCATAGACCTCTGCGTTACCTGGAGTTTTCTAATGATATCAGTTTTCAGGGTCCAGGTTTCACAGCCGTATGTTAATACTGGTAGTACGCACTGATCAAACGCTTTCTTTTTCAAACGGAGTGACATTCTAGACTTGAAGATGATAGAGTTCTGTCCAAATGTTCTCCATGCTAATTTGATTCTTCGGTTTATTTCTGGAAGTAGAGAGCCTGATATGTGTATTAGTTGGCCCAGGTATATGTATTCCTCTACTATTTCCAGGGCAGTGTCATTAATTGTTATTTCTTGTGCGTTTATCAGTTCGTTATACATTATCTTGGTCTTACTCAGATTTATTTTAAGGCCTACTTCGTTTCTTGCTGCATTCAATTCATTTATTTGTTGTTGCATTATATATATATATATATATATATATATATATATATATATATATATATATGATATGTTACAGCTCAAATTCAGACGACATTCTTGACACTCCTACAAAGAAACAAGATGTTGTATCTGCAGGGGCTACAGTAAGAAAGAGCTTATTTACGGATGATAGGTAATTAATTATTATATTAAATAAGACTCCAATTGTTAAATCTGCAAGAAATACTGGTTTCCTCGGATTTCTTATATGTATTGAGAGTCTAAAAAACATGTTCAACTTCTACGTTGAACAAGAAAAAAAACTAAAATATTCATTGACATATAAGTTATCCCAGGATCACCTTGAATCATTTTTTGGAGCTATTCGTAGTAAGGGTGCCTATAATAACAACCCAATAGCCAGACAATTTGAGGCTGCCTTTAAAAGACTGTTAGTCCACAGTGAGATATCGGCGCCAAAAACAGGTAACACTGTAGACTTGCAAAAAATTTCAATCCTCACATGCTGCTTAGGTAATTTGGTGAGAAGGTCAGATGATGGGAAAATTTAGAAGAATCTGAAGACTATAAAAATGTGTGCCAAACTGAATATGGACATTGCAGAATCCAATTTTTTTATGTCGCCACCTTGGGACTTAACTTTATATATGCCTGTGGATATGGTGTACACACTAGATGTAAATTGAGTGAATGAAAACGACGAATACTCAGTGTGTATTAGTTTATTACTTTCCAGCTAAGCGCTTTCGGCTATTAAGCCATTATCAAAGCCGTCGTCATTTAAAAAAGTAGTTGTCAAAGCCATCAAGTTGATTAAAAACAATACTCGAGATAGAATCATCGTTATGATTGAGTCATTGGAATAAAAATTTTGAGTGAATTTACATCATGTGAATTATAATTTTACACCCTTCCAATAGGGTATTTTAATGTTTTTATTCCAATGACTCAATCATAACGATGATTCTATCTTGAGTATTGTTTTTAATCAACTTGATGGCTTTGACAACTACTTTTTTAAATGACGACGGCTTTGATAATGGCTTAATAGCCGAAAGCGCTTAGCTGGAAAGTAATAAACTAATACACACTGAGTATTCGTCGTTTTCATTCACTCAATTTAACTTTATATGTCCAAGATGTTGTATCATATATTGCTGGTTTTGTAGTTAAATCATTAAAAAAATGTATTACTTATTCTAAGTGTGCTAATATGTTGGAACAGGATACAACTTGTTAAAAACTGCAAGTAAGAAAAGCTTATGGTAGACTTAACAATCCATGTGATATGGTAATTAATATATGTAAGGCTGGAGAAAAATATTTCAGATTTTTTCATAAAACTCATGACATATTTAATAAAAATAGATAGGGTTTGCTAAATTTATCAGTTTCAAAAACCATTAGCGTTTTACCATCAAATGTATTCGATTTTTTTAGTGAACATCTTTATGGTGGTGATGTTTTAGACGACCATGCTATGGAATTAATGAAATTAATTCTCAAAAGTTATTTCAGCATTAGAATCCATCATGAAACAACCAATAAAATAGATTTACTGAGAAAAACTGATCAAGAAGTATTAGTACAAAGCTAATTTTATTTAGAAATGAATAATGTTATTAATATATAATATATTTTTTGTTAAAACTGAAAAAACGAGCTTTTATTTTACCCTTAGAATAATTCCAAGTTTTTCTGTTTTGTTAAGTCCAAAAGTTCCTCATCACTGAAAGGTACCAAATTATTATTTTGTTTGTTTTTATGACCAAGTAATATAATTTTATTTTTTTATAAACTGAAAATAAAGAAGTATTCTTCTACTCTTAAAATTGTAGATTTTCATATTATTCAGGCCAAAGGTACCTAAATCCAATAAGTTAAGTAAATATGTTTTATCAACACTGAAAAAGTACTCTAAATGTTAAGTTAAAATATTACAAAGTTATAAAATTACATGTTGAATTAAATTTTAAGCCATAGTTTAAATTTGATTTAAATTAATATTTTTGTTTGTTTTTATTTCTTTTGTATAAATAATTAATTATGCATTATTATCTATTTTATTGCTACTTGTTTTTTACTCACGAATTAATAACCTATACGTATTTAATTTATTGGTATACGCCACTGATTGTGTTAGGAGCGCGCGTAAATCTCCTTCTCTAGGGTTCTGTGCAGCGTTGCCATACGAGTTCAAACATTAGAGTCTCTCTTTATTTAACCCACATGCAAAATATTTTATTTCTTTCTAAATGTTCAGGTCAAAACAAATATCAATTTATGAATGAAATGCTTTATCTACTGTGTATTATATATCTATGCAGGAACCTATTCTTATGGAGCTCAGTGTAGTGAACACATCCAGCGAAGAAGGTCACCTGCAAGAAGAAGCTCAACCGGAAAACTTTGGTCACTGATCCATACCAGGTATTTCCAGAAGTCCTTCCCGCCGGACTCGCCAACAACTGAGATTCTAATCTCAACCTGTCCTTTATAGCAGTGCTCCGCAACCGGTGTACCGCGGCACACTGGTGTGCCGTAAGCCGACTTGAGGTGTGCCGCTCTTTCAGACAATACGAATCAGATTCGTATTGTAGCGATACCCGCGAAAAATAAAGCAATCTGACAACAGCGCCGATGGTAAACGTCTATCCGTCTATCGGCGCGGCGCGGCGCGGCGCGGCGGCTTGATTCTCGAAGGCGACTAAACTAGAAAGATCCGTGCCGTTCGAGGCGCGACTCGATGTTTTCCTGAACATCGCCGCTGCCTATATAAGCGCGCCTGTCGTCGCTCAGAGACTCAGAGAGAGTCGAATAGTCAAGTGAATCAGATAAATACGCGGGCAAACAAATAAATCGTAGAGTGAAATAAATAGTGAATTGCTATATAAATAAATTCTTGTGCCTTATAAATAAGTGAATATAAATTAGTTATAATTAGTTAAGTGTTATTTTTAGAGTTCCTGTTTTCTTTTTTACGTTGTTGGCCATATTGTGTCTAAATAAATTAAATTAAACTGGACTAAGTTTTGTTGCAGTATCTACTTTTATAAATAACTATAGTGCTTCAAATATGGATAAATTTTTGCTGAAATCACGAGCAGATGACGAAGAACCTAGCACAAGCTTCAGCATAAGTGCTGCAAAAAGAGCAAAAAAGGTGCTGAAAAGGAAGTACAATCAAGACTACCTTCGATATGGTTTCACTTGGTGTGGCGACGAAGCGGCTCCAAAGCCTGAATGCGTCATTTGCGGTGAACAGTTGTCAAATGAAGCAATGGTACCCAGCAAACTAAACCGTCATTTGATCACAAATCATCCCAGTTGCGTCAAAAAAGACATTCAATTTTTCCAACGGCGCTTGGATTAAAATAAGAAACAAAAGCAGTTTATGAAATCGGCGGTTACGGTTTCTGAAAAGGCATTAGAAGCAAGCTACCTTGTTGCAAAATTAATTGCACAACAAAAAAAAACCGCACACTATCGGTGAAACGCTTATTAAACCAGCATGCATGGAAATTGTTTGACTTATGCTTGGGCCAAACGAAGTTAAGGACGTGAGTAAAGTTTCTTTGTCGGCCGATACTGTTAAAAGACGTATCCAAGATATGTCAAGTGATATTTTGGGAACACTAATTAAAAAAATCATTTCGGCTGGAATTTTTGCGCTTCAAATCGACGAATCAACCGATATTAAAAATAAAGCACAACTGATGGCTATTGTACGTTTCGTTGACGAGGACTCTATTAAAGAACATTATTTATTTTGTAAGGAGGTTCCAGAGAGAACTACCGGTGAACAAATTTTCCAAGTAACTGATAATTTTTTTAAAATACATAATATTCAGTGGACCAATTGCGTTGCTATTTGTACAGATGGTGCTGCTGCAATGATGGGCAGTAAGAAAGGTTTTGTATCTTGTGTAAAACAAAAAAATCCGTCAATACAAATTAGACATTGCTGCATACATCGAGAAGCATTGATGGTCAAAAATTTGCCCGAACAGCTTTCGATCACAATGAATGAATGTATTAAGATCATAAACATAATTAAATCGAGAGCCTTAAATTCGCGAATCTTTGGAATACTCTGTGAAGAAATGGGAAGCGAACATGAATCCTTACTGTTTTATACAGAAGTTCGTTGGTTATCCCGGGGAAAAGTTTTAGCTCGACTGTTTGAACTTCGCTACGAAGTGCGTGAGTTTCTTTCAAGTCAAGATATGTACGATCTATGCCAGCACCTTCATGATGAATACTGGATAGCCAAACTTGCATACATGGCTGATATATTCGAACATCTGAATGAACTTAATAAAAAAATGCAAGGACGGAATGAAAATATATTGACGTGCTCCGATAAATTACAAGGGTTCAAAAAGAAACTTGAACTTTGGCAGGAACAGTTGCAAAAAGGATGTCTAGAAATGTATCACAGGACCAACCACAGTACGATCGAAAACAAGCAGTTGATTGTGGATTTGGCCCAACAACATTTAAGTATGCTTCAACAAAAATTTGAATACTATTTCCATTCTATCAACACGGAACAATACAATTGGATTCGAAATCCTTTCGCAACCAATGCAATAAGTTCCACGGAAGCACTGCCATTGCAAACTCGAGAGGAGTTCACAGAATTAAGTAATGATATGACCCTAAAACTTAAATTCGACGAAGTTCCGTTAGATGTTTTCTGGATTTCCATCAAGACAGAATATCCACGCATCTCCGACAAGGCCATCTTCACACTACTTCCGTTTTCCACAACATATTTATGTGAGCAAAGTTTTTCAACGCTTGTATTAATTAAAAATGATAAACGGTCATGCTTAAAAGATCTTGACCAAGAAATAAGAGTTGCGCTGTCTAAAATTGAGCCGAATATAAAACTTTTGTGTTCAACGAAGCAAGCGCAGGTATCACATTAATCAGTCATCATCATGTCAAAATATTTATTACTATTGACGTGTCAACAGAAGTAAATTTAGTATACCTACCTGTCCTACCTAGTATTTAGTATAGTTCTCATGTATGTACCTATTTGTATTTTTCATTCTATCTGAATAATAAAAAAAAATATGTATTATGTCCTGAGTGAAAATTTTGATGCCCCAAATCTGAAAGGGGCTTCTTCACATTTTAAAACAATAAAAAAAACTAAGGTAGTTTGGACATCCATAAATAATTAGTATACATGGAGTGAACTGACCCCCGACCTAGCTACGCCACTGCTATAAATATATTTTAGATTTTGGTGTGCCACGAAATTCTAGGGAGCAGTTTGGTGTGCCTCAGATGAGGAAAGGTTGCGGATCACTGCTTTATAGGATACTACTATTTGTGAAAATCTGCTCTCACTAGAGCAATTTTTATTTATGAAATTCCGCTCTTTATAGAGCGATTTTATTTATGAAATTTGCCTGAACCGACAAAATAATGAACTGAGACCAACGAGAAGTGCCAGTTCCAATTACCATCCAGCCAACGGAAGACGGAAATTATTCAGGTGAATATAAACACTAACCTGCGGACAAAAGGGTCAGGAAACCTTTAACCGGGGAGGAAACTCCCTCCGGCAGTGAGTCCGCTGCCGGCTTTCATCCGCTTTCCCCGAAAACTAATAACGAAGCAACCTTAGGCTTCGTCCTCTTCCGCCCAAAATTCAACTAATTCAACATGCCATCATCAACGCGCTCTCCGATTAAAACCCGGAGCCAAACTGTTCCATCTATCTCTTCTCACGAAGAGTTCCCACCAATATCACCTCCCCGACCCACCGACGCTTTAGCCCTACCCACCGACGCTTTAGCCAATTTGGCTGCTCAATTCACCCAAGAACTCGCCGAACTCAAGGCGGAAAACCAACGACTTAAAGCACAACTACTTGACGCAACGAACCAACTAAAATCACGATCCAACTCACGAAACTCCTCCAGATCCAGATCCGACCATTCCGCACAATCCCACATCTCCGTCCAATCTTCTCCACGCACTAACCAACAATCCAACAACCGACAAGAACAAGAAGGGGACTTCACTCTCTTGGGAACCAAACCCAAGAGAGACCGAATAATCCTTACACCACCACCTCCAACCACCCAACATCAGCAACCGCCCCGGCAGCAACAACCACCACGACAACGACAACCATCTCAACCCCAACAATCTAGACAACCATGACAGCCGCAAACAGACCCAACCCTACAGACACTAAATATACGAAACCTCCCTGCCAAATACGTCTCCCAACGAGAACTCTACAATCTGCTCAACACCAACGAGCTGCTGAGAGTCGAAAGCTACTACTTAAAAGCCAATGCTAACAGATCCAAGCTGGTCTGCCCCTCCTGCGGAGTGACCAATCACAAATCTAACGATTGCGGCGGTCCACACCCCGCTTTCAACCCTCGGTGCCCCAAGCGGCTGGAGGCACCGAAATCCGCGCAAGAGATTGCGCCCGTTACCCTAGAAAAACCACAGGCCCCCTACGACTTGACCACCGACTCCAAGATCTTAATCGAGATCTTGGCTATGATCCTTATGAACGCCGTCCCGACTAGCCGTGGCCTAGTCGCCGAAACACTCACACATCTCATCCCCTCCTTCTACGGGTACAATTGTACCGTAACAAGTGGCGCTGGCAACTGCGTCCACTTTGCTTTCACAACCAAGAGACAAAATTAAGTCATGGATTTTACAATCGGGACCGTGAATAGCCAAGGTCTAGCCAGGAAGCGATATCTCCTCAAACACCTTCTGCACTCCCAAAACATACAAGTACTTTCTATTACAGACACTCTTTTTAAAAAACCCTCCTCACTTCACTGGCTACACCACCTTCCACCTAGATAGGAACTTCTACTGTCATGGCAACGGACTTCTCGTCTGAAACGGACTCCCCGCGTCACCACACCCACTCTCTGCACTTCTGTCTCAAAATAACTTGGATTGCATAGCCATCGACATATCGTGGAATAATACCACGACGACTTTCTTTTCTTATTAAAAACATCCCAATCAACCATTATCAATCGACCTCCTCGAATATGCATCCTCTCTACCACGAGCCATAATAACGGGTCACCTTAACTCACGAAACATCCTTTTCGGTGACACATTCACCAACGCCAATGGCAGACTACTCGCGGACCAACTCGTTTCACTAACCCTCTCGCGGATTAGAAACAATAATCCAACACTAATAAGTCACCTCGGCTCTTCCATAGTCGACCATATAATCTGCACTGACAGGTTACTCAACCATATAGACGATTAATGCTCTATAATCGACCCCATCTCCTCCGACCATGTCCCGCTACTGGTCAAAACCGCACTACACAACCCAATACCACCACCATCAACAAATTTCACCTTTCGCGATTTCAAAAAAGCCGATTGGAATTCCTTTGCAAATCACGTCTCTACCAATTTACCACAACCCGTCATTCATCAGAACACTGATGACATAGATAATCACGCAGAAGAATTCCAATCCCTCTTAATCGATGCGCAAGACATCGCCATCCCCCTCACCACCGTACACACCAATTTCCAGACCCTTCCGCAAAGAATTCTCCAAAAAATTCGTCAGAAAAGACAGTTATACAGGTTATACGTCCGCACTCGAGACCCCGCCGTCAAAACACAATGGAACCGTCTCAACGCCCAGGTTCGGTACGAAATCAATGCTGAAAAGCAGAGAAAATGGAAGGCCGAAACAACCGGACTGGACTTCAGACAAGGGCGCGTGTTTTGGCAAAAATTCAACCGCCTCGTCGGCCTCAAGAGAAAGGTTGAATCACATCTCGATGTGCAAGGACAGAAGATCTACACATCCGAAGACAAAACCACCGCCTTCAAAAATAACCTACAAACTGTCTTTTCACCACCTGACAACCCTCGATTTCTCAGGGACTTTGCCGTCGAAACCAACCTCATGACTCGAAACATTACTCGGAGCCCACACGTTCATATCCCACTAAATGAGAACTCTCCGCTTCTTACACCCTTTACAATTGAAGGAGTTCAGCGGGCGTGCCGAGCGGGGAGAAACAGTGCCCCAGGACACGACGAAATCTCGAGGCAGGCACTTAAAAACCTACCAGAAGAGACCTTCCCTCCGCTCTGCGCCCTGCTGAACGCCTGCCTGGTATACTCATACTTCCCTCGTTGTTGGAAATCATCCAACGTAGTTCTCATCCCCAAACCCGGCAAAGACCCTACAAAGCCTGAATCTTACCGCCCTATCTCGTTAATCAGCGTCCTAGGTAAAGTCTTTGAACGCTTGTTGAAGGAAAGAATCTGGGACTTCTGTACTGAAAATAATATAATTCCGGCATTTCAATTCGGATTCAGGCCGGGCCACTCTTGTCAGAACGCCACCACCAACCTTCAAACAATCGTCACCCGAACTTTAAATCAACGACGCTGTTCTGCCGCCATCCTCATGGACGTTCAGAAAGCTTTCGATCAAGTCTGGCACGCCGGACTAGTGAGAAAGCTACTGAGCATCCGATTGCCAAACCAAATCGTCAAATTATTATACTCCTATCTCACCGACAGATCGATCAGCGTCAAAGTTGGTTATAGCATATCCGACTCTTTTACACCCCAAACTGGCGTTCCGCAGAGCTCGATAGTCGCTCCTCTACTATATATTATTTATACGTATGATACACCAATTCCAAGACATCCCCGAGATAACATCCAACTATACGCGGACGACACCGCACTAATAATTTCTGCCACCGACATTCGCTCTCTCAACATTCGATCCCAAAATCTACTGACTCAATTTTCAAATTGGTGCAGGAGATGGCGGGTGACTCTCAACCCTCAAAAAACCCAAGCCATCGTGTTCAAACACCCTGATACCATGAGCGAACGACCTCTACCTACAAACTTCCGCCTCGTGCTCTGGGGAGATCAACTCGAAATCCGCAGGGAAGTCGTCTATTTGAGAGTGAGATTTACTCACACTCTCAACTTGATGGCCGACTTCATGGACACATTAAATGAAGTCCGACGTCGAGTAAATCTTCTCAAGGCGCTCGGCGGCAGCTTCGGACGCACTCACCCTACCACCCTACTTCATACGTATAAAACATATATGCGTCCAATAATCGACTATAGAGCTAACGTCTATTGCACCCTCCCCAACCATCTAGTCAAAAGATTCCGAACTTGTGAGCAGTCAATCCTGAGATACTGCCAATACAAGGCTCCATACTAACACAGTATATGTCAATACCGACATCGAGCCCATTCCATCACGTCTAAACAATTTACAAGCCCGATACGTTAGTCGCACTATCGAATCGGACAGTGAAATCGCCAAAAACACTCTTCTCACACCGTGGGTCGCCAATAGACGACCCCTCAGTAGGTACCCCCAGAGGAAGCTCCCATTTCCTCCGTTACGCCTGCTAGCTACGGCCTATGACGACCTCCCCGACGAATACATTGACTACCTTGACAGCTCCCCTATTTCCATGCGATAATCATCAAAATTTCACTTTTTCCCACTATTCTATGTTAATAAATTCTACTCACTCAATCTCCCGCAACATAGTCCAAAATCATAAAATTCAAACATTTCTAACAATTTCTAAAATCTCTTAATCCCAAGCTATTATTCGTTCAACACTTTGGACAAACCCTATACTTTCAGCCGCCCCCACACCACCCACGTCGGTGTTGCAGGTTTTTCTGCGGTTTTCCTTCATACTCTGTGAATTTATTCACTAACCAAATGGACCGACGAACGACGCACCCGCATTTTTAGAATTTAGATTATTATTATTCCACCTACCACCGTAAATAGTCCCAAATCACCGAAGGCACGTCACCGCAACTTTTCATCAAACTTCAACAAATCATGATATTCCATACACTTTTGAAAAATGTATCCTATACACTTTTTTCTCGAAAATTCCAAAAATCAATTAAAATCCCAAATCTCTAGTATTTCATAATATTACTTCTTAAATATCGGAGACATTTCAAATTCAGTAGATAACACCCAATTCTCATCTAATAATTTCTGACACCTAGCCAACTCAACGCATATATCTATGTATCGGCAACGATACATGGTTCGTCTTCAACATTAACACTGCCATCCCAGACACTTTTTGTCACACCATCTCCGCACACTTTTGAGCTTCGCTGCTTCCAGGCACCAACCTCCGATACATCCCAACACAACTCAACCCTCCGGTTACTTTCTAGCGAAAAGCCCATCCAATAACTCTCAATTCCATACACTTTTTAAACAGATTTTCCTAGTCACTTCTAAAAAATTCTCTACTAGACACTTTTTCAACCCCCAACTCAGTTTCTCAGTCAACGCGCACTAAATCATCCAACACACCCCCAACTCAGCCCTGAAGAGGAAACCTATCCTACACCAGGGCATCACAAGAATAGTTCAACTTCTTCCATGATAATTCCCATTCAACAAAACTCACTCACGAACTTCTCTCTCTCTCTCTCTCTCTCTCTCTCTCTCTCTATTCTTATGGAGAATTAGTATCAGCATTTCAGGGCACATTCAACACATCACAATGAGAAACAGTAAACTCTTTTTTACACAGTTTACAGTAAGCTTTATACTCATCCGACGTCATGTTACACAACCAATTATAATCATTCTGCCAATTTGTATTGTATTTCGTGAGGCGAAGTTTTCTTAGTTTTGCTTCTTTCTTGTTTGCAATGTTTTCCGGTTCCGAGCAATCCGAAACATCACTATCGGTTTCATTCATCTTTAAACGATTCTAATAAGTAAACTTCAGTAATTTACGAACATAAACACGTAAAAAGCTTAAAATTTTGTTTCATTAATGTAAATAAACTAAATTAGGCACGCAACGCAACTCACTACTTGCTCACTGCTTTTCAAGCAGTAAAACTAATGGTATTCGTTATTCCTTCGTACGTAATCCGATTGCGTGACGCACCCCTCTCTCTCTCTATCGCACCTGTGTTCATTCACCCGCCCGCGCTTCCTCAGCACGCTGCACGCACGATCGAGTTATCCCCAGGGGTTGTTCACTTTTTAGTTCTAACTAACAGCAACTAAGCGCTGCTGTTCCGCAGTTGGTAATAAATTATATTTTATTGTTGGTAAAATCTGCTGTTTTCGATATCACTGTGGTTCCGTGTCGATCTTAACCAACCTTAACGTCAACTAATAGATAAAGGGATATTTCCTCGATACTAACCACGCTAACCTGGTTAGAAAAAAGTTACTACTCTAATTTCCTCGATACATATTCCAAACAATGACGTCACACTTAACCAACATCTCGAACCACCTGGCCGAGGTAGTTAACATGTGGTTTGAAGCTATGATCTGTCAGTTTGTCTGTGGTTTGTCATTGTTATTGAGGTTAAATGTTAATAACAACGGGACTTACGTTGAAAAAGTAGGTCAGAATAATGAATGTATACGAAGTATTTGTAAACGAAGAATTATACAGTATCAATGATACAGTAGAAATTATTAATCTTCTACAAAAAGGTAAAGAATGCCAAATTGTGAATAGATATTCTTTTCTCTGCCTATAACTGATGAACATTTTATATTATATTAGTAATGTAAATAATAAAAATAATATTAAATGACGATGTTGACATTTGACATCCCCCTATCAAAATGATGATGACATACTACAGATCCAAACTACGTTAACCACTGACGTCATAGTTTTGTTAACCTGGTTAAGCTAGTTAGTCTCGAGGAAATTCGCCTTAAATCGTCTTTCATGTTTGATTGTTTGAATTTCGAAGCATTGAATATTCGTTATTTCGTGTTTTCGATTTCATCATTCTTATATTTTTTTTTATATTATGAATATTATATTTGATTCTTATTTCATTTTAATAATGGTATATACACGTGTTGTGTACCTAATTGTTATTTTAAGAATACTGAAAAGCCTATGCATGCTTTTCCTAAAGATCTTGAGGTAAGTTAAATTGCAAACTTATAATCTTTTATTTATAAAGACCTAAAAAAGTAGGGCTAATGAAGCATTGCATATTTATAACTTTTTGGTCCACGCAACGTTTCGCATTAAAACATAATATTCTCATGTACATAAAAAATATATTCCCATAGCTTTCACATTATAAATTTGTTTGTCACATTGTTCACAATAGAAATAGTTTTGAATAAGGTGTTTTGCATTATTTTACTTCAGATGTGCCGATAGGAATTTCCTTATAATTAACAATTTCTTTTTTGTTAGCTTTTCCGTATGTGTATGAATAACATCAACCATGAATATTTACTTACCCAGGATAAAGATGATAAAGTCATTCGGAACTATAGAGTTTGTGATGTCCACTTTTCTGAGGATTGGAAATTCCAAGCCAAAAATAACAGAACAAATTTAAAACGAGATGCAGTACCTACTTTATACTTGGGACAAACTGGTAAATACTGTAGTTGATTGATTATTAAATAATGTAAAATTCCTAATTACCAGTGGATATATACTAGAATACTGGATATATACTAGAATTACTGAAATAATTCAGGTTATTTTAATATTTTAGTGTGTTTTGTGAAGATGAATGGTTTTTTGATAAAGAATAAAAATAAACGTACTATTTTTGATAGCCACTTCATTTTATTATTGTTGTTTTAGAAAGTGGCAGCCAACAACCAGATTTCAGTCAAAGTCCTAATGGAAAGTTTAGGTGATATATTAGTATATATTCTTACACTTCATTACAAAATAAGAAGATTTAAACATTAAGTTCAAAAAATAATAGTGCAGAATTGTGTCAAAGTAATAATAAATTGCTCTTTTTCTGGCCTAATAAAACTAGCATATCTTTTAAAAATTCATTTATGCAATGACAATACTGATTAAATTGCAATATTTTATAGTATACACAAGAAACATCCATACAGGTTTAAAAGTACAAAAATCAAAGTGATAAGAACATTAAAAATTATTAGCAAACTAAATTACATTATTTTAATGATAACTTAATATTGTGGTATTATGAAGGTACATGTCGTAGGGCTTTGTACCTTAGTTTAATTATATTGTTTTTATTTATTTATAGTTAAAACAAGTGAGGACATTCTGAGAAGATGTAAACGTTACAAAAAAGTAACACTATACAAGACAAACCCTAGATGTACTATTGCACGGAAAAATCTCATGCAAGCTGATCAACACATCAAAACATTTTCTGAATATATACACACACAAAATTTGACTAATCAAGAGTATTTAACAAATATTATGGAGTTTACTAACTCTAAACATTTATAGGTACATCAATATCTATGTCCACTAACTTAGGTGACAAAAACTCCATTTACCGGATGGTATATAATAAAATAATATTTAATTTATCCTGAATCCTAATACAACGTGATAGTAACAAAATGGAATAAAACTGGCAAGATTTAACAGTAGTTACAGATTAGTAGACATGTATTCATTAAAATATTTTGTTTGCTTTATCTTCGGTAATTTATTGTACATTTTAATCATTGAATAGAAACAATTTTTTATGTTGTGAACCTGTGTAGTGGATGTTGATTATTGTTAATTGATTTAGAAATAGTAAGCTCTTTTGAATCCATATTTATTGTATCATAGGTAAGTAAATGTAAGAGTATGTTCTACCCATTGTTGTGTGGCTAGTCAGGGAAATACATAAAAAAGTTGTCATTATTGTTGCTTTAGAGCCTTCAAAGATCTCGTTTTTGATGTAGTGATCTGGAAACTAAGATTTATTTCAAAGGAATTTGTTCATGAAGCCACATGACGAATTAAAAAACTGTTTCAACTAACTTTGAAATAAGTGTTTGTGCCGTCACTTAGTGAATTAAAGAACCATTTCAATAAATTTTAGAATAAGTGTTTAAGATACCACAAAATGTAGGCATGTCTTTGATGGGGAACCTTAATGAGGCCTGGAGTCTTAAACTTACGTCTCCTGGGTGGGCCATAGAAAAAGATGAATTCTTTTTAAATAATAAATATGAAGTAATATTAGAATTGTTTTGTGTATATTCGTATTTAAATGTAATGGTTATATTCTGAATTATAATCTTAAGTTATAAATTATGTAAAATGTACAAATACATTTTTCTGAAAATAGTATGTATCGCTTTGCTCCTAGTTTATAATGAAGTTAATTCCCAGTACAAAAATACGGTGGAAACGGTGCATATAATTACTAGTAGTAATGTTCTCAATATGCAATATAGCTAGTTGATGTGTATAGTATTTTTCACGATCTAAGAAAATCTGTTATATTGCCTCTCATATAATAACTGGAGGCTAGTCACTTTCTTAGATCGTGAAAAATACTATACTGGTACAACAAAATTGAAAGATGCCCGACAATTTGAAATTTTAAAAATTCCTGCCAGAGATCTGACAGTATCTATGTCACTCACAGAACAAAAAGTTCTGTTATGTCACGGCTATGGCAGCGCCTTTGTGTTGTTAGTCGTAACTAAGGCCTACTTGAAGTGAGCTATCTTCTTTTTTTAATAGTAGTTATATGATCTGTGGTTATCTCCTAAAAGCGGAACTGAGCGTGTCCCCGCGAAACATTTAATTTTGATTTAATAATCGGGACGTCTGGCAACGCTGAGCAGTAGCCACTTCGTTAGAACAAAATCAACCTAACCTAACCTCATATACATATAAATACATATTTATTACGTATATGCCTAACCTATTTTTTATCTATGGTTAGAACTAAGGTTTTGATTCCTTTCGTGGGGTTATTGTTGGGTATGACGTCAGGGTAAAGGTCAATTTGATGGAGAGTAATTGTGGCAAAATCCAAACTCGTCATTGCTCAATATTATCTCTTTCACAGTTTAATCAGTAGCATATCGGCCTTCATCTCGATAAAATACCTACATCAGACAACTAAAATTCTACAAGAAATCTCTTAATGACCCTTCTACAAAGGTTATTGAGATTTTTAAGTAGAGCCACACTATACTAATTGGTGTACAAATATGGAAACATCGCATATACATCTTTCAAATGTTGTTAATCGTCCTTACTACTAAGTTAGAAGAGCCCAAAGTGATTTGACAATTTCTTATTAATTATATACATTTTAATTATTCTACTAATAGATGAGAAAATATTAAGCTTTTATAAGACTTCTATAGCAGGTAAAAGGGATCACTTCAAGAATGTTTATAAAACGTCTACGAGGTAATTTATGTACTAACTTTGGATGTATAAAAACAATCCCATTCAAAAAATTTCAAATTTAATATAGTAGGTAGCTTGTAGTAGGTATCAAAAGAAATTTATTAATTTGAATAACCTAGAACTCATTATAACTAGATGTTTCTCCAAACTAACATATTCATACACAACTTTGAAGAAAATTTATCATAAAAAGTACCCAAGAGAAACTGAACAACACTTCCTGGATTGCATTTTAATTGATTTATTAAATCTTTGAACGTTGTGATAAAATGTCAATTTCTACCCAAGGTTGTAACTTAAAATTATTTGTAACAAACAAAATTATATAAATTTAAAACAAATTTTCCATCTACAATCAGTTAATCTTTCCACCATAGAGAAATAAACATTTTGTCTATGCTTTTCACTTTGCGGATCAGAATAATTAACAGAAATAACAATGGGTGCGTTCATCCGAGACACCGATCCCTTTAAAAATTTTATGAACGCGACACTTCCCCTACTTTGCTGCTTGAGCGCTCAGGGAGCGATCGCCATTTTATAGATCATATTTATTTTTGCTCAGTCGATCTAGTATCGGTAATCATAAGGCAAGAAGTGGGAATGTTGAATTTAAATTGCGAGCGAGTTGTTGATACAGGAGAGTTTTAATTAAAATGGAAAGTGTGGGTTTAGATAAAAATGTTCATGGACTATTAACAAATGATGCCGGTGTGGTAGAATAACACGAGGGAGGCGGTATAACCAGTTTGGGAATTAAAACACACAAATTATTGCATTTTGAGAATGTCATAAGTATAATATTTTTAAAATGATTTACTTCAAAAGCCTGACTCGTCATTCTAAAATGTTCTTTGAAAAAAACATCGTCAGCTCTGTGGACTGATTCTTCAACAAAATTTACATTTCTTGGTCTTCTTTCCATCAATCTACCTTCTAACATATTTCTTGAAATATGATTAACATCAAGATTTTCAGCCATTGCATTTTTACTGCGTTCAAGTAGAAATTATCATCTGCCTTGCAAACAGATTTGCATCTATTCCTTCAGCCTTAGTTTTTATTTTTATTCACAATAAAACAATACAAATTGAGAAGTGATAACAATAAATTGTATTCTTTGGTAATACCGGAATAAACAAGTAAGAAACTGAAAAATAATCAACGAATGACATAAATAATATGCGCACGCAAGTGGTGATCACAAATTCCAAGAAATAGCCGTTCATCAGAATCAAAGACCGATCAAGTAAAATATGGTGAGGATTAGGTAGCGCTACTTTCAGAGCGATCCCAAAAATTTCCAGATGAACGCAGCCAATGTTGCTCCCCGTATGAACGTTTATCTATGATCTACACGAGACTGAAGACTGATGACAATCCTCTCCTAATACAACCACAGAACATAACATAACGATACCCATTTGTTACTTTCGTTTGTCGGAGAGCAAAATTTTATTTCAGTGGAAGAAAATATCGAAAAGTTGTGTTTACTTGAACATAGAAATTCGTTTGTTTCATTACTCGATAGTGCAGTTCGTACAAAATAGTTTACAACGTGAAGATAGCTGTTACTTGGATAAATTTTTTAAATCACGTGCAGTTTTTGCCTTTTGCCTAATGCTATGTTTTGATCGTAGTACAAGATGGCGGGTGAGTAAACCGTTTTATTTTTATAAATATACAGAATGACATTCAAATTGTTGTTACAGATGTTTCACTAATAAATGATGAATGCATGAATGATCCCGACGAAGGTATGGAAACCATTTTATTAACTCATTTTACGTTAGAATTAGTGAATTATGTGTGTACGTTGTGAGAATTGTATACTTGATTTAAAACTCATCAAATATTGTCTATTCCTACTTCGAAAATTTAATTTCAATATTTGCATGTTACTTCTATAATATTATGCGTATTTTATTGTTAGTAACGCAGTAAAAAAATGGAATGGTAAGACACACATTTGACATTTGGGTACATTGTTTATATCTATTTTGCTAGTTCTGCAGACAGACTACATATCTTTTTATAAGTGTTTTCAAGGTCCTTTAAATTGTTTTTGAATCTAGGAATCTGTAATTTGATCATAATCTTGCCAAAAAAACCAATGGAATAAGGTCGAATTGGGAAATTTAAATAAAAAGAGATTTTAAATCATTACAAATATACACGTGTATCAATCTACCCATTTATGGAAATGAAACATTCTTCGTGTATTACTTATGTTTTTTTATTCATAAAAACGCAATTTATAGATGAATTTGTGAAATAATTCAAATATCTTTTACTAAAAAAATTGGAAATGTACATGAGTAATGATTATGTATCATCAGTTTAAATGGTGTGGAGATTAATCCTTTTTTGACATTTAGTCTTTCTGAAAGTCAGTTGTCTTGAATTCCCCGTTCATTATACATGGAAAACAAAAATAAAGTATCTAGGTATGGATAAGAAGAAAATGTGGATAACTTTGAAGGAAATTAATTTTCGGTATGAAATTTACTTTTAATACTTAAGACAAAATCATGAACTCATACATGGCGATAATTCATCAGAAGTTCGGAAGTTGATTCTATATAAGGTTTTATCTAATAATACAAAGACTACAAAAAGTCCACTTCCGTTTTTGATTAGTCGATTTCGGATTCATTAGAATCAGATTTTTCAAGGAAAGATAGTAAAGAAGGTTTTTTATTATCAAACGAAATAAGTCTATCTGTATGTGGTATTTTTGTTTATCTGTATCTTTTGTACTTTGCACTTCATCCATGTGTTTAAGAAAAATAGAAAGTAAAATGAGAAATTATATCCTTGTTACTTCAAAATCTCGTTAATACTAGTAACTTTTCTTATCAGATGTAGTTAACTGTTCGACGACAAAATTCGGCCCACGAGAATCTGCCTTTACGAATAGAAACAATCAAAATGTTTAAATGTAGTCTTTAAAGAAAATCGTTCTAATGTCATTGAAACCACAAAGATTGTAGGGCTCAGCCAAATTAATCATTTTGGCTGCTTTATTTGTACCGTTCTGAACTGTTTCCGTTTTATTTGGGGCTGTTCTGGTCCGCTCCTGCTTTATTATGTTTATATGTTCTGTTCAATCTCTTCCTTATTTGTGCTGTTTTGGACGGTTCCTGCTTTATTTAGGCTGTTCTCGATAGTTTCTGCTTTATTCGGGCTGTTCTGGACTGCTTCAACTTTATATGGAATGGTCTGCACAGTTCTTTCTATATTTGTACTGTTCTGGACTGTCCGTGCTTTATTTTGCTTTGTTCTCAATAGTTCTTGTTTTATTTGGGCAGTCGGGATCGGCTCCTGCTTTATTAGGGCTGTTCTGACAGCTCGTACTATATTTGGGCTGCCCTGTACAGCCCCTGCTTTATTTGGGCTGTTTCGCCCAGTTCCTGTTTTATTTGTGCTATTCTGAACTAAACTGTTCCCATTATATTTGAGCTGCTCGGGACAGTACCCGCTTTATTTGGGATGTATTGCACAGTTCCTGCTTTATTTGCGATATTTTGCACAGTAATTTCTTTATTTCGGCTGTTCTGGACATTTCATCCATTATTTGGTCTGCTTTGGACACCTCCTGCTTTAGTTGCGCTGTTCTGCACTGTTCCCACTATATTTGGGCTGCTCTTTGCAGTTCTTGTTTTATTTGTGCTGTTCTGAATAGCTCCTGATTTATTTGGGATGTTCAAGGGTTGTTTCTACTTTATTTGGATTGTCCTGTACAGTTACTTCTTTATTTAGGCTGTTCTGGACAGCTCCTGTTTTATTTGTACTGTTATGCACAGCTCCTGATTTATTTGCGCCGTTCTGGACTTTTCTCACTATATTTGGGCTGCTCTGGACAGCTCCTGTTTTATTTATGCTTGCCTGCACAGCTCCTGATTTATTGGGGCTGTTTAGAACTGTTATTCTTTTATTTGAATTGTTTTGTACAGCTCCTTCTTTATTTGTGCTGTTCTGAACACCTCCTGCTTTATTTGGAATATTTTAAATAGTTCCTGCTTTATTTGCGCTGTTCTGGACTGTTCCCAATATATCGTTTTATTTGTCCTGTTCTACACACCTCCAGCTTTATGTGGGATGTTCTGGACTGCTGCTCCTACTTTATTTAGGATATTCTGTAGACCCCCCGCTTTTTGGAATCTTCTGGTCAGCTCCTGCTTTATTAGGGCTGTTCTGGACAGCCTTTACTTTATTTGGGCTGTTCTAGACTGTTCCGGCTCTATTTGTACTGTTCTGGACTGTTCCCCCTATATTTCGGATCCTCTGGACACTACCCGCTTTATTTGGGCAATTTTGCACAGTTCCTGCTTTATTTGCGATCTTTTGTACAGTCCTTTCTTTATTTGGACTGTTCCTAATTTATTTGGGCTGTTCTGGACATTTTATTCTTTATTTGGTCTGTTCTGGACACTCCTGCTTTATTTGGGATGTTTTGAATATTTCCCGCTTTATTTGCGCTGTTCTGGACTGTTTCCATTATATTTGGGCTGCTCTGGACAGTACCTGTTTTATTTCTGCCGTTCTACACAGCTCCTGATATATTTGGGCTGTTCAGGATTATTCCTCCTTTGGTCTGTCCTCGATAGTTCTTGGTTTATTAGGGCTATTCTGCACTAATACTACTTTAATTGGGATGTTCTGTACAGTTACTTCTTCATTTGTGCTGTTATGGACTCTTCCTGCTTTACTTGGTCTGTTCTCGATAGTTCCTGCTTTATTTGGACCATTCTGGACAGCTCCAACTTTATTTTGACTGTTCAAGACAACTATTTTATTTGGGATCATATGTACAGTTTATTCTTAATTTGTACTGCTCTGGACTGTTTCGGCTTTAATTTCGTCTGTTTTCGATAGTTCCTGGATTATTTGGACTGTTCTGGTCATCTCCTGCTTTATTCGGGCTGTTCTGGACAGCTCCTACTTTATTTAGGCTGTTCTAGACTATTCCTGCTTTATTTGTGCGGTTCTGGACTGTTCCCACTATATTTGTGCTGGTCCGGACTGTACCCGCTTTATTTGGGCTGTTTTGCACAGTTCCTGCTTTGTTTGCAATCTTTTGTACAGTTCCTTATTTGGTCTGCTCTCGGCAGCTCCTGTTTTATTTGGGATGTTTTGAATAGTTCATACTATATTTGGGCTTCTCTGGACAGTTCCTGTTTTATTTGTGCCGTTCTGCACATATTCGGATTTATTGGGGCTGTTCAGAACTTTTCCTCCTTTATTTGGAATATTTTTCACTGTGCTTGTGCTGTTCTTGCTTTATTTGGTCTGTTCTCGTTAGTTCCTGCTTTATTTGGGCTGTTCTGGACCGCTCCTATTTTATTAAGGCTGTTCTGTACAGTAATTTCTTTATTTGTTCTGTTTTGGACAGTTCCCGCTTTATTTGGCTGTTCTGGACTGATCTTACCTTATTTGGGACATTTTGTACAGTTCCTGCTTCATTGGATTTTCTGAACAGCTCCTGCTTTATTTGGGATGTATTGATTCGTTCCTGCTTTATTTGCGCTGTTCTTAACTGTTCCCCTATAATTGGTCTGCTATAGACAGTTCCTATTTTATTTGTGCTGTAACGTTTGGAAATAATGAGGTGATATATTACACATGTTGAGTTTCATCTTGATCTATTTGGACTTCATCGAGTCAATCATAATTCCAGGCTATATCTTCTAAACGAATAGAGACATTCGAATATGATTATAAGTGTTGTAATGGCGTATAATACTTCAATATGCTTTGTTTATTTAAGCCTGAAGAATATGTTGATATGTTACTGATTTATGGAGAATGTTTGAAAAATAAAAGAATTTCTCGACAATTTTATCAAGAAAGGTTTTCAAATCGAAACATTCCAAGTGAACCAAAGTTTAAGAATTTGGAGCGCTCACTTAAACCGAGCCATTTTCCAAACAATAAAGGAGGTACAATTGAGG
Source organism: Galeruca laticollis (assembly GCA_963921935.1). Taxonomy (NCBI): domain Eukaryota; kingdom Metazoa; phylum Arthropoda; class Insecta; order Coleoptera; family Chrysomelidae; genus Galeruca; species Galeruca laticollis. Next base: position 59,090,975 of record OY998177.1, read on the forward strand.
GAACAATAAGATGTGACCAAAATCTTATTAGTGTATTAGAATGTTTAAATTTTAGTCCCAAGGTGTCTATTAGAACCCTGGCCAATGAAATTCGTATTTCAAGAAGTTCGGTTCATAGAACTTTAAAAGATGTTTATTACTATTCTTTAAACGTTTACTTAGTTCAAGGATTACAACAGGGTGATGACCAAAGATTTCTTGATTTTATTGCAATACGACTATTTTATAACGTTTCGCCTATCATAGTAGGCTTTTTCAAATAATGTTTTATATGTTCAACAGTACCTACGAGTAAAAGGAATTAAATTGAAATATGATAGTTTACAATGTTATGACAAAATAGTTTTAATGCCTGCACACGTATTTACAGTCTCAGCATAACATTCGTCACTTTATTATTTTTATTATGCTTTATTTATCATAGATAATGTTAACAATAAATAATAAAAACAATGAAGTACATACTTAATAAGCCAGATAATCAAAAAATAACTAGACAAAAAGAAAAAATGGAAAACGACGCAAAGAGCAATCTGCAAGCTACAAAATACAAGCATACAAATATACAGGATGTAAGCACAAAACATAAATAGAAATGTACAATTAGTAATATCAATAAAATAGTATAAGCAAATAAACAAACAAACTGTACCAAAATTAAACAGAAACATGTATAAAGCAACCATGAAATAAAGTAATATATAATACAAATAAAATATAAAATCAAACATGCACAAAATAAAATATAATAAGCATAAAAAGTACTATGTAAGCAATAAAATATAAAATTAAGATAAAAAATATAAAATATTACAAGAAATGTATATTATATACATGCCAATAATGCCAATAAATTGATATGAATATAAACATGAATATGAACCACTAGATTTCAGTAGGATTACTTTTAATGTATATAATCAATAATTTAGTTACATTTCTAACAATTAACTTACGGGGCCCGTCTATACAAAAGAGTATTTGAATAACCTGAAGGTTTAGTAAGACGGGCACAATACACTGCTTCTGCTTTATTTGGGCTGTTCTGTACAGATCTCTCTTTATTTAGGCGGTTTTGATCACATTCGCGGCTTCTTCAATTCTCCGTCGCAATTCTGGAAGAGAATTTTTTTTTGTTACTAATGCCTTCATTTGCGACCAAATTGAAAAAAATCTAAAGGATTGAAAATCAGGACCTCTCGGTGGCCAAGCAAACTCACGTCCACGACCTATCCATCGATGCGGAAACTATTCGTTTAAGTATTGACTAAATTGTAGAGAATAATGTGGTGGTGCCCCGTAGTGGAAAAATCAGGTGTATCCTCTAGTAATTCGTGTAAATGTTCTTGCAGGAAATCTAAATAAAGCGGTCCATTAATTTACATTGGTTGACAGTTCAAAAGGACCTATTAAATAATCACGTATTATATTACACCACACCAAATTAACCTTAAAATCGTGCTGAAAATATGTTTCTCTCTTAGTAAGTGAATTTTCAGAATCCCACAATTGATTATTTTTCCAATTAAATATTCCTCGTTCTTCGTCTGGTAAATGTTGCCCCATCCGTAAAAAAATTGTATCGATAAAATCGGGGTTAAAATTTTGTTTATCTTGCAAAAATTGGGAAAATTGTAAACGTGCAGATAAATCTTGTAATCAATTCTGAACAGGTGTGTAATGATATGGATGCAGTTTTTCCCTCTTGTCAGACTGATATCTGGAGTCTCTGTAACGCGAATTAAAATTTCATCTTTTTCATCCACAGTGATAGTTTTTGTCAGATAAAATTTCGGCCATTCTGATTATCAGTGTGATTGTGGATACAACGTTGTATTGGATGCCAGTTTTAGATACATTTCATTCTCGCGTGAATAAAATAAAAGACTTAATACAATAAATGTGTTTTTCATTGATTGGTGACCGGTAAAGTTTTGAAGCATTAATATGCTACTACTATATTGATAAAATGTTATCCTTCTTGTATATCATAATGGATTTTCCAGTTCCATCTATGTTAAATGGTTTTCACTTTTATCATAATTTGTTCATTGCATTACAAATGTAATATTGCATGGTGCAAAATTTTTTTGTCGATTTATTTTTATGGCATTTCGCAACGCGCCGATTTAACTAAATTCACGTGAAATGTTTAAACAAAGCCACCGTTTATAATTTCAAATTCAATCATCTGCTAGCAAAATAATGTACAAAATAAGCAACTACATACATGCGTTTTCATCAATTTATATAGTATAGCTACTAATTTATTACATTAAAATCATTAAACGTCATTCTCCTATTCTATAGCAGTGGTTGTGTTTGTTGCCCTTGTTATAAGAGTGGTTTCGAATAATGTTATGTCAATAATTAACGAAACTGATGTTTTTGGAATATTGGCTCTTGTTTTTTTTCATCTTTTATATTACTCTGAAAATAAACGATAAGATTGAAACTACAGTTTCGGCATCTGTGAGACGCCATGAAATTAATCCGATCATAAACTTGATCACTTGTATACACTTCGGAAGCTGTATCGTGCTAACAAACTGAAATCTGCAAAAATGACTAAGAATGTAGTATATATATAGATTTATAGGACCCGTTGTACTGGCTCTGGTGAACTAAAAATCGATAGGGTTGATCTGTGAGACGCCCTGAACAATATCAAATTATAATATTAGTCACTTGTATACACTCAGGAGGCTGTATCGTGCTAACAAATCGAAATTAATCCAAAAAAGACAAAAATGTAGGTCCGTCAAGCTGCCCCCCGTTAGATTTTTTTTACCAAAATGCTAGCACAAATAAAGGACACCTAGCACAACAATTTTTATAGCTAGCACACCAACAGCTTTCAATAAAAATGCTTTTGAATTCGGGTGGGGCCAGATTAACGCTAGACCCTCCCCCCCTCCCCCGGTTGGAATTTTTTCGCCAAAATGCTAGCACAAATAAAGGGCACCTAGCACACAATTTTTTATAGCTAGCACACCAACAGTTTACAACAAACATGCTCTTGAATTCGGGAGGGGCCAGGTTAACGTTATCCCCACCCAATGAGAATTGTTTCCCAAAAATGCTAGCACAAATAAAAGACACCTAGCACACTAATTTTTATAGCTAGCACACCAACAATGCTTTTGAACTCAGGAGCTGGAGGATGTCTGCAAAATAACGCTATAGTTACACGAATGAATATGTTGGATGTATTTGTCCCTAAACATCATTTTCCTATAAATAAAAATAAAAACCAGAGCCAATTTAGTACTTTCATGAATATATTCGTAAACTAAGTCCTTGAAAATACATTAATCCGTGGCAACATTCTGTTGAACTATGTAATAGTATATTAAACAACGAGCATATATTATTATTCACGAAGATGCAGAGGATATGAGGGAATAATTGACTTCTGTGAAGCTGGCAGAACCATTTCGGCAGAATCAAATCAAACCTATTACGATTTTTAGTACTCATTTTGTACTAATTTGTACCACAAAAAATTATTTTCTACCTTTATCCATTAAAGAAAAAAACATGGCTGCTAGCTTCATGTTAACCTAGAAAGCCCAAATTAAAAATAATTTGAAAAAAATGAAAATTAATACAGGAAATTGAAGAACTGAATTTGTACTAATTTGTACCACAAAAAAATTAACGTCAACCCCCTCAAACAACACATGTTGCGATACATTGAATAGCAAGCCCAAACTTCTCCGATCTTTTCAATATTTCTTGAAAAACGAAATATTAAGGTCGATTCTATTAGTACTAAATTTGTACTAATTTGTACCACGAAGAATATTCCAAAATATTAAAATGAACCCACTTAACAACCCCTGATCGATGCTTTGAATAGCAAACCCATTATCCTCAGATCTTTAAAAGTTGAACTTAATTCAGGACGACTGCTGTGAGGTGAAGACACTACATTAAAAAGCATTTTTCATGCAAAACTGTGTGGGTACAAATTAGTCCTATATTCTAAAATTAACATTATTTACTTACTTTTGATACTTTCTAATTTTTTAACGGTTTACTTGGAAATTAATAAAACACGTGGTCTAATTTATTATATTTTATAAACAAAATAATATAATAATAAAAAAAACGTTTAAATTAGAGACTCCAACAGCCCGAATAAAACAAAAATTCCTAAGAGCCTTGTATAAATACGGTAGCATTTATAAGGTATACACAGATGCTTCAAAAAACCAAGATGAAATTGGGGCAGCCTTCTACTCCGAGGACTTTTCGAAATCCTACATACTCCCACCCTTCGCATCTATCCATTCAGCTGAATTATTCGCCCTCTTACAAGCACTCAAGAAAATCTAGAATATCAAACATAAAAATGTCCTTTTAATATCTAACTCTCAAAGTTCACTAACAGCACTTCGTCAACTGTACTCTAATCACTCTATAGCCATACTGATCAAGAAAGAGCTACAAAATTGCAGAAACAGCAGCATACATATTAAATTCATGTGGGTCCCATCCCATACTGGAATAGAAGGGAATGAGAGAGTAGATCAAATAGCAAAAAATGCATGCACCAATCAACAATCGGAGAGGAACGATTTTACCGTATATACTGATTTGAAAGCGTTCTACAAGAGCAAAATCTACGACAAATGGCAGGAAGAAGCAAGACGTAACCAACACAAATCATACGAAGTCGTTACAAATTCTCACGACTGGAACTGTAAAAACATAAATAGAAGAGAACAAGTGATCCTTTCTCGTATTCGAATCTGTCATACGCGCATCACACACGACTACTTACTAGCGGGAAAAAATAAACCACTGTGCGAAATGTGTAATAGAATCAACTACCACTATCACTAAAAAAACTATTACAAGAAAACCATGAAACTTAAAAACTTAACTACCTTAAATACTGCAAATTAAGAGTAGCAAAATATAGAGACTATAACCAAGCTACAATAAGTGAACTTACATCATTTCAATTCGCTAATAACCCTACGTGGTTGATGCGTTTAATAATATAAAAAAACGTTTTTGGCTAAATTAGTCCCAAATTCAAAGTTTAAAGCCATGCTGTTATTTGTTTTTATAAAAGCCTCTTAAAGGGAAAACTGGATGGGTAAAAATTCTATTTTTTTGGTATATATTAGTCCTAAATTCAAAGTTTAAATGTATGCTATTAAAATTTGATTTTGTAAAGGTGGGGTGCTAGCTTGAGCTCAAACTAGCACCCCCACATTAAATAGCGGTTTTACAGAAAAACGGAAGAGGTACAAATTCTAATTTTTGGGGTACAAATTCAAATTTTTGTGTTACAAATTAGTCTTAAAATATACATCAATTTATTTTTAATTTGAAATAGGGGGGTCGCTAGCAATAATAACATGTATAAGTTGCTTGGAATTGTCATTAAAAAACCTCTATTGACAAGGACTAAACAATCAATAGGACATATACGGCAATGTGTTTGAGAGCCAGTGTTTGGATTGAATATAACGATCTCGAAAAAAGTTAAAACTGGTTAAAGAAACATTTAAAATAATACCAGAATCTACATTAATATTTCGTTTTTCAGGAAATATTGGAAAGATCGGAGAAGAATGGGCTTGATATTCAATTTTTCGAAACAGGAGTTGTTTGAGGGAGTTAATGTTAATATTTTTTGTGGTACATATTAGTACAAATTCAGTTTTAATAGAGTCGACTTTTATATTTCTTTTCTCAAAAAATTTTGAAAAGATCTAAGGATAATGGGCTTGCTACTCAATTTATCAAAGCAGGGGTTGTTTAAGTGGGTTGACTTTAATATTTTGGAATATTTTTCGTTGTACAAATTAGTACACATTTAGTACTAATAGAATCGACTTTCGTTATTCAAGAAATATTGTAAAGATCGAAGTATGGGCTTGCTAATCAATTTATCGCAACAAGGGTTGTTTGAGGGGGTTGACGTTAATATTTTTTGTGGTACAAATTAGTACAAATTCAGTTTCAATGCAGTCGATTTTTATATTTCGTTTTTCAACAAATTTTGAAAAGTTCTAAGGATAACGGAATTGCTATTCAATTTATCAAAGCAGGTTGTTTGAGTGAGTTGACTTTAATATTTTGGTATGTTTTTCATGGTACAAATTAGTACACATGCAGTATTAATAGAATTGACTTTAATATTTCATTTTTCAGAAAATATTGGAAAGATCGGAGAAGAATGGGCTTGCTATTCAATTTATCGATCAGGGGTTGTTTGAAGGGGTTCACGTTAATATTTTTTGTGGTACAAATTCAGTTCTAATGGAGTCAACTTTTATATTTCCTTTTTCAAGAAATTATGAAAAGATCTGAGGATAGAGGATAATGGGCTTGCTATTCAATTTATCAAAACAGGAGTGGATTAAGTGGGTTGACTTTAATATTTTGGTATATTCTTCGTGGTACAAATTAGTACAAATTTAGTACTAATAGAATCGACATTAATATTTCGTTTTTCAAGAAATATTGAAAATATCGGAGAAGTATGGGCTTGCTAATCAATTTATCGCAACAGGGGTTGTTTGAGGGGATTAACGTTATTTTTTTTGTGGTACAAATTCAGTTCTTCAATTTTCTCTATTAATTTTAAAGTAAAGTGACAAAATTATTTTTTGTGGTATTTGTGGTACAAATTAGTACAAAATGAGTACTAAAAATCGTAATAGGTTTTATTTGATTCTGCCGAAATGGTTCTGCCAGATTCACAGACGTGAATAATTGACATTTTCAGGTGAAAAAGTATTGTTTTTTTGGTCCTTTTAATAGTGCTTTTTGATTACTGTAACTATTAATATCAATACCGTTTTTTAAATCTGTAATTTCTTAGCATTGAGTAACCCATAAGCAAATATATTAATTGAACGAAACTTGGGTGAATGCCGTCTACAAAGTTTGGCAAGACAAGAACATAAAAAGTTCTTCTCAAAACTGAAGCCTGATAAAAAACGAACAATTTGAGCTTTTGTTCATTTACGTAAGTGCAATAGATGTTGAGATAGGGGTAGTTAAAGATAACTTCTTCTCAGCTGGTAGCTACATTTAACATAAAATAACAAAGATATTACTTTTTGGTGGAAAGTATACTACACATTATTTGAAGTCCTTAAAAAAACTTAAAAATGAACTTGATATCAAGTCGTTATCATTAAATTAACGGAGCTACTACGAAAATAAATTTGCTTTGACGATTTTATAAAAATAAAATATCAAAAAATTATTTATTTACCACGATATTGGGAAATAGAGCTAGCCCGTGTAAAGTTTTTTTATTTGTATACTACACAATAAAAGTGGAGTCTGCCATTATAACTTGAATTATTAATTAATTATTGACTAGTACTGGCAGCTAACTATTTAATAGAACGATTAACAACTAATCCTATGTCCACTTGATATACTTTACAAACCATTATAAAACCTTTTTATCAACTTTCCAATTAATAAGTTGTTAATATTTTTATTGTCGACTATTGCTAAGTTACTCATTTCTACTACAGTAGGTGAATCTTGGACATGGTATCAACAATTTATTTTTAACTCGTTACATAGGATATTCTCATAAAAATGGTGAATCTGATGGTGGGATACAGGGCATGGACGATAAAGATGAACTAGTCACTTCTTACTTCACTTCTTTGCCATATTCTCAGGTGACAAAGTAATTTGTTTTATCACAAAAATAACACATCGATAATGCCCAATGTGTTTTGAAGTTTATTAAACAATTAAGAATGAATGATGTTTACAAAATCTTCCTTAAATAAAACTATCTTTGTTATTGAATTTCAGATATACTTTATTAAACAATTATTAGCTTCGTTACATTCAAGCCATATTTATAAACAATAGATTGAATTTATTTTTTGCAATTATGCATTATTACCAAATGTTTGATTTTGTACTTTAGAACAATATATGTACAGGATGTCCTTTCTTGATATTACACTCATAAAAACGGTGAATGTGCAAATCGGTACGAACTGCATTAATAAAATGGTAAATATATGCCAAACGGCTCATTTTATCAAACTCCAACAAACCTTTTCATTAGCTTAAGGTGTAGGGAAAGTCATTTTCGATATTTTCATTTAGGGTGTGTCATCCCTGCAAAAATTTTGTATCGCTAACCATTGCGACTAGTCCGTCTCTGGCTTCAAGGCACTACAGTAAATCTGTTTACCTTACCAAAATAGACATACGCATACATTATAAATATGCTGAACATTTTATAAAGATCAAATGAACAGTACGTAAATTAAAAACGAAATCAAAGTTCAAACTTTGGAAGCCTATAATTCGAAAACGAGTACTGAAAAAGCTTATATGAAGTACTAACATTATATTGGCTTATACTAAATGCTCCCAACTTTTTCCCATTCGTCCCGGAACATAATATAATAAAGAAATATTTAAAATTAAAAACAGATGTCACTGTGGGCATTTATTGGAATAAATGTATTCCAAATCTCTTTGTAAAAAAAACAAATTTAGTTTTTTTTTTAAAAAAGAGGAAAGTTTGTAACCACAGTACAATGTGGTTATTTATTTAGAAAAAAAATAGTTAGTTGAATTTGATATCCCGAAAGGAGAACATCTAATTTGAGAGTTCTCCAAATTTTCGCAAAGTAATAGATAGTTAGTTGAATAGTATAATTAATAATAGAAATTGTTATTTGGTGCCCATCATTGTAAATTCTGTGCGTGTTTTTTATTGGAAAATTTACTCATCAATTCGGAAAAGTGAAAGAAAAAGTGAAATATCCTGAATTCTAAATTAGATTTAGAAATGTACGAGATTGCAGGAGTCCAGACGAAAAATATCAGGTCTTAATCAAAATTAACAATAGATGCATCTAAATAATAAATTACAAAATTTTTAATTAAAAATACAGAAATTTAATATTGAACAATTATACAATTGGAAGAGTATATTAAAAGAAGTTGGGACTGTGGGACATTCGTGAATTAAAAGTGACAATTCGAAAATCATTTGGACAATTCGATAAATTTATAAACTTCGTTCGTAATTCATTTAATTTGTATTCATGGTAGATAATATTTTGCTATTTGATCATTTATAAACTTCGTTCGTAATTTATTTAATTTGTGTTCATTGTAGATAAGATTTTTGTTATTTGATAAAAAAGGAAAACTAGGATTTGTTTATTTTCTGTGATTTGGTAATTGTATATAACTTTTGAATTTGACTTACTTTAGATATAGTTTTGTAACAAATTTGAAAAGTTTATAGAAATTAAATTAACTTAATTCGACAAAAAATTGTATTTGTGACAGTGACATTTGTGGATTATTGGTGACAGACTGTTTATTGAAATATATTGAATGTCAGAAAGAAATTAAATTGCCTTTATAATCTTGAACAAACAGTCACATTATATTACTAGATAGATCATACAAAACAAAATTAATAATCAATATTGAATTCGGAAAATGTATAAAAAATTTTATATGACAACGAATTGAACCCACCTGAGACTAGAGTCAAATTAATTCAAAAGTAAATAAACTCATCGTTCGATATATTAAAAAATTTTATTCTGCTAACCAGAAATTATTTGACAATTAGTGTTAGTGTCAATTTTGAAATATATAACTTACGGTGCTTAAGCCCTATGTACAATATATATATATATATATATATATATATATATATATATATATATATATATATATATATATATATATATATATAAGCAACGAATAGATTAGTGGGTATTGCACGCAAATACAAGAAGGGGCTACTGAAAAGAGTGGTAACCGCAGACATGCATGTTTCTGGCTCATTAGCCGTCATCGGTACGGTACAACCAAGAAAAGATGTGAAACATGGGAGCAAAGGTGTTGAATGAAACATGAGAAAATATAACAGAATTCAGCAGGATAGTCATATATTTTCTCATGTTTCATTCAACACCTTTGCTCACATATTTTCTTGGTTGTACCGTACCGATGACGGCTAATGAGCCAGAAACATGCATGTCTGCGGTTACCACTCTTTTTAGTAGCCCCTTCTTCTATTTGCGTGCAATACCCACTAATCTATTCGTTGTTTATTGTTCATATGTCACGCACTATTCGTACATTATATATATATATATATATTATATATATATATATATTATATATATATATTATATATATATATATATATAATATATATATATAATATATATATATATATATATATATATATATATATATATATATATATATATATATATTACAGACTGTAACTCAGGAATTAACGAATATATTTATTTGAAAATTGTGTAATGTCTTTGAGACAGTAATTTCATCCGAGGTATACAGGATATCTGTGACGCCATTACAGAAGCAGAGACGTCATCGCAATGAAAACATTCAATGGAAAGGCGGGATCTAATGAAAGAGCTTTTTATCTCAAATTCAACAGTGTATCACAGTGAGGGTACTCATGTGGATAATTATACCAAATTTTCAGTAGTATAATGTTTATTTACAACAATAACCATAACATTTCTATTTTACCAGGGTTTTTTAAAATATGTTCAAAATTGCATACTTCTGGAACAACACAAGTATCGAACCGTCTAAGTAGTTCACGTGTACATGCCGCGTGTATCATCTCTTGCGTAAGGCTATTACAAGCTTGTCTAATTTTATTTTTTAAATCGTTCGTGTCTACAGGTTTTTTTATTATAAACAAGCTCTTTTAAGTATCCCCATACAAAAAAATCTAGGGATGACAGCACCGGCGATCGTGGAGGCCATTGAAAGAGTCCATGAGTTCCAATCCATTTGTTTGGAAATCTAGCATTAAGATAATTTACTACAATAGCGTTATTATGTGGGGGTACGCCAACTTGCTGCCATATCATATATCTTCTTTCATTCAAAGGAATATTCTCCAGTAACGCAGGTAGGTCTCTTACTATTGAGATAACCTTCAAAAAAATATTGGCCTACTAATCGACCATTGAATAATCCACACCAAACATTAACTCCCCATCTGGTTTGCAAGCGAGTTTCCCTTACCCACCGCGGATTTTCCACTGACCAATAATGAGAGTTATTCGCTTCATCAGTCCACAAAATTTGACTCAGTGCATTGGGAGTGGCTTGCATCATAACTTGCATGATGGCGATAAAGGTTAATCTCCGATCCAGATTGGTGGGTCGCAGCTCATTAGTCAAATGCAATTTAAATGGATCGCAATGGTGGGTTTTTTAAATTCTATGAACTGAACTTGAAGAAACCCCAATTTCTGCAGCAATAGTTCAGATGTGAACACATGAGTATTAACCGCTACATATGCTAAAACATTCACCACATTCTCTTCGGTCTGCATTGGTTTGTTATGATTACTGTTTTGAGTTTGGAAATGAACCTTGCCGCATCTTCCCTTCATAGCAAAAGTCATATGATAAGGTGTTCTTCTTTCGGTAAAAAGCTCCTGGTATAAGGCCTGAGCATTTCGAGAATTCATCCTTTTATCACCATAGACTAGCAACATATCTACATATGTTCGGTGTGAATAGGATTGGCAGTTTAACTTCGGAGTTTTCACACTATGTATTGTTACTTTTCCGCCCAACCTTTCTATATGCGAGAAAAGTATTGGTTTACCCCAAAAAAAGTTGGAATTTTCAAATTTTTTTTTGAGTTAATTTTACGTTTTCCATCATCAACAACACGAAAAAACGGTTTTTAGAAAAAAAATCCTGTGTGTATGTCGTCGTCGTTGTCGTCGGCCACTTTTCCTTACATGTCTTGTTAGCACGATACAGTCTCCGGAGTGCAATAAGTCAGCAATTTTATGATTGAATATTGTTAAGGACATGTCACAGATGATCCCTATTGATTGTCAGCTCACCAGAGCCAGTACAACGGGTGCTATGGTACTTGAAGTTCGACATTTTGTCATTTTTTGAGAAATTTCAGTTTGTTAGTACGATACAACCTCCGGAGTTCAACAAGTTACCAATTTTATGATTGAATATTATTCAGGGCATCTCACTGATGAACCCTATTGATTTTCCGCTCACCAGAGGTGCTACAGTACTTTAAGTACGATATTTTTGTCATTTTTTGAGAAGTTTCAGTTTGTTGGCACAATACAGCCTCCGGAGTATATACAAGTGACCCATTTTATGATTGGATATTATTCAGGACATCTCACTGATGAACCCTATTGATTTTCAGTTGACTAGAGCGAGTAAAGCGGGTCCTATAAATTCAGATATACTACATTTTTGAAGAAATTTCAATTTGTTAGCACGATACGGCGTCCGGAGTTAAACAAGTCACCAATTTTATGATTGAATATTATTCAGGTCATCTCACAGATGAACCCTATTGATTTTCAGCTGACCAGAGCCAATACAACAGGTGTTACAGTACTTTAAGTACGATATTTTTGTCTTTTTTGGAGAAGTTTCAGTTTGTTAGCACGATACAGCCTCCGGAGTATATACAAGTGACCCATTTTATGATTGGATATTATTAAGGGCGTCTTAAAGGTGAACTCTATTGATATTCAGCTCACTAAAGCCAGTACAACGGGTACTCTATGGTACTTGAAGTACCAAATTTTAGTCATTTTTGGAGAATTTTCAGTTTGTTAGCACGATACAGCCTCCAGAGAGTATACGATTGATCAGTTTTATGATTGAATATTATTCAAGGTGTCTCACAGATGTACCCTATTGATTTTCAGTTGACTGGAGCGAGTACAGCGGGTCCTATAAATCCAGATATACTGAATTTTTGGTTATTTTTGGAGAAATTTCGGTTTGTTAGCACGATACATCCCCGAAGTGTATACAAGTAACAATTTTATGATAGAATATTGTTCAGGGCCACAGATGCGGAAAAGTTAGTTTTAATCCTTAAAGCCGTTTATTTTAAAACAGTACTAGGTATGAGTATTTAGAAAGTGACAACAATCAATGTGACATTAGATTTTACTAATATCGATCAAAAAGCGATTAAGGTAGAATTCCAACGCCAACTGCTTTCTTTAGCTTTTATAGAAACTAGTTAAAAAGTAAAAATAGGCCTATCTGAAGTGAATCCGGACATGATAATTGCGGCATTTAAACGACCATTGGTTATTGTTGCAAATAAACAAAAAATTGAAAATTTGGTATAATTATCTACTTGAGTACCCTCACTGTGATACACCATTGAATTTGGAATAAAAAGCCCTTTCATTTGAGCTAAGTTTGGTCCTCCCCTTCCATTGAATTTTTTAATTGCGATGACGTTCCTGCTTCTATGACGACGTCACAGATACCCTGTATACCTCGGAAGAAATTACTGTGGGTCCCAAAAACATTAACCAATTTCAAATAAACCTATTCGTTAATTCCTTAGTTACACCCTGTAAAAAATCTTAGGATACCCTGGATATATATACATATATGTATGTGTGTGTTTTTATTTAATTCTCTTACAACGTTTAATAGTAATATAACAAGAATTATTTTTCTCTTAGTTCGCATAAATTTGAAAAATATACGTTATAATGAGTAAAAATAAAAAAATATACTTTACACAATTTTTTTTGTAAAACAAAATAGCAGAAATTGAAGTTTATTATGTAAATTCTCAGCAGACATCGGTTTTATTTTGTTTAGTTTTGAACTATACGGAAGGAAAACTAACGACGTCTTCGTAGTCGCCACGCCCGCGTAGACGCGCGCCTTCTATTGATCTACACGGAACAAATTTGTAAGAATGACGTCGAAGCCCTCACGACAATGCGGAGGCGCACCTAACTAAATATGTCCCGCTGTTGCCGTTGACTATTAGAATAATTTCGAACTAGGGAAAAGTGAAATTCCGAGTATTGTCGTTAACCACAACTTTAATAGTTTTGTTTATCATTTTTATGTATTTCTAATCAAGAGTGACTGCTCGTCACTCGCGCCATGTCACGTCTCGACTCCTCCCTCTTTTATACATTTTTTCGCTAGACGACAGACACTCTTATACCGAAAATTTCGTCTTTTCCCTCTCCCCGCAATTCTATATTTTTCAATTAATTGAAAAGTATATTATCTACGGGCAAAGTATGCATACATTTGCCATATAATTCATATACGATCTTCCAGTTGCGGCAGCAATGATAATTTTCCATGTATTTATTAAAAAGATATTCAGTTCTAAAAAATAAAAGTTGTAACTTTTGTAAAAATATTTCTAAAGTTGAACGTTGTTCGTGTGTGGTTTCGATATTTCGGTGAGAAAATCAATGTCGCCTCCGGTGACTCATTTCTTGCAGGTGTGGTGGTCGATGATTGAGTTTCAACCGCACTGATGCCCTGAATGTCGAATCGGGGCGTTATTCTTGACGTCGTTCCCAACGTCATGTATACGCAAGCCTGTGAATGCTGTATTTGCGAATAGTTCCTAAAATGATATTCTCGAGCACCGTTCCTAGAATCATCGAATTGTATCGTCCCTCACAACAGCGTCAGTTGACGTTACAATATAAATGTCATTTGGTAATGTCAAATGTAAGGGTGCATTCAGATGCTACGTCGGGCGCGCTTTATGCGATCAGATGCTTACATCTGGTAAATAGTCGGGTCGTTCAGATGCTAGCGGTAAATTTTACCAATCGTCCAACCATTTAACCCAGTCGCCACATCGGTAGAAATTGACCCGCATGTGCTTTGCATTTTATAATGCATGATTGAGAAGTTTGGGTTATGTTTACAAAATTACAAATAATAGATTAATATTCAACGAGACTGTTTACATTTTTTTCTACACCCACATGTATATTATTCATTTTCTGCACAATTTACAGAATGGAAATGTAGGCTATTTCGGTTAACATAACGGATATAATTTCATTTACATCCTAGAATGTATATGAAATCCACCAATTAGCATTTGCATTTAGTACCCGTCAACTCTTCTTTTTTTCAATTTCAAGGTAACGTAAATTGTCAAAATATTTCTTTAGTTTTCAAGAAAAATATTTTAGTAAAATGAGTGAATCCATTGATTAATCAAAAATCAATAAATATTACTCCATCAGATATTCGTTTAGCCGCAAAGGAGACGTTGTTACTTAAAAAAATATGTTGCATGAAGGGTAAGAAGAGGCGACTTTATTTGCCTAAATTTTACTCTCAGGGTAAGGGTACGGATCGATTATTTGAGGTTACAAATGAAACTCCGTAGTAGTTTGGTTACATTTCAATTTCTCCCTTTGTAATTATCAGCAGCACTCGTGCGCAATACAATAAATAGCGCTAAACTTTTTTTTAGGCCACTAGTGGCTGAATTGCGTACTCTGGAACAGGCCGTACAGTTCAAACAAACCGCTAAGAAGAGACGATGCGATAGATCTATTAGGTTACAAATTCGAATTGTTTTTAGAACAGCATTTTTTATAGAATGAAGAACAGGTATGCAAGTGTAAGACTATTACAAACTGGCGTGAAAGAATTGCCCCAATTAGTATTCTATATGCAGAATATCTACCGCAGAGTATAATTTGCGTTTAGAACAATAGTTTACCATGTAACAATGAATAATCGTTTTCAGGGTGAGGTACGAAGTCCCTATAATAAGAAGCCCATATACCAAAGAGTTCTTCAACGTAAAAATTTAATATAAACTGTGAGTTCAAAGTTTAATTTTAAATGTTGTGATTGTTTCTCCCTATGTGTCTGTTAACCTATGTGTTGAAAGTGTGGTTTAGTTCACAAACAAAAACTATAAGACAAACACAACTTATAACTAAGACTTAGCTGATAAGTCACAGTGGATGATTCCTTCAGCACTGCCGCAAGCTGTTACCGTAGCTTCCGGACCTTCTATGAAGATACACTATACCTTATAAAATGATATGGCATTAGTGCTTGCTTATATCGATTATTAAATTATTTTTGGTAATGGTAATTCCACAGATTCATCAAAGATATATTGTAAATGTTTCCACTACTCTACAGCATCTGCGATAGTAGCAGTTTTCCTCTGCACAGTATCAAGAGCAACTAATATAGGTTTTAAAATGTTTAAATAATCTTGCGCTGCATGTTTAATCGCAATATTTGAAACGTTTTGTTAAATAGTGGAATCAATCTCCTTTTTATTCTCTTCGCAGATTTTTAATATGATATCCCACTAACATACATCTCTAAGCAGTCGCCAAGGCTATTCCATAGCACATCGCTTGGAAGGACTAAAGCGCTGCCTCCTGCTTGACTGAATTTAGCTCTAGCCAAATGGTTGTATCGAAAATACTTAATAATTTGAACCACATGTTCTTTAACGTCTTTAACTTGCACAGTAAATTAAAAATATGTGCAGAACAGTCGTAAGTTATAACTTTTGCGTTCGTTTTTTCTTCTAATGTTTTTCTCATAAATGGCATATTTGCGGCATTGTCTGTCACAAAAGATTTTACGGTACACTTGTATTTTAATTTACATGAAGAAATCAGATTACAAACTATTTGAATTAAATATTCTGAAGTATGTGGATTTCCTGATGTGTCTATAGTTTCGTATAGGAGGGCTTGTCCATCTTCAGTGGTTATCATTGCACATAACACTGGTTCGTTGTGCACGTTTGACCACCCATCAATTGACATATTTACGGACTGTCCTGACAGGGAGGAGAAACATTTTTCTTTTTCCTCTTCATAGATTTCGTCCAAAAGACTTGTTGCTACCGTTTTTCTCGAGGGCGGTGTATAACCAGGCTTTAATAACCCAATGGTTTTTTTCACCTCTAAATTCTCAATACATTTGAAGCTCGAATTAGTAGCAAAAATAGCCTTTGCTATTTGTTTGTCAATTTTATGTTTTTCAGCAGTTGAAGTCCGTATTACAAAACCACTCATGATAGGCTGAGTTTCAGACTTTCTTTTTTTGGACTGGCTCAAAAGTTGTTGGTACTTTCGGTGGAATTTGTCTAACATATGAACTATCCGTCATGAGTGAACTACAACTTGAGGCAGATGATGTGCTAGCAAAACTGTCATGCGACATTCGACTCTGGAAAGAGAAAAAACATAATTGAAAATTGAAATTGATTAATTGATAATATATTGATATAGTATTGAATTATTGATTTTAAAATAAAGTGAAAATGATCAATAGAGATGTAAAAGCAAATTCATTTTTTTAAGTTGAAAAAATTAAGTAAGTATAGAATAGTAAAGATAATCTTTAATTAACTTGGGAAAGGTCGCGTTAAAAAAGTTACATTTCACCTAATATTTAAAAACAATCCTATATGCCTAAAATCTATATCCTAAAATATCTATAAATGAATACTTAAAAATTATATTATCTTTGCTAAAAATAATAACTATCAAAATTTTTTTTAAATTATCTCAAAAATGTCTAAATTTTCATTGACTTTCAGACCTTAAGATCCATAGTCTCCCTATTGGGATTCCTAGCCTCATTCTTCCGGCAGCTGTGGCCAGCCGCTTGGCCAACCCTACTGCTTTAAATCAGTAGGGAGTTTGTGAATTCGGTGATTTAGTTTCTACTCTGAAGTCTGTTCTTGCTTCTTCTACTATTCTTTTCCATTCTATCTGGTGTTTTGCTTTGTTCTTCCAGTCATTTATTCCAATTTCTTTAAGATCTTCTTCTACACCATCCAACCATCTAGTTCTCGGTCGTCCCCTTGCTCTTCGTCCTTGTCTTTTAGTTACCTGTATTTTCTTGACACACCTTTCATTACCTAGACGTTGTACATATCCTGCCCACCTTAATTGTTTACTTCTTATTTCATTTGTTATTATTGGGCTATTGAATTTTTGATTAACTTCGTAGTTTCTTAATATTCTCCATACTGCATTTTCTTTAATTGGGCCGTATATTCTCCGTAGTATTTTCCTTTCCCAGATTTCTAATGTGTTTTCCTCTTTTTTTTTGTTAAATTCCAGGTTTCTGCGGCGTAAAGTACGACTGGTATAATTACTGTCTTGTAGTATATTTTAATTTTTGTGTTTGTAGACAATATCTTTGATTTAAATGTGTCTTTTAATGCATAGAAACATTTATTACCCTGTTGTATTCTGTTATTTATCAAAAATGTATCTACTTATAATATAATACCTGTATATTTAAAAAATATTTCAAAATATCTCAGAATATATAATTAAAAATTAACTTATAATGAATATTTATGTCTCAAAACTTTCACTAAATTATCTCAAAAATAAAATATGAAGTGCTTCGAGAATCAACAAAAAACAAAAAATGTAAGGCAAAATCTAACCGCGCTATCATTCCCGGGTTAATATTAAAAATCTTAATTTAATATAAATAAAATTAAATTACCTGTATTCCTCTCTTGATAATTACAAACATCGTGGTGTGTTTTAAGTCTTTGGACTAACCCTTGAATATATTTCTTGCACTTTCTACAAATAGCCCTACACCCCAATTTATTTGGATTTGTTGTCTTAATATAGAACTGCCATATTGGGTCCTCTTTTCTTCCACTCATTTTACTTTATTTATATGTTTTCACTTCACTTAACTAACCTATCTAGCGAAATGCGTGAAGTTGTTGGGCCACGTCAATTTATAGGTTGAGAAGGAATATTCTTGCAAAAAGCACAACAAACGCGTTCGTGCCTCACTCGGCAGTACTCGGCACTGTATAGTGAGTGTATAGGACAGAAGGAAAACAAATCGCGGCAAGAATTTTCTTGCAAGAAGCGCGATAAATGCGTTGTCACAAGTTTTTGAACCGTAAATTGTATTATAATTTTTAGACTTATACATTAAAATAATTAACAATAATTTCAACGAATCAAAATGTTCAAATTTTATATTCAAATTTAAAAAATCAAATAAATCGTGATTTTTTCGAAAAAAACAATTGATTTTTTTGATAAAAATCAGATTTTGCCCAACCCTGGTATATAGTCGTTTGTCTATCTGGTCTAAATGCTACTCGTTCCTCTTCTAGTTTTAGTTCCACGTATTCCCTTAACCGTTTTTCCAATATTCTTGTGTATAGTTTTTAACCGTTTTGTGTCAGACATATAGTTCTTTAGTTGTCACATAGAGTTTCTTTTGTTGTATATTATAATGTAATATATGGCTGTAATAGTAGCATGTGACAATTTATTTAGCAGAAGAAGTTATTTGATATGAAAGTCTTATCGTTTATTTGTAAAAGGCAAAAAAAAACTAAACTAAAATGGCATCGTCATGCCAAAAATAACAATAAATTTTCAAATCATAACCAAATCTAGTCATTATAAGAAGTTAAAATTCAAATGAATCGTTTAAGATATTTCTAGTTGCAAGAAATGAAAAATATACAATTAAAACCAGAATATGAGTGATATATTTATTAGATCATATTGTTTTTAACTAGCTTTAAGGGGTGTAAGTAATGATAAAATGATTATTGTCAATTTCTGAACATAATAATGATATTTTAAAGTGAACTTTACCAATCAAAATCTAAAATACTATATGAATATTTTAAGAATTTGACGAATGTCAAACCAAAAAGAACCTTAACTTACTTATAAAGAGGAACAGGAATTACTCCAAGTAGTCCAGAGTAGTCTTTTTAGCCTTGTAGGATGAACATAGAAAAAATAGACTACATTGTTGCTAGGCGACAGTGATGTTTTTTGCAGGGAGAGGAGCAGCCATATTTTTTTTTTTTTGGAGTGGTAGCAGATTTTTGAATGTAGAGTCTCGAAATAGAGAAAATTGATTACGTTTAGTTATACTTCACTAATCATATAAAAGTTTATGAGTCCAAAACTTAACCAACATAATAAAATGGTTAACACTGCCAGTAGCTGAATCCCGATATTCGACGACAGAAGGTATACCTGGAAGAAACACCTATATAAGATCACCAGGTATAAACTATTTATAATATTTTGCAAAATATTCGCACATATGTACATAAAATTCCGTTATCTTGGCAACGTGATATATAAATGAACATTTAAGTGAATTTAGCTAGATTTTGAAAAACTTTTCTTCAAGAATTTGTGTGAAATTAGAACAGAAAAGTCTTTGAATTACATACCTAGGTTCGAATTAATATTTTCATAACTTTGCAAGACAATTATTAAATTAATGAATTAATTTAGATTATTAGTTAGTACGTATAATCTGAGCTTGAAATACGTTTTGCTGCAAACTTTTATCTTACAATTTACTAAAATTATTAACCTACATAACCTCACAAAAAGTTCGGAAACAACACGAATTTCAAGATCCACGTTTATTTAACTCTCATAAGTTGGTTTTGGTTTAATATTCTGAAATATTTTGAAACAAAATTACATTACAATATCTAATGTACTTACCTGATGTTCAGAAATAAAGTCACACATCAAATTCAATTTGCGTAGGTGACACATATCACGTAAATTTGTTGAACAACTTTTATAAACACAACTACATATTCTTTGTCCTTTCTCCTATATTCCAACAGCGTATAAAATCATATAATATTTAATAAATAATTTCTATAACACCAAACGACTTCTTCTTCTTTTTAAATAACTTGTCTCAATAAACACAACTGAACAGCTGATTACAAAATACGGTGAAGGTTAAATCTTTACAAATAACTCATGCTACAGGGTGACAAAACTGAAGCACGACCCAAATGAGATTTTAAGATTGTTGTAATTGGGTTTTCTTTATTCTTTCTTAATTATAATAAGGTAAGTAATTGTTAACAATAATTAAATGAATATTGTCTTCGTTGCTTGATACATTTATTGTTGTCACAAGGACAAAGACTGGCGTCCAGCGGGAAATTTAAAATACCTCACAGATCACAAGTTAAAAATAGTAACATTATATTTATCAGACTCTTATAAATAGTAACCCACGACAATATATATATTACTAAATTAGTTTCCCATTCTCTCGGTATTCTATTCTCTTTTCAAGTCTCTTGGAATAACTTTCATAGCCATTCTTTTCCCTTTTCGCCCAGATATTTATTCATTTCAGGTGCTTTGTCATCCTCTCCGCTTGCTTTTTCTATTTAAATGTAATATTTCCCCGTAATATTTCGTCTTGATGGTCTGATTTTCCCTATTTATATTTTCTCTTGGATTCATTATCGCGTCCAATTTATCTGTATAGTATTCTTTCCAGGTTTCCAATACTTTCTTCGTTTCTATTTGTAGCTGGTTAGTTCTATTCCTCACTGCTTTTATTTGTTTACGATATTTCTTATCCAAATTATTTCCATGTTTACCTTTTTTTCTCTCTTATCTTTGCTGTTACTAGGTTTCTCTTTCTCACACACCTCATCTTTCTTTAATTAAAAAACTGTTCCGCAATGCTCGGCAAATTAACAATAGCCATGTTTAAGCACATTACAAACGTAAAATGAACGTGACAAATATTTGTTTTTCCTCAGTAACTGTCAGCGTCCATGTTTATGACGTCATTGCTTTTTTGGTCTATATCTGATCTATTGGTTTTCCATTTTGTACGTTCTTGAAGTTGACTGATGTATTCCTTAGACCTGCGTGTCCAAAACTGTTGTTTCAACTTCTCAAGTTGTTCGTAAGGATTTAATCTATTGGTTGAGATCTTTTAAACGTCTGGATAAGGTAAGGAATTTAGCGATATTTCGATTAGGGAGTGAGGAGTTAATACTTCTAAATCGTTTGGATCTGTCGATAGAGGTGTCAATGGCCTTGAATTTAAGGTTCCTTCAATTTGGGTAAAAACTGTGGACAAACTCTCATATGTAAGTAAGGTGTTAGCTATGGCTTTAACAAGATAATGTTTGCTAGATATCACACCAAACACCCATATTCCACATTGGTGAGGGGAGTAAGCAGTTATAAATGTCCATTTAACGTCATGGTTTATAGTTATTTTTTCTTCAATTTCAACTTGATTCGCCAATAAAAATTTACCTAATTCTTTGAATGTTTTATTTGCCCCAGTAAAATTAGTGCCTTGCAACTTTGAGCTACTTATTTCGTATTGTTTTCTTTTGTAGAACGAACACAAATAACTTATCAGGAATTTTTATTGATGTGTTATCGCACTAAGTGACCGCACATGCTTTGAAATTCATATTTAATAATACAAAATAACTAAATTATGCAATTAACGTATAAGGAACCTCTCATGTTTACGTTCGTTTACTCAAACGTGATGCCACGACACTGACAAGCGTTTTGGTGCTAATTTTAAATCTACATACTATTTGCTTCTTACTACTTAATCCTTATACCCTTACGGGTGTGGGTTTTTAGTGGAGTTGAGTATGTTGATATTCTACTCCAACTCTCTCCACTGATTTCTGTCCTGCGTTAGCTTTTTTATCTCTTCGCATTTAAGTTTCTCTTTACTTGCTACCGCCTTCACATCCTTTAACCATGCTGTTCTTGTCTTCCTCCGGACTTCCTCTTGTATGTTCTAGCTACAAATACATGTTTTATTATTCTTTCTTCCGTCATTCTTTGTAGAAGAACGAACCATTACAGTTGCAATTCTTCAATTTTTTTCCTCGTTTGGTCTTAACACGGTCGTATTCAGTTTATCTGTCATTGTCCTAGTATATGCGCTACATATAAGTATTGGCATTACTACTTTTTTATAAACTTGTGTTTTAATTTCTTTTCCCGAGGAATGTATTTTTATACTATTAAACAGTCTTACTCCTGCTGCTCTTATCTACTGTATTTCCTCCTCTAATTTCCCATCTAATATAATTATGTATTGTATGCTCTTGCCGTTTCTTCCCTATTAACATAGTCCTTGTTTTTTGTTTGTTTATCCTTATATTAATCTTTCGTAGCGTCTTCTTGATTATCTCCAGATTTTCTTTCAAATTTGTGTTTGTTTTTACCTATAATCACCATGTCATCCGCATAGCAGAGTTCTGATCTTCGCACCTTTTTCATTTTCCAGTATCCTTCTCCATATGTCTTCTTTTTTTCTTTGCCTCTTTAATTGCTTCATCTATGCTCAATATACTTCTCTGTTTTACCCCTAATCTAAAAACTAAAATGTAATTTTTTTCCTACTAAACCTTCATTTTCTGTAAAAATATGCAATCCATTGTAAATAATATATGTTTATATGACAGTTTTTCAAAATCTGTCGATATGTCTTCAGAGTTGTGATGTTTAAAACAAAATGTTTTAAACAAGTGCTTAAACGCCCGAAAAAAAAACATGTAAACATTTGTTAATCTTAAATTTTTTTATTACTTTGAAAAATCTCTTCAATACAACTCGGCTTTTTCTTAATACATATTTGTAACTGACACCTAACTGATATTTTAAGTATAAGATAAAATATTCTTTCAAATCTCTTTTCAAAGCGTTCGACCAAACGACGGGTTTAATATTTTTTACCGATTCTGTTGTAAACAAATAGGATTTAAATGGAAATGCTTTTGCTTCAAAATTTATTATATGAGGCATAGAATCTGGACACGAAGCAGCAGTTGTCTCACATTGATTGGTATCTAATTTGAAACCTCTAAAACGATGATCAATAATATTAGCAAGAAAATGAGCAGGTGTCGTAACCATTGCAAATGTTTTTTCACAGCATGACAATCCGTTTCTGTAAGATTTTCTCTAAATGTATTTAATTTAATAAATTTAACAATATTTCTGTAGCTTTTCTAATTGTGCAAAAGTTGCCTTGAACTTTGTCTAGAACAACAGCGATCAATTTGAGTTTTTCTAGATAATCTTGGGCATTCATTTCCAAATTCATGTCATGTACTAAAGAAGCGATCTGAGTATCGATTGCTGCACGATTTTCAGTGCACACCTTTGAAATTATATGCCAGTTTTTCAGATAATATTATAAGCAATCGGCTAGGGTATTCCTTCTCACATCTTGTAGCAGGACAAGCGCCTTGCCTCCCTCCTGCTTATAACGTGCAGCAGCAAAGTGCACATTTCTAAAATACTTGACTATTTTCTTAACTTGTTTCTTTTCTGCTGGAATTTGAATATATCTTGTGCAAGTAAATTTAAAATAAGTGCTGAGCGGCCATACGTTAGAATATCTATCTTCCCAACTTTTTCAGATGTGGCAATTTCTGTTCTCATTTTACTCATATTCGAAGCATTATCAGTTACAAAACTACGTGGAAAACAATTCAATTTTAGGCACGCTTTTATCGTTTTTATGGCTAAAGCAAGCAAATATTCTGACGTATGACTGTTGTCTTCCGTATCTATAGTACTTACTAAATGAACTTTTTCATCAGTTACAGAGATACCTACAATGGAATCATTTCATACAATACTCCATCCATCTAGGGATGTACACACTACTTTACCAGCTAAATCATTCTGAATATCGGATTTAATGGAATTATACATTTCATCTAACAATTTTGCACCGATCTGGAACCTGTTTGGTGGTTGTTATCTCGGGCGCAAGCATTCAATGATCTTCTTAAATTGTGAATGCTCAACAATTTTAAAGGGCAAATTTGTCGCATGCACAAACTTGGCAATTTGAATGTCTAGTTTCTTCTTTTCGTTAACTGTATTTCTTCCTTCGAATGAATCCAATTCTCTTCTTTTCTTGGAGTTTTGAGGATCAGTAGCCAAAACGGAAATATTCTTTGCTGTGGATGAGGAAGGTTCAACCGAAATTGAACTAGTGCTTGCTTCTGATTGTGTACTGTCTGAAATTAATTTTTATTTATTAATATTTGAGATAAGCGAAAAAATTTATATAGTGGGAAGTAAAGCAATTTGCAATTTAAAAAATCGTGTTTTACCTTTACTCCTCCATATACTTATTGTTATAACATTTCCTTAATTAATTATGTTGCACAGCTTTACGTAAACGGTACACGCATACCACGTGAAAAACAAAAGCAGATTCAATTTGAATAAAAATTTTCTTATCACTTACCTCCTAAATCGACGCATATATCACTGCTAATTTCAATTTTTTTATCGGAGTTGATGGTGTCAGAAGCAGAAGAAAGTATTTCGCTGGCTATTTCTGTTTCTCTTGAACTTTACCTACACTCTCTTACATGTTTTTGCATCCATGCTACTAAAGCAACAAGTTCTTTATTGCTTTTCTTGCACTGAACTCTTGCTGTTTCACTGGCTCCAGTAGACGAAATAAGGTAATTCCAAACAGCATCCTTTCTTCGTCCAGTCATTTCCAATTTCCACAAAATTTAAGTGACAAACACAGTAGTAGTAAAACTGGTTGTTGCTGTTAAACTAACCCAAAACTAATCCCAGTCACGGTATTTTATCTGCTAGCGAATTAGTGCAGTCCCCAGACTCAGTTGATTAGTACTGACCTCCGGTGTACGTTAGCCAAATTAAAAATAGGTACATGCTTCTCTAACGCGGCTGTAGAGGTATCTGCCTTCGCGCTTTCTTTTACGTCTAAACATGTTTTTTTGCAAGATATTTCAAATAGTTTTAAACAAAAAAACAGCATGTTTTGTTTTTTTTTGAAAAAAAAACGTTTTTTATCATCCCTGATGTCTATGGTTTATTTTTGTTGGCTGTCCACGCTAGCCTTACTCGTCTATTGATATCTTCGTATTGTATGATCTTTGTAAATTCTTATTGTTTGGCCCAGGTAGTTATACTTTACTGCAATGTCTATTACTGTTTCGTTAAAAGTGACATCATCTTCTTGTCCGTCGTACATTTTCTGCATAATTTTAGTTTTATTCATGTTCATAGTCAAACCAACTTACATATTATTACCGGTTGATTTGACTTTCGAAACACTATACTAAGTTTAGGTGAAATGACTTGAAGTGTTGTTAGTTTTGTAAGGACAAACTTTAGACAAAACTGATGATGTTTGAATATATTTTATGAATTTAGTACAAAAATATAGGTACACCACGGTACTAAAATAATTAGTCTCGCATTAGCAACAATCTTTACTATGGGAATTAAAAGTGGCACTTCAGTCGTATAAACCATTATTAAATTCCAATACATTGTTTCCCACCGTCTGTATAAAATCTTCTTGAACACATTTGTGATTGATTGGCAATAAAATATTTTTGCTTTGTATGATACCTCCAAGATACAGCTTTGTACTTTTCGATTTCAAAAATTACACTTGCTTGATTAAAAATACTTTCATTTTTCCCGATTTATTATTGGATACTATAAAATCCATTACGTATTTGAATTCTTTGTAATAAGTATACAGGGTTTCCCGAAATACATTGGACGGAGACTGACGTCTCATACGAGCGAAGAAAAATATCTGGAAATTTGACATAAAATGGTATTTTATGCAACGAGCAATTAGAGTACTCATAGCCATTACATGAAAGTTGCATACACTATTTTTTCTATTCCCGCCAATAAAAGAAATATATATATTTTAATCCTGGAACATCACAATTATTTTATGAGGCACTAACTTCACACTGGGGAATATTTTGTGGTTTTGGTATACTATCTAATCTTAATAGAAAGCGTACAAAAAATTTCAGTCATAGTCTTGTATTTTAAAAGGAGATATATAATAGTAGGGGAGCCCGGGATGCCAAATTTGCAGTTACTAAAACGTCATAGGGACCTATTGGATTGTGAAGATTAGGTCCTGAAATGAAAAAAGTTTATATTAAGTTTGCGAATTTAGTGGGGGGAGAGCGTGCACAAATTTTCAAAAATGTAAAAAAATCAGCCACATGGAAATACTCGAGAGCGTCAGACATTCATAGTGTATACACGCTGTGTCTTTCAGATAACCGAGACATATTAATCTGACGATTAACTAGTGGGGGGTGGCCGTAAAAAGGGGTAGAAAAAATTTATTCTATGATGTCAGATATTCAGAGGGAATGTTAAGTGAACTCAAAAAAGTGTCCTATTCAAATTACTGACGATTAGGAATACGAGTAAATTATTAAAGTATTATTTATTTGGAAGTATCAAATCGAAAAACAAAAAACTTTATTTAGATAAAACCCTGTATATGATATATAAAATTATTTACTGAAAACTCATTTTAGATAAACCCAGTATATGATATATATCGAACTCATGTAAAATTATTTATTGACCACCTATTTTAGTTAAACCCTGTATATAAAACCATAAAAAACTCATTAATGATTTTAAAGAAAATAATTGACTTGTTTATCGATATTTAGGTTAAGTGTAGAAAAGTGACAATGATATACCTGCGAGGAAAGTATTCGAACGGAGTGATACTACGTGAAACGAACGCAAGCATGGATGAATAGATTGTTAGCAGACTATTATTTTTTGAAAAACAACATTAAAAAAAAGAATGTTGTTGATTATCAACAAGCTGGAGTGGAAGATGAGAAGCCGAGAAGGACGCAGGGGAATTTTAAACTTGAATTAAAAATTAACGTAAAAAATAAAAGTAACAAACAATACAAGAGTTTAAACTATAAAAAGATCGGAAATAAGTATAACCCACATAGTTTTTTTCTACAAGAACTCTGTAAGATAGTTTATATTACCTTTTATTTCAATCAAAAGATAACTATTTATCTATTCTATTATCAATTCTCATATCGAACATTAGAGCTGATCTGACTTAACCCTCGTGGTACCGTGCTAAAAAAATTACACGTGGTATCTTCCGGGGTACGTTCGTACCCCACGTCAAAATTATATACTATAGCGGTAATCATTAAGCATACAGTTCAGCAGTTGTAGTTAATCTTTATCTAGAGAAAGAAAGAAGGAAAATAATATTTTTATTTCTAAAGTGAGTAAGTAAGTAAACAGGCTACTATTCTTCACCACTTAAAAAATAACATTCTTAATGCTTTTCATTCCAGCTCGATTTCTTTGCATCTTCTGCAAAATATTTGCGTTGTACAATTCAGAGCTCACAAAATTTTTACATTGGATGCAAAACTTTCTGGATTTTCGGTCTCTTTTTCTGTCACACAAGTGGCACCGTCCAGCAGTTGACGGTGGGTTATCCATAACTGACACTGTTGCTTCGTTACGTGTTAGTTCTGGAATAATATCAAGCATGTAGTTCCTAATAGTTTTGTGTAAACCTTTTTTAATTTCAAATCATCTAACAATATTTGGTTTGACGAGTGCCTCGCCCAACCGAAGCAAATATTCTCTTCTATCATCCCTGCTTTTTGTTTTCGTTTCAGGAAACTTAGTTTTCCATAAAATAATCGAATTTATTCCGGCGATATCCAACAATTGACCAAATATTGCCATTGGCCAACTGTTGCTAATTCGGCGAGTTGAATATTGTTTTACCATTTGATCAATGGTATCTACGGCATCTTTTGTTTTATTGTAGTGCAATATGTTATATTTGGAAGCTTCTTCTGAAACAGCATCATCGTGATGCTCTGTAGATAGCAATATAACTTCTTTTCCTTTGCTTCGCATAGAGGAGACCATTGTATGGCTTTGCGTGAATGCAAACATGCTAGAGAAAACTCTCTTTGAGCGTCGGGGTAGCAATTCTTTGGGAATATAGTTATTATTTGCTCGAAGAGTACCGTAGAGAGTTATTCCTTTCTCCAGCTAATTATCTGCCAATGGCAAACTTGTAAAGTTGTCCGTTGTAAGACCGTATCCTGTCCCTAATGAACTTACAAGATCAAGCACAACTCTTTCTCCCTGATTTTTTTCCACAACATTGTTGAGTTTGCCCAGGTATACTTGCAAATTAAGACTATAGCGAGTTTCACTGTTGGCCATCGCCCATATTTTCAATCCATACTTATCGGGTTTACTCTTCATGTAAACCCGAAATGAGCAACGGCCCCTAAATGAAACCAACTGCTCATTGATAGTTACGTGCATTCCTGGATTGTAGGCCTTTTTGCAGTTGCTTACAAAGATATCAAAAACGTCCCTAATGGGAGCCAATTTATCAATCGCTTTGCGAGCTTCTCTGGTTGTAAAGTCATCAAACCGAAGAAATGATGATAGCAACTGAAAGCGTGTACGCGACATTGTTGAAGCAATTATTGGCCTAGCATAACCTTTTTCCGTACACCACAGCATTTTTACAGTTTCCTTTGGAGCTTGAAGTGAACCCAAAGTAATTAGAAGTCCCAAATAGGCTAGGAGTTCAGTGGAGTCAGTTGGAAACCATATTCGTTTTTTATCAGGATGGCGTTCATTAAAAAGTTTCAATACCTACGATTATAAAAAAATGCAAAAAGTTACAAAAGTTGTACTAATAAAGATTAGTGCAGTTTTACTTGTTCAGTCTATTATTTGTTTGAAGTACAATAACTTCAATTATTTTATCGGAAAATAACAACCTAAATGCATCCAATTCAGATGTCAAATTTGAACTAAATTTAGTAAGTCCTTGCTTTATCTTGACTATATCCCTGATTGTTCTGCGCGACTGTCTTAAAAGGTACTTTTGCCCATTCTGTGCCATTCTTGGTTTTGTAGACTAGATCGAGGTTATTATTTTCTTGTAAAACTGCTTCCAGTTGTGCATTTCCTCCTAAACCTTCCGTTTCAGTATTATCGTCCTCTATATCGTCATCTACCTCTTCACATATTTACGGTTCTCCATCACTGTCTTCTTCAGTATCACAATAGTCTATAATCTCGTCCAATTTGTCTTAGAATTACGTACCTGTATCTTTTTAGACATATTTTACTGCAACGTTATTGCAAGAAATTTTAACAAATTACTTACTATAACGCGACAAGTTATGTATGATTGATAATCACACACTGCAGGCTCAGACATGAATTTACTGCGCATGTGGAGGTGGCAGCAAAAATTGCTGGCAAGTACCGAGCGGGGTACAAATGCACCCCGTTCCAGTTTTTATTTTTTAATTACGTTTCTTTGAGAATTGTGAAAAAAATGAAAAGAGATCAAGTTTTACTGCTCTTTATTAACAATAAAAAATATGGCAGCATAAAAAGCAATATTTTAAAAGTTTAGCCAAAATAAATGACGCTGGGGTGCATATGTACCCCACTCGGTACCTCGAGGGATAAACAACTATAAGAAAACTTTCCATTTGAACCAAATTAAATAGAGGATAAAGACGTTTTAATTATAACAATAGACCTAAGAGTTTGAGTTAAAGAAATTTATCTGTGGAGTTATGAGAAATGCTTAACTAAAATTATACCTGTTAACTTACATATTTAATTGCTATTAAGAAATATTTTTTTCGTATAATTAGAGATAATCAATTCCGCGGATTTATTAACGTTATAACTTATTATATTCCTAACGAATACAATATTCTGAATTATCGAACATAGTTCGTATCCTTTCGTATCGTTTAACGTTTGGAGTCGGTACAAATAAATTTTAACCTTGAAAGAAGTTAGAACTGGGATTGATTACTAGTAACGGTGACGTCATGGCTTCTATAGTTATTCATATTCATTTCTAATTATTTGCGTTGTGTTATTGTAGAGTTACAAGAATTATTATTTATTGGAATTTGAGTTGATTACATATATTATTTGTGGTGTTCATTTTTATCGTTGTTTAAGAATTTGTGATTAGTAAGAATATTTTTTTTATTAATTAAATTGTTGTATTTTCGATTCCTTTGTTTCCTTCAAGTGGTCTCATACATAATCGTTGTTGTTACTAACGAGCGTTTGTGCCGATCCTACGCACCCTGGGATAAATTAAATAAAACAAAATAATAAATCTTTTGAATCCTTTTGAACTTGTATTGAATAAAATTGTTTTACTTGAAATAAGTGAATCAAGTTCTGGCGCCCATAATCATAAATATAAAACATAAAAATATTTATAAACAAACATACAGGGTTAAACAAAAACAGTAAATATTAAATATGCATGTCAATATATACATATGTATGGAAAATTCAATCATTTATTAGTATCTCAATCTTCATCCTCACTGGATTCGTCTTTGAATTTGGTTTCCACTTGCTCAATTTCCTCGTCATCTCGGGTTTCTGTAAGCAGGAATGGTTATGATACGTTACAATATTTTATGATATAATATTACAATGAAAACGTACCTGAATCCAAAATGTCAGGTGTTATACTTCTGGACGTGGTTATCAACGAACCAAGTCGGTTCTAATTTTACATCCACATTTATCCATCCGCAGTTTGTTGGTGACATCTCAGTAACGATCTCCACAAGTTGCTAGATTTTATTCGAACCGCTTTTACTTTACGATACTCCAAAATAGTCATACATTTTTTTAATGTTTCTGGTGTAAACTTTTTGATTTGATTTGGTACATCTACAAAAACGAACACATTGTTGTGATTAGCTTAGATGGAATTATGGCGGCAGACGGTAGTGAGGGATCGGTGCGAAAGAACGAGAGATGGAGAAGGAGTGGGAAGGAAAGAGAGACGCGGAGTGGGAAATACACAGTTCTCAGCACAGATAACCCACAGATAGATGTGACACTGATTGTGGCGCCATCTAAAGAGCCTGTCGACTAAACAGTTGAGTGATGTTAAAAAGATTTCTGTAATTTTAGGTTTTGGCGGTATATTCAAATTTACTGTATTTTAATTATTTTATTGTAAAATAACCATTTATAGTCCATCATTTGACATTTCATTCAATTTAACTCTACATTTGAGTTAAATTAAATGAAATATCAAATGTTGGACCATAAATGGTTAATTAAATTGGAAAAAATAAAACAGTAATCATATAAACAGCTTTTTATTTTGGTAAAAAAATACACAACAAATAATATCTTTCACAAAGTACTTTTCTTACAAGTATTAGACATTCTTTAGGAGGAATATTAGTAAACATATTAGTTACATCGAACGAAATGAGTTTATAGTTATCTTGCAAGTGGATTGCTTTCAATTTTTTGATTAGTTCTATTGAATTTCTAATTGAGTACAATTTCTTTTAAAACAGAAAGTAACGTTAGTACAAAATTGTTAAATGTAAAAACAAAAATACCACTATTAAAGAAGTCAGGTATATATAAACTCAAATGTCCAGAATGTAATGCTGTCTATTTGGGTCAGACCCTTAGGAATTTTGAAATACGATACAGTGAGCACTTACGAGCATACTGATTAAAACAACCAGATAAATCCCACTACGCAAAACATCTACTTGACACCAATCATTCATTGACACCTAACACAGAACTAGAAGTGCTGCATATTTGTGAAAAGAAACAAGAACTGGATTTCCTTGAAGAACTGGAAATTAGAAGACATTTAAGAAACCCACAATATGAAGTTGTCAATGAACAGTTAAATCTAGGGAGTTCTCCACTAATAAACTGTCTTCTTAAGTGATAATTGTAAAGATCAGCAGATATAGTTTTCCTGGTTTTCTATATCATTGCACAGTTATACTGATCTTAATTGGAAAAATGATATCCAGGATATCACCATAGGGCTAATAATATCTAAGCTTCAATATTTATAATATCACATCTTCTTTTTTCTATAAACATATATTAAGCCAATCACAAGTTAGGTTATTTCTTGGTATAGCCAAAAATAACTACTAAACATCAGGTAGGCATAAACTGAAATGTAACTTCTGTCATTCTGACGATGATATTGATTTATCGAAACAATTGTCAATTTTTCAGAATTTTCAATAACTTTTATTATATTGTGGAATTAACTAGAGACCGTGAGTTTGATTTAAAAACACAATATGAGCATATTCCACGAAGTAAGGGTCGAGACAGTCAATTTCATTAAGTTAATTTTTCTCAATATCTGCTGTTAATGAGCTATCCACTCCCATACGTTGTCTGACGTAATCGTTTCGGATTCTGTCTCTTCTGGATATTCTAAGAGATCGTCTGAACACATCCATCTCGGTCGCCTCAAGTTTTCTTCTATTGTTTTCTGTAATTCTCCATGTCTCTGCGCCATAGGTTACATTATTTTTGACAAAGGTTTCGTAGGTATTGTATTTCCGGTATGTTCCAATATCAGAACTCCACCATATCCCATTTAAGCAGCCTATTGTTCGTCTGGCTTGTGCTATTTCTTTTTTTGATTTCTCTGTAGTCTTTTCCTCTTGTATCAAATTCAACTCCTAAGTATGTGTATTCGCTACATGGTCCCCATTTCCTATACTCTTCATTTAGTTTTCTCGTCATATATTCAAGATCTTCTTTGTCATTCGCTATGATGACCTGGTCATCGGCAAACTGTAGAGAGAGAGAGAGGGAGAAGTTCGTGGATTTTTGAAGTTGGGGCTTGTAGTGTTTATTAGGGTTTGTTTTGAGTGTGGCCCTGTTATAGGATTCGTATCCTCTTCAGGGCTGGTTGGGGGTTTCTTTGAGGGTGGTTTGTGTGCGCGTATTGACTTGGCTTGTTTGAGGTAGGGCTGAAAATTCAGTTTTAGAGAAAGTGTCTGGGAAGTTGAGAAAAAAGGTGTATAGAAAATTGAAGTTATGTTTGGTTTTGTGGGTGAATTGTGTGTCTTTGCTAGAAATCAACCGGAGAGAGAGGCAGAAACAATTAGCGTCGAAATTGGATGTTTTTTATGCGAACGTGGTTTTGGTGATGAGGGAATGGGGACTTTAAAAGTGTCTAGAAAAGGTGGAAAATGAATAAGACGAACCACGTTGCGTTGCGAATAGTTAATAGAGGCGAGGTGGGTGATTGAATTGTTGGAAGATGAAAATGTTTTTGGGGTTTTGTGTCTCCTGTGTCATGAGAGTTGATACGAAATGTTGGGAATGGGTTTTGGAATTTTTTTTTGAATTTAATTTGAAATCTGTTGGAAAAGTGACTAGGAGACATTGAAAGATTTGTGGATGATGTCGGGTGGTGGCGACTGGCTTTTCTCAAATTCGAGGTGAGGAATTTGTTGAAAAGTAGTGTTTATGTGCGGTGTGGTACCTTGAATGTAAAATTTTGAAAAATAAGAATTTTTGAATGTTGAAAAATTTCGTATTTATTTATTAAAATGTTGAAATTGAAGGTTTTGAAATGATTGTTTAAAATATTGTGATGGGTGAGCTGGCACCGGGGATAATAATAATAAACCCAAAAACTTCGTCGTACGTCGGCCCATTTGGCTAGTGAATGAATTCACTATGCTACAGGAAAAAACGTGAAAACCCTGCAGCACCGACGGGGTGGATGGGGCTCGCGGATCAAATTGAATCGCTTTCGCTCCAGATGGGAGTGAAAGCAAAGTGAGCACGCCTGCCTATATTTGTTATAGAGCAGTTGTGTCGATAGAAAGAAGGTATTAAATGGCGAAGTGTTTCGGCTATGACATCTCTTGAGTTAGGGATGGCATTCATGAGTGTGACGGTGAGTATTTCGATTAGGATTTTGGAGTCGGTTGAGAGGTCGTACGGAGTTGGTGGCTTTTCGAGAGTGACTGGTGCAGTCTCTTGAGGGGTTTTGGGTATCGATAGCCTGTGGGGGCAGCGAGGATGGAAAGCGGGGTGTGGACCACCGCAATTGGTGCATTTAGGAGTGCCGGACTTGGGGCAATTTTCGGTTCGGTGGCCTGTTTGGCCGCAAGAGGGGCATATCGGTTTAGACCGACAAGATTCGGAGGAGTGTCCGGTTTGAGTGCATCGGCTGGAATACTTGGGCACTGGGGGAAGTGGATTTGTGTTTGAAGGCTCGCATCGATGTGGAAGGCCGTGACATGAGAGGCCGGAGGTGAGAGTCTGGTGGTAGTGGGTTTCGGAGGTGGTAACGATGCGAAACATCGAAGTGGGTTTGTTGGTGGCTTTGGCCACGATTCGCCAAGTTTTGAGGAACGGGATTTGTTCATTGTGAAGAATTTTTTCAAATTCTTCGGGGCTGACAGTGGTGTTTTCATTCCTGCAGGCGAAAGAGTAGGTAGGTATAAGGGTTTTGTTGGCTGGACGTGGTGAGCGTTCTGTTGAGTTAAGAACGTTGATGATGATGTTTTTGTCAACAGTGGAATCATGGATTTGTCTCAGAATAGTTGAGACTGACTTTGGGGAGGACGTTTTGAGAAGGGCGGTGCGGTTGAAGTTTACCTTTAGAAAAAAGACATGGCCGTGTAGGAGTTCGAAGGTGTTTAGCAGGGTGAAAAGCGATTTTTGAGTGGCGTATTGGGTTCGGAGGTTGAGGGTTTGAATTGGTGTGTTATTGATGGTGTGGGTTGTTGTAGGAATGTTGGTAGGTGTCGGTGTTCTAGGTCGGGATTTGGTTTTACCGACGAGGGTGAAGCCATCCTCGACGGGGACAGGTGGTTGTCGTGTGAGTGTAGGTGTAGGGGATAGGGATCTTACGGAGGAAGCGCAAGACCTTCTTGGGGTTTGTTTGTGTTGTGAGGATGTGTATGGGGTTTGTGTGATATCGTATGTGTTTTGTGAGTAGCGTGGTGTTGTTTTTGATGGGTTCTGAAGGGAAGGTGTTGAGGAGTGGTGGGTTTTGTTGGAAGTGTGTGTAGAGGAGATGCTGGATGTGATGGGAGAGAGAAGAGGGAATTCTTTGTCAAGGGTTCTCTGAGAGTCTTCAAGGAGTTTTCTGTTTTCGATTCTGAATTGGTTGGTTTCGTCTAGGAATTGTTGGATTTCGTGGTCGGTTGGTCTGGAAGGTGTTTTCGCAGCTCTGCTGCTGCGACGTTGTCTGGAGGACATTTTAGGATTGAGTGTATTATGGAATGGGGTCGAAAGCTAATACCGACAGCGGACTCACTGCCGGAGGGAGTTGCCTCCCCAGTTAAAGGTTTCCTGACTTATTAGCTTTCAGGAGTTTTATATTTACCTGGGTGCTAAATGTCCTTCCCTCTTCGGATGGTGTGGCTTGCTTATGTGTTGGCTAAAATAAAAACAAGATTAACACTGTTTATTATTTTCATAAATATAAGTTGTTTCGAGAAAAACAATTTACACTTCCAAGTGTGGTATATGAACTGTCGAACTGAAAAGTTCGGCAAAACATAGGGTTGGTTGGTCTTCTGGTGGAGGCGGCCACGTTTCCGACGAAATCGCGATGAACAGGTTTGAATCAGTGACCCGTTCTTGCTGTATCACCTTCCTCAGGCGATGGACTGGCGCTACTGAACTGTTGAGTGTATAAATACTTTCTCCAAGATCGATACCCATTCCGCTGCATTTTTTCTTCCATTGATTTAACGCTCTTGCAATATAGATTTTAAAAAGTGTGGGCAAGATACAACATCCTTGGCGCAGGCCTTCATTTACCGGAAATTTCTTTGATATATTATTACCAATTTTGATTTTTGATGTTGATCCATCATACAGATTCTTAAGTGCTTTTATAAGGGTGTGACTAATGTTGGTTTCTTGTAGCGTCTTCCAAAGCATTTTTACGGGAACTTTTATCATACGCCTTCCGCAGATCCACGAACAAAAGGTGAGTTTCCAGATTAATATTTGATATTTTTTCAATAATTTGTTTCAAGCAAAAGATGTTATCTGTACAAGATCTTCCCGCTCGAAAGCCTGATTGCTCTTCTTCTTCCTGTTCTCTAGAGAGAAGAGGTTGCAAGGTATTCATCTCTATCTTCTGTCAGAAATTGTTCATAGTGATCGATCCACTTTTTTGTTGGTATAAGTTGAAGTTTCGCACAGTTCTTTTCATTCGATCTAATATTTTTTATGAACTTCCATGATTCAGAGCATTTTTTACCACCGAGATGCATATTAATTTCCTGACATTTTTTGTCCCACATTTCTCTCTTTGCTTTAGCTACAGTTCGTCTACTATTTTTACATGTGTATTTGAACCTGCACTTTTAAATTTCACTGGATTAAAACTTGTGGTTGATGCCATTGTTTTTCACAAAAATGAAAAATT
This sequence comes from Galeruca laticollis, assembly GCA_963921935.1. Taxonomy (NCBI): domain Eukaryota; kingdom Metazoa; phylum Arthropoda; class Insecta; order Coleoptera; family Chrysomelidae; genus Galeruca; species Galeruca laticollis. Next base: position 59,127,725 of record OY998177.1, read on the forward strand.
CAGAGATTTGGTTTACTTTTCTTGCTGCTCTGCTCCTACGAGTTTACAGACCAACACACTTTACTAATAAATTAGGAAGCTGGTATTTGCAGCAATACCTCCATTCCATACTGTTAGTAAGAGCCAGAAATTGAAATAAGTCAATCTATATTATTAAAAGGGACGGCAAAGGTTTATGAAGATTAACCTTATTTTTATTGCTTGCGCTCAGCTATTATTGTTCCCATAATACAGAGAGACTAAAAGAGTTATAATAAAATGTAGGTGCCGATGTTCTGACTTTCTTCCATCTTCTGCGTTTTAAGGCTCCTTGCGGTAATAGGATTGTCCAAAAATTGTCTTTTAATTTATTAACTTTATCCCCGGTATATAGGGTTCCTAGACTCTTTGGTCTGAGGTATCGCTGAAAAGCAGCAAAAAACATGGCCTCGATCATTGATAGGGGGTTTTAGTATTAGAGAAGGCAACATGTTCGACGTTGATTTTAGTTTGATTTATTAGAAGATTTAGGGGTAGTTCAATTCGGCTGTGGACCGACCGTACTGAGTTTACTACTGCTTTAAGAAACGTGGGTTTGAGATTAAACAACCAAGTTGCGATCCATGCAGAAGCCTACACCCACTATTGCGGATGTCCTCTGCGCGATTTGCGGTTATGAGTGCATCTCGACGATCTTTTGGCAGATAATTGTTATAAAAAGTAGTGGATATTTTTGTGATAAAGTGTTTGATGGTTGATATTTCGGCTTTGTCATGTAACCAAGTGTTTCTATGGAGTTTAGGATAGGTTGTATTGTCATTCTTAGACACTTGTTTGGTACCACCTGTAGGGAGTGAAAGTTATGTTTTGTTCCTGTATAGTAGACTGGTGCTGAGTATGTTAAAATGGGTCTGATGCTTTCTCTGTAAATGAGTAGTTTGTTTTGTGTGGAGAGTTGACTGAGTTTGCAGATGAGTGGGTATAGTTTGCTCATTGCAATTTGTGCCTTGTGTACTTCGCTGCAAATGTGGGCGTTTGCATTTGTATTTCTTTGTATTGTATGCCCTAAGTACTTAAATGTATTACTCGGGGTAATGATATGGCCATCCATACAAAACTGGAATTATAATGAGCTGTTTTTCCTGGCTATTCTCCTGAATAATAAATACTCTGTTTTGGACGCATTTATGTTGAGTTTTTGGTTTTTGAAGTATGATAATATTTGTGTGTTTGAATCCATATCGAATAAAGTCATTTACATAGTAATGAAAATATCGAATCGATACAGTGTCCAAATAATTCAAGTATATGCCCCTACATGCTCTGCACCCGATGATGAGATAGAGAACTTCTACGATGACATTTCACAAGATCTGGCAACAGAAACAGCAAACTACAAATTCATTATTGGCCATTTCAATGCCAAACTAGGAGTACCGGCAGAAAACCGAAATCAATATGTAGGTAAATTCGGACTGGGTTCCATCAACGAACGAAGAGAAAGACTTATTAATTATCTCCAAAAAGGAAGGATGTACTGTATGAACTCCTTCTTAAAAAAATCAACAAAGAGACGATTGACATGGAGAAGCCGGAACTCAAATACGAATAACGAGATCGATTACGTATTGACGAATAAAAAGCTTACTGTAAGGGACGTATCGGCCCTAAATCGCTTTTTGACACTGGTAGCGACCACATGTTGGTAAGTGCTATAATAGAGATAAACATGAAAAGGGAACGAAATAAATTAATCAAAACCCAACCATTTCCCACATCAAAAACAATTCAGGACAACCTTCAAAAATTTCAAGCTGCACTCAACAAGAAATTATCAAATAAAGAAGCATTGAACAGCTTGAATGTAAACGACCTAGAAAACAAAATAAGTACTGATATTAGGAAGACGACGAAAAAGATATGTACCACTACCAAGAAGAATAATTCAAAAATAAAAAAGGAGACTAGAGAACGTATAGCGAAGAGAAGAAACTTGGAGAGAGGGACTCTTGAATATAACGTAATGAACAAATCTATAAAAAAGAAAACAAGAGAAGATTTAAGGCAGTACAACACAAAAATGATAACAACAACTATCGAAAACAACAAAAACATGAAAATACTTAACAATAATGGTCGCCTCCATATACTTCAACTAAAACACGCAAACGGAAACATCAAAGAAGACAGAAAATATTTAATGGACATTGTGGGAAATTACTACAGCGCACTATACTCAGAAAGCAAACCAGAACAAGTAAGCGCAGATGACGAAATAATTCTCAATGTGGGCTCCGAGGATCTGCCTGACATCACCATACAAGAAGTAGAACTAGCATTATCTCAAATGAAAAACGGTAAAGCACCAGGGGGAGATGGAATTACAGAGGAAATGATAAAACTTGGCGGAAGCACTACTGTAGAATCAATGAAAATTCTTGTTAATAAATGTCTAACAGAAGGCGTAATACCCCAAACATGGCAGAACGCACAGGTGATTCTACTGTACAAAAAGGGCGATAAACTAAGAATTGAAAAATATCGGTCTATTAGCTTACTCCCCCACCCGTACAAACTTCTGACAAATATTGTAACAAATAGACTTACAACAAGATTAGATGCTTATTAGCCCCCGGAACAGGCTGGTTACCGTAAAGGTCATAGCACAACAGAACACATTCAATCCCTCCGCAGGATAATAGAAAAGTGCAAGGAGTACAACGAACCACTACACCTCGCATTTGTTGACTATAATAAAAGCATTTGACTCCGTAGAATTGTCGGCTATTTTTAAGGCAATGAACAATGCAAGAATCGACTCTCGCTACAGACAGCTTCTTAAACACATATATGATAATGCGAAAATTGCCGTTAAAATCACGAAAGAGATAAAAACAAACCAAATTCAAATAAAAATAGGAGTAAGACAAGAGGACACCATCTCCCCAAAGCTGTTCACACTTGCACTAGAAGAGTTTTTAAAGCTCTAGACAGGAATAAGAAAGGCATCAAAATTGACGGCAAACATCTGAGCCATCTACGTTTTGCGGATGATATAGTGCTCTTTAGCCAGAATAAAATGGAATTACAAGAGATGTTGGAAGAACTTCAAAGAGAATCCGCAAGAATAGGATTAACCATGAATTTAAATAAAACAAAAATCATTACACCTGACAATATAAAAGTGCATATAGGACGCCACATCGTTGACAACGTCGAAGAATATGTATATTCGGGACATTGCATCAAATTATGCAAAGAAAATCAAACCGCTAAATTAAACAGACGTGTTCGTTTGACATGGGCAGCTACGAGTAAACTGTCACACGGCTTGAGAAATCGAACTATTCCAATAAATTTGAAACGAAAGGTCTTTAATACCAGCTTATTACCCGTGACGACATACGGAATGGAAACTATGACACTCATTGTTAAATCAACTAACTAGATTAGGACCACTCAAAGAGCCATAGAACGGATGATGTTAGGAATAAGCCTTAGAGACCATATCACAAACGAGAGTATTAGACAAAGAACTAAAGTTGAGGACGTCATAACACGCATAGCCCACCTGAAATGGACCTGGGTAGGGCACATTGCCCGACACGACGACTTGAGATGGTCAAGACGCATCATTCAATGGAGGCCACGCCTACATAAACGCAACGTTGGTTGACCACAGTTACGCTGGCTCGATATTAAAAACAAAGTGGGCAATAGATGGCATCAACTTGCACAGGACAAAGAAATATGGAAGAATATAGGGGAGACCATGTCCAGGAGTGGACTGTGAAGGGTTGCTGAGAGAAGAAGAAGAAGTGTTTGAATGCTCTCAAGTACGTGATCTGGATTCTTTGCAGTTGCTATAAATCAAGTATCGTCTGCGTACATGGCTGTTAATAAATTTGGAGAAGTTGGAAGGTCCTGAATGAATACAGACTAGAGCAAAGGTGATAACTCTGAGCCCTGCGGGACTCCAGCCTGGATGGGAAAAGGTCCGGCTGTATTTTCATTTATTTTTGTATAAAATTTTCTATTTGTTACGTATGAGTTGATTACTTTAATTGAATTATTTGGTATTTTTAATTGGATGAGTCTGTATATTAGACCCTCGAGCCATACGGGGTCGAAGGCTTTTTGTATATCGATCGCGGCCATAATGGCTTTGTTTTGTTCTCTGATGAAGTTTAAAACTCTGATTCTTTGTGCTATTGTATTATGACCGCTTCGGAAACCGTATTGCTCGGGGGGTAATATGTTATGTTTATCTATAAATGCTTGTAATCTTTTGAGAATTATTCTGTCTATCACCTTTGCGTTATTGTTCAGTAGTGAAATTGGTCGGTAACTATCTACATAACATGGTTGTTTGTTTGCTTTGATTATGGGTATAACATTGGCAACCTTGAGCATATCGGGGTAAAAGCCAGTTTTGATTATGTAATTGATAATGTAGGTTAATTGTACTATCGCTTTTTTTGGTAGATTTTTAAGTAATAAGTTATATGTATAAAAATGTTGTGTATACCGTCGTTTTCTGGCACTGTTTTATTTTCGAGTTGCTATATAATATATTGTATATTTCTGTGTATGATACTAGATTTTCTGTATTGTATAATGTATTTAGTGAGTGTAGGTGTTGTGGAACTGTTTGAGATGTTTTGGTAGTATGCTGCGTGTAGTGAATTGTTTATAAAGTTATTTTGGAAGTACTATCCGAAATTCTCTGCGATGACAGTCATGTCGGTGATTGGGTGTACGTTATTGTCTATTTTAGATATTTCTTTGTGTTGATTTTGAAAAATCTGGCAATTTTCCAGAGCGAATTATCTTCTAGTTTTACTTTGCATCAGAAATTATTCCAGTTATAGTTTTTATATTCTCTAATGGGGGTGTTTATCATGTTCTGATAGTGTTTTAGCAGTGAGCGATCGTCGTCAAGTCATGTTTGTGGCCATATTTTTCGTATTTTGTTCTTGTCATGTATTAGTTTGGTAATTTAGGTTTTAGGATAGTTGAATGGTTTCTAGCAGCAAAGATTGTGTCTTCTAAGTTTTCTATTATTGTGTTATGTGTTTTCTATTTTAACTGCAATTTTTGTGTTTTCATTTATGTATTTTCTAAAGTTGATCCCGCTTGTGGTGCTGTAATCATATATGTATTTTGTGGGGTATTGAATGGTGAGTGGGTGTTTTAGGTGGATAAGGACAGGATCGTGATCGGAGTGGTCTGTTAAGGTTTTTATATTTGTGATGTTGTTAATGTTTTTGCCTATTGCGATATCTATTTTGCTGGGGAAGTAGTTTAAAAAAGAGAAGTAAGTATTGTATACGTTACAGTCGGAGTTGTCACAGAATCTCAGGAGAGTACTTCCATTTGCGTTAGGGTAATTTTTGTTTTTATCCCATTGTGGTTGTTTACAATTTAAGTCACCTTTATTGTGGGTTTTCATTATATTATGGAAGTATAATTCTGTGATGTGGTGAATGTACCCTAAAATGCTGACACCAATTCTCTACAAGAATATGTTCGTGTCACTACCATTGAGCCTCGTAGCAGGAACGGAATCAATAAAATGTCTTCATACAAAATTATTGGTTGGTTTATTTTGACTAAAACTGGTACTTACATAGAGCGGAATACGTTACACTTACTAACACGTAACTATAAAAATGATTCGGGTTTTGAATTCTACATAACGAGCAACACTAACCTACGTCTACTATTTTTAACTACTACATTACTGTATATATCACTATATCTGCACAATCAGCTGGTCAACGGCTTATATTCTATAAAGATCAAGGTGACGTGATTTCAGTAAAGGTGCGTGATTTCAGTCAAGGTGAATTCCATGGCTGAACGCTGTGTGCATAAACTATGATTTAGTTTGTATATACTTGTTATCGCGCGCTGTTTACAATATACTTGCAATCACTTTTAATTTTAAATATTAATCGTCTTATTACCTTCATGTTTCAATTTCTATAATGCCTAAAATTAATTATATAGGGATTCACTACAATTATTTTAGTTAGTAGGGGAGTAATATGCCCCAATTATTTTAATTTTATTGGTAAATAATATAGCGATATGCTCTGATGAGTTGTTTTGTTGCAAGAGTTTGAAATTAAAGCCTTTTTTATTAATAAAGCGATACCGCCGCTAGGGGCATCATTTGGGCGGTCTTGTCTAAAGAGACGATATTCTGAGGTTTTAAAATGTATACTTTTATTTGGTTTAAGGAACGTCGCGATTAAGAAAAAAATATCTGGTTTTTGGATGTTTCAGAAATAGATTTTAAAATTATATCGTTTTTGAGAGCATGTTTTATCACCTACCTGCCTGGATGTCATAGTTGTCTATTCCGGCAACAGTTGTTGTAAATTTGAAATTTCTCCATTTTGTTGGTAGCTTTTCTCATTTCCTGGATGAGGTCGGAAACAGCTCTGGAAAGTTCATCTAGGTTAACCAGTGTGTGGAGTTCCCTGAACATGTTGTTAATTTCGGAGAATTTGGAGATGTCGTTCGTCATTGTGATGTTTGGTGTTCTGTATTGTTGTGTTGGGGTGGGGATGTTTGGAGTGGGTTTTTGTTGGGTAGGTTTTGAGGGAAGACTAGAGAAATCAGTTTGGTTGGCGTTTGTTTTGTGGGTCCAGGGATTTACTGTTGGGATTGGAGTGGGAATATACTTAACAGGAGCAGCTTTGATTATTTGGTTTTGAGATCTCTTTTCTTCGAGCCAAATTCTCATTTTGACGTATTCAGGGCCGACATCGGCATTTGCGGTTGGTCCTGCGCATTTCAAGCATCTTGTGGTTCTTCCACAATTTGCGGTTGCGTGGCCCCACAATTGACTTATATGGATTGTATGATAGGTTTACTTTGCCTACGATGCTCTCATTGTACTCTTGTGTGGTCTATGACTCTGTCATTTTTGTTAAGAAAATCCAGAGTTAGTTTAGAGTCAGTAACAACGAAGTACAAAGGTCTTCCGTTGATACTCATTCTATATATGTCTTTGGTTTGTATCGTATACGTCTTTACCATTTCTTCTTTTATATCGGTGATTTGTAGACCCTCTGCTAAACCCCTCGAGACGAATGCATGGTTTTTTTTCTCTCTCCTGGAGTAGGTGGGGAATGGGATTTTCTCCTTTAGTAATCTTCGTTTTAGCTTGTCGAAATCTTCGACTGATTTAGTAAATACAATCGATGAATTGTTCGCATATTAAATTTCGAATGTATTTTGAATTTCATCTTTCAGCGTGTTCACCATGTTCCTCAGCCGAAACGTTATCGTCAATAATATTTGGAGGGCATGTAGTCCGGCTTTTTTTCTTTGTGTTTGTTTTCGGGTTTTCCTTTTTTCTTTTGTTCTCCTGGGTGATTGCATGTTCTTTATCTGTACTGGATACTGCGTTGAATCTTCTGAATTTTATTTTTTTCTGTTTCTTTGGGTGTTATCTGTTTTGTGTTCTTCGTCTTCATCTGTTGTCTCGGATAGTGATTCATATTTATTTGTAGTCTTAACAATTGCTGTTTTATTTTGTTTTATGATGTTGCTGAACGATGTGTATCTTTTTGATTTTTGAAAGCCTGGGGGAGTGATTTCCATTTGTTCATCGTTAGGAATGGAAATACTTGCATTGAAATCTTCAGCTTTATTCGATTTATTACTTTTCCGCCCAACCTATCTAATTTGCGAGACTTGCCTTGTTAGCACGATAAAGCCTTCAGAGTGCAACAAGTCAACAATTTTATGATTGAATATTGTTCAAGACATCTCACATATGGACCCTATGGATTTTCAGCTCGCCCGAGCCAGTACAACGTGTGCTATAGTACTTGAAATACGACATTTTTGTCATTTTCTGAGAACTTTCCGTTTGTTAGCACGATACATCTTCCGGAGTGCAACAAGTCACCAGTTGTATGATTGAATACTATTCAGGACATCACACAGATGAACCCTATTGATTTTTAGCTCACCAGAGCCAGTACAACAGGTGCTATAGTCCTCTAAGTACGACATTTTTGTCATTTTTGGAGAAATTTTAGTTTGTTAGCACGATACAACCTCCGGAGTATATACAAGTGACCAATTTTATGATTGGATATTGTTCAGAGCGTCTCAAAGATGAGCCCTATTGATATTCAGCTCACTAAAGCCAGAACAGCGGGTACTACGGTACTTGAAGTACCAAATTTTTGTCATTTTTTGAGAATTTTCAGTTTGTTAGCACAATACAGCTTTCAGGGTGTATATAAGTGACAAATTTTATGATTGAATATTGTTCAAGGTATCTCAGAGATGTACCCTATTGATTTTCAGCTGATTAGAGCGAGTACAGCGGGTCCTATAAATCCTGATATACTATATTTTTGGAGAAATTTTGGTTTGTTAGCACGATACATCCCCCGAAGTTTGTACAAGTAACAGTTTTATTATAGAATATTGTCCAGGGCATCTCACAGATGCGGAAAAGTTAGTTTTAATCTTTAAAACCGATTATCTTTAGTTGTTTTCATATCCATTTGTCTACCTACTATTTGGTTGTTTTTAGTGATAGTTTTAGACTATTGTGATGTGAATGTTGCGATGTCATAATTAGCCATTGCAATTGCGGCTTTTTCGGTCTCTTGTGCCCAGGAGATGTTAGCCGGTATATGTTTCTAGGCTGACACGTTTGTGTTCTTTTTGGGTCTTAGGTTATTTTCCATTTCATCTGATGAGCCTGCATTTATTTGCGGTCCTATAGTGTATTCTCCCATAGGAGAAGCCGATTTATTGTTATCGATAGTAAGTTTGTCCGGGGTTGAAGTGTTTTTTGTATTGCTACCACGGCAGAATGGTATAGATAGCGAAGGACTTGGAGATATGGTATTCCCTCTTGTGTTTTCGTTTATTATGCTGTTTGATTTTTCTATACACTTTTTGTGGTGTATTCTATACACTTTTTATTTGTACTTCCTATACACTTTTCTATCTCGCTGTCTTCTATACACCTTTTTTCACAATTCTGTACATTTTTTATTTTATTGATTTGAAATTTCAATAACTTGTGATAGTGTATTTATATCGCCAAAGCACTTCTTAGGGATTTTTATGGAATCCGGTGTTATTGGCGAATTAGGAGCAGTTTTAATTTTGTTTTTATTTTTCAGTTCTAGTGTTTTATACGATTAATTTCATTTAGATATTTAGATGTGTTTTGATTTGATGTATCGGCTGATTACCCTGGTTCGCCGCTTTATTCGGCTTTCCCAGTCACTTTTTTGTTGTTTTTGTTTGGTAATGAAAAATTTTGAATGACTTTTTGATTTTTTGTGTATTTTATAATTTGACGTACTTTTATGTTTTGATACGTTAGGAGACGTTTTGGCCTACACTACGAGCTTTTTAACACACACAATATTGTTTATAATTAAATTTGCACTAGAGAAGATTTCGGGTCTTTGTACATTGATATTTTGTATTTTCTCTTTGACTGTACGGTTATATTCTATAGGGTACGGAATTGTCCCGGTTATTGGGGGAGACGGTAGGGTGACGAAATCAATGAGATTAGCCCTATTGTTTACTTTAAAAAACACTTTACTTTATAGAAATGTCAAAAAATAATTCACTTCTTATTCACAATTTGCAAAATTTAACTGTTTAGGATAAATGTTAGCATAAGAATGTAATTGCTTCGTACGCTAAACTAATGGACTGCATTGCGTTTTCCGTCCACCTATCAATTTGTATCAACTTGTGATACATTTTTCGGATCAGCTTAGCAAGGAAATTCCGCAAAGTAAAAAAAGGGAGGTGTTTCATTAAAAAATAGTAATTATGCGCCAAGGTAGAAAAGTGAGGTATTATTGTCGAGGTCCATTAAAGACCGTGGCTCATATAGCATTTTTTTCACTACTAGCATTTTATTTTTTTAAATATTTGTTTTTGGAACTAATAAATATCGAATATAATATGAACTTCAAAATTTTCTCAAAAATCAAATCATCCTTGCTTCTGTCAAATGTAAAACACAAAAAGGCATCTATTTTTTCGAGAAATGACATAACGAAATTTATTTTGGAATCACCAAATGAGTTGTATTTGTCGAAAAAGGTTAGGTACCTTGTTTACTTAGGAACTTTTAGTTCATATGAAAATGAAATATCTTACTCTTTTCTAAATAAAATTTGAATTGTTTCTTTTCGTAAAAATTAATTTGGCACAGAATCACAGTACAGAACTGCATCGGGAATAGAATCTGACAGAACAACGAGTAAGTTTATTTGGATGTCTCTACTCACCAATCCCAAGTTAAGATAACTGACCATTGATTAGTTTTTCGTAGTTTATTTCAGTCCTCCGGTAAAACTTGCTCAATCTCTGAATATATTTACAATGTCTCTAAATTCAAATTAGTTAAATAACACGTTATTGTCCTTCTAAATTTCCCTTATAGATTGCGGTGATTGCGGAAAATTAATTTTAAAGAAATAATGAAAATAAAAATATTGCATTAAAAAAATTACTTAAATATATTTTTGGCTGTACTTTTGATTGGAATTGCGGGTACCTGTAGAACAAATGAACATTTAAATATGACATTGGAGGATGTGGATATACGAGAAGACATAATTATATTTAATGTTAATAAAAGTAAAAATGGTTCGTCGAGGAAATTAGTAATGATGGATTCTTTGTGGATTAATATAGTAAAAAAATATATATCATTCAGACCTACGCCAAATATTGAAAAACTATTTATTGGAATAAGAAATCTACAAGCTACCCAACAAAATATGGATCACAACGCTATAAGTGGTGTTCCGATAGAGGGAGCCAAGTTTTCAAAACTAAAAAATATAAATACTTTTACTGGGCACACTGTCACTATATTATCGGAAGGTGGGGCCGATATTCTCTCTTTAAAACGCCATGGCGGGTGGAAGAGTTCTACAGTGGCCGAGGGTAATATAGAAGAATCCATTGAGGACAAAAAACGCATAGCAAGAATGGTACAAAGAATACTAACAGATCCCAACCGTCTACTTCAAAGTCAAATAATAATAATGGAAGTTTTCAAGAAGCTTCGACTTCATCAACCATAACGTCAACAGTCTTACGACGGAAAATAATTTTAACTTTGAAAATCGTACAATTAATATTACCCCGTCCGGTGTTATTGGACTTACGTTTAATATGATATGCAATTAACTGCACAATGTATAATAATTTTAAATAAGTACCTAACAAATTCTATTTTATATTTAGTATTAGTTTATTATTTTTCCAGTCATATGTTATAAAGCAAAAATTAATATGAAATGAAATTGAACGATGAAATAAAACAATATAGTTTGTTTAAATCTTCATATATTTGAACTAATGTTCAATTTAAACTTGTTGACGCGTTTCACTAACACAGTAGCTTTGTCAAAACGAATGAAGGTAAAATATAAAAATGTCTTAATATATACAGTGCTAAATCTATTTACTCAGGTTAACAATGGTATTGAAAGAAATTACCTGGAAATTCATTCACTACAAACATTCCTAAGCTATCTTCTAGGTAAAGAGGTTCAATAAAGGAGACTGATTGATATCTATTTAGTCGTTAAGGAGATTACCTGAATATTTATTTTTGTTAATCTCTAGGGCTTCTAATAAATTTAAACTAAAGGATTTACCGAATACATGGAGAATTTCAAAATTTGGGTCGAAAATGTGTTGGTTTTCTAATAAATGATTTGAATAGTTAGAATCTAATTTTTTGTTGTCATAGCTACGTTTGTGTTCCGAAATTCTAGTTTTAAAATTTCTAAAAGTTCTACCGATATAAATTTTATCACAATTGTCATTACCACATTTTAATTTATAAACTCCTGATTTGTTTAATTTTGAAGATTTAGATTTATTATTTTTAATGAATTTGGATAAATTGTGATCAGTTTTAAAGGAAATATTCATGTCTATAGTCTCTAAAAATTATTTAATTTTTAAGGATGGTGTTCCAAAGTATGTTAAGCTTTTAAATTGTCTATTATTTTTATCTGAAGGGAATACTTGTTCTAAAGTCTGTTTTTTTATCTTTTTATTTATGATATTTTCAATTAAATTTGGATCGTAATTATTATTAACTGCTATTTGTTTTATGATATTTAATTCTTTGGTATAATTATTAATATTTAATGGGACTGTTAAGTGTCTGTGTATCATACTATTGAAAGCTGCTAGTTTATGACTGAATGGGTGGACCGAACTATTATGAATTGTAATATCTGTATGTGATGGTTTATGAAATATAGAAAAATCATGTTTATTATTTATATTTGAAATTGTAAGGTCTAGAAAGTTTATAGACTTATTTTGTTCAAGTTCTACGGTGAATTTGATATTATTGTGAATCGAGTTTATGTAAGTAATGAAGCTCTCTAATTGTCTATTTGTACCGATCAAGCTAGCTAAAATGTCGTCCACATATCGGTGCCAGTACATACATTTTTTACTAAGGGGGTGTTCATGAATTATTTTTTCTATATTATCCATGAATATTTCTGCTAGTAGGGGGCTGAGAGGGTTGCCCATAATCAAACCATCTTTACTGCTATAAACCTCTCCATTGAAATGAAAATAATTTTGATTCAAACACACTTTTAATAAAGTAATGATATCAGAGTGAATTATAGGATTAACATTATTGTATGTGAGCAAGTTATCAACAAGAGTTATAGTTTCTTTAGGAGGTATACTAGGGAATAGAAGTTTGGAACACCATCCTTAAAAATTAAATCATTTTTAGAAACTATAGACATGAATATTTCCTTTAAAACTGATCACAATTTATCCAAATTCATTAAAAATAATAAATCTTCAAAATTAAACAAATCAGAGGTTTATAAATTAAAATGTGGTAATGACAATTGTGATAAAATTTATATCGGTAGAACTTTTAGAAATTTTAAAACTAGAATTTCGGAACACAAACGTAGCTATGACAACAAAAATTAGATTCTAACTATTCAAATCATTTATTAGAAAACCAACACATTTTCGACCCAAATTTTGAAATTCTCCATGTAGTCGGTAAATCCTTTAGTTTAAATTTATTAGAAGCCCTAGAGATTAACAAAAATAAATATTCAGGTAATCTCCTTAACGACCAAATAGATATCAATCAGTCTCCTTTATTGAATCTCTTTACCTAGAAGATAGCTTAGGAATGTTTGTAGTGAATGAATTTCCAGGTAATTTCTTTCAATACCATTGTTAACCTTAGTAAATAGATTTAGCACTGTATATATTAAGACATTTTTATATTTTACCTTCATTCGTTTTGACAAAGCTACTGTGTTAGTGAAACGCGTCAACAAGTTTAAATTGAACATTAGTTCAAATATATGAAGATTTAAACAAACTATATTGTTTTATTTCATCGTTCAGTATGGATCTTCATCAAGTAAAAGCCTCATCTATTCAATTTTTGAAATGAAATTATAATGTCGGCCGAATTTTGGACGGGTCACTAGTCACTCCCGTTTCACATGGCATGACAGCTGTGCACAAAAGGTAACCGATGAACCGATAACACATTTATCCAATAATGTTTGTTTGGATTTGATAATAAATATTGTTTTGTTAAAATCGCTATGAAAACTGCATGGATAAGTCAATTTATTTTCATTTTTGAATAGGTAGGTGGATATGACCATTAAATAGGTAAGGAAAAATATTTTTTCATTTTGTATTTGTATCAGTTAACCTCACATTCTGTCAGATTGATTGAGATTTAGTTCTAATCAAGTAGGCTCTGTATTTTTCTACCTTGGTTAATAATGAACAACTTTTCTACCTCAACAAAAATAAAAAAAGTTAGGTTTAGAGGCTAGTAGTGAAAAAAAATAGTTACTGATGTAATCACCCAAAAGTTAATCACCCTGTATCATTGATTATTCTTTAAAAAATAGAGAAAAAAAATCAAACATCCTCTTGAAATTAACTGTCTCGACCCTTACTTCGTGGAATCTTCTCATATTACTGTTTTAAATGAAACTTACTGTTTCTATATAATTCCACAATATATTGAAAACTCTAAGAAATTTGACATTTGTTTCGATATTAAATATCATCGTCAGAATAACAGAAGTTACATTTCATTTGATGCCTAGCTGATTTTTAATAATTATTGTTAATAATTCAAATGATCTTTTAAGTGATTTAAGTCCATCGTTAATAAAAATCCTCATTCTCCACAATTATATGGAACCATTAAATTACATGAAATAACGAAACCAATTAGACCTGTAGTTTCTTATGTTAATACTCCTAATAATATATTATCAAAAAAACTTAACAATATACTTAATAGTTACGGATATACATCTAAATACTCAATTAAAAATTCAATAGAACTAATAAAAAAATTAAAAGCATTCAACTTTCAAGATAACTCCAAACTCATTTCATTTGATGTTACCAATATGTTCACTAAAATTCCTCCTAAAGAGTGTTTAACCATTCTAAGAAAATTACTTGTAGATAATAATATTAATCCAGGAATAATATCAGATATACTTAATTTATTTGATGTATGTATTAATCAGAATTATTTCACTTTTGACAATAAGATATATATTCAAAATGAAGGTTTACCAATGGGAAGCTCTATATCACCAATTTTGGTCAACATTTTTATGGACAGTTTAGAAAAAAAAATGCTTTATTTTGGTGTAGATATGTAGATGACATATTAGCTTCTTTTATAGGTAGTGAACGACAACTAGATATATTTTTCAACCATATTAATAATTCACAACCAAAAATTAAATTTACATTAGAAGTTGAAAAAAATAACTCAATCAATTTTCTTGATTTAAAAATTCAAAGAGTTAATAATGTACTTGATTATTCAATTAACAGAAAACCAACACACACTGATGTGACTATTCCATATAGTTCCACTCATCCCATGTCACATAAATTAGCAGCATATAATTCAATGATACATAGAGCATTTTGAGTTCCTATGAACAAATGTAATTTTGATAGAGAAATTAATACAATTAAACAAATAGCAACATCCAACGGTTAACCATTACATATGATAAATAAACTAATTAATAAAAAAGAGGAAAAGTGGCATTACAACTAATATTTCCTTAGCAAACTTAGGAAATAAAAAAAAAGTTGTAAAACCATCACATATACAGGAAATATTTCGGTTAGAGTCCCGTCTAGAGTGGCCGTCTGCCTGAACGACCCTATGACCAATAAACTTAACCCAAATCGCAGCAGGACAGTAAAAATTTGTAGATAACTAGCCAGAGACGTACTAAAGATACTCAACATTTTAATCACGAAAACAAATTGATTTATTTCTTACACTTTATATACAGTTTTATATTTCAGATTTCTTATAAAAGTAAAATATTTCAAAAGTAACTAACAACTTAAATCCTAGTAAAGTACAAACGGTAGGGGAAAGCTGGGTAAAACGGGGTACTTAGTGTTCTAGTTCTCATAACTTTTTGAATAAAGCAATGCTGGGGACTATTTTTTGATTTCAGTTTCAGTTATTAATTGGCTTTTGATTGATACCATTTTTTATGCAAAAAACAAAAGCCACATGAGATAAAAATATGTATAATAAAAAATTAGCAAGTATCCCGTTTTATTCACCTAATCGGATAAAATGGGATACTTAAGCGTGTATAGTTGCCATAACGTTTAGTCCCCAGCAAGTAAGACATAACATGGTAAATAAAGAAAAATTATTATTATTATTCTTAACAATATAAAAGGAAAGGTTAACAAAACAAATTATTAAAATGTGTTACCGACAGAAGTCATAGGTAAAAACGTCGTCTTCCCCCACTCTCGCACAAGCTTCATGTGCCCAGAGTTCGCAATGTTGGCACCTTATCCAGCCTTCTTCTGCTTTAGAGTTGGAATAAAGTTCGCTGCAAAATATACAGGCTACTTCATCGCTTTCATCTTCTGAACTTGAATCATTACTTGTTCTCGATTTCCTTCTTTTTATATTTTTTTACCGTTGGTATTATTTTGTTTTTTGTCTCTCACTCTCGTTTCTTCTGCACTGCTACTGTCTTTCTTCTTTGGGTTTTTTTGCTTTTACGTATTTTCTAGTCGTCATCTCATTGTCATTTATTTTGCCTTTTTTATTCAGTTTGGCTGTTTTTTCTTTGGCTTCTTTGTAGAAATTGTTTTAAAAATTGATTCTTTTAATTCCTCTTTATATGGTGTCGATGTTAACACTGCAGTTTACCCCTTCTTCTTTCATTCAGATTTAATTTTCGTTCAGAATGAGGAACTGGAACAATTTGTTGTGGCGTTATAACGAAATTCTGGGTGGTATGGGAACATGAAGGAGTGGAAATTGCATAAAACTGCTGTGTAGTAATAGGTGTTGTGCTTGGTGGCTTTCTCTATAAACTTCTTGATGGATTCCTCGGTGGTGTTCTCAGCGATGTCCTTGGTGGTGTTCTAGGTGGAGAGTTTCTAGGGTTCTGGTAACTGGTTATCGTTTCTTTCGCCTTATGTGGGCCTATTTGTAGTCTCGACTGGTTCAAACATCCAGTCTGGACAGATCCCTGGATTTGGTATATGTATTTCCGTTTTTCTAAATCCGCTAACTGCGGTTTGGACGCTAGCGGCTTTTATAGGAGCATTTCCGAAAATTTTGCCTATTTGAAAAATTGTAATAGGCCTGCGCCTGGATGTTGTTGTATCTATATCTTTAGACCTCTGAACTGTAATACGTGATGAGTGGTGACATAAAACTTACATCTAGGGGTTGTAGGTGGTGTGTTGTATGCAGTGGAAAGCACAGTAACACAACACCGTTATACCTAGATCTATGAATTAGCTCTATATTCTTGGTATGAGTGGCATGGCCATCTAGAAGCAAAATAAAGAGATTTTCTTTAGAAGTGTTGGAAAAAGCAATGAATTTATCTAATCATCTCAAAAATATTTCCGCTTGCATCCACCCTGATGGATGGTAATGAGCTGTACTAGCAGGGGGAGCATCATCCTACAGTTCAGGCTTTGCCCTAGCTCTTGGGAAAACGAACAATGGTGACATGAATGCACCACTAGCACTCATACAGATCTCCGCAGCCAACTTGTCGCTTTCCACGCAATGATAAACATTTAGACCGATTTTTTTGGTACTGTCACATGCCCTGTCTCATCGATGTTATAAAACGCCCAGGGGGTATTTTGTTTTTTTCCGTCGTTCAGTTTCAGAAAGGCATACATCCATGCTTTTTCAGTAGTTTTCTTGCTCTTATTAAATCTATTAGGCAAGCCGGTGCGTTCTGCTAATTCAAATGCCAAACTTCTTAATGCATCAAGAGTTAAACCAAATAGGCGTGATTCCATACACAAAATATGTTCAACTAATTCCTTTTCTTGAGCAAGACTAAAAATAGATTCATGTCGTCCTAGTCCTTTTTTTGATGAATCCTCTCTGTTAAGAGCACCCTGTTTAATTTTATTGCTCCTTGCTTCAATGGTGGTACGAGGATCCCCATATTTTTTAGAAGCTTTGAGATACCCCATTCTTCCCTCAAGTACCTCCTCAAGAGCCTGACGCATAATATTCTCATCCCAAGGCTGCCTTTGCGTATTTCTTGTATACTTACCTATTTTAATTCTAGCCTGAAAAAGACATTGACGATGTAGTTGCGTAAAACGGGAGGACACTGTGTGGTGGGGTAAAACGGGAGGTACCACGTTTCACCCAACCACGCAGTGTCCGATTTTACCTAACGATGGACTGCTAAAACATGTGACTATATTTTAATAAAAACCAAAGCATATTCCTTAAACATATTGTGCATAACTATAGTAAACAAACATAGTATCCCCTAAATCTACTCACCTTCAATTAATTTTGCCTGTGAATTAGAAAATCACCGTTTGAAAGCTCGCTAAATATTTTAGTTTAACCACACAATTCGACACATCCACCTCTTACGCCGTCTAGAGGGAAACTAGAGTTGGTATGGTGGATGACTTGGTGGACATCGATAGGTACCGGGAATTATTAGTCACGGTCATATACGATAGATGGTACTACTTGTTTTGAAATAAAAAAGGGTATCCGGTTTTACCAGACCATCCTGTTTTACCCAACCTCCCCTTACTTATTTTGAATTTTTAAGTTGAAGAATTTTCAAGTTGCGTACATTCCTATTATGTTGTCCTATTACTTTTCCGCCCAACCTTTCTATATGCGAGAAAAGTATTGGTTTACCCCAAAAAAAGTTGGAAATTTGAAAATTTTTTGAGTTATTTTTACGTTTTCCATCAACAACAACACGAAAAAACGGTTTTTAGAAAAAAAAATCCTGTGTGTATGTCGTCGTCGGACACTTTTCCTTACATGTCTACATGTCATTTTTGGAGAATTTTCAGTTTGTTAGCACGATACAGCCCCCAGAGAGTATGCGATTGATCAATTTTATGATTTAATATTATTCAGTGCATCTCACTGATGAACCCTATTGATTTTCAGTTGACTAGAGCGAGTACAGCGGCTCCTATAAATTCAGATATACTGAATTTTTCGTTATTTTTGGAGAAATTTCGGTTTGTTAGCACGATACATCCTCCGAAGTGTATACAAGTATATAACAATTTTATGATAGAATATTGTTCAGGACCACAGATGCGGAAAAGTTAGTTTTAATCCTTAAAACCGTTTATTTTTCATTTAATTTAATTGTAAATATACTCTCGACGGCACGGAAAACGGAGCAGTTGATTGTGAACAAACTTAAAATTTTATGATGTTTTTATTATTATAATAATTTACAGACAAACTAAACAACATGTTTCAAATGTTTTTTAAAAGCAAGTGAACGTTTATTTAAATTAAAACATAAATTACAAATTTAAAAAAATTATTACAAAAAAGCACTAATTGGTGTGACAAAATTACCTTCAATTAAGCCTTTATCTCGGATAAAATAATAACATGGGGTCGATGAAGACGGCCTCACATGATGATACTTTGCCGTAACGTCGCCGTAAATCCCCTTTAATACAAGACGACTTATTTTGGATATTTTAGGTACGTGTATTTCTATCATTAGCATTTACAAAGTTCTGAGAATTATTTACAGTATGATGTTGAAATCCTAAATTTTGTAAATGGAAATACACACGCCACATATCTGTTTTAATAATTGTCCCGAGAAGAATACATCGTTGAATTAGTGCATCTTTATTTTCAACATATTCGAAAAAACACTGCTTTGATTCACGACAAATTCCCCCTAGTACCCATTTTGTTCAAGTAAATCGGCCTTTGCTGTACTTTCTTTTTCCAAAAACACTTTCGTCAATTTCCACCGTTCTTCCAGAATTGGTTTCTTGAATGTAGGCTGTAATTAGTTCCCTGAGGTTTTTCAAACATTTTTCCTATCTAGACGTTTTTCTTTTTTATTAAGCCTGGCGGATATTTTAGAATCCACATCATTAATACCTCCAAGTACTTGTTTATTGGAACTTTTACGTTATCAAAAAATGTTCGGTTCCTTAAAGATGCGCTTCTTCTACATCCGTTACTAGTACATCTATAAAATAATTGATGTCCCCTGTTGTGTTTGTTGATTTTGCATCGTCCTCCACAATGTGCACACGATATATCTTCAGCAAGTATATTAAAATGAATTAAAAATTGTCTGACACCAACAGCATCTCGGTTCGCGGACTATTTAAATTAATTTATTTACTAAGCTCAAAATAAACACTCGAAAATTACGATGAAGTCTCGGAGCCACTAGGTATCAAAAAACTAACTCACTAAAATATTGAAGTAGCTATAAAGATGTTGTTTTGACCGAATCGTAAGTTGAACTGAAATCTGAAATAAGAGTTGGAAATACCCCCGACTTTTATCTTTATTATCACACCATTATTTGGTTAAGCAGTAATTAGTATTTCAGTGAAATCCCAACTTTGATAACAACAGACAGAATATTACTTTCGCGCTTTGAGAAAAGATATGAAAGGGAGGTCGTGAGACATAGACCATCGACTTAGATCTGAAAATTTTTATTTCGTAATTGTACGTATTTTGTTAACATATTTACCGTTTGGACTTTACTACGATTTAAGTTGTTAGTTACTTTGAAATATTTTACTTTTACACGAAATCTGATATATAATAATAATAATAAAAATAATAATAATAAACTTTATTGCTTATAGAATATACATTCATAGCAAGGGTTCGGTTGACAGTGCATGAATAATGAAATATTTATAGTTACATCTTTGGTCTACATAATATAAGGCAAATATACATAAAGAAAAAATAACAAACAAAAAATCAAGATTTACATTCAGTATTAAAAAATAATAAAAAATAGCACTCATGGAACTAACAAAATTATTTTTTTGTCTATTAGACTAATCCAAAACTAACGAAAGAGCTCAAAAATCATCATTCGTTAACCACGAATGCTCGAAGCTTTAGAATATTGCATATGTAAGCAGCAATACATTTTGCATCATTAATATCGAGGTTATTTAGACTTTCTATGAGAGATTCAATATTTCTGAGGTCATAATTCAGTGATCTCATAGAGGTGTATATGGGACATTCAAAAAGCATATGGAAGATAGTTTCCGGTTCTTCCATGTTACACACAGTGCAGCGTTCTGTTGGGTCAATTATAAAATATAAAACTGTATATAAAATGTAAGAAAGAAATCACATTTGTTTTTGTGATTAGGATGTTGAGTATCCTTAGTACGTCGCTGGCTAGTTATCTACAAATTTACAAGCTGCGATTTGGGTCGAGTTTAATGGTCATGGGGTCGTTCAGGCAGACGGGGTTCTATCCAGAATGTAATGCTGTATATTTGGGTCAAACCCTTAGAAATTTTGAAGCACTACAGTGAACGCTTACGAGCATACAGATTAAAACAACCAGATAAATCCCACTACGCAAAACATCTACTTGACACCAATCATTCATTGACACCTAACACAGAACTAGAAGTACTACATATTTCTGATAAGAAACAAGAACTGGATTTCATTGAAGATTTGGAAACTAGAAGACACTTAAGAAACCCACAATATTGTAATGTTTTTCTAATTTATTTAAACAGTAAACGGGTGGGATACACACGGTATGTCTACTTACTAATTTATTTAAACACTAAACTAATCACTAACACTTAATTTATATATACTTGACTATTCACTTAATTATTAATTTATATCAGCAGTATATTCACTCAAACTAATTTATATAAACATTTAACTAATTTATATTCACTTATTTACTTTTTAATGAAATTAACTGTCTCAACCCTTACTTCGTGGAATATGCTCATATTAGTGTTTTAAATGAAACTCACGGTTTCTAGTTAATTCCACAATATAATAAAAGTTATTGAACATTCTAAAAAATTGACAATTGTTTTGATAAATCAATATCATCGTCAGAATGACAGAAGTTACATTTCATTTGATGCCTACCTGATGTTTAGTAGTTATTTTTGGCTAGACCAAGAAGTGACCTAACTTGTGATTGACTTAATATATGTTTATAGAAAAAAGAAGAAGATGTGATATTACAAATATTGAAGCTTAGATATTATTAGCCCTATGGTAATATCCTGGATATCATTTTTCCACTTAAGATCAGTATAACTGTGCAATGATATAGAAAACCAGGAAAACTATATCTGCTGATCTTTACAATTATCACTTAAGAAGACAGTTTATTAGTGGAGAACTCCCTAGATTTAACTGTCCATTGACAACTTTATATTGTGGGTTTCTTAAATGTCTTCTAATTTCCAATTCTTCAAGGAAATCCAGTTCTTGTTTCTTTTCACAAATATGCAGCACTTCTAGTGTTATGTTAGGTTTCAATGAATGATTGGTGTCAAATGATGTTTTGCATAGTGGGATTTATCTGGTTGTTTTAATCTGTATGCTCGTAAGTGTTCACTGTATCGGATTTCAAAATTCCTAAGGGTCTGACCCAAATAGGCAGCATTACATTCTGGACATTGGAGTTTATATATACCTGACTTTTTTAATAGTGGTATTTTTGTTTTTACATTTAACAATTTTGTACTAACGTTACTTTCTGTTTTAAAACAAATTGTTGTATTCGTTGCTGAAGATATTATCTTTGAAATATTATTAGAAATATTTCCTGCATATGTGATGGTTTTATAAGTTTTTATTTCATCAGCTTGTTTAGGAAATATTATTTGTAATGCCACTTTTTCCTCTTTTTTACTAATTAGTTTATTTATCATATCTAATGGATAACCGTTGGATGTTGCTATTTGTCTAATTGTATTAATCTCTCTATCAAAATTACATTTGTTCATAGGAACTGAAAAAGCTCTATGTATCATTGAATTATATGCCTCTAGTCTGAGTTGGTTTTCGGTAAATTGAATAATCAAGTACATTATTAACTCTTTGAATTTTTAAATCAAGAAAATGATTGAGCTATTTTCTTCAATTTCTAATGTAAATTTAATTTTTGGGTGTAAATTATTGATGTGGTTGAAAAATACATCTAATTGTCGTTCACTACCCATAAACCAAGCTAATATGTCATCTACATATCTATACCAAAATAAAATATTTTTCGAAATATTACTTTCAAAGATCTTTCTTTCTAAATTGTCCATAAAAATGTTTGCTAAAATAGGTGATATAGAGCTTCCCATTGGTAAATCTTCATTTTGAATATATATCTTATTGTCAAAAGTGAAATAATTCTGATTAATGCATACATCAAATACATTAAGTATATCTGATATTATTCCTGGATTAATATTTGTATCTTCTAGTAATTTTCTTACAAGTATTAGACATTCTTTAGGAGGAATTTTAGTGAACATATTAGTTACATCGAACGAAATGAGTTTATAGTTATCTTGCAAGTGGATTGCTTTCAACTTTTTGATTAGTTCTATTGAATTTCTAATTGAGTACTGAGATTCATATCCGTAACTATTGAGTATATTGTTGAGCCTCATTGCCAATATATTATTAGAAGCATTAACATAAGAAACTATAGGTCTAATTAGTTTCGTTATTTTATGTTATTTAACGGTTCCATATAATTGTGGACAATGGGATTCTTATGGATGATAGACCTCTTTTCGTAATCACTTAAAAGATAATTTGAATTGTTAACAATATCCCTTACATTATTAGAAAATTTTTTTGTTGGGTCTGCTTTAAGAACTTTTACATCGCTAGATTCTATAAAGTTATATATTTTGGAATTGTAGTTTCTTATGTTAATGCTCCTAATAATATATTGGCAAAGAGGCTCAACAATATACTCAATAGTTACGGATATGAATCTCAGTCTCAATTAGAAATTCAATAGAACTAATCAAAAAGTTGAAAGCAATCCACTTGCAAGATAACTATAAACTCATTTCGTTCGATGTAACTAATATGTTCACTAAAATTCCTCCTAAAGAATGTCTAATACTTGTAAGAAAATTACTAGCAGATAAAAATATTAATCCAGGAATAATATCAGATATACTTAATTTATTTGATGTATGCATTAATCAGAATTATTTCACTTTTGACAATAACGTATATATTCAAAATGAAGGTTTACGAATGGGAAGCCCTATATCACCTATTTTAGCAAACATTTTTATGGACAATTTATAAAGAAAGATGTTTGAAAGTAATATTTCGAAAAATATTTTATTTTGGTATAGATATTTACATGACATATTAGCTTGTTTTATGGGTAGTGAACGACAATTAGATGTATTTTTCAACCACATCAATAATTAACACCAAAAAATTAAATTTACATTGGAAATTGAAGAAAATAGCTCAATCCATTTTCTTGATTTAAAAATTCAATGAGTTAATAATGTACTTGATTATTCAATTTACCGTAAACCAACACAGACTGATGTGACAATTCCATTCAATTCCAATCACCCTATGTCACACAGACTAGCGGCATATAATTCAATGATACATAGAGCTTTTTCAGTTCCTATGAACAAATGTAATTTTGATAGAGAGATTAATACAATTAGACAAATAGCAACATCCAACGGTTATCCATTAGATATGATAAATAAACTAATTAGTAAAAAAGAGGAAAAAGTGGCATTACAACTAATATTTCCTAAACAAGCTGATGAAATAAAAACTTATAAAACCATCACATATGCAGGAAATATTTCTAATAATATTTCAAACATAATATCTTCAGCAACGAATGCAACAATTTGTTTTAAAACAGAAAGTAACGTTAGTACAAAATTGTTGAATGTAAAAACAAAAATACCACTATTAAAAAAGTCAGGTATATATAAACTCAAATGTCCAGAATGTAATGCTGTCTATTTGGGTCAGACCCTTAGGAATTTTGAAATCCGATACAGTGAACACTTACGAGCATACAGATTAAAACAACCAGATAAATCCCACTACGCAAAACATCTACTTGACACCAATCATTCATTGACACCTAACACAACACTAGAAGTGCTGCATATTTGTGAAAAGAAACAAGAACTGGATTTCCTTGAAAAACTGGAAATTAGAAGACATTTAAGAAACCCACAATATAAAGTTGTCAATGATCAATTAAATCTAGGGAGTTCTCCACTAATAAATTGTCTTCTTAAGTGATAATTGTAAAGATCAGCAGATTTAGTTTTCCTGGTTTTCTATATCATTGCACAGTTATACTGATCTTAATTGGAAAAATGATATTCAGGATATCACCATAGGGCTAATAATATCTAAGCTTCAATATTTGTAATATCACATCTTCTTTTTTCTATAAACATATATTAAGTCAATCACAAGTTAGGTCACTTTTTGGTCTACCCAAAAATAACTACTAAACATCACGTAGGCATCAAATGAAATGTAACTTCTGTCATTTTGACGATGATATTGCTTTATCGAAACAATTGTCAATTTTTTAGAATTTTCAATAAATTTTATTATATTGTGGAATTAACTAGAAACCGTGAGTTTCATTTAAAACACTAATATTTACTTTTTATTTGTCGAGATCACTTTATCAACTAACTTATCCGCTGATCGGTCCTTTATATATATTAATGCCTTTTTTACTAGAGAATTCTAGATTGCGGCTTATACACGCAAAAACAATGTAGATAAGATAGTCACTATTCGTAAAGAATTCTAGGAAACCCTGCGCGTCCGCCATAATTTTAACTTTCATATCTGGCTTAGACAGAGTCGGATTTAGGGACTTTACCAGTGTGCTGTTTCGTAACATTACCCCCTCCTTAAATGGAAGTTCCCCCTGGAACTTTTGTGTAGCCGAGACTGGATGTTTGAATCGGCAACTGGCCCCATTTTTACACTTTCCGATCTTATGGAAATAGCAGGGCACCGTCTTCATCCGATACTGATAACGGGGGTTGTAGCTGCAAATTAATATTTGGCCACCGGTATCTTGAAAGATAATCTCTACCATGTTCCTGATGATTCGCCAATCCAACTGGTTACTCGCTATCTTAGGCATAGCCAGTTTCTTCACGCTGGATTCCAACACATGGTCTCGTAGGTTTCGAAGTTCTTCCCACACATCGCGGTAGGTAGATCAATCTTGAAATTCATTTTTAGTTACCACGTAGAAGATGTACCGCGAATTATGTTTCAGTTTCAGTGTCTTGCCAGGGGCTGGAATCTGGTCTCCAAGTTTTTCTAATTTCCCGAACTTCTTTCGAAAGACGGTTGCCAACCCTCGTGCGTCCTTGATACGGGCGGGGATGTTGTATGCCAGTGAATAATCTTCCGGGAGAGTGAACAAATCTTGTTGTTGTTCCGAAGTGACTCCATATCTAGCTTTCCCGGTACCTCCATACGCGCTCATAAATTCATCGAAGGTGGGGTTAGACACATCTCGAATAAGGTTTACTCCTTCCTCTAGGTCATGGTCTCCTTCGAATGGCGCTAGTCGGTTTTGGTGAACTACTTTTGGTTTTCCGTTGGGGATCTTGCTTATGCGATATATAACATCATTGATCCTTTTCTTGATTAAGTATGGACCTTCCCAGGATTTTTGTAATTTTGGAGAAAATCCCTTTCTCCTCGTCGGGTTGTGTAACCATACTTTGTCCCCTTCTTTAAAACCGCCTTCTATGGCCTGCGCCTCGTACCGACTTTTCATTCTGTCGCTGACAACTTGAAGATTTGTTCGAACTAATTCATGAATAATATCGTCCAGCCTTCGTCTCAATTGGATCACGTAGTCTTCGCCTGCTAGATCTTCTCCAGGCCGACAGTCAAATTCCAGGTCACAAGGAAGCCTCATTTCACGTCCATACAGGATTTTAGCAGGTGGACTCATTGACGGCAGATCGATAAGCCAATGCGAATAGGGAAAGATACTGGTCCCAATCTCTCTGATGGCTGGATACTACTTTGGACAGGTATTTTCCAATAGTCTTGTTCATTCTCTCGACCATTCCATCTGACTGTGGATGTAATGCTGTTGTCCTGGTCTTCTTCATTCCCTGCTTCTCGCAAATCTCTTGGAATATATGACTTTCGAAATTTCTCCCCTGATCGCTGTGGACTTCCAAGGGAACTCCATATCGGCTGATAAATTCTTTCACCAATACATCCGCAACAGTTGTGGCCTCTTGGTTGGAGATAGCGTCGTAAATTTCCACCCACTTTGTGAAATAATCCATTACAACCAGTATGTATTTGCCACCATTTTCGGTCGTCGGAAATGGTGCAGCGATATCTAAAGCAATATTTTCGAAAGGACTTCCAACATTGTACTGTTTCATGGGTGCCTTTCTCTTGCGATGTGTTCCATTACTCGTAGCACAAGTCGTACATTTCTTACACCAGTCCTTCACATCATCGGAGCTGTTCATCCAATAAAACCTCTCACGGATTCGCTGGAGGGTTTTCTTCACTCCCAGATGACCTCCCGATGGACTGTCGTGTAACTTCTTCAGTACCTCAGCTACCCTCGTTCTAGGCATAACCAGTTGTCTCCTCATCTCGGAACCATCATCGTTTTCAAGGACTCTTTTCAACAGCCTTTCTTCAAGGACAAGGGAGTCCCACTGAGCCCAATACGCCTTGTGTTTCGGTGAAAATCTTGACACTTCTTGCCTGGTAGGTCGCCGATTTTCTTCCTTCCATTGCCGGATCATCTTCAGGTGAGGATTATTCTCCTGATCTTCTCTGATCCTGGTAGGTGACCATTCCTCGTTGACTACTGTAATTCTTGAAGCTGCAATTTCCTTAGATTTCGACTTGTTGCATTGTGAATAGTCTACAGGGCATGACCATCTAGGCAAAGAGTTGGTTTTTCGGTGATTCACATCAGCTGGAAGTTCACCCCTGTCTGATTTCCCCTGTGACTGGAGTTCTTGGGTTACAGGAGTCTTGGGGCGCTTAGACGGACTGCGTACGTGCTGTGGCTTGCCACACTTCCGGCATTTGATCTTCTTCGGCTTCTTGTCTGCCATACCTTTCAACAAGTTGACGATCTGGTCAAGTTTGTCATCGTCATCTTCTTCTTGAATAGTCCTACCTTTGTTGTACCGCGAGCCCTTCGTTGCTGCTTCATATTCAAGAGCAGCTGTCAATGCGTCAACTAATGTTTAGGAATAGGCTAATCGAAGCGTCTGCTCCATATCGTGGTCACATAAGCCGTCAATAAAGGCCTGGATGCCTAAACATTCCATCATGTTCTCTGGTACTGATGGATAAGCAACTAGTCGGGCAATATCCATTTCATACTCTTCAAGGGTTTCATCACGTTTCCGTCTTCGGTTCTTCAGCTGGAATCTGTACAAATGTTCGTGACCGTATGTCCAGCTTCTTTTTTAGCTGCTCAAAGTCATCCGCTTCTTTAAGAGGTATCGTCTGAAGTACATCTAAGGCATCTCCGCCAAGCGCGAGGGTTAAGTTCACTGCCTTCTCCTTATCGGACCAATTATTCACTCTAGCGGCTGCTTCAAACTGTTTCACATAATTGGTCCACGACATTTTTCCATCGAATGTTGTTGCCTTGACTCGGGTAAAACTGCCAATGTCTTCAAACTTAGGTAGTGTTTCTGGCTTGCAAGGTTTCGTTTGCTCGGTCTTCTTTTCTTCCTCTGGCGTGCCTCGCGTTCTTGAATCGGCTATCTTTTCCTCTAACTCCTTGATTTTCTCGTCTATCGTTGTAATCTTATTCTCGATTTCAGATTTTAGAGACGTAATTTCATTTTCAATGTCAGCGGCAATGTCATTTTTCATCAATAAGATATCGGCAGATATATCGTTCTTCAAAGTAGTAATATCGTTCTTTATAGCCGAACTATCGCTATTCACATTCGTTGAAATCTTCTCTTCCATGGCAGAAATCTTCTTATCCATGTTAGCAGAAATGTTCTCTTTTCCATGGTAGAAATCTTCTCGTCCATGTTAGCAGAAATTGACGAGATTAAGGTGGAAGCCTCGTCTTTAAATAAAACTGTTTCTGGATCAAAGCCGTCATTTTCCAGTACCACTTTAAGTCTTTCTACTAATTCACTTTTCTTACCGGACGTTTCCAACTCACGATCTTCCAATTCTACTCTTAATTCCGCCACTTTCAGATCCCTTAATCTCTTGGCCATTTTTACGTACATATTAATTTATATTACCCCACTTCTGACACCAATGTATTTGTTTTCTAATTTATTTCAACAGTAAACGGGTGGGATAAATTTTAAACACATGGTATGGCCACTTACTAATTTATTTAAACACTAAACTAATCACTAACACTTAATTTATATATACTTAACTATTCACTTAATTAATAATTTATATCAGCTGTATATTCACTCAAACTAATTTATATAAACACTTAACTAATTTATATTCACTTATTTACTTTTTATTTGTCCAGATCACTTTATCAACTAACTTATCCGCTGATCGGTCCTTTATATATATTAATTCCTTTTTTAATAGAGAATTCTAGATTGCGGCTTACACACACAAAATAATTGGCTCTCGCATTTTCTAGATAAGACTGGTCACAAAAACAATGTAGATAAGATAGTCACTATTCGTAAACAATTCTAGGAAACCCTGCGCGTCCGCCATAATTTTAACTTTCACACCTGGCTTAGACAGAGTCGGATTTATGGACTATATCAGTGTGCTGTTTCGTAACAATATCAAGTCGTCAATGAACAGATAAATCTAGGGAATTCTCCACTTTTAAACTGTCTTCTTAAGTGATCATTGTAAAGATCGGCAGATATAGTTTTCCTGGTTTTCCATATCATTGCACAGTTATACTGATCTTAATTGGGAAAAAGATATCCAGGATATCCCCATAGGGCTAATAATATATAAGCTTTAATATTTGTATTATCACATCTTCTTATTTTTTCTATTAACATATATTAAGTCAATCGCAAGGTAGGTCACTTCTTGGTCTAGCCAAAAATAATTATTAAACATTAGGTAGGCATTACATGAAATGTAACTTCTGTCATTCTGACGATGATATTTAATATCGAAACAATTGTCAAATTTCTTAGAATTTTTAACATTTTTTTCAATATATTGTGGAATTATCTGGAAACAGTAAGTTTCGTTTAAAACAGTAAAAATTCTCTTGTTACTGTTTATTTAGCTAATAATGAATTTAAGCGTAATTTTATGAACGCACAGTATAAATTAATAAGCTAATGTTGACGACAAAAATCTGTCAATGTTCACGTTATAGGTTTGTTCACACAATTTGTTTCCTATCAATTATGGCGACTAGAAATTAAATACATCTCAAACCCGACGAATTGGAATTGTCTTATATATCAATTTCTTGCCAATCTTGAAAATAATTGTCGATTTTAACATATATAAATCAGTTTTGTATTAAATTTGACAAGAAATTAATTACACGTCCTTCACGCTTTATGATAAAATTAATATAATCATTAATTTTTAATTATCTAACAAACTAAATATCCAAATTTTAGAACAATATAATATACTTATTTTTGAATAAGTAACAAATTGTGACTAAAAAGTATGCTTTAAGACGTTTACGTGATATAAGTTTTATGAAAAGCTATAAAACGATTGCATCTGTTGAAACCGCCGACCAACCCTTAACGTCCGTCGAAGGAACGGCAACACCGCACCGTCTCCACCCGAAGACTACGTTTTCCCCACCAAACGAGTTGTGTCTTCTGTTTCGCGGGGGTCGTCGTACGCGGACACGCAAATTTTTTAGTTTAATCCGTCGGTGGTTATTCCCTGAGGCCGGTGGTTTCGGGATAATCCAAATAACTGGAAACAAATTCTCGATGGACAGCGTAACCGCTATAGAAGCATCCTGCGACGACGACGAACCAGATGTAGGACACGTTACGTCTATTCACGTGTGGCAGGCATGGCATACATGGATCTTTCAACCGAATTTACATCGTCTCCCGTTTACCCAAACGTTTGAAAGGGAGAACTCCCAAAACGTTAATAGTTATTATAACGAATACTCTTGTAAGTAATGACCGTAGTATTTGGTGTTCAAATTCGTATATTGTAATGTAGGGTGGAGCATCCATAATTTGTTGTGAAAGATGACAGCTAGTTGATTATAAACTTAATGACTAAATAAACGCATCACCCTGTATTTATCACTTTTTTCAAATTATTTTCATCATGGGGGCACGAGAAATAATATAACTAGACTTTTTCTATGCGTACTTGGTTTTATAATATTCTCTAAACTTTGTTACTTTCTGTTGCTTTTTACTGTTTTTGTAAGTTTTTCTGAACTTATTGACCATTTTATTCAATGACCACTCTTAAAGGAATTTTTTTGTTCTTCCGAAGATATATTCTTGTTAATTAAGTTCATTAAGGTTAGAGTCAATTTATATTCTTCGTCACACGGTTTTTGTATTTGTCCCACAACTATACATTTTGTTTCATCTCCAGGTCGAATCCTTTTGCCCCCCTGGCAAATCATCTTCATTTTACTGTCATTGTTAAATTATCCGAAACGGCTATTCATTGATGATTATTAATAGTAATTTACGTAACAAGTTCCGAAAGTGATATTTTACGGCTCGTTCTAGAAACCTGCGAGTGCAGTAAAATCACTTTTCGACCGTGTTATATACAATAATTTATCTGTAGCCGTTTTGTATGTGATGGACAGTCGAGACTCCGGAGGTTTTTACCGGTAGGAGGGGAGGGGGGGGGGTGCGCTATTAAATATTACCTTACGAGTGATGGTAGTACGAGCAACAGGACCAATCCTCTATCATTTCGTTTATTAGACTGGAATTTTTAAAACTAAACTAAAACTTTTCGGAAGTAATTACACAAGTGCATCAACATTTCCGATAATTTTTCATGAAAGCATGTTGTCTAAAAACTGCATGAGTTTATTTTCATGTTTTGGCCTGACTCCGAAGGAGGGGGGCTCTTTTAACAAAATTTGAAGATAACTGAATGCAGTTTTTCTGACAACATGCTTGAATGAAAAATTATCAGGCTTATTTTGATACACGACTGTAATTCGGTAGAGAATATTTCTGGAGTAGAAGAAATAAAAGTACGTTAGTTTGAAATTTTTATTTAAACAACAATTAGGTATATGAACATGAACAAACTAAAATGAGACAGAAATTGTAGAAACTAAAAATTGCATAAATTACGGTGGAAAACACAATTGTAAAAATTACTATTTTTAGAGCCCGCTGCACTACTTTTTGATGTATGTGCCATTGAATTAGAACTCAAAGAACTTACTGTAGGCACATTAGCTATATTAGCTTCTGTATTAAGATTAGCTCTATCATCCTCTTTCATTTTTTCTACTATTTTTCAATGGTGCCATATCTACAACTGGACGAGTGTCCAGTTGTAGATATGGCTTTATGGACTTCGGATTTGAATGGCCAGTAATTTTTATCAATGTATTCCTCAACCCCTTTCTTTGCTAATTTTGAAACAGCTGTTGCACGCAATGAATGATTGGTGATTTTGAATTTTTCTGTCGCCAAACCTGACTTTTTTGCTTCCGTTGAGGTCTACTCAGTGATCATGTTTTTTCCGACAGGGATGCTCTTGTACCACTTGCCCAATTTCCAGGAGGGATTAACAGTTAAGAACAATCTCGAAATATTTATGTATTTTCTCTTTTCCAAGAATTTTCTAAACAACCTTACTGGATACAAATCCGGCTTAACTATGTTTCTAACCAACCACTTGGATATAGCGCAAGGTTTATACCTCAGATTAACAAATAAAATAAATATGTTTGTTTTGATATTTTCTTGCCCCAAACATTGAGTCACATTCTAAGCTCACTTGCGGACACTTCCACTGCTATGCCATATTTACAAAGTCTCTTTAGTTGCAGGAAAAATGAAATTAGAAGTTTAATTGAAAATGTGTTAAAAAGTTATGCAAATAAAAAAAGTCATGCTAATTTATGCATTTGAGTCGCTATTTTTAAAATTATTTAATAATACTTAAATTTTATTTAATAAAGACATATTCTTATATTAATTTTAAACAAGTATTTGTTGTATCCTTAGATACCTTTATGGTTGTAACTAAAAATAGCAACATTACTCAAAATTTCTGTACCTGTTTAATGTGTCCTAGTTTAATTACCCTATAAAGAGAGATGCAAATATCGTCAGGCTGTGATCGACGATCATTTCGAATAGGTCGTAGTATTGTAGTAAATAATGTCAAACGTGGTTTGTTTATACGAGCGCCATTACGACTAGAGAGTAAACATTTAGTTCTTTCGTTTTGATGTGTTTTTCAAAACTCTTAGTGACAAAATAAACTTTTAAGTTCATTAATTTAATGTTTTTGGATTATCATGGTTCGTCGGTGCCAAGTTTGTCAGAAAAACAGCCGAAATCACCAAGGCCATGTAGCTACAATACCATTCCCACTTTTTGCCCACTTTTTGTAATTCATTCATTATTTCACTACTGGCGTTTAGAATTGTTGGCCGCAAAAATAAACGTTTATTATTACTCTAAGGTTTATACCCACCTTGCGTTGTTTATCGAATATTGGGTTGTATTCCATTCTGCCAGTTTTTTCTCCTGCGTTATTAATGTCTTCTATGAAATAGGAAGTCAAACATTGTACTCCCTCTCCTCCTCGCCATGTTAATTCGTACGATAAAACAAAAAATAATTTCTTTTGTAAACCATTAGGCGTTTCTTCATATAACATTTTTCTAACATGCTTGGAACTCTTCGTATTTTAGTGATACAGCGCTTTGTTTTCTTTTCTGGAGGTTTGTTTGCAACTCCTTCCTTTTGGCATTTTTTGCCTGTGGTAAACCTGAGCCTACCTTCACTTTTAAAGCGATTGTTTTGCCAAAGGTCTGCTCCGAACAGCCAAAACTAACTATTAGTACGAAAGGTTGGTCACATAT
Organism: Galeruca laticollis; assembly: GCA_963921935.1. Taxonomy (NCBI): domain Eukaryota; kingdom Metazoa; phylum Arthropoda; class Insecta; order Coleoptera; family Chrysomelidae; genus Galeruca; species Galeruca laticollis. Next base: position 59,161,168 of record OY998177.1, read on the forward strand.
TAAAAATCTACCCCTTGCAGATAATCAATGCCACATTCCTGGTCCTATTGACATTTTAGTTGGAGCAGAAATTGTACCATTTGTCTTAGGTTCTTCTCGGGTTTTCGGCCAAGAAGCTCAACCCGTTGCTCTTGAAACCGTTTTTGGATGGATTTTACAGGGTAAAACCACATGTGTTACTACAAATACATTACTCAGTGGCCGTGCTTCTTTAGATTCTCAAATCGATTTTACATTAAGAAAATTCTGGGAGATAGAGCAACCTCCAGTCTCTAATACTATATCCCCAGATGATTTAAAATGTGGAAATATATACAAACAATCTGTTTGCCGAGAACAGTCTGGTAAGTTTGTTGTACCACTTCCTTTTAAACACTCAGATACTCAGTTTAGAGATACATACACTCAAGCTTACCGACGTTTCAAATCGCTGGAAAATCGATTATATAGAATATCCGAACTTCAAACTCTTTATTCAGACTTTATAAATGAGTATCATCAAAAAAATTATATTTCCGAAGTTCCGTCTTCAGATTATCAATCCTCTTCAGCCTATTATTTACCTCATCATTGTATTCTGAAGCCAGATAGCATCTCTACCAAGATTCGAGTAGTATTTGATGTTAGTGCCAAAGATACAAAGGGGATAAGCTTAAACGATACATTATATACTGGTCCTAAACTTCATCAAGACTTATCGACTATTTTACATACTTTTCGTACATATCCAGTTGTATTCAGCTGTGATATTAAACAAATGTACTGTCAAATTTATATTAAGCCTGAACATAGAAAATATCAAAGGTTTCTCTGGCACTTTTCAAACAAAGATGCAATTAAGTAGTATACCCTTAATGTGATAACTTTCGGAGTCTCTTCAGCTCCATTTTTGGCTCTTAGAACATTAAAAGAGTTAGCTACTCTTGAACAAAAAAATCAGCCATTAGCCTCGGAAGTACTGAAGGAGTCAATTTATGTTGATGATATTGTAAGTGGCGCAGATTCCGTCGAATCAGCCATAAATAGTCAATCAGACCTAATTAAGCTTCTTAAAAAGGGAGGATTTGAATTAGGAAAATGGACAAGTAATCATCCTGCTCTATTATCAGATGTTCCTTTAACATATGCTCAAATACCTCTTACTTTCGATAATGAAGGTCCTAGATTCGTAAAACTCCTCGGATTGCAATGGAATCCCAGTTCAGATGTTTTTTGTTATAAATTCACTTCTATTGAATCAAAATGTACGAAGCGTAGTATCCTGTCACAAACAGCTAGAATATTCGACCCATTGGGGTACATAGTACCCCTAGTGTTTATGGCCAAATATATCATTCAGTTGCTTTGGTTATCGAAATTGGGATGGTATGATGAACCCTCTGATGACATTTAAATATAAATTACCAAACATATCTCAAAATCAGTTACCAATAATGCTTATTTCCAAGATAGTTATTCGACTCGAAATACACTGTTTCTGCGACGCTAGCACGAAGGGATATGGTTGTGTAATTTATTTCAAATATATAACCTCTGATAATCAGATTCAAACTCGCTTAATTTCTGCAAAATCTCGAGTAGCACCTCTTCGAGTAGTTTCATTACCCCGCTTAGAACTTTGTGCAGCATATCTGCTTACAGAGTTATTAAATTTTATTAAGAATTCATATGCTAAGCGTTTAACTTTTAACTCTGTGTACGCTTGGTCAGATTCGCAAGTTACTCTTGCGTGGCTTTCTTCTTCACCTCATCAGTGGAAAACGTTTGTAACTAACAGAGTGGCCTTTATTCAAGAGACAATATCTATGTCCTCTTGGAGATAGGTTCCTTTTGAAATGAACCCGGCCGATTGTGTTTCTCGTGGTTTAAGTCCATTGCAATTACTCGAACACAAATTGTGGCGGAAGGGTCCCGATTTTCTTTTGCTGGATCCAGAAAATTGGCCCAAACAACCTAAGATTCTTGTAGACAAATTTCTTGAAATAGCTCAGGAAGAAAGGAAAACAACTTTATGTATTTCAGTTGAAACTCCATCCGTTATTGGTGATTTACTCTCAAGATTTTCGTCTCTAAAAAAAATTCAGCGAATACTCGCTTACGTTTTACGTTTTATTTCAATTATGCGAAAAACCGAACGCATTCATAAGAATATAAGTATAGATTTCTCTGAAATGAATACTACATTTCAAATCATAATTAAAGACGTTCAAAAGGAATGTATCAACAATATTATTCGCAATTGCGAACAAGATACTACCCTACCTAAACATTTCAGAAAATTAGCACCTTTCATAGATAAGCTAGGTATTCTCAGGGTGGGTGGTAAGTTGAGACAATCATCTCTTTCTTTCGACGCTAAGCATCCTATTTTGTTGCCTAAAAACAATCGGCTTACTGATCTCCTCATAGAACAGATTCATCGGGAAAATCTACATTCTGGTTTAAAAACGTTACAAAATTTAATACTACAACATTTTTGGATAATTTCTTCTCGTAATGCAATTTTTAAATGTATATCCAAATGTATAAAATGTTTTCGGTCTAAACCTCGATCTTACCGTTTATGGCTGATCTTCCCTCATTTCGGGTTTCCCAAATGAAAGCATTTTCTCAAGTTTCACTTGATTATGCTGGACCGTTTTCAATTACGATGGGAAGATATCGAGGGGCAAAGGTATCTAAAGCATATATATGTTTATTTGTTTGTGGTGCAACCAAGGCTATTCATCTAGAACTTTCGTCGGACTTGTCCACTGATACGTTTCTTGCAAGTTTTCGACGTTTCATAGCCCGTAGAGGCCGAGGGTCCGACATTTATTCTGACCAAGGCACTTACAATCAATTAAATTTTTTCGCTCAACAAGCGTCTGAGAAGCTTTCAATCAAATGGCATTTTAACCCACCTGGAGCACCCCATTTCAATGGAATTAGTGAAGCAGGTGTAAAATCAGTAAAAACGCACTTGTATCGAGTCATAGGAGACCAACTTATGACTTTCGAAGAGCTTTCTACACTTCTAACTCAAATTGAGGCACTCTTAAATTCACGGCCCTTAACGGCTATTAGCGAAGATCTCAACGATCTTGCACCCTTAACTCTAGGACATTTTCTCACTATGGAGCCCCTTTCATCCTTTCCGGAACCAGATTTATCTCATGTTCCAATTAACCGTTTATCACGATGGCAAATGTTACAAAAATGCATATCAATTTTTGGAAACGCTGGAGCCAAGAATATTTGCATACGTTACAGCAGCGTAGTAAGTGGACTAAATCAGTCCCAAATATAACATTAAATACATTTGTTCTAATAAAAGATGAACAAAGGTCTCCTCTAAATTGGTCACTTGGACGTGTAGCAAAGTTACATCCCGGAAAAGATGGGATAATTAGAGTAGTAACGTTAAAGACGCAAAACGGTACATTACAACGTCTGGTTGTCAAGGTTTGCCCATTGCCAGGGCAATAACTTGATTAGTCATTTACATTTTTTTTATATTTTTAATTTAGTAGAATTCTTAATAGTTTTTTTAATTATATGCTTAATTTAATTACAGCGGAAAAAACAAGCTTTGTTTTTGGTGGGTGGAATGTTCAATAATCTATAATAATTTTTAATTTCTCTTTCCCAAATTAAAAATGTATATGACATATTTGCAAGGACAGGCTGTATAGTCAATTTAGAAGTGCTGCCACGGCGACGAAGGAGTAGAACAGATTAATACCGACATCGATATTGTATACGTCTATACAAGAATTTAGTTACGATCTACAGTCCATTTGTATACGTTTTCCAGAAACTCTGGTGTTTCATACGAAACATTTAATGATACTATTTTTGTTTCTTGACTGAATTTAATTATAAAATATGTCAACCTTATATGAAAAAACATTAACCAAATCACAAAATCTGGATCATCCAACGCTCGTTTGAGACCAGAAGTCTCGTTCAAAGTGGTACTGTTAGTAAATTTTTCTGGAACACTTCTATTAGGATAAGAATGTATGAACTACAGGGTGTCCCAGGAATGAAAGGCGATAACTTGGAAAGATGGTATGAAAAGAATGGCAGCACTTTATATAACTTTTTTCTTACGGACCTCCTTTTTGAGTTAAACGGCTTTAAAGTTAGAAGTTGAGAATATATTTTTATTTATAACTCTAAAACTATGTTTCGGAAGTTTATGAAAATTTGGTGGATTGTCAAGCATATCCATGCATTTATTTTGGCAAAGTCAGGACAGGACTTGGCTCACTGGCTAAATGGTGAAAACTGTTACAGAGATGAAGTAACAAAATTTCGCCAAATATTTTTCTACAAAAAGGTGCTGTTTGTCGAAATCGATAAATTATTGATTTCCGAGAATTATGGAATTTTGTGAGACACCGCAGATCACACATTCAGCTTCCATCATTACTTAGGAAATGTGCTTTTACGCAGTAGGCCGTCAATTATTTGTCTTGTGCATTAATTATCCTTTTGGAACTGTAATTTTATCAAATAGGCAGCTGTAAATGTATTTGTAAGAAATGTTCATCGGAACAAATAAACTCATAATATCATTGAAATCGGAATCAAACATTTTTTTTTGGGATTTTCAATCCATTTGAATCGGAATTTTTGAAAAAAATTTCAATTTTGATGTTTTATAACTCTGTGTGCATTATTAATGGGAAGCTGCGGTCTTTTTTTCATAATAGTATGAATACTCCTATTTCGATTTTCACCAATTTCAGTCTGTCCATTGCATAGACGTAGTTACTACACATTTTTATTGATTACTCTACATATTTAAACAAACCCAAGTAATAAAATATGATAACGCATTAACAATATCAAGGATCTAAATAAAACCTGATCAAAAGTTATTCAGATAATAGGACTTTTGTTCAGCTACTAATTTAATGGTATTAGCTAAAGTATTTATTGAAGTAGCCATGTTGTTATTTGATGTGGCTAAGTTGTTGTAGGATGAACCAATAGTATTATTAGATTTTGATAAATCATTACTAGCATTATTTAACAATGCAAGTGATTCGCAAATCCTTTCAATAATATTAGTCAATTCCTTTAATGTTGAAGCTTATGGTGTAGGAGATACTCTACTATTTCTAGATCTAGGTGTAGTAACATCCTTTCTTACGGGTGTCTCTTTAATCCTCTGGGTACCACAGATGTTTGAATTTGCCATCTCCTAAAACCACTTTGTTGTAAAAGAAAACATTTACAAACTATTGTAACGCTGCTAGGGTCGTTAAAGACCTTTTCGTTACTTTTAATAATAATTATTATGATTATTTGTGGGAAGTTTTACCTCTGACAATGCGTAGCTGTTCTATAGTTCCTGTCAACCAACACAAGAAGAATTAATACTTTTGAGCGGACTAAGGCTGTTCTTACCAAAAGATCTTGAAGTTCGACCTCAATTTCCAATACGAGGAATTAATTTTGGGGGACGCTATTTGTTCTACTTGTAGAGTTAAGGTGAGAGCGACTTTGAATGAAAAGCGAGTTCACTTAATAAATATATTCCCTTATAAGTTAGTCAAAATTTATAATAAACAAAATCAGATATTAATTTAAATTTCAGTTGCCGAAATCGAACAAAAGGTTTATAATTTAGAAAAGAATTAGTGGGACGAAACTTATTAATTATGATTAACAACAAACAAAACAATACAAAATATAGAAAGTTGACTGTTTAGCTTCTTAGCAATTGAATCATAAAATACAATTGATAAATTCGGTGAAATTACAGTTTAATTGACCATTGGTAAAATTGAACATAATAACAATTTATCGACAAAAATTGAAACAACACTTTAGATTAGATTTCTTGGAAAAATAAATATACTTCCTATTACACCAAATAACATGAACTCCCGAGGATTAGTTCCTCTCTCTATTCGTGAAACTGTGATACCCTCTAAACGCCACTTCATAAGTTAAATTAACATGAATGGACTTGTACTGCCTGAGATTGTCTGATCGACTGAATTTCTTTAAAATTTGCGCCCGGTTTATTTGATAGATTTATATACCAACCTTACAAACATTTAAAATAATTGGTATTTAATCCCTGGTTCTTAATTAAATGATGTTGAGATAAATTCCTTTTGTGACAGTTGCAAAATATCGCCACTTACGGGTTTTCCTATTAATTGCCTTTTTATGACATTGGGTGGCGGGACAACAATACACCACCTATTCTATTACTTAAGTAAACTAACTACCCCGACGATCTGATTGATAGTTTATGTGCCGTCAACAGCGAGAAGCAATGTATTGAAAGGTTATTAGTTTATATAATATGACGACTCTTAGTCAATTGCTATATTTCCTGATTCTGCATGTACACCCCTCAAATAATGGTTAGTCTATTGAATAAAATTATTAATTTACTCACCGGAGACGAAATCTCTTCCTCTCAGACGTGGAGTGTGGAGCAAATGATCCAAACAATATGCACACAACAAAAAAAAACTAAAATTGATAATTGACGTTGATTTCTTTTTTTAACGAATAGAAGGAGCAATTACTTTTGCTAGTAATTTGCACTAGTCGCGTAAACTCCCCGTGGTTCCACAATTCCGGCTGGGCCCACTCTCACTCTTTTCAATTTTTCCATTCCCCATCGACGGGTTCCATATTTTCCCCTCATCATTAATTTTTTTGTTTACTTGTCGACTAAACTCCATATGTGTGTCGCTGAGTTTGCGACTTCATACATGAGTTAATGTATTTCTCAATTTTTTTATTTTAAATTATGGTTCTACAATGAAGTGAAATAGCTTCCGCTATAATTTCCAATCACCTAGTTTTACGAAATGACATTTTTTGTTTAATATAGTTTCGTAACGAAATAACTGAAATAATATTATTTCATTTTTTTATATGATACAGGTTGTCCTAATTCCATTAATCGCTTTTATAATTTATTTACACCCATAATTACACTATTTACCTAATAATTATATAGTATCTATCAGTTCTGTACTTGCCTCTTCTTCAAATCTCTGAGCATTACTGGCATCTGAATCCCCAACAACCTAAAATCAATAGCATTTAATACAAAATATTTATTAAGGTTTATAAATATAATAGTGTAATAAGTTCACAGTCAGATGATGTAGATGTCCCTTGATCAGTTAATCCAATTTCCCGTAATTCAGTATCATTTAATTGTGCTTCTGCTGGCCCTCCTCCGATTCCTTTCAACTTATTGTCTAATAACCTCGATTTTGTCTTAACTTTTGATTTGGTACTCAATTAAGGTCTAAAATAAACGCTGATTACTGCATAATATATATACTCAACAAAATACATTATTATTAATACATATTCTTCTTTTCTGCTGCTGAAGGGGCTTAATGCTGCCTTTTTAAATTGTTTAGTTCTTTTGTTAGTCGCATCCATAGTTCTCCAACCTTTGTGGATTCAGCTGGAGAAAACTTGCCTTTCATCATCAACTTATGCTCGCCCAGAACATTTTCTATATATCTTGATATTGTTCGTTACTTGTCTATTTTATCATTTTCTGTCTAAAACAACACACCTTTAATTTAAATTTCTGAAAAATTTTCTTATATTAACTGGTCCTTATTTATCTTCCATAATTTCAAATAAGCTTCACTGAAAAAACAAACCAAAAATAAATGTGAATATTTGTTTACTCTATCAAAGAAACGGCCTATTTTCCGTACATTAGAACTATTTTGCGGCGCTGCCACGTCCATTTTCACGAATGGGTCTTGAAGGTTGTTATGACAGCAATAGTTGCCAGCCGTGTATTATAGAATACTAAAATTTCGCAAGTGGTTACCACGGTCATTATCGAAAGTTGTTATAAGAGTTGCTATGGTTAGCGACTGGGATAACTACTTTACTTAGTGAATAACCCCAATTCTCCAGGCCAATGATACTAGATTAGTTTTCACGCATGTAGAGTGACACCGGAATAAAAGATTCTAATAAAATCGTCTGATACCGATGAATTGATAATTCTGCTTGGGAATATAAATAAAATTGAACAATCGGAGATTTGCCTGGCAAGTTCAACAAAGAAAAAAACACTCAAGATCTCGATTGCATTAACTGCACAGATTGATTGCAAACATTGGGAACGACATTATGTCAAAGCTTACCTGCTTTCCATGCCTTCACTGGTTGCGATTAAACTTCAGCTTTTTATCAGAAAGATGAAGTTAAATCATTCAAACAATAATCAAAAAATTAAACGTACCAAAACATTTTTGCGTCATTACTTGACGAAGCTGATATTTTTCTAAAGGATAAAATAGAGGCTGTTCGGGAGTTTACCACAAGTATGTATGCACCAGCGTAAATGATGCCAAATAACGCATTTTCAAGAGTTACTACGCAAAAGAAGACAACGAACAGTTCTTAAAAAAAGTAAAAAGTTTCAACTCCTACATTATACCACTGTGCTAGTCTTCTTTAACTAAACAGATTTTGCGTACTATGCTAATTCTATGTGGCTTCATGCAACCGATCCGGACTGTGTTTAATTGCGCCCTGAACACTGCGGTTGGTTTTTAGAAGATAATCTTCTGAAACCAATTGGATTTGTTTGGGACCAGACGCCTTTGAAAATGTATGACATTTAGAAGTGAAAAATAGGGAAGAATTATCAGAGCGAGACGATCATTTTATATTTTCAGATAATGATGTATGCTTATTAGGTTAACAATGTAGTTTTGTCAATATTATAATTTAATTGTTTTTTATAATAAATATTTTTACTAATCAGAAATGTAATATTTTATCAATATTGCCTTATACTTACATTTTCTTACTTAAAAGTAAAATTATAAAAAAATGATATACATGGTGAGTTTTTAATAGGACAACGGTCGATAACTCCGTTATTATGGAAATTAACAAACATTGTATGTAACGACATGCTCCTAATCTAGGAAATATGTTCATCCCACTAAGCGCTTAATAGATCAGCTACTCATCACTACAGTGATTATATACAAGACAGTGGCGACAATGCAACTAAACCCCGCCTCTTCCGCCATATTGAGGCAAATTTGAATATCAAATGCATATAATTTAAATAAAAATCTATATTAAAACTAACAATTTGAAACACAAATACATAAAAATACACATTATATCTCTTGGATTTTGATAGGAAATGGGTATATTTAAATAAAACCTACACAATTTTTATTTTTTTACCTAATTATATTTAGTATTTAATAAAGATACATAACGATACAAAAAAATAATAAAGATACATAACGATACAAAAAAATAATAAATATTAATGGCTTGTAAAGTATGATGGGAGAGAAATCATGAAAAAAATTATATTGCTATAGGTACAACTGTTTTAAATTAAACTTACAGTTTCTAGATAATTCCACAATATATTTAATAGTTAAGGGTCGAGACAGTTCATTTACAACTGTTATTGTCTTCAAATATAACCATAGATTCAGGTAATTATCAAATAAAATCTATAAATAACAAATTCAACAACAGAAATATAACATATATTACTTGATCGGTTTCCAAATTACATTTGCATCGTCAGGAGTATAAACTATAAAAATTGATATAAATATAATTTCTGATATGTAATTTGTTTTTTATTGATTTCATTTAATAATTATGGAAAGCTTTTTTTATTTCATACCAAGTTACCTGCTAATGACTTACTACTATATTTTTTTGAGGCGGATTTAAATTTTTTATAACTAATTTTCAACCTGAAAACAGTGAATGTATTAATTATTTTGTTTTTAAGTTGGTGACAATTTGTTAAATTGAAATGTATTTTCGACATTTCCTTTTGTTAAGGGTTGGAAATATGAAAAGGGACTAATGGACTGTATTTCGAAGAGTTAATTAACAAAAAAAAATAGCACATCATCAACGCATAAATAAAAACAATATATATATATATAAGGCTCCTAACTGATGAAGCTGTCTTGCCGTCGTATCCAGGCGCCTGGGAGGGTTGACGATGTCGTTTTTGGTACACTTCTTTTGACCGAATCTCGTCCAAACAATTTACCGGTGGTTTTTATAAAATCATGTATACCGTGCGAATGTCGACAAGGTACTGCTTTCTGGGCACGTCGACGGTTTATCAATCATGCGCCAATGATGCGTTTAGCGGCAAAATTGAAAATACAAGTGATTCCTTAACATTCACCCCACCAAAACGAATGTTTTTTAACCAAGTGGAATATAAAGAAAAAAAAAATATATATATAAAGTGAGAGAAAAAAAATAAATAGAATATTCCCGCGCTTAAATCAAAAAAAAAACGACTTAACTACTTTAGTTAATTATAGTGAGAGTAAATTAATTAATCGGTAAGGGACAAATTTTTACCACAGGGCGTTGCATAACGCCGTGGTTGGTTTTCAATGTAACCACACGAACCACATTGTCCCGACCAGGGTGCACATCGATAACTCTGGCGAGTTCCCAATTCAGTGGAGGCGTTTGTTCGTCTTTAATTAAAACTAAACCACCTTTAACAATAGGATGTGAAGGTTGGATCCATTTAAATCTCTCTTGGAGAGAATGAATATATTCTTGCGACCAACGCTTCCAAAAGTCACTCCGCATACGTTGCAGCAATTGCCATCGATTCAATCTGTTTAAAGATAAATGCGTTAGATCCACCTCGGGAATAGGACTAGTGAGGGGTTCAAGAATTAGAAAGTGCCCCGGCGTAAGAGGTTGTAAATCATTTGGATCGCTACTAATTTCACACAACGGGCGTGAATTCAAAAGTGCTTCGATCTGCGACAACAGGGTGTAGAATTCTTCAAAGGATAGTATCTGAGTACCTAAGACTCTATAAAAATGAGTTTTAAACGATTTTACTCCCGCCTCGGCGAGGCCATTAAAATGTGGACTACCGGGGGGGTTGAAATTCCAAGAAATGGCCAATTTCTGCGCGATAGTTTTAGCCATGTCAAGGAGTTCGTTATTAGCACCCTTAAAATTTGTGCCTTGGTCGCTGGTAATGGTGAGACATCTTCCACGCCGAGCGATAAAGCGTCTAAAGGCGGCTAAGAAAGTTTCAGAACTCAAATCTGAAGTAGCTTCTAAATGAATAGCCTTTGTGGATGTGCAAACAAAAACACAAACATAACCTTTGTAGGTTTTTGCACCTCTATGTTTACTCATCGAAAGTGAAAATGGACCAGCAAAATCAATACAAACTGATGAAAAAGCCTTGACTTGAGAAACTCTTATAGAGGGCAAATCAGCCATGTATGGGTTGTAAGATCTTGGTTTGCAACGAAAACAACGAATGCAACTTGAAAGACATTTATAAATTGCACTACGTGGAGATAAAATCCAAAATTGTTGTAATAATAAATAGTGTAATGTTTTTAAACCTGGATGAAAGTGTTCCTGATGAACTGCTTCGATTATCAAGTGGGTTAGTCGGTGTGATTTGGGTAGCAAAATAAGATGTTTAACATCAAACGAAAACTCCGAATTTCTGATTCGACCACCAACTCTAAGCAACCCAAGGGATTCAATGAAAGGGGCGAGTTTTCTAAAAGGCTTAGGTAATAGTTGATTGTGTTTAATTTTGAGAAAAATGTCAGAAAATGTATGTCGCTGAACACATTTTATAATGATTTTGAAGGCATTATCTACATCCACGCTTATTTGAGACTGAGATTGTAACCTTAAGCTATTAATAAAAAGGAGAGAATACGCTACTATACGCTTAATCTTGGATAAAGAGGAAAATTTATTTAAAAGGGTGAAGATGAAATTGTCAGAAGAAGTGCAGGCAGATAGTATAACCCTTTGTTCTTCCTGAGAGATTTCAAATAAATTTAATTTGTTATTAGTCTGCGTAGGCCATGTATTACTAGACTGAGCTAAAAATTCAGGACCTGACCACCAAATAGGAGTTTCTAAGAGCTGTGCTGGGGTTTGACCTCGACTAGCACAGTCAGCTGGATTCTGGGAAGATGGAACATAATACCAAAGAGAGGGGGGAATGAGATCTTGAACATGACTGACTCTATTAGCTACAAATGTTTTCCATCTATGTGGAGATGAAGATAACCAAGCAAGAGCTACCATAGAATCTGTCCAAGCATAAATAGCATCAAAAACGACTAGGTCACTATAGCTTTCTTTAACAAAGTGCATTAGATCGGCCAATAAAACGGAACCCATAAGTTCAAGTCTTGCTATAGATTGTGTTTTTAATGGAGACACTCGACATTTCGCACAAATTAAGAACGTTCTCACAAGTCCAGAAGATTCGAGAATTCGGAAGTAGACAACACTAGCATAGCCAACTTGTGAGGCGTCACAAAACCCATGTAGCTCAATCCGGGAAATAGAACTGGAACCTACATGGCGCGGAATTTTAATATTAGCTAAATTCGGCATTTCTATCTTAAACCTTGACCAGACATCCAAGATATTCTTTGAAGGGGTATCATCCCAGGAAGTCTTGGATTCCCACAATTGTTGTAAAATACGTTTTGCAAGTAGAAGACATGGGGAAATAAATCCAAGGGGGTCAAAAACTCGACTTATTTCAGACAGGATGTTTCGTTTTGTACAAGGCCGTTCAAATGGAATATAAGTGTAAGAGAAACAATCTATATTAGGATCCCATTTGAGCCCTAACACTTTAATAAAGGATGGTTCATCTTTATCAAAGTTGCACGATTCTTGGCGATCGGAATGACTTACTTGAGCTAAAAGAGCAGGATGATTACTTGCCCATTTGCTCAATTGAAAACAACCTCGTTGCATGAGCTGAATTAATTCAGATTGAAGTGAAATGGCTGAACTTAGATCATTGCTTCCAAGCAAGCCATCATCTATGTAGAATTGATGATGAATCATTTTAGATGCTCGAGGAAAAGAAGATTGCTCTTGTGTGGCCAATTCTTTCAAAGTTCGTAGAGCTAAGAACGGAGAACTCGAAATTCCGTAGACTACGGTTCGCAAAAAAAATTCCTGAAGAGGCTCAGTGGGCTTGAAGCGCCAAATAATTCTTTGATAATTCCAGAATTGAGATTGTACGTTAATTTGTCTGTACATTTGCTTTATATCGCAGACAAAAACATGAGAGAAAAATCGAAATCTTGAAAGTATTGTAGAAATATCACGTTGAAGTTTTGGGCCAACTAAAAGAGTGTCATTAAGTGAGACACCCTGTACATCACGCAAACTCGCATCGAACACAACTCTAATTTTGGAAATTATTTGAGAACCTGAAAGTTATTCTTTAAAGACGGCGTGATGGGGTATATAATAAGCAGATGAAGATTTATAATCGTCCAATGGGACGATGACCGATGAGCTTGTGTATAAGTATCAATAAAATTGGGGAAAGATTGACGAAATGGCAGAGGTACCGAAAATCGTCCAGAAGGTTCTCGAAAAGTGGAAGTCTTATAAATTTCTTCGCATTTCTTATCTTCGGGGGATGCTGGGAAAATAGCTTTGACAACCTGTTCGACCTCCCAAAACCTTTGCAATTGGATATCAAGATTTACATCCAAAGATGCATGGCAACTTAAAGAATAATTGTTTGAGGCATAGGAGCAGTTTGTTCGTCCTTGAAGAATATAACCAAAGACAGTTTCTAAAGCGACAGGTTGATCCGGATTTCCAAATATACGACCTGATTTCAAAATTAAAGGTATTAATTCAGCTCCAAGAATCATATCCAAGGGTCCGGGAACATGAAATTTACTGTCCGCCAAGTTTAAATTTTGAATATATGTTAATTCTGCAGGATTAATAAAGACTTTCGGCTGATCAGAACAAACTTGAGGAATAATAATAGCTTCGAAGGAAAAAACAGGATTTTCTGCGCTACATGGTTTAATGATACAATGTGCTGTGCCTCGATTTGTAAAGGTAGTCATTCCATTGAGGCCTTCAATGGGAATAGAGCAGTGTTTGCGAGAAAGTCCAAGTTTTCTAATACATTTTTCGGATATAAAGTTAGCCATGGAGCCTGTGTCCAGTAAAACTCGGATTTTTTGAAAATTACCTCGAATGTCCTTAATATGCACTTCACAAGTAGATAATAAAACTGTAGATTGTGGTAACGTTAAAGTATTTGTAATACAATGGCCATTTGTAATTGAAGAGCTAGAATTGTCACTAGAAGTATTCGTGAGATTGTCAGAAGCGGAAATCGAGTTATTTATGTGATTAGAATTAGGAGAATTTTTTGGAAAATGTAACACAGTATGATGAGGAAATCGACAAATTTTACACTTTTGTGTGGATGAACACATTTTCATAGAATGGGGAGATACTAAACAGTTAACACATAACTGGTGCTGCTTAGCAAAAGAAAATCTTTCTTGTGGCATCTTGGCCAAAAATGATTGACATTTATACAGTGGGTGAGAGGAGGAGCATAAGATACACTTCAAGTTACTACTGTTTTGTTGTGTATTTGCAACAAATGTAGATGTTGAAGGTTTATTACAATTTTTTGAGTTTGAAAACTTGTTTTTGGATTTATCTACATGGGTAGATGGGATAATAATAGAAAATTGAACCGATTCCAAAGCTATACAATTCCTTTCTAAGAATGTTATTAATTAAATTGACTGTCTCGACCCTTACTTCGTGGAATATGCTCATATTAGTGTTTTTAAATGAAACTCAAGGTCTCTAGTTAATTCCACAATATAATACAAGTTATTGAAAATTCTAAGAAATTGACAATTGTTTCGATAAATCAATATCATCGTCAGAATGACAGAAGTTACATTTCATTTTATGCCTACCTGATGTTTAGTAGTTATATTTTTTTGGCTAGACCAAGAAGTAACCTAACTTGTGATTGGCTTAATATATGTTTATAGAAAAAAGAAGAAGATGTGATATTACAAATATTGAAGCTTAGATATTATTAGCCCTATGGTGATATCCTGGATATCATTTTTCCAATTAAGATCAGTATAACTGTGCAATGATATAGAAAACCAGGAAAACTATATCTGCTGATCTTTACAATTATCACTTAAGAAGACAGTTTATTAGTGGAGAATTCCCTAGATTTAACTGTTCATTGACAACTTCATATTGTGGGTTTCTTAAATGTCTTCTAATTTCCAGTTCTTCAAGGAAATCCAGTTCTTGTTTCTTTTCACAAATATGCAGCACTTCTAGTTCTGTGTTAGGTGTCAATGAATGATTGGTGTCAAGTAAATGTTTTGCGTAGTGAGATTTATCTGGTTGTTTTAATCTGTAAGCTCGTAAGTGCTCACTTTTAAAACAGAAAGTAACGTTAGTACAAAATTGTTAAATGTAAAAACAAAAATACCACTATTAAAGAAGTCCGGTATATATAAACTCAAATGTCCAGAATGTAATGCTGTCTATTTGGGTCAGACCCTTAGGAATTTTGAAATACGATACAGTGAGCACTTACGAGCTTACAGATTAAAACAACCAGATAAATCTCACTACGCAAAACATTTACTTGACACCAATCATTCATTGACACCTAACACAGAACTAGAAGTGCTGCATATTTGTGAAAAGAAACAAGAACTGGATTTCCTTGAAGAACTGGAAATTAGAAGACATTTAAGAAACCCACAATATGAAGTTGTCAATGAACAGTTAAATCTAGGGAATTCTCCACTAATAAACTGTCTTCTTAAGTGATAATTGTAAAGATCAGCAGATATAGTTTTCCTGGTTTTCTATATCATTGCACAGTTATACTGATCTTAATTGGAAAAATGATATCCAGGATATCACCATAGGGCTAATAATATCTAAGCTTCAATATTTGTAATATCACATCCTCTTCTTTTTTCTATAAACATATATTAAGCCAATCACAAGTTAGGTTACTTCTTGGTCTAGCCAAAAAAATATAACTACTAAACATCAGGTAGGCATAAAATGAAATGTAACTTCTGTCATTCTGACGATGATATTGATTTATCGAAACAATTGTCAATTTCTTAGAATTTTCAATAACTTGTATTATATTGTGGAATTAACTAGAGACCTTGAGTTTCATTTAAAAACACTAATGTTATTAATTGTCTGTAAGTAGGCAATTCTGAATTTAAGCTATTTTCAAGATCAAAATCAGTTCTAGTTTTAGTATCAAGTTTATTCATAAGCATATTGAACAACAAAAAATCCCACTGATCAACTGGAAATTTGAGAGCTCGAAAAGATGCTACATTTTCAGAAAAGGTATTTAGAAGTTTCCTTAGCTCCTTAGAAGTAGACATTTGAATTGAAGCTGCATTCGAAAGTTCATTATAGTAGTGAGTAGCCAGAATCCGTTTGTTTTGGTATCGTTTCTCCAGCATTTCATATGCTATAAGATAATTTGCATCAGTAAGGGGAATACCCTTAATTGAAGATAAGGGTTCTTTGTCTAGTGACGAAAGCAAATATTGAAATTTTTCAGCGTCGGACAAATCAGTATTGTTGTGAATAAGCGAATTGAACAGATCATAAAAAGAAGACCAGTTTTTAAAATCTCCGTCGAATGTCGGTAAATTAATTTTTGGAAGCTTTGCTACAAATCGTTGATGTGAAGAAGTTCTATTTAAATTGGTCACCGAATTATTGACGGAATCCGAGATTAAAAAATCGTGCTTGATAGATTTAGCCCCATAAAATGCTTTATCTGCCGAACTACGCATTGTATCGTAAGTTACGAACTCATCATCACTAACTAGAGAAATGACAGTATTATGGGCTGTTTGGAAGTCATTATAAATAACATCAAGATCCTCTGCTCTAGCTAAGAAAATGGATTTCAAGGATTCATCGTTTAACGCATCAAGACCTGCTTGATGAGTCTCTTGTAATCTTCTGTGAGCAAGCGTGCGATTTAAATTCGCTTTTGTTAATTTATCTGATGGTGGAGCCATTACAAATATAAATAATTGTTTTGAAAATTATAAACAAACAAATATCGAAGCACCTGCTCAAGGTCAATGTGGTTCTTGTATGCCAAGAAAAAGTTAAATTGAAAAGGTAATTAAGAACTGGAAATAATATTTTAATAAATATTTTCGAACAAAGCAATAAAATTCTCTAGCAAAGAAGAATGCAAAATTTACGTTTAAATTTGATTTTAACTGTTGATATTTGACGGTGAAATGATAATTATAATAACATCTAGTGGAATAAACCAAAACAGAGTTTATCTGCATAAAAAATGAATGAGAAACCGGTAAACGAATTTAAAATGTACCGAAAAAATGAACTTAACTTGAAAAAGTAAAAGGGTATAAATGAGGTATATTATCTCGTCCAAACAATTTACCGGTGGTTTTTATAAAATCATGTATACCGTGCGAATGTCGACAAGGTACTGCTTTCTGGGCACGTCGACGGTTTATCAATCATGCGCCAATGATGCGTTTAGCGGCAAAATTGAAAATACAAGTGATTCCTTAACACCTTTATAAAAAATTCTTTTATGTTTATATTCTGGAGTGAAACAATATCTAAATATTTTAAGGAAACACATTCCATTTCTAAAAAATAATAAAAACCCTCTTCAGTAACAAAAAAAAAACAATTGTTCTTTAACACTTTTGCTTAAGGAAAGTTTTGAAAACTTCTTATATATTGGTTTTTTTTAACCTGCTGCACCTACACAGGCAACACAAGTTTTCACAATACTTTTTAAAATATATCCTGAAATATTATATAACGAATTCATTTCGCTGAAATTTAAATTGTATGAGGGAGTCTTTAATTCACTTGGAAGCTTTACTTCATCATACACTGTATTTAAGGCCTTAAGAGAATCCAAAAATCCCCCAAGATACTCCCGTTCATCTTCTTTGTAACTACTGGTACTTCCGCTTTTTAAATACTTTGATACAGATATTAATCTCAAGTTATTTTTAATTTGTACCGCATTCGGTACTATTTGTTTGCTTCGCAACACGATAAGTAAATTTTAAAGGCAGTCTTGAGAAAATCGGCTAGTTAAAATGAATTGATAATTATTTTGATCCAATAATTCTTACTGTAGTTCCATTCAAGCTTTTTTTATGCAGATAAGGTATATTGTAATTAAAAGGGAAATATTAAATGTTATATAAAAAACGAATGGATAATGAAATAATTATTTTAAACATCTAATTATAAAATTAGATCGATAGAAATTGTTGAAGTGGAAAGAAATCATTCCTTCTGGCACTATAAAGTAAAAAACACAAAAAAGAAACAAAAAAAATTGCTTCGTATCGGAACTTTCCAATATTAGTAAAAAGAACAATACCAAAGATAGATAAGCGAAATACTGAGGGAAATGAATTATTAAAACAGATTTAACTATATATAAACTTACCATTCACTTGAATGCACTTTCTAAATTGAAGACGGTTTAACCAAATTGATTTAAAAATATACATAACTATATTTATTTACTTAGATAGTTCTATAATGAGAGACCCCTTTTAGTTTTCGTGCGGGATTAAATACATTTCATATCCAAAACAAATGTATCAAAATTGGAAATACGTCTCCTATTTTATGAATATTTGGAAATAATGTGGTCTCTGGCGAGAGAAGTGTACACGAAAGTGACCGTGAATTCTCAGTTCATACAATCCAAATCAACTCCGTTTTGCAAAATGTATGAAGTGAATATAGGATGTGTCTACCTTACCGTCGCTAGGTTATTTTAATAGAAACGCAGTTTATTGCGTTTCACCATGAACAAAACTAGAAAAGTCGACACATATTGTGAAAATTGTTTAAATGAGCCACGTCTTTGCATAGACTGCTTTGGTGAAGTTCATAAATAATGTTTCTATGTATCCATGTTTATAAGCGAGCATCTCTTTAGTTTCTAAATAAAATTTAGAGTAAAAATTTGAATTTTTATTTTTTATCACTTTTTTTACTATAAAATAATAAGGACCACAAGACACAATTTTCAAATAATGAATGAACTATTCCTACAGTATATGGCTTCTAGGCCACGTTAAAAATTGTACATAAATATGAACCAACAGCCTACCACACATTTAAAATTGTGTTGGTCCTTTGGGACCAACGTGGCTCGTTAAGGTAATACTAGTGTTGGTCCCATGGGACCAACGTCGCAGCGAACGTGTTAATTATTCCCGCCCAGAAATTGATTTTCTGATGATGTTGAGTATGACCTTCAGTCATCCAGTGAGGCTTATCCTTACTCCAGTATGTTCAATTTTGACGATTGGCTGACCATTTAGGCAAAATGTACCCTCATCAGAAAACATAATTTGTTTAATTAAACGTAGATTGCGGTCACATAAATCCTGCAAAATGGCACAAAACTGCATACGGCGATCGGGATCATCATCGTTAAGTTCTTGATGTAACTGAATTTTGTACGGATGGTACTTTTCGTCTTTCAGAATACGTAATACCGATCGTTGAGATATGCCTGTGTCCGCTGCAATTTGGCGTGAAGTATTATGAGGATTATCTTCAACATTCAATACAACATTAAGTTTGACGTTTTCTGATACCTTAGGACGTCCAGCATTTGAATATTTTTAACATGACCAGTTTCTATAATTTTTTCACAATTTGTTGATCGGCTGATAGATCTGCCTGGGTACTTTGCATTAAACAAATGGCATACCTGTTGCTGATTTCTCGTTTCATCCTTCTGTTCAAACGATATCGGATTATTTTTTAATTGACCATGTTTGACCAGAAAAACGCAGGATGATATTTACAACCCAACAAGAACAAAATTTAAAATCTGAAAAATACACTTAAAACAAGTTCAACCCAAATATGTGTTACTTAGCACATTAAACACCTATTCTTCGATGCACTTTGCCACAATTCTTCTTTCGAAATCAAGCGAATACTTTCGCTGGAACGAGTAGCTGAAATTGTGTCCGAGAATTGACTTCATTCGAACTATACGTTCGACTTCACTCGTTCACGAACGTGTACATTTCGCGAACGATCGATCTCAAAAATTCCCTGGTCCGGTGAAAGGGGAGGTAGCTACCTTTCTCCCAAGTTGTTGGCGTCCTCGTTCTCCTGTATACCCCTGTGTGCTGGCACCCAGATTAGGAGAACTTAATTTTCTTTGCCCAGTTTATTTAGTGTCTCGAGACATTCCTAAACCAACTACGACTTGATCATTTGTGAGATGATCGCTCTTACCGCCGCTTGACTCTCGAATAAGATTGCTATGTCTCTCTTCCCATTGTTCCCATCTAACATGAATTGTGCACACCTTTCAATGACTGGAACTTCCACTTGGAAGGTGCTAGGGTGGATTCCTATTGATCCGGAGTATTTGGTTCTTGGTCCATATACTCCTATCCTCGTTCCTATTTCGGTTTTGGAAGCATCAGTATACTACGTTATGGTATGTTTTTTGATTGAATGAATAGTGTCATCATTCCAATTCTTTGTTACTCAGCAATGCCGAGAAGTTCTTCTCGAAATTACCTGTTTTTGGTAAATCATCTACTGGGGATTCTAGGAGGAGTATTTTTGCCACAAGGCACTTCCATTCTCCTGAGTTTAGAATTTTCCCTATCCGCCTTTGACCATCCTGATTATAGACGCGTTGTCATGTCTTTCTATGACAATGTGCAGTAGACTTACGTCTAATACAACTTCCAGTGCTACTGTTGGATATGTTTTCATGGCCCCTGTGATGCAGATACATGCTAGCCTCTGCACCTTGCTCAGGTGTTGCCTCGTCGTCTATTGCTCTGCCAGGCGAATGCTCCATAGTTCATTATTGGCATTACAGTCTTCGTGTATATAAATCCCAGTATGCGGGGGTTACATCCCCACCTCTTGCCTGCAATATTTTTGCATATGGATGGAAATATTCTTGATTTGTTTACTCCACAGAAGTCTACTATCCAGAGTGATCCCCAGATATTTGACTTCCTGCGTTGAAAACATTTCCCTTCTCCCCAGGTTGATTCTTTTCATATTCTTTAGGTTTCTTTTCCATGTGAACGGAACCACTGTGGTTTTGTATGAGTTTAAACTCAGTCCCACAGACTTGCACCATTTCTCCGTTATGTGGAGCGCTTCAGAGTACGTTCAAATTTATCCCTGTCAATTAAGACTATATCGTCTGCATAACCTATACTCCAAAGTAGTGGTGATGTCACACCGCCCTGTTGGGTACCCCTTTTAGTGATTACTGGTATGGTTTCATTGCTCATCTGAGTTTCTGCTGTTCTCGTGGACAGCATCGCCCAGAACCAACTGATTATAGCTTTGTTCACCCCTCTTAACTCCAGTGAGCGCTTTACTATCTCGTGAGATGTATTATCAAACGTCCCTGAGATATCTAAGAAGGCACATCGCTGTTTCTTTATGTTCTAGGCTTGCTTGAATTTAATCAATCAATCAATTGAAATAGAGCGGTTTCTGTTCACCTCCCTGCTCTATATGCATGCTGACTGTTATTTGTCCAATCAATTTTACCTAGTTTTGGAATGAAGATTACCTCTGCTCTTCTCCAGCTTGGTGGTATGTTGCCCATCACTAAGCTGGTTCTAGTGATTTCTAATAGATCATATATTAAATATTCCTGCCCTTTTTTCAAGAGTGCAGTGATTTGTACGGCTGAAAGGTGCCAATAGCCCATTTCAATTTGTTTGCCGGAGTGTATATTCTTCTTCTTCTTTAGGTGCCACCTTCGTTCCGAAGGTTGACGATCATCAGGCTATACGCGTTTTCAAGACGGTAGACCTGAACAATTGATTGTTGTTGCAATTGTACCATTCTCTTAGATTTGTCAACCATGAGTTTCGTCTTCTTCCTACAGATCTTTTCCCACAATTTTCGCTTGCATAATAATTTGTAGTAATTGGTATCTTCCTCCTCTTGTAATGTGTCCTAGGTATTGCAATTTACGCCCTTTAATTGTCAATATGACTTGTTTGTGTTTGTTCATTCTTCTTCTTTGACTATCGTTGTTTTCGTTGATGACAGTACCTATTATAGATAGTTGTATTTGTTTACGCGTTCGATAAGTTGATTATGTATATGTAAATTTGAGACGTTTGATTTCGATATTCGAAGATAACCCTGCGAACTTACAATATGCTTTGGAGAGCGAGTCTGCCTTTACCATAGGACTAATGATTTGGGCTGTTATAGCTTTAAGTATTAGAAGTCCGCTAGTGTTTTGAGTGGGGCATTTAACTACTCGATATTACGTTGATAATGTCTCAGAAACAGTTGCTTCACCTTACTTAAGGGCATTAAATAATCTACTTTTCCAGCAAGATAATGTTCTATCCTATATGGCAGTTGTTACATTACAGTACTTAGAAGAAGCCCGTATCAATCTTCTCCCTTAGTCCGCCTGATAAGTAGATCTCTCAAGATGCAGTAGATCATTTACGTTTTTATGATGCGTTTTCCTCTTTGTTATTCAGTATATGGGGGGTTCAGAAGTGAAGTGGATCAAGTCCTAAAAGCTAATTATGGAGAAAATGAAGGTTTAACTTTTTTAGAGTTTATTAATTAAAAAACAACACATTTGGGAAAAAAAATAAATAAAATGCTTTATTACACTTTATTTTGTACATCTGTACACTAAAACAACTTAAGAAACCACTACGGTAATTTTTAAAACAGATTGTTTGTAATTTTTTGGACTTGAACCATTTGATAACTGAAATTATTTTAAATCTTAAACATAAACAATTTCATCGGTAGATTCTACTTCGTCATCAAGGGATTGGTTGCCTGCGTTTTGTCTCGTGCCTTCAACTGGTAAATTTTTGTAAAAATTGTGATGCATTGGCGGAATAAAACGTAGAAGATCTTTCATGTGTTGCTTTTTAGATTCGGTTACGTTACGTCTTGATGGATACAAAGGCTCCTGTTGGATGGTAGTCAATGATGATATTTTTCTTCCTGGTCTAGTTTTATTCAAATCAACTGTTTCAAACGCAATGTCTTCATTGAGAGTTTCTTTAAATTTCAAGGATATTGGCGATACCCTTTCAAAACGCAACCACCTGATTTTTAACCATGAAAAATTATGGCCCGTAAGAGTTTTCTTTCTATTTTGTATTGCTGCTTCCAAAGATTTGGTTGATTTAAATTCTTCCCTTTTCATTTCAATAACTCTAAATCTTGGTTGTGCTTTCTTTGCTTCTTGTGCTATTTTCATCCAGTCTTGCGCGGAAAAAATATAGGGGCATTTGCGACTACTCTTTTCAATAACTCCGAAGTCGGCATCATTCGGCAAAAACGAATGACCCGACACTAAAAACTTAAGGTCGATAATGTCCACAGCCATATTTGGATCTTGTACTAATTTAAGCAGGGAGAGAGACATCTTTATATTTCTATTCTGCCCTGTGCATGAGTCTGAATATAGTATAATGTGTTTATGAGTTGCTGCAAATTCTTTTAAATGTTTTACTACACATGTTGCGACATCTTGAGATCCGCGGCCTCCTACTGTCTCATCATACATGTACATAAATCCAGTACCTATATTAAATGAATGTACGCCAACGTTGTAAACATATAAATTTTCTTTGTAATATGCTACAGATGTGGATAGTTTAGGAAATGGTAGGGCTTTCTGAAGGTCGAAAGTTAATACATAGTTGATGTCTGAGGCCTGATTTTGGTCATTTTTCAAAGCATTACGAGCTTGTTCAGCTCTGGCAAGATGTATTTCTTTATCCAGTTTAAGTTTATTTTTTGTTTCTGCATTATCTTCAAAGTAAATTTTTATTTTAAGGTCGTCGCATAGGGAACAAGTATCTTTAGAAGGTGGTTTAAAGCTCAAATTAAACTTTGTATTAAACACATGGTAATAAAACTTTTTTTTGCAAGGAAGACAATTCTCTGAGATACATTTTTCTTTGTATAACTCATACATTTTGCTGATAGTTAATTCTTCGTTCAAATATTTCCTGCCAGGATTATCTTTTCTAGTATAATGACTTTGGTAGGCGGGAAAAGAATTGATATGTTCAATAATTTTAGAATCATCTACTTTCTTTCTTGGATTCATTCCCCGTGAATCTAATACTGCACATACTTCATTTTTTGAAATACAGCGGTACAATCTACCAACACTAATTTGTAATGTATCTATAAAATATTTCTTACATACCGACACGGTGTGATTTTCCACCCGAAAGCTGTATGTAAAAGACGTTTGCTTTGCTGAAGGCTGGTAATCTGATTCACTTGGTGAAAATGGTTCAGACTCTGTTTCACTATCATCCATTTTATCAATATCAACAAAACACGTATTTTTAACTCTTAACTACTGATGCAGTGAGAATAATTACTACGAGGCTTATTCACAAAATCGCGCAATGGTAAATTTTATGGACTTGATCCATTTCACTTCTGAAACAAACGAACAAAGTTTTCAGAAACCAAACGATAAGCGAGTCTAGCTGCTTAATACGGGAAGTGTGACTTGATTCACTTCTACACCGAAATAAACAATATTTTTTGTGCCTTTAAAGACTATAATATGAAAATGGTAGAAAATTGGACTTGATCCATTTCAATTCTGAACACTCCATATATTAAACAGCAATTTTCGGCAAATAATAATTCATGTTTTAAAAGACTTAGCAATTTAGGAACGCTCAGTATATATTCGCACACCTATTAATCTATCGTTTTCTATAAATATAAACTTTTATTCTTTAACTATTAGGTGTTTTTAAATACTGCCTTGTTCATACACAAAAAGGTTATGCAATATTTAATTGTGTACTTTGGGTGGGAAAAACTAGTGCGTATTTAAGTTCTTTGTATCGGAATCAAATCGATATCGGTTGCTAGAAAAAGATTTCCAACAGTCTATATTAAGAATTCGCAAAGGACAAAGTCCATATAAAAATAGTATCAACAGTTGAAAAAATGATTCAGTTGCTCGTAAGAAAATAAGATATTTTTTTAATAATTAAATTCGATACTCATACCAATCAAAAAGTTTCTTTATATACAGTGTGTCTATGTCCCCTTTATTATACTTACAGTATTGCTATTAATAGTGGTAGAGTTAGCACTAGCATACTTTTTTGCCCAGATTCACTACTCAACCCATTTTAGTAGAGTAACTGTTTACACGTTTACCAGCAATTTGAAAGGATAACAATTTAAAACATATTATGCAGTGCTATACGTCGTGTGTGAGAATAAAAAGCAGATTAGATAAAAATTCCAAGCCATTGTTAAAAGAAGTCTAGTGCAAGCTGCCGCAATTTTATTAAATGAAGTTGAAGATGTAATTAAGGTTATGGATATTCCATATACACTCATAATCCTTGTATAATAACTGTAAGAGTTATAATATACTATTATTAAAACACACGTACAGACTATTTCTTAAATTTTAATCGTAAAAACGTAAATCGTTTAGGACACGCGTATTAACATTTCAAAGTCTAACTAAAAACTCTCTCGTTATATAACATTCTGTGCTTCCAACCTTCTATATCACTATGGTTAATCGTAATAAAACTGTCCTTTCCTCCTAAAACGATATCAACACCGGTATATTAGGGTCCCGCAGTTAGAACCTTCGATGTATTTCCTACATTCGGCCATCCTGAAATCCAATCTGTCCCCAGCGGATACGGACCTGTAACAAAATCAAAATAACTGGCCATCTCATTAGGTTTATGGATCTTCTGATTCATACGTCGCCTCGTAAAGCTTGATAAACCAGAGATACGTTGATCCCGTTTGCAAAAATTAACCCGTTGGTTAGAGATCCGTTGATCTCGTTTTTGCAAAAATTGACCCGTTGGTCATAGATCCGCTGATCTCATTTCTACAAAAAGTGAGCCGTTGGTCAGAGATTCGTTGATCTAATTTCTGCAAAAAGTGACCCGTTGGTCAGAGATTCGTTGATCTAATTTTTGCAAAAAGTGACCCGTTGGTCTCCTTTTTTCAAAAATTGATGCATCTTTCTATGTGATCTGGGAAGACCACCATTCATCTACTTCGTTTACCAGCTTCTCGACGGTCTTATACTTCGTAAAGATCGTTAATGAGAACTTTAGTGATTCGAAATTGCCTTTTAAGCTCGCCTTCAACGTACTTCATAGCTTCCTTCCTAGTTTTGACTTATGTCTTCGTTGATCTTCTGTAATATGAGTAGATAAGTGCTTACGTAGATGCCTTACCTCTAATCTTTCTCATTCAAAAACACTGAACCAAAATAGTATATTAAAGTATAAGTGGATAAAGAGGTCTTTCAAACACGCGCGATTTTTCGAGCACGACGGCGCAGCCGAGTGCTCGAAATAGAGCAAGTGTTTGAAAGACCAGTTATCCACGAATACTTTACGCTATTTTTTTTTATTGGTGCACTTTGGAATCATAAAATATTATTATTATATTATTACTACAAAAAAATGGAAGTCCATCCTCGATGCCCAGCCAAGTTTCGTGAACGTCAAATAGTATTTATTTTTAGTTGACGTTACAACTACAGGTCAGATCAATAATCAAAAAGTTTCTTTATTTATATTTAAAGGGAAACAATGTATATATGAATATATAAATACATTTTGCAGAAAAAAACAAATAAGACATTGGTTCCCAATGATAATATACAATTTAAAAACTAATAAAAAAAGTTGTCATTGATACTTACGTTTCTCAAGTTGTTGTTGTTACCATGGGGACTTTAAAAAACGCGCGTGTTTGAAAGTTCGATTTAAACACGCTGACGCGTGCTTTAAAAAGGTAATATGCGGCATCAATAAAAAAAAGATACGTAATATTAATAAAAAAAACAGTGGCTCAACGAACTCCGTTTAGCGTTTTTCGTCCGATGAACGAGTTCTTTGAGCCAATGAATACTTGTATATCAGTCGATGTTTATAATTTTATTAAGTAATGAGCGTTTTAATTTGATTGATAATGGTATATTAAGTACCAAGTGTCAAAACGGTTACTTTAGTCACGAGTTTTACTAGGCACGAGTGAAGCGAAGCGGAACGAGTTCCTAGTGACACAAGTGACTAAAGACGTTTTTAATACGAGGTGCTTACTATACTTTTTCTTCGCCCGCGAAAAGGAAAACATTATATTATATTTGAATTATATTCATTACATGACGGACGATGACTGACAGCTGACTGATAAATCAAATGACGCAGAATAACAAAATTATCAAGGAGCATGGAAATTTAACATACAAAAGATACACTTGATTTGACGTTTAAAAAACAAAAGATAAACGAGATGTGACTTTTCGCATTTTAAACACTAGTGTTTAAAGAGTCGTTTTGTGCATGTCAAACCCGTGTTCAAAGTGCGGTTTTAGTAGCGGAAGTAGAAAAAAATGGTTTTATTGATCCAATCGAATATTATTATCGATTTTTTAGATTAAAAAGGTCTTTTATTGAATTTTTTGATTCCCTATTAATAGAGGGTTAGAAAATAAATATATACAATATATATAAAGTGCCGATTTTCTGGCGATTTTCTTCTCCTCTTTTCTCTCCGGTAAGTATTCACAGCTCCTTGCTTCTATCATTATTCGTATGTTGTCTCTGGATGTATAACTTTGTCCCTAATATAAACATTTCGCTCCTATGATCTTTCGACTTGGGTTTTCCCAGAAAAAAAGCTGAAAAACTGGGTTTCGAATTGATACGGGGTAGTAGTTTTCGAGAAAGCAACATAGCAGACGTTAATTTGTTGTTATATAATATATGAATGAATTTTTGTTGAGCAAAGGCATCGCTGCATAATTACTGCGAGACTTTTACTCCCCTTGAGAAATAATGTGGTTTGGAAATCAACAACCTAATTATGTAATTAACGATCCATGCAGAAGCCTATCTCGGATGCCTTCTGCGCGACTTGCGGCTTTAAGTTTATTTCGAAGATCTTGTGGCAGACTTTGTTGATTAAATCTTTGATAGTGGGTATATTCGCCTTTCATGTAACCAAGAAGTTTTAGGTAATTTGGGGTAAACCGTATTATGATTTAATGCCATTCTGAGACACTTGTTCTGTATCACCTGCAGGGAGTGAAAATTGTGTTTAGTTCCCGTGCAGTATATGGGTGCAGCGTGAGTATGGGTTTTATGATTTGTTTGTATATTAAAATTTTGTTTTGACTTGTGAGATTACTGTGTTTACATATGAGTGGATATAGTCGACACATTGCAATCTTAGCCTTTTGTATTTTGTGTGAAATGTGCGCATTTGCCGAGGTATTTCCTTGCATTGTATACCCTAAGTATTTTAGGGCATTGTTAGGGGCAATGTAATGCCCATTTACGCAAAGCTGAGATTGCAATGGATCGGATTTTCTAGCTATTCTCCTGAGTAATAAATACTCTGTTTTGGAAGGGTTAATAGCTAGTTTGTGTTCTTTGAAATAAGGTGTAATTTTGGTGTTTATATGTGTTTGTACAGTGTTAAGTGCTTGTTCTGGATTCTTTGCTGTTGTTACAAAACAAGTATCGTCAGCGTACATTGCCGTCAATAATTTAGGCTAGAGGATGTTGGGAGATCATGGATAAATAGGGAGTATAACAAAGGTGATAGAACAGAGCCTTGTGGTACTCCAGCCCTTATGATATAAGGAACTGCCACGTGATCATAAATTTGAGAATAAAATTTTCTATTTGTCAAATACGAATGTATAATTTTTGTTAAATAGTCTGGAACTTTTAATTCAATTAGTTTATAAAGCCATACGGAATCAAAAGCTTTTTGGACATCCACTGTGACCATGGTCGATTTCTGTTTTTGTTGGAATCTATCACGGATGTGATTTATAACTCGAATAATCTGAGCCACAGTATTACTCGTATGTCCACTTCTGAAACCGTACTGCTCGGGGGGAATGATATGATTTTTGTTTACAAATGCTTGTAATATTTTTAAAATTATTCTGTCTATCACCTTTGCAATGTTGTTTAGAAGGGAAATTGGTCTGTAGCTAGCTTGAGCATATCGGGATACTCTCCGGTTTTGATGATATAATTAGTTATATATGTTAGCTGAACAATTGCTTTTTTTTGGAAGATTCTTTAATAGTCTGTTATGTATTTCGTCCATACCAGGGGCTGTTTTGTTTTTTAATTTTTGAATTGTGTTATAGACTTCTGTGTATGATACGAGATCTTTTGTGTTTTGTTTGTTTATTGAGTGTAAGTGTTGATGTAATGAGTGTTTTATGTTACGATGTTGTTGTATATGGGGTGTGTTATTTATGAAGTTGTTTTGGAAGTACTCCCCGAATTTTTCTGCGATCACCGTCATGTTTGTGATTGTCTGATTGTTTTCAATTATTTTGTTGATCTCACGGTTGGGTTCTCGAAACCGTCTAGCAATTTTCCATAGAGAATTGTCCTCTGGTTTTTGATTATTTAGAAACTTTGTCCATTCATTATTTTTATATTCGGATATTGACTGATTTATTTTGTTTTGATATTGTCTTAGTAAACGATGATCTTCATCCTGTCAAGTTATTTGCCAAGATTTTCTTATTTTCTTTTTTAAAGTTGTAGATCCATTTCTGGCGTCGGTGATTATTTTTAGTAAATTCTTTATAGTATTACTAAGTTGACTAATGTTTTTTATGTTATCGGTGATTTTAAGATTTTTGTTTATGAATTGCCTGAATTTTACCCGACTAGTTGTGTTGTAATCATAAAGTGTGTTTTGTTGTGTTTATGTATGATGGGATATTTTGAGGTTTATAAGGACGGGATCATGGTCGGAATTGAAGTCGGTTAGGGTTTTTATTTTTGTGAGATTGTTTATGTTTTTGCCTGTTGCTAGGTCTAGGATACTGGGAGAGTGATTTGAATAAGGGAAGTGTGTAGGAGTGTCTGTGTGATCGCAAAATTTTCGCAGAGTACTTCCGTTAGTGTTGGGGTGTTTATTGTAGCGATCCCACTGCGGGTGTTTGCAGTTGAGATCTCCTACAATTAACACCTTGTTGTGTGTGTTTGTAATATTAAAGAAATCTTCCTCCTTAAGCTTGTGTCCAGGAGTGCTGTATGTGGCAACAATTTTAATTTTATTATCAAAAAGTATAGGAATATGCTCAATTGAAGTATTATTTTGTTGCAGGAGTTTGAAATTTATGTCTTTTTTGATTAGTAACGCGATATCACCCCCTTTGACATCGTTGGGGTGGTCTTGTCTAAATAGACGATATTCGGGGTTTCTGATGTTTATTTTTTTGTTAGGTTTAAGGATCGTCTCGGTTAGAAAGAATATGTCTGGTTTATGAATGTCGAGAAAGTGACGAATTAAGTGGATTTTATTAAGTGCACCTTGTACATTACAAAAAATTATTTTGAGATTGTATCGTTTCTGAAAGCCAAGTTTTTCACCTACCTGTCTAGATGTCATAGTTGTCTATATTAGCCACAAAGTAATTGTAGATGGTAAATTTGTCTATCTTGTTTGTCGCTTGTCTCATCTGTTGTATCAGGTCCGTCACGGCTCTGGACACCTCATCTAAATTGACTAATGTTTTTAGCTCCTTGAAAAGATTGTTAACTTCTGTGAATTTGCTTAATTCATTGCTGTTTGTAATTGTTGTGGTTCTTGTGGGGTTGACCGTTGTTGGTTGAGAAGTGTAGGTTTGGGATGTTGGGCGTGGGGTGTGCTTGGAGGAGAGGCTAGAGAAGTCTGCATCATTGACGTTTTTTTGCCAGGGGTTGTTTTTTGGAGGGGGTGCAGGAATGTATTTTGTGGGGTGGGTTTGATTTGTTGGTTATTTTTTCTAATCGAGCCATATCTTCCTTTTCAAGTATTCGGGACAAACCTCCGCGTTTGCCGGGTGGTCACCCTTACAATTTGCGCATTTTGCGGGTAGTATTCGGTCCTTTACGCATTCTGGTGTTAAGTGTTGCCCTGCGCATTTCAAACATCTGGGTGCTCTGCCACAGTTTGACGTTGCATGGCCCCAAAGTTGACAAATGTGACATTGGATAATGAGTTTTGTTTGTCTTCTATGTTCCCATTGAATCCTGGTGTGCACGATTACTCTAACGGTCTTGTTGAGGTAATCGAGCGTGATTTTGGAATCGGTCACCACTAGATACAGCGGTAGTTGTCATGCGATATATATCCTTAATGTTAATTTTGAATATGATGATTAATTCATCTTTGATATCGTCCAGCTGAAAACCCTCTGTAAGGCCTCTAAGCACGAATGCATGAGTTTTTATTCTCTCCTACTGTAGGTATGGAAGGGGACTTTTTCTTCTCGCAGTGTTTTTTTCAAGTGTTCAGAATCATTGAAATCTTTTGTGGAAATGATGATTGAATTGGCTGTATATTTTAATTCGAAGTTTTCTTCTTTCAGTATTTTTACCATTTCTTTGTGTCTTTGAACGTTACCGTCTACTACTATGGACGGGCAAAGGGGTGTGGCTTGTTTTTTTTCTATGTTGTTGAGGTTTTTTTCTTTTTTTCTTTTAGCATCTTGTGTAGCTTCTTCTTCGGAACTGGATTCTGCATTATTAAATTTCCGGAATCTCGTCTTTTTCCGTTTCTTTTGTTGCATTTGAGTTGGGGGTGGTTCATCAACAGACGAGTCGGATAGTGAATTGTACTTGTTTTTGGTTTCAATAATTTGTGTTGTATGTACATTTCGTTTAATTTTATGGTTTTTTTGGGTTTTTCGTAGCCCGGGGGTGTAATTTCCCCCATTTCCATCTGTTGAGTGTCCGGGATGGTTGTTATTTTGTTAATGTCTTCACTATTCATGTTTAGTTTTTTAGCAATTATTCCCTCATTTTTATTCATTTCCGCGTATTATCGATTTGATGTAAATGTTCGTAGAATCAATTAATGTGTTTATTGATGCAATAAAAAATATTCGGTAATTCAATAAACAGGTTTATTAATCTATGAACCTATTCATAAACCCACTCATTTTTGTTCATGAAACCAACGAACGTATTCATTGACCCAATAAACGGTTTTATTGGTCCAACGAACACATTCATTAGCTCAATCATTTTTGTTCGTGAAACCAACGAACGTCTTTATTTCTCCAATAACCAGGTTTATTAATCCAATCAACACATTCATTTGTTTAAACATATACAGAGTGGAAAGTCTAACCGGAACAAATTCTGTAACTTGATACATAAAGGTTTATCGCAAAATTCCTGAAACACGTCAATTTTTATTTTCAATGGGGAATTACAAAGAGATTTGTTTATCTATTTAATTATCTGGGGGGTTGTAGACACGTAAAATGTCTTGTTAGAACGATATAGCCTCCGTAGTGAAACAAGTCACCAATTTTATGATTGTTCAGGACATCTCACAGATGAACCCTATTGATTTTCAGCTCACCAGTACAACGGGTGCTATGGTACTTGAAGTACAACATTTACATTTTTGTAACGGAGTAGTACATACTCTGTTCTTACTATTAATACCAATGTAAACTAGGCTAGTGTTCGGTTGCTCGCTCTTGTTATAAAGAGACCGAAAACTAGAAAATCTGGCGCCCTTTTTTTCTCAACCATTGACTAGATACTTACAGCAAACCCACCAGTGACGGCGTTCATTTATTACACTACGAGAATTTATTAAAATATATTGATTTTTAATATGTTTTTACAGGATTCGAGAAATCTTTGACACCGCTTATGCGTATACAGTATTACGCCAAATCGACCCAGACGTTTGTAAGGTAAGTCGTTTTTTTTATAATATCCAATCATAACAGAAGTTCGTTATAATATGTAGTTATACCTATTGATAGCCATGATACACAATATTTTGTATGAAAACTATAGCATTTAAAGCTTAATACGAAATGCTTAGCTCATACAAAAAAAATAATAGTCCTCAGTGCAGCCCTTTCTGGACAGTTGATTTTTACATACTTTATAGTTAGGGAGGAATTTCGTTTCGACCAGTCTACCACACTTTTTCTCTACGACCTTTCTCAGTTCTTCTGATTTACAGCTCGGTAAAGTCCAAAAAAACAATTATAAGTAAGCGTTTTATGTTCACTGTTACGCCAATCAACTGAATTTGATTTTGTCTCAAGCAATCAGTCTAGATTTTACTTTCAAGCAGTGTGTTTAGACATTAAGCGTGAAATGTGACTAATAAAAATATTTTTATTTACTATTCTAATTAAAAATTTGCAAGTTCTTGATTTTGTGAACATGCTACAGCTTCCGACCGTCCATGAGCCGCCACTGTAAATAATAACAAAATTTAGATTGTGAAGAATAAAATAATGTCATTATTACATCATCGTATAGTGGTAGAATAGATACTATGCATTTGTACAACAATGATTAATATTTTTATATCACATAGACAAAAATAGAATGGGCAACGTGGCTTTCGACTATGTTAGATTCAATTCGGCCAGACAGGTCACGACTTTTAGTTAGTAATGGCGTTAGCGCATTAGACGGTACAAACGTACACACACACTCGAATGCGTACCTTTAGGGAGACGAAATTTACCAGACGGCACATCTGCTCTAACAGGTGTGACAATTTCTTCATTTCTATTCCACCCTACATTTAATAACATTCAACGTTTTCCTGTGGCATTCAGTTTGATTTTAGCCCCTTTCCGAAAATATAATTTTGAAATCCGAGATTTTAATGCTATGTCGACTGGTAAATAAAAATTGTAAATCATGGAAATACAGAAACAAATATAGACAGGACCTTCGAAATAAAATGTACAAAACTGTTTCATTACCGGCACTAGTGAAACTAATTAAGTTATGTTGACATTTTGACTGTGATTGCCCATTTTTATTATCAATTTGTCCATTTTGTTATTGATAAAAATAGGTACATTGCGGAAAACTGGCATTTGTGTTGTCGATATTCTAAATTTTTAAACGATGTATGGGGTACACAAAAAAATAGGAATTTTAATCAAGAGTGAACTAGCCTTATATTCGACATAATTAAAAAAGTTTATTTGGAAAAGTTGTTTAGAATTAGAAACAATATTTATAGTCTAAGAGCCGGATAGGCCACGACCTTCACCGGTCTGTTCACCAGATGAAACATATCTTTTATAATGTTTCAATAATAGATTAATACGTCTAAAATGACCTTTCGAAATCCTGACCAGGCTATTTTTAAATTAATTAATTAAAATTATTATTTTTCTATTTTTCACCGTCATAAATTATTATTGTCACGCTTTGAAGTTTGAAAATCGGAGGAAGCAATGGTGTGCGAGAGAGAAAGAAGAGCGGTCGAAGTCCGTGCAATAGAAAAAGACATTATATAACAGCTGTGCTCGCAATATCCCTCAAATGTAAGCCACTGCCCATGCTCTATCCAATACTTATATTATTCAGTGGCAGAATTCTGCAATATACCCTAGACTTTTGAGTTACATTGGCGTAGTTCAATATTTGGTATGATGTACGATGCTAATATTGTATTATAATTATTAGTTTGAATTTGTATTTCATATATTATGTTTTGTATTCTTAGTAGTGCCAGTATTTTTTATATTTTTTTTTATTAATTTTAATATTTCCATCTATTTTTAAAGTATGTCGCTTTGTCCATAAAATTGTAAAAAAATTCCATTTTTTTAAAGCTTATGTCTCTCTCTCTCTCTATTATCCAGAATGATTTTGAAGCGATTGGCAGTAAACTTAATTATATTTTATATTCTTTTTATATAATTTTACTTTTAAGTAAAAAAATGTAAGTATAATCATAGAAAATAGAATATTAATAATAAAGTAAAATAATGTTTATTACATTAGTGATTAGTAAAAATATTTATTATAAAAAAACAATTAAATTGTAATATTAGCAAAAACAAAACTACATTGTTAACCTGAAAAGCATTACTCATTATCTGAAGCTGTGAAATGATCGTCGATGTCTGATGAATCTTCCTCATTTTTATCATATGTCACTTCCAAAATGTCATCTATATTCAAAGGCGTCTGGTTTTCAACAAATCCAATTTTTATATCTTAATTAATAATTCGTAACACGTGGTCAACGTTGTTGCACCAAAATAATTCTGGATAATAATATAAACATGATATATATATATTGAAAGAATATATCTTATATATTAAAGAGTATCAGCTGTTTGAGAATTTTTGCTGAGTATTTAAAATGGATTGAAACTATGTAATTAAAAACACATTAAGAAAATCACAATCATAAGTAAAAATCTATATAAAATCAGAATATATTAAATCATTTGTTTACAATAATTAAAAGAGCAACAATAAATTTAAAGAAATTACCTTAATAATTGTCTAAAAGTTTGAAAATGCTTAACAAGAATAGTGGAGAACAATAAATCTGCCCAATATGGATGTTTAGTTGTCATGAATGAATCAGCTGTTTCATATGAAATTAAACGAGTTTTAGTTATCTAATTTAATATAAGTATTAGTTGAAACAGAATAATATAAATCATGATCATATTTAGTATAAAGAATTAGATAAGTTTAGAAGAGAAAAATATCAATGACATAAAGGTAATTTATATGTCACAATTTATATCAAATTTATGGAATCAATGAATAATTAAATGCTGATGGATTTAAGGAAATATTTGCTACTATAGAATTTAAATAGTATAAATAACCAAAGCAAAAGATATTATAAAATAATTTATGTTCATAAATATAAATATTATTTTCAAATTGTCATAAATGTCAAAACAAAACTAGACATTGCCATATCGAAATATAACAATGAATTTCACTATCTGTAAAATACTTGTATTGAAATTCGTTGAATTATAAAAAAACAGATAATTTTCAAGTGAAATTCACATTTATATATGTTTTCAAAAACTTCATTAAGTGTTGCAATTGTGAATATAATTCGACAGCTCCAGAAAGAATGTGATAGGTGGCAAATTGACAGGACAAATTTTGATCAACTAAAATTAAACAAAATTTTATTGAAAATTAGTGAGCTTAGAAACAATATAATTTTGTTGATTAAAAAAGTGAAGATCGAAATAGAAGCGTGGGTAGTTGGTTCTTGGCGTCGAAAGAGCGAGGAGGTGATGGACAATTTTTCCAGAAATTTTAAGTAAAATCACAAATTTTCATGATCAAAGCTATAGATTCCTAATAAATATAAAACTTAGAACACTCACATGTATATGTATCCAGTTTTGCCGTAAGAATATCCAAAATTCTCAAGAAATTACGCAGCTTGAACTTCGGAAGGCGTATTCCTGTTTCCAGACGGGATAGATCCAGAATCCAGACTTCTTTAAATATTATTGGCCAATAATAAGAATAATAACTCTCGAATATAAATTCAGTGACTATTTCCATGTATATAATAATTCTTGCGTCTATATGATCGATCTATAAAAAAAGGAAAAAGACTTTATGTATTTTATTCAATAGACACAATTTCAATATTATTTAAAAATGCCTATTCTGTAATAAAATAATGTTTGTACTTATGTCATTTTGAATCATATAAGAAAATGCTTTATAATCCATTCATATAATATTTCCAATTGTATATATAAATTTGTAACCTATTTCTTCTGAACAGTTTGTAGTGAGTTATAAAAGACAATAAGGACAAAAGGTCTTTAATTAAGTATAAAAATAGAATCTAATAATAATATCTAATTCTAATATTCAAGGGATAATGAACTCATAACATTGAACTAATAACACGTTTGTTTATCAGTCATGACCGAAGGGTAAACAACATTCTTTCATAGTTTGAACTTGAACGTGAAATTGAAGTCATCGACTTGAAGTATTGTCAAATATTTCCTATAAATAATTAAGCATTGAGAAATGGCGAGAACTCAGTATTTATATTCGATATAGTTCTAATGTAGATTAATGTGTAAATTGTATTTAGATTAATATACTAACCCAGTGAATTAAATCAAAGTGTTTCTTATTCAACCCCAACACATGGTTACGAGGTAAGTGTTTCTCAACAATAAATGGTGTTATGGTTTAATCGAGGTATCTACGAGGGCACTTGCTAAGTAACCACTACAAGTTTTATCTTTTGTATGTATATAATTTCCAAACATAAATTCTTTTAATACAAACTCCATCAACAGCATTATAACGGCAACGATTCTATGATACATCGAATATCCACGCAGATGCAAAGCGTCTGTAAGAGGCGTTAGTTCCGTCTCGCATTCATTCGTTTTTAGTGAGCATGCGCATAGGATGGTGCATGATATTATTTATGACTATGTTTTGGTAATTCCATAGGCGTAACTATTTCATAAATATTTAAATAAAAATTTCGTTATAAATTTAAACCATTGAAAGTACTGTGTTTCTTTTTATTTTACACAAGCAATATATATCAAACAAAGCCAGAACTCGAAGGGTAGAATGAGTCTCATGCTCCCGAACAATATCATATAATTACTTAATAACTGAGCTAGCCACACACGAAAATCAAATTCAATAAATAATTAAATATCTATCTAAATATTAAAATAATTAATAATAAAATAAGAAACATTGTTCAATATATATATATATATATATATATATATATATATATATATATATATATATATATATATATATAAGCGATAAACGCATATGATCGTTGCTGATCAATTAAGGACAAATACTATTGAGGGAGAAAAAAAACATAATTTACAAAACAGTCCGCTACAACAGTTTCATAACTTACGCTAATTGAGAATGTATCCTGGATCTTAACATAAGGACAATTGTTAAATAGTTAAAATCAAAGAAAAACAAGTCCAGATTGCATTACAAATACTAACAATCACATATTAAAATATTTTAAATTCATTAAGAGGTTGAAACATTAAAACAGCGAGAATTCACACAAGCACGTGGATCTATTTTAATTTTTATCTAAATTTGAAAACAGGATAAGGACAGGTTCTTCTTTCCTATAAAATAGAAAAGATAAAATTAATTATCACGACCATAATGACCTAATCTAAAAACAATACAAATAAAATATGAATTTGAGTGGTGGATCATTTTATAAAAACAAGCCATACGTTCAATTATGACGAGACAGAAATGCTGCAGAAAGTGGACCAATACAGGAATCGTTTATTTTTTTAAATGTATCACATCAACAAACAAAAAGATACTAATAAACTCATATTACTGTTTTAAAACTGTTTTAAATTAGACTTACTGTTTCTAGATAATTCCACAATATATTGAAAAAAATGTTAAAAATTCTAAATTTGACAGTTGTTTCAATGATATTTAATATCGAAACAATTGTCAAATTTAGAATTTTTAACATTTTTTTCAATTCTAGAAACAGTAAGTTTCATTTAAAACAGTAGATTCCACGAAGTAAGGGTCGAGACAGTTAATTTCACTAATAAACTCAGTGATATTTATTGTCACATGTTAAATTAATTTTAATATTGTTTTGTTACCCCAGATATTCATACTTTCAAATTATTTATTTTATTTTCCCTTTTTAACTCAAATTGTTTCTTGTTTTTATCAATTCACACCATAACCGTTTTTAAAAAGTAATAATCGATCATTAGTCTAGTTAGTACCTTAACATGGTGTACATCCAATTTTACTGACTCTTAATATCTGTGAAATATTGAGAATGAGAATATAGATATTGAATAGATGAGGCTTTTACTTGATGAAGATCCATACTGAACGATGAAATAAAATAATTTAATTTGTTTAAAACTTCAATTATTTGAACTAATGTTCAATTTGAACTGGTTGACGCGTTTCACTAACACAGTAGCTTTCTCAAAACGAATGAAGGTATAATTTAAAAAAGTTTTAATATATACAGTGCATAAATACAGAATTATATTATACTAATGTTAACAAAAGGTATTGAAAGAAATTACCTGGAAATTCATTCACTACAAACATTCCTAAGCTATCTTCTAGGTAAAAAGGTTTAATAATGGAGAGTGATTGATATCTATTTGGTCGTTAAGAAGGTTACCTGAATATTTATTTTTGTTTATCTCTAGAGCCTTTAATAAATTTAAACTAAAGGATTTACCGACTACATGTAAAATTTCAAAATTTGGGTCGAAAATATGTTGGTTTTCTAATAAATGATTTGAATAGTTAGAATCTAATTTTTTGTTGTTCTTTGTGTTCCGAAATTCTAGTTTTAAAATTTCTAAAAGTTCTACCGATACAAATTTATCACAGTCGTCATTACCACATTTTAATTTATAAACTCCTGATTTGTTTAATTTTGAAGATTTAGATTTGTTATTTTTAATGAGTTTGGATAAATTGTAATCAGTTTTAAAGCAAATATTCATGTCTAAAGTTTCTAACAATGACGTAATTTTTAAGGATGGTGTTCCAAAGTATGTTAAACTTTTAAATTGTTTATCATTATTTTTATCAGAAGGGAATACTTGTTCTAAAGTCTGTTTTTTATCTTTTTATTTATGATATTGTCCATTAAATTTGGATCGTAATTATTATTAACTGCTATTTGTTTTATGATATTTAATTCTTTGTTATAATTATTAGTATTTAATGGGACTGTTAAGAGTGTGTGTATCACACGATTGAAAGCTGCTAGTTTATGACTGAATGGGTGGACCGAACTATTATGAATTGTAATAATATCTGTAGGTGAAGGTTTATGAAATATAGAAAAATCATGTTTATTATTTATATTTGAAATTGTAAGGTCTAAAAAGTTTATAGACTTATTTTGTTCAAGCTCTACGGTAAATTTGATATTATTGTGAATTGAGTTTATGTAAGTAATGAAGCTGTCCATTTGTACCGGTGAAGCTAGCTAAAATGTCGTCCACATATCGGTGCAAGTACATAAATTACAATGCAAGGTAATTTCTTTCAGTACCTTTTGTTAACATTAGTATAATATAATTCTGTATTTATGCACTGTATATACAGGGTGGGGCACTATGAATGAACTATTCTCTGGCGTCTTAACGGCAAATAAAATTAGACGTAGAATCAAGTAGATTACTTAGGACTATGATATTTTGGAATATACAGGGTGCTCCAAAAAATCGTGCCGTATCGTAGTTAGGTTTTTTTAAATGGAACACCCTGTATTTTATCACATTTTTGAATTGTACTATTAAAAATAATGTAAGTTCATTAACATTTCCCTATACCTATCTAGTTCAGTTTCCAGGATAAATCGATTTTACATAATTTGTAGACCCTCCGAAAAAATACAATAACTTCAAAATAAAAACGAATAACCACATTTCCTTTACACTATCTCACTAAAAGCTTTCAACATCCTGTTTCCAATATTCACTGGTATGCTATAATATACAGGGTGTTTTTATTATGACAGTATAACACTAACCATTTAATACATAAATTTCTGGCTTAATTTAAATGGAACACCCTGTATCTGTTGGGTCTGTTCAACGTGGGAATTTATTACCTTTCAGTTGGTATTAGGGTTGCCTATATCTAACTCTGATAGTTTTCGAGAAATTTTAAATTAGTTTTTTAATATTCAATTATTTGCTGACATCTAGTTACCTATGACATGATGATACTCCGATGGAAAGTTTTTAAAAATTTAAAATTTGTTGTTTTGACAATAAGTGCTTTGTTGTATGATTTATTATTGATAAATTAAATGTTTCTTAAATTAGAATTCTATTATGGGTAAGTACACCATTATCGGGCATACAGATACAATAAGCTTCAAAATTATAAAAAAATAACTACAAAAAATTTAAAGAAGGTGTTCAAAGTGACGCCCATTTTGTTGGATACAAATTTCAACTCTTTTAAAAGAGTTATTGTTCTCTTTCTTCAACATTTCTGGTGTTATTGTTTGAAACGCTTTCCTTATCCTATCCTTCATGTTCTCAGGAGTGGTTGGCTCTGTATTGTAGACAATACTTTTTATGTAACCCAAAGAAAATAATCTAATGGCGTCAAGCATGGGGATCTTGCCAGCCAAAGATAAGGACCCACTCGCCCAATCCATTTTTGTGGAAAAATATTGTTTAGGTAACGCCGGACAATTACACTGTAATGAACAGACGCCCCATCTAACTGCAGCGAAATTTTCTTCCAGTTAGCGTTCCATTAAAAAAATGAGGCCCTATTATGTGGGTTCCAACGATTCCTGCCAATACATTTAATGACCAACGATGTTGATGATCAACACTTCGGAAGTAATGCGGATTTTCGTCGTTATAGTAATGAAAATTATGTATGTTTACTAAACCGTTTTTATGAAACGTAGCTTCATCCGTAAACAGAACAAAATCAAAAAAATCTACAGACCCTACCAATTTGTCCATAACCCATTAACAAAACTCAATACGATTTTCAAAGACCCTATCAAATAGTTGCTGGTGCATTTGAATATGGTAGGGATGAAATTTGTGTTTCTTAATTATCCTAGCGACACTTCCCTTGCTTATACCTACTTGCTCACTAATACATATTTGACTAGTATGTGGATTCTCAACAAGCGCGCCCATTACTTCAAATTCTGAATCGTCTGTAATTGCAGATTTTCGTCTAGAATTTTTTGTATATTGCACGCTTCCAGTAGTTTTGAATACTTGCAGTAGTCTTAAAAACATTTCTGTTACGATGATTCTATTTGGATACTTTTGAGCGTATAATCTACTTGCTAAAAAACAGTTCTCCTGCACTCACCAATAATTAAGGTCATATCTACTCTTTCTTCGTCTACTTTTTCATGTTTAACCAGGGGTTAATAACTATGTCAATTATTAAAACTTAATAATACATCAACACTATACAAATACAATACACAAATACACACTATACAAATTTATAAATTTATTTGACAGATGGAATGGTATTAAAAATATATATATTTCAATGACATTTCATAGGTAACTAGATGCCAGATAAGTGAATAATATTAAAAACCAAATACAGTACACAGCCACCCACTTCAGAGGACATGAAGAATAGGAGGAATAATTTTTTTAAGAGTTCAAGCTTGTATTGGCATGATTTTGAATACTTTCTTTAACTTTTTTTACTAATCTTAATGCAAAGTTAATGATTGTGTACCCTTAATAAAATTCTGATTTAAGAGACCTTCAATCTATCAATAATAAATCATACAACAAAGCACTTACTGTCAAAATAACAAATTTTAAATTTTTAAAAACTTTTCATGGGAGTATCATCATGTCAATTGAATATTAAAAAACAAATTTACAATTTCTCGAAAACTATCAGAGCTAGATATAGGCAACCCTAATACCAACTGAAAGGTAATAAATTCCCACGTTGAACAGACCCAACAGATACAGGGTGTTCCATTTAAATTATGCCAGAAATTTATGTAATAAATGGTTAGTGTTATACTGTCATATTAAAAACACCCTGTATATTATAGCATACCAGTAAATATTGGAAACAGAATGTTTAAAGCTTTTAGTGAGATAGTGTAAAGCAAATGTGGTTATTCGTTTTTATTTTGAAGTTATTGTATTTTTTCGGAGGGTCTACAAATTAGGTAAAATCGATTTATCCTGGAAACTGAACTAGATAGGTATAGGGAAATGTTAATGAACTTACAATATTTTTAATAGTACAATTAAAAAATGTCATACCATACAGGGTGTTCCATTTCAAGGAACCTAACTTTGATACGGCACGCTTTTTTGGAACACCCTGTATATTCCAAAATATTTTCAAATTATAGTCCTAAGTAATCTACTTAATTCTACGTCTAATTTTTTCTAATTTTATTTTCCGTTAAGACGTCACCCTGTATTAAAACATTTTTAAATTATATCTTCATTCGTTTTGAGAAAGCTACTGTGTTAGTGAAACGCGTCAACTAGTTTAAATTGAACATTAGTTCAAAAGAATGAAGATTTAAACAAATTAAATTGTTTTATTTTATCGTTAAGAATATAGAGTTTTATTTCTTATACTGACCGCATGCCTGATAATCATCACCTTTTGCTTAGATAAACAGTAGGGTCTATAATTACCACAGAAAAATATGTTTTGACACACAGTGTGTCCCAAATTGGTATGTTTTGCAGGGTATACCGGAAACTAGAGGAGATAAAATAGTTAAGATGTTATGACTTCTTTTTTTGTTGAAGTAACGACTGCCCAATCAAATCTTCGAGATACAGGGCGATCGTTGAAAAGTGTCGAAAACGACAAGGTTCTAGAACTTCCTTATTAAGAAAAGTGTTAAAAAACTTTATAGGAACTTTTGATAGATATATTATGGAAAAGTTCAGTGGCACACCAACATTTTTTTAGGAGGTCTCACTAAGGAAATATACCAACAGTTTTTTTAAGTGGACCACCCTATATATTTTGACATTTTTAATTTTCTTTCACTTGATATGACATCTATTTTCAATGGTTGTAGCTACAGGGCGAATAAAATGTTTGCAGTTGACATTATGTTTAAGACATTTAAAAATGAAACACCCATTAACGCAATTTAACATTTTATTATGAGCATCTAAACCATCACAGTTTTATTTTCCAAAAATAAAATCATTCAATTTAAAAAAATAGGAATAAAAAACTTACAAACAAACAAATTAACTTTGCAAAAATATGAAAATGATAATAAATAAACTTACAAACAACAATAAACACCGTAACAACTAGAATTAATTTGACAAAAATATGAAAGTTACTTCAAATGGAACACTCAGTAACGCATTTTAACATTTTATTTTAATGACTCGAATCCCCACTTAGTTCAGGGGATCAGGAGGCAAGGAAGATTCGGTCAGTTGTTTTATCAAATATAATAAATTATTATTTGATGATAAACTAACTGCTGCCGGATATATAGATATCTTAGAAACAAATTTAAAGAAAATTTTTGACGTTGACAATTTGGCTGAGAGGAATATATTTTGGTTCCAACAAGATGGAGCACATGTCTGTAATAGTCGACCACATTATCATTCGTATGTGCATCAATCTACCTGACCATAATCAGAATGTGTGACAGTGACGACAGCGCCCTCCTTCGATCATTCTATTTTGTATATGTCATGAATAAAGTTTCAGTTTTACAATGACACGTGTTTGAATCAACATCAAACCCTTTACACTGTCCACAATGCTGAATTCGTTGGATTATTTAACGGAAATATTTCATAATCGGTGGATTGGAACTTATGATCCTGTTGGGTGG
The DNA here is from genome assembly GCA_963921935.1 of Galeruca laticollis. Taxonomy (NCBI): domain Eukaryota; kingdom Metazoa; phylum Arthropoda; class Insecta; order Coleoptera; family Chrysomelidae; genus Galeruca; species Galeruca laticollis. The sequence goes on from OY998177.1 coordinate 59,205,298, forward strand.
CCTCCTCGTTCACCAGAATTAAATCTTCCTGGTTTTTTTTATTTGGGGATTTTATAAAATCTTATTTATAAAACAAACTTTGACAGTAGGGAAGAATTATTATAAAGCATTCATCAAATATTTAGAAAAATAAAGCCAGTGCACATACTTAATTCTTTAAGAAAAATGGGTCAAATATTATTATTATTATTTATTATAATTTTCATATTTTTGTAAAATTAATTTGTTTGTTTATAAGTTTTTTATTCCTATTTTTTTAGGTTGATTGATTTTATTTTTGGCAAATAAAACTGTAACGGTTTAGAGTCTCATAATAAAATGTTAAATTGCGTTACTGTTTCATTTTTAAGTATATTTAACGTGATGTCATATCAGGTGAAAGAGAATTAAAAATAGAAACGAAATATGTCAAAATATATAGGGTGCCCCATTTAAAAAAACATAAGTTGGTATTATGTTTCCTTAATGAGACCCCCTAAAAAAATATTGGTGCGCCACTGAACTCTTCGATAATATATCTATCAAAAGTTCCTATAAATTTTTTTAATATTTTTCTTAATAAAGACGTGAGAAATGTACAGCGGCAGATGGCAATTATAAATATTGGTCTAACAGGGAGGTCGGACTTTTTTTTGGGAAATTTCCTCGTGTTTTTGTATCTTTTTTGAAATTTAAAAATTGAGATTTGAGATATTTGCAAAACACCAAACCCCATTTTTTCAGTTAATTCTTTATTTCTTTTGCAATTTTTGAAAGCGGCTCTTGAATTTTTTCAAAAATCATCTACACGTTATTCCGTACCGAATGATACCTCGTTCATATTTTTCGGAGGCGGAGAAAAGTTTGACCCAAAAAGCACTTGTTGACTAGACTAGGGTATTTTTCAAGAAGCGAAATCGAAATAGTTTTTGTGCGGTGAATTTTAACGGTGGGTTCCTTCATATCCTTCTACCCAGTCGGTTTAAACCAAAAATAACTTAAGGTGGCAGGAAAGAATTTTTTTTCACACATTGAAAGCCCCACATCCGTCTTTTCAATCATCACTATAAAGTAACTATCAGTTTTAAGTAGTTGTATCACGGAAATGGCAGCTGAAGGGGCTCGTGCCTCAAACCTCAAGGACGTAGGTTTAAAATTTTAGTAGAGAACCGATACTGATAATATAAGGATACTTTTACTTTTCACCAGACGGCAAAGCACGGCGATTATTTGTTTTTTAGTGAGATCTCTTTTAATGTATTTAAAAAAAATCGTATTCTAACATATTTAAAAACCAGATCATTATTAGATGGGGCAAATTTATAAACTAATAGATTAGATTATTAACGGGGCTACGTGCTGCAACCTTATGGTTTATTGCGCCTCCCGTTATCAGAGCTGTTCTCGCTACTTTTACAGCTCGCCTTCCAGTTCCACAGTTTTAATGAACTCCAACGAACTGTTATTATTAATAGTACTTTTAGCCATTATCAAGTTATAAATGGTGGTATTCCTCAAGGAACAGTTCTTGGACCCTTCCTATTTAATTTATACCTAAATAATCTTATTGTACAAGAAATTAATAGTGAAATCATTAGCTTCACACATGACACTGCGATATGTTATAAGGAGAAAACTGGGAATCATTAAAGCCTACTGCAGAAATCGATTTTCAATAGATTATAAATTTGTTAAACTATAGAACACTAACAACACATTTTAAAAAAAACATTTTACATTCCATGTACATCATATGTTAAGAATCTACCAGAATACAATAATTTAATTATAAATATCAATCAAGCACATACAATAAATATAGAATCAACACAAAATATTTAATACCTTGGAGATGTAGACAGTAACCTGAAGTGGGATGAACAAATTAATTACGTTACTATAGCTATATATCCACCAAGTACCCGATGGGCGTTAGGATGTAGTAACGCTCGTGGTGCATACCAGATAATATTTTTCACGAAAAAATTATCTTAAACGACGTTGTTTACTTCATAAATTTCTTCTCATAGTATTTACTGCGTTCTGGTCGGCAACTTAGCACAAGTGAGCTTCTATGCAATTGCCATGGAAACATTGAAGAGGTTGCTATGGGTTGTATATTTAATAAAACGACGCTGATTTTTTGTAAGAATTGACAACCGTGTTAGTGGAGGACACTAAATCGGTTGTGTTATATTATATATTATAATAATTATGTAGATCCCACAGAATGTGATGCTCAAAGCTGAAAAAGCGTTAGGAAATTTACTGCCTGTGAAATCCAAACACTTATACGAGAAGGAGTATGACCATTTTCTGAAATGGAAAGATGAAAACAGAGTGAACACCGTAAATGAAACTGTCTTTCTGAGTAATTAATTTATTGAACTACAGAAAAAAACATTTCGTTATGGTTCATAATGCCCTCCATAACGCCCCGGGCGATCGTTACTAAAGCAGTAACGATCAAGTGAAAAATAAAAAACCTAAGACATATGGTTGTGAATTTAAAATATCTATCCAACCTTCTGCATATCCACAAATGTCAGTTAAATTGTCTAAAAGTAAAAAGTACCAAATAAGATAGATATGGCTATTTGATTTATTTTGGGTAGGTAGGTATTGCAAACTAATGTTGAGTTACCTTCTATGGGGGCAAGAGTTGCGAGTTGAGCTCAAATAATATTCTCGTTTGGGTTAGCTGCAGGATTTGAGACTTTTAAGTAATATTTCCATCTCTGAAACGCATCTGGATCAAATGTTTCTTCGGGAACCACTTTATCGTTAAATGGATATATTCCCGCTTTTCTGAAACCACTTGAAATAACTTCACCTGGAAGACTAGCCCATATTTTTCCCAAAAGTATAGAAAATTCGGCTTTTGGAAGTTTTTGACCAATATACAATCTTTGCCATGATACCTCTCTTTAACTGCTTTCATTACCGACAAATCAAACGCCTGGATAATGTGGCTGCTATGCGGCGGTAGTTTTGTAATCGTCAAATGAGTATCAATTGCCATTTGGATAAGGTTTAGACTAACATGAATCGCGTGCCTATCAAAAAACAAAAGCACTGGCCGCTCAGTACCTATGGTTCTCAAAAAACTGTTTTTAAAATAGTTTTCAAAGATGTCTGTTTGCATCATAGATATGGTTTGCATCCATCAATTGGATGAGGCAGCATAGGTAGTTTCGGGAAATCCTTTTCCCTCTGGAGGCATTATACCATATTTGCCTTCCTTTAAATATAATCAAAGGAGGGGCTTTGCATGCAAAAAGCACTGACGTGCTTTCTCTGCCGGAAGTGTTTGTCGTCCTGGTCGCCTTGGCTCCTTTTTTTCCTACGACTTTGCTTTTCAACGGGTGGGAACAAAAACTTGTTATGGATATGGATACTTTGTTGATTTAGATGAATCCTCCGAAGGTTACGGATCAGGTTAGTTTTCAGTGGCGACGCCAGAGTTTTATGTTAGAGAGGGCCAGACAGGGCCCGAAAAATTTAGGGGGGCACGTGCTTTTACATTATTGCTTTGGTACCCCATGTAAATAAATTTATATTAAATAGTTATTTATGTAACAAGTGTGTAAAGTAGCCTTTTTTCGACGAATGTGAATATTGTCTTCGTATTCTACTACCGAAAATTTTATCAAAATACAGAAGGTTAATAGTAATTTTCATTGCACACTAAAGTAGGTTAAATTTTTCTCCAGAAGAAACTATAACGCTTTTATTGATTCCTAATAAAATATATTATATATTGATTAATCTTTTGAATATTTTAATCAAAATTACAACAAATTAACAAAACAACAGACGAATTCAATTATTAACAATGCTATTATCAAAGGTGCAATTTGTGCACTAGGACATTTTCGGAATATTTTGTTATTTTATTTTGCCTACACCATTCTTTAAACAAATTGTATTTTGTTTCGTAAATATTCACAGATTTTTGGGGCAATAAATCATTAGAAGCAGTCTGTGCTACGTGTAATATGTTTGGTGGTGTATTTTCGAAATAATCTTCTGAGAGATCGTCAGAGGAATCGATCTTCATAAATCTACCGATTCCGTTTTCTAAAATACTTTTGCTTACCCTAGGTATAGTCGGAAGATCTCAATTTCAAATTTAAATGTCAGATTCAATGCACATAGAAATGTCAGTCACTCACAGCCAACTTATAGGTACCTACCTATGCACCCTATTCTATTATTTTCTAGTAGCCAATAATTATTACGTATGTACTTTATTGAATTCTATATATTTCAATATCTGTTTAAAAAAAACTCAGATTTAATATCCGTTTATTATACCTATCTATATTTTTATAATACTAGCTATAACTACATTCAAATTGGAACGTAAAGTTTTACGTACTCGAAAGTGTGTCTAAAGTACGTACTTTACGCACGATAGTAGAAAAAAAGTTTTGCATGGCAATACAGTATATTGAGGCAATAAAAAGCAGGGAAGTAGGAATAGGTAGTAAACATAAACTTTAATTATACTAAAACATAACAAAAAACCATTAACGTATATATTCATTACATTTTCAAAAAATAAAAGTACTTTTTTATAATTCGCGTATAAAAGAGACTTCATTATAACATTGTTTACAGTGTCACAATGAAGCTCTTTGAACACTGTTACAGTAATTTTTAGTGTACAGTTGGCTATTGAATTTAGTTATATTTTTATTTGACATTTGACTTTAACCTTGACACAAATTATAAATAAAATGGTCTAGCGTTGTTCTAACTAGCAAATTATTATACTAAAGGTAAATTAGAATGATTTATATATTAAAAATATTAATGAATAAAGTACGTTAACGTTTATTTATCAATGATTTGTCAATTGTTTATTTTTATGTTGTATAGGATCAATATATAGGTATACAAACCGTTCGATTTTTGGGATAAATTACCAAATATCTATGTGAAGATGTATTACAGAAATAATTCTGTTCATGATATAATATAAATAGAGTGCAAGAACATATACGAAGAAGCTCTTTTTTAAACAAATAATCATCCTCTTTTTGCTTAAATGAAAGTTTGTTCACAATTTACACAATTATTCGGTTATAATATGTCAAAAGTCAGAAGTGCTGAATAAAACCATCTGTGATCTGACCAATTAGGAATCTACAGAATTGCCAACTTAAATTCAAACCACTCCTCCTAGTTTAAAAACTGGGATTATATGAAATTCTATTTTATTTATATATTTAAATAAATGCGAATTATAAAAAATATTGTGTAAAACTTGTGCCACGATGACTTTCTGTAGTACTCGTGATTTGCAAACTTCACTCGTACTACAAAACGAGTCATTGTGACACTTGTTTTACAAATATTATACCGAAACATAAAACAGTAAGATTCTTATGTTATTATGATTCTTAGCAAAAGTATCAACTATATTCTTAAAATTAATATTTTTAATGCGATCTTTTTCAATACTTAAAATATATACCGACGAAAGTCTTTCATAGAGCATTGTAGTTCTTGTGTATGTGTAACTCTACTTAAACAAGAGAATGATCTTTCTGGGGAAGCAGTTGATGCGGGTATTGTCATAGCGATTTTTGTCAATACATAGATATTTTCAAAAGCTGGAAAATATTCTTCTAATAGTTTAAATAATTCTTTCATTGTTTTGATCTCTGTTGTTTTGAGAATCAATCTTTTTAAAATAATACACTCAGCTTTTAATGTTTCTGTGTCCCAATTAGTGCAAATATTATTATAGGAACTACCAATGGATAAAAGGTCGGATACATTTAAAAAGTTTTTGTGTCATGGCTGCAATGAACTTAATCCATTAAATAAATTCTTATTATTTGGGAAACGGGACTGCATCACAGTTATTATTTTATCCAAAATTGAAAAAAAAATCCCATTTTCAGACCTTGTTTCGCAATATCCAATTCATTTTCGTCTGCAACCTCTGTAAAAAACATACTAAAACGGGCAGACAGTTGCTTTTTACGCTTGGGAACTATTTCTGAAGTGTCACCAGTTATTGTCCACTCTATTCCAAATGGAATCCCCAATATGAGTTTTCATCTCTCATTAACTGTAGTTGCTGAAGAACCTCTTCTACCAAAATATTTGCACGATCATAGTCCATATCTTTTGACGTAAACTGCACTGGGTACTTCTTTTTTAAATAATGCTTGAACACCATTCAGATGACCACTAATTACACTTGCGCAATCATATGCTTAGCTTACACCTTAGAGTAATAATAAACATAGAGAGGGCTATTCATTCATAAACACGTTTATTTTTGCGGCCAGCAATTCTAAACGCCAGTAGTGAAATAATGAATGAATTACAAAAAGTGAGGATGGTATTGTAGCTACATGGCCTTGGTAATTTCGGCTGTTTTTCTGACAAACTTGACACCGACGAACTATGATAATCCAAAAACATTAAATTAATTAACTAAAAAAATGTAATTTGTCACTATAAGTCTTGAAAAACACATCAAAACGAAAGAATTAAATGTTTACTCTCTAGTCGTAATGGCGCTCGTATAAACAAACCACGTTTGACATTATTTACTACAATACTACGACCTATTCGAAATGATCGTCGATCACAGTCTGACGATATTTGAATCTCTCTTTATATGATAATTAAACAAGGACAAAACTACTAAATAGATTACTATTGACACATTAAACAGGTACTGAAATTTTGAGCAATGTTGCCACTTTTAGTTATAACTATAAAGGTATCTAAGGATACAACAAATACTTGTTTAAAATTTATATAAGAATATGCCTGTATTAAATGAAATTCAAGTATTATTAATTAATTTTAAAACAGCGACTCAAATACATAAATTAGTATGGCTTTTTTTATTTGCATAATTTTTCAACACATTTTCAATTAAACTTCTAATTTCATTTTCCCTGCAACTAAAGTGTGACTCAATATTATTTGTTAATCTGAGGCTTACACAGTTTTCCATCAAAAGACCGTTTTTTAATATGGTTTCTTTTATTCTGGTGAAAAGCGACTGCGCATCTAACTTTTCACAGTGAATAAATCCTAAAAATATTTCGTTTATTTCTGACTGCCCAACTAAGTAACAGTGCCGTTTGTCACATAGGTAAGCCTTTGAGAAATCAAGGCCTAAAGTTGAATGATCAGCCCTGAGTAATAAAACTCAATAAATTGGTAACAGTTGGCACTATTGTGTCACTGACAAATTTAAAAACATTTTTATTCAAGGTTTGCTCCCAAACTATACCGGGAAACGTGTTTTTTTCAATAAAATGTGCTTAGTATTCTCAATATATATCCAAGAAACTTAAACTAAGCAAAAATGCAGTAAGTGACCTTGTTATTATGACTTCGTACACAAGTAGGCTATTTTAGCAATAAAAAAGGTGAGTAATTAGTAAAATTAGTCTTGGTTAGAGTAAGACCCTCATTTATTTAGTTTACAGTTAAAGTTTACTTTAGTACAAAACCTTTAAACTGTCATATTTAATAGATTTTTGGCCAGTCCTGCATGATTTTAAACACACTTCACACTTTAGCGGATCAATAAGTCTTTCCAAAATGTTTTCCTGTTTTCGGGAAGAACTTCATCGAGTGCTTCTAGGATAGTATCCCTCTTTTCTTAAGGAAATCCACATGGGCACTCATGGGACTTGTGCATCTTGATTCCCTTCATAGCCCTTTTCAGAAGAAAATCCAATTCTTGGTATGGACACATAGGATCGTAGTTGGATTTACAATATAATACATAATCTCCTCTTTCTGCACTCACATGGACAATGTCACTCAAGTACAATCTACAAGGAGATTTCTTCAATTTATGTTGCGATGTTAAATCAGGCCAGTCAAAGAAATCAAAATGATGCATTCGCACCACTTTCCAACATTTCCCGAGTTTGCAAGCACAAAGTCTTCAAAATCGTAAGTTTTTTTTGTTTTGTCAATGATTGTTCCACCTGGTGGTGGAAACAGTCAGCACTCATGAACGAATGGCCTGGTTGAAAATAATTCAAAACAATTTCTTCTGCAGCAATATCAGATGAGTTAATGACATACACGAGAAATGTGAAAAGACACCAGTTTTTGTTCGAACAGTTGCCAGGCCAAAGGATTATTTTCCTAACATCTCTATTTTTTTTTAGAAACATATAGAGAGCACTTACATAATCCTCTTTGTTTCTTCCGGAAATTCCCTCGTGCCAAAGCAGGTCATGAGGTTTGTTTTTTTCCTTTTTTCCCAACAGGAGCAACATTTTCGTGATATGCTATGAATCTTTTGACGAACAACACCTTCTTAAACATATCAATTCTTGGAAGCATTATTATTTTTTGCATGTCGCCTGAAAAAATAACGGTGTCATTTTGAATATCACCTTCAGAATGTGATTTATAGGCTGCTCTTGCAACAACCAATAATTCATGGATATGAACCCATTTACTACACTTTTTACACTCGAGATCCAGTGTATCCTTATTGTGTTCATGGAGAGAAAACGCTTCGCATTTTTCACACTCTTCGTGGCCTAATTGGGCAAATAATATTTTCTGTTCCTTAACAAGTCTTCTGTACAGATCATAAGATACTTTTTTTGTATTCCGGGTACTTTTGAATAAAATCACTGTGCATTAGAACAATATTTACATCAGAGGGTAAATATCGCACATTGGGTGCATGTTCTCGTCTATAATGCGAGATTGTTGGGTGAAAAGACTCAGTATGTGTTATAATCTCACGATGAGGCCCCTTGTTTGAAGATGGCTGTTTTCCTCTTCGGTCAGGGGGAGGAGTCAAACTTCCCTGAGCGGTGTTTATTAAGGTATAGTGTATAAATCTATCATTGGTAGGTTTATAACCTAATGTAGTAAGAAAGAACTTTTTACACGCCTCAAACGCGTTATCGCTGCTGTCTTTCAAATGATACTGGATGGATAGCATTCTTCTTTTTTTTCCATTATATAAACTGTCTGCGCTCACCCCATGTCATGTTCCAAAATTGCTCATTTATTTGAATTCTTCTTTCTTCACTGATACTTTCACCACACTTTTTTCTTGCAACCATTGTTGTTACATGGACTCTCTAAAACATTGTTAGCCCTTTTCAATTCTTCGATCTTAATTTTCTTCCTTTCGTTTAAACTAACATCAATTTTTTTCCTTTTCTTGAGGCCGATTTAATCTTGGCCTAGGTCTCTTTCCTGTATCTCCTCAACTTCCTCATCTATCACTGCCTCTTGATTAGAACGAGTGTCCTCAAATTCCAAATTATCCAGAAAACCTATGTCACGCTCATTTTGTTCTGTTGTTAGATCTTTGCCTAGGTCTACTTCCTGTATCTCCTCAACTCCTTCATCCATCACTGCCTCTTGATTGGAACGAGTGTCCTCAAATTGCAAATTATCCAGAAAACCTACGTCGTGCTCATTTTCTTCTATTAGATCTAGGCCTAGATCGACTTCTTCTACATTTGAATCAAAAGTCATTCTCAGTTAGTTCTCTTTTTGTTAAAATTTTAGTCTACATCAAAAACAATAGCTTGATTGCTTTCTACAGTTATTTTGTTGAAAACATCAGTTAATACTTCATTTGAAGGATCCATAATTATAGCTGAACAATCATCTTAAACACTATTATTGGGATCGATCACTACAAACTAACTGCAGTCCTCTTGCTTACTACAACCTGGACCAAGTTGAGCTGTTTTATTACTTTCATTACCTTGTAAAGCTAAATCCATAATTTGTCTCGTTCTTGAGGATACTTTATTTGGTATCATGTTGAAATACTCAAATTGTCAAATAATATTTACTTAAAATAAATAAAACGACTAAAATGTTCACCCGGTCACATCACTTTACATTTGTTGCAAAACAAAACATAACCTAAAAAGTAAACATGAGTCAGCTGTAAATAAAAAGTAAATGTCGTATGTACAGCCACAGTGGTAACGTTGTTAAGCAAAACTGCCGCATGTGCTAGAGCTATGCAAAAGTGCAGTATGAGCATTGGAGTTACTGCATTTATGTTTAGTGTCTTGGACTAACGACACTTTTGCTTAGCAATGGAGGGATTTTAATGTACTTACGGCAAACTACACATCTGGATATCTAGAAAACGGTTGGAGATACGGCATTTTTGACTCGTTTATTAAATTCCTCGTGGTTTAAAACATGGATATCAATGTATAACTCAAAATCGATAATTTTGCACTTACGGCACTTTTTCTTAGTTGGGCAGTATAGATGCACCTGACAATTATTGACATTTGTTCTTTTTTTGATAAATCTTTCATTTCGTCGGCTAAGATTGAATAAAATTTTGCTTCGGCAATTTCGTCCCTTGCAGATTGCAGTACTTCATTAGAAAGTATTTCTAATAAATCATTTTGTATATTGGAATGAAGGTAATATGCATTAGCCGCAGCACTTGATTTTTTTTTAAAATACAGGGTCGTGATTTGCAATAAATTGCGTTAATTCTAATAAGTTTCCTTTATTTGTACTCTCACTGGATTCATCGTGTCCCCTTTGAGCAATTTCTAATTTACAAGTTAATAGAAGAATATCAGCCAGTGTTTTGATTCTCTTCAATAAGTATTTTTTTATTTTTGATTAAATTTTCTACGCCATCTACATCTTTTGAACTCGTTATATTTCACTGAACATTCATTGTGAGCTAATGAATTGCTATGTGTAGTAAATCGCGAATTAGATTTCATAGTTTTTTCCACCTATTATAACCAATGACAAATGATATTTCCTTTACATCTGCTTTGCAAAAGAATCTGCAATAGAAACAATATGCTTTGTTTTCTATTGCTGAACATTCCAGCCAAGGGAATACTTTGTACCAGCTTTTGTTAAAAGCCCTTAAACGATCACCTATTTTGGTAACTGGGTATTCCCTTAAAATAGGCTGTGAGGGCAGATCATAAGGGGGTTTTGATAAATCTAAGGGGTAAGAAAGCCGGCTCCAGTTATTTTGCGCTTGCTCCATATTGCAATTTGACGTCGACGATTCATTGGCATCTATACTTGATAGATCAATTTCCATCCATTTCTTCTTTCTGTTCACTGCCAGTTTCAGTAAACCCAATCTCATTACTTTCTGTTTTTCTTTTATTGCTCACTGGCGATCTATCCGTTGTTGAAAAAAAATATTTTATTGAACTTTTACTACTCATTGTTGGTATTGTTTCTAAAAATAATACAGTTAAGAGGCCTGAGTACATGACGACGTCACGAGGAACTGTCAAACACAAGCAGGGATATATCCCCAGATCACTTGATCTGACGGTGAAGTGCTGGCAATGGAGCATTGATTGGTCATTCCCTGTCAAGATAAAATTCAGCCCGGCAATATGTAACTGTTTGTTAAACTCGATACTGTGTACCGTTTTCGATATATTTTGATTTCAAAATGATATAGTAATAACTAATGCTGATATAAAGTATTTTTAAAAAACAATTGCCTATTTATTAATAGCCAAAAACAATAACATTCTTCTAATGTTAGATAATATTTAAATAAAGAATCACATGAAAAAAATTAAATTGAACTTAACTAAAATCATGACATTTTCAATAAGTTGAATAAGCGTTCAAAATGACTTCCGTTAAAAAAGTTTAATGTTCGTCGCAAAACTAAAAATGGTTTCCTGTGAGTTAGCGATGGAAAACTGAGATTTATTGATAGTTAGGAAGGTTTTGAACAGATAGGTAATGGTTTTTACAATACTTTATACCAGCATTAGTTATTACTTCATCATTTTCAAATCAAAATATTCTGAAAACGGTACACAATATCGAGTTTTACAAAAAGTACCCCTTTGGTGTAAAATTGAATGTTGTTTGAGTTTACATAAAATGTGGGCTACAAAATTCAACCTCAAAAAAGATATATTTATGAACCGTGTAACTAGCGCAGATATAAAAATAAATATAGGCTATCCGTCAGCTTCCAAAACATATTCGTACAAAATTTCATTAAAATGTCGCCAGTAGTTTCAACATAATCGTAAAAAATGTGTATAATACTTTTTTCGACCCCTGTATCTGGAAAATGCATGCTGTTACGAATTTTTTTTACTGGGCGGACCCAAAAATTTAAAAAAATCATGTGCATTAGCAGAACATGTAATAGTAAATGATCACATTATAGACACTAGAGAGGAAAAGAACTTTTCTAAAAATGATTGAAATTAATAAGCATGATAACTGTATGAATAAAAGAAGTGACATTGATATACTCCTACATATTAATAATTTCGAATCAAAATAAAATTAATTCGCATATACAGGGTGTTCCGGGACTTGATGCAAAAAATTCGGGATTGAGTAGATAACGAAAATAATGCTGTGACAAAAAAATTACTCATACGACCCCTCGTTTCTGAGTTATAGGCCTTTTAAGTTGCGAAATCAGAACTTGTATTTAAGTATATTTTCTAAATTATATATTGGAACATTATGAATTTTTAATTGACGGTTACGTATGTCCATGTAGTTTGTTTGACGGAATGAATAATTCTACACTACGATCTGAAGACCAGGGGCGGCTCATGCCCAATGGTTAACAATCCGTAACTTTTACAGGGACAACCTGTACAATCTAAAGATAGCAAAAATGAATTTTTCAATCGATTTTTTAACAAAAAGGTACTCGTTATTTAACTCGATAAAATTTATGGTTTATGAGATATGTAGATTTTTAGATCGTTGTACATGCCAAGAAAACCGTTCGCCTTAAAGAGACATTCTGAAGAAAATTATCATAAATTGTAATTATTTGTTGAAAATACTTACATGAGGTATTAAAACACGATCAAACATTTCTTGGAGAACTAATGAATAAATAAATAAACGTTTGTACTACATACTATCGAAGATCACGTGGTTCATGCACGATGGAGCCCCTCCCCACTTCCTACATGATGTAAGAAACCATCTTAATAACATTTTTCCTAATAGGTGGATTGGTCGGAGAGGTCCATTTGAATGGCCACTCCGTTCCCCTGAATTAAATACAATGAATTAATTTTTATTTTTATGGGGATATCTCAAAAGCTTGGTATATGCAATACCGGTAAACACAAGGAACGAAATGATTGATAGAATAAACTTCCATTGTGACGCTATAAGCCATAATCTTGGAATGCCCTTCCAAGTTCAAAGAAATATCCTATGTAGACTCCGGAAGTGTGTAGAAGTGCAAGGTGCCCACTTCGAACATTTATTATTAGTTTTTTTTTTGTTTTTACTCGTATTTGATAAGTTGTAGGCTAACCCACTAAATTTTTCTACATTTCTGTTTTTTCCTCATGTAAGTAACACGATTTTCGACAGTATGCAGTTCAATTAGAAATGTTTGATTGTGTTTCAATACTTCATGTAAGTATTTTCAATAAATAATTACAATTAATGATAATTTTCTTCAGAATGTCTCTTTATGGCGAACGGTTTCCTTGGCATGTACAACGATCTAAAAATCTACATATCTCCTAAAACATAAATTTTATCGAGTTAAACAAAGAGTACCTTTTTGTTAAAATATCGATTGAAAAGTTCATTTTTGCTATTTCTAGATTGTACAGGTTGTCCCTGTAAAAGTTACGGATTGTTAACCATTGGGCATGAACCGCCAGAGGTCTTCAGATAGTAGTTTAGAATTATTTATCCCGTAAAACACACTACATGAACAGACGTCACCATCCATTAAAAATTCATAATGTTCCAATGTATAATTTAGAAAATATACTTATATATAAGTTCTGATTTCGCAACTATAAAGGCCTATAACTCAGAAACGAGAGGTCGTATGAGAATTTTGTTATGACCCAGCATTATTTTCACGTCATCTACTCCCGAATTTTTTGCATCAAGTCCCGGAACACCCTGTATTTAGTTTTCCTTTTTTCTACTTCCTTGGAAAAATTATTTTCTTAAGAATATTTTTAATGTTTTTTTATTTATGTTAGATAGTTTTAAACTCAACTTTTCCATAACTTGCACATTTTCCAAAACTTAATACTTTATGTGTTTTGACGTCTAGAATTTTAACCGTTCTATTTTTGTTTATGGAAAAATTTAATTGGTTCACCTAAATTTACATAAAAGGAAAAAATCAACTTTTTATAAACTCATCTTTTATTCTTAAAATTCTTTATAAAAGCTCATTAAGCTACGCCTTTGTTCAAAGGGGAAGAACAATCCTACATTTGTTTACTTCTGAAATATTTTAATAACTATAAGAAATAACCCAAGTCGAATTCAACTCTGTATTTAAAACATTTTAAAATACATTCAATTTACTTCTTAAGAAACAATTCGATTTATAATCACAATAAAATAAATAAAATTATACTCTTAAAAGTGAAAATGTGGTTAAAAAAATTTAAACAAGAGACAGTCTAGTTTGCGGATATGATATATGTCGTTAGATATTCTTATAATGTTTCAATTCAAGTCCTGCCACATTCCACCCTTCGTCAGACCAAGGTTAGTGTTATTTATCACGAAATAATTACACCATTGCCCAATGTGGTAATCTAAAATAAATGAGCACTTGCCAATGAATTAAAAAATATATTTGCGGTTTGGGTTTTAGAGAAATCTAGACATTTTGATGAAAAAATTATATAGTAAAAAATAAAGCATGTTTTGTTTTTTGTGCAGGAACTTCAAAATTATTCCATAATAATCAATTTTAAAAAATATGTCATTATGACATACTAGCTAGCTACATGTGTTTGAAGTTCCTACACGCAGAATTACAAATTAATCTATCCACCGAAACGACTAAAACTGATTTCATTTATTAAAGTCAGAAATCGTAATCCCATATTTTTCAATATGGTGGTGGCCTCTTAAAAGAAATATCAAAATGACAGACAAAACATTTTAAGTAACTTTTTCAAGATTCTTTTGACACACGCCTTATTTGTATGGCCTCTTTATTAGTTTTACATTTATTTATAAAATTTACAGTAGTCAAAAAAACGGGTACACTAAGAAATTAATTTAGAGTAATGTTACAACAAGACGAGATAAGAACACCGAAAGCAGCACCTTATCTTCTTTCGTGCAACCAGAGGAATAAATTCTCTAGTTTATAGTATATCTAGTAAGCAAGTATAATCTCATTCTTTAAAATTGCCTATTAAAACGGTTATAGAACAAGACCACTTAAATGATAAACAGTTTCAATATTAGCAGACATAAATAGTAAGTAATTTTCAATCAAGTCGCTTTTATTATTTAAAAAAGAACAGATAAGAAACAATTTATATTTTGGTATTTGTATTAATATCTATCCTGCTTGGGAAGCCACCACATTATATTTCCTGTAAAAAAAATTATCAATTTAATATACAGCTGTAGTACAGGAAAAAAGTTTAATATTACATAAATAAAATCCTTGATAATAACCTTGTCCAACTGTCACACAAAATCAGAAAATAATGAATAATGTCCTTAGTTCACTGGTTTTTATTTTGTGATTCTACAGTCAATAATAAAAACTTAGGTTAGAAGAGGTTTGTTAATAAAAAACTACTAAAAACTATGAAAAACGTCCCTTTTTTACCAAGGTAAACTTTAATTTCTAATCCCCTACCTATATTTATATGAATACCTACTTCACATCACAAACCACAATTAATACCGAGATAATAATTTGAAACACAAACTTACCTTTAGTTTATTAAATCCTGGTAACTTATAAATCAATTAATACACGACAATAGAGTAACACGTCTTCTACTACTCTTTTTGTTTTCTTTAGAATAGAAATTCGGATGTACCTATTACTAGTGCGATAGTGCAATTCCAACAGTAAAAATGTTTAGGGGAATCCCAGCTCTAGAGAAACGAAAACATCTGCGATCGCGGTTGCCAATGTTCAATGCGTACCTACTAAATTAACCGGCAGATGATGCCAATGTTGCCAAGTAATTTGATGTTCGTATAGATCTGTTCAAACGGACTAAAATCTAGGATCTTGTATCTTTTGGGATTTAGTACAGTAAAGTAAATTAGTCGAGTAACAACTTGTACTATGATTTAGTGGAGTCTCATCTATACTACGGATTAATTGCATGGGGATCCACGGGTACTGTATTAGTAGAGATCCTTCATAAAATAAAAAGTCCATAACAAAATCAAGGTATAAAAAAGGCATGTCACATTTCTGATAGATTCTTTTTAATTTCATTTCCACGCATCTTTCGATTTATCATTCGTTTGTATTATATTTAGTATGTGTGTATGACCTTACAAACATTAAAATACTTTCTTGATACAAGTGGTCCCTTAAAACATTTGAGCTATCGTTTTGTTTATCTTTTAACCTTGTTTATATTATATTTAGTATTTAAGAACTTCCAAGCATGAGAATCACATTCTTAACGTTATTCGTAACCGTATGATAGTCAAATTGTTAAGACAAGAATAACTTCTTTTATTGTCATCAGTACAGAGATTCACTATAAAATATTCCGGTGATCCGTCAATAGTTAACATAAAACATTTGGTATAATATGCAAGTTGTATAGAGTGTTACTATTATAGAAAGTCGCTATTTTTAACCAAAACAAAATTCAAAGTTAGGCCTGTCATCATCCCCTTAAAACTCGCCTCAAAGACATGCTAATATAATTACCCACAATTAACGGTAACTTGGGCAGCTGACGCGCATCTGGCACCCCCCATCTTATTCTTTCGATGGCGATGATTCGACAATTGAAACCATCCACTAATTCACCTTTATACGGTTTGATTTTAGAATCGCAATCCTAAAAATC
Source organism: Galeruca laticollis (assembly GCA_963921935.1). Classification (NCBI taxonomy): domain Eukaryota; kingdom Metazoa; phylum Arthropoda; class Insecta; order Coleoptera; family Chrysomelidae; genus Galeruca; species Galeruca laticollis. The sequence goes on from OY998177.1 coordinate 59,222,097, forward strand.
AAGCTTCATAAATCGGCGGGGAGCCGGTAATACTGACGGTGACGTCATCGGGACCTTCAATATTCTTAGATTATTTATTATTGTAAAAAATAATATGAACATAATGAGCGTGGTGTGACTATACGAAGTTGCCAGAAACAATGTTCAATTACATTAATTGTCATTAATAAGCAACAAAGTTTTGCCATCATCACAAACCTGAATTTTCAGTAAATGTTCTGTGCTTCCAATTTTAAATGTAGTCGAATCCTGTTTTCAATTCCATCACCATTATTTAAATTCTCGTCCGTGTAACACACAATATTTTGGACCGAACTCGATATTTCCAAGGACGCCCCATTTTATATATTTAATTTTTATCTAATCATATAATTGCTATACTTACCCAAATTCCTCAGAAAATACTACACTCTTTCTTGGTGTCAGCTTATCAACTAAAGAGTGAACACCTGTTGTGTTCGAAAAAAGAGCCCTCTCAAAATATAGCTACAGTTCAGTAAAATATGGGAAAAGTAATAAGTTATTTGAAATTTAAATTCCTAATTCTTCTTAATAAAACGAGATATAAGGTAGTGTTAATTGTCTGGTGTTATGAAGAATAGAGAGGGTAAAACAACGTAGGACAGGGTAAAGAAAGAAGACATTAGAAAAACAACAAGACAAGAACCAATAATAGAAAAAACAAACGAAAAACAGCTGAATTGGTATGGAATGAAATCAGATACATTAATAATTAAAATAATGGAGACAGGAAACGCCAATAAAAAACGAAAGGAGAAATCAAGGAAGAAATAGAGAAAAATACTTAGAGGAATTGAGGACAATGGCAAGAGACAGTGAACGAAATGGGTATAACAAGGATCTGAACTATCTGACACTTGAATAGGTAAAAGGAAATGACAAGTGTTTTTCCATATGACTGTTTTAAGAAATAATAATTAAAAAATGTTTGGCGACGTCATTTAAATTTGGAAACACAGAAAATATGTTTCAGTGTTTATAAAAATCTACGGGAAAAGTTTTGTTTCGATGAAGAAATAGAATTAATGCAAGCCGTATCTGATTTAACAGAACTTCCCCTGTCAACTATAAGAAAAATGGACAAGAATGGACCTTATGAACGCAAGAAGCGATGTGATAAGGGATTGGTTAAACCTTTAGATGTGCCTATAATAAAATGATTAAAAACCACCATATAAGATTGTTACAAAAATAATGAGTTACCTACGATTGAAATAATAAGAAATAAATTGACAAATGTCGGCTGTAAGAAAACTATTGAAAACTGGATTAAAAAATTGGGATTCAAATTCAAAACGATTAATCAACGTCAAACAGTCATGGAAAGCAGAAGAATAGTGGGTATGCGGTATACAAACTTAGAACAAGTAGATTAGATTCGATTTTAACGGGGTTACAATGCACTGAAACCTAAGGTTTATTGTGCCCCCCCTATCAGAGCTGTTCTCGCTACTACTACAGCTCGCCTTCCAGTTCCAGGATTCTAATGATTTCTAGTATTTGGAACGGCTTCAACGAGGTAAATTATATCCTCATTCTTGTCCGAAGCATTTCTTGCCTTGGCTTGCAATGACGAGGCATTCCAGAACTAGGTGATCCGGAGTTTCATCCTCCTCCCCACAGAATCTACACTCGTCAGTTTCTGCTAGACCCATTCTCATTAGGTGCTTCCTAAGGCGGCAGTGTCCTGTAAGAAAGCCCGTGAGGAGATGTAGCTTATCTTTACTGAGGTCCAAATATGTTTTGGACCTAGCATTGTCAAAGTTCCGCTGGAACTTTTTGGAATGTTCCAACCGGGGAAGGCACCGCCAGACTGCTTCTCTGTCGGTTTCCTCTTTCTTCTGAAACTCTTTCTTATAGGAGCATTTTCCTACACCACAGAAAAGCTCCGGGCCAATAAAGGGCGTTTGTGTTCCTTTCCTGGCAAGTGTATTGGCCTCTTTATTTCCTGTGATTCCCGAGTGGCCAGGAACCCAGACTAAAGAGACCCTGTTATTCTTGCCTAATTCATCAAGTTTTCTTCCGCACTCCCATGCCAACTTTGAGTCAATGACATGGGAGCTCAATGCTTTGATAGCTGCTTGACTATCAGAATGGATCGATATGTCACATTTCTGATACTTTATTTCTAGGTTCATTTCCACGCATCTTTCAATCTCAAGTATTTTTGCCTGAAATACGCTAGGGAAGGAGCCTAACGATAATGAGTATCTAGTACCAGGCCCAAATACTCCAGCGCCTGCTCCAGTGGTGGTTTTTGAACCATCCGTATACCATCTAATGGTGTTTTCTTTGAGAGTTTGGGTGGAACAAGTAACAAGTATAGAGAAGAAAACCGGCCAATTGTCTATTTGGTCGAAACTTGGTATGATACACACGACACGGTTAAGAAAGGATGGGTTAAGAAAGGATGGACTAATGGGTCATACATATGTATGCCAACAATGCCTGCAAACAAAGGATCCAGACTTATTATTGTGCATTGCGGTGGAAATGAAGGATGGGTTCAAAATGCCTTAAAAATATGTGAAAAAAAATGGAAGATTGCAACATTGCCTATCATAAGAACATGGTTTGAATTCACATTGATCTCAAACTTAGAGCCAAATAGTGTTGTAGTTCTTGACAACGCTTCTTATCATTCACGACAGCTCAATAAAATACCAAATAAAAGCTACAAGAAGACCGGACTACAAAACTTTTTAATGGATAATAGTTTGTACTTCGAAGATTCTTAAACAAAACAACAACTGATGAAGATTTACAGACAAAGAAATTTATGAAATTATACGCCCTAGAAAATATTGCTGAAAAACAAGGACACTTCCTTCCTTATTTTTGTATTTTCAATCCCATCGAGTTAATTTGGGCACAATTAAAACAGATATTGAAAAAGTAATCAAAACCGAAGATGAGTATAAGAATATTGGGCAAGTTCATATTAATGGGGGAAATAAATTTATTATTGATTTACAAGACGATAGTGATAGTGAAGCAGATGATATGGGAGAAGGATTAATAGAATTATATAGATAGATTAATAAAATAAAAATAAAAAAGTTTTTTTTTGTTATTTGTTCATAGAATTTGGTTTTTTCATAAATAATCGAAGGGGATACAAAAAGGGCTCAGTTCACGTCTGGTATCCCGATTAAACCGAACGTAACAAATTGGTAAGTAAACAAAATATTAATATCTTTCAAAGCTTAGCTCCGCAACATAACTTAAAGGGGATATACGATTAGATTGGTACACTATATATTTTACGCCAACTATATATTGTTTAACGAGTGACGAAAGTAGCATTTTCTGCAACGAGAGAACAGTTTATCGAACGAGGCGCAGCCGAGGTTGATAATGTTTAATAATTTTTGACACAAAACAACCAATAATGAAATTGCCCATAAACTGCAACAAAATATAACTAAATATCGATATAAATATGAAATTATCTTTCCTTATTCACGATGAAATTCTGCTTCCGGTACATTGGAAACATTTTCCTTTATATATAGATAACTCTGTTACTGAATGGGATTTAACAGTTTTGGGCTCTTCTAAGTTGACTTTTCTTTTCCTATTGATAATGATATCCACAATTGTTGACGTGATGTATGATCTCACAAATAATTTCTGGCCAAAAATCTACAAAACCACTGTGTTCCCTTGATATGACTCCGGCATCTACACTCAAATTAACAATTTTAAGGAACTTTTTCTACTCGGTAGAAGATTTAAAATAGAATTCTCGATAACTACAGAAGTCAATTTATTAAACTGCCTTTCTAGAAATGTTAATCAAGATGTGAAATCTAAATTGGAATTTTAATTGCAGAAACAAACTATATGAAAACATTATGCAAAACTGACTTTAATTGTCAATTAAAAAATTGTTATGATAGTTAGACAATTTGATTTGATTAACTTACAAGATTCCTTTAATGATGTTAGCGATGAAGTCAATTTGGCCAAAAAACTCAAATTCGATAAAATCATTAGAAAACTTAATGATTTAGTTAGGCAAAAACATGTATTTTAAAAAAACAAAAATAGGAAAACCAAGAAATTTTCTAATTTTGCTTTTCATGATAGAATAAAGAATCTTTATGACATTTTGTTTGATAAGGATAAGATGTATTTGTTTGGGCTGGGAGTCAAGTTTACATTGGATAGTCAGGATCCGAGAGAAATCTTTTGGATTTTTCAGTTGAGATTGATGTTGTTATCGAGCAGTTGTCAGTAATAAGGTAGAATCTTTTCTTTATGAGCATAATTTCAAGGGTTTACAGGCAAATCCAATTAACTCTTTCATTGTTAAGATGAAGATATGTTTGAGTAATGGGAAAGAATTTTTCACAAACACTGTAGTTTCGGTTTTGGACACATTTATATATAAACTCATAAGAGAATTAACTAATTTCAAACTTGCACATTCGGTTAATACCCTGGATTTGATTAATAAATTAAACAATTTAGAAATTCCTTCCGACTCTAATTGCTTGATGGTATCATTTGATGTTAGCAACTTGTTCACATCTGTCCCTAAATTAGAAACTTTACCACTTGTAAAAGAGGCCTCAATATGAGCACAGGTGAATGAGGATCGCACCAATTTTATTTTGACAATTTTCAGTTTTGCATTTCACGGGATTTTTATGTATTCAATGACAAGTATTTCACCTTTTCTAGTAGATATTTTCATGAACAATTTCGAAAACAAATTTATTCTCTCAGATAATAATAGGGAAATTCACATTGGTTCAGACATATGGATGATTGTCTAGTTTTTTAAACGGAAATTTGGAAACTGCAAACAACCTTTTATATAAAATAAATCAAATACATACTAAGATTAAATTCAGACTTGAAATTGAAACTAACAATAAATTGAATTTTTTGGACATCATTGTCTATAAATATTCTAACAAATTAACTTACAGTATACAGGGTGCGGCAGATAAACGGTCAATTAGAAATATCTCGAGAACTAAAGGTATCTGAATTATGAAAATTGGCATGAAGGGGTTTTGAATAATGAGCTATTTAATGAAAATATTTCCGTCACCATTCTACTTCCGGTTATACCGGAAATTGCACATAACTTTGTAATTTTTAATGAAAGACCCTGTATATTTTTCAATTTTAGAAATATTTACATTATTCTTAAATTTTTTTGTTAATACTTCCCTATACCTATTTTGAACCGTTTTTGAGTTGTAATGTTTTTTTTATGAAAATTACACATTTTTACCATGTACATAAAATTCAATATCCTTTAATGTAATTTGAATAAAAGTTTAAATTTCTTAGGAACCATTTACCACATACCGCTTTATCGTTTACACTGTGAAGTTACATTTTTTATTATACAGGGTGCTGACAAAATTGGAATAAAAACGGAATCCACAAGCTTCGCGTAATTCCTTTTTTTCAAATGGGACACCCTGTATCTGATTATTTATTTTAGAAGAATACGTTGCCAAAATCGATATGTACTACTATTCCCTATACCTATCTCCTGCAGTTTTCAAATAAATCAGCTTTATACATTTTTGTCACAAAAAATTAATTTATCAAGTTGCCTATGAAATATTCTGACAAATGTCGGTTATTATTAATGTTTAGTAGTCACCTTGTCGTATGCCGTTGTGTGAAAGGTATAATAATAGTTTGTCTTTAATTTTCTTGACAAAATAATAATGGCACATTTAGGATATACAAATGATGCTTTTTTAAATTTAATTATGATTCACGGTGAGTATAACAGAATAGTATCCAGAACTTGTCGTGTGTTTGATGAGAGATATCCTGCAAAGCCTCGACCAAATCATAAAACTGTAAAACGTTTGCTGCACAACTGTTCCCAGTTTGGTCAGTTTAAAAGTAGAAGAAATAAGCCCAAGGCCCATGTCGATAATGAGTATTTACAAATAGACATCCTGGGATATTTTGCAGCTCATCCAAATTCATCCTTAAGGGAATGTGAGAAACTGTTAGAGGTGTCGACTAGAACAATTCACAGAATTTAAAAAAAAACATCATTGGACCCCTTATTCGTATACACTAGCTCAGCATTTACATCCTGGAGATTATGTAAGACGTGTAGAATTTTGTGAATGGATTTTAATTAAATGGCAAGAATATGAAGATTTTACAAAAAAATTATTTGGTGTGGTGAATCGAAGTTTTAAAAATGGTTTGTTTAACCGCCATAACAGTCACTTCTGGAGTGACGAAAATCCTCAAGTCACATGGGAAAGTAAATTTCAAGTGTCCTTTTCGTTAAATGTTTTTTGTGCTGTGAAAAATAATAAGATATTTAAACGGAGAGCGTTACTGCAACATCTTATGGCAAGTAATTGTACCAGCAATGCACGCTTTGCCTAATAATGAGGCTAACGAAGCTTGGTTTCAACAAGATGGTGCACCGGCTCACAATCTTCGAGGAGTAGGCACATTGCTCGATGAAATATTTAACGATAGATGGATAGCTAGTAAAGTTCCGTTTCTCTGGCCACCAATATCCCCACAATTGTCACCATTAGATTACTATATTTGGGGATTTGTTAAAAATAAGGTATTCTCTGAACCTGTCACTACTAAGGAAAATATGATAAACAAAGTCCTTCACACTGTTAACGAAATAGATGGAGAATCACTATCAAGAGCAACTAATGAAAAGCTGATTAAAAGAGTCCATAAATGTTTGGAAGTTGATGGGCAACATTTTGAACATTTGTAACGCTCACTAACCTACTAATATTTTAAACTATACATATACTTACTGCTTTAAAAATAGTTGTCATTGTGACATGTCGAAAATGCAGTTTTTAATTTTTCGAAAATGTATCATATCAGATAAAATTTTGTATGTAATACGACAACGTCGGGTTATCGGACTCTGCCAAGCCTCGCCCAATAACATTCACGACTTGTACCATAATGATCGTCTTTATGATCCTTATTACATAAATAACTATAATATTTTTCCATTAACAGAGATGTTATTATTATGGATAAGCAGCAACATTCTTGGTGAATGTATGATCTAAAGAAAACCACCAAGACATCATTTGTTTGAAGCTGTTTTTGTAAAATGTATAGTCCCCTTTTCTCACAGATTTCACAAAATTCAGTAGTAAAATTTCAAGATTTACTGCAAGCCAAACCATGCCGGTTGGAGATTTTGAAAAGGTTTCTGCTAACCAGGTCTCGAAATATTTGTGATTATCACTGTCTTCCGTCTCATAAGCCTTTTGCATAAGACTATGAAGCACAACTGCAGTCACTTGATGCGTGACTCGAGCTTGGTGACGTGAGTAACCTGTTGGAATGTTGACATATTATAATCGTTATCAAGACAAGGGTATTATTACTTGAAAAGTTGGTACTTAATTTAATTTATGTTTACCTTTAAGATTGCTTCTGCCTTTGTCACTAACACCGCTGCTTGAAAAAACTCCCACCTATCCGCTGCCTGCCAAATATTGTCCCAGAACTTTTGCTCAATATGAAATTTACCAAAAAGGAGTACAAACTTGTCCACTCCAAAATATTCTGGACAATTCCATTGGATAATTTTTCCTAATGTGTATAAAGGTTGATCAGCACACAAAACTGGAAACTAATCTGCGTTGAAATGAGCTGTTATTTTTTTCATAACATTCATTCCACGCTGGATCATAGATGCACTAGCGGCATGGTCAGTAGTGCGTTTATGCTAGGGCAAAGTTAAGTGTTTTTTCCTTTTTTAGCATGAAATGCAACCCAAGATGTATTATTTTCTACATTCGATCCACTGTAAACAGTTGCTCCTGGACGTGCTGAAGCCAATCACATTCATTTTTCCACACAGAGCAAATGTTTCTGCAAAGGTATAGGTACATAGTTAATTAAAAGTTTACAACAAAATACCAATATTCAACGGATAATTTATGAAACAGTACATACCCAAAGATGTGATTCCAGTCGTTAATGTCTCAGAGCCTTTGGGTATAGCTAGTTGTTTGTTGCTCAACGCAAAATCCGGGACCAACGCATAATCCTCTGGTAAAAGAGGAACTTCACGGTTACTTCGGTTTTCAACGTCTTTGTAATTTGTATGAAATATTCTCTATTGCTCCCTTTTTTTCAGCGTTGTAAGTTGAAATAAAGAAATACTCGTGCCGAGGACTGAACCGGTAGAAGTAGTATTATTTGGGTTGTGATCAACATTATCAATTGCAGACACTATAAATAATCCTTTTTTAAATTTGGAAGGACACAAAACATGTTCTTCCTTTAACCTTTCGACTACTAAGTGACAAAATGCTGATGTTATTTCCATCATGCGTGTAGAAGAAATATAAATCTCAATTTCGTGCAATTTGTATATACATTTTTTTTTTACTTAAATTCACCATATAATTTTATTCCCATGTATAATGGTACAACAGGCTCCCAGTGACTTGAAATAAATATGAAAATATCAATAAAAAAAAGTTTTTTTATCAGTTTGTATACAGGGTCAGGTAAAGAAAGAAATAAAGTATAGGGTGTCTAAATTCTATTTTAAGTATTTTTTTCTAAAACTAAATATGGACCAAATAAAAAAAAACGTGTCAATATATTTTAAAATATGCTTTACCTTAGATAAACAGCAAGTCTCTCCTCGATAGACGCTGCCCTTCGAAATCTAGTATTTTTATGTTCTATCAAATCCTTTATTAAACGAAGAAGCTCAAAAAACTTTTCCTCTGACATACGGAAATATTTGAAAAAATTCGTTGAATAAATGATGAAATTCACCGTGTCTCTCTTTTGATTTATACTATGAATCCAGCATATTTTTTTTGTTTTTTTCTCCTTCCATAATGGCAATTAAACTTAATACAACGAGATCCTCTTCTGAGGAACTGCTCATCGTACCTTACTAGACGACGTACTTCGCTCAAATGTGCGGACGGCGGACATTATCAAAATGATGCTTCATTTCACAACGCTTCGGCTAAGTGCGCGTAAATCTTAGCACGTGAGGAATTTCATCTCCAGGATTAGAAAGCTATCCTTCAAAACTAACTAAGAATATGACTTACCTACCGAAGGTAACCACAATTTACTATCGGTTTTCTATTATTTTAAATCAATTCACTTTACTAACATCATTGAATTCTTTTGTGGTAATATTATAGCTACGTACCGGATTAAAACACTTGCTACCTCGCCACAAGCGAATGCCAGATTTCCAGATTAAATGAAGTTCAATCTTCAATCATTTGGTTGGCGGGCGGGGGCGGGGTGATAACCTCTTGCGCGGATCGCTTTACTGTCGCCGCGCTTTTTGTAATGCGTATAATTCAAAAACTATTCGACGGATTGTCAAGCATTTTTTTAATTTCGTTGATAATATTATAAGGTTTTATTTAAATGAAAAAATATGTGACGATATAAGATATTTAGTTGTTATTTTTACTAGAACGAAGAAAATAATTGGAAAATTATTCAATATTCTGACTATTCGGCAACCACCTTTAATTTATTAAATGGTTTATCTTTCTTATGAGTAGAGATTTCAATACCAATTGATTGACACCCCAATAAGTGAAATCGGTGCAGCCGCTTTGAGTCATATTTTTTTTAATTATCCAGCCGCCATTTTGGAAAATCTTCCGATGTAAATATCGCCGTAAGTCCAATACTATAAAAGAAATTCAAAAATTTTACAAGAGGTCACTCTTAAGAATTACAAATAGATTACATTTTCTTGAAGACATCCACATAAATAATGAATTGTTTTCTGTGCTAAGCCACATCAGTTGGGATAATTAAACGTAGCATGACAGAATCATGATGTATTGGGTCACCGATGATCTGTCACTTGAAAGTGTCTGTGGGTCATACAAACCGTTTGTTGCTGTGTTACGAATATAGCCAAATTACTCCACCGAGTAAACAAATACACATCTTGTCCAATGTATTATCAGCCCCTGGAAGTATTAATCATTCAAATATTGAATAAGATTACTGCAAAGAGGATACTCAGGAAAATTTCGCTGATATAGAACCAGAAGAAAAATAGTTTAACCCCGTTCAGATCTTCATTCGAGGAAATATTTTACAAGAAATTGTAGCTAAATCAGTTGAAAAAGCAGAAAGTAAACTTTACACAAAAACTGGAAAATTAAGAAAGAGGAAAATATTTGAGGAACCACTAGTTGAAAATAAGAAACAAAAGATTGAGAGTTACATAAATGCTCATGAAATTAAGAAATCTTATAAATGCAAACTCAATTGCACCCAAAAAATTTCGTATACTAGACAAAGAGACTTTAGTAAACAGTACTGGCTATTACCAAAGGAACAACAAAAGCAGTTTGTTTTGGAGAGAGTAAAACAAAGTAAAAAAAATACAAGTACAACCAAAAATCAAAGATCACCAAGAGTGTGTATTACTATAAATACGACTTAACATCTGAGAAAGTCGAAGAGGTACTCGTTTGTAAGAAATTTTTATTAGCAACATTGGGGTATGGAAATGACAGAATGTTGAAAAATATACGTAAAACGGACCCGAAATTAATAGTACCTAAAAAAGATGGAAGAAGGCGTTTATACCCAGGCAATAATTGAACATATTAATTCATTTAACCCTATGATACCCCATTACAGAAGAGAACACGCTCCTAATGGAAAATACCAATCCAGTAATACAAACATAACACTTATATATAATGAGTTTTTACTAAAATATCCAAATACAGACTTTTCTTACGAATTATACAGAAAAATTGTAACTAATGATATAAATATATCCTTTGCCAATCTAGGAAATGTAGAATGCTGGGATTGCGAAGAATTTGAAATACACAAAAAAGCCACGTCTCATGAAACTGATACAGAAAATCTTGCTAACTGCGATGTGTGGAAAAAAATGGAAAATTCATAAGCTGAAAGTAACTAACGCCAGAAAAAATTATCAGGTGGAGAAAATAAAACAAGATGATGAGATTTTTGTACAGCTGATTTGCAAAAGGTAAAAAAAAATTTTTTTTGAGGAAACTTTTTAGCATTTACGCATCATATAGGTAACACAATTTCCTCAATTTTTAGGTTATTATGCTGCCTCGTTTAGGCACATTTAATGAAATGATATTCACGCCACGTATCGTAGCATACAACGAGAGTTTCGTCTCTCTTGGAAAGAAGTCTAAAACCTAGCCCGAGCTGTATAGTGGCATGAGGGTGTTGCTGGCAGATCCAAAGATGATATTATTTCAAAGTTTTATGCATTTTTCAAGAAAAATAGGGACATTAAACACTTTACAATTTGGTTTGACAATTGTTCGAGCCAAAATAAAAATTGGTCGCTCTTTAGTTTCTTTATGTATCTAGTTAACAGCCCAGAAGTTGCTGTAGAAAGTTTAACAATCAAATTTTTTTAGCCAGGTCATACTTTTATGGCAGCTGACTCTTTTCACCATCAAGTTGAACTTGCCCTAAAAAGAAAGAAAAGGGTATACGATTTGGACTATTATCAGGAAGATGCAGATGTTGTACAACAAGTCAATTCGTCAAAAGTTAACTTAGTAAAACTACAAATTGCACAATTTTTTTCATTACCGACTACACTTCTAAATACAAGTTACAAAAACTTACTTCTCGCGTTTATTTAAAAGACATGGTTTGTCTTCATTTCAAAAGAAAACAGAATTTGAAAGCGAATTTATTGAGTAAGAATATTGTGATAATGAAGTACGTTAATGGCACGCTAACGAAGCCGCAGGCTCGTAACACATGTCGCGGTGTGTCTTTAGATCGAAAAAATAATCTGATATCTAGTTTAAAAGCGCACATTCCTCAAAATCGTATGAAATTTTGAGAAGACTTGCCGGTTAACGAAGATGGTTTTGATGAAGAAAATGATTAGTATCCCTATTATCCCTTTTTTATGTTCCTATCATTTCTTTCTTGTTAGGTAGTATTATTGTAGATCTTGTTGAACATTTGTACACGAACCTGTAACTGTCTGTTTACTTCTGAATGTTTGATTAAGGATTCTATCGTGAACTGAATCGTAAGATCCTCTAGCCTTCAGCTCATAGTTATTTGTATACTTCTGGTACTTCAGCCTTCATCTGGGTCCATGTTTTGTTTAATATAAATTGTAATTTTGTATTTTTTAACTTGGAAAAAAGACATTAGGTCCAATAATAAATCAGAGACAGGGGATATTTGCTGTTTTACTTTTAAAATCTTACCTGACAAAACCTTTAAGTGTGGAAAAGTGTATTAACCCTCTGAGGAGTTGAGGGTTAGTTCAAAGGAGACTTTGGTGCTTGCCTAAACTTCTCTGGCGCCCTATTTTTTAATTTGACATAAATATAGAAGAATCCACCCCTTCTTCGACACGAAGCTAGTCGACTGGCGAGCACAGATTGGTCTATGGGACATCTAAACGAGCACTGAGGTAGGTAGTGTGGTGAGAAGAAGTCTCGTTATAATATTACTGTACAATTGGTGTTTGATGGATTTGAATATTTTTATGAATATATTTTTGAATTACCTGACGAGTAAGTAACGTTTTAACTTTTACATTTTAATTTTCATATTAATTTATTGGGTTACTTATTTACAGGTAAGCACTGATGATGACTTAATAATCGAAAACGATTTTAGAAATTATTAAAAAAATTTACACGAAATACATTTTATTTTGCAATTTATATAATGTTTCGATAAATGATATTTTTACTTCAGTGTCTACCTACTTTCAAGGTTTTGATTTTTTAACACTTATTTAAAGATGATCGAAGATAAAACATATTTAGAATTATGTATCTTATACGGTTTCAATGTACCTAGTTAAAATTGAATCTATTCGTGACCCGGAAAATCGTAACGTCATAGATGCAGTAATCCTGTGGATTGAAACCCAGATATGGCATCAAACAGAAATTAATTGCCATCCTATGTATCGTATGTGTGACAAATCCCATAATAAACCATTTGACGGGATGAGCTTTATCAGCTTACTGCATAGGGTGGAATAAGCAAAATTCTATACGAGTAGAAATATTTACGAATGTAGAATTTTGAATTCCACCCGTGTTATAGACTAATTTTTGTACGACTATCAAATAAAAAACAACATGAAATTGACTGTTTCGACCCTTACTTCGTGGAATATGCTCATATTAGTGTTTTTAAATGAAACTCAAGGTCTCTAGTTAATTCCACAATATAATACAAGTTATTGAAAATTCTAAAAAATTGACAATTGTTTCGATAAATCAATATCATCGTCAGAATGACAGAAGTTACATTTCATTTTATGCCTACCTGATGTTTAGTAGTTATATTTGGCTAGACCAAGAAGTAACCTAACTTGTGATTGGCTTAATATATGTTTATAGAAAAAAGAAGAAGATGTGATATTACAAATATTGAAGCTTAGATATTATTAGCCCTATGGTGATATCCTGGATATCATTTTTCCAATTAAGATCAGTATAACTGTGCAATGATATAGAAAACCAGGAAAACTATATCTGCTGATCTTTACAATTATCACTTAAGAAGACAGTTTATTAGTGGAGAATTCCCTAGATTTAACTGTTCATTGACAACTTCATATTGTGGGTTTCTTAAATGTCTTCTAATTTCCAGTTCTTCAAGGAAATCCACTTCTTGTTTCTTTTCACAAATATGCAGTACTTCTAGTTTTGTGTTAGGTGTCAATGAATGATTGGTGTCAAGTAGATGTTTTGCGTAGTGGGATTTATCTGGTTGTTTTAATCTGTATGCTAACTTTATAGAATCCGGCGATGTAAAAGTTCTTAAAGCAGACCCAACAAAAAAGTTTTCTAATAATGTAAGGGATATTGTTAATAATTCAAATTATCTTTTAAATGATTACGAAAAGAGGTCTATCATACATAAGAATCATCATTGTCCACAATTATATGGAACAGTTAAATTACATAAAATAACGAAACCAATTAGACCTGTAGTCTCTTATGTTAATGCTCCTAATAATATATTGGCAAAGAAGCTCAACAATATACTCAATACTTACGGATATGAATCTCAGTACTCAATTAGAAATTCAATAGAACTAATCAAAAAGTTGAAAGCAATCCACTTACAAGATAACTATAAACTCATATCGTTCGATGTAACTAACATGTTTACTAAAATTCCTCCTAAAGAATGTCTAATACTTGTAAGAAAATTACTAGAAGATAAAAATATTAATCCAGGAATAATATCAGATATACTTAATTTATTTGATGTATGCATTAATCAGAATTATTTCACTTTTGACAATAAGATATATATTCAAAATGAAGGTTTACCAATGGGAAGCCCTATATCACCTATTTTAGCAAACATTTTTATGGGCAATTTAGAAAGAAAGATCTTTGAAAGTAATATTTCGAAAAATATTTTATTTTGGTATAGATATGTAGATGACATATTAGCTTGTTTTATGGGTAGTGAACGACAATTAGATCTATTTTTCAACCACATCAATAATTTACACCCGAAAATTAAATTTACATTAGAAATTGAAGAAAATAGCTCAATCAATTTTCTTGATTTAAAAATTCAAAGAGTTAATAATGTACTTGATTATTCAATTTACCGAAAACCAACACAAACTGATGTAACAATTCCATTCAATTCTAACCACCCTGTGTCACACAGACTAGCAGCATATAATTCAATGATACATAGAGCTTTTTCAGTTCCTATGAACAAATGCAATTTTGATAGAGAGATTAATACAATTAGACAAATAGCAACATCTAACGGTTATCCATTAGATATGATAAATAAGCTAATTAGTAAAAAAGAGGAAAAAGTGGCATTACAACTAATATATCCTAAACAAGCTGATGAAATTAAAACTTATAAAACCATCACATATGCAGGAAATATTTCTAATAATATTTCAAAGATAATATCTTCAGCAACGAATACAACAATTTCTTTTAAAACTGAAAATAACGTTAGTACAAAATTGTTAAATGTAAAAACAAAAATACCGCTATTAAAGAAGTCAGGTATATATAAACTCAAATGTCCAGAATGTAATGCTGTCTATTTGGGTCAGACCCTTAGGAATTTTGAAATACGATACAGTGAGCACTTACGAGCATACAGATTAAAACAACCAGATAAATCCCACTACGCAAAACATCTACTTGACACCAATCATTCATTGACACCTAACACAAAACTAGAAGTACTGCATATTTGTGAAAAGAAACAAGAACTGGATTTCCTTGAAGAACTGGAAATTAGAAGACATTTAAGAAACCCACAATATGAAGTTGTCAATGAACAGTTAAATCTAGGGAATTCTCCACTAATAAACTGTCTTCTTAAGTGATAATTGTAAAGATCAGCAGATATAGTTTTCCTGGTTTTCTATATCATTGCACGGTTATACTGATCTTAATTGAAAAATGATATCCAGGATATCACCATAGGGCTAATAATATCTAAGCTTCAATATTTGTAATATCACATCTTCTTCTTTTTTTCTATAAACATATATTAAGCCAATCACAAGTTAGGTTACTTCTTGGTCTAGCCAAATATAACTACTAAACATCAGGTAGGCATAAAATGAAATGTAACTTCTGTCATTCTGACGATGATATTGATTTATCGAAACAATTGTCAATTTTTTAGAATTTTCAATAACTTGTATTATATTGTGGAATTAACTAGAGACCTTGAGTTTCATTTAAAAACACTAAAAAAACAACATAATATTGAATTGCTAACTCCTTAATTTCCAGAGGAATTGTGGTGAAATAATCACTGCTGTCAGTATCAAACACTAAAAAGGAATGAAGCCATGTAATAGCTGTTATTTAAATAAAATTATATAAATTTACTTACTTTTTATGAAGTATTAATCAATTGTTGTTCTTTTTTCTTTCTCTTAAAAAGTGCCATAAAATACTCTTATGCTGCACTTCTGGTTAAAACAATTACTACTCGACGACCATATTAGTCATTTTACGTTCAAGGGCGTAGCGGGGGGGGGGCAAACTATGGTCCATGGTCGTCCAAAATGTAAAATTTTAGGATAAAAAGAAAAGGCAAATGAAAACAAAACTTTGAGATTTTAATTATATTTAAATTGAACTAATAACAATTTTTCTTGGGTTTAAACTAAATTTATCCAAAACTTTCCTCACTATGCAGTTCTGATTTTCCTTCAAAAATTTTCGATACACACTCATCAAACACAACCCAGTGAGTCTGTCATCACCCATTGTACTCTTGAGCCAAGTTTTTACCCTTCGTAGGGTACTGAACGATATTTCCACGGTAGCAGTAGTGGATGGGAAAGCACTTAATATTAGCAGTGCGTGCCTCGTTATAGGGAAAAAACATTAGCTTCCTCGAAAAGTGCAACCATTTCAATCTCCTTTAATTTGTCTTCTGCTAAATTCTTTTTCTTCCACATATTGTACCACAAATCTAATTCTGCATTCCATGAAAGATTCTGCATTATTTTTGAAATCTTTTGAAGCCATTTTCAGCATGCTTGAAGGATGAAGATAAGTTAAAGCAAAAGCAGGTGTATTTTCGTTGGAGAATACAAAGACGAAGTTAAAGAATCAAGATAGGTGATGAAATTAACTGTCTCGACCCTTACTTCGTGGAATCTACTCATATTAGTGTTTTAAATGAAACTCAACGTTTCTTACTAATTCCACAATATAATGAAAAATATTAAAAATTCTAAAAAATTGACAATCGTTTCGATAACTGAATATCATCGTCAGAATTATTATTATTGACCGCTTCCAGTATTCAACTGCAGACTCAGATGGTGGATTACTACTGTGTACTTGCGTTTGAGTGACTCGTGGTAGTGACAACTCAACCCCCTCTTTCTCTGCGATATCAAGTAATTTTTTAAATAAATCATAAGAAACTTTTCCGATATCTTGTCGATCTTCTTTGATTACATCTAGAATATCCTCAATATGTTTCTTCGCCATAACCAAATTCATACTTTTACCTTGTAAAACGTTTACAACAGGTTCCAAAATAGCAGAGTATCTTGCAATTATGTTTAAGCCTAAGATGAATATTGGTTTAGTAACTGCACAGTGCAATTATTGGTAGGCAGATTTTCTTGTTGCATAGTTTCCTTCGACAGATAGATGTTCTAGTGCTTTAACAATGTCAGTGAAGCTTTCTGAAAAAAATTGTATGCTATTATTATATTTTCCGACCATCTTGTCTCACAGACCCTTGAAAGATTTGGAACCGATTTCCTACGGGCTGGCGATTCACGAAAGAAGGTTATTGTGTCTTTAACCGTTGCAATTGTGTTTCTTATTTCTGGTAGCTTGCTAGTATAATTAACCACAACATTTAGTCTGTGGCTGGAGCAATGGAAAAATAAAGATTTAACGTACTTTTTTTTAAGAATGGCCTGTACACCACCTTCTTTGTCGGCTATCGTGGAACAACAGTCAAAAACGAATCCCACACAGCTATCGGCAGGAAAATTATTATCTTCTAAAAAACTTTGAATTGCGCTAGCGATTGTAGAAGCATCTTGAGATTTTAACTCAATGTAGCCTTCAAATTCCTCCCTGATTAGTTTTTGGCTTTCATCATAGAACCTTAATCCAATAGAAAGCTGCTCTTTTTCAGCGATATCTGCTGTTTCATCAGCCATTACAGCATAAGTTTTTGCCCGTTTACAGTCTTCGATTATTTTTTCTTTGATAACTTCACCGTATTGTATGATCTCATTTTGAATTGTTGGTGAGGCGTGCTTTGACATTTATCCAAGTGGTTCTTTAGCAGAGTCAATCCTCAAATTTAAAAGGTCAAAGAAAACTCCCCCATTTCCTTCTTTTCCTCTAAGCGGCAAATCATGAATTCCACATAATATTATGCATGAAATAATTGCTGAGAATATTTGTTTATTTTCTTCAATCGTCTTATGGTGCCCTATTTGCAACTGGACATCAACAGGGGCATTTGTGGTAATGGCTGCCACCGTGATTTCTACAATCTTCATGTACATCCTTAAACTTCATGTAAGGTCTTACCATAAATGACTCCAAAACTCATTTAACTGTAGCAATTCTTGCTGGAAATAAAACACAATACAAACATAGAGCACCTTTCAAACGACTTGAATACACCAACCATGGAGTATATTGATCTAACCAGCGATGGTTAAATTTTCTTTTCAAGTGAATGGCAACAGAAGCAACATCGTAATTGGATGATAGAACCCAAGGGTTTGTCAACAATTCCTTCTTTTTTTCAAAGGCAAGTTATTGGTACAACTAACATAACGACCAATGTCATTTTCATGGTAGCCATCGCGCTCTTGTTTGTTTAGAGGTCCGAGTTCCAGAGACAGCTTCATGTAGATTTGAAGAACTACTTGAGCCTCCTTCAAAAATAGATTTCGATTTTGATATTCCGACCATTTTATTTTCATCTTCATCACAATCATTACTTCCACTTCCACTACTGTCATCTTGAACTTTTTTCCGTTTTAGAGATTTTTGACCTAAAACTCATAATCTAATATCATTCTTGTTCTTAGTCCACAGTATAAAAATTAGTATAAAACAAAACTACCATGTATTGATAGCTTATAATGTGGCGTCGATATACTATATCTGATGTTAATATTTTTTCTCTAGATTAAAAACACAAAATGAAATTAATAGCACGTATAAAGTGCTGTTTGATCTTTAATATGTGAAAATTTCAAGTTTTTATATTTAGTCCCATTTGAGATATCAGCTGTCAAAATCGGTGCATTATTGTAATTGCAAAAAAGTCGGCATCATAATAATGGAAAATATATAAAATTATAATAATAATGCACAAAATGTTTTGCCAAAGCTAATAAAAATTGTTTCACAAGGATACAAGCAAAGAGTAAAGAGCAATTGGTAATTTTGTAAAGGGCTGCAATTGAATTTTTTGCACAAAAATTAACATCGAATATAACATATTTACATTATAAGCTATCATTACATGGTAGTTTTGTTTTATTTGGTGCTGGTCGAGCAACCAATTTGCAAATTTTTGGGCCATTTCTAATGGAATGACTCTAAAGTTTTAATTAAAAATTTAATTTTCTACTTAAATTATTTAACTTACCTTTTTGTAACCAATTTCTTATATCCATATTGTTTTTTCTGTCTCCTTATTCTGTGGTAAAACTATTGTTACGGATTTTCCCTCTTGTTTCTCGTGCATCGCTTTCTATCGCGCCGGATAGGCAACTAACTTTATATACCCTTTTGAGCTTAGAAATTGCCAGAACATTCGCATCGCCGGTTGTATCACTTGTATCTCGATGTTCTCGAACTGGAAGAAAACCAGTGGCGTTTCCTTACACTATTAAATAGGACAATGTCGCTAGACAAGAGCACTTACACACCAGCTCAATAGTTGTTATAAGAGTATTTATTTCGGATTCTGATGTAGGATTGGGTATTGAACGTTTCAAAATATTTCACACTAATACTACTTATTGAGTAAATTTATTTTAATTAATTAATAGGAATAAAAAATGTAGTTAAACGAAAACAAAAAGAAAGTGACAATTTTTTTACCATTTTTCTCAAAAATATCCGACTGTTAAGTGGTTGAGTCGAACACTAAAAATTGACGTATCCTGAGAGTAAATATAACACTCCTTTTTATCCAATTCTGGTGTGGGACAATTCTGGCGTGCACCAATGCATAGATAAAAAAACGCTATTAATATATATTTAGCACTATGTCAGTTTTTCAAACAGATTTGTTTTTTGATGATGAAATATATTTTAGTGACAAAGGACACGCAAATAATTTTATTTACTAGAGATTATTAATTAATTTTAAAATGTTCATAAAAGCAACCAAACAAAATATATAAAACAGATAACAATGTATAATTTAGATATAATTTTTTGTTTATTAAAATTTAAAATATTATTTAATTTATTTTTGCTTCCGGGGAGGGGGGCAATCTTAAACGGTTCTAAGAAATCCCTGCGCGTCCGCCATAATTTTAACTTTCATACATGGCTTAGACATAGTCGGATTCAGGAACTATACCAGTGTGCTGTTTCGTAACATTACCCCCTCCTTAAGTGGCAGCTCCTCATGGAACTTTTGTGTAGCCGAGACTGGATGTTTGAATCGGCAACTGGCCCCATTTCTACACTTTCCGATCTTATGGAAATAGCAGGGCACCGTCTTCATCGGATACTGATAACGGGGATTATAGCTACAAATTAATATCTGGACACCGGTATCTTGAAAGATAATCTCTACCATGTTACTGATGACTCGCCAATCCAACTGGTTACTCGCTATATTAGGCATAGCCAGTTTCTTTACGCTGTATTCTAACACATGGTCTCGGAGGTTTCGAAGTGCTTCCCACACATCGCGGTGGTAGATCGATCTTGAAATTCATCTTGAGTTACCACGTAGAAGACGTACCGCGAATTATGTTTCAGTTTCAGTGTCTTGCCAGGGGCTGGAATTTGGTCTTCAAGATTTTCTAATTGCCCGAACTTTTTTCGAAAGACGGATGCCAAGCCTCGTGCGTTCTTGAGACGGGCAGGGATGTTGTATGCCAGTAAATAATATTCCGGGAGAGTGAACAAATCTTGTCGTTGTTCTGAAGTGACTCCATATCTAGCTTTCCCGGTACCTCCATACGCGTCCATAAATTAATCGAAGGTAGGGTCAGACACATCTCGAATATGGTTTACTCCTTTCTCTAGGTCATGGTCTCCTTCGAATGGCGCTAGTCGGTTTTGGTGAACTACTTTTGGTTTTTCATTGGGGATTTTGCTTATGCGATATATAATATCATTGATCGTTTGCTTGATTAAGTATGGACCTTCCCAGGATTTTTGTAATTTTGGAGAAAAGCGTTTTCTCCTCGTCGGGTTGTGTAACCATACTTTGTCCCCTTCTTTAAAACCGCCTACTGTGGCCTGCGTGTCGTACCGACTTTTCATTCTGTCGCTGGCAACTTGAAGATTTGTTCTAACTAATTCATGAATATCGTCCAGCCTTCTTCTCAATTGGATCACGTAGTCTTCGCCTGCTAGATCTTCTCCAGGCCGACAGTCAAATTCCAGGTCACTAGGAAGCCTCATTTCACGTCCAAACAGGATTGACGCAGGTGTTTAACCCGTGGACTTGACGGCAGATCGTTAAGCCAATGCGAATAGGGAAAGATACTGGTCTCAATCTCTCTGATGGCTGGAAACCACTTTGGACAGGTATTTTCCAATAGTTCTGTTCATTCTCTCGACCATTCCATCTGACTGTGGATGCAATGCTGTTGTCCTGGTCTTCTTCATTCCCAGCTTGTCACAAATCTCCTGGAATAGATTGCTTTCGAAATTTCTTCCCTGGTGACTGTGGACTTCCAAGGACACTACTGTAATTCTTGAAACTGCAACTTCCTTAGATTTCGACTTGTTGCATTGTGAATAATCTACAAGGCATGACAGTCTAGGCAAAGAGTTGGCTTTTCGGTGAATCACATCAACTGGATGTTCAACCCTGTCTGATTTCCCGTGTTACTGGAGTTCTTGGGTTACAGGAGTCTTGGGGCGCTTAGACGGACTGCGTACGTGCTCTAGCTCGTCACACTTCCGGCATTTGATCTTCTTCGGCTTCTTGTCTGCCACACCTTTCAACAAGTTGACGATCTAGTCAAGTTTGTCATCGTCATCTTCTTCCTGCATGGTCCTACCTTTGTTGTACCGCGAGCTCTTCGTGGCTGCTTTGCATTTAAGAGGTTCTTGGTTTGCAGGAGTCTTAGGACGCGTACACGAACTGCGTGCATGCTCTAGCTTGCCACAATTACAGCACCTGATTTTCTTCGGCTTCTTGTCTACGATACTTTTCAACAAGTTGACGATCTGATCAAGTCTGTCATCGTCACCTTCCTTCTGTATGGTCCTACTTTGTTGTATCCGGAAGTCATCATGGCTGCTTCATATTCAAGAGCAGCAATCAATGCGTCGACTAATGTTTTCGGATAGGCTAAACGAAGCGTCTTCTGCATATCGGGGTCACGTAAGCCATCAATAAAGGCCTGGATGCCCAAACATTCCATCATGTTATCTGGTGCTGATGGATAAGCAAATCGAACTAGTCGGGCAATATCCAGTTCATACTCTTGAAGGGTTTCGTAACGTTTTCGCCTTCGGTTCTTCAGCTGGAATCTGTACAAATGTTCGTGACTATATCGCATGTCCAACCTCTTCTTCAACTGCTCGAAGTCATCCGTTTCTTCAAGCGGTATCGTTTGAAGTACATGTAAGGCATCTCCTCGAAGTGCTGTAGTTAGGTTCACTGCTTTCTCCTTATCGGACCAATTATTCACTCTAGCCGCTGCTTCAAACTGTTTCACATAATTGGTCCTCGACATTTTTCCATCGAACGTAGGGGCCTCGACTCGGATAAAATAGCCAATCTCTTCTAACTTAGGGTTTGTTTCTGTCTTGCAAGGTTTCGTTTGATCGGTCTTCTTTTCTTCCGCTGGCGTGTCTTGAGTTCTTATATCTGTCATCTTTTTTTCTAACTCCTAGATTTTCTCATCCATCGTTGTCATCTTATTCTCAATATTATCGTCCATCGTTGTAATCTTATTCTCAATCTTCTCCTCCATCGTTGTAATATTATTCTCGATTTTCTCGTCCATCGTTGACATATTATTCTCGATTTCAGATTTTAGAGACGAAATTTCATTTTCAACTTCAGCGGCAATGTCGTTTTTCATTAATAAGATATCGGTTGATATATCGTTCTTCAAAGCAGAAATCAAGTCGTTAATATTAGCAGAAATGTCGTTCTTCTTAGCAGAAATATCGTTTTTCACATTCGTTGAAATTTTCTCTTCCATGGCAGAAATATCGTTCATCATAGCAGAAATATCGTTTTTCACATTCGTTGAAATTTTCTCTTCCATGGCAGATATATCGTTCTTCATAGCAGAAATCTTTTCTCTCGGAAATATTAGCAGAAATTTACGAGATTACGGTGGAAGCCTCGTCATTAAATAAAACTGTTTCTGGATCAAAGCCGTCATTTTCCAGCGCCACTTTAAGTCTTTCTACTAATTCACTTTTCTTACCGGACGTTTCCAACTCACGATCTTTCAATTCTGCTCTTAACTCAGACACTTTCAAGTCACATAGTCTCTTGGCCATTTTTACGTAGCAATTTATTTATATTATCCCACTTCTGACACCAATGTAATGTTTTTCTTATTTATTTAAATAGTAAACGGATGTGATAAACTTTGAACACACATTATGGCTACTTACGAATTTATTTAAACACCAAACTACTCACTTAATTTATATACACTTAACTATTCACTTACATTTAATTTATATGCACGCTATTTCAGTGTATTCTTGTTTATTTCACGAGATCACTTTATAAACTCCCCTTCTTCCGCTCGTCGGTCCTTTTTATATTAGTGACTTTTTTACTAGATAATTCTAGATTGCGGCTTATACAAACAATTGGCCCTCTGGCATTTTCTAGATAAGACTGGTCACAAAAACAATGTCTAGATTAGATAGTCACAATCGTAAACAGTTCTAAGAGATCCCTGCACATCCGCCATAATTTTAACTTTCATACATGGCTTAGACATAGTCGGATTCAGGAACTATACCAGTGTGCTGTTTCGTAACAATATGGTTGATTGGTAGCGAGGATAGGAGGATATTTTCCCAATTTATCCCGACCTTCTATCTCAAGCTGAGCACTGGATTAGAACTTACGTTGATGAAGGAAGGTTATGTAATTTTTTTTGTATTTAGTATTGTGAAAAATGTATTCATCCAAAACTAAAGACTATTTATCAATAATTTTTTTAACTTGTCATAATCTGATTTTAAGTGAATTTTGTTTGCTTATACACTAATATGAATGTACTGGTTTTAATACATAAGTATAGTTACGATTTTATTCGAATTAGAACTCATATCTATTCACTCCAACTCCGAAATTGATGGTATCGCTTGTTCACCTCTTGCAATTGCATCAAGCTCATACATTCTAATGTAAATTATAGAAATATTCGATACTCTTTGTAAACCATACAGTAGCCTGAAAAAAAAGGAATTAAATGTCAAACGTGAAGTGAATAGTTTTATTTATTTATTTTGGGAAATAACATACCTTTCTTCTTGAGATTATTTTAGGACAAACCAAAAAAATAAAAACGTTTTCTACATTAAGGGGATTTCTGCTGCTAGCCTAAAATCAGTTGAAACGATCAGGAATTTGAAAACATATGGATATATAAGAACTTACATAATAACGAATACAAATCATAAGTACTCAGCTTTCTTTATTTTGTTCTTTGAATTGCGTATCTCTTGTGTTTTCTTCAACAGCTTGGCATTTGGAATATTTTATTATTTAAATGTTTAACTATATGTAGTTACCTGTTGTCTCATGCTATGCCGAAACCGACTGAGTGTAACTAGTATATTTTCTGGTTTATAACGTTTCATAACATAAGTATACCTATTTCCGTTTCTGACAACGTATGGTTGGGTATTGATTTGTTTTAATACTCTAACACGCGTTACATGGAATGTATATATTGGTACATAGTCGTGGAAAAATAGTATATTATGCAACGATCATGTAATGAAGGTTATTAATACACGAGCATTAACCGGGATACGAAACGAACCGAAGGCGAGTTTCGTATGGTTTATGCGAGTGTATTAGTAACCATTACATGTGAGTTGCATACACTATTTTTTCTACGACCGATAAATAATAAAATGAAAACAAGAATTAATTTCAAACAAGCTCCCATAATTAAGGCAATCTGTAAAAAAATAGCATTATTTACTTGCAATGATTCCACTTTGATAAAGAGAAATATACAAACAATGCAATTAGTTTTTCTTTCAAGAAAATACATTATATTCTAAAAAAAAAATTTCAACCCGCCCAGGATCTGAACCACGATCTGCAACGCACTCATGCGCCACGACCGCAAGCGTTACCAACTAAGCTACGAAGACTTGTATGAAAAAGTACGCACATTATGCATATACAAATTAAATCATTGTATCAAGCGGAAATAAACAGAAAGGTTTTTCAAAAGAATTTCAAAATAAAGATTTGCTTACCTTTATCATTAAATAATCATAATCTGGGGCTTCCTCGATGAATTTCCTGAGCTCGTTTGGCTGGAATGTTTTGGATTTCTTTTTAACGTATTCTTCAGATTTCCGCTTCAAAAATGCATGTAGCCGTACGTATTTTGAAATGTCAGTTTGATAGTTGATATTTAACATCAATTTTAATATGGAATAATGTGTCCATAAAGTTGAAGATTTGAGTTTATTTGAAAGTTCTTCAAAATAAACCAACAACACATTTTCCTACTTTTGACGCGTTGTGAAATGTCAAATAGGTAAGTAGGTATGTAGAAACATAGACCACTTGATTATCCCCAAGTACTTGTTTCTATTGGCCGAAAATTCGTTTCATAATGAAAAGTACATATTTTCATTTGCCAAAATCTGTATGGAAATGAAAATCCGTGTTAAAATGAACAATATTAATGAATCGGAAGCAGATATTTAATTCGCGTATTATAATACGGGAGTAGAAAAATATATTAACGTACCCTCCTGTAAAAGTGAATAATTATTGACGAGTTGACGTGTGTTGTTTTGCTCTCCTAATCAAATGTTTCCACTAAATGAACCGGTTAACAGGGAAACGGTTGATGTCACTAGTTGATTCCCCATTAACGAATACTCTTTTCACGCCACGTTTGAAATAAAAATGAGAAAACTCGCTATCATGTTTTTCATTCAACACAGCGTTGGTAAAATTGATAGGGGTCCAATATCTATAACTACTTTTCGAAATACACTTACCGGCAAAATATTCGACACATGAAGTTTGCTCATTAATAAATTTGTTATTTTAAATTCAATTCGATAATTTTTTCTCATATTGTAGGTAAATTTATATGAAATCTAGTAAATGTTTTGAATTTTCAGAAAATTCGGCGTTATTTTATAAAGAGTGAAAGAAAGTGTGTTTTTTTACTCTAACTTTAAAACCACATGTGGAGTGTCAGAGTTTTATCCACATTGTAATTCCTTATTTTGTTACCAAGAAACATCGTTTATTTACAATTTATTTTTTTATTTATTAGGTGATAGTATTAAGAATTTATATTTAATTTATAATAATAGTTTTTTTATTTCAATACAAGTTATATTTATTAGGTAAGCGACCCGAGTGCTATGTGGCCATGTTTATATTAGGAGATATTATTTGCAATTAAAATGTTAATTTGTAATGCGTATGTTCAATATCGAAGAATAGGTAATAAGAATGCAGTGTAAGCAGCATGTGCCGAATTGCAAATAGGACATATGTTTTGCTACGTATTCTCGAAATTCAATTCATATTTTATTAATTAATAGTTGTTAGAGTTAACTGGCTTTTCAATTATATGCACTCGATGGCCTAACCTTGGAAGAACCTACAACATGCAACCGCATACAATCAATACAATACCTTACTTTTAGTAGATACATTTTTTCTATGCCAATAACAATAAGTTTACAAAGGAGTGGATGCTTTTCTGGGTCATCTGCTCCCGGCGATAAGATTTTGCACACTTTTAGATCTATAAACAGGAAACATTTTCCCAAAATATTATCTTCCAAACCATTCCGGAACATCTTCAAATAATCTCTTCGTTAGCAACATTTTTGAAGGCAATGAAACGATAAAATGCGATTGTGCGTATTCTGGGTTTCGATGTGATACACAGGTAGAGACCGATTATTTCAACGCATGTCATTATAATAACTACGTAAATGTCAACGAGACATGTCTGTTCTTTTATAGGTATGGAATTCTACTTGTTGCTGAATCGATGAATGTTATAGAAGCTTTGTAAAATAGGCCAAATTTTAAACATATTGTAATGTTTTTCATATTTATTCAAAATTTTGTATTACGACGGGTGGGATAAATCTATACACACAGTGTGTCTACTCACTTAATTTATTTATTTACTTAACTATTCACTAATTTATAATAAATAAACTGTTAATTTACTTACACTTAATTTATATAAATACTTTACTATTCACTATTTCACTGTTCTGCCACAAGATCAAATTGTAAACTGAACTCCGTTGGTAGCTAGTCTCTTATATATTAAGTGCCTTTTCTTCCGGGGGTTTCTCGATTGCGGCTCCCAACAAACAATCGACCTTCCTGGAAATCTCTATATAAAAACAGTCACAAAAAATAATGAAAAATCGTTCTCAGTGCCTTCGCCAAAATTTTAACTTTCATGTATAGCTTTAGGCAGAGTCGGATTAAGGGACTACACCAATGTGTGATTTCGTAACATTACCCCATCCTCAAAAGGAAGTTCCTCCTGTAACTTCTGTGTAGCCGGGACTGGATGTTTAAGTCGGCAACTGGACGCATGTCTGCACTTTCCGATTGTATGGAAATAACAAGGCGCCGTCTTCAACGGGTACCAGTATCGAGGGGTATAGCTGCAAATTCGTATGTGGACACAGGTATCTTGGAAGATCAACTCTGTCATGTTCCTCATGACTCGCCAATTCAACTGGTTGCTCTCTATCCTGGACATTGCTAGTTTCTCCACGTGGGATTCCAGCACGTGATCTCGAAGGCTTCGTAGCGCTTTCCATACATTCCGGTAGGTGGATCGATCTGAAAATTTGTTTCTAGTTACCAGGTAGAAGACGTGCCGCGAATTGTATTTGAGTCTCAGTATCTTGCCAGGGGCTGGCATCTGATCTTCAAGTTGCACAAACTTCTTTCGAAAGACGGTTGCCAACCCTCGTGCGTGTTTGTTACTGGCGAAGATGTTATGTGCCAGTGAGTACTCTTCCAGGAGCGTGAACAAATCTTGTCTTTGTTCTGTAGTGACTCCGTATTTAGCTTTCCCGGTTCCTCCGTATGCACCCATAAATTCTTCGAAGGCTGGGTCAGACTCTTGTTGTACATGGCGCACTCCTTCCTCTTTGTCATGGTCTCCTTCGAATGGCACTAGTCGGTTTTGGTGAACTACTCACGGTTTTCCATTGGGATCTTGCTTATGCGATAGATGATGTCGTTGATCATCTTCTTTATTAGGTACGGACCTTCCCATGATTTCTGTAGTTTTGGAGAAAATCCTTTTATCCTTGTCGGGTTGTGTAACCATACTTTGTCCCCTTCTTTGAAACTGCCTTCTGTGGCCTGCGTGTCGTACCGATTTTTCATTATGTTGCTGGCAACCAATTCGTGCACATCGTCCATCCTCCTTCTCAATTGGATCACGTAATCTTCTCCTGCTAGATCTTCGCCAGGCCGACGGCCAAACTCCAGGTCACAAAGAAGCCTCATTTCACGTCCAAACAGGATTTTCGTAGTCTTTTCACCCGTGGAGTCAATTATGGCAGATCAATAAGCCAACGCAAATAGGGAAAGTTACTGGTCCCAATCTCTCTGGTGGCTGGAAACTACTTTGGACAAGTATTTTCTAATCGTCCTGTTCATTCTTTCGTCCATTCCATCTTATTGTGGATGCAACGCTGTTGTCCTGTCTTCTTCATTACCAGCTTGTCACCAATTTCCTGGAATACCTGGCTCTCGAAATTTCTTCCTTGATCGCTGTGGACTTCCAACGACACTCCATATCGGCTGATAAATTATTTCACCAGTACATCCACAACAGTTGTGGCGGCTTGATTCGGGATCGCATAAATTTCCACCCACTTTGTGAAATAATCCATTACAACCAGGATGTATTTACCACCTTTTTCTGTCGTCGGCAATGGTCCAGCGATGTCAAAGCAATCCTTTCGAAAGGACTTCCAATATTATAATATTTCATGCGTGCCTTTCTCTTGCGATGGGGTACATGTAGCACAAGTCGTACATTTCTTACACCAGTCCTTTACATCGTCTAAGCTGTTCATCCAATAAAACCTTTTACGGACTCGCTGAAGGGTTTTCTTCACTCCCGATGGACTATCGCAGTGGGAGTAGTCTGTTGGGCACGGCCGTCTGCACATGGAGTCGGCATTTCGGTGACTAACACCAGCTCGATGTTCGATTTTGAAATCGTACTCTTGAAGTCGTTCAATCCATCTAGTGATATGGCCCTCGGGATTCTTGAACTGCATCAACCACTTCAGTGCTGCATGATCAGTCCAGATTAAGAACTTCCTCCCTTAGAGATACTGGTACAAGTGTTCCACGGACTTCACTTCCGCCAAAAGTTCTTTTCTTTTGACGCCGTAGTTTTGTTCTGGTTTGGAGAGGACTATACTGAAATATCCCAGCACTATTTTTTGCCCTCCTTGGATCTGTGAGAGCACTCCTCCAAATCCTACTCTACTTGCGTCATTCTCAAGAATAAAGACTCCATTTGGTAATGGATATCCTAATATCTTCGCCGTGGTGAATATGAATCTTCTATAGTATGTGCAGAGTCCAACGAAACTCCTAATTTGATGTTTGTCGGTTGGTTGCGGCCATTGCTGAATGGAAGCAATTTTCTCTGGATCCACCGCCACTCCTTCATTGCTCACTATATGACCTAGATAGTTGACTCGGTTTTGGAATAGCTGACATTTCTTCGTGTTTAACATGAGCTGGGCAGCGTGGAGTCGTTTGAATACATCTTCCAAATTATTCAGGTGTTCGTCAAATGTCTTCCCCAGTACTACGATGTCGTCCAAATAGACCAGGCATATCTTCCAAGATAACCCTCTCAAGACATTTTCCATGAGTTTTTCAGATGTTGCGGGTGCATTACAGAGCCCGAATGACATGACATTGAATTGCCATAATCCAGATCCGGTGATAAAAGCAGTCTTCTCTTTGTCTTCTTGGTCAATTTCTACTTGCCAATAACCAGATTTCAGGTCCAAGGTAGAAAACAGTTTGCTGCGGGCCAAAGTGTCTACCGTATCGTCGATTCGAGGCAGAGGATAGCTGCCTTGCTTTGTTACGTTGTTTAGCTGGCGATAGTCCACGCAGAATCTCGTAGTTCCATCCTTTTTCTTGATAAGCAATACTGGAGACACTCATGGACTAGTAGATGGGTCTATTACTTTTTCATCTTCCATCTCTTGAATTATTCTTTCAGCTTCCTCACTTTTCGCTCGTGGTAGTCTTCGGGCTGATTGCCTAATTAGCTTGGCATCACCAGTATCGATTTTGTGTTTGACTATTGAGGTTCTACCAGTCTTTCCTCCTTTTGGTACAAGTAGGTCTCGATACTGCAAGAGAAATCCTCTCATTTTCCTTTTTTGAGCATGATTCAAGGACTGACCAGCTATTGATAACATTTGTTCAAATCTGACATTGGAATTGTCAGTTGTCGTTGTTTGGCGAACTATAGACGTCACTGGTACGCAGGATCCAATCCTGGTTTCCTTCTTAACGGTAATTGTGTAATCGTTCACGTTTATCACACATACTGGGATCTCATTCGCCGACGTAACCAATCTTTTTCCGATTAGTACTCCTTTGCCAACCTCTTCGTCATGGTTCCATGGCTCCATCATAACTGGCGTACCTTCCTCCATGGTTCCCTGTAGCCGGGCTACTATCATGGTTTCGCTTCGTGCAGGTAGAACGGAATCTTCCTGTACAGCTGCCAACACCGTGCTGCCTTCACATGGATGAAAGATTACCTCCTCGGAACCCACTTTAATGGTTCTGTTTCTAAAGTCCAACTGTGAACCATGTAGACTCATTACGTCGATTCCCAGAATCACGTCTTCTTCAATGACAGCTACGAACGGAACTTTTCTGCGCCACAATTTCCAATTGGATTTGTGTCTCCCCGTGCACGTAAGCTCTCTCATCTGTGGCGGTTCGCATTCGCAGTCTTCTTGAAGCTTATTATCTCTGGTCATATAATGGTTCTAGTAGCTCTAATGTTTACCAGCAGAGTATATTTCTTGCCATTAACTTGGCCATCTACATATACACTGTCGTTGCGATATCTGAGAAGAGCTATCAGTATGAGAGGGTCTTTGGAACGATCATGGGTCGGTGCTGCCCCCTCGTAGCCGATCCGTTCTAGTTTTCCTGTGACGGGTTCTTGGTTTGCAGGAGTCCTGGGGCGCTTACGAACTGCGTGCATGCCCTAGCTCGCCACAATTCCAGCATCTGAGCTTTCTCTTCCTCTTGTTTATCATATTCATTATCAAGTATACGATCTGGTCAAATCTGTCTTCGTCACCTTCTTCTTGGATGGTCCTAATTTTATTATATCCCGAAGCCTTCGTTGCTGCTTCATATTCAAGAGCGGCTGTTAATGCGCTGACTAATGTTTTGGTATGGGCTAAACGAAGCGTTATCTGCATATCGGGGTCTCGTAAGCCATCAATAAAGGTCTGGATGCCCAGACATTCCATCATGTTCTATGGTGCTGATGGATAAGCGAATCGAACTAGTCGGGCAATATCCACTTCATACTCTTGAAGGGTTTCGTCACGTTTCTGCCTTCGGTTCTTCAGCTGGGATTGGTACAAATGTTCTATATGTTCGTGGCCATATCACATGTCCAACCTCTTCAACTGCTCTAAGTCATCTGTTTCATAAAGTGCTATCGTCTAAGGCATCTCCCCGAAGCGCTGTAGTTAGGTTCACTGATTTCTCCTTATCGATCCAATTATTCATTCCAGCGCCTGCTTCAAACTGTTTTACATAATTGGTTCACGACATCGAACGTTGGGGCCTTAACTCGTGTAATACTGCCAATATCTTCTATCTTAGGGTGTGTTTCTGGCTTGCAGGGTTTTATTTGTTCGATCTTCTTTTTTTCTTCTAGCGTGTCTTGTGTTCTTAAATCTGTAATCTTTATTTCTAACTCCTTGATTTTCTCGTTCATCGTTGTCATTTTATTCTCAATATCAGATTTTAGAGACGAAATTTCATTTTCAACGTCAGCTGCAATGTGGTTTTTCATTAATAAGATATCGGCAGAATTATCGTCCGTCATAGCATATATCTTCTCGTCCATATTAACAGAAATATCGTTCTTCATAGCAGAAATATCGTTCTTCATAGCAGAAATATCGTTCCTTATAGCAGAAGTATCGTTTTTCACATTCGTTGAAATCTTCTCTTCCATGGCAGAAATATCGTTCTTCATATCATAAATTGACGAAATTAAGGTGGAAGTCTCGTCTTTGAATAAGAATATTTCTGGATCGAAGCCATCACTTACCAGTGCCACTTTGAGTTTTCTACTAACTCACTCTTCTTATACCGTTTCGAACTCGCAATTTTCCAATTCTGCCTTCAGTGCGTTCAGTGACTTTCATGTCACTTAGTCTCTAGGCCATTTTTACGTAGCTATTTGTTTACCCCACACCTGACACCAATGTAATGTTTTCTTATTTATTTAAAAGTTTTTATTACGGCGGGAAGGATAAAATTATACACACGGTATGTATACTCACTTAATTTATTTAATCACATAACTATTCACTGATTCATATTAAATAAATCGTTTATTTACTTAGACTTAATTTATATAATACTTTAATTTACTATTATTCACTATTTCACTGTTCTGCCACGAGATCAAATTGTCAACTGAACTCCGTTGATAGGTAATCTCTTATATATCAAATGCCTTCCATTCCGGTAGTTTTTCGATTGCGGCTCCCAACAAACAATTGACCTTCCTGGAAATCTCTAGATAAAAACAGTCATAAATAATAATGATAAATAGTTCTAATAAATCTCAGCGCCTTCGCCAAAATTTTAACGTTCATATATAGCTTTAGACAGAGTCGGATTCAGGTGTGATTTCGTAACAATATTAAAAGTTCTTGTGGTGTTGATAGCGGGCTCAATCAAGCGATATTGGTAGATATTTAAAGATCGATGTTAGTATAAATCAGCTAACAGAATGAATTACTTTTGCGATTTTGCTTTAATTAGACCCCCTGTCACCAGTAACTTCCACTCTTTTTTAATTTTTAGATATTAATGATGGTGTTGGTTATCTGCGCGTGCGCGGCAAAAAAGAAAACATTAGAAAACCTATCTTTGTTGACTGGACCTATGAAACTATGAGCATTTTTCTTACAAAAGCATTCATAAAAAACCATACTATGTAGCAGACAATACATGTCCACACATTCTCGTGCACTCGTTGTTCCAATTAGTTGTACCGTTTATATTAACTTAGTAAAATGTTTTCATAATTATAAATTTTTGTTTGTTTCGAGCTAAAAAATTAAATTGTGGAAAAGTTGCAAATTTACAGGATTTAAAATACGCCTTTGAGTCTGAAAACTCAGAACATCATATCACAACTTCTCCTAAATCTAACCATAATTGTATCAGTTGCAGAGTTTCTGTTGGCTGCTTTCATTTCAACTTTTATTTGTCCTGTATGTATTAACTGAAAAGTTTGCAAATTAATTACACAGAGAAATATTTACTTGTACTACAATGGTTCACAGTTAATAGAAAGAGGAAAGTAAGGTACAGTGAGGAATTTCAATTTAAAATAGCAAACGTTTAAAAAAGTTACAAAACAACTTATAAAAATGTAAAGCGAGAGATCTGGAATGACAAATAATAATGTACAATGACAACGATGGACCAAAAAATCAAAGAGTTAGAGAGGAAGATAACAAAGTTAAGAACACAAGACACGCTCCAACGTTCGACGGAAAGACATCGTGGACCAATTATGTGAAGCAATTTGAAGCAGCCGCTAGAGTGAATTATTGATCCGATAGGAAGAAGACAGTAAACTTAACCATCGCGCTTCGGGGAGATGCCTTAGAGGTACTTCAGACGATACCACTTGAAGAAACGGATGACTTCGAGCAGCTGAAGAAGATACTGGACATGCGA
The DNA here is from genome assembly GCA_963921935.1 of Galeruca laticollis. Lineage (NCBI taxonomy): Eukaryota > Metazoa > Arthropoda > Insecta > Coleoptera > Chrysomelidae > Galeruca > Galeruca laticollis. Next base: position 59,256,057 of record OY998177.1, read on the forward strand.
TATGGCCACGAACATATAGAACGTTTGTACCAGTTCCAACTGAAGAACCGAAGGCAGAAACGCGACGAAGCCCTTCAAGGGAATGAAGTGGATATTGCCCGACTCGTTCGATTTGCTTATTCATCAGCACCAGACAACATGATGGAATATATACATACAGGAAGAAGGTGACGATGATAGACTTGACCAGATCGTCAGCTTGTTGGAAGGTATGATACACAAGAAGCGGAAGGTGATGTAATTGTGGTGAGCTAGAGCATGCACGCAGTTATGTGTAAGCGTCCTACGACTCCTGCAAACCGAGAACCTCTTAAACGCAAAGCAGCCACGAAGGATTCGCGGTTCAACAAAGGTAGGACCATGCAGGAAGAAAGTGACGATGACAGACTTGACCTGATCGTCAACTTGTTGAAAGGTATGGCAGATAAGAAGCCGAAGAGGATCAAATGCCGGAAGTGTGACGAGCTAGAGCACTTACACAGTCCGTCTAAGCGCCCCAAGACTCCTGCAACCCAAGAACTCCAGTCACAGAGGAAATCAGATAGGGGTGAACATCGAGCTGATGTGAATCACCGAAAAGCCGTGTCTATCCCTAGACGGGCCTGCCCTGTAGACTATTCTCGCTGCAACAAGTCGAAATCTAAGGAAGTTGCAGTTTCAAGAATTACGGTAGACGATGAAGAATGGTCACCCACCAGGATCAGAGAAGATAGGAGAATTATCCGTACTTAAAGAAGATTCGGCAATGGAAGGAAGAAAATCGGCGACCTACGTGGCAAGAAGTGTCAAGATTTTCACCGACACTTAAGGCATATTGGGCTCAGTAGGACCCCCTTATCCTGGAAGAACGCTTGTTGAAAATAATCCTTGAGAACGATGATGGTTCCGAGAAGAGAAGACAGATAGTTATCCCGAAAACAAGAGTAGCAGAGGTACTGAGAAAGTTAAACGACAGTCCATCGGGAGGTCATTTGGGAGTAAAGAAAACCCATAAGCGAGTCCGTGAAAGGTTTTATTGGATGAACAGCTCCGACGATGTGAAGGACTGGTGTAAGAAATGTACGACTTGTGCTACGAGTAATGGACCACATCGCAAGAGAAAGGCACTTATGAAACAATATAATGTCGGAAGCCCTTTCGAAAGGATCGCTTTAGACATCGCTGGACCATTTCCGACGACAGAAAATGGTGGTAAATACATCCTGGTAGTAATGGATTATTTCACAAAGTGGGTGGAAATTTATGCGATCCCGAATCGCGGATGTAATGGTGAAAGAATTTATTAGCCGATTTGAAGTGCCCTTGGAAGTACACAGCGATCAAGGAAAAAATTTCGGGAGCCAGGTATTCCAGGAAATTTGTGACAAGCTGGGAATGAAGAATACCAGGACAACAGCGTTGCATTCACAATCAGATGGAATGGTCGTAAGAATGAACAGGACCATTGGAAAATACCTGTCCAAAGTAGTTTCCAGCCACCAGAGAGATTGGGACCAGTATCTTTCCCTATTTGCGTTAGCTTATCGATCGACTATAAATGAGACCACGAGTGAAACTCCTGCAAGAATCCTGTTTGGACGCGAAATGTGGCTCTGTTGTGACCTGGAGTTTGGCTGTCGGCCTGGCGAAGATTCAGCAGGAGAATATTACGTGATCCAATTGAGAAGAATGATGGAAGATGTGCACGAATTGGTTCGAACGAGTCTTCAAGTTGCCAGAGACAGAATGAAAAAACGGTTTGATACGCAGGCTACAGAAGGCAGTTTCAAAGAAGGAGACAAAGTATGGTTACACAACCCGACAAGGAGAAAAGGAGTTTCTCCAAAATTACAGATATCATGGGAAGGTCCATATTTAATCAAGAAGAGGATCAACGACATCATCAATCGTACAAGCAAGATCCCCAATGGAAAACCGAGAGTAGTTTACCAAAACCGACTAGCGCCATTGGAAGGAGACCATGACGAAGAGGAAGAGGTAAACCATCTACAACAAGGGTCTAACCCAGCCTTCGAAGAATTTATGGGCGCATACGGAGGTACCGGGAAAGCTAGATACGGAGTGACTACAGAACAAAGACAAGATTTGTTCACGCTCCCGAAAGATTACTCACTGGCACATAACATCTCCGCCAGTAACAAACACGCACTAGGGTTGGCAAACGTCTTTCGAAAGAAGTTTGGACAATTAGATAAACGTCTTCTACCTGGTAACTAGAAATGAAGCTAAGAAGCCTTCGAGATCATGTGTTGGATTCCCACGTGGAGAAACTAGCAATGCCCAGGATAGAGAGCAACAAGTTTGGTTGGCGAGTCATCAGGAACACGATGGAGGTGATCTTTCAAGATACCGGTGTCCACATATTAATTTGCAATTATTCCCCTCGTTATCGGTACTCGTTGAAGACGGTGCCCTGTTATTTCCATAGGAACGGAAAATGCTGACATGGGATCAGTTGCCGATTTAACAATCCAGTTCCGGCTACACAGAAGTTCTAGGAGGAACAGCCTTTTAAGGAGGGAGTAATGTTACGAAACAGCACACTGGTGTAGTCCCTGAATCCGCCTCTGCCTAAGCCATGTATGAACGTTTAAATTTTGGTGGATGCGCGGGGATTTCTTAGAACTGTTTACTATTTTTGTGACTATCTTATCTAGGCATTGTTTTTGTGACCAGTCGTATCTAGAAAATTCCAGGGAGGCGATTGTTTTTGTGTAAGCCGCAATTTAGAGTTATCTAGAAAAAATGGCATTTATATATAAAGAATAACGACCAGCGGGTAGAGTTAGTTTATAAAGTGATCTCGTGAGATAAACAAGTGAACAAGTAAATAGTCTAAGAAAATAAACAGTAGGGAAGTGTTTATATAAATTAGTTTAATTGCATATACTGTGTTTATAATATAAATTAGTGAATAGTTTAGTGAATAAATAAATTAAGTGAGTGGTGTGTATGAATTTATTTCACCCTTCGTTATAAAAACTTTTTAAATAAATAAGAAAAACATTACAGTAGATTTTTCGGTCTAATCGGTTTCTTTTGTCGTAGTTGATTTTAACAACGTATACTTGACTTATTTAGAGCTATTTGTGCTTTTGCCGTTGTTCATTTTCAAATTAATATAAACTGGACACACTCTGTACATATTTACTGGCTAATTGTGAATGTGAAGGCATTTGAACCTTAATATAATCCATTTAAACAATTTTCTTCTTGTTACAGGTGAGTTATGAAATTGTGACATGTTATGTGGACCTTTGCGTGAGTATAGTTTTGGATTATAATTATACACTGCCCAAAATAATTAGAGGAACATATATTTACATTTTTTAATAATTTTATCATTTTAAACAATACAGGAATCTAAGAACGCTAATTTAAATGATCATGTTTTGTGTGAATATAAATAATGCAGAAACATTAAGACTAGAATAGACATGATGACAGTACTAAGAAATCAAAAAGTAATTGGTTTTAGAGAAAAATATGTGAGGAAAGGATTCTGAAATATGACTTAGTTTTAATATAAACGTTTATATTAATAAGAGTTTCAGGAAAATAAAAGTATAAAATATATAATATATTATATAAATATATAACAGCGCATGACGTCACGTCTCAGTAAATCAGTGAAGATAACCTTTTAGAAGAGCCATCTCAACCAACACAAGAAAATACCTACATTTCCCTATTCATAAAATTAAATTACCCTTTTTCCCCTACCTTAAATTTTTTATAAATAAAAATGGGTTTTTCTTAAAATTTATTTTGACAAAAATGTACTGTTATTATAAATCAAAATGCAAATTGAAATTTGTTATTTCCATTTTGCTTGCTTTTTTCTGCTCAGCATTATCACTTTCCTCAGAACTGGAAGTTGACTCTATTTTCTGAATTTTTATTCTAAAATAAATACTTACTGTTATTTTACTTGTTTTTACTTCATATTATAGGTTAAAGTATAAAACAAAACAGTATAAAACTCAAATTACTATGAACGAATTTCTATCGACTCCTACATTATTTAATATTATATAATAATGCGTCCGATTTGCACGCTGCAAATTCGAGTTAACGCTCGCGTTCTTTTTGACTTTTGTTATTATAGCAGTATTGATTATCATGTTGTCGATAATTTCATTCATGTCACAAGAAACGAGAAATCACAAATAACTAACGATAGAAACTATTTTTGAGGTTATATGGTGCACACGCAAGCGTTCTATTAAAATTTCTCGTATAACTATCGCGTATTCAGCCTGAACAGTGTGGGTTGTTCGAGCCAGAAATCAAACACCACTATTATAATATTTTTATAATTCTCGTCTACAAAGTTTACTTTGTGACATCGAAAACAGTTGCACAAAATAACCATTTCAGCATCGTTTTTGAAAACTTTTTATACAGTGCGATGCACTGTTTAACTTATGGCTGACTGTCTAACATTTATAGCTCTGTAATTTTTCATATTGTTTTCTACACAGCACTTTAAAAACCGCTCATATTTTTGTTTAGATTTTTCTGGTAGTAAATAATAAACTGCATTAACAGCAATATTGCCAAGTTCTGGTGGATTTGAAAATTCTGTCAACTGTCACTTGTAAGTTGATGGTACCAACATAAATAAATGATCACAAAAATCCCGAATTGCAATGTTATTTGTGAAAAAAAACATTTTGCACGTTCATTATAAAAAATAGTATGTAAAATTCGTATCACAATGACTTTTTGCAGCACTCGTACTACAAAATGAGTCATTGTGATACTTTTTTTACAATATACTATTGTAAAGTCATATATTCTTCTTTTTCCGCCATTTTGCTTGTTTATTTTGTTTGTTTTGAAAAAAATTTATAAATTTTGTGCAATTAATTTCAAGTATTATTAAAATTAATAATGGCAGTCCAAAAAATAGTGAAATATATATTTTAATTAGGTTTAGTTTCCCATTTAAAGTTAACTTAGCGTTCTAGAGGAAAATACCTATTTAGCAATTGACAGCGCTTCGCGATAGCCATTTTACTTTGAAGCGCTTCCTACCGCTTTTTTCTGCCAATCACAAAGAATATCTACTGAGGCGTGACGTTACATGCGTATTCGCGCATAATTCAAAGGAGATAGAATAAAATGCAATAATTTTCGTTAAAAATTATTTTATTGCTGAAATAATGTATTATTTGGAAATAGCAAACGACTACTTACATTGGAGAAGGGGATTTCAAAATCTGTCATCTCTTGACCACCATCTAGTTTTCTTAGTATTTGAAATGATTGTCGTTTTTCTACCATTAGGACTTTTTGTTTAAAATCTTGCTTGCTAGTTTCCACTGTTCCATAAATTCTTATACTAGTTTTAGTGCACAGTTCATGTAGTTTCTGCTGAAATTTCTTTTTAGTATCCTTATTTTCCAGATGTGGCTTCTTATTGTTTCTTCAATTATTCTCTTTATTTTCCCGACTTTTCCATTATTTCCGCGTACTCTCATTTGCATAATTAATAGATAGTGGTCACTGCCTATTTCGGCTCCTCTATAGTCGATTCGTGCCAAGCGATACGCCCTCTTTTGGATCATATAAGAACCGAGCTAAAAGCCAAAACATAGAGCTTCAGTTGTGTTTGTAATTTTTTTTTCTTTATACTGTTTGTTGAAGATGTTTTAAATGAGCCAGTAATGCTACACGTTCCCCAGTGTTCATCTTGGATCAAGCGTAATCTTAATTTAATTTTTCATGTTTTCCGGAAAGCAGGAAAATCGAAGGTTTTTGTGGAAACTGAGTTTGGATCCAATGAAATAATTGATATGGAAGATTGTTGTAGATAAAAACATTAAAAATCGGAAAAAGTGTGTCAAATACGATGAAAGTGTGCTCATTACATTTTATAGAACGTGATTTTTTACAGAAAGGTAAGTGTACTATGATTGAAATCCTTTTCCATTATTTTTTTGGTTAGAGTTAAACGTGGAACATTAAAATCATTTGAACCAATGGATTTGAATATTAAGGATCAACAAGAGGATTTTGAACATGATTTTGTGGGCCAAGAAGCATCTGAAGCCTTACTTAATTTATTTTAATAGAAATGTTACTTGAAACATATCTAAAAAAGACCGATTTTATAATACACACAAACGTAAACAATAGTATAATGGTACTTAGCTAGCTTTCAGCTGTCACCCTTATGGTGCTGAGTTCTTAACCCGAGTTGTCTATATACATGCACATCTGTTAATAACCTGAAGTTTTCTTTATTAATTATAAAATAATCTATGATAGACTTTTCATTCCGTGGAGGTGCTTCTCTGGTAAATCTGTTGATATATTTATGTATAAATTTGGAGTTTCGTTATAATCAGGTCATTTGCAACGTTTACGTCTAGTAGTCTCCCGAAATTGTCAGTTTTTACTGTCTCACCATTTGGTTCTAAGTTTCATTCAATTCCTATATTGTTATTTCCAAACCTGCCATTTAAGTTCCCTATTAGATTAACACGTTCCTCTGTATTATCTAGGTGGGCCTGTAATGATTCGAAGAAAAACACCAGATTCTATTTTACAGGATTTTATCATTTTTAGCTTTTGAAAAAAATCACTGTACACTTTAAATAATGAAATTTTAATTTTCAAATGTTCCTAATGACACAAACCACAAAAATACATGTTACAAGTTGGGTTACATGTACCTTGCATGAAATAATCAGTAATCTCATGATTGCATACACCAATTTCGAGATAAAATAAAATAGAAAAGTTAAAAGTTGGTGAACATTTATATTATTTATTTCCTGTATAAACGCTATAGGGATTTTCGATGACGTCAACTTTTATATTTTATTTGTTATTTTATATTATGTTATTTTATTTGCTGTATAAATCCAACTTTATTTTTCAACATTCCTAATAGTAATCAACAACGTTCATTCACTTAATAAAATATTTCCTAGTTATTACTATGACCACATAAGGCAGGAAATTGGAATGCACCAAGAGAGTAAAATGCGCTAGACATAACAGAAAGAGAAAGAGACGGAATGCAATGTTTGGAAGAGAGACTGGGCCATCAAGCTTGTCAGCCAATGACCGGCACCGGATGCTAATGCACTATACAATAAGTTCACACACATCGTGTTAGTCCGATAAAAATATATAGCCACTTTGCTTATATTCTGATACACATTTTAATAATTTACTTATTTCTTCTACTTCCTATTTCACACGCTTAAGTTAAGTAAAATTTAATATTATTTTTTTTGATGCGTTCTTTCTGTGACAAAAAAGTTCCTGGGAATTGGAAATAATATGCAATTTTTTTAATCTTTAAATATTGATTGAATCATCATCAAAACAGGCTCCATTTCCAATCTTCAAAACATTTTTATATGCGCTTTTCGGGATGGCGTTCAGTTCCCTCTGCGAATTTTCTTTGATGTCATCAATGGAGTCAAAACGGGTATCCCGAAGCGGAAATTTAAGTTTGGGGAACAAAAAATTGTTTTCCTATTGTGATAATCCCAAAAGACATTATTAGATATTAATTTCAAATATTGCTAGCGGCAAGACCCAGAAAAATTTTAGAGAGAAGAATTTGGTAATACATGGTATAGAAGAAGGCAACGAAGAAGATGAGGAACAACTAGAAAATAAATTAGAAGATGTAATGAAAAAGGTTAATAATACAGTAGATGTTAAATCAGATATTTTGAAATGTAAAAGAATAGAAAATAAATACAGTAGCAAAAATAGACCAGTACTAATAATGATGAAAGACGTGAATAAGAAAGTAGAAACTTTGGAAGGAACGAATAAATTGAAAGGAACAAATATATATATTGATCAAGATTACCCAAAAGATATACTGGAACAGAGAAAACAGCTAATAAGATATATGAAACAGGCGAGAGAAAGTGGAGCTAAAGCTAAGATAATCTATAATACATTAATGATAAATGATAACGTATATAGTCTAAAGGAACTAGAAGAAAGGAAAAATCAATTAGAAATACATACAGGATGGAATAAATCAACATATAAGGAAAATAACCAACTAAGAGGTAAATAAATTGTCTAGGAAAAATGTTAAATTTGATTGATTTCGAAGAATATCATTTTGAAATACAGTACGTCAAAGGTGTAGCGAACTACGCAGATAGTATATCAAGAATATTCATAGAAGAACTCAAGGATTTATACATAAATAATTCACATGTCTCGGCAATCACAAGAGCACAAACGCGAAAAGAGAACGCTCGATCAGGGAAGGATCTAAAGAATAAAGGGGAAACAGAGGAAGATCGAATACAAAAACCTTCAGTAATAAAAGTTTTAAATAATCTAGAGCCACATAAATTACCAATTTTACACTTTGAAAATAACCGTATCTCGCTAAGGATGAGCATTCGGATCAAAAATAAATTGAAGTTTAGTGAAGCCTTATTTACCGGAATACACAACTTCGACCTAGGACGAACGTTGGGAAAGCTTGAGGAGCTGTCGGTAAAATTTGAAGTTAAAAGAATCAAGATATATGCAAATGATTATATATTCAAAAAGTGCACAATAGAAGAATTTATAGAAGAAGGGAATAAAAGGTTAAAAAATATACAAGTATGTATATGCGAAGTACCAAAAACGGTACAGCAGAAAGAAGAGATTCAAAAGATTCTAGAAAGATATCACAATGATTCCAATGTTTGGAGGACATGTAGGAAACAATGGATTATTAAAGATACTGAGAGCAAATTTAAGATAGAAAAATATGGAGAAAGATGTAAGGAAGTATGTAAAGACTTGCCACGAATGTCAAGTGAATAAAGCAAAACCTAGTCATAAAGAGAGATTTGTCATCACGGACACATCTATAAAACCGTTTTATATTTATATAGACACAATAGGCCCTTTTGTAGAAATTAACAATGGGAACCTTTAATGTATCACAATATTATGCGAATTAACAAAATACGCGGTCATGATACCGGTCGTTAACAAAGAGGCAGCCACAATGGCAAAAGCTATATTTGACAACTGATGCCAAACTATGAGTTGATAAAAGAAATAAGGACAGATCAAGGGACAGAATATAAGAACGAAATAATGAAGAACTTAGCGGAACTTTTAAAAATAAAACACAATTTTTCTACGGCATATCACCACGAAGCGATAGGCAGTTGTGAAAAAATACACAGAACGTTTAATGAGTACATAAGAAACTTTATCAAATATTCTAGAGATAACTGGTGTGGATTTGTAAAAATGTTTGCATATTGTTATAATACCACGCCAAACATTTATCACGGATACACGGAGTTGTTATACGGTAGAAAACCCAACATACCAGAATTTTTAAATGTAGAAATAGAACTATGTTACAATCTTGAAAGGTATGATAAAGAGTTGAAATATTAGTTACAGTACGCGAATGAAAGAGCTAAGCAGTTTTTGATAAAAAAATAAGTTAATTAGAGTGAATAAAAGCGAAAAGGAATCTTCACCCGTAAACTTTAGGGTAGGAGATTCAGTAATTCTGGAAAATAGGGATAGAAATAAGTACGATCCATATTATTTAGGTCCGTTCAAAATAACGGGAGTAAAAGAAGTAAACTGTGAGATATCTCAAAACAATAAAAAACAAATCGTTCATAAAAATCGATTGTATAAATACCATAACGAAAATATTTGTAATCAAGTGAGGTGAAATAGTAAACAAACAAACAGTGTTTAAAAACAAGACAATTAGTGTTATAAACAAACAATGCGAGAACTATTAACGTTATAAGTAGTATCGAAAATGTATCAAGGATAATTTTTCTCTTCCAAGAGGGGATGATGTGATGATCCCAAAAGACATTGTTAGATATAATTAGATATTAATTTCAATTATTGCTAACGGCCAGTGAACTTGAAGGTCACTGGCAAGGTGTAGTAAAGTCAATAGCGTATTGAGGAATCACGACTGTTTTATAAACAATGCGTCAACAAGGTCGAGGAACAGATCGTTGTCTGTGTTAGTTTAACAATAGAATTTCCTATATATAGAGAGTTCATTTCTCTTGATTATTATTATTATTAATAGTACAAACGTTATATTCTGTTACATATGGTCAGTAATTTGTATACGTAGTTTTAAATATATGTTGTCCCAGTGAGTTTTGATAAACGATGATATTTATTTAACCTTAAAGAAAGGTTCGGGTGGTAAGTGTTTCCCGAAGATGAATGGTTCGATGGTTCAAGAAGTACATACGAGGGGCACTTGCTAAGTAACCACCACACTATGACTTATGAAAACGACCATAGAACACTGTTTTGTTCTTTGGAAAGTAGCTCACATCACCCTAGTTAGGGAAAATATATCACACATGTGTGATATTGATGATCGATTTGACTAACAACACGTTTAAGCGTTAACGATAAAAAGAAATTCATGCGTACAAATAATTCAAATTTAATTTTAAAATTTTAAATGATTGCAGATATCAATTTGATAAATGTATAAAAACTATAGTTTAGTTATTGAGAGATTATTTTAAAAAAGGGGGGTCGTAGGAAATATAGTATACATAACTAATTGAAAAGTGCATTTCAGGCACTCGCTGTTTCCGCACTTGCCGCTATGCGGCGCTTCGCTTGCTAAACTAACACTCGTGTGAAATATATCACTGCTTCTTTTCTTCTAGCACTGCGTGTCTTTTGTTGTCTTCCTTTTTGTAGAACGGAGATCTTGGTTTACCTTCGTTGTGAAAGTACTGATAGCGTTACAAACCGATAAAAGCATCGCGTCAACTAATTTCTCCGGTTTAATTGTCTGTTCGAGGACAATCCCTACGGCAGTGGTTCCCAACCTTTTCTGGACCACCGCCCCTTATAGAAGAGAACAAAAATTTAACCACCCCCCCCCCCCAGTCGCTGGTTAGTCCAAAGTAGTTATTTTATTTGAATATCATCTGTACCGTCCCAATTGATCTGTATTTAGCTTTAATTTCAGTTAATGTCTAAATTTTATTTTAGAGGAATGATGGAGTAGAAATTTATTAAACGACTACCAAATGTGCAATAAAATTGTTTATTAAACTTTTAAATATAAACACAGAATCAATAAGAAATACAATCACAATAGAAATGAGAAATGCAATACAATAAGAAATACAAAATTAATAATAAAGAAAAAATCAATGAGACGGTTGAGGCTGGTGGAGTGCTACAAGTTTGTTAATACCGGGTTCCAATTTCGTTAACATCAATCGCAGATCGCCACGTTCAGTGATGTGTAGTCTGTTCCTCTTCTTTGACAGCAAATCAGTTACTGCACTGAATGCACGCTCAGCCATATAGGACGAAGGAATGCAATTAACAACTTCTGTACTATTCTCCACAATCCAGGATAGAGAACTAGTATTGGTTTTTGAAGCCAGAACTCTTGATATCCACGTTTGAATTTTACTTTCAGTTCTTCGTTAGTTGTGAGTTCTAATAGCTCCTCTTCCCAATTTGATGAGCCTTCAGTATCTGTGTTTGCGAAAGGATCTATAACCAAACTGGGTATTTCCATGTTTAAAATATCTTGGAAACGCTCTGTAAAATCAACATGAAGAACTTCCAAGTGGTGGCAGTAAGTAAGTAAATGTTCCGGTTTTGCAGACACTGTTGATAATGTGGGAAAATGGTTGTACTCACCTCTACCAAGATTTCTTGTGAATATAAGAAGTTTTCCTGCAAAAGCAGCTATGGCGTTTTTAGTTTTAATTAAATATAAATCATCACCTTGCAATTGTAGATTAACTTGATGAAATACTTTAAACAGGTCCGTCAAATAAGCGATGCCATTTTTTGACATAATCAGGTTTTCGCGCAATTGTTCGTTTGCTTCAAGAAATTCCAACACTGAGTCAAATAGATTGAAAAAACGATTCAGACAAACACCTTTAGAGAGCCAACGTACTTCTGTGTGCAGCAGCAAGCGATTGTAGTCTTCATCATTTTCATTGCAAAGCTTATGAAACAAACGGTCATTCAATGAATTGCTTCTAATGATATTGATTGCTTTAATAACGTTATTGAGGGACGCATGCAGACGTTCATTTAATTTTTTTGCAACTAAATGCTGACGGTGAATAATACAATGTACAGCGAGTACATTTGGCACTGCTTTTCTCAAATGTGCTATAAAACCCTTATGACGCCCGGTCGTTGCTGGAGCACCATCAGTAGCAGCAGACAAAATATTGCTAATAGGAATTTCTTTCTCTTGAAAAAATTCTTGCACGATATTAAATATAGAATGTCCCTTTGTATCAGATTCCAAATTCTTAGCAAATAATAACTCTTGATGAATTTTTTCTTCTTTTATAAATCGTACGTATGATAAAAGTAGAGCTTCGTTACTTGGTAGAATTGATTCATCGAGTTGAATGGAAAATTTGCAAGTCTTTAGGTAATCGCATAAATGACATTTCAACGTCATTTGCCATTTCATCTATTCTTCTTTGCACTGAATTATTACTGAGAGGAATTTTTTAATGATGTCAAATGGTGTCTTATGATGGAGAACAGTTTTTAATATCTCTTTGACTGCCGGCAAAATTAATTCCTCGCCAATGGTGTGTGGTTTTCCTGACTTTGCGATTAACAATGAAACGTTATATGAGGTTTGATATAGTTGGCTGTATTAAATATTGTTTTTCGAGTTCTTGAAAATAGAATATATCTTTGTTCTTCTTATCAGGATGCATTTTATGTAAATGCTCTTGTAGCCTAGAAGGTTTCATAGCTTCATTTCAAAAAACTTTTCGGCAAATTAAACACATAGGTAATGATTTGTATGTAGAAGATTCCGCAAATCCATATTTTAAATATCCAATACTGTATTGCCGGCATTTCTTTTTTAATTTAGAAGTAGATTCAGCCACTTTCATACAAAAATTAAATTCTCAGTAGATTTATAGATAGTAATGTTTATAAAATGACACACCACTCACGATTATTTACTACGGCAGAGCTTATGATTCACGACTATATATCGCGGCCAAGCACATACAACTAACTAACAAAAAATTCGTAGAGCTGTTGCTTTTATACGTTTCATTTCGTGCATGATTCAACTTGTCTGTGTGCGAACATGTCGAAACATGTTATTTTCTATAAACATCGCGCGTTCGCTTATCAACGTGCAAGGACAAGTCATATACTTTTATTCTGAACTAAAAGAAATTATTATAATTATTAGTATTATTATTAATGCTAATTTAAAACTGCTTATTAACCCTTATTAAATCATTTTTATTTCGTCATTCCTCTTGACTGCTTATTATTTGCTTCTGAATCCGCTACCGCCGCCCTAAAAGGCTGCAGCGCCCACAGGGGGGCGGTATCGCCCCCGTTGGGAACCAATGCCCTAGGGTATTACGTAGCGAGTTGAAAAGAGGTACGTAAACACGTACTACGCGTCTTCAGGGACTCCGGAGAGAATCGTCATAAGTTTAATACAAATTCTATAGCTTGTGATTGAAACATTCAATGGCAAGTTCAGAAACAAAGTAAAATATTGTCAGATTTACTCGTTTACACAATATTAACGGCATTACTTAAAAGACAAGTGTACGGATTTTAAGTATGTGTTTCTACTGTCTACTCGTGTTTACTGTTAGTGACGTCAGGATAAAAGTCCTTTTGATCGTTTGACATGCCTTTTATCTCACTCTTTTATTCGTCACATGCGCTATGAATATCTGGATGTGCTGAATTTTAGGAAAATTTTCTACATCGCATCCTCAAAGTTTATTGCACTATTCGCTGGCTTATGATAATAAAAATTATAGCTTTTATTGTGCATAAAACTTCCGTCAGCTGATACCCTCTTATTACCATAAAACAATAAATATGGGTGCGGATTTCCTATAATTATTTCAAATCGGTATAAGTTAGATCCCCAACGTGAAAAGTTGATATTTAGAAAAGAATGTCTTGATTAAATTTCTATCCTAATTTCTTTGGACTAATAATACACATACGGTGTTCTCAGTGGCGGGCTTAGACTCAAACAACTGCGTCTGATTCTAGATTCAAAACCAGACAGGATGCGATTACACATTCCGATCTCAATTTCGTAAGGAAACCAGGCCACTAACAGATGGCGCAACGTATTTCAATGTTTACGTTCGTATACGAGGCGTAGCGAATTTGTATATGTACATTCGTTGCATTTCAAAATTAATAACCGTAGCGGTTTTTTATTTAAAACGGCTTTATTGTAGTAAAGTCAGTAGAAAATTTCCGATTTATGTGTTCATTGAACCTTATATTGGGGAAGTTAGATATTTTTCTAGTTTTCTTAGTTTTTATAGGTAAATGAGATGTGATTGTCAACTTTTTGTGCTTCATAGCTCAGTCAAATTAGCCAAAATAATGGAAGGGAAAAAATTGCGGGAAAGTTGAAATTGGGCACAGTTGTTCAATGGAGTGCCCTATACAAAATACCAAAAGTTCCCGAGGGTGGGGGGCGTGCAAGCGGAAAGGGGGCAATTTAAAGGCCTCTTTTTTGAGTTTTTCCTAGATATATCGAGAAATATTGAGTTAACAGTAAAATTGGCCGTACTCAAAATTGAAGTAAATTCTCTACAAAAATGACCTTGTTCATGTTTTTGCAGTTCAAACGATTTGGAAGATAGAATGAGGACAAACAAAAGGAAATGTTGTAGAATAAGAAAATTATAGATTTAATAGTATACACTGTGGGCCTAAATAAAGGAGTACATTTTTTAATTGGAAATATTTTTCAAGTTTTTTGGGCGATTTAATTTCTTTTTGCAGGGCTAATAACCTAACATGTCCTCAGCATGACTGTAAATTTGAAAGGAAAAATAATGTACAGTGCATTCGAGCTCGTTGCAAATGAAAACTGTCGTAGCTAAAATTGTATTAATATGCTTTTTCGGTAGATAAACTATCCAGAAAACTTCAGTAAAAAGAAAATTTTCCGAAATAGCCGGATTCGCGAAATACCATTTTTTTTTATTAAATAACATTTTAACAAATAACACATTTATGAAAACAGTGTAGTAACTTTAAAATTATTATGAATGTGGCCACCATTATTGTTTACCACTTCTTGAAGTCGTCTGCGCCATAAATTGATAGCCCCATTTATTGCACCCTGTTCAAAATTGTTCCAAACAAACTGCATTCTTTCTTTGAGCTGCTCGATTGTTTCAAATTGTTGTCCGTCATACAAATTTTGTTCGAAAATTCCCCAAATTGAATCATCAACCGGATTTAATTCTGGGCTGTTAGGTGGCCACATTTCTGGCTCAATATAATCCGGGCAATTTTCACTCAAGAACATCTTTGTACTGTGGGAAGTGTGTGAGGGAGCACCATCCTGTTGGAAAGTGTAATCGTAACAAACATCTTCAATTTCTGGTAATAGGTGCTGCAAGATTTGTTCTTGATACGTTTCTGAATTGACAGCATCAACGAAAATCAGATGAGATTTTTCCAACATGGATACTACAACTGAGACCGTTATACCTTTTGAGAAATGACTTTTGTCAATCAAAAGATGCTCTAAAGGAATTTCTTTCTTAAATTGTATGTCAGAATATACCCTATTATTTTGAGTATTTTTAGGTGGCCGTAAATAGAACATTTTTTCATATGAATACCTTATTTTTCTAATGTCTTCGCGAGAGCGGAATCTTTGTAGTAGCAAATTACATATTTCCAATCGTCTTTCTCTTACATTGGCCGTAAGTCTTTGACAGTAAACTTTATTAAATAATTTAAGATGGCAGTATTCTTTAATGATTCTTCGAACTGACGTACGTGAAATCCTAGTTATTTTCGCGATTTTCCTTGTTCCAAGCGATTGGCCAGGTTGCAAATTTCCTAAAACAACCCTTACTCTACCAATATTTTCTTCAATTCTCGAGCTTCGCTTCCTTCCTCTTCCACGTTTATGTTCAATAGACCCATCGGTTTCCCATACATGTCTTAAGAACTTCCCTATCGTTCCAATATGCCAATTTTTCTCAGGAAATTCATTTACAATTTTTCTTGCACCATAATTATATTTTTCATGGAAATATTTAATTAATATTCTGTCCACTTTGCTTAAAAGTGACATTATGAACTGACTATAGTCTATTTCTTAATGTCTGACAGCACAGTAGCCTCATTAAATATTCAAATAGAAAATTATCTCTTACAGAGTGATCCTAAGAATTTTACAAGTAAATACTAAAATTCTAATGCAAAACAAGTAGGTGTCTGTATTGATTATCTGTACATCCCTGTTTCAGCTAAAACTGAACAATGCCAGCAAAAGGATAAACAGTGCGGCAGTGGCAGAGATTACGATATTAGTTCATTTTGCTTATTTAATTGGATTCGGTCAACATTACAGTTGAAATAAAATTCATTCGTTTAGGCCTATTAAAAAGTTACATTTTTATTAAATTAAATTAATTAAAGAAAATATAGTTTAATTCTCATAATTCAAATTTATTGTCAATAAATTAATGTATATTAAGTAGAGTAAACATACCATTTATAGGAAATATAAAATTCAATCTATAGTATCATACTCTTCGCTGGCCATACAAGAATCATCCGAAGACTCGTCGAGAGAGATCACTATCGGTTCTATAGTTTGTTCTATGAGGTTATCTAAAGCCCACATTTTCTCTTCCTCTTTAATTACATGATTCACGGCATCTCTCCAGTTCTCTTCAGTTATTGTTGTCAATGAGTACTTCATGAGTTCACCAACATCTTTCATTTTAAATGTTTTATTATGTCTAGCTACATAACCTTTCATTTGGGCCCATATTAACTCTATCGCATTCAATTCACAATGGTATGGCGGCAAACGAAGCACTGTTATCCCACGATTCTTGGCTATTTCATCAATAACAAACTTTTTAAATTGTAGCTTGTGATCTGAAGCAACCTTTAAAATTTCACATATCATCTTCAAATGGTATATCTTTTACGATTAACCAGTTTCTAATATCAGCTTTTCTCCAAGAGGTAGATGGAAGATTTTCTGTTAATCGCGAATGATAAGTGGCATTGTCCATGACGATTACAGAATTATTTGGAATTAATTCGACCATTTATGTAAAATACATCTGCAGTCATTTTTTCATGATAGTCTTTGGTTGATGTTGACTGAAACTCCAGTAAACCACCTTCAACGAACCCTTGATTGCATCTAATATGCGTTATTATTAGTCGGCGACCTTTACCGATAGGAGTTTTCAGTCCAGTAGATAAACCTTCTATGAAAGCTTGACGACTGGTTTGAATACTTTTGTCCTGCCATATTTTTTTCACTGAATGTCCATCATTGAGCCATGTCTCATCTAGATAATAGATTTGTCTTCCCTCCTGTCTGTATTTTCGGATACCTCGTAAATACTGGCGTCTCCAACATATTATTTCTTCGTTATCGATTAGCACTGATTTGCGACTTTGCTCCTCACAAGTAAAATTTGATTTGTGTAATATTTTCCACAAAGTTTTTCGCCCTATGTCAGGCAAATTCTCGTCCTCCTTCACCATTCTTAGAATTCTGTCAAGGGCTGGGATCTTCTTTTTAAAATATAATTCATGTAGTTTTCGTCTTATTGTATTTTGCATATGTTCATCAAGGTCAAATGGTTTTCTTCCAGTTGACTTTTTATGTGGAGATATATTTCCATTTTTCCTCTCTCTTAAAAGCCTGTAAATAATAGATTCACTAACTCCTGTCATATTGGAACAAGTCGAAACTATATTTCTAACAGTAGCAGCCGGCATTTGATGTACAACAGCATCATGCACATTTAACACTACAGTCTTCGTTTGTAAACTAATCACGCTCTTACACTTTACTGGGGTAAAACTTGAAGACATTTTTCACAACACACTTAACACTTATGGAACATAAGCGACTCTAAGCAAAACAAATTATACAAATTTGGGCGAGACCAAGTTTCACCGTATATACCTGCAAAATTTCTAAGTAGTCATTGGGACAATCTCTAGTAGGACCCTATTGTAATGTTTCTTGGAAATGTTATTATCAACATTTCGAAAATCAGAAAGTAATTATCTGGAGAATGAATTGATAAATGGTTTGTTAATATGTCTCCCAAGAATTGACCCGCTCCAAATTCTCAAGATAATTAATCAAAGATTCAGTCAGAATAGTTGCGTTACAAGATTATTTCAAAAATAATTTATTGTTTTAACTGTATGTACTCTACAGATGTATGAAGGTCAGTTAGTTGTTTTAACTAACCGAATTTACATTTATATTCCCTTTATATATCAGATCGGGTATAAAATTAAATAAATTCCTTAGATGAACTGTGACGCTTATGCTTTACTACCTGACTAGTATCTGTGACCTTTTCACGTGCTGTCAGTCAATAAGAAACAGACTATAATTTACTTATTCAGCTGTAAATGTCAAACTCCATGGCAACCTGAGTAGTCATGGCCTGTTTTCATAAATGTGTTTGTTAAAATGTTATTTAATAAAAAAATGGTATATCGCGAATCCGGTAATTTCGGAAAATTTCATTTTTACTGAAGTGTTTATCTACCATAGTACAATTAGCATAGCATATTAGTACAATTAGCATAGCATATTAGTACAATTAGCATAGCATATTAGTACAATTTAGGCTAAGACAGTTTTCATTTGCAACGAGTTCAAATGCACTGAATTTTTTTATAAGTCCGACCCTGTACATTAGTTTTCCTTTCAAATTTACAGTCATGTTGAGGACATGTTAGGTTATTAGCCCTGCAAAAAGAAATTAAATCGCCCATAAAAAATATTTTCAATTAAAAAATGTACTCCTTTATTTCGGCCCACAGTGTATACAATTGACACATAATTTACTTAATTACATTGCAAAGTAGACAATACAAAGTTGATCTCATATTATACTTCATGTATAAATGGAATACACAGGAAAGCGTGTGAGTAAAGTAATATTACGTCAGATTTAGTACCGGCTTTTTGGTCGCGCTTAATTAAGATAAAGGATGTATACTACATAATAATAAGATCTTGGTTGTTTTTACGTAAAACGAAATAGGATAACATACAAAACATAAATCATTGACATTCACATTGATTAACAGATACATGAAATATTTACCAAATAAAATGCATCACAATAGAACACCTTCAGTTTCAAAACACATCGTAGATTGATGTTTTTACTTGAATTTCAAAAAGTATTCCAGTTTAACAAAATCAATTTATTCAAAGAAGTCGTCGCCCTGAATAAAGTCCTCATAAAATTCTTCGTCATTGGTGCATTACTGCATTTCGTGTCTCATTTTCGGCAACCACATCTCCCTTCACAACTACCTGTGCACCTACAGAAAATGTTGTTTAAAATAGAATCTGGAGCTGGAGGTTCAGTGGTTTTCACTGGATCCAAGGTGCCATCCTCTCCATGACGCCATTCCCACTGATCAGGGGATAACCTGTTCCCCTGCCATTCCTGAACTTGTAAAAAACACTCTACAAGAGTGTTGCCTTGTTCAGAAGTCTTTTGTTAGAGGAAATGAGGAAAGGTCTGGTTTTATGTCGGCTGAAGATTTTATAAACGCCAGATATCGTTGTTAGTCAATTTACGGCACAATAGATTTTGCACCATATAGCGCAAGAAACCTTTTTGTCATCAGTTATTGAAACTGTTTCATGTGTTCTTCTTCTTATTTTCTCCAAATTTCTTAAAATGTGTGTTTTAAAATTTGACGCAAATTATCGCCGCTTCCCATAAAATCTCCAACGTCAGTAGATTGTCATTTTATCCTATTCATGCAAACTTGTTATTCTGCATTTTTTACCTTTTTAGATTTATATTTTTGTAGTTCTTTGTCAATCTTTCACTTGTAAACTTAAAAATTTAATAATGATATTAGTTTGTGTAAATAGTTTTTAAAAAACCAATTTCTGGGATGGAATATATTTCCTGCATTCAAATTCTAGTTGAAGATAACACCTAATAACAATAAAAATAAATTATTCACACCTACTACTAAAAATGTACATTACAATGAGAGGAATGCTGAAATGTAAATAATAACAAATAATAGCCATACACAATATGATTTGATATTACATTTAGACAATTAAAAATGTTATATTATTTTTTTATGTTGTGGATATAATATGAGATTGATTTGTGTTCCCAACAAAAGCGATTATGAATTAATTATTTGGTATAACCATTATCGTCATACTAACTATTGTGTTAAATAACGTTTTTCATTTGAAAGATTTAGCTACATTGTTGGAGAATTTCATTTCTAGACGATTGTTTCTTTTATCATTTTGGCAGTTGGTATCATTGATCAGACAGATCACAACTGTAGAGGGGTCCCGAAACAGAATGTACAGGACCGTTCTGTAAAAATTTATAGAGAAAAGAAAAGTAAGAATTTCATTTTTTGTTTGAAACTTTTTAATTAATAAAAAAATTTGTTTTTGGCGCTTATAATATAGATTAAAAATATTTTATCCCAAGAGCCTGAGGTTAATGATTTCTCATGCAAATTACTAAAACTAGAATTTCAAAGTATAAAAAAAGGTGAGTGTAATTATTACATGACATGTTTTAAAAAAAATGAATATACCGGGCGAATCAAAAATTCTATTCATAGAATAGCAAACCACAATAATATATATATAGTCTTATACTTGTTATGATATTATCATGTTGTGTTACTGTTACTTAGTTAAATTAGTTAAATGTAAACATAACCATATTGTATGTTGTTGTATTTTGTAGTCGGAGTTTTTCCGTTTAAATAAATAAATTTTGATTATTACAATAGTATTAAAATTCTCTAAACTGAAAATGAGAGGAATGCCAATAACCAGGAGATCGTTGTTAGGAGTTGTGGTTGACATGTGTATGTTTCTTTTTCACACAGCTGATATAACTTAATGGTTTGAAACGGTTCATTTTCGGTTCCAAAAAATAGTGATGCTACAGTATAATTACGATTTAAAACTAACAAAGAATACGCTTAGCAAGAAAATGCGGCTTTACCAACGGTAATCTGCCTCATGTAAACTGTATGCCAAAAATGGGATGATATTGTTCATTTTGACTTATTTGTTCAAAATTCACATTTCAATTTACCACTTAACAGTGACAAAACACTCCTAACGTCGACTGTTTTGGTCGGCGTTATTTCAACAACGAGAATGTTATTATACGTCGATGCTAGTTACATCAAAAGCGTACAGAATAGCATTTTTATAACATCTATAGACTAACATTTTTGTACAGACTAAGCCCATTAGATATCTCTAAATTTAGTAATTTTTTCTTACAAACTGCTTTAGTGCACATAGTTAGAATCAGTTTGTATCTTAGAGTGATACTATACAATAGAGAGGCTATTCATTCATAAACACCTTTGTTTCTGCGGCCAACAATCCTAACCGCCAGTAGTAAAATAATGATCGAATTACAAAAATTGGTGATGGTATTGTAGATACGTGGCATTGGTAATTTCGGCTGTTTTTCTGACAAATTTAACCCCGACGAATCATTATAATCCTAAAAGATTAAATTAATTTACCTAATAAAAGTTAATTTTGTCACTAAAAAATCTTGAAAAAAAACTTAAAAATGAAAGAACTATATTTTTACTCACTACTCGTAATGACGCTCGTATAAACAAAACACGTTTGACATTATTTACTACGAATCCTATAGCGCATTCGAAATGATCGTCGGGCAAGTTCTGACGATATTTTCATCTCTCTTTATATATTAAAGATAAAGACAACTACTATATAGGTTACCACAGCACATAAAGCAGGTACTGAAATTTTAAGTAATGTTTACACTTTTAGTTTCAACAAATACTTGTTAAAATTTATATAAGAATATGCCTTTATTAAATAAATATTTCTCCTGCAACTAAATAAAATTTGTAAATATGGCAAAGTGTCTGCAAGTGATCTTAGAATGTCACTCGATGTTTGGGGCATAAAAAATTAAAACAAACATCTATTTTATGTGTTAATCTGAGGTTTGTATGTATTTTGCATTAATTAATCCCTTGTCAACAATATCTTTGATAGGTTTGAAGGTGCTGGTTTTATGGGCCGACAGAAGAAATTTTGGAGGCCCGGAAAACCACTTTCGCAGCGTGGAACACACAATAGTTTTTATCCTACACCTAAAGGATTAGATTCTAAAATGATAAAAATAGAGGTGGGAAATATTTTGACTACACCGATTAGTGTTATGAGATGAACGACTCATAGAAAATTGTAGATGAGTTGTTGAAAATAACGTTTTCACTGTACCTTTTAATATTATGCAATAAACGCCCATCCGTAAAATGTTTATATATTTTGTTATATTTTCAGGTAGTGTAGCCTGTCTTGCTTTTTGCGTAATCTCTTCCGGTGTAGAATAAACGCCGTGGATTCGTCCATATTATGTAACACACTGTTGTCCATCTTAGTTTTAATGGCACCAAAACCCTAAAGCATTAATTTGAAATTTAAAAGTGACAGCCGCGTCGTCATTTATAATAGGGTGGTGTTTGGTGACAATAAAATAGCACCAACAGAACGCTCCTTTACAGCTATGAAAAAGAAGAAGTGCATGAACATGTGACACTTGAGCTTGTTCTGTAACATTGAAGTTATGTAGGCTCACAGTAAGTTAACAACAACAATTTTCACGAGACAAGAAGACACGTGACAAAAATAGTCTTATAGTAAACAGTTTTGCTGTTGGCTAGTAGACTTTTTCCTGAAAACCTTTTGCTGCCAGTCCTGTCCATCTGTTTTTGTTCTGAAAATTCAATTAGTTTCTATAGCCCTTGTATTCTGTGGTGGATTTGCAGGATCCCAATGTTTTGAACTTTTTGTATGCATTCAATTTTTTTTACTTTGTCATTCTGGTTCTGAGCTCATTGCATCTGTATATGTTTCAGGATCAGTTTTTTCAGTCATTAAACAGTATGCAGTATACTTTTAATATCGTTTTGGTACCTTTAACTCGATTTTTGTCTTTCAGGATGATCACCATATGAGTTTATCATTTGATTATCATCACTCATTTCCTCTATTTCTTGGCTCTCATTTTCTTTGTCTTCTTTATCAGATGATTGTTTATATTCATTCTCAGTTTCCTTTTAACTTAGAGTAGTATTACTCTTGTTAAAAGTCACATGTTTTGATATTTCTAACCGGGTTTCATAAACAATATCCATTGCTGTTGTAACCTACAAATCTTACTGCTTTAGCTCAAGCTGTCAACTTATCTTCCATAGGTAATTTTAACAGCCATGCTCTAATCCCAAAAATTCGTAGTTTTCTCAAGTCCAGGTTTTGTGATTTTCCAGCTGGTTCACCGCCTTTTAAGGTGATCTGTTTAACTGGTATGCTGATGTACGAATTGCTTCACCCCTAAGATGTCTAGATAAGTTCGTTTCAACAAACGTAGTTCGTACGTTGTCTAGAAGTGTTCTTTCTATTCATACGTTCACTTACGTCATTCATCTCAGAACAAAATGGACCTGTATATTCTATAGTTATACCTCGTTCTGGCTTGTGTTCATTTTTCCTAATCTAGCTTCTTAATATAGTTCATTAAATTTAGTTCAGCTTCTGATTTATTTTTGAGAAGATATACGGTACAAAAATGTGTATAATCATCTATGACAATTTGATAATAGCGTTCATAGTCTTTGGTAGGTATGAATGAATGTATGGATTCTCTTATTAGATCCCGATAACTGTATTTTATTAAATGGTTGTCGAACTGATTTACCC
Source organism: Galeruca laticollis (assembly GCA_963921935.1). Classification (NCBI taxonomy): domain Eukaryota; kingdom Metazoa; phylum Arthropoda; class Insecta; order Coleoptera; family Chrysomelidae; genus Galeruca; species Galeruca laticollis. Next base: position 59,279,863 of record OY998177.1, read on the forward strand.
TCTTTGCAAGGTGGTCCGCATATACCTTTTGACACAGGTAATTGCAGTATTATAAGGCTTTGTTTGTCGAGAAGTCCTAATCGATTATGCCATAGGTCTTACAGTGTTTATGTTTCATTGTTTTATTACTGTATTCATTATTAGACTGTGGATCTCTTTTTTCAAAAGAGGAAGTCTAAAGATTTAAGACAACATGTATAGAAGACTTTTAGGCTTATTTCAGAATGAAAATAGGACTATTGCAGAGAGTAAATTTATATATATTGAACCACATATCTTATATCTTGAAGCACATCGGCTGATTGAGAATGTTTAGTTTAGTATTTAAAATAAATTGATACTATGTTAATAAAAGAACACATTAAAAAACCACAATCAGAATTAAAATTCATATAAAGTCATATTATAAAATCATTTGTTTAATATAATTTAAAGAGTAACAATAAATATAGAGAAATTACCTTAATAATTTTCTTAAAATATGAAAACGCCTAACAAGTATTGAAGGAAACATTAAATCTGCCTAATATGGATATTTGTTTGTCACTAAGGAATCAGCTGTTTATCTGAAAATAAACAAGCTTTAGTTATCAAGTTTAATACAACTATCAGTTGAATAATAATAATAATTTTCATATTTGTTATAAAGAATTAGTCAAATGAAAAATATAAATTACAAGATGACATAACTCTAATGATATGTCAAAATTTGGTATCAATTTTATAGAATAGCAAAAAAAGGAAATGGATCATAAGATGGTGATAGATATATATCAATATTTGGAACTATAAAATTTGGACAGTATTAAATAAAGAAAGAAGATGTAGGAATATCGCGTGATATGTTAACAACAACAACAAAGAGATTCATGGGTAATTCACGCAAAATAAAGGGCTACTGAAACAGAGTGGTAACCGTGGACATGCATGTTTCTGTCTCATTTGCCTCTTCAGCACGGTATAACCAAATAAGGATGTGAAATTCGGGATCCCGTCCTGAAAACTCAAGATCTTCCAATTGAAGGCACAAATGAGCGTTTGGTTTCCCTGATGAAATCCGTTTTGTGTTTTCCCATGTTTCGATTAACATCTTTGCTCCCGAATTTCACATCCTTATTTGGTTATACCGTGCTGAAGAGGCAAATGAGCCAGAAACATGCATGTCCACGGTTACCACTCTGTTTCAGTAGCTATATATATATATATATATATATATATATATATATATATATATATATATATATATATATATATCAGATAAAAGGATTTATGTTATAAACTTAAATACTATTTCAAAGTAAGTTATCACAAGTAGAAAAACAACAATTTACATTACATTGTAATATCAAAGTATTAACCATGAATTTCACCTATTGTTAAAAGACTTATTTTATTGAAATTAGTATATAATAAAGAAAAAACAGACTTCTTTAAGTGAAATTCACAATCATATGTTTTTCAAAACTTTCATAACGTGCAATAAAAGTGAATAGACCTCTATAGCCCAAGAAAGAAAAGCATTGGTTGTAATATGACAGGACAATGTTGTTAAATTATAAGGAAAGAACTTTGTTTGGAACAGTGAGCTGGGAAACAAATAGTTTATTTATAAAAAAATTGACGATCGAGGGGAAGCGTTGGTAGATTGAGCTTGGCGTCGAGAGAGATTTTTTGAAGGACTCGCTACAAAAATTGGTTCGGCCAAAACCTTGGACGAGATCGTTAACGGGCCAAATCGGCGCAGTAGAAACAAAATGGCGGCCTGTCAAAATTGAAAAAAAATCGTATTTCTTTTGTTTTTGATCTGACGCAAAAAAGTTACTGAGATTTTTTTGAACATAACACGTTCTACAACTTTTGTATGAAACACTTTTTTGTAAAACGTACATGAAAACATTTATTTAAGAAAATTTAAGTTTTGTTTTTTTTGTTTTGAATCTGATGCAAAAACTTTACTGAAATAAGCCGTCCAATTGGTCTTGTGCCATTGGGATTTTTATCCTTATTTTGGTATCCGAATTGAACTATCAATGTATACTAGTATAACTTTTACATGGAATTTGTTACATTTTAGAAAAATTAAACAACAATCGGCCGCTTGCGGCTGATAAAAAATATATTTTTCTTTTGGGAGATTAAAAGAATTTGAATTCGTAATCATATCTTTGAATTATAGCGTTAAATTCGACCTGCTATCTCCTCTGATGATATCATAAAACCAGCATTGTGAAAAATTTATTCCATAAATATGTTTATTTATTTTGTTATTACATAAGTGACTGTTTATTCTGAGGTGTTCGTTATAGGCCTTATCGTTCAGCAAACACTTCTACATATTTTAAAGAAGATAAAAAGATTTTTTTATACAAGGTGTCAATTTAAATCCTCTCACCCTTAATATCTTCGTTCCAGTAAATAACATGAAAAATCGTAAAAACAGGTCAATTTTATTTTCATTTGAATGAATATTTGTAGCCCTCATGGTTGAATATCCTAGAAAGAGTAGGAATTACCTTTAGAATCTTGAATGGGAAGGGGGGTCAAGTGGTACATAATTCTGATGTGCGTTACATTTCCAACAGGACGGTGCTCGAGAGTGGTTAAACGAAAGATGGATAGACGGATTAGCAGAGGGGAAACAGTTGAATGGCCAAGTTCACCGGATTTAACTCCCTTAGATATCTTTCTTTGGGGACATCTTAAATCCTCTGTTTATAAAACTCAACCTGTTGATATTGACGAACTTAAAACACGAATTACAGCAGCATATCGGTCAATTCTCAATGAAGCTTCTATTTGACAGCGTTTTTTGTAAAATACTGTTTATACATTAGGCCATTTTCATCTATTATTTGTTCTATAAATACCATTATTATATTCATAAGTGTTGCAACTTAGCGACTACGCTTGCCACGATTGCGAACAATTGAAAAGGCAATTAACTGTCTCGACCCTTACTTCGTGGAATCTACTCATATTAGTGTTTTAAATGAAACTCAACGTTTCTAGCTAATTCCACAATATAATGAAAAATGTTGAAAATTCTAAAAAATTGACAATTGTTTCGATAACTGACGATGATATTCAGTTATCGAAACAATTGTCAATTTTTTAGAATTTCAACATTTTTCATTATATTGTGGAATTAACTAGAAACGTTGAGTTTCATTTAAAACACTAATTAAAACGGCATTGGTCTGTAAATTACCAGTCAAAGTACCACCCTGAAGTGGCGCCTCTCGGGAACCCTTCTCAGCCGGGGCTCGACATTTAGTTCTTAGCGATGAAAATAAAACAATTTAATTTGTTTAAAACTTCATTTATTTGAACTTAATGTTCAATTTAAACTAGTTGACGCGTTTCACTAACACAGTAGCTTTCTCAAAACGAATGAAGGTATATTGTAAAAATGTTTTAATATATACAGTGCATAAATACAGAATTCTATTATACTAATGTTAAACAAAAGGTATTGAAAGAAATTACCACGAAATTCATTCACTAAAAACATTCCTAAGCCATCTTCTAGCTAAAAGTGTTTAATAAAGGAGAGTGGTTGATATCTATCTGGTCGTTAAAAAGGTTACCTGAATATTTAGTTTTGTTTATCTCGAGAGCCTCTAATAAATTTAAACTAAAGGATTTACCGACTACATGTAAAATTGCAAAATTAGGGTCGAAAATGTGTTGGTTTTCTAATAAACGATTTGTATAGTTAGAATCTAATTTTTTGTAGTCATAGACGTTTGTGTTCCGAAATTCTAGTTTTAAAATTTCTAAAAGTTCTACCGATATAAATTTTATCACAGTTGTCATTAGTCATTACCATATTTTAATTTATAAACTCATGATTTGTTTAATTTTGAAGATTTAGATTGTTATTTTTAATGAGTTTGGATAAATTGTAATCAGTTTTAAAGGAAATATTCATGTCTAAAGTTTCTAAAAAAGATTACTTTTTAAGGATGGTGCTCCAAAGTACGTTAAGCTTTTAAATTGTTTATTATTATTTTCATCAGAAGGGTATACTTGTTCTAAAGTCTGTTTTTGTATCTTTTTATGTATGATATTGTCAATTAAATTTGGATCGTAAATCCCTTCTGATAAAAATAATAATAAACAATTTAAAAGCTTAACATACTTTGGAACACCATCCTTAAAAATTAAATCGTTTTTAGAAACATTAGACATGAATATTTGCTTTAAAACTGATTACAATTTATCCAAACTCATTAAAATAACAAATCTAAATCTTCAAAATTGAACAAATTAGGAGATTATAAATTAAAATTTGGTAGTGACAACTGTGATAAAATTTATATCGGTAGAACTTTTAGAAATTTTTAAACTAGAATTTCAGAACACAAACGTAGCTATGACAACAAAAAATTAGATTCTAATTATTCAAATCATTTATTAGAAAACCAACACATTTTCGACCCAAATTTTGAAATTTTACATGTAATCGGTAAATCCTTTAGTTTAAATTTATTTGAGGCTCTTGAGATAAACAAAAATAAATATTCAGGTAACCTTCTTAACGACCAAATAGATATCAATCACTCTTCTTTTTACCTTGTAGTGTCCGTTCCCAGACGTGATAGATCTGAAGATCGTGCTAGTCATTCAATTGTACCTCTTTTTCTGATCCACATATCTTAAAAAACCTCATTCAGGTAATTCTTAATTGCAATACCTAAGTGTTATGGTGGCACCATTCAGCTGGGACCAAATATCATTGAAATTATGACCAGCAAATTGCACTGTTTGCTAACCAAAAGGATCCGGGTTCGAACAACATCAAAAAATAAAAATTCGGCGTGCAAACCATCGACAGTACGAGGATATATTGAAAAATTCTTAGCCTACTATAGAACCAAACAAAATTTCAATGTCAAAATATTTTATTACTGAACATATTCTCCTCTTAATTGGATACATTTATTACAGCGAACCTGCAACGTCAATAGACCTTTCAAAAAAATGTTTCTTCTTGCTCTGCAAACCAGACCTCCACAGCTTTCATTACCTCCTCGTTGGAAGAAAATTTACGACCTTTTAAACCGTTTTTCAGTTGAGGAAAGAGATGATAGTCGGACGGAGCCAAATCTGGTGAATAAGGGGGGATTTCTAGTAATTTAAACCCTAAATCACGAATTTTTTGCATGGCAACATGAGATTTGTGTGCAGGGACGTCGTCCTGCAAAAACAAAACACCTTTGGATAGCTTTCCGCGTCTTGTCTCTTTAACTTTTTCCCGTAGAGTGGTCAGTAATGTCGAATAGTAATATCCAGCTATTGTTCTACCCTTATCCAAAAAATTAATCATGATTACTCCATGGCAATTCCAAAAAATTGAAGCAAGAACTTTTCCAGCATATTTTTGGACACGAAACTTCTTAGGTCTTGGAGAACTAGAGTGTCGCCATTCCATCGATTGTTGCTTTGTTTCTGGATCGTAGAAATGTACCCAAGGCTCATCCATAGTAACAATTCGGTTTAAGAAGTCTACATCGTTTTCAAATCGAGCACAGATTGAACGCGATGCTTCTACCCTTGCACGCTTTTGGTCAACATTCAAACATTTGGGGATTCATTTTGCAGCAATGTTTCTCATGTCCATATTGACGTGAACTATATGATGAACGCGTTCGTATGAAATATTCAGTGCTTCAGATATCCGTTTTAGCCCAATTCGACGGTCTGATAAAAGCATGTCATGAACTGCATCGATATTTTCGGGGACTGACACAGAAACTGACGTTCCCGATCGGTCATCATCTTCAATGGAAAATTTACCTCTTTTGAAGCTTACAGTCCAATTTTCACGGTCGCATACGAAGGACATTGGTCACCAAGGGTAATAAGCATATCTTCGTAAATCTGATTACCTCTTAACCCTTTTAAATACAGGTACTTTATGATGGCTCGATACTCCAATTTCTCGATTTTCACCATTTCGGTGGACATCTTTCTTCTTTTAATTTATTGCGTAACTCTGGTTTACTTTTTTGACGTCAAACTTTACACTGACACTTCTAATAAGTTATTGTTCGTTGCTATGGTAACGCAATATTTTGTTTATGTATGGAACTGGTCTAGGATAACTAGATATCAGTATTCTGCTTAATATAACCTCTCAACATAGGCTTACGGATCCGTCGTAGGCTCTTCTATATGTGGTAACAACACAGGTATAAGTGAGAGGTCTCTACATCAATAATGCCCGGTGTACTCTAGTTCGCTTTGCAATTTTAAGTATTTTGCGATCATCTAGATATTTTCACAAATGTATGTATACCAACCACTTGCACTGTACACTTTCCTAATTTATAATTGACAATAAATGTATTTTATGATTACAATGTTTCGATCTTAAGTTGGCGTATTGTCGATATTTTATTAAAGGATTCACTCCGTCGTAAATTATTTCTGCAACTATACTATTTTTTGAGTCTGAACTGGTTAGTACAAGCATGTCGCCTTGATCAACTATATTTTTGGCCGTTATTTTACGTATAGAACAAGATCCCAGGGCCGCCAGACCTTACTTATTTGCTGATGCACAAAATATGTACAATAGACCCAAGCTAGCGGTATGTTCACTGTACACACTGATACTGCCCTATTGTACATATCAGTAAGGTCTGGCGGCTCCGGGATCTTGGACTAGTAGTTCGTCTCTTCGAAAAACCCCAGTAATTCATATAATTAAAACATAATTTAAACTTCAAGGAAATTTCAATTCAGCAAACTTTCTCGGGCGGTATCTTAATATACTGTATACACATAAGCTAATTGAGCCTTTCAATTGTTTTTCCTTATATTGTCCAACGGATATACGAACAAATAATGGACATCTTTAACCTACTAGACGGTACTGGTTTGATAGATGGCGACTTCAATGCACACCATAATGCTTGGGGATTGTATAAAATAAATTCCAAAGTTACACAATTATTAGATACACTGGAAGACAATGATCTAGTATTACTGAATACTGGGGAACCCACTCGAATCACTAGAAATGGAAATAAATCCTTCGTTGATCTAACTTTTTCCTCACCCAACGTTGCTGTTCATTGTTCATGGAATACCCTAGAAGATGTTATGGACTGTGATAATTTTCCTTTAATGATAAAAACAAAAATGGAACTTGCGCCAAGCCAATTGGGAACAGTACCGCCATACTGCAGATACATTCTTTGACCATATTACCTCAATAAAACAAGATATATATGCGAAATACAATTTTTGTATGGATGGAATTAACGCAGCAGCAACCTTAGCTATTCCTGTAAATAAACCATGTAAAATAATCCAACAAAAAACCGATCTGGTGGGACAACGAGTACGAAGGACCCGTAAACAAGAGGAACAATTAATTACAAAATTATAAAAATCATAGTAACTTAGAAAATTACTTATTATGCAAGGCAGAAACTGACAGAACAAAAAAATTCCTAATAGAAAAACCAAGACAAAACTGGAGAAACTGGTGTTCAAAATTTAACAACAATACTCCTGCAACAGAACTTTAGAACCAAGCAAGGAAGATGCAGAGGAAACCATTACCTACCAAAAAATCAAATAGCTCGGATTGGGAACTTAACTTTTTTGACAAAATTACAACCCCTTTGGTTTTAGCTGCTATGACGCATATACAAAACAAAAATGCACAAAACCGAGGGAACTACAACATTTTTTCAGGGCCAGTAAGACTTAAAGATGTCAAATACGCACTAGATAATAGAATAAACACTTCTCTAGGATACGATAACATTCCAGGCCCAATGCTCTATCACTTGCCAATTAATGCTAAAAGATTTTTAATGAGGTTTACATAAATGGAGAAAACATTGCTGAATTGAAAATAATTATTGTAATACCAATCCTAAAACCTGGCAAAAATCAGCGATTCTTATAGATCAATATCACTACTCTCGTGCATTTTAAAAGTATTTGAAAGGATAGTAAAATGCAACCACAGTCAGGAGTCAAATCGACTCTGCGTGGAAATTGAAATAAAAATATTTTTTGTTTGCGCAAAGATCGGCACGCAAGCGCTGAAGTACCCTCGAATCTAATATTCACCAGTACCATAGATATACACGGATAGATCGGAATCTTAACGTTGAAACTCGAGATCCCAGAGAACCGGTAGCGCCCCTTACGGCTGGAGGATCAATTAAATTTGGCGCGGCGGTTCTTTTGAATGTATAGTTTTTCGATTTGAATTATTTAATAAGAGCCCCGATTCTTGAATCTAGATTGGGTGAAAATCGAATGAAATTATCGAGTGACCTCGAATATTGTCGAATCAAATTTACCCATATTTGAGTTCACTCGACAATTTCAATCAACTTCAGTAAAACACAATAACAAGTATATTACATATTATAAAATTAAAAATCCATTAAAAAATATTACAAATACAATTAAAAAAAACAACTAACGCAAGGAAATACTGTAGAAACGGTGAAGCTTTTCCATCAGGTGACTTAGTTGACGATAATATTCAACACACACTATGTTGGTACTGTCTTCTTCAAATAACAGAAAAAGCGAAACAGCATTTATATTATGTTGCTCATCAACTTGGTTTAAATTGTGTTCTTCAACTAAAAAATAAATGTATAATTACTTTTCCTTCATTTCCACAAAATAATACAAAAATTAGTTAATCATTCATCTTTGGTATTTCACTTACATATTTCAATGGAATTGCCCAATAGAGTGGGCACAGCATCAGCTTTTATTGTTGATCCATATCTGCTACCAACATAAACAGCTCCTGGTCCAAAATGTATGCCACAAACTCTATAGGATGCACGAATTCTTTCAAGAGGTTTTTCCTTCATATCCAAACGTCCAATAGCAGACAACCAAATATTGCACATCTAAAATTATAAAATAAATGCCGTTTGCTCAAGCTTATTCAATTACTTTTATTGAAATATTGTAACAAAATATCCTCAAAAACAGTACACAATGTAAACCTTTTCTATAAAACCAACGTTTTTAGCTAGAAATATACAAATTTAGTTTGAAATATGTGTATTTTTATATTCAAAATATAACAATTAACATTAGGGAAATTTTTAAGGTTAACTTACTTCCTGATTATTCGGGAAAAGATGCATCTCGAATCCTTTTTTAGTAGACTTAAAACAGTCTTTAACACAGCACACAAACACCATTTTTATTGGAAACTTATTCAACAGTAAAAACACAAGAGCTTTTTTTTATCGGATAAATTTCTCTTTGCAACGAAACAGTTTTGCCAATCACTAATTTTACGAGAAAAACTGACATGATAAAATCGCGACACCGAAAGTGGAGCGATTTTATCTAATGTCAGTTTTTTTCGAGCAAATTTAGTGATTGGCCAAACTTTGAGTTAAAGAGAAATTTATCTGATAAAAGAAAAGCTCGAGTGTTTTTTTGCAAGATAAATTAACGACAGAATATATGGATGAACAACAACAATAATTATCTTTATTAATACAACAAAGTTAAATAATTACCACACCGACTCAAAATAAAAGCACTATATGTTTAAAATTCAAAAATCTGACAGATTAATTGACAGTTTTTGCAGTTTTTCCAACATTTAATTGCTGTGAAATTATAAGTAACCAAACTTGCGACTCATTGTCATTGTGTAAAAGTGACGTCCGCTTACTAGATATTGAGGAAGAGAAGTTTTTATCCGATAAAAAAGGATGCACCTTTTTTATCGATGTCAAAGTGACAATAACATTTCCAGGTATATGACATTTTAACATTGGAGTTAATTTATCAATACAAATAACAAAAATAAAAATATATTGGAAGTCGATGTAAACAAATATCATAGATAAAAGAACATTATGACAAATACAGAAACTTGTCACTTGCCAATTTGAGTCAGCGCCACTTACATCTGGAGGATCAACTATTTTAGAAAGAACTGTCATTCTCATTTAAGTTTCCAGGGTATGACCAGCAGCGTTGCCAGAGCTGGTACAATTGTATCAATTTGGTACATTTGTACAAAAATACAATTTCACTATTTTTGGTACATTTTTGACCAATTACATTTTCAGATATTTCAGATGATACAATACTTACCCGAAATATTTTTTGTAATAACAGGATTTATATACTTAAATAAATAAAAAACCGTAAATCATTCACCGGTGTTCGGAAAAGTTCCCAGAACTTTTAGACAACGTTCGGCAGTCAGGTGTCATGTTTCCGCGCGAACGAATATTTATGTTGGTTTTAATTTTTCAGTACAAAATACTAAATTCTGGTACATTTTCCAATAATATTTGGTACATTTTAATAAATGACACTGGCAACACTGATGACCAGTACGCCCAGAAGTTTGTAGCGATAAACATCGTCGTTTTCATAACATTATTTGGTTTTAAAGTATCACGTGCATCTTTGGAGTCTAATTGACTCCCGTCTGTTATTACGTGACAAATAATTAATATATAGAATCGGTGAGTTTACAAAGGAAATATTTTAAATGTTTATGAAGAATTTATTGCAAAGATATTCTATATTTTACCATTTTTTATAGAAATATGGATTCTACTCCGGGACGATCCAGAAAAAGGGTCCGAATAACTGATACAGATTTTGAAGAAACTCTAACAAGGTGGTTTGATGAAGTTGAGACTGACCACAGATGGCCGTGTTCGTCAGGATGGTTTTTAGTGATTTTAGGATTAAAGAAGTTTATTCCACTGAAAGGACACATTACTGGACAGGAGTTGTTTTCTCATTTAAAAAATATTATTTCTTCCGAGAAAATTCCAATATCGAAAATGGTAGGCTTGACAACCGATGGCGCTCCAGCTATGGTGGGTTGTGATAAGGGTCTGTTGGCGTAAAGATGAAACTTTTCCGCAATTTCTCTGTTACCACTGCATTATCCATCAGCAAGCATTATGTGGAAATTTCCTGAAACTAAACAACGTTATGACACTGGTGGTAAAAATTGTGAACAAGATTAGAGCTCAAGCGTTACAAAGAAGATTATTCAAAATATTGGCCGATGAAGTTGACTGTCAATACGGGGACCCACTCCTTCACTCTGAAGTCCGATGGTTAAGTAGAGGACGGGTGCTGAAACGTTTTAATGATGTCCTATCTGGCATAGTTCAATTTTTCAAACAACGCGATGAACCGACTCCGGAACTAGACAATTCAATCTGGCTTAGAGATTTTGGATTTCTCGTGGACATTACAGAGAAATTAAACGAACTTAATTTGCAGCTTCAGGGGAGAGACAAAGAACTAGCCGAAATGATTTCTGATATAAAAGCATTTATCAAAAAGCTGGAGTTTTGGGAACAGAACCTAGTTAACAGCGATGCCAAGCATTTTCCTATTCTTTCAGAAAAAATATCTCAAAATCTATTAGAACCCTATCATGTAGAAATAGTTTCTACCCTGAAGAATAACTTCAAAAATCGTTTTAACGATTTCAACGAAATGGCTTTAGTAGCGCAGTTTGTTGTTTCACCTTTTATGGAAATTTATATCCAACAGTTTGCAACTTGTGTTATGCAGAACTTTGGCGAAGACATCGCTGCAACAGAAATGGAAGTAATTGAGTTTCAAAATGATTTAGCCTTAAAATGGTTAGTCTCAAGTACCAAATGTATCTGGTCTATTGTAAGTAAAGACAAATATTCAGTTCTATGCCGTGTTGCCTTGAAAGTGAAAGCATTATTCAGTTCAACCTATTTGCGTGAATCTTCTTTTTGCAATATGAAGTTTATTAAGAACAAATATCGCATTCGACTTACAGATTAACATTCGGATAATTGTATTCGAATGGCTGTATCAAATTATACTGCAAACATTAAAAAAATTATCGATGAGTCTGAGTGTCAGCCTTCTCATTAAACGTGCTTCTTTATTTTTCAATGTTCATGTTAATGATAGTGCGTTACTTTTTTGTTGTTATTATTAACTATTTTTAAATCTTACGTGACATGCCGCTGTGGCTGGATAAAAGTTTGTGTTTATTTTTCAAACACCTTCGTTTGGTAGGTAGGAATGTAGCTATGATCAAGTACGTACTAGTAATATTAGTTATTTTGTTATTAGTTTATTATTAGTACCTATGTATTATGTATTAGGAGTTAAATAGTAAAATAAATACATATAATGATAAATTAACTGTGGATTATTTCATTTACGTTGCGTTACGTGGCTTCCGTGTGGGTAGCTCGCTGTTTATTCCAAAATTAACAAAGTAGCTCAACACATTGAGAGGTTGGCGACCACTGATATAGTCAAATAGTCGATTGTGGCTCAACCCTTAGCAAAAGTGTACCTATTGGAAGCCATTAATTTTAAAAAGCAATAAAAATGTTTCATTTATTTTATACTTTATATTCTTGATAAATATACTGGGTGTCCCGCGGTTTTTACCAGTATATATCTCCTATTTGAACTACGATATTGAAATTTGGCAGTTACAAACCGTGGGTAGCATTACACATTTTAAGTAAGCAGCTATTTACAACGTAAAATTTTGGGTCACGTGGTATCATTTTTAGAAAAGTTAATGACACACCCGTATATTGTTCCACTGCTGTAAAGGTTTATCTTATACTAATTCGACGATACCTATTTTTATAAAGGTTTTTTATTTAAAAAGACAGCTGAGGAACAAAAATAATTGGAATGCAATAACACTTTTACTACAGTTTATGCTCAAATTGATGTCCACCTTCATTAATGTGTAATACTACCCACGATTTATAATTGACAAATTTCAATATCGCAGTTCAAATAGTTTTCGAGATATATACTGGCCAAAACTTCGTGCGTACACGTAACAATTTTGTGAACAGGTTAAAAAATGTAATTTGATTACTAGAAACAATCACTTTCGACATTAAACTTCAGTTTTTATATGCTTCTCTAATATATTTATACATAAAAAAAGCATTGTTTCAAAGTAGCTCCTAGAAAGTCAAGTTTCAAATGATTCAAGAAAGTTCGAAATAACAGTTGTAAGAACTTTTAAAATCTAGCAGCATTTTTATCTTAATTCACCCGGTATAAGACAAGAAATTCAACCAGTATCAAATTCTTGGAAATCGTTCCTCGTCGTCTCGACGGTTATCTCTAAACAGTTATCGCTTGGTGTAGAGGTAACATCATCCTATAGTGGTAGGCTGTGCGATCGGTCCGTCTGACGATTTCTCATCGTGACATCACATTTACGGTCTCTCAGTTTGAATAAATATTTGAAATAGAAAAAGGAAGTTCATCTCCTCATTCATTCATTCACCGATTATAATATTGTCAAGGATAGATGATGATTCAATTTTCAACGTATATTTTTATCAATCAACTTCGATAAGATACTTTCCAGTGTTACGTCAATTTTGCGTGCTGCACGTTAAACAGTTATTACATAGAACCTGAAAACGCAATGTGGGTAGAATATTACTATATTACTTAAGATCATAAAAAATAGCTATCTGTGTACCTAGGCGCGAAAGTGCTGGTTTTCCGGGCCGACCACTGCTGGAGGCTCGGAAAACCACTTTCGCGGCGTGGAACTTACAATAATTTTTATCCAAATGATTAGATTCTAAAATGATAAAAAGAGAGGTGTGAAATATTTTCACTGTACCGTTTAATGTTATGAGATGAACGACTCATAGAAAATTGCAGACGAATTGTTGAAAATAATATTTTCGCTGTACCGTTTTAATATTATGCGATAAACATCAATCCATAAAATGTGTATATATTTGGTTATATTTTCTCATTGACTTTTCAGGTAGCAAATTTAGTGTAGCTTGTCTTTTTGCGTAATCTCTTCTATGTAACTCACTGTTTTCCATCTTAGATTTAATGACAACTAAACCCTAAAGCATTAATTTGAAATGTAAAAGTGACCGCTGCGTCGTCATTTATAGTAGGGTGCTATTGGTAACAATAAAACGCTCAGTTTATAGGTTTGTTCCAACTTCATTGAAAATCGTTCAGAAACGGTCACGCTCATGCGCAGTACTAAAAAAGTGTTCCTACTAAAAATTGAAGGTTCATCGGACGGTTTTGATGGCGTTCCATCTGATTGTGTGACCGTTTGCGAACGGTTTTACGATCATTACGGTACATGGTCGTGAGCTGAAACTGAATTGACTGACTTGCGCACTATTCTGTATGTCCTGTTATCGTTTATCTAATTGATTGACTTTCAACAGTCAAAGAGGTATATTTGCTTATTTATACCTCAAAAATAATTTCCATAGGTCGTAAAATAAAATCCAATGTACTAGAGACAACTGTATTCTAAAATCTTTTGCGAAGGACCAGTGAGTTTTTAATCCGCAAATAACAAATCATTACAATAATTGGAATAGTAATCTTCTTAATTCGCGCACATAATACACACTGGACAATGACATCTCTTTCAACAATTTCAGATAAACAAACTTCACTTTTTTCTTTACTGCTTGATTAATAAAAATAAAATTGAAAGGAATAGTTGTCCAAAATATTAAAGAATGTTTGAACTAATTTCAAACACTAATATTGGAAATTGTTATTGTTTTATAAACATTTTTATATTTAATAAATCAAACAAATCTTTGATAATGTAAGAAGTAAAAGATGGTGATTTTATGTCAGATATTTTAAATGAAGATGATTTAGAGTTAGTATTAAATAATCCCAGAATCCATAATGAAAATTATGTAGGTACCTATGTTTGCTTGTTTGTTATATTGTACAGCTGAACAATGATGTAGGTTAAGGGGATGTTAAAGACTCTGATGATGAACATCAAATATATAATAAATATTAGAGAGATAATTGCAAATACTTCGCCATTCGGAAACAGTATTTTCAATTTGACACTTTAATGTATGAATGTGAACATTTTCAAAAATAAAACACTTTGTTAATATTAAAGTTATTTTTTATTATTTACGTATGTTTTGAACTGTACAACTCATTATTCATAAACAGCTACAAATGTTTGTGATTGAAATATGAAGTAAAAGAAAAGGAACAGAAAATATAATTTAGTGTCAACAAAATTTCCTCTCTCTACACAGCTTTTATAATTTATCTTGCCTACCTAGCCATTTTTCTCGCCTAGCCGTGCAAATAATCAAGTTAGCCCCCCCCCCCCCCCCAACCAGCGAAATTTTGAAAAAAGACAGTACAAGAATTATGTGCTATTTATGGGCTAATTAGTTGCTCTAATTAAAATTTTTGGGCTCCAACCGTTTAGCGGGAATTTCAGCTTAAAATGGGGGCTGGAGGTCAAGCTAGCCCCTTACATACGGAAAGAGATCGCCAATCTAAAAAACAAATACCTCTGAATTTTGAGCTTTTTTTGGGCTCTCAAAATACGCAAACAGATTTAAGAAAAAAGCAACCGTTTCGGAGAAAATCGATTTTAAAGTTGCTTGACATCAAGTTAGCCCCCCTTCCCCAATTAGTGTCGCAATTGAACAAGTAACGCCTGAATTTTGGGCTATTTATGGGC
The DNA here is from genome assembly GCA_963921935.1 of Galeruca laticollis. Lineage (NCBI taxonomy): Eukaryota > Metazoa > Arthropoda > Insecta > Coleoptera > Chrysomelidae > Galeruca > Galeruca laticollis. The sequence continues at coordinate 59,295,386 of OY998177.1, forward strand.
TCAAGAACCATCAAATTTTCATTTACAAAGGAGAAATACACACTTTCTGGGATTGTCCATTTTACACCACCACCGAAACATACCAGAAAATCAGCACAGCTCTGCTTTGGCCATTATACTTGAATCAGTCAGCGATATGGGAACTGGATTCAGTATGATGATTTGAAGGATACAGAAACCTTATTAAAAGGAAATATTGACTTTTGTCCACACTTAATTATATATAGAAGGTGAATCCGTTTTCAAAAAATGTGTGTTTATCGAATTCGAATATTCACGAATATTGCAATGTCGAAGCCTCTTTTCCGCGATGCTGATTGCCTGATTAGATGCAGCAAGTCTGTCTTGCCTACGTCCGTAAACTTTAAAATCGTCATATTCAAACAAATGATAGACAATTTACTAAAATTCAAATATTTTACATTTTCTTTTAGACGTTTACTATTTTTTGAATATCTTCAGTTTACATATGGCATGTTCTTTCTCACGTGTCCTTTTTTGGAATATTTTCTGTTTATATTTCTTTCAATAAATTTTATATTTTTTAAAACGTGTCAATTTATTTTATCTTTCCAACCATTCTCAAAGACATTTACTTCTACATCTACTATTTAAAAACAATATAATTAAAGCTATGAAATATAAAACACAATACTTAAATTATGGATCGTTATAGATAAAATAGTTACGGTATGATACCCAGTAGTAATAAATATAATCTTAGCACTACAATATGACAATAACATCGTAGCATATAATACCTTAGTTACAATATACAGGGTGTGTAAGGGTGTTACTTATTGATACATATTACAACATAGTTTTTGATATACTTGGAGTTGAAGTTTAAAAAATAGATTTATTATTAAAATAAATGTAATACGATAAATATAATAATAATAAAGTTTTAAATTAGATGCCTAGTGCTCCCCTACAGGAACACTAGACATTATATAGACCCCAAAAAAGGGAATTTAAAAATAAAAATCGACTAGCTTCAGCCTTTCTTCAATATTTTTAGTTTAGGCAAAAACTAAATAATATATTTCAAACTTTATAGGGACATTTGGAAATTTTCCAACTTTAAAAAAATTGAAATTTCCACCCTGTATGCAGGCGTTGGTTGCTATTGGTTCGATTGCCAAGCTCGTTCCGTGTGTAGGAAGCCTCCCCCATAATTTTAATATTTAATTCCTGCTAAACGGTTGGAACCCAAATATTGTAATTAGAACAACTAATTAGCCCATAAATAGCACCTTTTAGTACCGTCCTTTTTTAAAATTTCGCTTTTGAAATTTTTCGACTTTAAAAATTTTTAAATGTCCTCCCTGATTATTTATTTTGTTAATTGCTTTTGCATATTCTGAGAGTCCATAAATAGCCCAAAATTCAGGCGTAGCTGTCGGTTCGATTGCCACGTTCTTTTCCTATGTAGGGAGCCTTCCTTATAATTTTAAGATTTAATTCCTGCAAAATAAAGAGACCCATCTTTCTAGTCAACCACATTTTCGTTTACATCACTATGGCAAGACCGATTGCGTAATATCTTTAGGCAATTACACAAAAAATGGGAATTTAATATTAAGAATCGACGTGTCTCAGTATTCCTATATAATTTATTTCACACTTTGGTGACAACCTGTATATTTATTTTGATTAAAAATGTTTTTGCATATTCAGAGAGTCCATGAATAGCCCAAAATTCAGGCGCTACTGTTTGTTCAATTGCGGCACTCGTTCTGTGTGTGGGGGGCTAACTTGACGTGAAGCAACTTTAAAATCGATTTTCTCCGAAACGGTTGCTTTTTTCTTAAATCTGTTTGCGTATTCCGAGAGCCCAAAAAAGCCCAAAATTCAGAGGTATTTGTTTTTTCGATTAGCGATATTTTTCCGTATGTAGGGGGCTAGCTTGACCTCAAGCTAGCCCCCCCACACAAACAGTAACGCCTGAATTTTGGGCTATTTATGGGCTCTCAGAATATGCAAAAACATTTTTAAACAAAATAATATACAGGTTGTCACTAAAGTGTGGAATAAATTATTTCCTAGACTATAAATTCTTTTAGGAATAGCTGAAACACGTCGATTTTTAATATTAAATTCCCATTTTTTGTGTAATTGCCTAAAGACATTACGCAATCGGTCTTGCCATAGTGATGTAAATGAAAATGTGGTTGACTTGAAAGATGGGTCTCTTTATTTAGCAGTAATTAAATCGTAAAATTATGAGGGAGGCTCCCCCCTACATACGAAAAGAACGTGGCAATCGAACCAACAGCTACGCCTGAATTTTGGGCTATTTATGGGCTCCCAGAACATGCAAAAGCAATTAACAAAATAAATATTCAAGGAGGAAATTTAAATTTTTTTTAAGGTGGAAAATTTCAAAAGCGGAATTTAAAAAAAAGACGATACTAAAATGTAGTGCTATTTATGGGCTAATTAGTTGCTCTAATTACAATTTTTGTGCTCCAACCGTTTAGTAAGAATTAAATGTTAAAGTTATGGGGGCAGCTCCCTACATACTATTTATGGGCTCTCAGAATATACAAAAGCAATTAACAAAATAAATACACAGGGTGGAAATTTCAATTTTTTTAAAGTTGAAAAATTTCAAAAGCGAAATTTTAAAATGGACGGTACTAAAAGGTATGGGCTATTTATGGGCTAATTGTTTCACAGTAAATAGTAACAAAATTAAAGTGTTGATGTTTCTGAACACACTTGGAATTTCCAATACTGTTGCGGTAAATTGTTTAAAAAACTGCCAGCCTGAAGGTGCAGGTTAAACTTGACCAGAGAGGGAGAAGTACCTTAACAAACAAAATCCCTCAAGATTGTATAGGGAAGTCCGTGTAATTTGGACCATTGTGTAAAACGGACCAATTCGATAATTCTAAAAACGGAGTATGTAGCGACATCTCACTAATTCGTTACAAACCTTCCCCAACCGAGGTGCACTCAGAAACCTATGTCAATCGAATCAGTTAGTTACTCACAGATTGCCAGTAAGTTCATTTGTAGCGCGTGTTGTGTTGTAAGGCTAGGTTATTTTTGTGTCTGAATTTCTACGAAGTGAGTATATATTTTAAAATATCAATGATATTAGGTTGATTCGTACATATTTACGAAAGCCATACTATGATCAAAAAGTGGATAGGTTTATTAGCTTACTTAGAAAAACAAATATGACGAAAATATTACTATCGTGTAAATTGGTCCAATCTCTGTTGTATAATTTGGTCCTGGTCCGAATTACACGTATTCAATTACAAAATATTTTTTTTATTTTTTAAGGATGTCAACGAGATCTGAGAGAAAGAGTAAAGGAGTTTATGGTAAATGGAAACCAGAAAATATGGATGCTGCAATGAAAGCTGTTAATTTAAAACAACTGGGTATAAATGAAGCTGCAAAAGCATTTTCAATTCCAAAAACAACGTTAAAAAGAAGATTGGGGAACAGAAATAAATATTCCACTGGAAGCAGTTATATCATCGGAAGGCAAACAGATTTACCTCCGGCAGTGGAAAAAGATCTTGTTTATCACATTCTTCAGTTGGAGCGGATGTTTTATGGACTAACACGTGAAAGGCTGATGAAACTAGCGTACGAAATAGCCGAGAAGAATAATATTAAGACGAGATTTAATGACGAAAAAAAATCAGCTGGTAAAGAATGGTACGCAGGCTTCATGAAACGACATCCAAACATAAGTCTGCGTCTCCCTGAAGCAACGTCATTAGCACGAGCTGCAGGATTCAACAAAACTGTTGTTTTTAAAATTTTTGACGTTTACGAAAAAATAATAAAGGAAAACGCTATTTCCGCAGATCGTATTTTCAATGCTGATGAGACATCCCACACTGTTGTCCAGAAACCACAGAAAATAATTGCTCAAAAAGGGAAATATCAGATAGGCGCCATAACGTCCTCCGAAAGAGGCCAAAATGTTACTGGCATGTATGCAATGAGTGCGACTGGAAGCTTTATTCCTCCAATGCTTATTTTTGCCAGGAAGCGTATGAAGGATAGTTTAACGTATGGAGCACCTCCAGGAACTTTATTTAAGTGCCAAGACAAAGGGTGGATGGATACTGATGGATTTTATCACTGGTTGGATCATTTTATAAAGTAAATCAACGAGGAAAAATGTCATCCAAAGACAAATGAAAAATGCCGCACTGGTCATCAAATTTGTTGCCTTGTTTGCGATGAAAACTATGATGCAGATTGGATTCAGTGCAAAATATGTGAGGGTTGGGCACATGAAGATTGTGCTACCATAACTGATGTCAATTATTATTACTGCAATAACTGTCTATGTTAATGGCAGAATAATAAAAATATCTGTCTATTTGTTTTTTTTATTGTGTTGACATACTTTGAGACTAAAATATATTAAAACCAAATTACACGACAAATAAAACCGAATTACAAGCCAACAGTCCAAATTACACGAACGGTTCAACTTGCAATAATTTTTTTTCATTCGAATTGTTCCTAGTTCCGTCATTATGAAATGGAATGTCAATTGTAATTAATGGGTAAAAACAAGAATTTTTTTTAAGATTCTGTTATCACAAATATCAAACTTATCTTAATTTCTGCTTAGGTGGTCCAAATTAAACGGATTTTCCCTAGATAATATTGTTCAGCATATCTCTTCCATCCCTTCTTATGAAAGTCATTATTGTAGGGAAAAAATACAGTATAAATATTTGGGTCCTCATTTAAACAAAGAGAAGATGTATGACTTATATTTACAGCCTTGCAAAGAAAACAACATACATGAAGGACTAACTGCTGCAAAGTGGAAGTGTTTTAAGCTGTCTTTCAAGCCACCAGAGGTAGACACATGTGACACATGCGACTGGTTTCAGGCCAGATTTAGAGATAGCTGTTTAAGCCAGGTAGACAGAGAAACCCTCAAACCTGAATATGATGAACACCTAACAGTGGCAAATACAGTCTACGGTCTAAAAAGTGATGATACCAAAATTTCAAAAACAAACCCTAAACACAAAGTTTTGACTGGCGACCTTCAAAAATGTTTGCCTACACCCTTACTGACAAATGGGTTGAGTTTTTATAAACGCAAACTTTGAACCCTAAATTATACTCTTTGTGACTCATCAGATAAAAGTGTACACTGCATGATGTGGGATGAGTCAAAAGCTGGTAGAGGAGGAGGGGAAACTTCATCATGTATTTTGAAATGGGCCGACAGTATAATTCCTAATTCAGATGTTAATTAAATTTTCTGGATAATAAAGAAATATCCTCAAATATAGTGTGTAAATATAAAGTGCCTCCTAAAAGGACACACTCATATGGAAGCGGACACCATTCATGCACTAATTGAAAGAAAACGCAATAAAATTGAAAACTTAACGATCCTCACTCCGTGGGACTGGCAGAAAATGGTACGTCAGTGTTCCAGCAACTACCATGTGCACAACATGAAACAAGATGATTTTAAGCAATTTAATTCACTGTACAAAGGAATAAACTCACCATATGTACAAAGGAAACAAACTGTTGATAAGGAAAAGTTTCTTATGTCTACCTGTGTCCATATCCAAATAAGACAGGAACAAATTGGAAGGTTTTATTATAAAGCATCATTTGATGGAGAGTTTAAAGTAGCAGGAATACAAGAAAAAGCAAAAGATTGCATGAGGTTAGCCCCACATTCCCACTTCTTCCAATTAAGCAATTTATCCCAATATCAAACCAGAAATACAATGACCTAATTTCTCTGTTACCTTTTATACCCAGTTTTTACCATAGTTTTTATAAGGACGTACCAAAAATAAGTGTTGAAAAGCAAGATTATCCAGCCAATGACAGTGACAGTAAATCATTTGATGAATAATTTGCAATAGTCTAAGACTTATGATGTTTTCTCACAAAAGAAGTTTGGTAGCCTACATTTTTCAGCAACTATTCCTGTACTGATGTCTAGGTCGGCTGTATTATTTGACAATGTTTTGTTGAGTAATAAACTATATTGGCTTTACTTTGTGCTTGGCTTATTATTATAGCCATTGGAACTGTAAAAACAATATAAATAATACAAATTTTAACACAAAGTAGTGTTTAAAAAATAATAAGGTAATATATTATGTTAATTATTAAAAATAAGTTCTAAAGTACCTTCCCCCATTTACTTAAGAGTACCATTAACAATGTGTAAAACTTTCATCAAGCTATTCTTATTGGTGACAAAGAAACACATTTTTATAGCTCAAAACTACAGAAAATCTACTCTCCTGAACAATTACGAAAATGTGACATAGCGTTCTTTACCTCCGGGGTACAGATATAAACTTAAATGTCCAGAATGTCATGCTGCCTATTTCGTTCAAACCTTTAGACATTTTGAAATTAGATGCAGTGAACACTTACGAGCATACAGATTATAACAACCAGAGAAATCCCACTACGCAAAACATCTACTTGACACTAAAAATTCATTGACACCTAACAGAACTAGAAGTACTACATATTTGTGATAAGAAACAAGAACTGGATTTCCTTGAAGAGTTAGAAATTAGAAGACACTTAAGAGATCCTCAATATGAAGTCGTCAATGAACAGATCTAGGGAGTTCTCCACTTTTAAACTGTCTTCTTAAGTAATAATTGTAAAGATCAGCAGATACAGTTTTCCTGGTTTTCTATATCACTGCACAGTTTTACTGATCTTAAAAGGAAAAAAGTTATCCAGGATATCTCCATAGAACTAATATAATAATATCTAAGCTTTAATATTTTAATATCATATCTTCTTCTTTTTTCTATTCATTTATATTAAGTCAATCACAAGGTAGGTCACTACTTGGTCTAGTCAAAAATAATTATTAAACATCAGGTAGGCACCACATGAAATGTAACTTCCGTCATTCTGACAATGATAGTAATATCGAAACAATTGTCAATTTTTAGAATTTCTACCATTTTTTCAATATATTGTGAAATGATTTAAAAACAGTTAGTTTCATTTTAAAAAGTAATAAAAAATACTTCGATGGCTTCGATTTTTCATATATTTTATATTTGACAATAAGTCTAAATTTACTTAATTTCTGTTTACGTAAACTTTCCATTTGATGTAACTCATCTCTATTACATGGAACTTTCCCTGTTATCTTCGAGCAATCAAGTTATTCTATTCGAATACAATTTAGTGATCTTCCGCGACTTAAAGCTACATAATCTTGTCCAGCAGCAAACAAACGAGAACCCAGGTAAATAACAAACAGCATTATCCACTGTACAACCATCCATTTAGTTTACTTTTCTTGCTTCTCTGCTCCTAGAAGTTTACAGACCAAGACACAGTTTACTAATAAATTAAATTATTTACCTACCTCCCTAACCAAATATTAGAGAGACGGTTATGGTTTATTTATTAAAATAATTTGATAACTGGTGGGGCAGTTCCTAAATATATTATGGTACAGTGACAAAATGTTCTAGAAATAATGCAAATAACTACTTGAAATTTTACGACTATTACTACCACTAAATTGAAACTTCTTTCTTGCTATCTTCAAAATACTAAAGAGTTAGTCATGAGGGATTGTCAAAATTGCTTTTTATTGTTGGATAGCTATTCAAGATTTGGTGAGAAATGTTTCATAATAATCGAAATGGCAACTGGAAATATGTCAGACTAAGAGCCAAAGTCTGTCTCATCCCAAAAACCTACATCTTCTCCCGAGGAATGAATGACAATCCACTGGGGTTTTATCATTTAATTATGTTCAAAAAGCAATACCTTCATTTTCAAAGGTAAGACTGGGTTGAGTTGTGTCTCGAACCGGACGTTATTACCTGTTCGAATAGGGCCATGTCCAAGTTGTCTCCCATTCAATTCAGGTGTATCTTATGCCCCAACTTCCGCTAATATTGCTAGGTCATCCGCGTCTGCAATCAATTTAGCCCCTTATTCTTTCTTGTTTCTAGTACCCCATTGTATAAGATATTCCAAAGGATGAGTCCTAGGCCCGACCCCTGCGGCACTCCGGCGGTAATTTTCATTTTTCTCTTCTTCAACACACATACACTTCTTGCGGTTAGATGGCCCTTAATTATATTTACTAGGTATACTGGGGATCTTTATTCCTCAACCTAACCTAACTAGTCGTATTTAGTGAAAAGGGGAAAGAGCTCGTACTAATTGAAGGGTATGGTATACAAATTCGTTCTCCGCTAGATTGTGATTCTAGTTCAAATGGCCTAAAATCATTTTGGAATTTAATAATCTATTACCTACAATAATATTATAATGGCAGAATTTGTTTCTTTAAGATTTAGTTTCACTATCTACCTGTCTATAATGGGCGACAACTCGATCCTTTTCCGGAAACAACTCGAACCGAATAAAAAGCTGCCTGTCGGTATTCGGAGGCAACTCGACCCTACCGAAAAACTATTTACCAAATATTGGAATCATTGTGCCTGAAACGTTCAGTACATTTTAATTATAAAGACGTGCGCGTAAATCCTATTGGCTCTACCAAATGTATAAAAGCGACAACAGTGTCGATGGGTCGCAAGTTGACTGCATCAGCATCTCCTTGAACCGACGTCCTTGTGCTGGTCGGTGTCGATGCATTCACGCGACGCGGGTCGCCGAACATTCTTGCCCATTGAGGAATGCCCCTGGGGCCTCACAATGAACACAAACATACCGCCAGCACCCCCCACGTTTATAACAGACAAAGAGTACTGGAGAGATACATTATCATCTTTTACTTACAATTCTCAGCCTCTCACTGTATATTAAGTTGGCTTCTTCGTTGCTATCGGAACTCCGCCCATCGTTATCTGAAAATATTCGAAACCTCTCGCTTTAAAATACCACGGACCTGCTAACAGGGACGTCGATTACCACTATCGCTCATGCCATAAGTCTTCCAATCATTTTCGGTTGTATATACCGGGTTATTTATAAGTATCCAAAAAAAAATAGTTAATAATAATAATAATAGAAATCGAAATTAAATTAGCATTAAAAACATAAAACTTTTACCTATTTCAGTGTATAAATAACAAAAAAATTAAAAATGCAAAAAATGCGTACTTTAAAGAATTTAAAGTATGCTGGCGATATGGAAATAATGATAATGCACGCACTCTCAAAGATTCGCGTCTCATTACAAAGGTTGACATTTTCAAAAAGCTAAAGAACTCAGTTTTCGAATGGTGAAAAAATATACAGGTTGTATTTAAAAAAGTCCAATAATTTTTAATTGAAAGTAGACAATTTTTTTCGTCCTGTATACATTTTTTTATTTGATTGGGAAAAAACTTTTCGAAATTTGAAACTCATTGGTGAAAACCGCACATTTCTATCTTATTTCGTTTAGTTAATAATCACGTTTTATATGTGTCAGATTCAACTGGGACACCCTGTATTTATTTCACTAAGGTATATTGTTTGTAAATTGTTAATGTAGTGACGTTTCTCCCACCCAATAATTGGCCCTAGGGCTGTTGGGTCGCGTAAATAAAAATAAATAAATAACTTCTGTTCGCAAAAATTTTGGATAACGTTCCCCTGTAAGATTTGCTTCAAAACAAGAAGGACCAATAATTGTATAATTAATTATTCCCGCCCGGACATTGATTTTCTGATTGTGTTGAGTATGACCTTCAGTTATCCAGTATCTGCAATTTTGACGATTGACTGAACCATTTAGGCAAAATATAGCCTCATCTGAAAATATAATTTGATTAATAAAACGTCGATTGCGGTTACATAAATTCTGCAAACTGTCACAAAACTGCATACGGCGATCAGGATCATTATCGCTGAGTTCTTGATGTAACTGACTTCTGTAAGATGGTACTTTTCGTCTTTCAGAATACGTAACGACCGTTGAGATATGCCTGTATCCGCTGCAATTGGGCGTGAAATATTATGAGGATTATCTTCAACTCTTAATTCAACATCTAGTTTTTGTTTTCTGATACCTTAGAACGTTCATCATTTTGAATCTTTTTAACATGATCAGTTTCTCTAATTTTTTTCTCAAGTTTACTGTTGATCGGCTGAGTTCTCGTTTTATCTCCACATCCTATAAAAATTAGAAGTTCTATGCGTTGTGTTTCACTTAAAGTAGCCATAATTTACTTCTAAAACTTTTTTACTTGAAATTTGGTGTATCTGACAAAACGTCAACTGATATTTTAATTGATATCAGGCAGGCAACTTGATTTTTATCGATTAATAGCAACTTGATTCTTGACGATTAATTGCTGTTGTGTTTATGTGTATTTCTTTAGCTTTGTCCTTTTTTTACTAAGAGATAAAGTTTATTAAATACCGGATGTGTTACCTCAAATATTGAACTATAACAACTTACTGTTAATAATTTTTAACAGTAGTAGCAAATTCTCAAACTGAAAAGTAAAATAAATTTTTGTTCACTCCGTAGAAATAATAATTGATCAACTAGGCCATTACTGAATACATTATTAAAAACCGTTCAAATGAGGTATTAAAAAACCCACATTTCAATGTAAAAAAAATTAACAATTACTTCACCACGTCAAATCTGGTACTGCCACCGTGTTTGCATATTATTTCAAAAATTAGAATTTAAAATTAAAAATCGACTTATTTCAGGATTTTTATTAAAAGTCCGACTGTATTTCTAATCATGAATTTGTAACGTGTCAAATCCTTAAGGTTGTCAGTAGTGAGTTGAGCAGTTGTTTTTCACAGATCTTTATTAAATTCTTGTGTAATATTTTCCATATTTCTATAAGTGATCAAAAGTGATTTCCACAAAACAATTGAGAACTCTAGTATTTTATAAACTTGTTCTACAAGAATGATTTTTTTTGATAAAGTTCTATTGTGTCACTATAAAGAATGCTTTTTCCTTAATAAGAAATGAAGTACTGGACACCCATGGAATTATTAATCTAAAATCAACGTACATTTGTATAATAATCAACGTCGAAGTAAAACAAGCTTCTCTAAATGGTATACCGAAACGATCGCAAAAAAACGTTACGATTTATTTGTATTCGTCAATCTAAAATGGATAAAATGTAATATATCTACAAGTAATGGATTGGTATCCCTTATTTCTTGTACATTTACCAAGTGAATCATTGTTCTTGTAAACAATTAACTCGGTTTTAGGCTTTTGTAACTGCAATAAAATCTGTTCGTTACAAATTTGATTTTTTGTCCTGGTTGCGCATAGTTGGAATGAAACTACGAAAATATGTGGTACTACAGTATTTTCAATTACCCTGCTTATAAGAGATCATTTTTTCACACAAAAAAGTTAATCCTTCATAACGATTTCAATTGTTTTATCAACTGTCTCTTGGAAAATATTGCTTTACAAATAATAATAATTCTGCTTTAAGAAAGGAAGAGTCGAACTATATTGTAATGTTTTTCTAATTTATTTAAACAGCAAACGGGTGGGATAAACTTTAAATACACGGTACGGCTACTTACTAATTTATTTAAACACTACACTATTCACTAATTATATACACAGTATATTCACTTAAACTAATTTATATAAACACAACTAATTTATATTCACTTATTTACTGTTTGCTATTTCGGTGTATTTATTTCACGAGATCACTTTATCAACTGAACTAAACTCTTCTTGATCGGTCCTTTATATATTAATGCCTTTTTCACTAGATAATTCTAGATTACAAAAACAATTGGCTTTCTGGCGTCCGCCATAATTTTAACTTTCATACCTGGCTTAGACAGAGTCTGATTTAGGGACTATACCAGTGTGCTGTTTCGTAACAATATATTTCTTTCCTAACGCTAATTTTGGATGTCACCTTTTCTCCGGGCACTTTTTCTTAATTTTTGAAGAATGCTACTGTGGTAGGGTGCATTTGTAACAAAGAGGAAAACAAACACCATAAAATTCATTGATTTAATTCCCGAGATTCAGCCTACATCAGCATCATGCGATTTCGAATTGAATTAAATAACACCTGTCAAGGAATGTCTTCCATCAACTAAAATTTTTGGATTTTTTTATCTAAGTCAAAATATGAAAAAACACCTGGGGAATTTCATTTGCTGAGACAGTACAATAATGAAGGCTATTTTGCGTTGAAGGCCAAAATGATCATCTCTTTGGCGTTTGTCCCCTCCAAGATTTGGATACAGCATTTGATTTGTTGGCTGACGACCTACCAGAAGATCTTCATCCACTTCTGGACTGGTTTGGGGATAATTTATTATATAGGTGAGAATATCTGTTCAAATTATTAATTTCTGAGAGAGTTCTTAATTTTCTCTTTTTTTACGAATATCGAATTAATAGAAGGAAAATGGTCGGCGCATACTCTTATTTCCTCCAGATATATAAAATCTTTACGAAAGGGTCTCGTATGGAGAACATCGAACCAATAATCACGCTGAGGTGGCACAATTACAAGCAGAATTGGGTGTCGACCATCCAACGTTGTGGAAATTTTTAAATTATTTAACCCTCCGTTGCTCGCGCGGCGTCTACTAGACGCCAGGGAACTTTCCTTCTATGGTACCGGTTGAAAGCAATTTAACAGCGACTTCTGCCACTCTGTACCTTCTACATTTAGACTGAAGAATATCCAGAGCGATTGGCCACAGTTCATACATACACGTTGAAAAGTTACGACATATAATTATAAAACCGAGTCTTTCAGACGCCACGCGAGCGCTTCTGTTTCAAAATTTCACAGATGGACAAAAAGAAGTATAATCCTCTTGATGAAAAAGATGCTAAGGAATTGCAGTGGCTGGCATTGGAGTCTGATCAAGAATGGTCAGAGACAAACGATAACAGTCAAGGCGAAGAAGAGGAACAACAAGAAAATACGGATACAGAACCGGAAGGGTCGAGTAGCGATGAAGAAGAAAATTAAGATAATTCAGAGTGTCACGCTAAGTTTGTTTTCGGAAAAGATGGGGCAACTAAATGGAGGTTAGATACCCCTGCTCAGAATGTAAGGACGCGTTCGCATAATATTATTAGTCATTTACCCGGCGTTAAAGGCACAGCGAAGCTTGCAGGGTCCGCTTCGACATGTTGGAGTTTGTTTTTCACTGATGATATGCCGATATTCCACTTTCTTTTACAAAATATACGTTTTGACGCCATAAATGAGAAAAAAAGCCATTGAAAAACTTGCCCCTATCAGGCAAATATTTGAGTTTTTATTATAAATTGTCAGAAAAACTATTGCGTTGGTGAATATGTTACGATTGATGAAATGTTACCGGCATTCCGAGACAAATGTTCATTTCGTCAATATATACCATCCAAGCCGTCTAAGTATAGCATAATGATCTTATCAGTCGTGGATGCAAGAACTTGTTACACTAACAACTTGGAAATATACGTGGGACGGCAGCTTGATGTTCCTTACCATGTTGATAATAGTGCTAGCTCTACAGTGAAAAGACTATGTGCACCAATCTTTGGTTCTGGGCGAAATGTCACCGGAGATAACTGGTTTACGAATTATGAACTAGTAACTGACCTCCAAAAAAATCACAGACTTTGTTATGTCGGTACCATAAGGAAAAATAAACGACAGCTTCCACCGAACTTTGTAGCAGTACGTGGTCGAGATGGATTTACATCAAAGTTCGCTTTTCAAGAAACCTTGACCTTGGTTTTGTACATTCCAAAAAAAGAATAAAAATGTTATTCTACTTTTCAGTATGCATCACGACTCGGATATAGACCCTGCAACTGGTATAAAGAGAAAGACAGATATCGTAACATTACAATCAAACGAAATCGGGAGTTGATGTTGTCAACAAATTGTGTGCTACCTTCGATGTCTCTAGGAATGCCAGCCGTTGGCCCATGACAGTATTTTATACATTGTCAAACTTAGCAGATATTAATGCTCAAAACAACTTGCTTACGTAAAAATCTGCGAAAACGGACCATAGAAATGGCAGAGAAGAATACAATACTGCGAGTACTAGTAAAAGTGGCCTGTAGGCTACAATGACAAATCCTGAATCAGAGAATTCAGGATATTCCCGGAAGCGATGTTACATTTGCGAAAGGAAAAAAAAATCGCATGACTCGATACAAATGCGTGGAGTGTAATAATTTCATTTGCTTAGAACATGCAAATGACATTTGCAGCGTTAGTGCTAAGAAAAGTTAGTTCGCTGTTTATTGGGCATGTTATTTTGATTTCATAACTATTATTTATGATTTACATGGAAAATATATTTGTTTAAAATTAATATTCTTTCTATTCTTTTTAACCCTTAACCGGAGACATGTCAGCTTCGTTGCATGAACAGAGAGGTGTCGTCTACTAGACTACTTTTTTTAGTTGGCGAAAATAAATAAAAGACTTTATTGTTTTATTAAAAATGAACAAAATTAACCCTATTGGATTAAATGGAATGAAAAAATGAAATGGACTGTAATTATCAACAAAAAAAATAATCATATCCCTAAAGAAGGGAAAAATATTTGAACAAGAATAGAAAAAAGTTTTTACACTCCATAATATTCAAATCTAAAAAAAAATATTCAAAAAAATGGATATTTGGAATGTAACTAAAACTGAAAATATAAAAAAACATCGAGCATAATGTCATGGGGCTCCTATAGCAATCCTCAAAGTTTAGTATTTATCTTCAATGCACTTGTCACAAATTGGCTTTGTACACTGTCGGCATATTGGTTTCAGACACACAAGCATAAATATTTGGTCATTCTACGTTTGGCTGACGGACATAGACGACGTATTTTCTTATTTTCTATAATATGAATATTTGGGTGCGCCGGTGCTTCTACTGTAGAGCCAAGGATACGGCTTATGATCTGACATATTTCTCGTGGTATATGCACATTTATCATTCGTCTATTCATATGTGGTTGCACTAGTTGTTCTGCTAATTGTTTGGCAAACTTACTTTTTTCTTTTATTTTTGTGTTGTTTTGGTAATATTGGTGTAGAATATAGGAACTTATGACAGAGATATCCAGAATGAGGAAAAATATTGCCATTGGCCACCTACGAGTTCGGCGGCTCGAATAATTATTGGAACACTTCTCATCAATACCTGTCAACCCCTCCCTTATTTCTGTTATAATAAGGAATTATTCCGGGTTTGTTTACTGTATTGTCAGTGACAGCTCTGTTATGCATCGAGGATACCAATATTGTGGCCTTTGCTTTTGTCCCAACATGAGATATTAGAGTTTTTTCTTCTCTAAACCCATAAATTTTGGATCATTTTGGATCATTTTTCTTTTTTCTTGTGAGGTAGAAAATTAGATGTACATAATGAAATCGACATTCGTTTTATGCTCACCACGCATCTAAATACTTCTCTACCGGTTCCATCAGTAGCGAATATAGTCTCTAGATTCGAATCAAATATCGCTGAATATATCAGTAGACCTAAAAATGCCTTCAATTCAATAATATCAATGTCTCTGAGATAGATTTTACTCTGAACTTTGCAGATTATACGCATTGTACTACATTTTTTATTAGTCCATTCCATAATGTGTTCTAAAATATTTTCGCTGAATAATAAACCCAAAACAGAAAGAGGATCCGCGATGTCACCCAAAACTTCGTGATTTGGCGGTCAATGTAGAAATTTTTATGACAATATTATGTTTTCGGATCTTAGATGATGGGCGAACTTCTGAAGAAGACCATCTATAGCGATTCTTGCCATAAAAGTAAGCCGAGGGACATTATTGAAGCGTCCCATCATTTGCAACATCTTCATCAGCACTTTGCTCTGAACTTGTAACGTGCTCAGACGATAATTGTCGGAGACGTCGTCTATATCACTAGTATCACTACAATCCTCCTAATACCATTTCTGTAAAGTCTCTTCGTAATTCGGATCATCTAAACTCTAAACGGACGCGCTTTGACGGCCCGGTCATATTCTTGTTTACACACAATAACTATTCTCCTAAACACAAACGGAGACGCTTCGTCTGTCGGACTACGGTACACATATCAACCACTATAACTTCTCAATACACACTGATCTACTTTTGCAAATTGGGCTACCTGCTAAGCTTGAATAAGGGAAGGAATAGATGAAGTAACACGCCAGTGGGCGATCTTACCAGTGAATATCGATCTATTATTTTTTTGGCATCGACTGACAGACGACATGTCTCCGGTTAAGGGTTAAGACAAATCTTTAATAACCTTTTAGAAATCATTTATTTGTGAAAATGAAATGATAGTGTCTCAGACGCCATGCGAGCACCGATGTTATAAAAATTGGCGCGCTTAACGGAATGATAAAGAAAATTCAGACAACAGAGACACATTCTATGGACAACGTGTAACAAGACAGCCACCCTCACAAAAATTGAAAAAATACTTAGGCGCTGATAAACGCATATTCTCTTTAACAGAAAATTATGATAAGTCAAATGTATTATCATACTTACGAGGCATCGCCCACAATTTTAACATAATGCAATAAATTTGTAAATACGGGTACATAAATTTGTTTATCATTGATGAAATAAACTCTAAAACCCCTTAGAAGAGGTTTTATTCTCAGGACTATCGGGTAGTTTGTTTGTTTAATTTTCATGATAAATTAGTAGTGATAATTTTGTATTGATTTTGAAGTGTTAAAAATTCGACATTAAGTTTTTGTCTATATATTGGAATAATAAAATAATTTCTGCGCCGAGTTGTCCTGCGCCGAATTGTTCGAGCCGAGTTGTCCCATTCCGTCAACGGACGAACGATAAGTGCCCGAGCGTAGGTATAAACGGATTTGGAATCAGTATAGTCTGAAACCTCTTCAATGGAGGAAAAATTTGATCTCTGACATTTACTTATTTATTTATTGAATTTTTAGTTTAAATCATTAAATATAGATATAATATATAAATGGACTGAGCGATCCGTAATCGGTCGTGCTGTGAAAACAGACCGCAAAGTACAAGAGAGGCAAACCATTGTATTGACAGGTATTGGCAGCGCAGTCGTTTTTTGTCTCTCTTTAGAGAACGAAGGAAAGGAAGGAAATGTTAGGGGGATTAGGTGCATCGACATCTTGGTAATTTAACACCCATAAAAGTTTTTATTGTGGATATGCATTGTGTGGAATTACTTTAACTTTTAAGTTTTATGTCGAGGAGAGTAATAACAATAATGCTTTGGTATTGCAAATTTTTAAAGAAAAATCCTTTGTGTTATATGTTTTAGAATTTGTTGTACATATTGATGTCTTTTATATATTGTATGAGCTTTTTGACTGCTGTTAAATTTGGAAACATGATGCCTTTGAATGAATTTGAGTTTAATATGTTGGTTCTTTTGTTTTGAAGATGTGAACAATCTATAATTGTGTGTTTTATTGAGAGGATGGAAGTGCAAAGGGGGCAGATTGGAGGAGGTTCATTTTTGAGAAGAAAATAATGGGTTAAATTGGAGTGACCTATAGCAATTCTTTTCAATTTACCATTGTCTTTCCTAGAAATCAGGGAAATCATATGAATCGAAGAAATTGTTTTTCACTTCGTATAATTAGTTTTATCGTTAGTAGCGTGCCAATCTTTTTGAATTAGATATCAATTGATAGGGGAGAAGAAGGAGTTAGTTGCTTTTGAGGTGTATAGGATTAGGATAGGTGAGTCATCTGTGGTTGCTTGTTTGGCAGGAAATCTGCTATTTCGTTGCCTGTTATGCCTTTGTGACTGGGGATCCAAAGGAAGCTAATTTCTAGATTTCTCAGTTTGGCGATATAGAGTAAATCTTGTATTTGAATAGAAATAGGATGACTGGGGGTAAATTTTTGTATAAGCTTCAGTGCGTTAAGGGAATCTGAGATTATTAGAGATAGGCGTGTTTTATGGCTTCGCGAATGGCGAGGAGTTCTGCTGAGAGGATTGTATTAGGGTGAAGTTTTAGTTTCATAGAGCAGTTAGATAAATAAAAGGCAGATCCATCTCCCTTTTCAGATTTGGAACCGTCTGTAAATATTAAGAGGTGATGATTGTATTTTTGATGGATGAGTTGTGAAAAGTGAGTTGTAAAGAAGGAATTAGGAAGGGAAGATTTATCGAATGAGAAGATGGAGGTATTAATGGGAAAGGAAAGTGTCCATGGGGGAAATATGTTGAAGTTTATTGGTAAGACGTTTGGAAGAGAGATATTTATGTTATTGAGAAGTGTGTTTAGCCGGTCTTTGGAACCGGGGGTGAGATTGATTCGCATTGTTGGAGAGGAAGGAGACAGTAGGTTGTTAGTTTTTTGGATGAAAAGTTTTTGTTTCACGGTAACAGAGTATTTTATCAATTGGATTTGTCTGAGATTCTTTAGGGAAGGGGAGTTAGTGATACTTTGTAGGCTTTCTATGGGTGAAGTTCGGTATGCTCCTGTTGAGATTCTGAGGGCTTGATTTTGGATTGGGTTGAGTCATTTTTTATATGAGGGTCTTGCGGAATCGAAAATGAATCCACCGTACATTAGATTTGGTAAAATTACTGTTTGATATATTTTAATTAATGTATTGTAGTCTGAACCCCAGGTGTGACGGGATTGGGATTTCAGAATGTTAAGATGGCGTTGAGTTATGGATTTTAGGTAATTTAGATGAGACTTCCAATTTAGATAAGAGTCGAAGTATAAGCCTAATATTTCTATGTTATCTTTTATGGGAATTTCATCATTATTGATGGAGATTGTGTTGGGTTTGGAACAATTTTTTTTTTCTACAGAAGTGAATGATGGAGGATTTTGAAGGGTAGAAGGAATAGTCAGTGTTTAGGGACCATTTATATAGGTTGTTGATACAAATTTGAATTTGTCTTTCAGATGTTTTGGAAGGGGAGGAGGAATGATAAACTATTAGATCATCGGCATACATTCTGTAGGATATGGAAGAGGGGATGTATTTTGATATGGAGTTGACAGATATTATGAAGAGGGTGAAGCTTAGGACAAAACCTTGGGGGATTCCATTTTCGAGGGGGGTGCGGATAGATTGGGGATTATTGATTCTTACAGATAAGGATCTTTGTTTTAAGAAGTTTATAATAAATATGGGGAGGTTACCGTTGAGTTCGAAATCTTTGAGCTGATAGATGATGCTGTACCTCCAGGAGGTGTCATATGCATTAGAAAGGTCGAGAGAAGCTGCTATGAGGTAATGTTGTTTGCGAAAAGATGTTTGTATGCTTATTTCGAGACTAGACAGATAATCTATTGTGGATCTTTTGGGTCTGCATCCGAGTTAATTTTTATTTAGAATTCTCTTGGATTATAGGAACCACGATAGTCGAAAGTTGACCATTCTTTCTAGTAATTTGCATAGATGATTTGTGAGTGATATTGGGCGGAAACTTTCTAAGAGGTTTTTGGGTTTGTTAGGTTTATGATTAGGTATTATAATCGCGATTTATGACCCTATGTACCCCCCTTTTCTGACGGCATAGATGTATTATAGTTTTTTAAGGAAAGGCAAGGTATTCGATTAACTGGGGAGGGGGGAAGGGTTGGGTTTTATAAAATCGCCGATTTCAAAAAAAAATTCTGACTTCCGGTACCGGTATTTTTTGACGGCACTGGGTTTTAAAGCATTCTGTTTTTATTGCCTCTTCAACGAGAATAGTGCCGTCATGTATAATGTAATCAAAAAGTACCCCCTTTTTTACGACATTTCAACTCACCTAGGCACTCACCTGTACCGCGGAAAATTGACGGCATACTGCTTAAAGTTTGTTTCTAGACCAGTACTTCAAGATTATATATGACTCGTGGTGTATAAAATCACCCCCTGAAAATTTGCCTGGGTTTGTGGTCTAGAATTTTTTCTTCGAGACTGTAGAAGAGAAGAGATTTTTTTTTTTTTTTTTTTTAATTTCCTATTTTTTCTGATACTAATTATTCTAACAATTATTTTGAATTATTTTCTAACAACTATACGAACCATGAACCATAAAAAATATGAATCGAGCGTTTTATTTAAAATGTGTAATCGTGAGTGAGCAGCGGCCTTATATAGTGGACGCAGGGCTGAATTCCAAACTCAGCTTGGGTTTGTTGTTGTTTGAAGTGACCACGCCGTTCGTAGTTCAATAACATGCATTGAGTAAAACATTCCTTAAAGTGCATTCCGGGTAACGTTGCCATATCTACAACTACCTACTACCTATGTTTGGATGTTTGCGTTTGACCAGAGAAACTACGCAGTCAGGAGGAGCACTTTTAAATAGTATAAATTGTTTCCAATGTACATTTTTGAATATTATATTGTGATTATCGTGTTTTACGGAGAGAGAGATAAACAATACTTTACTTTTACAAAAATTGTACCGGGTGGGCAAATAAGCGAGGTAAGCAACTGTATCTCAGAAACTAATGATCGTAGAGAGTTACGGTAAAAAAATTTATAGGTAAAGTGGGCAAGGGAAAATGCTGGAAATTAATTACTAAAACTGCCATCTATGGATGTCAGTAAAACTTTGCGTTTCAAGTTACTCTAGAAAGAATAAACTATTTCCATTTAATTAGCAATTAAAGTACCTAATCAAGTTTAAATCACAAAAATTTTTGAAATCACGTAAAATACCATGTCGTATATTAAATTTATCTACCTTTTTCTATTTTCAATTGATACTTACAAAGAAACATTCTTCCAAATAATTCTTTTATTGGCTGAAATTTATTCATATAAATTTTTTATATATACATAGTTATTTTCCAACTAATTTTAAGCTAATCTAAAGAATCATTTGGTAAGAAAACAAATTTATAAGACTTAACCCAATTTTTGCAGCCTTATACAGTGTAAGGCAAGTTCACGCGAGCAGCTGACGTATATCCCCCCCTCTACGACGCAGCTGACGATTTTTTTACAACTCAGATTGATGTCAACTATGTATGAAAAAAGTTTCAGCCGGGTGCGTCATCTGACGCTTGGTTCACTTGTTAGTCATTCGAGATCTATTGAAAATGATGGCAATCGATCGGCGTAAAAACATTAGCTAAATTGCAACGCTACCTCCCTGACTATATTATCTCATAAAAATAGAAACGTAACATCATTATTTAGAAACCCTAAATAATTTTTTATTAAATTATATCAAAGCATCAAATACCGATTTCTGAGTATTTGATAAGAATGAAGAATTGAAATCATCTGCTAATTTGTTGCACTCATACAAGAGATATTTTAACGTTTATCGGCATGCTTTTTTTCAGTTTCTGAAAGCTGTCCAAGTTAATCTTATCTGTATTGTTGGACTTTATTTTTCTTTTATTGGATGTCTCGAATGTATCCGTTTCTCATGGCTTTCATATTTAGAAGAGGCAGATATTTTTGGGACTTTGACATACAAATATTTTTTTTTTATTTTTAATTATACACATACACATACAGGATGTCCAGAAACTCTCCTGCTAAACGCAAACTACATAATATACTAGATATGATTTTTGTCCATCTAACCTAACTTACCTTCATCCAAAAGTTCCTCCTAAGCGAGCTAGCGCCCTTCGAAGATGATGCTGTTAAGTCAGTTTCTTGAGTGTATCTCAACAAAAACCGCCACCTACAAACTTCGAACTTGGAACATTGTATGTGATAAATTGTTATTTATTACAAACTCGCGTTTTTTATTGCAATCACAAGCGTTCAACGTGGGAGTGGCAACGAGTATATTGGTAAAATTTTTTGTCTATCAGTCTTTTGACAAATTTTACAGTAAATTCAAAAACTAAGGTATTTTAAAAAAATGTGCTCTTGTTTGAATTTGAAAAAGAGAATGGTGTGGTTGAAAAGTTTTCGAAAACTATTTGAGATAATTAAAATATTTATAACTGTAATTTAGAGGTGAAAATTGGGCTAAAAACGGGTAACGGCTGTAGCGTCCGCGTCAACCGAATCAGAAGCACGATAAAAAAATTATTTTAACCCGCCGTTAGTGTGACACAAATAGTCGCGGGTGTGTCAAATTGATCATCATCATCATCACACAGCTATATGTTCATCCACTGCTGGACATAAGCCTCCCGTAAAGATTTCCATCTCCTCCTATCCTGTGCTGCATTTAACCAGTTGGTTTGGATGCGCTTCAGATCATCTGACCAACGAGTGGGCGGACTGCCTCTGCTGCGGAAAACGTGGTCTCGCGGTCTCCATTCAGTTATTTTTCTAGTCCATCTGCCGTCGTTTATTCTGGCTAGGTGACCGGCCCAGTTCCATTTTAGAGTCGATATTCTCGTGATGGCATCTGTTACTCCACTTCTCCTTCTCACCTCTGTGTTTTGAACGCCATCTCTCAGGGATAAGCCTAACATTATTCTTTCCATGCTTCTTTGCGCTACTCTTATTTTGTTCGCGGTGTTCTTTGTTAGAATCAGTGTTTCGGCTCCGTAGGTTAGTACTGGTAAGATACATTGGTCGAAGACTTTCTTCTTAAGACACATGGGAATAACAGATCTTAAGATGTAGCTCAATCTTCCAAAGGCTGCCCATGTGAGACCTATTCTTCTGCCAATTTCGCAGGTTTGATTATCCCTTCCCCATCAAATCTCGTGGCCTAAGTATTTGTAGGAGTATACTCACTCAATGTTTAAGTTGTTCACTGTTAGGTTTTCACTGGCAACTAGATTTATCATGAGCTTTGTTTTGCCTTTGATTTTCAGCCCAACCTCTCTGGATGCTCGCTCATCATTTCTTGCGCCTCTTTGAGATAATTTGTAATTAATATCTGATCATCGGCGAAGCGAAGGTGGCTAATTTTTTCACCATTAATGTTGATGCTGAGGTTCTCGATGTTTGTGCGTTTGAGTGTGTACTCTAAAAGGTTGGTAAATAATTTAGAGGAGATGACATCCCCCTGCCGCACACCTCTCTCTATTTGGAAGCTAGGAGAATCTTCATGAAGTCTAATGACAGCATTTGCGTTCTTGTATAATTGCTTAATGATGTGGATGTAGCGATAGTCGACTCTGCAATCAGCAAGGGCACTAAGCATATTATGGTGGTCTATTGTGTCAAAAGCTTTTTCATAGTCTACGTACGTACTCCAATAATTGAACAAAACATACTAGATGCTGTTGATAATGAACCTACAACCAGTTAAAGGAAACTTTCAGCACAATTTAATATTTCAAAATCAAGCGTACATAGAATACTTCAGGAGCAACTATTGCATCCATTTCATGTACAAAAAGTTCATGTTATGTCACCAGATGACAATCCTCCTAGGCTTAATTATGCCAACTGGTTTTTGGGTAAACAACGGGAAGACCGACATTTCATTGAAAATGTACTATTTACAGATGAAGCAGGTTTTACCAGGAATGGCATAATTAATTCCCATAATCTACATCTGTGGGATGATGGAAATCCTCACGGGATAATTAAGACTAAACACCAACAAAGGTTTATGGTCAACGTATGGGCAGGTATTATAGACAACCGCTTAATTGGTCCGTATATTCTTGTGGATCGTTTAAACGGGCAGTCTTATTTACAATTTTTGTAGGATATTCTGCCAATTTTATTAGAGGATGTACCTTTACAAAAGCGCCAATATATGTGGTATATGCACGATGGAGCACCCTCTCACTTCAGTCGTGAGGTACGTGCCCATCTGAACAATATTTTTCCAGATAGGTGGATTGGAAGGGGTGGCCCATTTCTTTGGCACGTTCGCCAGATATCAACTCATGCGATGTTCACTTTTGGGGTTACCTTAAAAGCTTAGTTTACAGTACACCTGTAAATACAAGAAATGAATGAATTGATAGGATACGTTTTCACTGCGAAAACATCCGAAATAATCCTGGAATGTTATTTCAAGTACAAAGATCTAATCTTAGAAGATTGCGGAAATGTGTGGATGTAAGAGCCCATATTGAACATTTGTTGTAATTTTTTTAAACCGTTTTGACTTTTTTAATGTCATTAATTACATGGTTACTCGTTTTTTAATCTGTTAATGTAATGTAGTTATGCATTTTTCAGGGTTTTGTTGCTATTTTTACTTTTATTAAAGTACTGTTCGTTTTCAATAAAGTTTTTTATGGTTAAACAAAGTAAAAGTTTATTTTTATAAATGTAGACTGTACCGATTTATTAATAATTTACTAATAATACAGGATGCTTCCTGTAATCGTACATTCAAAATAAATGTGAATGCGCCAATAGGTGTGCAGTGCGATATAAAATTGCCCGTATCTCTTAAAGCGTTAATGTTATCGAGATGTCACAAGAGGACTTGATATCTCTAAAAATGTTCACAAAAGCCAATTGTTGCATTTATAACTGAAAAAAGTTTTACTTACCAAAAAAATGGCGCATTCACCGTTTAACTTAGTCGGTACCTGAGTTCACAAGTATGTTGTAGACTTGTATATTACGCCAAAAAGTGCGCAATTATGGTGTTTAGTAACGATTAAAATATTACTAATTTCCAATCAGCCATTTAATAATTGTAAATAAAAAACCATTTTTCAT
This sequence comes from Galeruca laticollis, assembly GCA_963921935.1. Classification (NCBI taxonomy): domain Eukaryota; kingdom Metazoa; phylum Arthropoda; class Insecta; order Coleoptera; family Chrysomelidae; genus Galeruca; species Galeruca laticollis. The sequence continues at coordinate 59,319,884 of OY998177.1, forward strand.
TCCCAACTTTAGAGCCCTATAGTTCGTTAACGAAGGTCGTAAAGAAAAATTTTTATATGAAATACCATCATTATTTTTAGTGTTTCTATCACCTCCCAAGTTTTTGGTACGAACTCCTGGGACATCCTGTATATGTTAACTCTTCTGATTGCTCAAAAGCAAATCATAAAAAGTGTAGTTGAACTTTCTAGATTTGGTAGTTGTAAAGAAATATTTAGAAGACTTGGTGTTTTAACTCTTCTCTCATTATTTATTTTTTAAATGTCTACGTATGTCTTATGAACAAAAATATTTTTTCTTACGTAATGAAGATAATCACACGTATGATACTCAATTCAAGCAAGATTTTATACTACCTGCCCATTTTTCCAAAATGGCGCATAACTCCCAATTTTATTGGTCTGAAAATATTCAATAAAATTCCAAATGATATTCAAGGATTTTGTCAATCGTTTTTAAAATAGATTAAAAATATATCTTTTGGAAGAATGTTTTTATTCGATTGCTGATTTCTTTTGTTCTGTATCTATTTAACCATTTGATGTTCTTTGTGTACTTTTAATTATGTTTGTACTATTTACCATTGTCTATTTGTAATTTTCACGTGTTCCATACATTGTAAAATGTCTTTTAGGGAATAAAAATTGTATTTATTTATTTATTTATTCGTCTTCCATTGCTTGTTTCATTATTTCTTCTGAGTATAGGCTAAACAACATCGGTGACAACACGCATCCTTGCCTGAGGTCTTGGTTCATGTCCATACACCGATACGCAAGAACGTTCAATGCAAAAAGTGCTTCTCTTGTACCAAATCCATCTTGAAAACCGAACTGAGTCTCGCCGAAATCTTTTCTAAGATTTTGTACATTCTATTATGCTCAAGGAATATTTTTAGCGTGTGATTCATGAGACTAATAGTTCGGTAGTCTGTGCATTGTTTTGCTTTATACTTTTTTAGAATGATGACAAACGTTGATAACAACCAATCTTTGGATACCTGTTCTGTACATAGTGTTTAACAGATTTGTAAGATGGTGAATGTTCCCCTCTTCCACCAATTCTAGAATTTCAGAAGGCAACTCATCTGGATCTGCAGTTTTTCTATCTTTTTTGGTTCTTATAGCATGGGCCTCTTGTTCAGTGGTCTCCGGTTCACTATCTTCGTGGTCTGTTTCTATTCCGCTTATATCTCTATAGTTCCTCTATGTAATTCTTCCAAGTTTTTACTTTTTCTTCAATGTCTGTGATAATTTTGCCCTTTTTATCAGTTTCTTTGTAGGATGTCTATTTTTCCACAATCCTGCTAATTCTTTTACTTTTTTGTGTATATTAAAGTTCTTCTGCTTTGCTTGCACAGTCTTTATTTCTTCGCATTTGCTTCAGTATAACTCTTCTTTTTGATCGAATTTCATTCTGAACCTTTGTATATATCGCTATTGTCCTTCGGCGTTCTTCCATTAGATTTAAAGTAATTCTTGTATTTTCTCTTTTATAAAATTTGTTAGGATATTCCTGCTGGGTTCAATTCATGCATTTTTAACTTGTTACCATTTTTTGTCTGTCTTCAACATATTTTTACTTCGAATAATTGAATTTTAAATTTTATATTAGATATATTTTACTGAACTGAATTTTTGGAAAAAAAATAACAAATTGAGGTGTCCAAATGAAGACTGTATTGCATAAACCGATAACTGGTAATAAAAGCCTCACTTCAAAAAAACTTTCTGACTTACAATTTATGAATAAAATATTGGTCAAACACAAAAAAACACCCGCCATAATATATATTTGGCGCATCCGCCTGAATTGAGAACATCCATTACCTTCGCCAATTTTTCAACATTATTAATACAAGTCTCAATGTAAATTTTTTAGTTTCTGTTTTTATTTCCTTATATTCATATTTTTTTTTGTTCTAGGTAAGCAATATCACGTTTATAATTGGGTAAGTCGATTATTATGTTTTGTAATATGTTCATATTCATTATGTTTAAGTTTTTTCTGTACCCTATTCAGGGAAAACGTAAACAATATTATGTATTTCTTCCACAAATATAGGTTTTCGGATCTTTCATAATGTAACACAAGAAATAGATTTAACAATAAATTAAATAGTAGTGACTAAGGCTCTAATGTGTGTAAGATGATAAGTTCAATATTTCTCAGGATTTATTGATCTGTGACTTCTTAGCTATCCTAAGGGGAGAACATTATCAGAGCTGTTATCAACATATGCAACAAAAATTTGATTTCATATTAGAAAGAATAACTAACACCTGGGCGCCATACATTTGTCTGAGAAACTTTAAAAATACCTACAAATATGCTAGGTAGTTATTATGATAATGATTCTGATTAGCCGGAAATATAAATTGCTGTTTATATAAAATTCAAAATGACCTGTAACAAAATCTAATTAATAGAATTGAATGTTGAAAGAATATGAGGCAGTAACAAAATTTTGTGAATAATGGTTAGAAATGTTATTGCGAAACTTTATAAAATTTACAAAGTTTGTGTTGGCATATTTAAAAAAATACAAATATGTGAAAAGCACTTGACAAGTGTTATCTGGCGATCTGGCGATCTTGTCCTATTTTCTATTCCTCCTATAAAGTGGCTCTAATTTTCTTTGCAACATGGAACAGCTGCATCTTCAATCAGAATGAAGTGAAGTTAATAAGAAAATAATCCCAGTTCAAAGGAAAAAAAACGGAGAAACAAAACCGAAACCACAAGGAAAAAACTGCTAAGTAGATAACAACTTTAAGAGAAAATATGGTTTTACAACTTTTTTAGACCAGTGCCGAAGCCTTTGAAAATGATAAAACGTGAAAAAAATTAAAATATGATGATACCCATTGGAAAAGTAAGAAAATATATCAAAAATAAAAGGAAAAATAATTTACGGACACTACTATGACAGTTTTATTAGTATCTCTGGCAATGTTTATCGAGGTCTTAATTATGTCAGCATAAGCATCTTCTTCTGCTTGTTTACAGGCAAATCCTATGATGACTGTAATCTTTCTATTAACGTTTTTATTATTGTGTCCTTGTTATTCTCGTTAGATAAAAAAATTCTTGCAAAAATGGTATTTTTTATGGTTTTGATAATTGATCTCTGGAACATTGTCTGAGGGTTTTCTACGACTACGTTCTCCTCTTTTATTTGAATCATCTGCTGGTACGGTTGTCACAGTAACTGATTTTGCACTTTCGGGGTACCCATCTAAAACGCTACGTAATGTTTTTGTACATAGCGCAAATATTTATTTATGATTTCTTCCACCGTTTCATTTTTCAGCCAAATTACTTTGTGCAGTAAAAAGCCTCAGTCCACGACTTCGATAAATACATCATAAAATTGAGATTTAACATATTTCCTGAGGCCATTTTTTGTAAAAAGTGATAGTGGAAGAGGTGCAAGCTCGTATTGTAAATAAGTTTCCATATCTTTTCTACGGTCAATCGTTAACGATATTCTTTGAAATAGCAATAATGAATCGATTTCTATAATAATATCCGTTCACTTTAACAGAAGCTTGAACCCGAGTGAAGTTATCATCATTTTTTTAAGCATCCACAAATCTTTTTTTACAAAATAAATTAAACTTTTGCATAAAAAATATTAATATAGGAGACATATAATAACATTTTAATTTGCTACATAATTTTACTACCAAAAATTAAAGATTAAGTGAATAAAAAGTTTTCAAATACTTGTCCCTGTACATATTTCATGTTTCTAAACCGAAGACCCAAACATTTAAAAAAATTGGTTTAACTGTTACAAAGTACACGTAATTAGAAACCAATTAACAAAGAATTTTTTATAACGTCAAAAAAAATCATAAACATTACGATTGTGCGTTGACGCACATCGTTCGATTTGAACTCGAATCCCCAAAATTTGCTCAAATTTTCTTTTAACTGTTTCAAAGGACACTAAATAAGAAACCTATTAACCAAAAATTGTGATTTTTTATAACGTCAAAAAAAATTGATGAAGATGTGTACGCTGACGCACATCGTTCGTTTTGAACTCGAAGGCCCAATAATATATTGTAAAACAAGTATCACAATAGCTAGTGGAGAAGTTGCAATTTATATAAAAAAGGGCACTGATGTCAACAAAATACATACATACAATTCGTAGCCAGCATTAATGAAAACACTCCATCCACAGAAATCTGGAACAAAATTTGACGAGTATCAGGGAAACGCACCATCATAGGAATACGAGCTCTTCAATATCAAAAGAAGCTCACATCTGAAAATAAACTAATAGCCAATGCTTTAGCCGAAACAGAAAATACTCTAGCAATTCAAATTTTTGGGCACAATTTCTGGACTTGAAGCAACAACAAGAAAAAGACTTTCCCATAACTATAGATCCAAATGACGATTCCTCATTAAATGCTGAAATCTCTGAGACTGAACTTGAAGAAACATTACAAAAATTAAAAACACAAGTCCAGGACCAAACGAAATCCCTGCAATATTTATAAAAAATTTGCTTAGCTGTGCCAAAAGAATTTTAATGGACATATACAATGTTATTTGGACTGGAAACAAATTCCCAAAAAAATGGAGTCAAGCTACAATCATACCTATACTAAAACAAAAGAAAAACAAAACTGATCCAGAATCTTATCGGCCAATATCTCTAACATGCGTGATGTGTAAATTATTGGAAAAAATTATAAACCAGCGGTTGATGTGGTATCTAGAGTATCGCAACTACATAGCAATACAACAACGTGGCTTCAGGCAACAAAGATCTGCGCAAGACAACATAATCGAACTAGAATCTGACGTACATCAATCATGCGTCACAATATTTTGACATCCAACGTGCATTTGATGCTGCCTGACACTATAAAATCTTAAAATAATTAACAGAGTGGGGGATACTAGGCCATATGCTTTCATTTATCTCCAGTTTTTTGTAAAACAGATCCTCCCGAATCAAAGTTAACGGAGAACTCTCAAAGTGCGTTTTCCATGAAAATGGTACTCCTCACGGATCAGTAATTAGTACTACATTTTTCCTCATAGCTATTAAGAACATCGTCGATACAGCTACAGTGCCTGTCAAGTACAGATTATACGCAGACGACTTAGTACTTATTGCCAAAGGAAGGAACTTCGAATCAATTTCGAGAATAATTCAAAAACAATTAAATTCCATAGAAGGCTGGTCAACAGAAACTGGATTTATGTTCTCAACAGAAAAAACGAAATATCTTATATTTTCAAAACACAACAATAACTATCATCCTGGTCTCACACTATACAATAAAATTTCTAGGAGTAATATTTGATTCTAAATTAAATTGGAAACATCATATTCTAGAACTCGTGAGGACATGCAAAAACAACTTAAGTATAATCAAAATGTTGAGCAACACAAGTTGGGGATCTGAATCAAGTACTACTCTTCAGATAATCTATAGAGCAATAATTAGATCTAAAATTGGTAATGGAGCAATTGCCTATAGCTCGGCTACAAACACCACTCTCAAACAATTGAATACCATCCATAATACTACCACTCGTTTAGCCATTGGAGCATTTTGTACCAGTCCTACTTCAAGTGTACTATGTGAGTTAGGTGAACTGCATTTACATCATAGAAGACAACTACTCCGCATGTCTTATGCTACTAATGTTGCAGCAATCCACAACATCCAACATACGCAAACATCTTTAAAAATCATTATAGAAATCTGTATCAAAACAAAAAAAGAGCAGCATTTTACGAAAGGGCTGCGAATTATTATAACGATTTAGCTATAACCATACCAGTTATATTTTCAGCTAACAACAAACCCAGCACTTCACCCTGGACTATTGCTAGTCCGAAATGCCACTTTGATTTTTGCAGCTTCAATAAACAAAACACACGTCCAGCCCTTATTAAGTCCAAATTTCAAAGCATTGTTAATATTTACCCCTACCGCGTGCAAATCTATACGAATGCATCAAAAACATCGGAAGGAGTAGGAATAGCGGTGAAAGTCCAAAACGGTACTCGAATGTACGAATTACCCAAACTATCATCTGTATTCTCTGCAGAGTTATTTGCAATACTTCAAGTCCTTATACTTATTCAATGGATACCAGAACAAGAGTACTCAATCATTTCCGATTCTCTAACCTCGCTCAAAAATATATACAGCCATTGCCCCCTCTCCAAGATGAACAAGCAACAATTTCACTTAATTCGGCATGGCGGAGAGAGGTTTTATTCATATGGGTGGGTACCCTCGCACATAGGAATTCTCGGAAACGAAGAAGCAGACAGGGCAGCACAAGAAGCAATTACAAGTGATAGTGCGCGAAAACCAAGTGCTTCCGTCAGACTACAAATGTCACATAAGAACATTAATTTATAACAAGTGGCAGGCCGAGTAGGATTAATCTAAAGTTAAACTGAGAGCAATTAAACCAACCATCAAACCTAGAATTAACAACGCAATGCCTAGAAAATGTCAAACTGTGTTAACACGCCTCAGAATTGGTCACATTCGGTTTACTCGCCAACATTTAATCGTAAAATCTGGTCCGCCAGTGTGTGATTTATGTAGAGTTAATGTAACTGTTGAACACTGTCTTGTAGAATGCCCAAAGTATAAACAAAATCGTCAAGTGCACGGACTACCGACCGATTCAAAAAGCATTTTGAATAACAACTTGTTGAATGTAATTCACAATCTAATTTAAGTTGTAAACATTTCTAGAAATAATAGTACTGTTAAAGCGCTAATAACCCTAGTAGATGATGCGCTTAAGAGAAAAAACAAAAAAAATTACTCATTTTGTAGTAAGAGTGTGGTTTGCGTAACGAACCCGAAGCACGAGTCGAATTCAAGTTTTTTCGTTCAAATTCTGAAAAAATTTGCCATAGGTTAATTTTTTTCATACCATCAGAGAATAAAGATTTCAACGACCAAAAAGCAAACCTATTTTTTTCAAAGCGCAGAAATTTTGACGTGAGAATTTTCTATTGAAACTTAGGGTAACTTTTTCGATATTAAATCAATATAAATATATTGAATCCCAAAAATTACAGTGTATTCGAGATATAAAAAGGTAAATTTTCACCAAGTGACAACATTTTTGTGTGAGAGACAAATATTAAACAAGTTTAGGATTCGCCACAGTGTGACGTATACGAAGACTTTTAAACAGTAAATTTAGTTTAATGAACAATTAAATTACCGACTTTGTTTAATAATTAATACAATAACAAAACAATCAAACATAAACACTTTCTAACCAACAAAAATTTTGGCTGAATATGTCAGTGACAAGTTTTTTAAAAATGTCAGCTGTCAAAAGAGGTCAAAATAAATCCTTATGTATAGAACTCAAAAATGTTGTTCGTTAATATTATGAGGTCATGATAACTGTCTTTACATTCATTTGAAAAGAGGCCATTAATAAGAAGAAGTAGGTGTGGGAACCAAAACTAACGTAAAATATAGACATAGAAATGGACTGAATGATATTCTCACAACTGACCACTCTCTAGAGAGAGAGACAAAGCGACTACGCTGCTAATACCTGCCAATGCAACGGTCTCCCGTACTTTTTGGTCTGTTATCGCCAAGTCCATTTATATATGTCTATGTTTTATCATTTAAACTAAACAATTCTGTAATGTTTTTCTTATTTATTTAAACGTTTTTATTAGGGGTGGGATTAATTTATACACACACGTTATGTCTATTAACTTAATTTATTTATTCACTACACTATTCACTAATTTATATTATATACACAGTATATTCACTTACATTAATTTATATAAATACTTCACTACTTGTACTATTTACTTGTTCGCTGTGTATATCCCGAGATCACTTTATCAACTGACTTCTCCCGCTGGTCGGTCTTTTATATATTAGTGCCTTTTTTACTAGATAATTCTAGATTGCGGCTTACACAAAAACAATCGGCTCCCTGGAATTTTCTAGATAAGACTGGTCACAAAAACAATGTCTAGATAAGATAGTCACAAAAAATCGTAAACAGTTCTAAGAAATCTCTGCGCTTCGGCCAAAATTTTAACTTTCATGCATGGCTTAGACAGAGTCGGATTCAGGGACTACCCCCTCCTTAAATGTCAGGAATCAAAGTTTTCCTCCGTTGAAGAGGTTTCAGATTATACTGATTCCAAATCCGTTTATGCCTAAGCTCTAGCACTTACCGTTCGTCCGCTGATGCTTTAAAGGACAGTCGGACGGACATCAGAAGCCAGAATATAAGACTTCGATTTTTTGAATTCTGCGTCTACTTTGTCGACTTGTGTTTAGAAGTCTAAAAACCAAAAAGTCGTTTTTTTATTTTTTGTATAAATTTTTAGGTTATGCGAAAAAAGTGTACATACAAAAGTTGTAAATCTGTTTATTACCTACAACTTTGCCATTTAACTTTTTTCGATAGGACTCGTAGTCTTGCCTCAAATCGTGATAAATCATTTTCCACCCTTAAAACCTCACCCCCTTTCAAATCGCCCGTAAATTATTTTTTCTTCTATTTTTGTTATATTTTTTTACTGTTCCAATCCCATCCTGTTCTAAATTTTTATGCTCTCAAAAATTATCGATCTTTGATTATTTTTTATAAGAAAAACTGAAAAATCCTCATTAACAAAACTATGAAACAATTTTCAATATATTGAACAAAAACGTTTGATTCCTACTGGGAATATTTTAACTGTTAATTTGGATAGATCTTCACCTCGAACACAATCAACCCAAAATTCAGGTCTTCTATCATTTTTGAAATTCCATTCCCTGTTCTTTATTCTTAATTATTGAAATACTGTTACGCGCTTTATTTATTATGGCCTGCTCGCTAGTTCCAGAAGCGCAACCTCATGTCCAAGCTCAGTTCGGTTGGGGGTGGGTATGCGAAAATTCCTATTTTATTTTGTTGTTAAAAACGGGCGTCACCAGTTAAATTTTAATGAGCCAGTCCTAACTAGTAGACCGCCACGATGGTCAGGATGGAGCAGACAATATATAAGATGTTAGGTATTACAAGAGGGGAGAACAAGAAACACACTTGTACTGAAAATTCTATAATACTAGTTACACAAAAAGAGACTATATACAAACTGCGCCACTGTGACGTCACGGAGCCGGTTACAATAGCAAAAAAAAATACCTAAAAAACCTATTCTTAACTATTTTACTACGGTACGATCCAAAGGGGTCTGTTTGCCTCTAATATAATCACCAGTATCGAAATAAATAACTCAAAATAATTCTACTAACGTAGGCGGGGAGACTATACTTATTCTCTTGGCTTAACAGGGATGGTGTTCCCTGACTGAGACCCTACAATATTTATAAATAATTAAAATGACTTACCAATCACATCCATCACGTTTACATTACCTCCGTTAGAGGGTTCTTATTCTATTCTCTCTAAACTCCTTTTTTTTCCACTCTACAAATCTGCATGCGACTTTACTCCTTCCACAATTCTCCTTCGACACCTAATAGAGAATATCATACTCGAGATAACAAAAACCCAAGCTCGAGGCAGAGCTTTGAATCATTTATTTCAACTTGATTCCCCAACAAAATTAGCCAAAATTTAATGAATTCCTTACGTATTCTACCCAAATTCGATTTTGACAAATCCTACGTACAATCTGCCCTGACAGTAACCTGACTTCTTGATATTATGTTAAACAAGTCAAACTGATGTTTAGCAAGTACAACTCAATTGAAATTACATTGATCTACTCTCAAAGTAAGCTATACTATTTTTCAGCGGTGAATGTAGGTAGTGAACAAGTAATTGAAGGGGAATCTTTTGGTTTCTTCAATGTATATGACAGATGTGATTGATAATATCAACAAAGAGGTACCTATGAACTCGAAATATTATTAAATTTATTAACAAAAACTATAATTAGTGTTGCGGGGTGAGTAGCAAGATCAACCCGTAACAATACCTTACTATCTCTTTTTGTACAACAAACAAACAAACTTATTCACAAAAACAGTATGAATCTACGACTTATGTTACAAGCGATAAGACATAAAAATTGTAGTGATTCCTGCACCAATTGATGAAGTATTTAGGAGAAGGAGAAATGCAAAGTTATTTTGATGAAAAATACCGTGTCAGTGGTACGAAAAGATATCATTCACGTCATAATATTATTGAAATTCGCATTTGGTATAAGTTTCAAAAATAGACAATTTCCTATACAAAAAGAAATGCTTTCGTATATTTTACTAAAAGTTAAATGTTGAAAAAAGATATTAAATTTCCATATAAAAGAATCGTTATTAAAAAGATCATTTTCAAATTCCATTTAGTAATATAAACGAAATATTTTTTCCTTCGGCAAAAAAATACGTTCGTCGGCCATTTTACCACCAATCAACGAGTTATAAGCGGCAGGTTCTATGGCATGAAGTATCTCTTGGACCGTATTTCCAAGAATTGTCGGGTGAACTACAGACGCAAAGGAAATACTTTAGTAGACTAGACTGACGTTCAAAAATACTTATATGCTTTTATATACAGTGTGTCGCCTTTAAGATGAAGACATCTCCATATTTTCGTTATTTGACGGAATTCAGATTTGAATGTTCACAGTTATGGGCCTCATTTTTTAAAATAATCAACTGAAATTTAAAATGTTTCTCACTCTCACTACGAGTTGAAAATAGGGACAATTCTCGATATTTTGCTTCGCGTTACAGATATCGAAAAGAATTTATTAGAAAAAGCTGTTCAGAATATTATTTTAAACTTTAAACCCATATTTCATGACAAAATTTACAGTTTTATTTTTTTTATTATTTTGATCTGAACACTAAATTATTTCTAATTTTCCTTTTTAATGTAGCTTGAAAAGTAATAATCTGACACATTGACAATTTAATAGTGTCATGTATACAAAAATTTTAGTAAAACTTTCATACGAATGATTATTTTATTCTAATAAGATGATTAAATTTAGGAGAAAGTATACAAAAGTATTGTAATACAAATAATTAACTGTCATTAAAAGCGATCTCTCTCAGCTAGTTCTTCGTCTATTTGAATGCATTTTCCAATTCTTTTTTATTCTGTTTAGCTACTCGTCTAAGCTCAGGAATGCTGATTTCTTGACATATTTGTATTAATCTGGCATAAAGTTTTTCTCGATTCCTGGCCATGTTTTATAAACTATATTTTTTACCATACCCCGAAAACAGAAATCGAACGAGGGGATCTCGAAGATCGTAAACTCCTATTCAACGCATATGAAATTTTTGGTTCAACCAACGTCGAACATTGCTTGAATTATTGATGCACCGTCTAGCTGAATCAATAAACCTTCAGACGTACTGTTTCGGATCACAGGTGCTAATTCCGACGACGTTCGATGCATATTTCACAGTCTTTGCCGCTTTTGCTTTCGTCGGATACTTGAGGATTTTCAGCTTCCAATTCGCGTTATCTCTGGAGTTCTTGCTCATCCCCGACTTTTCTCAATAAATCACAGTTACAGGTACAGTTTTATTTAAGGTATGATACCTTCGCATCATTTAGAATTTTTAACCCAAGCTGTACCTTGGTTCATGGAATTGAAAGCTGCCTACCTGATAGCTTTTGCGTATTGCAGTGATAAATATATTCTATTATAAATCATTAATTTCACAAAACAAGTTTTTTTTCTACTATAATAATCCCCTTACTTCTCTTATCACATTTAATATGTTCTTAATATATATTCATCGGGTTTACAACGTTCTACGTCTTCCGATCCTCAATCTCCATTCGTCTCGGTGGTCCCACAAGTTCTCTTCCAGGCCTCTATCTCTGATTTCACTATCGATTCTTTCTCTCCATCTCCTTCTTGGTTTTCCTCGTCGCCTTCTTCCGGCTGGGTTCCATCTTAACCCTTGTTTAGGCAATCTGTACTCCTCCATCCTCTGTACATGCCCGTACCATACTTAGTTTTGTTCGGATCTCGTCGACTATATTACGTTCCACTTCCATTATTTCTCTAATTCTCTTGTTGGTGACTCTTTCTCTCCTTGATCTTCCCCAGTAATCAATCTCTGTTGGGCACAACATCCTCTTCGTTCTCTTCTTGATTTGCCACACTTCTGAACCATATGTTATAATACTTTTTATGATAGCATTGTAAATAAGCCTTTTATTTTTATTTGAGATGTTTTTATCCCACCACACCCCATTCATGAGTGAAATTGCTCATCTTCCCAGCGAGTTTTGATCTTCAATGGCATGGTCCAGTTATCCTTCGGAAATTATTTTGAGACCTAAATATTTATATTCATGGCAGGCTTTGATGCGTTGTCCGTTGTTGAGGACTAAATCCTGGCTTCGTCCACCTACGCACATATATTCAGTTTTCTTCACGTTTACTTCCAATCTCCACTCCAATTAGTTTTCTCGTCATGTATTTCAGATCCTCGTAATCCTGTGCCACCACAATTTGGTCATCGGCGGAACATAACGTATAGAGAGAGCTATCGTGCAGAGGAATAGCCATGTACTAGCATTTTCAATTCCATTGCTTTAATACTTATTCCAACTAGATCTTTAATAGTATAGGCGAAATACAACACCCTGGTTTAAGATCGTTTGTGACCCTGAACCCTTTAGTCAGTTTATCTTTTATTTTAAACTTAGCCTCAGATTTGCTATATACAATTTTTATAGATTTTATTAGTCCTACATTAATATTTCTTCTCTCTAACGCTTTCCTCAGCAGGACATTGCCCTACGCCTTTTCTAAAACCACATAAAGCAAATGACATACATTTCCCACGAGTAGGTATATGAAATTTTTTTTCATATACCTACGGGCATTTCATGCAGATTGTACAGTATACTACATCATAAATCATAAACAAAATTGTAATATTTTTCATAACAATTTTTATTATGAACTTTCCAGTCGCCATTGTTGCATGGTTTAGAGAATTTTTTCTCTGAAATTATTAAGTCGAGTCTTAACCCTTTGAATGAACCATATATTTTTTCTTTTTGTACATGTTCCTACCTACGTCGTGAAACAAATAACGTTCAAAATTTGACTACTCGGAAATAAAAATACTTTATGCAGAAAAAATCGTTATAATTCACCTGCGGAAAATGTTATCAATTATCGTGTCTCTCTAACGAAGTTATATCACCTCCTGCATCTACCAGGATACCTAAAGCAATGACTAGCTTACATATCGGGATCAACATGTCATTGTCAAACATCCTCACTATCGCTACCCATTTTCGATTATTAATTTTTTTTACCTACGACCACCCTTGTAAGTAGTCAAAAACACCAAAAACACACAGTCGGCAATCAATGTAAGACGTCTATTACGCACAGTAAAACAAAATGCACGGCTGTAAAGTAAATCGCACGGCTTCCATAGCAATCACTTACCAACTGTCAATAGACGTAGCCATTTTATTCAACATGTATTACTTAGATATTTGACATTGAATTTTATTCTATATATAAATAATAAATAACATTTATTAGATATGAGATTGCATCTAATACTAAGAGTTATTTGGAATTATATGATAATTGGTTCCGTTTCATTCAATCCGCATCTTTTAGCTGTCTGAATGTATCTCATATTAGTAAACAATAGTATATTATACACCAAGCGACTAAAGTGGCCCATTTAATCCCGCGGGTGGTGTTTGATTCCTGAGGGAAGTAATCCACCTAAGGGATTAATGTCACTTTAGTCGAGAGATGCATATGCTATTTTATGCAATTCCGGTAATTCTACATACATTTTTAATAAAAATAAATACTACTTAGGACGGACTTTTACGAAACTTGGCTGGGCGTCGATGGAGAACTTCTAAGATTCTTGGCTGGGCATCGAGGAGCGACTTTTATAAAACTTGGCTGGGCATCGAGGATGTACGTTTTTACTTGTACTTTAAATACCTTTAATAAGATTATAAACACAAGTACAAGTGGGTCGTAGGTAAAGTATAGTACGTGACTCGTATTGTAGCGCATTTTACGCACTCACGGAATTACGCACAAAGCCGCGTTCGTGCGTAAAATGCTTCTTACAACACACGTTACGTACTATGCTATTATAAACGACTTTAGTAACCACTGATGTGAAATGTCAAATTATTAGACATTAGTTAACAGACATGACTCCATCATATATTATAATATATGTGATCAAAAAATTCGTTAATATAATGACAGTCTAGTAGCTCATGAAAGTCGTGGGAAATGAAATATTTCGATATGGCTAGCTCATGCGAACTGAAAATCTGTATTATTACGTGATAGGTTTCTTAATCGAAGACGCACTTGAAATGTACATATATCTTTATGGTCGTAGAACAAATATTTTTCTCATTTAATCGCCCGGTCTAAATCAGATAAATGTTCATTTTGTTCGTTTCTTGGCCATAAATTGCACAATTGCAGAAAGTTCAGGTCAGTTCTTGTAAAGAAAAGAATCATGCTGACAATTGCAAGATGAGCTTCAGATGTAACATGTGCCATAAAGAACATAACTCGTTGCTGTAGACAAGGTAAACAGTGCTGAAAGGGTATCTGAAGCAAAGAGTGCTTCAATTCAGTTTAAACCCTGAATCAAATAGTGCTTTTACCAATGATAAAAATTAAACGTAAGGCCAGGGTTGGTAAGCATAAGGTAAGTGCAGTGAGTATGCCCATGCTAAGCAAAATCCTTGATAAAAATTAAAAATGCAAAATATTCAATTCGGTTTTTTATTGAAAGCGTACCTTTAAAACCAAAGAAGTAATTTTTGGACAGTAAAGTATGATTTTTTTTAAGTTAGTCTTACTGGGCATATTACCAAACCTGTCGTTAATATGCTCATCTCATGTTCCTAATGTGCCCAATGAATTTTATCAAGTGCAAAACAACTTCCTCCATTTTAACTACCTTTATTTATTTGGTACTGAGAGTACAAAAAGTAAGTAACAAAATAATAACATATACTATTTTAAAAATTTATATTATTTTTAAATTAAGGAAACTCTTCAAAAAATAAAACAAACAAAAAATTAATATATCTAACAATAGTCTGAACAAATAAAAACTGTCTTATCAGCTTTGGTGAGTACGACGTACTCTTCATGATAATAAAATAAACAGACTGAGCACAACCGCATATCTTTTTTTACGTCTTTTTGAGAAGCTTTACAGTACCACGATTCTTTGTGTTTTGTTCTTCCTCCTTGATCTTTGGCAACGACTTCTTTTGCTTTGGTAGACTTTGTTGTTTTGGTGGGAAAAACTTCTTTTTCACGATAAGTGCTTTGGGAAAACTTTATATGGTGTCTCTAACATTTCAGTAAAACTCGTGTTAAATATCATTTTTTCTTCATCGTTTTTTGTGTTTGTGTTATTTTCTTTGGCTTTAGGTTGTTCTTCTGATTTCTTATGCCCGTTATCTTTACTAAGTAATGTATGCAGAATATGCCTGTCTGAACTTTTTAACGTCTCTTGTTCTTTCACGTTTGACCTTGCAACCTTTTCGCCATCCGATGGTACCTCGTCTTCAGAAGAAAAATTTTTTGTTAAAATCTCGCTGTATAAAGACATGATATCATCTGTTGATGAGGAGCTATTTGATGACAACCATTTTCTCTTACTTTGGTGTTTTGGTTTGATTAGGTACTTGGAGATCTTTAACGGGAGAGTATTTTCTATGGACCTTTGATTAGTTCTCTGTTGAAGTCCGGACGGTCCAAGTTGGGGTGTGGTTTCCCTTCTAAAATCTTGGTTTTCATTTAGTCTGCTGCTTCCTTCCATATTATTGTCTTCCACAAGTTCTCGTTCTGTTAATATGCTAGGAGCAAAGGCCACTTCGGGAATAGCAAGTGGATTGTACGGATATATACCCGTAGTAGAGAAAATGGATATTATATTTTGTGGGGTTACTGCCTTGTCTCAAACGATAGTAAACAACTCTCCAAACCTCTGTTTAGTTATGGCACGGTCTCTGGGTGGAGTCCAATATAACAGTACCTGTTCATCCCAATGGTGCTGATTTGAATACAGCCTTGTTGATTGGATGGAGCTCGTGTGTTGTATTACTCGGTAAGCATAAAAGGGTAATACCATAAGAATCGGCAGTTTCAACAATAGAAGGATCCAAATGGCAAGATGCCCCATCAAAAACCAGAAGACAATTTCCTGGAAGTTTATATTTTCCAAAGTGCTTAATCCATTCGTTAAATGTTTCAATTGTCATGCTTGCTTTCTTCGTCATAAGCGTCAGAGTCCTTGGTGGCAAGTTGTCACACCATTCGCGTTTCATCCTTTGACCTTTAAATGGTACATTATCCGCATGTTCTGGTGCCACTAGGTGGACCCTTTTGGCTCCCTTTTTAGCAAGGATAGATAGTTTGCTGGTGATGGAACGTTAACCTGCATCCCTTTTCATCCATATTAAAAAATCTTTCAGGTTTATTCATTAGGTCAAGTACAATATGTTTGTTGAGCTTTTGTTCTCTCGCCGGGTTCATATTCTGTGCCTTTCTAGGGTGTCTCTTTAAAAACGCTCTTAACCAATGACGGCCAGCTATGCGTCTTTCTTGAGAAAACATGTTAGATATACCATTTAACTGACAATAATTAAAAACAGATCTGCGATGCATTCGTTTCGTACGAGGGTAACCCACCTGGGCCAGTCTAATAATTCGGGATGCTAATTCTGTTTCTTGGTCTTCATTCAGAACACTTTTACTGCCAAGTGATTGTATTACGGTGGTCTTTTTGTTCATGTAACGAGTAAGAGTCTTTCGTGGTATTTTATACTGCTTTGAAGTTAAGTTTTTCGACTCCCCATTTTGTATAGCTCTTATGGTGCGCTTAAGGTCTTCTTCCGTCCACTGGGAGCGAATTCCTCTTGTTTTGTAAGGTGACATCTGTAAAACAAAAATTTGAATCAGTAGTCATTCAATAAGTATGAACCAAAGGTAATATGCCCATAGGGCATATTAAATCCCGATAACGATGGGCGTATTAGCTACAGAAACAGAAAATGCATATTAACATTTTTTAGCGGTAATTTATTAACATTTTTTTTTAAATGTAGTATGCTAAAAGAATGGTAAAAAGGTGTATTTTAAAATGCTGTACTTACCGTTATTGTAAACAAACATACACAATATTAATACTCTATTGAAGCACGTCTTATTTTTATAATCTATAGCGCCGAAAACGTATGTCACCTCTTCAACCTCTCTGGAGAGACTAACAAACAAACAAACACAGATTTGGCTCGTAGTGCTGTAAGTACGAAGTATTGACCGCCCTCTATTAGCCACTAAGCTAAACTTTTTAAAATTGCAGCAGGTGAACATATTACCAGCATGGGAATATTCACCGCGCCTACGTTATTTATGCCGAGGACTCATTGACACGGGTTCTCAGATGTCGTTAGTTAGTAGTAGCTTGGTAGGAAAATTAAATTTTAAACCATATAACAATTATATCAATCTTGTTGGTGTATCAGAAAACATAACTCAAATTCAAAATCTATTGATTTAAAGATAGAATCAATGTTCTCATGATTACACCACCAATATCAAGTGCGCAGTTGTTGATTTAATCACCTCACATAACTTTTGACAAATCTAAATTAAATTTTCCCAAAGGTATTACTTCGTCAGATGACAATTTTAATCAAACAGGAAGCATTGACATTCTATTGAGTGCAAACGTTGCATTTCAAATTTTCTTGTCACAAATAATTAAATGTGACACCCTATATTTACAAAATACGCTTTTTGGTTATATTGTTAGTCGATACATTCCTACAAATCAATCTTGCAATGCTAACTGTACACAGATTAGAATTAAATGCAGGCTTGCTCATCAATACATTTTATTTTATATCAGACCATTTTCTAGAACATCTCATTAAGAGATTTATTGACAAGCCTCTTAATCCACGTAGTAAGTTGACACGAAATACCTATATTCAACCAAAAATAATTGTTTCCAGCTAATCTCATCAGTATACCCTTTTATGTAACGACAATGGCCTTCTGACAGAATATTCCACTTTTATAATAAGGTTTGCTATTGTGCAATATCTGCTACGATGTCAAGATGTTAGAAGTGGTGACTTGTTCAGTTAATAAAAAGAAGAAAGGGTCACTTACAGTGCCACATTGTTAAAAAAATTACAGAAGATTTTATTAAGTAAATAAAAAGAATATACTACGGCTTTTCATGAAACGTATCAAGTTTATAGGGAAGTGCAGTAGACGAACATTACAATTTTAAACAGTGTCTTTATTTTTTTTCTGATGTTTCCGTTTACATCGAAAATTGGTATACATGGTGGTCCCTAAATAATTGTACATAGAAGTATGGTAGATTTTTAACTTTAAAATATTACGATTTAAGCCCACTCGCCTTTATAAAATATTGATAATAAAAGAGATACAGGGTGTCTAAGGGTTTGAACATGATACATAAAAAATTTGAAACTATGGGTATTTGGGTCTGAAAAATCATAAATTGACACCTACTTCGATGAATTTTCCAGCGGGCGCTAAAATATCAGACACACTATTTAATCAAAATATGTTATACTTCTTATTCCCATGAAAACATGACAGTTTTCTAGATAATAACATTGTAAGAATCATCTAGACAACTAGAAATATTAACGTGGTAGACGTCTACGCTTACAATTTCACAGCAATATGATGAATATTAACGTATAGTAGGACTTCATGACAAAAATATGTTTGCCACTTTAAATTAAAATCATAATTAGGAATTCAATACGTTTTGATTCAGAAATCAAGTGAACAAATTAAACAAAACATTATAACTTCAATTATATCAAAGTAAGTGTTCGATATATGTCCGCCATTTTCCTGGATACATTTAGCCGTTCGTTTCATACAAGATCGCTTCAGTAGTCTAGTCGACAAGTTAAAATTCATGAAAAATAAAGATAAAACTTCTAAAAATATGTGTGATAGCTCATTGAATTCAATTAAGATGAAAAAAAGCATTTTGTTTTTCTTATATATTTCATGAAATATTAACATGTAAGAAATTAAATAATAGAAACTTTGAAAAAGTTTTGTTGTATTTAGAAAACTTCGATGAATTTATTCCCGTCCACCAAGGCGATTGTTAATTAACAAAAATTTCTTCAACTTACGTCTTCATTATAAATAAAAAAAATGTTTTTTTATTGGTGTATCATTTTACCTATTGTAATGTTTTTCTTATTTATTAAAACGTTTTTATTACGGGTGGGATAAACTTTAAACACACGGTATGGCTATTTACTAATTTATTGAAACACTAAACTACTCACTAACACTTAATTTATATACACTTAACTATTCACTTAAATTTAATTTATATACACACAACCTTAATTATTAATATATATCAACACTTTACTGTTCGCTATTTCGGTGTATTCTTATTTATTTTTCGAGATTACTTTATCAACTAAACTCTCTCGCTGGTCGGTCCTTTATATATTAGTTCCTTTTTTACTAGATAATTCTAGATTGCGGCTTACACAAAAACAATTGGCTCTCTGGCATTTTCTAGATAAGACTGGTCACAAAAACAATGTCTAGATAAGATAGTCACAATCTTAAACAGTTCCAAGAAATCCATGCGCATCCGCCATAATTTTAACTTTCATACATGGCTTAGGCAGCGACGGATACCAGTGTGCTGTTTCGTAACAGCCTCAGCGTGTTTAAATCGAACTTTCAAAAACGCGCGTTTTTTAAAGTTACCATGGTAACAACAACAACTCGAGAAACGTAAGTCTAAATGACAACTTTTTGATTATTGATCTGATAGCAGTACCTCGTAACGTCAACTAATAGTATATTATACAGGATCAGCAAGATATCGCAAACAAATTTTTATTTTATGTAATGATTGCAATGCACCTCCCGGAGTCTCTTCATTTGCTCCTAAAAATGTGTCTACTAACCACTGAACGTTGTGTTCTTCAAAGCGGTACAAGAGTTTGTAGTCACGAAGCGGTGTGGGTAAGCGGGGCTTGCAATGTTTAACATCTCTTACATTCACAACATATCCCATTGGAAATACACTTAACGAATTTACCAAAACACCAGAAACAACTAAACAATTGAAAAAACTCCACATTTTATGAGTTCATTTGGGATCTCGTCCACTCCCGGAGCTTTTCTGTTTTTCAAGTTCTTAATCTTCACACTAACTTCCTCTGTAATCATCAATCTGTTTATGATTTCCTCCTCTGCTTCCTGTAATTGAGGTTCTACCGTATTATAAGTGTTGTCATAAATTTCCAAAATATGCTCCCACACCCGTTCAGAGGAATCTTTTTGGTCTGGATGTATTCGTTTACGGGATTCTTTCTATTTTTGAGCATCTAAAAGACTTTCCTTTGGGCTCCATAAAGATCGTGTTCCATGTCCGTGGAGAACTTCTCCCAGTATTCTCTTTTGATTCTTCTGATTGTCGCGTTGACTCTATTTCTTTTTTTTTATAGTTATTGCAGCTTTCCTCTGTTGGTGTACTTTTTTTCCTCGGCCAGCCGCCTTTTTACCTCCTGTGTAAACCAAGGCTTGGTTATGTTTTGCGAGTTTAAGTTTATGGTTCTTTTCTCTATTGATTCGTTAGCCGCTTTCTGTATGCATCTCTTAATTATATTCCAGCTGTTTTCCACGTTCTTGTCTGTTATGTTTCCCGATGTAAATTTTCCACTTAGTCTGCTTTCCTGTAGGTATTTGGTGCAGTCGTTATCCAATGATTCTAGGTTGTATTTTTCAATAATTATCGGTCTTTGCTTTATTCTTCCATGCCTCTCTATGACGAACTTTCCGAGAAGTAGGTTGTGATCTGTGCCGGGGTTAGCTGAGATTAATACTCTTATGTCTTGTATTTCATTCAGTGTGATATATCTATTTGTTATTATGTAATAGATTATTGATTTCTGTCCTCCGATGTTGCAGAAAGTGTATTTATGTTGGTCTTTGTGAGGGAAATTGGTCTTGCGCAGAAATTGTTCAGTTAGTCTCCGCTTTCATTTAATATGTGCTCGTTAAGTGTTTACTTAACTCCAGGGATTTGGTCTGAACCGATATTGTAGGGATTTACAATATTTCAAAAAGAGAGAAAACATGACAGTGGACGATTTGTTAGGATCAGGAATCCAGCTTGCCCCCGTTACTTTCCAGAGGGTTTATTTCCAGGTACACCAATGGCTTGTGGATCAACTGGATCCATTACTGTGAGACTGGAGATTGATCAAACAGGAACTAACGCCGATCCCTGAGACACATGATTCAGTGTCATCAAATATAATGAAAATGATCAAGTGCAGCTGCACTCCGGATATACTAGGTGCACCAATGGCATGGGGATCAACTGGATCCATTACAGTGGGGCTGGAGATTGGTCAATCAGGAACTAACGCTGATCCCCGGGACATAGGATCGAGTGCCTCCAAATATAATGAAAATGATCAAGTGCAGTTGTGATCATTTATGCGGGTGCAGGCAGCATGAAATACCATGCACAATTGCCTGTACCAATTGTAGATTAAGATAAAAAGGAAATTCAGTGATAAAAAAGAATTTTTGAAATTCATGAATTTCTTGTTTTTCTTACCTTGATTGTCTAATCTCTGTAAAATCATATGAGTGTGGCGATGTGAAGATCACTCCAGAAGATCATGGTTGGTAAGCAGGCGTAACATTTTATTGAGAATAATCTATTACTGTTATTCTCGATGTCTTCCCACAATCGTTTCGAAACAATTGTCAATTTTTTTAGAATTTTTATTACATTTTCATTATATTATCGAATTATTTAGAAACAGTTTCAATTAAAAAAGTAAAATTATTTCGTATTTTTATACTTTTCTAGCATACTCCTCCTATCCACCTTGCCATGATAAAAATTAAAACTTTTTCAAATTCTCTAAAGATGTAATTGTATTGAAAAATTGAAATTTCAGTCAATATCCTCTTAAAAAAAGTATCGACCGCAGATAAGAATTGACGTGAGTATAATCATCAGTGAAATTATTGATAATTATAGTTTAAATCTCGTTAGTAAAATATGTAACAAGTTTTGGGATAACGACGACTCGTATAAATGCCCTTTCGATATGTACATGAATAATAACGAATCGCCTGTGGTTTCTTGTTTTCTTTAACGTTTCAAGAGATGCCGCCGTAGTACCCGAAAGTACCTACCTACACGGTTATTGTTCGGAATTATCCTATCAAATAGAGATCAATACGATGATCTGTGCCGCTTAAAAATAAACATTCAAAAATGTATAAGTACGTCCATACGATCAGGACCGTATCAACTTTTGTTATTCACATTCGATGCGTATTAAAAGCTCGCATATATTGAAATAATCCCTTTTTTCGTGTATTTGTAGCATCCCTGATGATGAAAACGAACGTTTTCGAAAGCTTGGATAAAATCCAATAAAGAATTCTCTTTTTCCCTGTTGTTGCATTCCCCAATATTTTGAGTTTTATTCCTAACTGGTCAGCAAAGACTAGCGGTTACCACTCTGTTTCAGTAGCCCTTTTTTGCGTGAATTACCCATGAATCTCTTTGTTGTTGTTGTTAACATATCACGCGATATTCCTACATCTTCTTTGTTATTTACTATGGGTCGGAAGGTTCATGGCGGGAGGCTATATATATATATATATATATATATATATATATATATATATATATATATATATATATATTATTATTTTGTATAATTATCTAATTATAATTAATTTTATGTTTATCTACTGTTATTAAATAGTCGTTTGTCTTATATTTATAAGTATAATGGACTATGACTTGGGCGTTTACATATATATATATATATATATATATATATATATATATATATATATATAGACACGACTTACCATCGGCTAGCTCGTAAAAATATCTTATCTAAAGTTTAAATATAAGTCGGAAGCATGATGACTCCTCCCTTCGAGTTCTGGATACACTATATGAATGTAATTTGATTTATATCTTTATTTAATTTTTCTATGAAATTGGGCTTCTGGATACTCTCATATAGAAAGACTGAAATATGTTAATTCTAATAATTTTATTGAGGACATGAAAAGAATGAAAATACCAACACTTCAATGAAAATTGATTTAATAAATTGTTACTGTGAAAAATTTCGTATTATTTTTAACATTTAAAATTACTTTATAACCGCTACATCCCATGCAATTCTGGATACACAACAATTCATTATATTGCGTCGGCGCATAAGTTCAACGCATGCGCTTATATGATTTCCTACAATACGAATACGCTCTTCACCGTCAATGCTGTGTATAAACGGTTTATGCTCTGCCTGCGTGTATATAGTAGTGAAAAATTGCAACACGTTGTATAAATTTAAACAAGCAATTACAGATATAAAAATTTCTAAATAATGTGTGTGAATTGAAAAGAAGATAGTAATGGATAGACCAGTTATGCATGCATTAGAGGAAAATAAAAGTTGGAAATTATGTGAACATTCATGGAACACGTGAACATTGAAAATGGATTAAATTAAACAAGTAAGTACAATTATATTATTATAAACTAAATTGCATGGATCTCCATGGAGATAAAATATGATGCATCGTAATATATTGTTCTAGGCCTTTTATTAGATTATCATTATTAGAACGTTCTGATTATTATTTTTAGTTCACTGTTCATATTTATGTGGAATTCCAAATATTTTAATTAAAATGCACAGACCTTAGTTCATATCTTCAGTCCTTGGCTGCTACTCGCGTCTCTAATTTCTTGACGATCTCTCACAAGAGAGATGCACCTTCCTGATCACTTTTCTCTTCTCACGGGTTCATAAAAACTTATTAACTTATTTCTATTACCTTTTTGTGAGAACTTTTTAACTTTTTATCAAAAATTTAACAATTTTTATCCTAGGAGATTTATATCTACGCTTGCCTCTCCGTCCCACCAAATTGACTCTCTTGTTTTTCAAATCAACAAACTTTTTGGCTTGGCAAATGCAAAGCTTGCTTATGTTTGTTTTAATAACACAAATTGTCAATTACTATGTCGTTTAGTTATAAAATTAAATTGTTTGATTCTAAGTCCTGGAGGATTAACACACTTATTCACAAATATTTATTTTGTATTCAGGATTCTATGTAATGTCTTTTTCCTATAATACATTAGCAATTTTAATCATTATCACGTTTTTACGGTTTTCTCATTTATATCCATTTTTATAAAATATACAACCTAGATTATTGATTCATATAGATGTAATTGATTATTTTTAAATTCTTGAATTTTTACTGTTTTGTCTTACATAAGCTATTGATTATTTCCGATTTTGTTATTATTGTTCTATATAAAATAAATAATCAATAAATTTAAGTTGGTAATAAAATTACTAGATTTCATTACTTCCTGTTTACAATGCATTTCTTTGTCATATGTTTGGGCTGTGTTCCATTTATCATTTCTCATAAAGCTTTCAACCCTTTCTTTAAATTGTCAACCTTTATTATAAACACCTGCAAATATTGATAAACAATTATTGAAATAAATATTATTTGATGTTATTTCAGGTTTCAAGTTCAAATGAAATTTTATTTCTGCTGAAATGTATATGGCGATGTTCAGAGCAATGTGGAACTTATTGAAATTGACGTAATTCTGGAATTAATTGTGCAGGTAAATTTTGATACTTATTTAAATAATGTTGTGTTTAGAATTTCTACTCATAGTCCTTTTTTTATCAATCATATCAATATCTGATATTATATTTATGCGTATTTCACTCTTTCTACTGATTTTATACCTGAATTGTCAGTGACTTTCATAAGGTGGTTGTGTCTACTGCTACACCTTCCGTAATAATAGACCCTTTTTTTATGTTTGTTTATTTACAAATGTTTCAAGAACTAGAGGACTAGTTCAATATATATATATATATATATATATATACTGTTGTAGATTATTATTTATCAATATATAAATACAGAAATTGTCATCTGCCACGCATTTGGGTTCATCAAAATTGTTATATTATTTATTTTCCTAGTCTTTTTTTTAACTCTTAATAAATTATTTGTACTATGATGAATGCTCTTTAGTTTTAAATTTATTATGTTGCGCCACTGATTATGATTTGTTTCTAAACATAAATGTTATTTTCCCGACTATTGAGACTCTATTTAAAATTTGTTTTAGTTTTGGCACTAGCTTCATTCAACTATAATCCACCCGTATATTGAATGGTGTATTATTGGTTGTCTAATTTAAACAACATAGAATGTTTTCTGAATTTAATGCTAAGATATAAAAAAAATATCGACATCTCTTACTTGCTTATAATATCAAATAAAGAACGTAGATATGTGATATGAAAAATGAAAACAAATAACGACTCAATCTAAAATATTACTTGATGATTTTAGTAGTATTAAAACTATTTATCTATGGTAGTATGTATATTATTCATAAGTAAACGTAATTATAACCTATAATAAATGTTTATAGTTAATGTTTCAAATAGTTATTATATCAAATAGTGAATTTATCTAGTTACTCTGAAAAGGAAATGAAGAATTATAATGTTACTGACTATATACTGTGTGACTAAATCATCAAGCTTTTCTTCAAAGATATCTTTGTAAACTGTGACTAATACTAAAAACAGGTAAGTTTATATTAACTATACTTATAACTAAACGAATAAACTACCATGTTTGTAAACGTTCAAATACATAAAATATTAGTAAGTTCAGTTGTTTATTGTAACACAAAAGAAATTATAAATGAAATAACTTATCTGTGTCCAATTCAGTTAATATATCACATAATGTATTACAGGTATCCATTTCATTTATCGTATCTCCAATTTGCATGTCTTGTAATGCATTATTTTGGGTTATTTGTATATTGTTAATTCCTTTGGAGGTTTTGATATGGTCCTTTCAAGAAACTTTCTAATTTTTCCCTGTTAATTTCTATTTTAGTTTCTCAAATTTTTTTACATGTCTGCTTCCATTTTAATCAAATATCTATCTCCTTCAATCGTTTTCAATAAATTTCGTTGCTAACCTCCGTTGCTATCAAACTGTTTATACTCTAATAAGTTTATATAACATATGGTGTCTTGATTTTTCTTATGAAATTCTTAAATTGCTTTAGTATTATTATGTCTTATGTCATGGATAACCAATCAAAGATAAAGATTTTATATTGTTGGTTTATTAAACATTTTTCTGGCAAATCTTCACAATATCACTTGTTACTTAAATTTCCGCGCACTTTAAAAGATAATTATTGTAAATATTATTATATACAGTATGTTGCATGACAATTACAGTTTGTTTTTCAATTGCTCTAGTTCTTTATTTGAAATTTATGTTATTGATGCCTATGTGTTTAGATCATTGAAATAGCTTATATGATAATGCTGTTTTACTACATAACAATATACTGGATGTTTGTTTTAAATTAATTCTAGTGCAATAATACCTGTTTCATCCTATGCTGATTTCCTTTCTCTTGATGGATTAATTTATCAAAACACCCCCGTCCCAAAATGTGTGTGTTACTTTATTTGATTTGTCACCCATATAAAGTAACATGCATTTGATATAAATTTATTTTCAATTTTTGATTTATTCTGATTATTTCTAGCTTATTTACTGATAATATTTATATAATTGTGATATATGAAAAATTCCTCTTAATTGTTTCGTAACAGGATGTACTAATTTATAACTATTAATTCCATCATTAGTTATTTCATAGGGTCCTTCATAAAGTAATTGTAATTTCGCACATTCACCTTGTTTTAAATTTGAAACCCTTAATGGTTTTAATAAAACTAAATCTCCCTTTTTAAATGAAATATGCTTTTTTATTTTATTATTCTGATGCAAAATTCTTTTTTTTGCTTGTTTATTCAACCTTTCTCGGGTATCTAATAATAATTGTTGATAACTTTGAATGTTTTCAGATATCCATGGCCTTTCTGGATGAGATTGTTTAAATAATATAATTGGTGCTACTTCAGTTATGGTATTAGGTGTATTATTCATGCACTCTATTATTTCTGGTATTTTAGTATCCCAGATTTCTTGTTCATGGTGAGTAAGTATTCTAAGATATTTAGTAATTTCTTTTACCGCTCTTTCTGCATTATTTGAAGATGGCCTCCGTATACTAGTATATACTGGATTTATATTTTTCTTCCTTAGCCATTCTTTTAATTTTGGATTATTAAAATAGGTAGCGTTGTCCATTATAATATTGTTAGGAATTCCTTGTTTCTTGAAAAATCTATTTAATAATTGTTTTGTGACAGTAGTATTTGTTCTTTTACTCGGATAAGCCATAATGTATTTAGAAAATAAATCTGTTATAGCAAAAATATGTTTGTTGCCATTTATACTTGGTATTAAATTTGATAAATAATCAACTGCTATAGTTTCTAACGGTTTATTTGTCAGAATTGATTTCGCCAGATTCTCATTATGAAAATTTCTTTCTTTACTAAATTGACAAATTTGACATTTTCTAATTAATTCCTTTATCAAGGTTATGTCCCTTTTGCAGATGTAATTTTCCCTAAATATTGAAAATAATTTTCTAGTTCCAATATGTTGATATTTTTCATGTAGATCTTTAATAATTTTTTTTGCTAGATTTTCTGTTATTACATACAATTCTTGATTATTTATTACTTTAAGAAAAATGTTGTTTTTAACCATACTTTTTGCTTTAATTTTATCTGGCAAATTTTGTTGATCATCGATTATTTCCTTTAATGAATAAATACCTTCTGTAGATTTTAAAATGTTTACACCTACATGTTTAATATTTTGTTTTTGGTCTCCTTCCATACGACTAATGGAATCGCTAACTATGTTAGTTTTACCTGGGATATATTTTATTTCAAAAGTGTACTCTTGCAATAACAGTGCCCATCTATGAATCCTATTATTCCCATATTTATTATCTAAAATCGTTGTTAAGGACTGATTATCTGTTTCGATTGTAAACTTATTACCAACTAAGAAAAATCTTAATTTTTGAACACAAAAATTATACTAGCTAATTCTAATTCACAAATACTATATTTCTTCTCAGATTTCTTTGTCAATCTGGAAACAAAAGAGATAGGAATTTCTAAATCATTTTTATTTTGTATTAAGACTCCTGCTAACCTATTTATTGAAGCGTCTGTTTTTAGAATGAATGGTAAATCGTAATCTGGGTGATAGATTTTAACATTATTTATGAATAGTTCTTTTATTTCTTGAAATGCTGATTCTCTTCTATGATCCCATAACCATTTTTCATTATTTCTAAGCAGTTCTAGTAATGGTATTTCTTTCTCACTCAGATTTGGTATTAAACGTTTGAAATATTGTAAAGTACCTAGAAAACTTCTTAGTGTCTTCAGATTTGTTGGTCTTTTAAAGTCTTTTATGATTTTAACTCTTTCCAAATCCATAGATATTGATTCTTTGTCTATGGTATATCCTAAATAATTTATTTTGTCTTTAAAAAATTCACATTTTGCTATATTAAGTTTCAGTCCTGCCTGATCTAATTCTTTCAAGATTATTTCAATGTGTTTTAAATGTTCTGTTGCATTTTTGGAGAATATAACTATATCATCTATATAGTGTAAAGTGAAATCTTCGTATTTATTAAGGATTTTATGTAGCGCTTTTAGCAGTGCTGAACTAGATGTATTTAATCCAAACGGTGTCACACAAAATCTGTATACTACTCCATCTATAATAAATCCTGTATAATCCCTACTATCTATATGTAAAGGTATTAACCAGAAGCTGTTTTTTAAATCTAATTTGGTAAAAACTGATACATTTGAAATTCTCCCTAATATGGCCTCGATTGTTAATGGTTTTTCAAATTCAGGTGTTAAACACTTATTTATGTTTCTTGCATCCAAACATAAACGAACATCCCCATTCCTTTTAAAAACTACCACAATTGGGTTTATGTAAGAAGTAGTACTGTGCTCTATGATATGATCTTTTAATAATTGTTGGACAACATTATTGACTTCTTCTTTCTGTTTGTAAGGTATTGGATACGTTTTACATTTAAAATATTCAATATTTTTATTTAATTTTAATTTATGTTCATAATCTTTAGCTACTCTCGATTCATCATTCACTAGTCCATTATATTTAATTAACATTCGATTTACTTCACTTCTGTACCTTTCATCACAAATATATTCCATTCCTATCGGATTCAATCCATCTTTGGGACGTCCATTGCCTACTACCTTAGTACCCCTACCTATTTGTCCGTTATTTTTATTAAAATTATTATTAAAATTTCTTTCATTACTTTCTTTAAAAATATAATGTACCATCTCTTCTTCCTTCTCCTCTTCTTCGTAACTAATTGGTAATTCCATTCCTTGTATCCATATCTTTTGTTGTTCATAATTTATAATAACATTGTTTCTATGTAATTCATCAGAGCCGATCAAAACATCATATTGCATATCTACTACTAATAATTGCATTGTAAAAATTTTGTTATTAAAGTTCAAGTTAACGATCACACTTTTATTTATATCCGTTAGTTTTTTAGAGTTAATACCTACTAGATTTATTTTCTGTACCTTGATAATGTTTTTGTTAAGTTCTGGTAGTTGTTCTAAGATTTTCTTACTTATTATTGAAATATTCGAACCAGTATCAATTAAAATATTTACCTTTACATTTTCTATAGTACCTTTGATAAAAATTAATTTTTCATTATTTTGTTGCAGATTTCCCTCATCAAATAAAAATTCTCTATGATGAACATATGTATACAAATTCTTTACAACATCGTCACTGATTAAAAATCCCTTGAAGATTCAAGATCATCAGCCCTTTGAATTTCATCAGAAGCTGAAGCATGTATTATGGGTCTAGTAATAATTTTATTTGGAATATCTCTGGACTCTTTTTTATCAACTGTACTCAAGTTCTCCTGACTATTATGTGTATTAATAAAATTTACTCGTTTTTCGTTTTTGTTTTTATAATCATTTCTTTGGATTTTAGAGTCTGAATTGCTGCGATTTCTATAATTGTTTTGTTCTTGATCATCATAATCCCTTTCATTGTAACGTCTATTTTCATAGTTTTCGTTGTATCGTTTTTTGTTTGCATTATTATAGTAAGTTCCACTTCTGTTTTCATAATTTCTTGTGTCTTTATTATCTTTATTATAGTGTTGATTAGGGTAATTATACATATTTGGTCTAGACTGTTCATTGTGATTTCTACAATTATTATTATAATATCTATTAAAGTTTGTATCTCTATCTGTCCTATTATTGTTCGATACCCTCTGTCTATTCTCATAAGTATTGCTGTTAATAGGTCTATTAGTATTATGTGTTATGCCTCTTTCTATCCTACTTAAATAATTGTTTAACTGTTCGTAAGTCCTTATGTCTTGAATTGCTATCGCTTCAGATATATTTGGCTTAAAATGTCTTGAAATAAATAATATTAATTCCTCTTCTTTTATCTTGGGTTCTAGGAAGTGTGCTTGAGAATACAAATTCAAGGCATAATTTGTCATGGATGTACCTTTGTCTGAGTTATACTTGCCAAAATATAATCTCTCAATCAATTGTGATTGGTGACTCTGACCCCAATATGTATTCAAGAAAGCCATTTCAAAATCTTCAAATGAATTTAATGAAAATTCTTTACTATTATACCACACTAATGCTTGTCCTAGCATGCAATTACGCAATATTTCTCTAATATCGTCAAAATTATGAATTTGTCTTAATCTATTTTTAATTATTTTAAGAAATATTATGGGATGTAATCTTTTAATATTACCATCAAATTTATTATTATTGTCTATAGAACATGAGTATCCCATATTCATTGGTGCTTGAATTTTATAGTTAATTTCTTCTCTGATCTTTTGTTGTCCTATTTCATATAATCGTTTCAATTCTTCTACATTTTCTTCTATTTTCTTATTCATATTATCCATAGGTGTGTTTTCAACTCTATTCATACAATCTCGTTCTATTCTTAAAATTTGTTTTTCATTTTTGATAATTTTCTTGTTTAGTCCATCTAAATTATTTCTTGTTTCGTTTTCAAATAAAACTTGTTCTTTTTCAATATTTTCTACACTTGCTTTAATTTCTGAAGTCTTCTTATCTACTTCTTCAAATTTGATTCCAACATCTATCTGAAAATCTTGTAATCTATTAATGAACTTATCCATCTTTTCATGGAGTATTCTTGTTGTTTCTTTTTGTTCTTTTCTTGTTTGCATCAATTCTTCCTTCTGTTCATCTTGTTTTCTGCCTACCTTAGCTAATTCTTCTTTTTGCTCCGCTCTCATTTCTTGTAAAAGTCTTTTTAATGGATCCATTTCCTCCTTTTCTTCTGTATCACCCTGTATCATAATTCTGGCGAAATCCCCTTCTTGTCTTTCTTTTCCAAATTCATAAGTATTCGGGTCAATGCCTTCCTCTAAAATTGATTTTTCTAATCTCTTGAGCATTTTTGTTTTATCTCCAGTAATGGTAAGTCTTCTATTT
Organism: Galeruca laticollis; assembly: GCA_963921935.1. Lineage (NCBI taxonomy): Eukaryota > Metazoa > Arthropoda > Insecta > Coleoptera > Chrysomelidae > Galeruca > Galeruca laticollis. The sequence continues at coordinate 59,351,528 of OY998177.1, forward strand.
TGTAATTCCTTTTTAAGTTCATCTTCTGTAAGGTCTGTTATTTTCTTGCCCATGTCTATTGTATATTCCTTTTTTTTTATAATTAATATAAAATTTTAGTTGTAGTTATTATTTGAATAAATATTTTAATAATGATAAATTCAATGCTGTTTTGATAATCTTACTGTTATTAAATTTTAACAAATATATAACGTGATAAATGGAAGTAATAGTTATTTGTGTCTCACTTTGGATATTAGTGAGTGGTTGTAAAGTATTATGAAGCCCTTTAGTTGGGTGCCATTATTGTTGTAGATTATTATTTATCAATATATAAATACAGAAATTGTCATCTGCCACGCATTTGGGTTCATCAAAATTGTTATATTATTTATTTACCTAGTCTTTTTTTTTAACTCTTAATAAATTATTTGTACTATGATGAATGCTCTTTAGTTTTAAATTTATTATGTTGCGCCACTGATTATGATTTGTTTCTAAACATAAATGTTATTTTCCCGACTATTGAGACTCTATTTAAAATTTGTTTTAGTTTTGATTTATAATGGGTGAGTCCGGCACTAGCTTCATTCAACTATAATCCACCCGTATATTGAATGGTGTATTATTGGTTGTCTAATTTAAACAACATAGAATGTTTTCTGAATTTAATGCTAAGATATAAAAAAAATATCGACATCTCTTACTTGCTTATAATATCAAATAAAGAACGTAGATATGTGATATGAAAAATGAAAACAAATAACGACTCAATCTAAAATATTACTTGATGATTTTAGTAGTATTAAAACTATTTATCTATGGTAGTATGTATATTATTCATAAGTAAACGTAATTATAACCTATAATAAATGTTTATAGTTAATGTTTCAAATAGTTATTATATCAAATAGTGAATTTATCTAGTTACTCTGAAAAGGAAATGAAGAATTATAATGTTACTGACTATATACTGTGTGACTAAATCATCAAGCTTTTCTTCAAAGATATCTTTGTAAACTGTGACTAATACTAAAAACAGGTAAGTTTATATTAACTATACTTATAACTAAACGAATAAACTACCATGTTTGTAAACGTTCAAACACATAAAATATTAGTAAGTTCAGTTGTTTATTGTAACGCAAAATAAATTATAAATGAAATAACTTATCTGTGTCCAATTCAGTTAATATATCACATAATGTATTACAGGTATCCATTTCATTCATCGTATCTCCAATTTGCATGTCTTGTAATGCATTATTTTGGGTTATTTGTATATTGTTAATTCCTTTGGAGGTTTTGATATGGTCCTTTCAAGAAACTTTCTAATTTTTCCCTGTTAATTTCTATTTTAGTTTCTCAAATTTTTTTACATGTCTGCTTCCATTTTAATCAAATATCTATCTCCTTCAATCGTTTTCAATAAATTTCGTTGCTAACCTCCGTTGCTATCAAACTGTTTATACTCTAATAAGTTTATATAACATATGGTGTCTTGATTTTTCTTATGAAATTCTTAAATTGCTTTAGTATTATTATGTCTTATGTCATGGATAACCAATCAAAGATAAAGATTTTATATTGTTGGTTTATTAAACATTTTTCTGGCAAATCTTCACAATATCACTTGTTACTTAAATTTCCGCGCACTTTAAAAGATAATTATTGTAAATATTATTATATACAGTATGTTGCATGACAATTACAGTTTGTTTTTTAATTGCTCTAGTTCTTTATTTGAAATTTATGTTATTGATGCCTATGTGTTTAGATCATTGAAATAGCTTATATGATAATGCTGTTTTACTACATAACAATATACTGGATGTTTGTTTTAAATTAATTCTAGTGCAATAATACCTGTTTCATCCTATGCTGATTTCCTTTCTCTTGATGGATTAATTTATCAATATATATATATATATATATATATATATATATATATATATATATATAATGAACAACGAATAGATTAGTGGGTATTGCACGCAAATAGAAGGAGTGGCTACTGAAAAGAGTGGTAACCGCGGACATGCATGTTTCTGGCTAATTAGCCGTCATCGGTACGGTACAACCAATAAAAGATGGGAAACATGGGAGCAAAGGTGTTAAATGAAACATGAGAAAATATAACACAATTCAGCAGGATAGTCAAACACAACATTTGTGTCAGTAATATTAGAAGATCTCGAATATTCGAGACAACAACCAACATAGACACGGTTACCACTCTTTTCAGTAGCCACTCCTTCTATTTGCGTGCAATACCCACTAATCTATTCGTTGTTCATTGTTCATATGTCACGCTCTATTCGTACATCTTGTTTATATATAGCTCTATTTGTAGTTTGAAGATATTTGCGAAGGATGCAAACTACAAGACCCCCAGAAAGGCAACCCATAGCGAAGGTGCGATTCGAACAAAGAGTAGTAAGTTGTTAAAGCAGTACAAGAATCAAGCTGTTTAGATACAGATTTAATGGCAAAACAAGGCGAGGATAATTTTTTCGCCAAAGTGTCTACATGTACAGACCATTTAAGGGCACATTGAAACGAGTAAAATACTACTCTGAAGCATTATCTATGTTATACATACTATTTTATCAATTATTGATTACCAAGAATACCAGAGCTGCAAATTTCTCTGCCACAGAGAAGCTACCACAGAAGAAAAAATGCCTGCTGGGATAGAGTTACTAGGGAATTTAACTTGGCCTGTCTGGAAAGTAGACACAGGAACGTGCAATCCTTCAAAAAACTCTTCACTAGTAAAAAAATGGAAGTCCGAAAGGCTGTGACAGAAGATAAAAAAGAAAGTTTTTTTGACGGGTACATTTGAAAGATTTGCATGATTTGCGTTGTGCATAGTGTATGGAGACTGGCAAATCTATATGATTCAGACAGGAAGCAGAATACAATAGATAAAGATGACCAGATGAAGCATAGAAACGCAGTGTCACTAGCAGGTGGTTAATAGGAGATACTCTATTGTCTCTATAAATAATGTAACCACTCTGTAATGCTTATTAATATTTAACAAAAATTTACCCTTGTCTGACCGTCAAATGTTCCTTAGGTTTAAAATTCAAGAACTGATTTATAATGAAATGTTCAATTCGCAAAATTATCAACAACATGTAGTGCTCCCTTCTAGCTCATTGGAACAAAACCTGCAGTACTATGGCCCGCCATCTACATCGTCTGTTTATTCACATTCATCTGTTACTACTGATGGATACTTAATAAACCATTATGAATAATTAATTATATCATATGTAATTTAATGAAGATAAATAAAATGCTTACCTCAAAGTTATTGCCAATTTTTCTTTCGGAGTGATGGCTGAACGGAAGTTTGTATTTTGTTTATGTTTTCTAAAATATAATTAAATGTACTCTCACTCATGCGAAAGTACCTATGAAATCTTTCTGGGTCTTCTTGTAAATTTGAATATGACTGATGAAATTCGCCATAATTTGTTCTTCCCATATAGATTTTGTGCGACCAACATTTCCTTTTATTGGAATTTAAACGTCTTTTAATTAACGGATTTTCTAATAATAACAATAATGTATATACACATATTTCTAGTGGTACACTTTTAAGCAAGCAAACAGCAGCGACTATAACTACTAAAATAAAGTGCTCGCGTTTAATATGCACGTTTTCGCGCATCGTTCGGTCAAGCTACGCATCGCTCAGCTACGTCTCGCTCGCTTCAGCGCTGTATGTGCACGTACCCACATTCCTTAACGGTCGGTGCAAAGAAAATGACAATATTAAGTTATACTTATACATAAGTAGAGCTTAAAAAATACGGTGCAAACCGGCATAAATAGTGAATAACTAAATACAATATCATCTCAAACTTGTGCTGTTATCCTTTGTAAATCATATGAATTTAACAATTCACATTAGTCGCTAATAATCAGTTTTGGTTGATACGAATTTTGTAATATATACATAAAATCCACGTATTATTTATTTTCGGCTAATTTTTCTTTTACGTTTTGCACACGTCTTGATAAAAAATGTACTTAAATAAAATGGTATTATTACCGTTCGGTAGACCGGAAATCGTTTCCATATTTACTAAATCGAATCCAATCCTGTACTTGCATACTTCTCGACATGATAAGCGGTAATCAGTAATCACACTGATACGTGAGGAGAGTTAAGGAACCTGTTTTCGGGGATTGAAGGAGCATTCTTTCGCATGATAATGACAGGGCGGCGCTACTTTACACCACACACATATATACGTACACACGAACGTACTTAACCACTCGGCGAGTTGTACAACGCATAATATTCTGTTTTTCTTTTTATATACCGGTCGTAACGATTTAAATCAGAATTTCTAGTAATCACAATAAATCGCTATACAGTGCGAGTCTTTAATTTGGAGTAAACTAAAGACAACTTTTTTGTTGGAAATAGTAGTAATAGTATTTTGAATTGCGCTCTTTTTGATATGAACAAATGTTATACGGCGTGTTCCAAATTTGAAATATGACGTCATCGACTATTTTTGCAAATGGCTATGACTATTTCTTGTAGCGTTTATCAAGTTACACACGCCTACCAAATATCAAATTTTTATTACTTGTCGTTTAATACTTGCTTAAGCGCGCAGTTTAATAAAACGCGTTTAGGCGCTGGGGTTCCTGATTGCTTATCGATGTTTTATTGACAATGTTTATAGTAATGTTTTACCCACACCCTTTTTCATTTACTGCTAATAATGACTGCAATCAAAATTTTATTAATAATCTATTTTATAACATTTTATTATTTTACATTGAATTGAATAAAAATATACATTATTTTGTATCTGCTGCAATATCCCATTCAATATTTTCGAAACAGTTCTGGCAACTTTTGACTGTGAGCAAATTTAAGCACAAGTAGATACCGAATTTTATACCGTGTTTTATTTATTTTTTCTTTTCTACTTGGTAACACGGGCCACAGTATTTTCGTTTGCGATCTGGAAAAGTATCTGCTGTTGCTTCTTCTACATGTTCAGTTCCCTTATATTTTTCTAAAAGAACTTGCAACTCTCTTGGAAGATTTCGGCATAATGCCCTTCTTTTTAATTGGGTGTGGCTAAATCTAATGTCCAGTGTCTACCAGAAGAGTATATTCCTTGCCATTAACTTCACCATCCACATATACACTGTCGTTGCGATATCTGAGCGAAGCTATAAGTATGAGAGGGTCATTGGAACGATCATGGGTCGGTGCTACCCCCTCGTAGCCGACCCGTTCTAGTTTTCCTGTGACTGGGGTTCTTGGTTTGCAGGAGTTCTGGGGCGCTTACACGAGCTGTGTACGTGCTCTAGCTCGCCACAATTCCGGTATCTGATCTTCTTCGGCTTCTTGTCTATCATACTTTTTATCAAACTGAAGATCTGGTCAAGTCTATCCTCGTTACCTTGTTATTGGATGGTCCTAACTTTGTTAGATCCCGAAGCCTTCATGGCTTCTTCATATTCGAGAGCAGCAGTCAATGCATCGACCAATGTTTTGGTATGGGCTAAACGAAGCATCCTCTGCATATCGGGGTCACGTAAGTCATCAATAAAAGCCTGGATACCCAAACATTCCATGATATTCTCTAGTGCTGATGGATAAGCAAATCAAACTAGTCGGGAAATATCTACTTCATACTCTTGAAAAGTTACGTCACGTTTCTGCCTTCGGTTCTTCAGTTGGGATTGGAATAAGTGTTCTAAATGTTCGTGACCATATCGCATATCCAACCTCTTCTTGAGCTGCTCGAAATCATCAGTTTCTTGAACGGGTATCGACCTAAGCACATCTAAGGCGTCTGCTCAAAGCGCGGTGCTTAAGTTCACTGCTCTCTTCTTGTCGGACCAATTATTCACTCTAGCAGCTGCTTCAAACTGTTTTACATAATTGGTCCACGACGTTTTTCTGTCAAATATTGGGGCCTTGACTCGGGCGAAACTTCCAATATCTTCTATCTTGGCGTGTGTGTGTTTCTGTCTTGCAGGGTTTCATTTGTTCGATCTCCTTTTCATCTTCTAGCATGTGGCATATTTCTCTCTTACTCCTTGATTTTCCTGTCCATGTGATTTTCGATCGTTCTCATTTTCTTAATATCAGATTTTATTTTCTCGTCCATCCGATTTCCCATCGTTGTCATTTTTTTTCGACGTCAGCGGCAATCTCATTTTTGATTAATAAGATATCGGCAGAAATATTGTCCATGTTAGCAGAAATATCGTTCTTCATAGCAGACATATCATTCTTCACATTAGCAGTAAAATCGTTCTTCATAATTAAAATATCCTCTTTCATAGCAGAAATTACCGAGATTAAGGTGGAAGCCTCGTCTTTGAATAAAAATGTTTCTGGATACAAGTCGTCACTTTCCAGTGCAATTTTGAGTTTTTCTACTAATTCACTCTTCTTTCCGGACGTTTCCAACTCGCGATTTTCCAATTCTGCTTTTAGTTCCGTCACTTTCAGGTCACTTAGTTTCTTGACCATTTTTACGGAACTATTTATTTATATTACCCTACACCTTTTCTTTTTTATTTAAATAGTTTTTAACACAAAGGGTGGTTTAAATTTATACACATTTATACACATGGTATATCTATTTACTTGTTTTAATTATACACTTATACAATTAGGCTCTCATTAGGGTTGTCCTAATCTTAACTATGGTCACCAGTGGATATATTAACCATTATGTAATTAACCTTTACCCATAAAGTCTATTGTTACTAGTGTTCTTGAGAGAAAATATAAGGTGACAAAATTATCAAAGACTACAACAAGTTACTAGTAAAATATAATTTTCACAGTATACTGAAATAAACTATGCAACGGCTACTTCGTCGAAGAGCTACTCAGGCGCTAGTAGAGACCCAAGGAGTAGGTCTTACCGGATTTCAGGTAATCCTACGTAACGAGACGGAAAGATAAGTGGGCGCCACCCGCCACCCTGAGTCCTACTAGTCTATAAGTTACCTCACATCAACTAATCCCAGTCAACAAAACAAGAAGTTGGAAGGTTATAAAAAAAATATGAACAACGTTATTTAAAATTTACAAGTCGTTTTATTGAATAACAATTATATGTTGGATGAAAATTGAAAATTTATATACAAGTAGTTTTATTGAATAGCAATTATATGTTGGATGAAATTTGAAAATTTATATACAAGTAGTTTATTAAATAAAAATTATATGTTGAATGAAAAATTAAAGATAAAAATGTTATTAAATTTTACAACTTAATTTATTAATTTAAAAAAAAACTAGAAACTGAAAAAAAATTGAAATTTCAAAAAAAAATTAGATTCTGAAGGAAATTAAAGTTTAAACATGAATTAAATATTTTACAACGAAGATATAGTTTACATGTGGTACAAACTATTAAGTCAATTAGTCGATGAGCATTAGTTGGAAATAATCTATAGTTTTACGATTGTGGACGTTAGTACTTGTTTTTTCTTTCCAACGATAATTTGGATGACGTCCAAAGGAATTGGGAACCAATCAGCTGGCTGCGTCAAGTTAAGTCCAGTCGGTTCTGAATAGAGCCGTGGTCCCAGCAGTTAGAATTCATCAACGGAAAAGGCTTAGGTCGATACGAAGGCTTAGGCCAGTGAAATAATTTTAGGCCGGTAAGGAAAAGTGCTAGAAAAGACACTTGAATCAGACATAGTTCGTGAATTCAGTAAAATGCAGGATATCTGGAGATTGAAATTACAGTAGGTACAAGTAACATACGTACAAAATTATGAAATGATATCAAACAACGTGGTTCATATATCCTGTATTTTACAATATTTTAAGAAAATTCATTCATTTTAGAAACAAAAAGCACAATAAAAATCATAAGAAATGTTACCAATTCATTTAATTTTATTTTAATGGTTTTCAACGTAGAATTCCATTGGTATAAAAAATAAAAAACCAGAACACGTGGTTCATGTTTCCTGTATCAATATTTTAATAGAGATTTTAGAAATAAAAGCACAATAAGAATCATAAGAAAAGTTACCATTTCACTTAGTTTTATTTTAATATTTCTTTAATGTAAAATTCCATCGTTATAAAAAAAGATATGAAGAACTAGAACAAAATATATATAACAAAAACGAAATCGACATAATATATCTCTGGTACTGAATGTTTTAAAGAAAAATTAATTTGAAACTATTAAGTACCATGTAGGAAAGAATTAGCGGAGAAATATTATACATTTTAAGCGAAAACACTTACCATTCCTATGAATGCACTTCGATACGATAAGATGACGAATTCAACAATAAGTAGATTAATTAAGGGCCGAACCTCAGCGCGCATTGGCTTAAATATCCAAATGAAAACGAACTCTTCCGAAAACTTAAAACTCGACAACCATCGACCAGAAGTATTATTCGATGTTACGAGGGGTAAACGAAATTTACGTTATTCTTTCATCGACGAGAAATATTACGAGTGGTGAACGAAATTCACGTTACAACTATCCGAATAATATCGTAGGTATACTCGTTATTCATAGTCACAAAAATATCAAACTAGTTTGTTTTGAGAATTACTGGAGTACAAAAATAAATAAATAATCGCTGCTTATATAAGGCGTTATCGCCGATAATTACCCGTACTAAATAAAATAATTACAGTGATTAAACTATATCTGGAGAAAAATAATTAAGAACTATACCTCAGGGAATAATATGGGGTTCTTTGTATTATTGTTTCCTTGGTCATATACTTAAGTCAAATCCGTGAATAGGCGCCACCGAATTTTAGAAACTATAATGCTGAAGGAGATCGTAAAAAAAACGTTATAGAAGTAGCCAAACCGCGGAAGAAAAATATATGTACATCACTAACGTATAAATAAATAAGTCCAACTAGTACAGGCCAATCGTTTATTGCGAATGAGGAAATCGGCAATATGAAGCTCCTCTTACAAGTAAACACAAAAGAAAATAAGTCAAATATCAATTACCAATACAAAAATATCGTAGGTATAAAACAAAAGAGTAATCGATTTAGTAGGAGTTATAGCGTGGTATAATCATACGAGCTTTACATGTATGTACCCTGTATCTATAAGTATCACAAGCCGAATAATTATCTAAAACATTGTAAATACCACACTTATCAATGCTTTGATATGGGATTCCAGCCCAAATCAAGCCGCAAATGTTCAATTGTACTAACATATAAATTAATATTAGTAGATATAACTAATATAAAATCACTTAATAATCACGAGTGATAATGAGAATGATAAAACGATAATATAAGTCTTTATTGAGAGGTGATTCAGCAAAACTAAATTCTCTGTTATACGTAGCTGGATGGCACCTTTTGGGTTCCAGCAAAGCGTCCACAAGGTCACAATCGGGAGTAGATATCTGGTAAATCTTCAGGGATCGTCTCGGCCGAGAATAATTTCTGCTAGTATATAGCAGGTCGAACCAGGCGTGAAATCGAGTACAAAATCCAATCTCGATAATCAAGAGGCTCCAAAATAAATCCCAAAATAGACGGGAATATAAAACGTGGAAGTAGAAAACCAAAAATAAAAACCCTACAACAAGGAGAGAAAATAATCAATCTCACCATCTACAAAGTTGTAATTAAAATCAAATAATAACTCACCTCAATTTATCAATGAGGGTTCTCAAAATTCCAATATCCAGCCACGTGGAATTAATCAATGAAAAGCCTCCACCAATAGGCTTACAAAATGGCGAATTCTTGCAGGTGTTGAAAGAAAGTTGATTCGATCTTAGTGAATCGTGGTTCCAATGCGGAATAATATCCCTTAACGGCGGAAAATCGACTTCCAAATGAATTGCTTCCTCAAAATAGTCGGATTTTCAAACAATTTGTGCAAATGCTATCCCCTAATTAGCGTAAATGAGAATGAAACCAAGAAAATAACTCGCACAAAGCACCGAACCCGTTTCGATCTTCAAACCTTACAATACACACCTTCCTTCTCGTCGTTTCCAAAGAAAATATGGCTTCCAAACAATATCAAAAATTTTTAAAATTCGAAATATCCAAAAGTCCGTTAATAAAAACTATTAAAATCTAGGCTTTAAATTATTCCAGTTGGTAAACATGTATTTTTCGAGCACAATGGAGAAACAAACGAAGTACGGCCAAATTTCCTACATTCTCCTTCCTTATTGCCGCTTTAATAAATAATTATACATGTTGTGAAAAAGCAAGACCGTTCTTGTAGCGAAGCAATTTCGACGAGTCGGAGATTAATACCAGCCGTGTAGAAGGGATAGTAGTTTTACCGATCACCGAAGCATTTTTAGATTTATTAGCTATACAGAGTGTCCCAAAATATTAAGTAGTCCACAACAGTCAATAAAAGAATGCATATTAAGAAAAAAAATTAAGACGAACCGTAATTACCTATAGGAAATGAATGTGCAATGTTATTTTTATTGTCCACTGGGATTTATTAAAATACCAATTTAAAATTTGTTTAATTATTCTTGAATTAAAGAATGTATTTAAGAAATAATGTAAGTAAGAATTTTATTTTAAATTCAGACCATAACAATACTCCATTCACTTATGCTTAATTTATGTACACACTTGATTCTAATTTATATTAAATACACTGTTCAGATGAAATTGACTGTCTCGACCCTTACTTCGTGGAATATGCTCATATTAGTGTTTTTAAATGAAACTCACGGTCTCTAGTTAATTCCACAATATAATAAAAGTTATTGAAAATTCTAATAAATTGACAATTGTTTCGATAAATCAATATCATCGTCAGAATGACAGAAGTTACATTTCATTTTATGCCTACCTGATGTTTAGTAGTTATTTTTGGCTAGACCAAGAAGTAACCTAGCTTGTGATTAGCTTAATATATGTTTATAGGAAAAAGAAGAAGATGTGATGTTACAAATATTGAAGCTTAGATATTATTATAATAAACTAATAAACTGTCTTCTTAAGTGATAATTGTAAAGATCAGCAGATATAGTTTTCCTGGTTTTCTATATCATTGCACAGTTATACTGATCTTAATTGGAAAAATGATATCCAGGATATCACCATAGGGCTAATACTATCTAAGCTTCAATATTTGTAATATCACATCTTCTTCTTTTTTCTATAAACATATATTAAGCCAATCACAAGCTAGGTTACTTCTTGGTCTAGCCAAAAATAACTACTAAACATCAAGTAGGCATAAAATGAAATGTAACTTCTGTCATTCTGACGATTATATTGATTTATCGAAACAATTGTAAATTTTTTAGAATTTTCAATAACTTTTATTATATTGTGGTATTAACTAGAGACCGTGAGTTTCATTTAAAAACACACTGTTCAGATATTAGTCTCTATTTATATATTCAGGTATGTTCATTATCGGATTAAAATGTCGACTGACTCGCCGCTCGTAGTAAGTTTCTTACATATTCCTTCTCGAACCTTTGGGTTCCTGAAAATTCTCGATTGCGGCTCCCAACAAACCCCCAAAATATTTTATTACTGAACATATTCTCCACTTAATTGGATACATTTATTACAGCGAACCTGCAACGTCTCTAAATCTTTAAAAAAATGTTTCTTCTTGCTCTGCAAACCAGACCTCCACAGCTTTTATTACCTCCTCGTTGAAAGAAAATTTTTTCAGTTGAGGAAAGAGATTATAGTCGGACGGAGCCAAATCTGGTGAATAAGGGGGGGGGGGGTGTTCTAGTAATTCAAACCCTAAATCAGGAATTTTTTGCATGGTAACATGAGTTTTGTGTGCAGGGGCGCAAAAACAAAACACCTTTGGATATCTTTCCGCGTATTTTCTCTTTAATTTTTTCCCGTCAGTAATGTCGAATAGGAATCTCCAGTTATTGTTCTACCCTTATCCAAAAAAGCAATTATGATTACTAGATGGCAATCCCAAAAAACTGAAGCAAGAACTTTTCCAGCAGATTTTTGGACACGAAACTTCTTAGGTCTTGGAGAACCAGAGTGTCGCAATTCCATCGATTGTTGCTTTGTTTCTGGATCGTAGAAATGTACCCAAGTCTCATCCATAGTAACAATTCGGATTAAGAAGTTTACATCGTTTTCAAATCGAGCACAGATCGAACGCGATACTTCTACCCTTCCACACTTTTGGTCAACATTCAAACATTTGGGGATCCATTTTGCAGCAATTTTTCTCATGTCCAAATTGACGTGAACTATATGATGTACGCGTTCGTATTAAATATTCAATGCTTCAGATATCCGTTTTAGCCCAATTCGAGGGTCTGATAAAATCATGTCATGAACTGCATCGATATTTTCGGGGACTGACACAGAAACTTGCCTTCTCGATCGGTCATCATCTTCAATGGAAAATGTACCTCTTTTGAAGCTTGCCTTCCAATTTTTCACGGTCGCATACGAAGGACATTGATCACCAAGGGTATTAAGAATATCTTCGTAAATCTGCTTACCTCTTAACCCTTTTAAATACAGGTACTTGATGATGGCTCGATACTCCAATTTTTCGATTTTCACAATTTCGGTGGACATCTTTTTTCTTTTAATTTATTGCGTAACTCTGGTTTACTTTTTTGACTTCAAACTTCACACTGACACTTCTAATAAGTTATTGTTCGTTGCTATGGTAACGCAATATTTTGTTTATGCATAGAACTGGTCTAGGCTAACTAGATATCAATACATCCTCGTACAAGGTATTCCATTTAAAAATATATAACTTTGATATGCCAAAATTTTTTGAGCCACCCTGTATATTTAAATTTTTCTTTAAAATGACATATTGACCTACATATAAGCATATCAAAATATTTTTTTTAAATTGTTCTGGTTTGGGCAGTAGATTCCGTGCCGTATGGGGTGCCCCACCCTGTATAATGTGTTACAACGGAATTTGTAAGCAAGATAGAGGGCGCATTTTTTGACGAATCAAATCCAAACTCGCTACAAAAATCGGTTGGGCCAAAATCCTAGACGACTAGTTCGTTAACGGGCCAAGTCGACCAAGTAGAAACAAAATGGCGGCCTGTCAAAATTGAAAAAAATCGTATTTCCTTTGTTTCGTATCTGACGCAAAAAAGTTACTTATATTTTTTATAGACCTTAACACGTTCTACAACTTTTGTCGTTAACACTTTTTTCTAAAACGTACATGAAAACATTTATTTAAGAAAATTCACAGACTTGTATTTTGTTGTTGTTGATGCAAAAATGTTACTTGAAATAAGCCTGCCCGATTGGTCTGGTGCCATAGCGATTTTTTATACTTACCGCCGGCGCGTTCTATCCATGGATAAACAAGACAGATATGATTGTTTACAAACATTTTCACGGCAAGACGTGGTCACATTCTAACCGCTGTTGGAAGAAACGCATCATTCTAATTCGTAATGTTGCCATATGCATCATATTATTTTTTAATTCCATAGTAATATATTTTCAACAGAACTTTTTATTGCAAACACGTGTTTAAGAAAACGATGAAATATCTTATGACGATTTATTTATATGAATTCACTACAGATCTAATGCAACATATTATTAGTGCCTGAAATATTTACTTCATTCAAATCCAAATTTAACATTTGGCAACAGCGCAAAGATAACCAAACCCGTAAATGTGTCAAAACTTATATATAATAGATGCGTTCTTTTTTACTGAGATCTCGTATAATCTCAGCTCACATCAGTAATGTGAGCGTTCTTTTTGTTTTACTCACTTTTATGTGAGCTGAGTTTTTTCCTCCCCCTTTACCGATGCTGAGTGTGTTATAAGGGGGTATCAGTTGGAATTGAGTCGGAAATAAAGTGGAGGGGATGAAGAAATATTTGATTTGCTTGTGTTATTTTTAATTTTATCCATTGTTTTCTATGGTTTTAACCATTGACATATAAACACACATAATCTATTTTTCTTTTGTTACAAATTATGGATACAATAACATTATTAGATGCTGATACGAATCTGTCGTATAGTTTAAATCTATCCCTTGAAGATGCACAGAGGTCGAAGGAAGGTAACAACTAATAATGCTGGAATATTAGCCATAATACAAATCTTAACTCAAAGAACTATTTGAAACTAATAATAAACGGGTTTAATGATTAAAACTAACTTTTTCGCATCTGTCGCCCTGAACAATATTCTATCATAAAATTGTTACTTGTATACACTTCGGGGGATGTATCGAGCTAACAAACCGAAATTTCTCCAAAAATAACCAAAAGTTCAGTATATCTGGATTTATAGAGTACATCTGTGAGACACCTTGAACAATATTCAATCATAAAATTGATCAATCGTATACTCTCTGGAGGCTGTATCGTGCTAACAAACTGAAAATTCTCCAAAAATGACGAAAATTTGGTACTTCGAGTACCATAGCACCCGTTGTACTGGCTTTACTGAGTTGAATATTAGTAGGGTTCATCTTTGAGATGCTCTGAATAATATCCAATCATAAAATTGGTCACTTGTATATACTCCGGAAGCTGTATCGTGCTAACAAACTGAAACTTCTCCAAAAATGACAAAAATATCGTACTTAAAGTACTGTAGCACCTATTCTATTGGCTCCGGTGAGCTGAAAATCAATAGGGTTCATTAGTGACATGCCCTGAATAATATTCAATCATAAAATTGGTGACTTGTTGAACTCCGGAGGCTGTATCGTGCTAACAAACTGAAATTTCTCAAAAAATTGCGAAATGTCGTACTTCAAGTACCATAGCACCCGTTGTACTGGCTCTGGTGAACTGAAAATCAATAGGAATCATCTGTGACATGGCCTTAACAATATTCAATCATAAAATTGCTGACTTATTGCACTCCGGAGGCTGTATCGTGCTAACAAGACATGTAAGGAAAAGTGGCCGACGACAACGACGAGGACACGACACACAGGATTTTTTTTCCAAAAACCGTTTTTTCGTGTTGTTGTTGATGGAAAACGTAAAAATAACTCAAAAAAAATTCTAAATTCCAACTTTTTTGGGGTAAACCAATACTTTTCTCGCATATAGAAAGGTTGGGCGGAAAAGTAATAACAAAATCAAGGGTGGTTATCAGAGATATCGAGATAGGTTATGTTTATATGTTTTGTTTCTTATTCACGTATGCGTCGACAGAACGCGCGCTTCAATTGAGATGTCGTTCTTTTGGTGCTTACTCACGTCACTTTATCTCAGATCACCTTAACTGAAGTTATCTGAGATCTCAGTCAAAAAGAACGCACCTATTTACGCATAGTTCATTCCTTATTTTTTGAGTTGTATTGTTTACGTGAATATTTGTTTAGGCTAAGATGTGTTTAAATATAAACTTATTGTTAAAAACATTTTATTAGAATGAATATTACGGTTCAGTAGTGCTTTGTGTGTAAAAAACTGAATATGTACACCCCGAACTTATATTTGTCAAAATATAATCACACATCAGCTGATAACGAATCGGCCATGATATGCCAACAGCCTATTTCCGTCTTCCTTTTTTTTAAGAGATAGCATGTTTTTCATGTTGGCGTTTAAATTCATAAGCTTTATGAATGACTAGTTGGGCATGTGGTTTTATCTAATGCAAATAGGTTTAAGTCTATCCCCAGAAAAATATTATTAGTTGTAAATAATATACGTTTACGGATATCGTAAGAAAGTTTATCAAAATCTGTCATCGTGCATATAGAAATAGTTAAAGAATTTTTTTACGTAAATAAAAGTTTTATACTCGTGAAGTTGAGAAACATTTCTCTCTAGTGATAAGTTTGTTCATCCCCTTTATAGTCTTTATTTTACCCGCCTTTGTGTCTTTCCTAAATTTACTCTTGTTAGCCGCGCTATCTTCCTTCTACTTCATACACACTCGACATTAAATCGATTCATCAGCAGTGCAGAAGTTTTCCTCCACTGATCTACCGATGTTCGATGATATGGCGTCAACAAAAGGTGAACGATCTTGAAAACATTCCATTTTAACCACTATAAAAGGAATTGATTTTTTTTAAGTACGACGTATGTTTCAACACTCATACATTTATTTGAATCCCAATTTAATGATTTTTCACATTAACCGTGAATATACGGAATGAAAAAAATGTAACTTGAAATACGAAGAGAAAATTGAAAATGTAATAATTGTAATATGTGTTTATTTCATTTGATGTATTATCTTTATACACAAATATTCCAATTCCAATTGTAAAAGATATATTAACCCATTATAGCCCAGTGATGCCGTTTGGCATCGCTAAAACTATTCCCATTTCACGAGCTTTTGCGCCCCGCTTGTGCTAAAAATTGTTTCCTTGGACAAATGGTTCATCGAATGATATATTGAGAACACTTCTTTTCGGATATCAGTTGCAAATCGACTGTTTCATGTGTGTAAGTTGTTAGATATGGAGAAGTTTATTGATATCGAGGCGCTGAGGAACTCGCTGGCGTAAGTAGTTATAATAAATATTTATGCAATTGATATATTTTCATTCCTAAAGAGTTAAAGTTTATTTTAAATACAAAATAATAATGATTATATCAAGCTACGTCGCCAAAACTTCAATGATGCCGAACGATATTTATGTGGAGCCATCAACCCCTGCTGTTTTGTCTAATGAAGAAATCGGAAATGAAGAAGATTATTCGTCAGCTGTTAGCACCTGCAGAATTAGTTATCAGAGGTACCAGGATTGAAAACAATTCAACGCAAGCTGCCCTACTGACGATGAGTTACAAATTTGGTGTAAAGAGAGGTTGAAAGAAAAAAATCCAAGAAATCTTCGTGCAGATTTTATAAAAGGAGATTTTAATAAAGATGAAGAACAGTTTCCAGTTGCTGATTATTCCAAATTTAAAGGTTCCGCTGTTGATATTTTTGAGCAGTTTTTAACAAAAGAAGTCTGGAAATTAATTACAGACGAAACATTCAATACATACATTCAATTTAAAAATGCTACTGAAATTCCTAATATAACTGAAGAGGAAATAAAATATTTCGTTCGTATATTAATTGTTAGAGGATATAACGTTGTTCCATCAAATCGTAGCTCCTGGGACCAGAATCCAGATTTTCACAATGAGCTTATCCAATGGTATGAGGCGAAATAGATTTACCACTATTCTGCAATATATGCATTGTGCCGACAATACTAAATTGGATAATATTGATAAAATCACTAAGTTGAGAGAGCTTTTGAATCTTGTGAAAGATAATTGCCTGAAAAATTTTGTCCCAACATCTGACATCAATGAAAATGAAAGTATGATAAGGTATTTCGGCAGACATCCAATGAAACAATTTATTCGTGGTAAGCCAATTAGATTCGGCTATAAAGTTTGGTGCCTAAACTCGTATGATGGCTATATTATCAATTTCGATGTTTATCAAGGTACACTCCAGAAACTATATGCTACACATGGCCAATTATCCGGTAAAACGTCTGCCCCATTGTTGAAAATGCTGTACGGACTGAAATTAAATCCTTGCGTTATAACATTTTTTTGCACAACTTATTTTGTGATACCAGTTTATTTTACTTCTTGAGACAAATGGCATATTCAGCAAAGGGAACATTTCGCGAGATCAGAGCTCCTGTACAACATGAAGATAAGATGGAAAATGTTAATAGTCTCAAGCAGAAGAACAAACACACATTTTGCTAGTAAGGCAGGTTTTGAGAAAAAACCGAAAAGAGAAATGGCTAGTGCAATAGATAGAAATGGAAAGATAATGTAGTGGTAACTGTGGCATATACAAAATATGGGGTAACACCGACAGTTAATGTGAAAAGATATTCTCCGGAACAGAAGAAAAATGCTGTGGTCCAAATGCGCCAGCTTTTTTACATATATACTCAATGTATGGGCGGTACAGATCTTATGGATCAAAATATAAACTGTTATCGCATCGCAATACGTAATAAAAAATGGCGGTGGCCAATTTTTCCATGGATTATCGATGCTGCTATTCAGAATGCGTGGATATTGCATAAAAAAACAAGTAAAATTTATTATTATTATTATTATTATTATTATCATGTATTAGTCTCAGAGTTGTTAAACATCTGGTTCAAGAAGTAAGGGGCCCAAGCAAACCTTACTCAAATTCCTGATTAGGCATGTTCAGGACTGTTCGTACGATGCGACACGCTTCGAGGATAACATTCTTCTGCATTTTTGGAATAAGTCTGTTTGGGTCGAGCTGCATTTTCAGTATTAACTGTGAAAGGTTTTTGTTGACCAAGCCAGCTGCCGTTATTACAATGGGAACGATTTGTACTGATTTTAATCTATGAATTTCTTTATATTCTATTGATAACGGAATATATTTTTTCCTCTTCTGCCTTATTGATGTTGTGGTCATTAGGGTGGGTTATATCTACGATAATTGCTGTTTTGTCTTTCATATTGTGCAGTACAAGGTCTGGTTTATTCGCTGTTATTGTTTTGTCTGTATGGATCGAGAGGTCATAATACAGTTTATAAGAATCGTTTTCTAATACCGGTCTTGCTTTATAATCATAGTATGGTACCATGTCTTTTTCTGAAAGGAGGTTATACTTTACGGCTAGTGCTTGATGCAGAATGTTCGCTGGATGTATTCTGTATTCGCGAGACTTGGGCAGCTTGATATTAGGTGGTCTATTGTCTCAGTTGTTATGATGTCGGTAAGACTTCAGCTTTAGAGAGGTTAAGAGGAGTGTACGATATATCGCTTTTAAGAATGGCGTCATGTAGCGGAGAATGTCGTGCTCTTTCAGTGAAGAATTTCTTCATTGAAACCACCTGTCTGTTGCATAGATTCTTTATGTCTAATAATCCTCTGCCACCTTCTTTTCGGGATAAGTACAGTCGTTCCATAGCTGCTTTGGGATGATGCATCCTGTATTTGGTCAAAGTTGTTCTGACAAGTCTGTTTATGGTGTCTAATTCTGTTTGTGACCAGCTTAGTATTCCAAAGGAATAAGTCAAAGCTGGAATGGACCAGGTGTTGATTGCTTTTATTTTATTCTTGGCTATGAGTTCTGTTCTGAGAATCTTATGCAACCGGTTCTTAAATTTTGCCTGTACTTGCTGTTTCAATTCTTTATTATTTTTTGTCAGCAATTGACCGTAACCAAGGTATTTGTAAGTATTTTCAGGGTCAATCGCAGGAAAATTCATTATTATTATTATTATTATTATTATTATTTTATTTTATTTTTATGTTTGTTCTGACTGCTGGCTGGTCCATCGCTGGTAGGGCTCGGCACGGTTAATGGGGATGAAGTTCATCATGTCCCATTAGTCCGGTGGATGTTTCGATGGTCTATCCTTCGTCGTTCAAAAATTTTCTGGTGATATGACATGTCTGGAGAATCACCGTCCTCTGGATGATTTTTGCGAGGCCTTTAGGTAGGTTGAGTTGCTCCAAATATTTCAAGAACCTCTTCGTCACCACGCCTGTAGCCGATATTATGACTGGGATTGTTCTCACTTCTTCTAATCTCCATACGTGTTTATTATTATTATTATTATTATTATTATTATTATTATTATTATTATTATTATTATTATTATTATTATTATTATTATTATTATTATTATTATAATTATTTTCCTTTTTGTGTCACCGGATTTACACCCGGCGTGTTTCAACGACAGTCGGCCTCAACAGCAAGACTTTCGTTGGGTGTCACTATTCTAGAAATGACCTAACAATGTTTGTCGCATCCAGGATTACAGATTTTTGCATTAATCGGTAGGTTGACTCAGGAATATCAATGTCTTTGAGGGAAGTACTTAGTTTCTTGGGAATTAGCCCCATACAGGATAAAACAACTGGAATGATCTTGACTTCTTTAAGATTCCACAATTCTTTTATTTCGGTCCTTAGCTCGGCGTATTTGCTTATTTCTTCATTGTATTTGCTTTCTGTGTTAGAATTATTTGGGATCGATATGTCAATAAGCAGAGCTTGCTTGGATTGTTTATTAATGACTGTGATGTCCGGCCTGTTGTGTCGTACTGTTACGTCCGTCATGATAGTTTTATCCCAGTAGATCTTAACATACTGATTTTCGATAACTGGAGGGGGCTTATATTTGTAATATGGCTCGTTGTTTTGTGGATCAAGGTTAAGTTTTTTCAGTACTTCTAGGTATACTACTGTGGCAACTTTGTTGTGTCGTTCTAGATATTTAGTTTCAGCTATGCTTTGGCAACTAGAAAGAATGTGTTCAATCGTTTCTTGACTTCTGTTGCACTTTCTGCACCTATCTGTTGGTATTTCTTCCTTCAAGATATACTTTTGGTAATTCCTCGTTTTTATAACCTGATCTTGTATACCAACCATAAAACCTTCAGTTTCTGGGAACAGCGTTCCAGTTTTAAGCCATTCAACCGATTTAGCTTGATCTATCGTGTCTTTCTGTAAATCATTAATGAATCTTCCGTGCAATTCTTTTGAACGCCAATTTCTAATTTTATCTTCCTCATTTCGTGTATTAAAGGGCGTAAAGTTTTCCATGCTTAGGTTTAAAGGTGTATAACCCGTATCTGTTTTCACTATGGCTTTATGAAGTTGACTATTTTGGTGGCGGAAAAAACTCCTCAAGCCTGCAATTTGCTGAGTGCAAGCTTCCACAACATCTTTTATTCCTCTACCTCCTTTTTCTCTAGGTAAATTTACCCTTTCGACGGACGCTTTTGGATGGTGTTTTCTATGTTTTGTTAGCTCGGTTCTAATCTTTCTGTTTACTGCTTCCAGGTCCGTTTGAGTCCATTTAATTATTCCGAAGGAGTACTGAAGAGCGGATATGGCGTAGCTATTTATGGCCGTGGTAAGGTTTCTTGAATTTAGCTTACTTTTTAAGAGGTTGTAAAGGTGTTTTTCGAATTCGGTGGTTAATATGGCTTTTATTTCTTTATGTTCTATCTTGTGTGTCTGAAGGATTCCTAAGTACTTGTAGGGTTTGTCTGTCATGGCTTCAATATATTTGCCTGGCTCTAGTTCTATAGGTTCTCCTTCTTTCAGCTTTCCCTTTTCAACCGATACAGTTTGGCATTTTTCCATACCAAACGACATTCCGACATCTGTGCTCCACTGGTGCATGAGTTTTAAGTTGGATTCTAGGTGTTTTTTGCACGCGGCATATAGTTTCAGATCATCCATAAAGAATAGATGACTTATGGTTGTTAAGTTTCGATCCGCTCTAATAGTTGCTCCATATCCTGTGTGGTTTAGGCCACGTGATAATGGGTTTAAACACAAGCAGAACCATAGAGCGGAAAGTGTATCTCCTTGAAAGATTCCTCTTTTAATACTGATAGATTCAGTTTCTAGTTCTGTGTGATTTAGGTTAATTTTGAGTTTTGTTTTCCAATTACTCATAGTACTTTTTAGAAACCTAACCACCACAGGGTGTATATTGTAAATTTCCAAAGTTTTTATTAACCAACTGTGGGGCACTGAGTCGAAAGCTTTCCGATAGTCTATATAAGCCATGTATAGATTTCTGTTCTTCTTTCTGATTTGTTCCAATATCACATTATCGATTGTTATTTGTTCCTTGCAGCCCATATATTTTCTTTTGCACCCTTTCTGCTCCTCAGTTAGAATATCATTAGTTTCTAGGTATGCGTACAGTTTATCACATAGTGCTGCAGTGAAGATTTTGTACATTGTAGGAAGGCACGTGATGGGTCTATATTGAGAAGGATCTTGGGTTTGATCAGATTTTGGAAGAAGATAAGTTACACCATTTGTAAGGAAGTCTGGTAGTTGGTCAGGGTTTCTTAGAGCGATATTAAATTGGTTGGTCAGGTGATGATGGGTAGCCGTAAGTTTTTTGTACCAGAAATTTTGGATACCGTCGTTCCCTGGTGCTTTCCAGTTGGCCAAGTTTTTTATTACATTTTTTAGATCTTGTAATGTAAATATTATTTCTTCCATATGTAGATGGTTGTTGTTCTGAATTTCTGATTTGATCCAAGGTGTATTTTCCTGGTGATCGATTTCCTTCGACCACATTCCTTCCCAAAATGTCTGTAAATCCTCCTTCTTTGGCGGTTGTCCTTTAGAACCAGGTTGTTCGTTAAACGATCTATAGAAGCCCTTCTGATTTTTTGAAAAGAAGTTGTTTTGGATTTTGCGTTGGTAGCTCTCCTGATATCTTTTTAATCTTTTAGAAGCAACTGCAAGTTTTTGTTTCCAGGTATCTAAGGTATCATCTATAATCGTTTTTATTTCATTTGTTGTTTTTCCTTCCAGCTGTTGTTTAATCTGGACCGGGATTTTATTTAGCACCTTTTTGGATTTTTGCCCATTTGCTATTTGTTGAATTCTACCAATTTCTTTTCTCAAATTCTCGATTTTGGTACTAAGTCTTTGTTCCCATCTCGGTTTTTGAGGCGTACGTGTCTTAGGTGCTTTTAGTATTTTTTGTTTGTTGGCTTTGATTGTTGCTAAAGCTGCGCAATACACGTGAAGATGTATTTCCTCGAGGTTCATATCTGCATCCAATTGACTTTCCAGAATTTGATTAGCAATTCCTAAGAGAGAGTGCGTGTTTGGAGTATAAATGAGTTTTGGTAGCGCCGGCCTGCTGGCAGGGTCGGATCCTCTGAATTCAGTAAGATGTTGTTGGTAGTTTTCTTCCCATAATGTTTGACGGTTGATTACTGAGGGTCGAAGACTTAATAGTGGTAGGTCAGCTTCAGGTCCTCTACTTTCTTGTTCCTGAGTCTCTGGGGTCTCATTTATAGGCTGTTGATTAATCTCCCTCTCCACCTCTGCCCTTATTTGTTCGATTGCAGGTAGAGGTATTAGGTTATTTCTTATGATAGCTCTACGTTGATCTGCTATTCGTTGTTCTGAGAGGTGATTTAGGTGTGGCATTTTCTCAATGAAGTGATTATGCAGTCGCATGCGGTACATCGTCATATCAGTCTCCAGTGCCGTAACTGTGAAAAACGAACGTATTACTTGTTTGTTGGTTTCATTGTCCCATTTCATACGTCGTCTTTCTGATTGTGCCTGATTTGGTTCAGTGGGTGCGACAGGCTGTCGCACAACACGTCTCCGAGGCGCCGTAGGTTCAAGCGGTTGATGGGGTACGTTTCGATGAGCGGTGCCCCCACCATTCTCATCTACATGCTGGACATCCTGACGGTTCCGATTGGAAGGACTAGCATCTAATCCTTCCCCGCCCGAGTAACGATTTCTTCGTGTGTTGAAAGCACTTTTTTTTTCACACCATACGGGATGCTACCCCGCGTGGTGGTGGTTCTCCCTCTCGCGTTAGCCCATCTGCTGCAGATCCGCCACCGGGGATGGTTACCCGATCCTGAATCCCCAGAGATAGTTACCGGGGCTACCAACGTGGAGGTGCGAGCAGGAATTGGTAGGAGAGGCTATAAGAGACGCTTCACTACCATTTTAACCCCTTATTATTATTATTATTATTATTATTATTATTATTATTATTATTATTACTATTATTATTATTATTATTATTATTATTATTATTATTATTATTATTATTACATTTAGACAAGGACAGAGGGACAAGTCCCTATTGTACCCAAAAAACAGATAATTACATAAGTAACCTACTAATAGGTAAAGAACAGAAAAATAAGTACAATATAAACAATACACCAAATAAACTATAGGTGCTCTAGCAGCGCACGATCAAGTCTGTTTTTAAACGAGTTAGTAGATGGTGCAGAAACTGTGGATACATCAAGATTATTCCAGCTGTCGAATACCCTGTTAGGTAAGAAGTTCTGTCTTGATCTGACGGTAAAGTTTTCTTTTTTGAGTTTAAAAAAGTGTCCTCTAAGGCGGTCATCTGGATTTAAGGTGAACATCATATCAAGATTGCCAAAATTAAATTTTAATATTTTAAAAGTGGTAATGAGGTCTCCGAAGTTCAAAGGAAGTTAGGTTGGCCATGGAGAGTCTTTCTTCGTAGGAAGGTCATCGCTGTCCCAGGGACAGTCGAGTGGCTCTTCTTTAAACATTTTCCAAAAAATTTTTATCGCGAACTAGGTCTGGGTACTACGTTGGACCGGCGTACTCGAGTATTGGTCGGACATAGATAGTATACAGTTTGCAAAACGACTGAAACGAAACACTCGAAAAGCACTTACGAATGAGATACAGTCTGGTGTTCGCGCGCTTACAAACTGAAGTTATATGATCAGACCAAGTTAGGTTGGTATTTACGATAATTCCGAGGTCGTTATAGGAAAACACAGAATTTAATGGTCGACCGTCTACGAAATATGGTAGTAGTGGGTTATTTTTACCAATTCGGAGCACTACACATTTTTCCGTGTTCAACGGAAGTAGCCACTGGGAACACCATCTGAAGATGGAGTTTAAGTCCAGCTGGAGGGTTTGGTGGTTGGTGATTGGATTCGTATATATCTTTGTGTCATCAGCGTAGAAAGATATTTTATTAGTTACGTCATAAGGAAGATCGCTGTAAAAAGCAGAGGACCAAGAACAGAACCCTGTGGTACTCCACTTTCCACCAGTCTATCCCTTGAGAAGTCTTCGCCAAGTATTACTTTGAAATATCTGTCTGTTAGAAAGTCGTCAATCCAGCTAAGTAAAGAGCCGCGAATGCCGAAGTGTTCCAGCTTGTGTAGAAATCTGCGCCTGGGAACACGATCAAAGGCCTTGGAGAAGTCCAGATACACCATATCTACTGGCTGCCGATCGTTAAGAGATGATGTCCAGTCATTAACACAGTGTAGCAGGTTGGTTATGGTGGAACGGCCGGCGACAAATCCGTGTTATTGCGTTGGAATCACATTTTCCAGGAGAAGAAATTTGGTCGTCTCCTCCGAAATAATGGCTTCCATGACTTTACTGACCACTGGCAGCAGATTAATCGGGCGGTAGTTATTGGAATCAAGTTTCTTACCTTTTTTGAATATGGGGGTGATAGATGCTAATTTCCAGCTGGGGGGTATGGAACTTTGCTAAAGGAACTCTGTATAATTAACGACAGGGGAGTTGCAAGCGAGTTTGCGCATCTTTTTAGGAGTTTTGGAGTTAGACCATCTAAACCAGGTGATGCGTTAGTGCGAAGTTTCAGTAGGTGCTGTTTTATACGGTCTGGTGTAAATACTACATGTTCTAAAGATGCCTTGAGGCGAGGACAGTTAATTAATGGGAGGTTGTCATTATTGGGTTCTTGAGTGAAAACTTATGAGAAAGCTAGAGAGAGCATCTCAGAAGACTCTTTATTAGAAGAGCATACAGTATGGTCGTGTTTTTGAAGTAGGGGAATGGGAACTTTTTCTCAGCTACATTTTAGAAGAGAACCTGCCGAAACTTATTTGACGGCCAGGACCATCCGGCAAGTACATCTCATCATCAAGAGTTGTGGATGCTATTAGAATTGACCACATGGCTCATTACGTTGTCCATACGCCAGAAAAATCACACAGGAGATGCGCTGCCAATAACTGCAAATCTCAGACACGTACTACGTGTTCTAAGTGCCACGTTCCTTTGTGTGTTGAATGCTTTGCCTTATTTCATTCAAAGTTTTGCTTTTAATTTTACCTTTATGTAACTGTAAATTGGTATTATTTTATTATTAATTACGTTTTTCATCATAAATTTACAAGTTCAGTTTGCTTATCACACTTCATCTTCCAAAGTACGTTAAGTGTTGCCATTTGGCATCGTTCCTTTCTGGGTTTATGGGTTACTTGGGATTTTTTTATAAATTTTTCTCATATTATATTGGTCAATTCGCTTAAGTTTTCTAAATTTCATTACAAAATTCCGATCAAAATAATTACGGGCTATAATGGGTTAAAGAAAAAATGGGGCAAAATTCAGAAACATAGGGTACGATCGATGATTATGGCACCCTTTTTTTCAATTGCTGAGTTCAGTTTCTAAATTAGCTAGTATATTTATATAATGAAGAGAGGAGGTCAAGTATATCTTAATTTAAATAAATTTTATTTTAAAATACATTCAAATATTGTTTTTATTGAACTTTTCTCATAAAAAATGTGCTAGCATATCAACTCATTTGACAAGATGGCATACACTGTCGAGATATTATGGCACCCGATTATAAAAATAACTCTGATCTGCAACGAAATCCTCCTTTAAATAGAAATATGAAGAGTGCTGAATCTAGATCTGCTTTCCATTGTTTGCTATCACGTAATATCTTTTTATTATTATTATTTTTTAAATACCTAGAAATTCTGTAATTATTTCACTAACGTAAGTTTATTCAAGCAGTATCGTATTTTCCACACAAAATAGACTTGGGTTGATAGAAAGAGCGAGAACGATATCGACTGATGATATTTTTACACTAATGCATCCGCAGTTCTATGGCTGTATCTTTGTAGGTCCCCAAATACGAGAGCTTATGAAATACTCAAATTTTGAAATTAAGCTGACTGAAGCTGAAAAAAGAGCATGGACCACTTTTGTAGTCTGTCATAATTTTCTTGGAAACAAAAAACTGAAAACTACAAGAAAATCATCTAAGAACTTCTGTCTTCCTATGAAGCTTTAAAATGTAACATATCACTTAATTCATTTTTTAGATTCTCACCTAGATTTCTTTCCCGAAAATATTGGAGCGGTATCTGATGAACACAGTGAAAAATTTTATCAGGACATATCGCACATTGAGAGGCGCTACAACGGAAAAGGGTCAGAAGCAATGCTTGCCGATTTTTATTGGTCGATTCGTCGCATAACTCCATTAGAAAATATGAAAAGAAAAAAAAAACTACTGAGTGAAATGATATAAATAATGAGTAATTACATTGTCTTATAGTTTTTAATGTTCTTAAGCCGGGTCCAGACTACGTAACAAAACATGTTAAATAACAAAGTTTTATAACTTGTTAGAGGTGTGGTGATTAGAAGTAAGCGTTCCACATGTTAAACCATTCATCTTCCATGCCATTAATTTAGCGAAACACTTACCTCCAATCGGTGGGAAACAAATAATAGCATATCTTTTTAAAACTCACTGGGTTATGATATATTTAAACAATTAATAACAATGAACCATGACCATTGTCAACAAAGTCGATGACACAGTATACATACGACTAACACATATAACTAACAAAGACTAATTAATTTTACAATACGGAATTATACTATTTATGCACGCTAAATCAATACACTCCGTTGTCTTTGTTTACATTTATCGACCTTAGCCTTGTCGAGTCAGTTGTTTTGCACCTTTGTCGCGTTCTAATGTGAACGTATATTTATTACCCCTTAATTAAGCGTATTTCTTAAAGAGCTGTGGTATATATTTACTGACTAATCTTCCTACATTTATTAGCGACCTTCTGGTTCAATAACCGTCACAGAGGATTTTAAATCAGAAAGTTTTAAAACACGGTGTTGTACAACATTTTGCATATTATACATTTTGCATGTTTTATGTTATCCATCCGATGTCGGTAAAGATCAAAGGAAGTTATAAAACATTGTTCTAATACACGCCCCGACTTGTCTACACTTAACCAACATCTTATTGAAACTTTTCTCTTAAATTATGTAAAAATTATGCGCACTATTTTGTTTTGTGTTTGTTATATAGTCCGGATGCTTCTGCTATATTATAGCAAATTACACAACAAATTTGTTATAAAACTTTGTTATTAACATATTTTGTTACCTAGCCTGGCTTAAGTATGATGATATCTAATATGTTGTCCTAATTATTAAAACGATGATTTATTTTTGGAACAAAAAATTGTTTTCTTTAAAAATTCCTTCACAAAAATTACGTGATATGTACATATTCTTTAAAACCAAGCTTCTGTTGAGAAGTATCACATCTATTATAATCTAGCACGATAATAAGGAGCGCAAAAATACTTTTTGCGTGAGTTAATTTAGCTATAAACTCATAAGCGATTAATGTTGTGTACGAAAATGTAATCTAGCATGGAATTAGTTAATCCAAAGTAACAAACATGAATTAACAATTCTTAAAATTAGAAAAAAATATTCACAAACTTCACAGATGACCAAGAATAAAGTTCTTTGCAGAACAAACAGGGGACATTTTAGTCATCAGCATCTTCGAAACTCATTTGCGTATTTTCTTTGTTGTCATCTTCATCTCGTTCTTCAATAGTTTTCCAATTTCTCTTCACCGCCCTGAAACTGAAAGGTGATGTCAGATGTTCATATGGGTCAACAGTATCGTTCTCTGGATTGTCTTGTTTTCTTCAGCAGGAAGTGGCCTATTTGTCGTTTCGGCTTCAGCGAACATCCAATCCTCAAATATATCCGGATTGTACGGAATAATTCTTGTTTTCGGAAAGGTTTCGATGGCAGTTGAACGTAGTGGAGCTTTGAGATAGGTTTCAACGAAAGTTTGGGCCACATCATGTGTCTCGTATATAAAGGCGACAGGCCCATGATGTATGGGTTTTTGAAATCACCTAAGTGCCCTCTATTTACAGTTAACGTATGTCGGCTTACCTATGAAATATATATTCAAAATTCTTAGAAAATCGCTATTTTAACTATAACATTTTTTAATGAATTTGTTGTTTTCAAGTCACTTTTATATGTACGTAAGCATGCCCTAAGTACTTTTGTCTATTGTACACTTTTAACTTCCACAGTTTTAAATACGTCGTATCTTAAGTCTTTCCTAAGCTTTACATAAATTCCTTCTACACATCCCTGTTAATCGATATCACACTCCTTATATATCCTGCGAAACGCTTCATTTTCCTTTTTCCTAACTCTTTCTTTCCATAATTTTCACTCTTTCCGTTTTAGCAACTTGACGAACGTTTTGTACACAGCAACGTACGGTGCTGACTGCCAACTACCACGAACGTATATGCAATACAGAAAGAAATATCGGAAAAGGGCAGAGATATTTTGGTTTCTAGGAAGAGGGTTTCTGCCAAGCAAATTGAAAACATTTTGGCAGTTCTTCATTTTAATTCCAAATTAGTTTGGTTTGAATACGATTTGTTGAATCTGATCTTAAATGGGAAAAAGATATCCTTTAATATTTGTATTATTATATCTTCTTCTTTTTTCTATTCATATATATTAAGTAAATCACAAGGTAGGTCACTTCTTGGTCTAGCCATAAATAATAATTAAACATCAGGTAGGCATCACATGAAAAGTAACTTCTGTCATTCTGACGATGATAGTAGTATCGAAACAATTGTCAATTTTTTAGAATTTTTACCATGTTTTCATTATATTGTGGAATTAAATTGAAAACATTTTGGCAGTTCTTCATTTTAATTCCAAATTAGTTTGGTTTGAATACGATTTGTTGAATCTGATCTTAAATGGGAAAAAGATATCCTTTAATATTTGTATTATTATATCTTCTTCTTTTTTCTATTCATATATATTAAGTAAATCACAAGGTAGGTCACTTCTTGGTCTAGCCAAAAATAATAATTAAACATCAGGTAGGAATCACATGAAAAGTAACTTCTGTCATTCTGACGATGATAGTAGTATCGAAACAATTGTCAATTTTTTAGAATTTCTACCATGTTTTCATTATATTGTGGAATTACTTAGAAATAGTTAGTTTCTGAATCTGAATCAACATAGCCAACAATTATGTCATAATAGTTACCTTTTACGTACGTTAACTTAGCTTAGAGGTATCTTTAATATATCGTAAAACCCTTTTTAAAGATTTCCAAAGTTCTACATGATTTTTACTTTGATAACGGCTCAATACATTTATTGATATACATAAATCTGGACGCCTGCATTTAGTGAAGGAACTTCCTTAATATTATTTTTTATCACCCATAAAAATAGTATATTAAGTACCAAGTGTTAAAACGGTTACTTTAGTCACGAGTTTTACTAGGTACGAGTGACTAAAGACGTTTTTAACACGAGGTGCTTACTATACTTTTTCTTCGCCCGCGGGAAGGAAAACATTATATTATATTTGAATTATATTCATTACATGACGGACGATGACTGACAGTTGACTGATAAATCAAATGACGCAGAATAACAAAATTATAAAGGAGCATGAAATTTAACATACAAACGATACACTTGATTTGACTTTTAAAAAACAAAAGATAAACGAGATGTGACTTTTCGCATTTTAAACACTAGTGCTTAAAGAGTCGTTTTGTGCATGTCAAACCCGTGTTCAAAGTGCGGTTTTAGTAGCGGAAGTAGAGAAAAGTTATTCTTCATAAAAAGTTCTGCATTATCTAAAAACTAAAATACAGTCATCAATAATCAAATTTTTTCAGTCGTATACGAGGTTTGTAAAAAAATATGAGTTTTACTCAAGAGTAAAGTACCTTTAAATTTGACAATATCGAAAAATGTTAGTAAAAAAAGTTGATCAGAATTAAAAACTACGTTTAAATATGCAAGTACATCCATTTGAATGAAAACTTCAGATTATTTTATTTTTTACTAATATTTCCATTTTTAATGAACATGTATCTCTTGTTATTACGAAACACATGATAATCTTTTAGTTTTTCGATGTTTTCTAATAATTTTGGAATTAAAACGCGTAATAAGTGCATATTCATTTATTTTGCAAATAATAAAATACATTCAAATACTAAGTTAGAAAACTAACATCATATTAATATTAGAAACAAACAAATTTTAATTTTCACTCATACTAAGGTTTCGACATATCCACCCTCTTGTTAAAAACGCTTAATCGTTCTATTGGAAAATTCACGTAATACATTCCTTATCATTTGTGGAGAAATTTCTGGACATATTTCTAAAATTATCCTCTCCAAGTGGTCAATATCTTGAAACGGCGCTTTTAGGTAAACTTTTTGTTTCAGGTAACCCCATAAACAGTAATCAAGGGGATCTACCAGGCCAAAAGAGATCAGAATATCTGTGAATAACTTTTCCATGAAACAAATTTTCAAGATAGTTCCTAACATTTATTATACAGTGGTATGCGGCACCGTCTTGTTGGTACCAAATACATTGACGTTCTATTAAGGGTAGTTCGTCCTTGAATTCATTAATATGAGTTTGTAAAAACTGTAAATAACGTTCGGCATTCATAGATTCGCGAAAAAAATGTCCTATTAATTGGTTATTATAAATGCCACACCACACGTTCGTCTTAAACGAATATTGGTCATGAGAATTTAATAAAAAATTAGGATTTTCCTCAGACCACCAGCGACAATGATGCGACGAGACAGTTTCATTTGACGAAAATGTCGCCTCATCAGGAAAAATTATATGCCTCATAAAAAATGGGTCCTCCTCTAACTCTCCTTGGATGAGCGAGCAAAAATTAAAGCGCCTATCATAATCCCTTAATTTTAATGTGTGTACGATTTTTGGTTTGTATGGTTTGTATTTATTTAGTTTTAAAATTCTTCCCACTCCTTCTATCAACAAATTATTTGTTTGTCAAGGCATCATATATTACATGTAACTACAGTTAAATTTGCATTATTGTAGACATACGTTTTAATAATACCTAATTTTATTAATGTAAATGATTGTAATTACATATTTAAACGTAATTTTTAATTCTGATCAACTTTTTTTAGTAACATTTTTCGATATTGTCAAATCTAAAGGTACTTTACTCTTGAGTAAAACTCATTTTTTTTATAAACCTCGTATACGACTAAAAATTTGATATTTGATGACTGTATTTTAGGTTTTAGATAATGCAGAATTTTTTATGAAGAATAACTTTTTTTCCTAAAATTAATAATAAAAAAGTTTTCCATATGATTCCAACTTCAGGGAACAGATTTTCTTAGAAAGAAAAGAAGGATGATAAATCAATCTGCCACTATAAAAAAATATAATGAATGTATGGGCAGTGTCGACAGGGCAGATCAAAATATTAGCATTTACGGAACACGAATAAGGGGCAAAAAATGGCATTTTTCTCTAATTTGCCATTTTTTGGATATGGCTGTTCAGAACTTCTGGCAATTGTATCAAATTGGAGGCGGAACAAAAGATCAGTTGTGTTTTAGACAATCGATACTCGATAGCGTGTGCGTTTTTGGAATAAAAACCATCTAAAAGAGGCCCAAGTAAGCAATCTAAAAATTAACATGAACACTCTCGATATGATAGAATAGATCACCTAGTCCAATATAAAGAAAAGCAGACTAGATGCGCAATATCTCACAAAAAGTGTAACTTTTTTTGTAACAAATGTGAATTAGCATTGCATCCTAATAATTGTTTTATTATTTACCACACCAAGGAATGAGAAATATTCACCATTTTGATAATTGTGTTTCTACTTTTGCTTTAATAATTTACTTTTTATGTATTTTGCATTGTACTGTATTTTGTCACTATTGGAAAAACAAACATTTTGTGTGACGGAAATCAAACAACTTACATTTGGGCGATATGTGTTTATTCGAGAAAGAATTGAGTAGAACTAACTGATGTGATTACGTTAACACCATAAATTTTTGTAGTGTATGAACACACACCGACAATGCACGGTTTAAAGTTTTTATCAATGTAAAAATATTGTTACTTTTCCGTCCAACCCTATCTAATATGCGAGAAAAGTATTGGTTCACCCCAAAAAAGTCGGGGTTTTTATTTGAATTATTTTTTCATTTGTCAGCTATAAAAAACTGAAAAAACGGTTTTTAGAAAAAAAATCCTGTGTGTATGTCGTCGGCCACTTTTCATAACATGTCTTGTCATCACAATACAGCCTCCGGATTCTAACAAGTCACCAATTTTATGATTGAATATTGTTCAGGACATATGAACCCTTTTGATTTTCAGCTCAACAGTACAACGGGTGCTATAGTACTTCCAGTACCACATTTTTGTCAGTTTTGGAGAAATTTCGGTTTGTTAGCACGATACAGCCTCCGGAGTGTATACAAGTGACCAATCTTATGATTGGATATTGTTCAGGGCATCTTACAGATTAACAATATTGATTTTCAGCTCACTAGAGCCCGTACAAGGGGTGCTATGTTACTTAAAGTACCACATTATTGGTCATTTTTGGAGAAATTTCGGGAAACTAGCATGACACAGCCACCGAAGTGTATACAAGTGACCAATTTTATGATTGAATATTGTTCGGGGTGTCTGACAGATGAACACTATTGAATTTCAGCTCACTGGAGCCAGTATAACGGGTGCTATGGTACCAGTTAACCTTATTTACATTTCTCGTAAAAAAAGCAGCGTTTCTTACTTAGATATTCTAAAACCAACCTTAAAAAGAACAATTAAAAAATGTATTCATTATATATATATATATATATATATATATATATATATATATATATATATATATATATATATATAAAGTGGCTAGACACCCCTTGAGGGGTTGCGCCGCATAAATGCTTTCTAGATCCGCTTTCTGGGGTCGATCAATCCCCGTCATTTCAGCATTTTCTCGCTTATTTTTCTCCATAGAGTCCTATCCCCAGTTTTTTCTTTCCGTCTAACGATTCCTATCCTTCTTAAGTCCTCCTCTACTTCTTTCAGCCACTTAGATCTGGGTCTTCCTTGCCTTCTCCTACCACCTGGATCCCACTGTATCATTGAGTAAACGATTGCGCACTCTCCTTATCTCTATACATGGCCGAGCTATTTTATTCTTTGCCCCTTTATTCTCTTCACTATATCTTCCCCGTTCATTCCTCTCAATATTTCATGGTTCGTACGTTGCCTATATTCATTGTCGTCAACTTTTATTGGCCCTAGAATTGTTCTCATTATTTTTCGTTCTACTATCCTCAACTCCTCTTCATCTCTTTTTGTCATTGTCATCGTTTCTGCTCCATACATTAACACAGGTCTTATTATTGTGCTATAAATGCTAAATTTCGTGCACCTTGTTAATAGTTAGCTTTTCAATAATTTCTTATTGGCTTAGTATGCCCTATTAGCTGCCATTATTTTTTCGTCGATTTCTGATCTTCGTTCCCCATTATTGCTGATCGTGACTCCCAGATATTTGAATTTTTCCACTTCCTCAAATTCATATTCCCCTATTTTTATCATTCTGTTTTCACAATTTTTGCCAACTCTCATTATTTTGGTTTTGTTGCTATTTATTTTTAATCCCATTTGTTCGCCCTCTTTTGTTCTAGTAGCCTTCGATTCAGAATATTCCTTTTTTTCGTTACAATCACTATGTCATCTGCATATGGGACTACCTGGCTCCCGCTCGTTCTTAAATTTCCCTTGTTCACGTTTGTCATAACATGCTTCAGGGGCAGATTAAATAGTGTTGTTGATAGGCCATCACCCTGTCTTACACCTCTATTAGCTATAAAGCCTTCTGTTCCTCCTTTACTTCTAAGTATATTCACTTTTGATTCGTTCATAGTCATTGCAATTAATCTTCTTAACTTACTTTCTATCCCCTGTTCATTCAGTCCTCTCATCAGTTTACTTCGTTTTACTGAATCAAATGCTTGTTGGAAGTCTATAAATAGCATTTCTATTTCCATTTTGTATTCATGGGACTTTTCCATTATCTGCTTGATAGTGTGAATAGCGTCAATTGTTGACTTTCTTTGTGTGAAACCGCATTGGTATTGACCTATTATTGCTTTCGCTTTTCCAGCTAAGCGCCTTTGAATTATTGCTGACATTATTTTGTACGCTACATTTAAGAGAGTTATACCTCTGTAGATTTTGCACTCATGCTGATCCTCTTTTTTGTGAATTATGAAAATTTGTCCAACCTCCCATTCTTCGAGCATTCTTTCTTCTCTCCATATTTTCTTTATTAGACGATATAGTCTTTCGTGCAGTTCCTCTCCTCTATACTTGATCAATTCCATGTTTATTTCGTATTTGCCCGGTGCTTTCCCATTCTTACTTCTTTTAATAACTTCTACTACTTCATTTTTTGTTGGTTCCTGTGATATATTTTCTTCTTCATCTTCTTCGCTTTCTTCCTCTGTTGTATTATCTGAGAGTGCCTCAGTTAGTAATTCCTCGAAATACTCTTTCCAAATTTGTTTATAATGAGCTTCTTCTTGTATCACTTCGCCGTTTTTATTGCTTATACCTTTATAAGTCTTATTTTGTTCATTTGTTTTGTTAGTTTTTTCATTTTCTATTTTTCTTATTCTGTCATTCATCCATTCTCTTTTAGCATTTCTTATCAATTTGTTGCATTTTTTCCTTATTCTCTCATATTCCTCTCTATCTTCTGGGTTGTTTGTACTTATCCATTTTATTCTAGCGACTCCTTTTGCTCTTACAATTTCTCGACATTTTTCATCATACCATTGCTTGTTTATTCCGTTTTTTTCTCTCCCCAATTGACTTTCCGCTGAACTCAGTAAACATTTTCTAATATTATACCATTCCAATTCCACGTTCTCCAATTCTTCACATTCCATAAACTTCTTTTCCACTTGCTTCTCGTATTCGCTTCTTATATTTTCATTATTAAATTTTTCGAGGTTCCATTTAATTTGTTTTGTAGCGTTTAAATTTTTCGTTTTTTGTTTGATTGTGGCCATTACCATGTAGTGATCCGAGTCGGCATTTGCCCCTCTGTATGTTCGTACATCTTTGATCGACGACTACTTTTTTCTATTAATAAGCACATGATCTATTTGTGTACTATATGTATTATCCATTTATTGTCCATGTTATCTTGTGTTTTCTTGGGTGGTAAAATTCAGTGGTACTTATTATCATAGTCATCCTTGCTGCCAGATTACATAGGCGCTGCCCGTTGCTGTTTGTTTTCTCATGTGCAGTGTACTTTCCTGCCACTTTTCCCAAGTAGTCCTCTTTTCCTATTTGTGCGTTGAAGTCGCCAATTAAAAGTATTGTGTCTTTTTTGGTATTTTTTCCATTTCTTCTTCAATTTTATCATACATATTATCTTTCTCCTCCTTATCTGCACCTTCAGTTGGTGCGTATGCATTTATTATCGATATATTCATTGGTTTTGATTGTATTCTCAGGCATGCCAGTCGTTAACTTATTGGTCTAAATTCTAATATAAGATTTCGTAAATTACCCTTTATTATGAAACCTACCCCATATTGTCCTTGGTTTTTACTCCCTTAGTAATAAAAACTAAAATCATTTTTTTCAACCACCCCTTGATCTTTCCATCTTATCTCCTGTAAGGCCGCTATGTCTATTTTGAATTTTTTTAATTCGTCCCCAATATCCATCATTTTACCCGCTATTAACATTGTTCTGACGTTCCACGTGCATAATTTTAGTTCCTTTATTTGTTTTTTATTTTTTTATTCCTAAATTCATTGGTATTTTTATTATTTTCCTCATTTATAATTTTTTTTTAAATTTTTATTAGATATAATATCCCCATTATCTTTACTATCGCCTCAATAATTACAAATATTTTTCCTATCCACCCCACTCATAATCCCACTATTGCTAATATTATAACTAAGTCTATAATTACTATTACCACTAATCTTAAGCCTACTTTGGTTTCCATTCCTCTTTTCCTGTTCATTCCTGTCCTCGTTTCCGCTTATTTCTCTTCCTTCCTCTAGCAGTTTTGTTGCCTCGCTCTAGACAGTTTCCATGTCTGTTCCCATTCTCTTCCTGCTTCTGGTGATCTATCAGTTAATGTTCTTTTACCCTTCCTTCCTTCTTCTTCCTCTCCATCATCTTGTTCAAAGCTGTGTCCATCATACACCTCCCCATCCACAATTAATTTGTTGTGTTTAAGAAAAGCCCTTCTTCCATCTAACCTTGCCATCTTCAATTGGTGTATCAATTTTTTTCTGTCCTCTTGGACTTTCTTTGTGTAATCGTCAGTTAACCATACATTTGTGCCCTCTAAATTCTTCGAGATTTTGATTACCTCCATCTTTTTTCCAACCTGCAAAAATTTTATAAGTATTGGTCTTTTTTTATTGGCTTTAAAAGTTCCTAATTTTCGTACCTCACTCGTTTCGGTCATTAAGTTTATGTTCGCTTCTTTTAGTTTCACTTCAATTCTTGTTCGCACATCTTCGGTTTTGTCTTGTCCTCAATTCCTTGTATTATCAAATTATTTTCGATTCTACTTTCTTGTTTTCCCATCTGCTGTCGCAAAAACTGGTTCTCTGTTTTAGATTTATCATTTCTTTCATATTATTTTCCAGTTTATTTTCAATAGATGTAATTTTGTCTTTCAAAAATTCAAACATTATTTTTATCTCCTCCAATTTATTCATTACGTCTGAAAAGATATAAGTTTAAAATTATGCGTTAATTTTGGTGTGTTTATAAAAAAGAACAAAATTTGGAGGAGACAATCTATACATTCATATGTACTAGCAAGTACAAGGTTCGCCAAGATAAAGAAAACATTTTATTGAATGAATGAGAATGTGTCTATATAGAAGTATTTGTAAACAAGGGGTTTCACAACATCCGTTTCTTTTTCATTATCAATACAAATACTTTAAAATAGGTTACTGTTATCAATGACGTCGTAGTAATCGGCAATCACAAATAAATGAACTGTATTATTACGTCTTCATTTTTTATTCATATCAAAATTATTATTTATGAATAAATAGTAATTTATTTATGTTCACTAGTATACCAGGGTCGATAATTTTGAAAATGGTAAAAAGTGAAAAAAAAAATAATAGAAGGATGAAACCCTTTGGAAAAGGAAAAGTATATAACAAAAATGAGAGGATAAATAATTTACGGGTGATCTGAGGTCGGGAAGTGGAAGGGGGTGAGTTTTTAAGGGTAAAAAACGGTTCATCTCGATTTCTGGCAAAACTACAAGTCCTATGAAAAAAGTGAAATAGCAAAGTTGTAGGTAATAAAAAGATCTACAACTTTTTTCACATAACCTTTAAATGTATGTGAAAAATTCAAATAACTATGTTTTTGGTTTTTTATTTTTTTACAAGACAAATTATTTTTTCAAGAAATTTGTTTATAACTTAGCTATTCATGTCCCAAGCACACAGTAATTTTTTCAATTTAAAATATTTATTTTTTCACCTTGTTTTGACTTAATATCGAAAAAGCACCCTAATTTTCAATCGATAATTCTCACGTCAAAATATCTACTTTTTTCAAAAAGTCTGTGTGCTTTTTGTTCGTTGAAATCTCTACTTTCTGATGGTATAAAAAAATATACATTACTATGGTAAATGTTCTCAGAAAATGCAAATAAACGAAAAAAACTCGAATCGAATTTTTTTAAATCATGTATAATTTTTAACTATTTATTAAAATTTACACTTTTATTACCCGAAAAACGTAATAGTGTTTTTAAATGAAACTCAAGGTCTCTAGTTAATTCCACAATATAATACAAGTTATTGAAAATTCTAAGAAATTGACAATTGTTTCGATAAATCAATATCATCGTCAGAATGACAGAAGTTACATTTCATTTTATGCCTACCTGATGTTTAGTAGTTATATTTTTTTGGCTAGACCAAGAAGTAACCTAACTTGTGATTGGCTTAATATATGTTTATAGAAAAAAGAAGAAGATGTGATATTACAAATATTGAAGCTTAGATATTATTAGCCCTATGGTGATATCCTGGATATCATTTTTCCAATTAAGATCAGTATAACTGTGCAATGATATAGAAAACCAGGAAAACTATATCTGCTGATCTTTACAATTATCACTTAAGAAGACAGTTTATTAGTGGAGAATTCCCTAGATTTAACTGTTCATTGACAACTTCATATTGTGGGTTTCTTAAATGTCTTCTAATTTCCAGTTCTTCAAGGAAATCCAGTTCTTGTTTCTTTTCACAAATATGCAGCACTTCTAGTTCTGTGTTAGGTGTCAATGAATGATTGGTGTCAAGTAAATGTTTTGCGTAGTGAGATTTATCTGGTTGTTTTAATCTGTAAGCTCGTAAGTGCTCACTGTATCGTATTTCAAAATTCCTAAGGGTCTGACCCAAATAGACAGCATTACATTCTGGACATTTGAGTTTATATATACCTGACTTCTTTAATAGTGGTATTTTTGTTTTTACATTTAACAATTTTGTACTAACGTTACTTTCTGTTTTAAAAAAAAATTGTTGCATTCGTTGCTGAAGATATTATCTTTGAAATATTATTAGAAATATTTCCTGCATATGTGATGGTTTTATAAGTTTTAATTTCATCAGCTTGTTTAGGATATATTAGTTGTAATGCCACTTTTTTCTCTTTTTTACTAATTAGTTTATTTATCATATCTAATGGATAACCGTTAGATGTTGCTATTTGTCTAATTGTATTAATCTGTCTATCAAAATTACATTTGTTCATAGGAACTGAAAAAGCTCTATGTATCATTGAATTATATGCTGCTAGTCTGTGTGAGACAGGGTGGTTAGAATTGAATGGAATTGTCACATCAGTCTGTGTTGGTTTTCGGTAAATTGAATAATCAAGTACATCATTAACTCTTTGAATTTTTAAATCAAGAAAATTGATTGAGCTATTTTCTTCAATTTCTAATGTAAATTTAATTTTCGGGTGTAAATTATTGATGTGGTTGAAAAACACATCTAATTGTCGCTCACTACCCATAAAACAAGCTAATATGTCATCTACATATCTATACCAAAATAAAATATTTTTCGAAATATTACTTTCAAAGATCTTTCTTTCTAAATTGTCCATAAAAATGTTTGCTAAAATAGGTGATATAGCTTCCCATTGGTAAACCTTCATTTTGAATATATATCTTATTGTCAAAAGTGAAATAATTCTGATTAATGCATACATCAAATAAATTAAGTATATCTGATATTATTCCTGGATTAATATTTTTATCTTCTAGTAATTTTCTTACAAGTATTAGACATTCTTTAGGAGGAATTTTAGTAAACATATTAGTTACATCGAACGATATGAGTTTATAGTGGATTGATTTCAACTTTTTGATTAGTTCTATTGAATTTCTAATTGAGTACTGAGATTCATATCCGTAAGTATTGAGTATATTGTTGAGCTTTTTTGCCAATATATTATTAGGAGCATTAACATAAGAGACTACAGGTCTAATTGGTTTCGTTATTTTATGTAATTTAACTGTTCCATATAATTGTGGACAATGAGGATTCTTATGTATGATAGACCTCTTTTCGTAATCATTAATGTAACTAATATGTTTACTAAAATTCCTCCTAAAGAATGTCTAATACTTGTAAGAAAATTACTAGAAGATAAAAATATTAATCCAGGAATAATATCAGATATACTTAATTTATTTGATGTATGCATTAATCAGAATTATTTCACTTTTGACAATAAGATATATATTCAAAATGAAGGTTTACCAATGGGAAGCCCTATATCACCTATTTTAGCAAACATTTTTATGGACAATTTAGAAAGAAAGATCTTTGAAAGTAATATTTCGAAAAATATTTTATTTTGGTATAGATATGTAGATGACATATTAGCTTGTTTTATGGGTAGTGAGCGACAATTAGATGTGTTTTTCAACCACATCAATAATTTACACCCGAAAATTAAATTTACATTAGAAATTGAAGAAAATAGCTCAATCAATTTTCTTGATTTAAAAATTCAAAGAGTTAATGATGTACTTGATTATTCAATTTACCGAAAACCAACACAGACTGATGTGACAATTCCATTCAATTCTAACCACCCTGTCTCACACAGACTAGCAGCATATAATTCAATGATACATAGAGCTTTTTCAGTTCCTATGAACAAATGTAATTTTGATAGACAGATTAATACAATTAGACAAATAGCAACATCTAACGGTTATCCATTAGATATGATAAATAAACTAATTAGTAAAAAAGAGAAAAAAGTGGCATTACAACTAATATATCCTAAACAAGCTGATGAAATTAAAACTTATAAAACCATCACATATGCAGGAAATATTTCTAATAATATTTCAAAGATAATATCTTCAGCAACGAATGCAACAATTTTTTTTTTAAAACAGAAAGTAACGTTAGTACAAAATTGTTAAATGTAAAAACAAAAATACCACTATTAAAGAAGTCAGGTATATATAAACTCAAATGTCCAGAATGTAATGCTGTCTATTTGGGTCAGACCCTTAGGAATTTTGAAATACGATACAGTGAGCACTTGCGAGCTTACAGATTAAAACAACCAGATAAATCTCACTACGCAAAACATTTACTTGACACCAATCATTCATTGACACCTAACACAGAACTAGAAGTGCTGCATATTTGTGAAAAGAAACAAGAACTGGATTTCCTTGAAGAACTGGAAATTAGAAGACATTTTAGAAACCCACAATATGAAGTTGTCAATGAACAGTTAAATCTAGGGAATTCTCCACTAATAAACTGTCTTCTTAAGTGATAATTGTAAAGATCAGCAGATATAGTTTTCCTGGTTTTCTATATCATTGCACAGTTATACTGATCTTAATTGGAAAAATGATATCCAGGATATCACCATAGGGCTAATAATATCTAAGCTTCAATATTTGTAATATCACATCTTCTTTTTTTTTCTATAAACATATATTAAGCCAATCACAAGTTAGGTTACTTCTTGGTCTAGCCAAAAAAATATAACTACTAAACATCAGGTAGGCATAAAATGAAATGTAACTTCTGTCATTCTGACGATGATATTGATTTATCGAAACAATTGTCAATTTCTTAGAATTTTCAATAACTTGTATTATATTGTGGAATTAACTAGAGACCTTGAGTTTCATTTAAAAACACTAATATGAGCATATTCCACGAAGTAAGGGTCGAGACAGTCAATTTCACGAAAAACGTAAGATTGCATTGTTTTTCTGGTTGCGATACATCTGGATGTGCCGGAAAATGAGAGAAAAGTATCGTAAATCTATTATTAAACGATAAAAATTTGTCAAATTTGGCCAATATTTTTTATAAAAAAAGATGCAAACAAAGAGGATATCAAAAAAATGTATTACAATTAATGAAAACTATTTATAAATGTAAAAATGATAATATAACAATGAATCAATTAAGATTTCGAAAATATCAATTGGCAAGAATTAAACCATCTTTCATAT
Source organism: Galeruca laticollis (assembly GCA_963921935.1). NCBI lineage: Eukaryota > Metazoa > Arthropoda > Insecta > Coleoptera > Chrysomelidae > Galeruca > Galeruca laticollis. Next base: position 59,393,561 of record OY998177.1, read on the forward strand.
CTCCCACCCACAGAAGGTGCAGCAGAACAACATTGTTACAGAGCATATAACCATCTTGAAACTTCACAGGGTAACGAACTGACAGCAACAAGTTGGGGCTGGAGGCAACATCAATGTGACGTTATGCCCAAATTTACAGAAAAGGAATTAATTCCGGAAATATTGCTCAAAACTATTTGCTGCAGCTGTGAAACTGGATGTAACAGTTTAAAATGAGGCTGCCGAAAACATGGTTTAAAATGAACAAATTTATGCTTTAATTGTCATGGTTCTGAAAAATGCTCGTTTATGGAAGAAAAAACCTACGAGGAATTTCATGATTCAGATGAAATTGTGGATGAAGAACCAATGAAGACTGGAAATAATATTGAAACGAAGACGGTGATGATCTTGAAGATTTCGAAGATCTACTAGAATCGGGAAGGGTTGTCGAATCTAACGATGAAGAAAAGAGATACAATAACTAATGGATAAGTGATTAGAATGCAAGATAAGGTATTTTTAAATAACAAGATTAATGCATTTAAAAATATTATGATGAAAATTACGTAATCAGTATAAAGTATGTAAATTCAATAGTACGATTACATGTATATTTATATATTATGAGATTTTCTATGACATAAATCTAATTAGAATTTAATCAACTTTATTACTGAAAAAATTGCAGCAGTCACATTTTTTAGATGAAATCCCCTTTAAATCCTATTTTTAATATTTAGAACAACTATTTTCCAAGGACGCCATATTGTAAATATTTAATTTTTAACTAAAAATATAATTGCTATATAATAAATATATATACTTACAGAAATTCCTCAGAAAAACACTACAATCTTTCTTGATGTCAGCCTACCTACTAAATAGTGAGTGTAGGTTATCTGTGGTGAACACCTGTTGTGTTCGAAAAAATTGCCTTCCCAAAATAGACTTATAGTTCAGTAAAAGATGGGAAAAATAATAAGTTATTTGAAATTTATATTCCTAATTCTTCTTAATAAAACGAGATATAAGATAGTGTTAATTGTCTGGTGTTATGTTTAAGATGTTTTTAAATATAAATAGGTTAATATTGTTTAAAGGTATGCATTTTGTTTTATACATTAACGCTAAGTATCTTAAAAAGTAGGATGGCGCTCCATAATTGCGTTAGACAGTCGATAAATGTATTTAATAATTATAAAATTATTAAATACATTTTAACGATTATTAGTTGAAATTATAATATTAAATGAATATATCGTCAAATAAGCATTTTAAATTATAATATTGACTAGACTATGACGGTATTCAAGTCAAACGATAAGCCGAAACCTTAAAGTTCGCACTGTATATCTTACGCCGACTATAACGGTGGCGTCACGGTTATTCACATTATTATTATATAGTGGTGAGGATTATTATTTTATTGAAATTAATTATCTGATTGGGAATATTTGTTTGTGGTGTTGGCCTATCAAGATGTTAACACGTATTCATCATTATTGAGAATTTGTATCAAGTCAATTTTTCGGATGTATTAAAATTGTTACATTTTCGACTGCTCTTGTTTTCTTCAATTGATCTCTATACGTTACTATCATTAGCGAGCGTTTGTCCGATCCTACGCACCCTGAGATTAGTAAGTATATAAAATAAAGAAATAGAGTTTTTTTAATGAACTTGGATTAGATAGAAATTATATTACTTGAAGTAAATAAATTAAACAAGTTCTGGCGCCCATAATAATAGTAATAATACAAAAATTAAATTTATTAAATATAAAACACAAAAACATATAAAAAAATAATTGGACGCAAAAATAAAAATCAATATCAATATGTTAACATCAACTTGACATACATCTGAATATCAAGATACAACTTGATTTCTAAAATACTAATTGTAATATAAATGTATAATATCTAACAAAAGTAATAAGAATTGTCCTTTCTTCCGAAAGCGAAAACAACCCCGGCATCGCAAGGGTCTCATACGGTCTTTTAGGTAGAACCTTCTATTTATTTTCTACAATCCATTAAAATATATTCGCAAACTTGATATTTTCACCGATTTTAGTATATTTTTATGATGGTCCTTTTACATGTAATCAGAAACGTTAATAAGTTTTCTGAATAATTTAAAATAAACTTTAAAAAAACATAAAGGTCAGTTAACATGACAATAATGGTGGACAAATAGAACATCTCTAATGAGTTATTTATTTTTACAATGAGGTCCCAAAGCAAATGAAACAGGTTAATTTTTTTATATGAAACTTCACTTTATGAATGAATTATGCGAAGTAATTCAGAATCTTCTTCTTAATGTGCTACAGAATATGTTATTTTCAGCTAGATGATGCATCCATCCATAATTCAAGAAATGTTCGTCCTTGGTTTAACCTAAAATTTCATATGTGCTGAATAGGAAGAAACAGACCTTTTGAGTTGTGGTTTCCCAGATCCCTCGGCCTTACACCTCTCGATTTTTATTTTTGTGGTATGATAAAAAATAAGGTTTATAAAACCAGAAATCGAGAAGAACTTTGTGTCAAAATAAGACAAGTATGTCGATAAATCAGCATCCCCGAACTTCAACGAGTAGCTAAACAGAATAAAAAAGAATTGGAAAATGCATTCAAATAGACGATGAACTATTTTGAAGACAGTTATTTATTTTTTTGTATACTTTTTCCTAAATTTAATCATCTTATTAGAATAGAATAATCATTCCTTTGTAAGTTTTAGTGAAATGTTTGAATACACGGCACTATTTAAATGGGGGCAAGTATCGTTTAGCCGAAAAAAATTTGTCAGAGAGGGGATATTACTGAAAAAATTTTGCCGCGGAAAATGCGCTGTTGCCATTTTTTTAATGTGGTTTAGAAGTAACGAAATGAGATACATGAAAAATTAATGTTATTCTATATTGCAGACTTATTTTTAAGAACCGATACGAAAATGAAGATCCGCGGAAATGCGTTGTTTCACCACTATACCGTGATCCTCTTCCCGACCTTTAACACAGATCAATGAATAATATCTATTCTTATCAACTTAATATCGCAATGGTCAATAAATGCGAAAATTTAAAAAAAATTGTCAAAGCATAAAAACGACAATCCCGATAAAGCATAAAAGGTAGGTATGTATATATTGCACATATATGTGAATTTAATATTCTGTAATGTTTTTGTTATTTATTTAAACAATAAACGGGTGGGATTAATTTTAAACACACGGTATGGCTACTTACTAATTTATTTAAACACTAACTCACTAACACTTAATTTATATTAGCACTTTAATGTTCGGTGTATTTTTTGTTTATTTCTCGAGATCACTTTATCAACTCCACTCCTCCACTGATCGGTCCTTATTTATATTAATGCCTTTCTTACTAGAAAATTCTGGGCTGCGGCTTACACAGACACAAATAATTGGTTCTGGCCTTTTCTAGATAAGTCTGGTCACAAAAACAATGTTTAGATAAGATAGTCCCAAACAGTTATAAAAACACTGCGTATCCGCCATACATTTAATTTTCACACCTGGCTTAGACAGAGTCGGATTTAGGGTCTATACCAGTGTGCTGCTTCGTAACAATTCTATATTCAGTTGAGTTAAACAATTTCGTTCATATTTACGATCATATTATTTACAAAAATGTCGACTCAAGTTGTAGAAATGGCTCTTCCTCGTTCGCGACAAGAAGCTAATGGTTTGTTGCCTAAAGCTCCTTATGTAAAACCAAATGTAAAGGGTAACAAACCTGATATTTTTTCCCATTATTACCATGGAGAAAAAGATCTGTGCATATACCGTTGTTCAAAATCAGCAAAGTATCGTCCAGATGAAACTGTCGCAAAAAACACGTGGTTTGAACACATCCATTTGTCTCCCGAAATCGAAATAAGGTACTTTTTTTTCTTCTTTAAAAAACTCATAACAATATTATTATTGTTATTTGTAAAACAAGTGTCACAATGACTCGTTTTGTAGTACGAGTGAAGTTTGCGCAACGAATCGCGAAGTGGTGAGTTACGCAAATCACGAGTACTACAGAAAGTCATTGTGACACAAGTTTTACACAATATTTTTTATAATTCGCATTTATTTAATTTTTTGAATAAAATAGAATTACATATAATCCCTGTTTTTAAACTAGGAGGAGTGGTTTGAATTTAAGTTGGCAATTCTGTAGATTCTAGATTGGTCAGATCACAGATGGTTTTATTCAGCACTTTTGACATATTATGACCGAATAATTGTGTAAATTGTAAACGCACTTTCATTTAAGCAAACAGAGGATGATTAGTTGTTCAAAAAAGAGTTTCTTCGTATATGCTCTTGCGATCTATTTATATTTTATCATGAGCAGAATTATTTCTGTAATACATAGATATCTGGTAATTTATCCCAAAAATAGAACGTTATGTATACCTACATATTGACCCTATACAATATAAAAATAAACAATTGACAAATCATTGATAGATAAACGTTAGCGTACTTTATTCATTAATATTTTTAATATATAAATCATTCTAATTTACCTTTAAGGACGTTTACCTAGAACAACGCTAGACCATTTTCTTTATAATTTGTGTCAAGGTTAATGTCAAATGTCAAATAAAAATATAACTAAATACAATAACCAACTGTACACTAAAAATTACTAAAACAATGTTCAAAGAGCTTCATTGTGACACTGTAAACAATGTTATAATGAAGTCTCTTTTATACGCGGATTATAAAAAATATTTTAGAGTCTTGTTTGGTTTTGCACATAACGAGACGTACGAACGGATAATATTTGGTACAACATGTCCAGATTCGGAAATGCATTTGTCGAAAGCGACGCTTGCAGCAAGACATAAATATTGCCGTGAAATGGTTACAAGTGCTTTCTCGCAAATGCAAACAAATCTGCCAAAAATTGGAGGTCCCAATATTATCGTGCAGGTAAAATCAATAATAAATATCAATAAATTTAACTTAATAATATTAATGAAACATTTTAGATTGATAAATCGAAATTCGGGTCTCGAAAGTATAATAGAGGAAGAATTGTTGAAGGTCACTGGGTATTTGGCATGATAGTAAACCGCTCAGAACATCTCAGACTACTGATCTGTCTTCACAACAAACGCGATGCGGCAACCTTAATCATCATTCTGAGCAACATGTGGAAAAGGGCTCCGTTATCTATTCGGATATGTGGAAAGCTTATGATAAGCTATTATCCGAATATGGGTATCAGAATCGCACTATAGACCATAGTGAGGAATTTGTTACCCAGGAAGGTGTCCATACTCAAAGAATTGAGTCATGTTGGTCTGCTGCCAAAAAAATTTTAAAAGGCAAACACATTCCACCAGATGAATTCGCAGATCGCCTTTGCTAATATTTATGGCGACGTCATTGCAAAAAAATAATTTGGATCTATTCATGGAGTTTATTCGTTGTATTCATTTAGAATATGGCAATTTCAGAAATAAATAATATTTCAAACGAAATATATTTTTCTGTGAATTATAAGGCGCAGTAAGAAGATCAAAATCTCCAATAAATGCAAAAAAACCGCACATATATAATATTCCCCACCCAGCACCACACTTCACTCCTCGATCCCGAAAGTATGTTAAAAAGTTGAGAATACTATAGAAAACTTCGAAATATTGAAGATTTTCCATTACACCGCCCTTATGATAAATTTCCGCGGAAAAAGTTATAGCAAATTATTAATCAAACAAAAATATGTTGTTTTTATCTTCCTATCATATTTCGACACTTCTAAACCCGGAAAAATCAATAAAAATTATTGTGATGAAAATACATTTTCGAATAAAAATTAGTTCATATCGTTATATTCAATGTTTTTACGTCATTCTATAACAAAAAAAAACTATTAAAAACACCGTAATGTTTCGAATTTTAGTTAATAGTAGAAAAATTAAAAATTCGAGTTTTCTCAGAAACGAAGAATTTCCGCGGCAAAAATCAAATTATGTAGTGCTGTCTTGTATAGAATCATCCTATAAACCGATATTCCATGTAACTGATTTCGACTAAACGAAACTTGAGCCTTTAATTGCCAATGTGTCAAATTACCAATTTTCAAGGCACACTAAATATCATATTAAATAGAAAAAAGTTAAAAATCAAATAACGAAAATATGGAGGTATCTTCAACTCAAATGCGACACACTGTACGAGTATTAGAATTGGCGGTATTTGAAACCGTCGAATTTTCGTTGCTAGATGTTGCGAGTTTGTTGTTGACAGATCGATCGGATATTTTTCTAATGAATGGATGGCGTAAAAGTGAAAAACTTTGAATGAATGAACTCGGCTTCATTAGAGAGAGCTTATTAAAGAGAGACCCGCTACGAAAGGCTAAAAGAATTGGCGAGAAAGAGAACAAAAAAGAAAGGATGGAGTAATTTATTGCAGCGTCAACATCCGTCCTGCTAGTTGATGTTATGGACTTGGGCACGGTATAACACGCTAATCTCTATAACATTTTCCAGTTTGTTTTTGTTAAACGATTTTTAGTAAAATTATGATTTAAATGCTTTGGAGTAAAAATTAGTCGCATTATTTAATTGATACATTCTACAGGTTGATTGTTATAGAAAGGAACTAAATGGGACAACGATTTGTGGACGGTACTGCAAATAAACTTAATCCTTTGCAATGAGATTTGTTAAGCAACCCAAAGATGTATGTTTTTAATAAAATTAATTCTTTTCTTTCATTCCGGTTTATAGTACAATGTATGAGGAGAAAAATCTAGTATGACCTCCAAATTCCTTCAATAGGAACAGCAAATTTCGAATTAAATTTTTATCACCCTCTAGATCAAAAATTATATATGCTTGAGATGTGCTTTTATTTTCAGAGGGTGAAAACACCTCATTTGCTAAACAATTTAAACAAAACTATAAAAATATATGTTATTTACGTTAAATTCATATTTAAAAATGTAGAAAAATATATTTTTATGTTGTTTAGACAATATTTGGTAGCAGAACATATGTTGGTGAGTAAATTACTTACACAAATTTATATAGTTATGTACTGAAAGTTCATATGATACCAAGTGACCAGTCATATTCTGTCCCATTTCAAATGCTTATAGCTACGAAACTATTTAAGTTATCGACACGCGGTTTGGACTAATCTATTTTAATATTTCTCAAGTTTTTTTTGACGGTTTCACCTTTACAATAAAACTTCCGAATCTACAGGAAACCAACAAGCCATTTTTCGGGTATAGGACAACTTTTGTATTTCACTGAATCACCCTGTATATTTTTGCATACTCAGAAAGACTGGTCTTTTCCCTTTCTAACAATGTATAACAAGTTATGTTTTCTTAAAAAACTGTCAGAGTTATAACTCTTTGAAACAACTACTGCAAATGATGGATTATCCTGAAATGCTTATTACCATAGAATATTGACTATAAAATTGATGCAGATTTATGACATTTGACATTTTGTTCAACAAAGTGAATATACATAATTATAGCATATGAATACATACGTTCATCCTTTTTATGAAGTTATCAAAACCGCGACTCAACATATCGACGGGAATACTTTCTATCACGTTACGGTTGATCGAGATTTTTGGACAGTGGATTGGAATATCGACTTTTGACGCAACCCCAAAAAAAGACAAGTATTTTTAAATCAGGAGATCGTGGTGGCAATAGTATGAGGCCTCCTCTCCCGATCCAACGATTTCCAAAAGTGATTCAAAGAATCTCTTGCGATTGCTTCATAGTGCGGTGTAGCTCCATATTGTTGAAAATATGCTATATTAAAAAATTTCCAACATATCTAAGTACAACAGAGTTTACAATTGGATTGTTGAAAAAAAAATAGACCTTAAATTGTGTGTTTTAACATGGCACACCAAACGGTCACTTTTGGAGAGTTCCTGACATGTTCATGGAGGCTTTTTGGATTTTCCAATGCCCAAATGCGGCAATTATGTGTATTCACCTTGCCATTAATATAGAAATTTGTTTCGTCGGACTTTTCGCAAAATCAGCTGGTTTGATTTCCTGTAGTGTCTGGATTTTATATGCTTTCAATCTTATTTTTTCGGACATAATATTGTAAATTGTACTTTGCGCAATACCTGTGATGGCAGAAATATTTCATGTAAATAAACTGGGATCTTCTTGTATGCAACCTAGGACTTCTATTGCATTGTTAGGTCGGTTCACATTATTGGGGACCCTTTTCTTTCGATTGATAAGATCCAGTGTTCAAAAAGTTAGCAGGCCGTGTTCTAACGAAGGAATAGTTTGGATGTGGATAATTTTCAAAGGAACATGGGAGAAAAAAACCGATACTGAGGAAATGGAAAAATAATCTAATAGTACCTACTTATCCATAAAAAAGGGAACAAACCCTTAAAAATCACCCATAATAACGAAATTACAAATAAAATAGCTTTTATACTCCTAAAATGTTTTAATGACGCATATATTATTGTAGATAAAAATTATTATAATAGTTTATGATATAATAAATATTTAATTATAATAATTCAACTCTAAACCACCCCTAATAAGATTTAGGAAAAACACTATTTGATAATACATATACTGTAATGTTTTTCTAATTTCTTTGTTGTACTATGTAATGTTATTTTAACCTTGTATGTGGTTCATTCTTGATTGATTTTTGCATTATGAGATAATGCACTTCCCTTCTAAGGGCATCTAGATGTTTGATACTGATCTTAAATGGGGAAAAAGATAACCAGGATATCGTCATAGGGCTAATAATATCTTTGATTTAATATTTATAACATCATATCTTCTTCCTTTTACTATTCATATTGTAATGTTTTCCTTATTTAAGATCAGTATCAAACATCTAGATACCCTTAGAAGGGAAGTGCATTATTTAATAAAGCAAAAATCAATCAAGAATGGACCACATACAAGGTTAAACTCACATTACTATTACAAAGAAATTAGAAAAACATTACATTGGTGTCAGAAGTGGGATAAAATAAATAAATTGCTACGTAAAAATGACCAAGAGACTATGTGACCTCAAAGTGGCGGAACTAAGAGCAGAATTGGAAGATCGTGAGTTGGAAACGTCCGGTAAGAAAAGTGAATTAGTAGAAAGACTTAAAGTGGCACTGGAAAATGACGGCTTTGATCCAGAAACCGTTTTATTTACTGACGAGGCTTCCACCTTAATCTCGTCTATTTCTGCTAACATGGACGAGAGGATTTCAGCCATGGAAGAGAACATGGACGAGAAGATTTCTGCCATGGAAGAGAACATGGACGAGAAGATTTCTGCCATGGAAGAGGACATGGACGAGAAGATTTCTACTTTGAAGAACGATATATTTGCCGATATCTTATTAATGAAAAACGACATTGCCGCTGACATTGAAAATGAAATTTCGTCTCTAAAACCTGAAATCGAGGATAAGATGTCAACGATGGACTAGAAAATCAAGAATAAAATGTCAACGATGGACGAGAAAATCGAGAATAGGATTACAACGATAGACGATAAAATCAAGGAGTTAGAGGAAAAGATTGCCGATTCAAGAACGCGAGGCACGCCGGGGGAAGAAAAGAAGACCGAGCAAACGAAACCTTGCAAGCCAGAACCACTACCTAAGTTTGAAGACATTGGCAGTTTTACCTGAGTCAAGGCCCCAACGTTCGATGGAAAAATGTCGTGGACTAATTATGTGAAACAATTTGAAGCAGCCGCTAGAGTGAATAATTGGTCTGATAGAGACAAGGCAGTGAACTTAACTATCGCGCTTCGGGGAGATGCCTTAGATGTACTTCAGACGATACCTCTGGAAGAAACGGATGATTTCGAGCAGCTGAAGAAGAGGTTGGACATGCGATATGGTCACGAATATCTAGAACATTTGTACCAATCCCAGCTGAAGAACCGAAGGCAGAAACGTGACGCAGCACTTCAAGAATATGAAGTGGATATTGCCCGACTCGTTCGATTTGCTTATCCATCAGCAGCAGAGAACATGATGGAATGTCTGGGCGTACAGGCGTTTATTGATGGCTTACGTGACCCCGATATGCAGAGGACGCTTCGCTTAGCCCATCCCAAAACATTAGTTGACGCATTGACAGCTGCTGTTGAATATGAAGCAGCAACGAAGGCTTCGGGTTACAACAAAGTTAGGACCATCCAACAAGAAGGCGACGAGGACAAGTTTGACCAGATGGTCAGCTTTATCAAAGGTGCGATGGACAAGAAGCCGAGAAAGATCAGATGCTGGAATTGTGGCGAGCTGGGGCATGTACGTAGTTCGTGTAAGCGCCCCAAGACTCCTGCAAACCAAGAACCCCAGTCACAGGAAAACTAGAACGGGTCGGCTACGAGGGGGCAGCACCGACCCATGATCGTTCCAAAGACCCTCTCATCTCATTAAAGTGGGATCCGAGGAGGTATTCCTTCATTCACATAAATGCAGCGCGTTGTTGGCAGCTGTACAGGAAGATACAGTTCTACCTACACGAAGCGAAACCATGTGTTAGAATCCAGCGTGAAGAAACTGGCTATGCCTAAGATAGCGAGTAACCAGTTGGATTGGCGAGTCATCAGGAACATGGTAGAGATTATCTTCCAAGATACCGGTGTCCAGATATTAATTTGCAGCTACAAACCCCGTTATCAGTATCCGATGAGGATGGTGCCCTGTTATTTCCATAAGATCGGAAAGTGTAGAAATGGGGCCAGTTGCCGATTCAAACATCCAGCCTCGGCTACACAAAAGTTCTAGGAGTAACTTCCATTTAAGGAGGGGGTAATGTTACGAAACAGCACACTGGTATAGTCCCTGAATCCGACTCTGCCTAAGCCATATATGAAAGTTAAAATTATGGCGGATGCGCAGAGATTTCTTAGAACTGTTCACGATTGTGACTATCTTATCTAGACATTGTTTTGTAACCAGTCTTATCTAGAAAATGCCAGAGCCAATTGTTTTTGTGTAACCAGCAATCTAGAATTATCTAGTAAAAAGGGCACTCATATATAAAGGACCGACCATGGGGAGTTAGTTCAGTTGATGAAGTGATCTCGACAAATAAACAGTAAATAAGTGATTATAAATTAGCAAAGTGTTGATATAAATTAATAATTAAGTTTGTGTGCATATAAATTAAATTGAGTTGAGTATATATAAATTAAGTGTTAGTGATTAGTTTAGTGTTTAAATAAATTAGTAAGTAGCCATACCGTGTGTTTAAAATTTATCCCACCCGTTTACTGTTTAAATAAATAAGAAAAGCATTACAATACGATAACTCAATATCATTTATTATGAACTTTTTACAGTATAAATTACCGCCTCGTTTTAACCCTTAAAAACCACTCCTAACACCAACATTTTTTTATTTATTTTAGTTTAACGTGCCTCCACAGCGCTGGTCATTGGCACATAAAGAAAAATTACTAATATTTACATGAATTAAATAACAACTATTACTATTCTTAAATTATATTTTATAGAATATTTTATAGAATAGGTTTGCAGCTATGAGAAACTCAAAACTTTCTTGAGCTCGGTGAGGCAGTAGAACATTTCCTTGACGTTACGCTGTAGGTCAAAATGTTGATACGTAGCGGCAAATTGTTTGCAGTCAGAGAGGATGTGCTTAACGGTCAATATAACATTACACCTACGGCAAACAGGACGACTTCCGGAAGTGTGGCTAATTCGAAGTCTTCTGATTCTGTCATACTATTGCGCCCTACATATCGTCAAAATTCTTCCATAAAGATTTTGAAGTTGAACTTAAGGTCGGTTGCAAGCTTGCAAGTTGGACTATAGTCTGTTTGAAATAGATAAAGAGCAATAAAACCTAATTAAACATGCAAAACCCTTACTGGGAGGACAACTAAAACTCCAGAATTTTAAAACGATCTACAATGCCGGTATACCATAGAAATTCCATCTTCGGGTCGCTGGTAATTGCAGGCAAAGTTGTACCTTTAGGTAGGGTTTTCAGTAGGTCTTAGGGTTTGTAATGAACTAGATTAGTGGAGTGGATTGTTGAGTTTGTCGTTCACTACTGCACCTAAGTAGACGTATTCTTTGTTTTTCTTCGATAAGGTTGTGGAAAGAAGGACCAGTCGTAATTTTAAGTAACGTTTAATAAAACACTTAAATGCGACAATTTTAAACACGTAAATCACATTACAACAAAATAGCAACAATATAGAGCAACAAGAATGTCCACAGCGAGTTGATAATTGGTTACAGTTTTCTTAAAGATACTAAATGCTCGTGTGGTAGATATGTATACTTTTCCGCTAATTCTCAAACGAAGTCACAGAAATTTGCACGTTTTTATATTCGTCGCGTAACGCGAGAGATATTTTAACAGGTTGATCTAGATATAGTTTACGCACACTGTATGTATCGAACGCGAGGAATTGTCACACTTTTTTATGTCGACCAATCAAGAGTGGATTTAGTTCTGTACTGCCTGATGTTGAGAAACTGACTGTTTGTAAATTGGTTAATTTCTATAGATATTCGCAAGTTTTTTGGGGGTAGAACTTTCTCTTTCAGACTATAACTCAGTTGAATGGTGATATTTTTTGTCATAAAGTTAATTACCCCCCTTTACCGTGAAGCGATAAATAGTGTCCTGATAGTTAATTTATGTCAATCCATAAAGCATTAATTTCGAATACTTGATTCTCTATTCATTTGTGAAAGGGTTTGAAATATTGTTCACAGTGCTAATTGAAGGATCGTAAATCACTCAAAGTTATTTGTAGTAACATTTTAATAATTTTGGAAAGTTCAATAATCTCTATTTTATAAAAAGATCATAAGATCATACATTTGAACCATGTGGAATTCAATTCTTTGGTTTTTTGTTGAGCAGGTACTTAAAGCTAAACTTTCTGTTATTAATGGGCGTTTACGACAATTGAAGTGAATAATAAGGGCTTAACGTTACAATAGATATTCAAACTTGTTCGAGAATTCACAGTAATGTGAAATTTCTTACGATTGATTTGTCATCGTGATATATATATACAGCATGTCATCTCACAACAGTAGGTATTAAAAAAATTAAAACCATGATTGCGAGAAAGACTAGCCATATAAGTAAGGTAAGGAGGAAATCGAAGTATTATAATATACCAGTTTTTTGCCATTTCTTCAATAGTATGTATATCTTAGGAAACGATCTGAATGTGTATTTACAATTGTCAGGAGTTATTTTTTTAACATATCCTCTCTGAATGTAATTTCTTTATCTAAAAGCCACTGAATGATTTCCTCTTTTTCCAAGCGGTGGTAGGCAATATCTCATATCTCCTTGAATGATATGGATGTCCAAAACAATTACCGAGTTTGACGGAATTATAGTATTCATTTGTGAAAAATAGTCCTCAAAAACATCAGCGTTCATTCTTCGTGATAGTCTCAGGTGTGAATTGACTCAAATGCTAACAAACCATCGTTTAGAAACCCATTTGTATTTCCAATATGCATAATTATCAGTCGTTTTCCTTTTTCACGAGGTACTTTTATTCCTACAGACAAACTATCGAAAAACGCTTCATGGGAAAGGTTATATTTTTATCTTGCCATATGTTTCTATGGTATAACCTCCGTTTAGCCATTTCTCATCCAAATAGTAGATTGTTCTATATTCATTGCGAAAATCTTTTATTGATCGTAAATAATTCTGTCTCAAACTTACAATTTCACCTTTTTCCATTAAAAGGTACTTTCGTTGATGGCTGAAGCACATTTAGATATACGTTTTACTGGAATGAAATCTGAAAGATTTTCCATTTTCATATCGAAGAATGCGATTTCTAAAATAATATAATCTGGTTGATACATTAAACGATGTTTAATAAATAGAGGAATTGATTCTTAACAAAGACATAGAAAAAGGATAGACCTAGCATCTCATTCATAATATCGAAATTGTTTTGAAGGCATCATTAAATTATCTAACAACGTGCTTAAAAGGACAACAATATATTCATTTTCCTGCTTTGTCAACGCTGTGTAAAGGGAATCATAACATTTCCGGTGGCATACTGCTCTGATTATTTTAACTTTTTTGGAAATTTTCAACTTGAAATAGATGTGTAGAAATGCAGTAGAATTAAGTACATACTGTTTAAAGATTGTATTAAATTGAAAATGGTTGATTGGCCAGTAAAACAAAAAAATTGCATGTTTAGGTATATCATATTGTTAAAATGCATAACTTTCAACTTTGAAAGTCATTCGGTAAGTAGATGCACCTATATCGACGACACTGGTTCTTAAAAAATGAAGGTTAAATGCAAATGTCAACTTATGATCAAAAAATAGAATTTGATTCAAATAATCCAATTTTTTGCAAATATAACATTGACGAACCATGTTTTTGAGTAACACTTACGAAGTCAGCAAAAGTACAATAAGCACTTGAAAAACCGAATAATCACATGTAAACAAACAAATCTACGATGGCAACTATGCGATGATTTGTTATATTTGTGAATGGAATATGTCCTACAGAGTTGTCATGTAGAGCAGAATTTTATTGTTAAAAACACGTAAACCAACAAAATCAATCGTAAGAAAATTTGTTTAGTGTATGTCCTTCTCTGTCATCTTTAAAAAGAATCATATGCCTGATATTTTTTTTGCAAATCAAATTTACTTTGCATATTTTAAACAATGAAATAAAACAATATAATTTCTTTAAATTTTCATTTATTTAAACTAATGTGTTCAGTTTAAAGTGGTTGACGCGTTTTACTAACACAGTAGCGTTCTCAAAACGAATTCGTTTTGACAAAGCTTCTGTGTTAGTGAAACGCGTCAACAAGTTTAAATTGAACATTAGTTTAAATAAATGAAAATTTAAAGAAATTATATTGTTTTATTTCATCGTTCAGTATGGATCTTCATCAAGTAAAAGCCTCATCTATTCAATTTTTGCATATTTTACTTAAATTTTTGATACATTTTTCGAGCAGTTTTCAGAAATAAGGCACATTTTGACAACAGTGCAATTAACATTGCTTCAGTATTTAATGTAAATAAATAGGTCTATCTTTTTCTACATCATTGATTGTTGTCTATCATTGGGATCATTTTTTATCAGATAAAGTGCTTAAGATAAATGGTTGACTACAATAAAAGTTTATGTCCATTGCATGTCGAATTTTAACTATTTTCTAGGTATGAATAAAATATCTCTAGTGATGAAACCCAAATAAGCTATAATTGAGTCAGAACCATTTTTCGTGAAAAGAACTTCACATGACTTTAGGATATTGCTTAAATATAAAATTCACAATTATTGAGATTTTTAGAATCACAAGCAGGCGCGCCCTTGGAACGGTCATTTTACAAGGGTTTATTGCTCTCTGCCTTTCTCAAATAGAGTATATGAGTTTTTTCAATGTTTTAAATGAAACTAACTGTTTTTAAATAATACCACTATTTAATAAGAAAATAAGAAGAATTCTAAAAAATTTGTCATTTGTTTCGATATAATAAAATATCATCGTTAGAATGACAGAAGTTACATTTCATGTGATGCCTACCTGATGTTGAATAATTATTTTCGGCTAGACCGAGAAGTGACCTACCTTGTGAATGATTAATGATCATTTTTATCCTACAGAAAATATAATCAAAATAATGTGCGACTAAAAATCAAAATTTTTTTCCATTGCATATATTTTGTATCCTTTTTATTTTTCTAGTTTTTAGTTTTTTTCAAAAATATGTCATTTTCCATAAAATTTTAATTCTATTCTACAAACGGCTTAAACTTATAGCACACATTTTTAACGCATAAATAAAGTAGTTTATTGCAGGATAGCCTTTAATTTTGTATTCATCAAAAAATTTAGTATTTTTTGTGCTGATTTTTTTTTCAGAAAAAGATAATGAATGGTCTTATTTTTCTTATAACTTGTTAATTTTTATACTAATGACTTCAAATCAAGTTCATTTTAACAATGTTCCAAAGTACTTAGTTTTCTGTAAAATTTGAAATTTTCTATTTATTTTACGTTAAATGCATGTAGGTAATTCAATTTACTGCACATAAAACTTTTACTACCCAACGTTTCGAAAATGTTTATTTTCTTTATCAAGGGCTAAAATAAAATTTTGGGTAATTCACTGTTATAGTTAACAAAATTCGGTACTTTCTGCAAGGTGAGTTATGACTTTAAAACTTTATAAACCATGAGAGTTAACATTAGGTATGTTATAATACATTATATTTTAGTTTTGAAAATCAAACAGAAAGCGACCATCCAACAACTTTTAGTACAGGTGTTGAGGTGTGACAATAAACGTTAAAAATGTTGTCATTTGAAATATTATGATTTAGGTGTGTTATTATTGATTTTTTAAAAATTGACAAAAAATGTGACAAAAATTATGTTGAAAGATGCCTGTAGAAAATGTTTTTTCTACGACCATAAAGAAAAATGTACATTTCAAGTGCGTGTTCGATTAAGTAACCTACCACGTTGTAGTACAGATTTTCATTTCCCACGGGCTAGCTGTATGAAAATGATTCATTTCCCACGACTTTCATGAGCTACTAGACTGTCATTATATTATAATATATGATAGAGTCATGTTTGTTAACGTCTGTCTAATAATTTGACATTTCACATCAGTGTTTACAAAATTCGTTTATAATAGTATTATATACACCAAGCGACTAAAGTGACCCATTTAATCCGCCTAAGGGATTACTGTCACTTTAGTCGACAGGTCTATACAATATTTTTTGTCATTTTGGTGATTCTACATATATTTTTAATAAAAATAAATACTACTTAGGATGGACATTTACTTAACTTGGCTGGGTATCGAGGAGGGACTTTTACGAAACTGGGCTGGGCATCGAGGACGGACTTCTAAAATGCTTGGATATGCATCGAGGATGTACAGTTTTATTTGTACTGCCTTGGGATTTTAACTGTCACTTTATATCCCTTGGGTCTAAGAATGGCACTTTAATTTCTACCATGTGAGAGTAAAGTGACCACTTTAGTCTCGGAATTGAAAAAAAATTTATAATCGAAAATGGGTAGTGATAGTGAGGATGATTTGACATTGACATGCTGATCCCGATATGTAAACTAGCGATTGCTTTAGAAGGACATCGCTCACTATCCTGGTAGATGCAGGAGGTGATATTACTTCTTTAAAGAGACACGATTGTTGATAACTTTTTACGCAGGTGAATTAAGTATAACCATTTTTTCTGCATAAAGTTTTTTTATTTCCGAGTTATGAAAATTTTAAAATTTTGAACGACGTAGGTAGGTACATGTACAAAAAGAAAAAAATATATGGTTCGTTCAGCGTTAAGAACCCGACTCAATAATTTCAGAGAAAAAATTCTCTAAACCATGCAACAATGACGGCAGTAAAGTTAATAATAAAAATTGTTATGAAAAATATTATAGATTTGTTTATGATTCAGATGGTCGTAGAAAAAATATAGTGTACAATTTGCATGAAATGGCCCATTTCCAACTCGTAGGTATATGAAATTTTGTACTACTCGTACTACAAAATTTCATATACCTACTCGTGGGAGATGTATGACATTTCATGCTCATTGTACAATATACTATACCCAATCATCAAGAGTAATGCGGTATGTTATGTACAACTCGTCAATGTCGGCAGTCTAGCCTTAGAGGCTCTCACCACTCATGTTGACAAACAGCCTCCATCCACGAGCTGTGTTCCCACATATCAAAAGTTGGCGAGGTACTGGTCCTGATGTTGAGCACCTCTCACATTACTCAACTCCAAAACCCATCATCATTTATAGCAGTTTATTCTCCCGATGGTTCAGGTTTTTCATTCAAAATCCAGCGCAGTATTTAGGTATACTCTCACTATGTCCCACACCACGCCCAGAACTTGTAGATGTTATTATTTCCTTTTCACAAGACACCCTTCTTAGAAAAGTTAGCTTGTATAGTCGGTTGCTTTGTTAATTGTAATAAGGTACCGAAGTCCAACATCTGTCACCTCTCCAGACAACGATTCCCAGGTGTCACTGTCAAAATGTAGGTTGATATAACTATGAGGCTCGCTATATTCAGCCGCTGACATGACTCTCACTCAGTGAGGACAGAATGGAACCGTTATGTCATCAATAATTGGTACTAGTTTCAATTCAGTGTCGTGTCAAAAATTGTTGTATGGCAGCAAAGTAAGAAGTTATATGTCAGGATCGGAAGTTCCAGAGCACAGTAGATTTGAAAATATGCCCGATTTATCGAGTGTAAGTAACTATGTATAAGTAAAAGTGATGTGTTGAGTATCTCCCTTTTTGTTAAGAGAATTGCTGTCTAAGGTGGTTTCTAACATTTCCAAACAAGTTCTTTTATAGTAATACTGATTAGAATGTACTATTTCAATGCTGTCAATTCTTAGAAGAATTAACTGGTGTAGTTTTAGCAAACTCCTTAATTGATATTGTTCTACACGATACTTATTATAAAAAAACTTCAACTGTGCCTTCTTTCATAAGCTTCTTTTCTTTCCAGTTTTTTTGTAGATTCTCAATTCTCCGAATTCTTTGAGGAAAACTGTTAGAAAACGTGGTTTTTTAATGATAAAGAGCATTTTCAATCGCGAATAACTAAGAAAATATTGATGATTGACATATCGAAAAATGTTCATAAGGAACTTTTAGCTAAGAATTTAACCTTCTATCGATTTACATAGTAATTTTTATATATTTAACCCCCTAGAATGGGTGGCTTCCTCCTTCAGGGTAAAAGCACACCACGGCACTGTATAAACTTTGTTGTTATTTTCTGCTTACTGCCTGTTTTAGGTCAATCGGACCATGTTATTAAAATTCTTAGTGAAAACCTCCATTCACTGTACTTTCTGTTGGTCATAGAATGGTAAGATTCATTTTATTATGTAATTGAATAAAATGTTTGTCGTTACTAAACATTCGTTACACTGCCACTACACCAACCTAACATAATCACTATCTGATACAGATTTTACCATAATCAAATTATCATCTTCCGAAAGCGAAAGTGAAAAATATGAGTTTGAGTCGAAAAAAAAATTAGACTTGGTGTTTAAAATCCAATTCACTTCAATGTTGAAATTTTCGATACTTCGAATATAACTTTCATATAGTCTGTTATTTTTACTAGCAACTAATAGTAGATGTTTCTCTTATTTTAATTTTTGTTGTTCTAGGTAAGCAATATCACGTTTATAATTTGGTAAGTCGATTATTATGTTTTGTAATATGTCCATATTCATTGTTTTATCTGTACCCTATTAAGAGAGGACGTAAACAGTTTTATGTATTTATTTCTCTAATATAGGTTTTTAGATCTTTCATAATTAAAACACATGAAATAGATTTAACAAATGAATTTTTTAAGTATTAAAATTGACTTTTTCCTAAATATTATTCATTTTTCACTGTTCATAATTCTATGAAAATTGAATTTTTAGTATATTTTGTAAAAATATCCTAATACATAATTTTGAACACTCATTTAGATTAGAAACACATGTTAAATCTGAAGTAATTTACCGATTTTAACCAATTTTCTTTTAAATCTCATCTACTTCGGAACAAAATTTCAAATGTTTATTCGAATACTTCCGTAGTCGAAAATAGAGAATTGTTATTAGCGATTAGTTTATAAAAATATATATTAGCCACTGCATTCAGAATGCTTCTATATAGCTGTCACAAATATTTCACAAAAAATATATTTATTAATAATAAAGTTATGACAACTTAAAATTCAAAAACTTCCTAACAGTTACAAAAGAACACCCTACATCAATAGGAAATAATGTTTTATTTTTTAATAATTCTTTGAATAAACTACCATTGGATAAAAAAATATTTAAAGTAACATCAATATCATAGGTAGACAATGCGTACTATAATAGACTGAACCTATCTAAATACGAAAACGGCCAGAAAAAAGCTATAACATGTAAAGTTTTTTTTTCTTACATTAAAAAAACCACATACAGAACAGGTTTGATATTTCTTTAACAAAATAAATGACTACAGATTTTTTAACGTTGTGTATAGATTATATTTGTATAATTGATATTGAACTAACGTATAACAAATCAAACATTTATTTGTAACACATTTTATGTTTTCATTTTATGGGGGTTACATCTTTCCTTTTCAAAAACCAGCAGTAATCACCCATCATGGCTGGATCCCATCGCCCTTGGTACCGAATTTCCACTGTTCTGATATCTGACAGCTCCCAAATTGATAGAAAAAAATGATAAATGGGAATAGAGAAAATGAATTTTTAATGACATTCGGCAGTTAAGCGATGTATAGGAATCTAAAAGTTCATTAACTAGCTGGTCGTAGTTTGCATCCATATTGTTGCCCAAAAATCCCCTCACGGCATTTACGAATGAGTTCCAAGCTCTAAGTTTTTGCGTGGTAAGCTTTTCTATAAAATTAATATCGTCCAGCAACTTTCTACTAATTTGTGGCCCAATAAGAATACCCTCTTTTAACTGGGGAAAAACTTGTCTTAGGTATTTAAATCATTCACCTTCTTTATTCATAGCCTTCACAAAGCTTTTCATTAGTCCAAGTTTAATGTGTTCCTTCATTAAACCATCAATATAAGTACAGACACATAACGAATTTCCCATATTCTAAAATGTGGAAACGCCGCATTTCTTTTCTATAAGTGGTAATTTTTGTTTCTCTGGAAAGTAAGTTCTACTACTCCTTAAGACGGCAACCCAGAAGTTCTGACTGTTGCTTTAACAACCCCAAATCACGTACTAAATAAATTATCTCTTTTTTGTAACAATCAAATGTGGCTCGCCGGAACTGGAACCAGGTGTGAATGTGGGGTGATAATGGGTTTTAATATGGTGGCTCTTTAATATTCCAATCTAAAAAAACTGGAGACTACCATGAAGATATGAACGCCGACGTTTTTGAGGAATATTTTGAACAGATGATTGACTTCAAAAGGTTAAGTCATAGTATTAGATAACCCTAGTTACTATTCTCGTCACATTGAGAAGGTGCCAAACACATCATGGAGAAAACAAGAGATCATTGAATGGCTAGCAGACACAAATATTAATTTTCCTCAAAAATGAGTCAAACCAGAACTTCTACAAATTGTAAAATTGAATAAACCTCCTGATCGATATGCAGTGGACGAACTAGCAAAAAACGTGGTATTGACGTAGTGCGACTTCCCCCATATGACTGCCAATTAAATCCAATAGAACTGATATGGGCACAAGTGAAAAGTTTTATAGGTCGACATATTAATACATTCAAACTAAAAGATGTGCAAGAATTATTAGACAGGTCCCTATTACAAGTTACTATAGAAAATTGGCAAAAAGCAATTCATCATGTATTAAAAGAGGAAGAAAACATGTGGAATCTGGACCAAATCTTGGATGCAGACATTACAGTGACACCATTAATAATTTCAATAAATAATGACTCCTCAAGTGACGATAGTGGTTCCGACAGTGATTTAGAGACATTTGCACTTACTAATCTAGACTAAGATGAAGGAAGAAATATTTAAAACAATTTACCAAGTGGCATGTTTATATTAATTTGGTAAGCAAATTACAATTAGTACCTATCATAACACCGTATTATTTAGAATTCGAGCCATAATTTAACGATCAACATTATAAAGCACACTTATTTAATAGGATATCTACGTATTTTCATAATTTAAAACTTGAGCAATACAACAAATATTAACAATATATACCTGCGAACCCCTAATAATGTTCCTAAACCTACGCCTATTATACCCCTAGAAAGTATTAAGATAAGACTCGGTCATTGTTATCTTTCTACAATACTCGTCGGCACAAATAAATTTCTTGTTTTCACAACATTCATTACAGCAGGTAGGGTAAAATTACATATTTTGTTTGGTCCTCTTGTGGTGAGCAAGACCCATAAAATTTTGATTTATTACTCCGCACCGATTCCGATTCTACTATAGGTGCTATAGTTTTCGTGCAATTTACAATTTTCTTACACTTAATGTGAATCGATTATAAAATAAAAAATGCATAAGTAATTTAGTTAGTAACATAATGCCATTTCATGACGTTTATCTACTGATTATCTGAACAATCCTGTATTAGATTTAAATTTAATTGCTATTAAAAATGAAGCAGTACTCGTTAAACGAAAGAGTCGACTCGATACTTTGCATTGGGGAATGTTTAGAAAATTTTCTCCTAACATCTAATCTAGAGTTTTTGCTCAAAAGTACCCTGACACAGCTCACCCAAAAAAGAAAGTTTTTGAAAGACTGCTCAATAGATTTCTTGATACTGGTAACGTTGTATACGAGAAGTAAATGAATTTGGTGTACTGCTGTCAGTTACGGAAAACCCTAATACCAGAGTTCAAATGAATTAGGAACCAGTCAAATGAGCGTGTGTAGAATACTTAAGAAAAACCACTACTATCCGTGTCATATTCAACTACACCAGCATTTGACAGAACATGATTAAGATAAACGTTTAAAACGATGTATTGTTTACAGATTAATGTACTTTCAACAATAATAGGTTAGCAAATAGTAAGTGTGTATTTCTTTATGCCTGATAAAAACATTTGTTATTTTTACGTTATGGCTTTTACATATTTCAGATATCCTTTCTCCGTTGTCGTTTTGACTTATTTCTCCATAAGGGCCTACCAATTTATTGTCTATTATTTTCCCCGTTCTACCATTTAGATTCCCAAAATTATAATTTCTTGATTATTTCCAATTTTCGTTATTTTTCATAAACTTCGTCTTTGACAGCATATGGTTCATCGTTAGAAACTCCATATACTCCACGAACATTAATAGGTTGATTGTGCAAAGTGGTATTGATCTTTATAATGTTTTCATTCACCGCTTCATAATTCGTAATATTACGTTATTTTTTTTTATGTATCAGCACTGATACTTCTCGTTTTGATCTCTGGCGTTTGTCGACTCTCGTATAGATACGTGCAAAGTTTTCTATTATTTCTACTCCCACTCTTTTCCTCTTTGTCTCGGTTAAGACGGTAATGTCCATATTTAGTTTGATTAACTCTTGGATTGCTTCTTCCATGTACCCATATTCATAATCCGTTTTCATAGCTTATGTCGTTTTCCTTTTATCCAGTTTGAAACTCCGAGGCTTCCGTTGTACTTTTTGGTAAGTTAATGTTATACAAGTGACAGGGAACCAACCTGATCACCTAACCCCCCAACCTGAAGGACTAGAGAGTTTTTTTTTTCGAAGTTTTTTCTATCCTTTAGCCTTTGATGATCCAACATATGTCTACAAGCCAGTAGATTGTTGCTAGTCTTGGTCCTCGACAGGTATTTCATTTTCCCGGTACCACCCATATCTGGAAAGTATGCCCCTATCCGCCACCTGGGGTCGCGCCCGATGGAGGACTAGCAACCCCACACATGGATTTGTTTTAACACCTTTTATAAATTAATTTCTTGTTTTATTACAATTATTCGTTTTTAATTAAGTTTAGAAGATTAAATTTTAGTTTTTGTAAATAACTTGTAATCAAAGACACCCTTTATTATTTCATCGATTTAGATAATATCATTTCACCGATAATAATATTTTAACAATATATAACTGAAACGCCATATTTTAAAGTTGGCCGTGTGAAAATTTACCTAGAATCTGAATTTCTCGAACTACCAGCTGGATATTCATTCCTAATTATATAATTAATATTTATGAGTATATAATATATTCATAAATAGTTTCGCGCCAATTTATTTGGAGATAGATATGTATACAAGTAGGTTAGTACAAACTAAAAGATTAGACAACATTGTACATTCCCATGTCGGCTTTGAAGAGAGGCATTGACCTGGGCCGGGCGGGCCGAAGGCCTACGGCCGCCCAAGTCGAATGCAACTCTGGTGTGGTTGCAGCCACCATTTTTCTTCTAACAGTTTACACTTTATTTATCTGGTTGTAAGTTTTAGTTTATTTAAATAAAAATTAATAAATTTTAGTGTCATTTACCGTTTTGTGGAAATTATAATTTATCTATCCAGCAATAACTAAATTAAACGGAACGTTCCATTCCTCATGATTTACAGAACAATTATTGAAATCTGTATCAATAAAATATATTTATGAAACCGTTCTTCTGGCTTACTTTGTACAATTTTACAGAAAAACTCTCCGATCATCTTATTGGTGAATGACCTATGGTTTTTAATTCAGTATAGCTGATTGTTTTATTCGAATTGAGGTCCAAAGAATTCCAAATTTCTTCTAAAACGGAAAGTATTATGAGTACAAAATTGTTAAATGGATAAACAAAAATATCCCAATTAAAGAAGTCTGATATATATAAATTTAAATGTCCAGAATGTAATGCTGTCTATTTGGGTCAAACCCTTAGAAATTTTGAAATTAGAGACAGTGAACACTTACGAGCATACAGATTAAAACAACCAGGGAAATCACACTACGCAAAACGTCTACTTGACACCAAACATTCATTGACACCTAACAGAACTAGAAGTACTACATATTTGTGATAAGAAACAAGAACTGGACTTCCTTGAAGAGCTAGAAATTAGAAGACTTAATAATACCCACGATATGAAGTCGTCAATGAACAGATAAATCTAGGGAGTTCTCCGCTTTTAAACTGTCTTCTCAAATAATAATTGTAAAGTTCAGCAGATATAGTTTTCCTGGTTTTCTATTTCATTGCACAGTTATTCTGATCTCAAATGGTAAAGAGATATCCAGGATATCCCCATAGGGCTAATAACATCTAAGTTAACCAATATGTCATTAATTGTCAGACATCAAAAATATTTTTCAAAAACTTTTTTTTCTACTTATATATATATATATATATATATATATATATATATATATATTTAATTTGTAAAAAGATATTTGCCAACTTATTTGTAATGGATATTTTTGTGGGGATGTGGCAATAAGACTCCAGAGTAAATTCTTTAAGATATTTATTCCCGAGCTTTCGAATGATTTTCATTCATTATCAAGGGATAAAATCTATAACGAATTTTGGAATAGTTGTAAATTTTTATAATAAACTCTTTTAAACATAATTCAATTTGTCATATTGTTTTTTGAGTTTTTCATTGAATTATGTTTAAAAGAGTTTATTATAAAAATTTACAACTATTCCAAAATTCGCTCTAGATTTTATCCCTTGATAATGAATGAAAATCATTCGAAAGCTCGGGAATAAATATCTTAAAGAATTTACTCTGGAGTCTTATTGCCACATCCCCACAAAAATATCCATTATATATATATATATATATATATATATATATATATATATTATAACATATATTTTATTGTATAATAATTTTTTATATATAAGTTATAATGTCAATTTTATTATATGTGTGTATAATTGATGATGTAGTTGATTTAATGATAATATTTAAAAGTTGATTATTTTTTGTAAGTATTCATGGGCGCCAACATTATAACTTAAATGTGAATAATTGAATTCCTTTTATTTGATGAAATATTATTCAATAGCAAATTTTTAAGTTTTATTTATCCCTTAAATGACCAGCTCAAATTGATTTATAACTCTTTATAATTACCTTTATAGCCGGGGCATGAAAATACTCTTAATTCCCTTTGAGTTCTGGTAGTTATTAGCTCTTATAACTCTATCGCTTTGCATTTCCAAAATGTGATATTTTTGATATACTTGACACTGCGATACGCCTATGAAAGGTTAAATCGTTCGCTCTGTGAGAATCGATTGCGACAGCTCGTCATTCACATAAAACTCATACAACATGGTAGAAGTTGATAAAATTCATACAACGTTTTGGTTACGTATAATTTAATAAACAATAAACCTTTTATGATGAAATGTGTTTGTGTGGATAATGATGGTATGAAACATGTGAAATATGATAAAATGAAATGGATAATTATATTTATAAACAGGTGAGTATCTTACAAATTATGCATTACTTATTTGAAATATTTTAATTCTATCTAACCTATAAATCGTCTTGATTATGTTTTATTTGATTTCAGACTTATTGTTGGACTCAAATGGTTAGAATGTAGGGTTTTTATTTATATAATTGATCAATTATTTAATTATCACTAACCTTTTCAATGATGCCGCACACAAAGTTCTGTATATTTCGTTAATGAACTGAAATCAGCTGTTAAGGTTCCCGTGAATTGAATGGATCGTTTAATTAAAGCTTCTTGGTTTGGTGGAATATCCGTTAATTTCTATGTGAGTACAATTTTGCTTATTCCTGTTACCTTGTGAATGATATATGTGTCGTTTCTCTGGTTATTTCTTTTATATTCAGCGTGATGAGTGTTTCAATATTTACTTATTATGTTTATCTAATTGCTTGAGGACTTTTTCCAGGACTTTAATATACTTTTTATTTAAATTTTTTAACGATGCATCCTTTTGCCTCTTCTCCCAAAACCCACACTTCGTCGACTCTTTTTTTTTCAAAATCAACAAACTTTTTTAGCGTCTATTATTAAACAATCTCATATATGACTTGATCTCCTGTGTTATCTTGACATTCAAAGTATTTCACTATATTTAATAGTTTTGAACAATATCACTTGTTAAAAATATAATTTGAGTCTTTGTATTTCACCTTTTTAATTGTTTCTTATTGTCTTAGCCTTAAAATTGTTCATACATATTGAAATTTTGAGTAAAGTGTTCATATTGAAAATAATTTGAATTTCTAATCTACAATCTAAATTTTACATCAAAATGTGCTTGAGACCTTTTTAAATATTCATTTAATCTAAAATTAACAATTGGTTTCAATAAACTATTCCTAGATAATATTTTGTTCCTCGCAAAATTAATATTATTTACTGATAAATCGTCTCATATGTTTTACGAGTTTCTTGTTCTGGGCGCTCTGTTGCTAGCGTTTGTCGCTGAAGCATATTGACATTTGTGGCATCAAAAATTCTAACCAAACATATTTTGTAAATATTGAATCATAACATTGTATAATATCCTTTTTTATTGTTGAATATTTATTGTTTAGTATTTATTTCAGATTATGTATTCATGGTATTTCTTTGTAAGAGATTTTATAGTAATGGATGATGTTTATTTGATGGATTTTATGATTAAAGGTAATGTTTCTTTTTGTTTATTTCATTACAAGTTATAAGGTCTTTTAAATTACACAGAAGCTGTATTAGTAGATTGAAATGAAAGTATCTATAATTATCTAGAAAACATAAATAAATTGAATATCTCATTCTTAACTTTTTATAAAGTTAAGTATTTCATAATAACTCTGTTTTATAATAATCGTTGTATCCTATTTATCCGTTATAATATATATATATATATATATACATATATATATATATATATATATATATATATATATTGTAGTAGAATTGCCGTACGTTGAAGCGACAATTATTGTATATGCGGCTGAAGCATTAAGCAGCGTATTTTTATTATATTGTACACACGGCTTAAACGGCGTATGATATGTATTTCAATCTGACAGTTGTTGTCAAGAAATTCCCGGCTATAAAAATTTCAATTATATCAAAAGATGAATTTATTTATAATAAATTTGTATCCCTCTTATCTCAGAGTGGGTTCAAATCGTTATTAAAAATATTAGTAAATTTTTTAAAGTTTAAAATATTGTTAAAATTAAATATTAACTCTTATTCCTGATTATTTACACAATAGTCTCGTGTGACTGTTTGTTCTAGATTATAAAGGCTTTTTAATTGCCTTATGACATTTACGATATTTAAATGAATTATCTGTCGCCAATAATAATCCAAATGTCACTGCCAAAAATAAAATTTTTATTGAGTAAAATATTTTTAATTTCTATCAAAATATGTTATAAACTAATATCACAGTAAGTTAAGATTCAAAATTTATATGCAATTATTAAATCACAAAACTCAAATTTTAGTTTTCCCCAATTATATATTTAATGAAAAAATCGTATTTTCCTACAGAAATTAAAATTAAAAGCAACCTACACACTAAAAACAACTAATCTCTAATTTCAAAGTTTATAAATTTTTCAAAAAAGTTCAAAATTTCGAATTGTCACTTGACTCAGATAAATGTCAAGTTATTTTCATCTTTCCAAGCCTTGTTTACTGCCATTTTAAAAGATTTTACAGAGTTCTCCACAATTCCATGTCTAATACCATTATTGCTTAGAAATTTTGAAAATTCCCCTGAAACAAATTGTGGACAATTATCGGTAACTACTACCCTAGGAAGGCCGAATCTAGCAAAGCACTACCTGAATTTTTCAATAGTGGAGCTAGCCTCCGTATTACCCATTATACAAGCTTCCGGCAATTTTGAAAAAGTGTCTATAATAATTAAAATCATTTTCCCCCTGATTGGCCCCAAAAAATCTGCATGTACCCTCTCATACATATAAGATCCTCTTTCGCAGTCTCTTATCATAGATTTAGGCGGCTCTGGTCGAAAGCCATAGCAAACTTTACAATTATTTATGTCCACCAAAAATAAGATATAGCATTGGATTCCATTTTTGTGATGCCTCCATGGGTACTGTGTAATTCTATAAGTAACTGTGAGCGTAATTTAATTGACATAACTACCCTTAACCCCACATTACTATTCCATTCACAATTGTTAACTCATCTTTACGCTGCAAAAATGGTTTAAGTGTCTCCTCCACTACGTTAGGAGACCCATACCTGATAAAATTATATAAGCTACCTAAAATAGGATCATTTCTAGTTTCATCTCTTATCTTATTTGTATCAATAGGTACTAATTTCTCAACAAAATTTAAATAATCAGTTGATTCTTGTGTAATTTCGACAGGCATTGGTAAAGGCAACCGACTCAGTGCATCGGCTTGTAAGTTGTCAACACCCCTAATAAACCTAATAAACTTGAACGTATAGTCAAACCCTGATAAGAAAAGTGACCATCTTTGTAGTCTAGCGGCGGCCATTTTAGGTAACGTTTGGTGTTCCTCAAAAAGAGCTTGCAGTGGTTTGTGGTCAGACAGAATCTCAAATTTACGTCCTGCCAGGTACTGATAAAACTTCTGTACTGCCCAATAAACACTGAGGGCCTCTTTTTGTATAATATCATATTTCTATTCAGCTTTGTTCAGAACCCTTGATATAAAAGCAATAGGGCGTTCTGTTCCATCTGCTAGAACATGCACCAAAGCTGCTCCTAAACCATAAACACTACTGTCACAAATCAGTCTAATAGGCTTACTTTGATCATAATGAATTAATACCTTATCCGAAACAATCTCTTTTTTTACTAAATCGAATGAATTTTGACAACTAGGGTTCCAGTTAAATCTAGCATCTTTAGATAATAGGCTGTAAATTGGTTTCAACTTATGTGCCAAATTAGGAATGAATTTAGAGTAATAATTTACCATCCCTAGAAAAGCTCTAGTTTCAGTCAGGTTACTAGGTTTTGGTAATTCTACAATTGCCTTAACCTTGCCTGGGTTCGTTTCTAGCCCCTGGCTCGAAATTTTATGTCCTAGATACTAAATACAATCCTGAAAGAAACTACACTTTGCTAAATTCAATTTAAATCCTACCCTCTCTAATCTAGTAAAAACTTCGTTCAGATTGTTTAAATGCTCAATATCATTTTTACCTGTAATTACTATATCGTCTATATAATTAACTGTGCCCTGGCACCCCTGTAGTACTTTTTCTACTATACATTGAAAAATAGAACAAGCCGGTTTAGTTCCAAACTGCAACCGGGTTACTTTGTACATTCCACAAGGAGTGCTACAGGTTAATAATTCTGAAGTAGCTTCATCCACTTTTAACTGATTATAAGCATTCTTAAAATCTAATTTTGTAAATTTTTGTCCCCCTTGAAGAGCTGCAAAAATTTCCTCAATTATCGGTAGAGGATGATTAAAATCCTTTAACTGTTTATTAATAGTAACTTATAATTGGCACAAACCCTAATATCAGTTCCATTAGCCTTGAGAACAGGAACTAAAGGAGTTCCCCATAAAGAGTTATTAACTTTAACAATTACCCCTTCCTTCTCTAATCTCTTAATCTCGGCTAAAATTTTATCTCTAAAAGCAAAAGGAATTTTATGCGGCTTTTTAAAAATAGGTCTAATTTCTTTTTCAACCTCTAAATGAACTTTTTCTTCACTATACCGACCCAATTCCTCACTAAAAAGATTTTTAAATTTTTTAACAGCTGGTTCAAGTCTGACACCTGCTTCTCTACCAGATCATGAGTGAAACATTCTCTACTCTGCTCCCAATTTTTATTTTGATAATTATTTGTCCCTCGGGTTCAATCACCGGTCCATTATAATATTTTAATTTAATAGTGGTAGGTTTTAACTCAACTTTTGAAAAATGTTGTTTGTATGTGATAAATAAAATACAAAAAATGCCAGCCCCTGTATCAATTTCCATCTCTACGGGAATATCATTAATCAAAATATTTACGTACATTGGATTTACATAATTACATGAATTTACATTTATAGGATCAGTATTAAACATGTCTAAAATATCATTTACTGTCGTCGTAGGTTCAACATAATTGTTTTTAGTTATCCTACAAGCAGCAGCAATGTACCCCTTTTTACCGCATTTCTTACAGTTAAATTTACGACATTTACAATTTTTAAACGAGTGATTCACTTTATTACAAAAATGACACTTCAATTCTGTATTTCTACCTTCTGCATCTTTCTTAGTTACTTCTTTATTTCTCCCATTTTTCTCTGTTCTTATCTCCCGTCTGATGTACTTTATTCACTTATATTTCATCCGCTAATTCTTTTAGTGATGTCCAAGGCAATTGTGATTAACTCTTCCAAGGTTTTCTTATCTGGTTCTTCCTCACACATTCTGTCCAAGATGCGCCCTGGTCTCATGCCGGTTACAAATTTGTCCTTAACTCTTTCCATCAACATAGTGCCTACAAAACCACAGTTGGTAGATGCATCTTTAACTTTAACATGCCAAGCATTTATTGTGTCCCCTGGTTCCTGTTTTAAGCTATCAAACTGTATTCTTCTCCGGTACATCGAAACCCTTTGTTTAAACTGTTGGGACAGCATACATATTAGCTGGTCATAGCTTTTATCTTTCGGCTTTGCTTGGCTACATATATGTTTTAAAATTTTGTAAATACCTTCTTCCACTTGTGTCAGTAAAACTGCCACCTTTCTATTTTCACTGACATTATTTGCTATTAAAAATTGTTCCAGGCGTTCTTCAAACATCTCAAAATCATCACCCTGATTAAAGGTGGATAGTGATGATACCCCTCCTGTACTTACTACAGTCACCTGCGTAACACCTTGTGTAAACACCTCCTCATTGTTAGCCATCTCCAAAAATATACTTCAATTGTTCTCTTTATGTTTAAAATATTTAAAATATTGCCATGTGCACCTTAAGAGAAGAGAAACTTCTTTCTTTTTACAAAAAAATATGCTCGTCGTCAATTTTGTGGTGACCAGGATGGTGTAAATAAAAGGATGATCGCAGAATTAACTTAACTTTAGTCTTTATGTATCTACATACATCTTTATACATGGTTCTATTTTCAAAACATATGATGGATGACAATTGACATTTAGTCACTATTTCGCGATTCTACAGTAGGTAACCTTTTAAATAACACTTTTAGAATATCCATTGCTCTGAGACTTTGTCTTCCTGTGTGTGTGGAGCTCACCTGCGTTTGTGGCGAAATATCAGATGCTTACGACTCACATGGGCTAAAAAAGCGCAGGTCGTGTTTCGAGGCATAGGGAGATTAATGATACCATTAAGCGAGCTCTAATTTCAGCCGAATTCCCGGCTATATTGCAGCCGTTTGGTGTTTCTCGGAGCGATGGAAAGCGAATAGATGGAATGACACTTGTCCCATGGAAAATGGGCAGAGAGCTGCTCTGGGACAATACATGCAGTTACTCTTTAGCTCCTTCATACATAGAAAAAACATCACAAAATGCAGGAGGGGCCACATATTTTGAAGGGCATAAAAAAATAACAAATACAAAGACCTAAAAGACATTAGTGTTTTTAAATGAAACTCAAGGTCTCTAGTTAATTCCACAATATAATACAAGTTATTGAAAATTCTAAAAAATTGACAATTGTTTCGATAAATCAATATCATGATGATATTGATTTATCGAAACAATTGTCAATTTTTTAGAATTTTCAATAACTTGTATTATATTGTGGAATTAACTAGAGACCTTGAGTTTCATTTAAAAACACTAATATGAGCATATTCCACGAAGTAAGGGTCGAGACAGTCAATTTCACCTAAAAGACAGATACTTTTTTGTTCCATTGCTGTGGAAACTTTCGGCCCTTGGGGTGAATAAGCAAAGAGCCTGGTCGCTGAAATTACCGCAATATTACCGGACAGTAGGGCTCGGAGTTTCATCACACAGAAGATCGGAATTGCCATACATCGTGGAAATGCTGCTTGGAACGCTCCCAGAACAGTTAGGTTTGGAAGAATATTTTTTATTATATAGTTAAAGTTTTTAAAATTAGGTGAGTGTGTGCGAGTCGCCATTTATTGTGTGGTTGTATTTTTTTAATTTTAAGTTTTATTTAATATGTTATTCATTGTAAATTTTATATTTTGAGTTAATCATTGTTGTTTGGAATATTTTATTTGGGAATAAATATTATTTGCATTTAAGTTTTTATCTCCTTATTAATAAAGAGTAAAGCTTTAATATTTGTGATATCTTCTGCTTTTTTCTATTCATATATATATATATATATATATATATATATATATATATGTATATATAATTTGAAAAAAGATATTTGCCAACTTATTTGTAATGGATATTTTTGTGGGGATGTGGCAATAAGACTCCAGAGTAAATTCTTTCAGATATTTATTCCCGAGCTTTCGAATGATTTTCATTCATTATCAAGGGATAAAATCTATAGTGAATTTTGGAATAGTTGTAAATTTTTTTTTTTATAATAAACTCTTAAACATAAATCAATGAAAAACTCAAAAAACAATATTGTTTTTTGAGTTTTTCATTGATGTATGTTTAAAAGAGTTTATTATAAAAATTTACAACTATTCCAAAATTCACTATAGATTTTATCCCTGGATAATGAATGAAAATCATTCGAAAGCTCGGGAATAAATATCTGAAAGAATTTACTCTGGAGTCTTATTGCCACATCCCCACAAAAATATCCATTATATATATATATATATATATATACATATTAAGTCAATCACAAGGTAGGTCACTACTTGGTCTAGCCAAAAAGGCATCACATGAACTGTAATTTCTGTCATTCTAACGATGACAGCAATATCGAAACAATTGTCAAATTTTATACGTGATTCAAGTGGACTATCACCCTTAAACACATTATCGTTTATATTATATTTAGTATTTATGATTTTCCAAACATAAGAATCCTCTGTTAGAATTTTCAGTTTATCGAATAAATTGCTTTTTAAAACAAATATTGTGAATCGAGTTATTTAATTATAGTTTAAATATTTAAGAGAACTTTTATCTTTGGTAACTACCTACTAATTTAAATAAAAGCAGTGGTTATAATAATATAGGAAAACAATAATTAAATTAATTTAGGGGATTAGGTACATTACAACACTATTACTCATCTTCATTCTTCTCTGATATTGTTCAATAAATTCCTCACATTCAACATTGTGGTATATAACAATTTATTATCTATTGACGCATCGAAACCTCGTAAGTCATTGCCTTCACAATATTATTTTCCTAATCCCTCACTTATGTATAGGGGTTTTGGAAAAGTAGGTTAGATGTTGATGCGTGAACGAGTCCTTTTTAATCGATTCAACAAAGTACTGCACTTTTATGATCTCCTGCCATTCGTCTAAAATTTCAATTGCATGTGGATCTTGTTACGATCAGGAAAATGAATGCAAAATCAATAAAAAGAATGAAATAACAGTACGAAATTTCCCTTGTTACTTTAAGATAAAATACTAAATGAAACAAATTAAGTAAAACTTTGCCCATACTATTTTTTACATAATATTACAATCTCGTATTTTGCCTCCAGCTGATCAGTGTTTTGTCTCTTAATCCAATTGTTTTTATCGTCAAATCTCAAATTTCACTTAAAAAAATAAATTGCTTTAGTGACATCGCTAGTCTGAACATTTTAATTGATGTGGCGTTAGTTTTTCATAGATTTGCTGCATTCAAATGATTAGTTTTACGAATGGAAGAGTAGTATAAAAGACCAAGCAAAGCTCTAATTTCAGTTACATCTGTAGCTGTTCGGCATTTTGATTATGTTATTGGGGGTATGTTTGCTCCGTTTTGATAGCTGGTTTCGACCAATAAAAAAGGGTTCAGTAAACTTAGTTCTTTGGTAGGAATCTCTGGTTCGAACTCACGTTCAGACTCATCACTGCAACAGCTGGTATGAAACTTAATAAAATGAAGCTAGCGGCTATCTGAACCACAAGATCTTTTTAAAGGTATGCTGCGATACGGAAAAAAAGTGGGGAGTCGGTCTGTGAGACGGATTGTTATCACTGAAGGGTTAAGGAGGATTACATTTATTGAGGTTATGTGATCATATGTTATTGTTATATTTTTGTTATTATGTTCATATTTATTACAGATTTCCATTACAAAAATGGGTTCAAAACATGTTCCGAAGCTATCTAGCATTAGCGAATTCTTTGAAAATAATAATAAGATCATTAAAAGGGGTGAATATGCGTAGGAATGAAACCATGCAAAGAAAACAACACTTTGAATGTTTCGGAAAGAAGGGGTTTCAATTTTGAGTCACTCTGTATAATTCGTCTTACAATACCTATACATTTTCGATGACTTTTCATTATGTTTCTTGAAAGAAAATTTTCCCTTTCAAGGAACCTAATAAAAAAAACTTACCTAACATTTATAATTTCAGTATACTAAATCAATTTCCTTTATGTCAGTTAAACACCACTTAATTCCTCGACCCGTATCTTTAATCAATTCTTAGTATTTTCAGGTAATAAAATGGGGTTTTAAAGCAAAATTTAGTGTGAGGGTGACTTTTAAAGGCTTTTAAAAAGGAAATTATTTATTATTTCTGATTCCACAACCAATAAAACGACTATTTTTATGTTTATACTTTCCATGTTCTATTTTACTTATCGCTTAAACATTCCTAAAATATTTTAATTTTCCTCAGACGCACAGAGACCCTCCAGCCCCTTATTACCGATGCTCAAGACATCGCCAATCCCTCTGATTATTGTCAACGCCAATTACAATTTTGTCCCCCAAAACAATTTAAATGAAAATTCGTCCGAAAAGGTAGCTGTAGTGGTTATATGGCCCAAGCAATGATGATAATCAATGCTGAAAAGCAAAGACAATCGACCTGCACTATAGTTCCTTATAGGCCACATCAACAGAATTAATTTTGATTAAGATAATCAACTTCTATGAGGACAAATCCAGAGCCTTCAAAGCAAACCTACAAACTGTATTTACTCTTCTTGGCAATTCTCAACTCTATAGAAATATTCCTCTTCACTCCACTTTTCCAATAGAAGACATTTGTGTAATCTCTAGACAAGTACTGATTTTTTTTACCAAAGACGCTGTTCTGTCGTTATTTTTATGGCTGTTCAGAAAGTTCTGAATCAGGTCTGGCACGCCGGAAGTTCTTAAGCATGCGATTTTCTCCTCCAGCTGTTGAACTAATTTATTCATATACATCCAATCGTTCCATCAGTATCAACGTTGGCCATTTCCTCTCCTTTACTCCACTGACTGACACTCGTCCCAGAAAACCCTAACGATCACTTCCAACTATATGTGGATAACACAGAATTAGTCACTGTCAACCCAAAATCTTCTGACACGATTTTTTAATTGTAAATGTCTGAAGTGGATGGTCACTAAAACTAAGCCATCGTCTTCAACCATCCTAATACCTAGAACCAAATTTTCTACCACAAAATTTCCACCCGTCATTTTGGAAAGAACAGCTCGGTATTCGCAGCAAGCTGTGGAGATGGGACTTCTGACTTAACATTCACCCTGGACAAAGCTCGCAAACGAATGGCTCTCATCAATGCGGTGGAAGGATAAATCAGACGAACCCACCCCTTCACCTTGCTTCAAACGAATAAAACCTAATACACCGTAAAGTAAACTTTACACTTTAATCTTCCGAAAAGAATCCTCTCATCCAAGCAGTCCATCCTTCGATACCGCCAATACAAAAATCCTTCCTCTCCCCGAATAACACCGTATATCTGCCCTTTTCCACCCCTACAACCTCGATACGTCAACTGTATAAGTAAATTTATGGGGGTTATTTTAAAATAAGAGCCAGGAACTGCCGGACGTACCTTAAAGTATAGAGACTAGAAATTTTTATGTGCATTCTTACTACAGTTAGCACCTATTCTTCCAATTCTCCACATGTTAGGATTTAATCCTAAAAATATTGTTACGAAATAGTACACTCTGTTCTTTGAACTGTTTACCATAATTTTTGTGACTATTCTTATCTAGACATTTCCAGTCTTATCTACACATTTCCAGGGAGGCGATTGTTTTTGTGTAAGCCGCAATCTAGAATTATCTAGAAAAAAGGCACTTATATATAAAGAATAACGACCAGCGGGAAGAGGCAGTTTATAAGGTGATTTCGTGAGGCAAACAAGTGAACAAGCAAATAGTCTAAGAAAATAAACAGTAATGAAATATTTATATAAATTAGTTTAAGTGCATATACTGTGTATATAATATAAAATAGTGAATAGTTTAGTGAACAAATGAATTAATTGAGTAGACCTACCGTGTGTATGAATTTATCCCACCCGTCGTTATAAAAACTTTTAACTAAATACGAAAAACATTACATTGGTGTCAGGTGTGGGGTAATATAAATAAATTGTTACGTAAAAATGGATAAGAGACTATGTGACCTGAAAGTGACGGAACTAAGAGCAGAATTGGAAAATAGTGAGTTGGAAACGTCCGGTAGAGTTAAAGTGGCACTGGAAAATGACGGCTTTGATCCAGAAACACTTATTTAATGACGAGATTTCCACCGTAATCTCGTCAATTTTTGATATGATGAACGATATTTCTGTCATGGAAGAGAAGATTTAGACAAATGTGAAAAACGATATTTCTGCTATGAAGAACGACGTTTATTCTAATATAGACGAGAAGATTTCTGCAGTGAAGAACGTTATATCTGCTGATATCTTATTAATGAAAAACGACATTACCGCTGACGAGGAAAATGAAATTTCGTCTCTAAAATCGAGAATAAGATGTCAACGATGGACGAGAAAATCGAGAATAAGATTACGACGATGGACGTGAAGATTGAGAATAAGATGACAACGATGGACGAGAAAATCAAGGAGTTTGAAAGGAAGATGACAGGTATTCGAACTCAAGACACGCCAGCGGAATAAAAGAAGACCGAGCAAACAAAACCTTACAAGCCAGAAACACACCCTAAGTTTTACCCGAGTCAAGGCCCCAACGTTCGATGGAAAAATGTCATGGACCAATTATGTGAAACAGTTTGAAGCAGCTGCTAGAGTGAATAATTGGTCCGACAGGGAGAAGGCAGTAAACTTAACCATCGCGCTTCGGGGAGATGCCTTAGATGTACTTCAAACGATACCTCTTGAAGAAACGGTTCACTTTGAGCAGCTGAAGAAGAGGTTGGACATGCGATATGGCCATGAAGATCTAGAACTTTTATACCAATCCCAGCTGAAAAACCGAAAGCAGAAACGTGAAGAAGCCCTTCAAGAGTATGAAGTGGATATTGCCTGACTAGTTCGATTTGCTTATCCATCAGCATCCAGGCCTTTATTGATGGCTTACGTGACCCCGATATGCAGAAGACGCTTCGTTTAGCCCATCCCAAAACATTAGTCGACGCATTGACAGCTGCTTTTGAATATGAAGCGGCTACGAAGGCTTCGGGATATAACAAAATTAGGACCATCCAAGAGGAAAGTGACACATATTTGACCAGTTCGTCAGTTTAATGAAAAGAATGATGGACAAGAGGACGAGAAAGATCAGATTCTGCAATTGTGCCGAGCTAGGGCATGTATGTAGTTCGTGTCAGCGCCCCAGGACTCCTGCAAACCAAGAACCCCTGTCACAGGAAAACTAGAACGGGTCGGCTACGAGGGGGTAGCACCGACCCATGATCGTTCCAAAGACCCTCTCATAATGATAGCTTGATGATGATGATGATATACTCTGCTGGAGCAACAAGAACCATTATACGACCAGAAATAATAAACTCGAAGAAGAAGCTTTTACCAACATAACTGCGACTGCGGACCGCCACTGGTGAGAGTGCCGACATCCACGGTGAGACACAAATCCAATTGAGAATTTTCGCAGAAAAGTTCACGCATACGGTAATCGTAGCTGACATCGAAGAAGGCGTGATTCTGGAAATGGACGTAATGAATCTACATGGTTTCCAATTGGACTTTAGAAACATAACAATTAAAGTGGGTTCCGAGGAGGTATTCCTTCATCCATATGAAGCTAGCACGGTGTTGGCAGCTGTACAGGAGGATACCGTTCTATTTGCACGAAGCGAAACTATGATAGTACCGCGGCTACAGGGTATAATGGAGGAAAGTACACCGGTTATGATGGAGCCAAGGAACCACGACGATGAGGTTGGCAAAGGAGTACTAATTGGAAAAGGATTGGTTACGTCGGCGAACGAAATCCCAGTACGTGTGATAAACGTGAACGAGATAAACGTGAACGATTACCCAATTACCATCAAGAAAGAAACCAGGATTGGATCCTGCGTACCAGTGACGTCTATATAGTTCGTCAAGCAACGACCACTGATAATTCTAATACCAGATTCAAACGGATGTTATCAGTAACTGGTCAATCATTGAATCGAGCTGAAAAAAATATAATGAGAGAATTTCTCTTGCAGTATCGAGACCTATTCGTACCAAAAGGGGGAAAAACTGATAGAACATCAGCCGTCAATAACAAAACCGATACTGGTGATGCCAAGCCAATTAGCTCGAAGACTACCACGAGCAAAGAGAGAGGAAGCTGAAAGAATGATTCGAGAGATGGCAGAAGAAAAAGTAATAGAACCATCTACTAGTCCATGGGTGTCTCTAGTGGTGCTCGTCAAGAAACAGGATGGAACTACGAGATTCTGCGTGGACTATTGCCAGCTAAACAACGTGAAGATGAAAGATAGCCATCCTATGCCTCGAATCGACGATACGCTAGATTCTTGGGCCGGCAGCAAACTGTTTTCCACCTTGGACCTGAAGTCTGGTTATTGGCTAGTAGAAATGGGCCCAGAAGACAAAGAGAAGACTGCTTCTACCACCAGATCTGGATTATGACAATTCAACGTCATGCCATTCGGGCTCTGTAATGCGCCCGCGACATTTGAAAGACTCATGGAAAATGTCTTGAGAGGGTTGTCTGGGAAGATATGCCTGGTCTATTTGGACGACATCGTAGTACTGGGGAAGATATTTGACGAACACCTGAAGAATTTGGAAGACGTATTCAAACGACTCCAAGCTGCCCAGCTCATGTTAAACCGAAGAAATGTCAGCTATTCCAAAACCGACTCATATATCTAGGTCATATAGTGAGCAATGAAGGAGTGGCGGTGGATCCACAGAAAATTGATTCCATTCAGCAATGGCTGCGACCAACCGACAAACATCAAATTAGGAGTTTCCTTGGACTTTGTACATATTATAGAAGATTTATCAGAAAGTTTGGAGATATTGCTAAGCCTCTAACTCGACTCACAGAAGAAGTTAGAGCTTTCCAATGGGACGAAGACTGTGAAACGACTTTTGAAACCTTGAAGAGGCATTTAACCACGGCGCCGACATTATGATACCCATTACCTGAGGGAGACTTTATTCTTGACACTGACGCAAGCAACGTAGGAATTGGAGGAGTGCTCTCACAGATCCAAGGAGGGCAAGAAAGAGTGCTGGGATATTTCAGTGAAGTCTTCTCCAAACCAGAAAGAAACTACTGCGTCACAAGAAGAGAATTTTTGGCTGTAGTGAAGTCCGTGGAACACTTTTACTAGTATCTCTATGGATGAAAGTTCTTAATACGGACTAATCATGCAGCACTCAACTGGTTGATGCAGTTCAGGAATCCCGAGGGCCAGATCGCTAGATGGATTGAACGACTTCAAGAGTACGATTTCAACATCGAACATCGAGCTGGTGTGAGTCACCGAAATGCCGACTCCCTGTCCAGACGGCCGTGCCCAACAGACTGCTCCCACTGCAACAAGGCGGAATCTAGGGAAGCTGCAGTTTCAAGGACTACTGTAGTCCACGATTAATGGTCACCCACCAGGATCAGAGAAGATCAAGAGAATGATCCTCACCTAAAGAAGATTCGGTAGTGGAAGGAAGAAAATCAGCGACCTACATGGCAAGAAGTGTCAAGATTTTCACCGACACTCGAGGCATATAGGGCTCAGTTTGACTCCCTTTTGCTGGAAGAAGGGCTGTTGAAAAGAGTCCTTGAACACGATGATGGTTTCGAGATGAGGAAACAGCTAGTTATCCCGAGAACGAGGGTAGCTGAGGTACTGAAGAAGTTACACGACAGTCCATCGGGAGGTTAGATAGAAGTGAAGAAAACCATTCATCGAGTCTGTGAAAGGTTTTATCGGTACCCGTTGAAGACGGTGCCCCGTACTCTATTTAAGATAAGCATGTTTTTAAGTTAGCAGGAGTCCATAATATTTCGCACTTTTTGGAACACCCTGTACATTTATACGTGACAATACTAAATATGTCCCAAAGGCTTCAAATCAATTGATTCAAAGCAATTTTTTACGCCCTCCCGTTTTATCGTTATTATTTTTTTGTGTAACACTTTATTTCGAGAAAAACCGAGATATTTTGCAACCCATAAAACGTAGGTATAGGGAATCTTTAAGAAAGATACATTATTTTTGTACGTTAAATTCGAAATTGTAATGATGTACAGGGTATTTCATTTAAAAAATATAACTTTGATATGTCAAAAAACTTTTAACCACCATTTATATTTATTAATATTTTTATAATATAGCTCTAATCGACCTACATATATGCATATCATATTTTTTTAATTATTATGGTTGGGGCTCCAGATTCCGTGCCGTATGTAGTGCTTCACCCTATACAGGGTGCGGTATAGTTATCTTTAATTTAGCCCCTATTACTATTTTTTCGATGCCCATTAAGGAACAGCACCTGTTAATTAGACACTGACATGTATTGTGTTTTTTTACTAAAATGTCATTTTTTCCTACTAAACATTTGTTATCTACAGAAATATTATACTTTTCCGAATATTATAGGACAGTTTTTCAAAATCTCTTATCATGCCTACTATCGATCAACCCCCGTATTTCCGTGTGCACTAACGTAGCAAGTCTATTTTTGAAAATTCATTGCAAACCAAACAATAACTATGCGTAGGTAGTTTTTAATATTTTGATTTTCAGTTGAATTGTTATCATTACTTCGAATTACACAAACATATTTATATTTGTACGTCATACCAATATGACTTATTTGTTTTTAAATCGCCCGACTCGTAGAAGTTGAAACAACGATTTGTGATTTTGTGATTTTGTCTATACCTCTCACAACGAGCCCACTTAGAGCGTGATGAAAAAAAAACTAAATTGAAAACGCCGCATCAAATACACCCGAAGCGATCTAGAGAATAAACGGCGTTTTTAACACAAGACTTTATATGAATGAAGAGAAATAATACTATATAGTTATTATGATTACGCCGTGCAAGGCTATAATAGTATTTTCCTGTGTCTACCAAAAAGTAAGTGAAATCAAGCTATAATCTACTATTGACGCGTCAGCATAGCCGGCAACACTGTAAGTGCACCATCTCGTATATCGTCCCGCCGTTTCTTTTAGTCGTTTTGAAAGTGTGTAAAGAGAACGTAAGTTACGACAACAATAATCTCACGGCATCAGGTAGTTGTTTACTTCGTAAATAATACATTCAAAATGTGTGCGGCAGATGAAAATTATAATTTAGTGCTTCAATTTAAAACATCTCTATTTAATTTGGTATAGAAACAGGATGAGAACGTTTCACAAATACCTATTAACAATGCATTTAGAAAATTTTAAATCATATCCAACAAATAAGGAAAAAAAAGATTTAGTATTTGTGGAATTTATTGTAAGAAGTGTTTCATCAATTTTCTCAAAAGTGCGAAGAAAATATCCCGATAGGATGCATCTACATAGAAAACAGAAAACTGTTTCTCTCGATAAGGTAAGTTTTTTTTCTTTTAAAAAGTCTGTTACAACCTGCAAAATCGTGAATGTCTTGGAATGACCGCATTAAATATTTTTGAAGTTCATAATACCGGATTGGAGACCGTGAGAGTCTTCTTGACTTTGGAATGCGCGTGTACCGTTATGAGAAGCAAACAAAACATAACCCCTTTCCCCACATCCTCTTCTTGTTTAACTGCGCATAACTAACATATTTGCCATGTTTTTTTATGGATTGAAGTTTATGTTTAATTTCGTTTCGGGCAATAATAAAACTTTATTCCGTTCATTCATGCATAAATACTAGTGATATTTTATATTTTTGAAGAAACTTATAGAAAATTGAACCATGTTTTGAATATATTATATGAATATTTTTTATTATGATTTTGATCGGTACATGTATACAGGATGTCTCAATATTGACGTCGTTTCTTAAATCATCGTAAGAATAAAAAGTTTGGAGCAATAAACGTACTAGCTATTGGAAAAACGAAAGGTTTTATGGAACTGAAATCAAACAACTTATACTTGACCGACATGTGTTTATTCGAGAAGGAATTGAGTTGTTGTTAGATCATTGAGTAGAACTAAATATATATAATTATTAAAGTAGAAATATTATTTTATATTGATACTCCCCTCAAAATTTAAACGAAATAATATGTTATGTATTTTATGAACAGAAAAAAATATATAAATGAAAAATGTGTGAACTTAACCCAAATAGAATATTAATAAAAACATTCTGTTATAATAGACCAATAATCTTCCTTATTTCTTGGAATCTTACTGCTGATATTGGTAGGCCTTTAGCTTTAGTCAAGGCATCCGCTAATTGTTCAGATGTAGAAATATATTTCATTATTATGACGTTTTTCTCAATTTATTCTCTTGTAAAATGATATAATGATATTTTCTATCTGTATGTTTTGATCCCTTATGATATCCATATTTGTTTGAGAATGAAATGGGACAAGTGCGCATTCGCCATTTTATCAAATTAAATAGATAACAAAAGTAAACAATTTGTTATATTTTTGGGGGAAATTGGTGAATAGATTTTTTTTAATAGGTTACAAATTTTATTAGCTTCTTTAAACTAGTACAGTACAAGTCCTACTACTAACTAATATGAGTAATATGAATAAAGCGCTTAAACAATTACAATTTAAATGTTTAGACGATCAATTTTTACTTTTCCGCCAACCCTATCTATGATGCGAGAAAAGTATTGGTTTACCCCAAAAAAA
The DNA here is from genome assembly GCA_963921935.1 of Galeruca laticollis. Taxonomy (NCBI): domain Eukaryota; kingdom Metazoa; phylum Arthropoda; class Insecta; order Coleoptera; family Chrysomelidae; genus Galeruca; species Galeruca laticollis. The sequence continues at coordinate 59,437,290 of OY998177.1, forward strand.
GTTTGTAATTTTTAAAAAAAATTTCAAGTTATTTTCACCTTTATCATCAAGAACAACACGAAAAAATGGTTTTTAGAACAAAAATCCTGCGTGTATGTCGTCGGCCACTTTTCGTTACATGTCTTGTTAGCACGATACAGCCTGCGGAGTCCCATTTTTCATTCACCCAGCAGCCCAGATATTTGTATTTTTGTACTCCCTCCACTATTTCTCCATTTATGCTGATATCTGATAAGTTGTCGGCTATATTTTTATTTTTGCTGACAACTATCCATTTGGTCTTCTTTGCCGTTGCTAAGGTGTCTGTAAATGATCTTTATATGTTGCTATTAAGACCGTGTCGTCCGCATATCTTACATTGTTGATGACTATTCCATTAGCAATTATAACCTCTGTTCTGTCCTGGACGGCTTCTGAAAAAATTTTCTGCATATAAATTAAACAGAAGGGGGGAGCGCACCCAGCCTTGTCGGACTCCTCTCATAATAGGTACTTCTTTAGATGTCTGTCCGTTAATCTAATGTCAGCTGTCTAATACCAATACAAGTTGACGATTATCCTAATGTCTCGTCCGTACAGGCCTATATTGTCCAGTATAGCTGTTATCTTGTGTTGAACAATGTCGAATGCCTTCTCTACGAAGCATATACATCGACGTTTACATCTCGACATATTTGTTAGAACCTGGACACTAAACAGCGCATCCCTTGTATCGAAACCGCTTTTAAAACCAAACTGAGACCTGCCAATACTTCTTTAGCATTTGGTGTATATTCTGGAATAAAATATTTTCAAGAACACCTTTAATACATAGCTCATTAAGCTGATCGTTCTGTAATCTTTACAATACATGCAGTTAGCCTTATTCGGTATGGCAATGAATGTTGACTTGAGCCAGTCTTTAGGTATTACTCCGGTCTTGCATATGCAGTTGAGCAAGCTTAACAGAAGTTCAAGAGCCATGTCTTCTTCCAACATTTTTAAAACCTCTATTTGTGTTCCATCTGGTCCTGGAGCCTCCCCATTTTTTGGACTTGATATAGCGTGTAAGATTTCTGCCTAAGGCATCCAGAGTAATATTACGCGAAGAACTCCTACCATCCACAAAGAGATTTTGAATATATTTTTTCCATTCCTGTAGTTGTTCTCCTGCACTACTAAGAACTTGCTGTTGCTCGTTCATGAGAGTGCTGTTGTTGCTCTTTTTATATTGACCAGTCTGCTTGATTTTCTTGTACATATTAAAAGAGTCGTATTTGGCTTTTAGCTGCTCTATTTCATTGCACAGCCTCGTCAACCACTCTTCCTTCGCTTGTCTAATCTTAGCCCTAATTTCCCTTTGCATATCTTTGTATCTATCAGGGTATTTATTTTTATTTGGATCTACGGTTGTCCATTAATTTTAGGATGGTATTTACAAGTCAGAACTCATTAGGTTCGGATCGTTAAGTCATCAATATCATATCAAATTAAAACGTGTTTTTAGTCATCATTAAAATGTGATAACAAAACTTGTAAATGTGCTGTTGTTCTACAAAATTAGTAAATATTCTTGAAATTTACTTATTTCTGTTGGAAATAAATAGGCCAGTCACTGAGTTACGTCTTTTGGGCTGAGATTCACTTATATATTTCTTTTTATTTCTATTCCTATCTTTTGTTTGTGATTTTGGTATGCAGGATCACATCAACATTTCAAACCTTCCCTCACATCCACTGCTCTCAAATACCACCACTTCTTCAACCCGCATTAAACAATCTCGATAAACACAAATACCCCTTCAACACCCATATCTTATGCTGCGGCTACTTCAGCAAGACCACCTTCTCCCCAGGTACCATCTCGAGATTAAGCCATCATTATGCCTTCTATCCCCAGCACTGTACTATTCGATTATATCAAGGCAATAGGTAACATTGTCTTTCCCAAAAACGTACATTTCGCTTCCAGAATCTCTCATGGCCGCATATTTATCTATTTATCATCTACCATTCAAGTTGATGACCTTCTAAAATCGAATCAAAACATATTAGTTAATTCCAATATCATCCTTATTCGTTGGCATATTTCCCTCACTAAAAGAATCCTTACTTCCAATGTCAGTCCTTCTATTCCACATCCCGTTATTGAAAAAGCCCCGCATGACCTAGGATGAACACTTACCTCCCCTATTTCATACGTCAAATGTGGCATGAAAATACATCACACACAATATTCATTTCTACCGATAAATTTGAATGCTTTCTTTGCAAACAGGCTGGACATACCGCTGAATCATGTCCCAACACTTCCCACGACCTTCCGTCAATCTTGAACCCTCCACTTCAGCTGACCCAGCTACTACTGATACCTTTTCAGACAATCCCGAATTACCCTCTCAAGTACAACTCGCTCCATCTTCTCATATACCTGGTGAATAACGACCCCGCTCTAGTGATAGCACTTTTAACTCTCCGCAGACTATATCACCTTCCAATACTCCTCTCGCTAATCCCAAACCAATGCCTCCTCCAGAATTCTCAATATTTAATTCAAAAAAATCTGCAATAAAAAGCAACCAAAAAATCCAAACTGGCGGAAGATGATTGTCACAATATAAGCCCCGAATCACGTTCTATCATACATAAACTCTTTAAAGAGTCTCCTAAATCGTTCTCTCTTAATAGCATCCAACTTACGTTACTCGAAAATACTTTCCTCGTCAACCATTCTCTACCTGAAGCCAATAATACATTTATCTCCGACACTGCCTCCCTACTGAAAGATCTATCCTTAATTTATTCTAATATCAACGAAAGATCTTTAAAAAATCGCCTTACACGTCTTACCAATAAAATTAAATTTAAACTTCACCCCGACCAAAACAATCTTACTGACGATCCTTTTTCTGATTACGGTACCACCACTGACTCTACACTATCTCAGTAAATAACCTCTTCCCCCTTTAATTAGTACCATTCTCTCTAATACAATGGAACTGCGATGGATTTTATCCTCGCTTAGAAAGAATTCAGAAAATCATATCTCTCCATACCCCTGACTATCTCTGCCTCCGGGAAATCAACTTCAAAATTGACCATCAGTGCAATTTAAAAAGCTTTGAAGGTAATCATTACATCCGTATCAACTGTATAAGAGCCAGTAGTGATACCTCAATATTTGTATCTAGCGATGTATACTCATCTCATTTCCCACTAACCTCAAATTTAGAGGCAATTGCTATCACTGCTTGGTGCCCTAATAAGCTTACCATTTGCAGTATTTACATTCTACCTGATCACCCCCTTAACGAAGAAGACTTAACCGACCTAGTATTTCAGCTCCCCCATCCATACATCCTTGTATGTGACTTCAATACACATCACACCATGTGGGGCTCTACCCGTGGTTGCACTAGAGGCAGTTATAAAAAACGTCATAAACTCCTCCGGAACCTGCTTGTTGAATATTGGACTCAACACTCACTTTAACATTTCCTCCGGCTCCTTTTCTGCCCTTGACCTCAGGTTATGTGACCCTAAAACTGCACTTTCCGTTTCCTGGCAAGTTTCCGATGACCTACATGATAGCAACCACTTTCCTATCATTATATCCAATCATTCTAATGAGGAAACTATCACTAGAAGCTTCTGGCACTTTAAAAACGCAAATTGGTCTGAGTTTACTTCTCTCTCCCAAACTTATTTATCCTCTTTAGCTATTTCTGCAAATATAAATGACACACTAAAAATGCTTACTGACAACATACTTGCCGCTACCGAGACTCACATCTCTAAAACAGTCACTTCCTCTGCACAAAAAACTGTGCCTTGGTGGAATTCAGCTTGCGAAAATGCCATCCGAGAGTCCAAACATGCTCTTAACAGGTTTAGACGAAATAGATCACAAGAAATCCTACTCCTACATAATAAGCTCAAAGCTAAATTCTTAGTCAAGCAAAGCAAAAAATCATGACAATGCTATACCTCCTCACTGAATCATAATACAAATCCCAGTCAAGTCTGGATAAAAATTGCACAAATTCAAGGCAAGATAACCAATACTAAAATTCCTTCCTTAATATTTAATGATACTGTTATCTCCGACAACTAAGCAAATGACGATTCACTCGCACAAAATTTTGATGACAAATTTAATAATCGTAACCTCATTTCTGTTTCTCACAATTCTCATATACAGCCTTCCCCCACTCTTCAGTAAAACCCTCATGATGTTGCTACCGTCAACGCCCCTTTCAACCAAAATGAACTGAAATCTGCCTTGTCTACTTGTAGAAATTCTGCCGCCCGCCCTGATGATGTTCCTTACATCTGTCTCAAAAAACTATCCACTCCATCTCTCTCTAAGCATCTCGAAATCTATAACCTTATCTGGAATACTCATCAGTTCCCTGACGCATGGCGCAAATCCATAATTATTCCAATAAAAAAGGCAGAGCAATCCATCTTATCTTCTAATTCCTTCCGACCGATTTCACTCACTTGCACTACCTGCAATCTCCTGGAGAAAATGATCAATAGAAGACTATTTTGGTTTCTTCAAAAGTACAAAACCATTCCTAATGCCCAATCCGGCTTCCGGTGTCATCGATACACTCGCGACATCCTTGTTCTTCTCCAAACACATATCTCTTCAGCAATAAACAATCACCAAGACGTCGTTGCAACCATCTTTGATATTGAAGGTGCCTTTGACTCGATATCTAGAACGGCAATACAAAATAAACTTTCCCAATATAATCTTCATGGCAACATTCTATCGTTCTTTCATAATTTCCTAACTTGTAGAACCTTTAGGGTTTCCGCTAATACTATCCTTGCCCTACCCACAAAATGCTGGTGTCCCTCAAGGATCAGTATTAAGTTGTACTCTATTCATCCTCACAATAAACAAGCTCTGTTGCAGAATTCCTGCTCCCATAAAATATGTCCAATATGCTGATGACCTAATTGTTTATTGCCATGATAAATCGATCTCATCCGCTTGCAAACTCCTTTAAACCCCAGTAAACCTTCTACCGGTTACCTGGGATTATCCTTATCTCAAAGTAAATCCAAACTAACCAAGTTTTCAAGAAGAACATATTCTCCTCTACCTCACATTTTCTTTAATAACTCACCTTTACCCCCTGTAAATCAATGTAAAATTCTCGGAATAACCTCGACTTTGGAAACACCATATCCATGAACTCAAAGGCATCTGTCTAAAGAGATTAAACATAATTAAAACCCTTAATCACTTTCACTGTGGTTCCAACGAAATCGCATTATTAAGCTTGACTATGGTTGCTTTATTTACATGTCATCCCCCAAATCTGTCACAGATTTACTGAACTCTGTTCACAATACCGCTCTCCGCCTCTCAATCCTGTTCACTCACTGTTCTAAAGTAACCCTTTTTACTTTGGGTTAATTAGATGGAATGCAGGTTATCTGGTTAATCGAAGGACCACTACGGTTGTTTTTCACTGATGTAATGATGAACCGTAGAATTAAATTAAACACTTATATCAATTTATGTTTTATATTGTCATGAACTTATAATTTTATTTAATCTTGCGTCGACAATTAAGACTTCACTGTTATTTACGCGATAACTGAAAGTATTTTGCACATACTATGATGATTTATGAGATGAATAAAGATTAAGGACATATGTTTGTTTCCGGTATCAAAAGCCGGGTGATTTTACGTGATGAAAAAGGGAACGAAGGATTAAGTATGAGTGACTGCTGGGAAGTGAGTAGAAATGGGGTTGTTTTCGTATTTATACGTCGGTTGACGTAGGTGCGAGGAATGGGCACAATATTAGGGTCTGGCCACAATATTAGGGTCTGGCCAATAGGATAAAAGTATTTTAAAATGTAACGTTCAAACACAAGTGAAATTGTCAGTTGGAGATATGTATTTTTTGGGGCTTGAAACGGTTTCGTAGATACAGATAACAGGGTTTGGACGAGCGTTTTTATGAAGAGATAAGATGTCGGGGACTTTGATATATTCAGTGGAATTTCAGAAAACGATATTTATCTGTTTTTCTTAGGTGTTAGTAAATTTAAATGACTTTTTTAGTGATGTAAAGAAATATTAACTGTTGAAAATAAGGATATATTTAGTTATATGTTTTGAGCATAATATTCGAAAGGTAGTATACAGGGGAAATTGAAATATAATCACGGGAGAATTTGGTAATTGAAACCAAATTCGAACACTCACTTTTCACGTCAACGACTAATCTCCCTACCAATCCTCTAATAATGATTAAATCTATTTCCCAGTTGCTCACTCTTTTACTCAGACATTGACCTCTCTCTGACCTCCCCGCTCCTTCTACGTTCTTCTGCTCCTGGGACCAAAATTATTCCTATAATCGATACCTCACTCACCATTTTTAATAAGCATGAGTCGCCCACTGCACATACAACACATCTATCAAACTCTCGTTGCTCATGATATAACAGTCTCTCTCATCTGGGGATTGGAAGTAGTTTAATTCTCTGACTATGTCTAATTTCATAATTTTGGGGTTCATTTAAAAAGTCACTGTCTATAGTTTTACCTACTTCAAAGTCAAGCACTTTTTCAGTTTTTGTCACATCTGGTTGGTTATCAACTGATTTCACTAATTTATGCTCCACTAGTTTATTATTTGGTTCTGAAGTGGAAGCTTTGGAACACGATACTGATTTATTAAGACTATTGTCTAATTTTATTGGACGTGAACTTTGATGAACTTTGAAAATTTATTTCGCCAAAAATGATATCAGGTGCTACAGAGAAATTTTTATTTTTTACATTCCAAGTTTTATTGCCATTTGGTTCGTATCCAACTAAAATTCCTTTGAATGATTTTTCATTTTATTTTGATTTTCTTAGTTTATCGTGAACCTAAACATTGGCGCCAAAAATCCGTAAGTGATTTAATTTTGGGTTTTTGTTATGCCAGAACTTATATGGTGTTTTTGCAAGTTTAAGTGCTTTGGTAGAAGTTATATTAATGAAATATTTTGCGGTTTGTACTGCTTTTCCTCAAAAAGTTTTATCTAGATTTGCACAACTAATCATTTTGGTTTTTTCTGTTATAGAACGATTCAAGCGTTCAGTTACACCATTTTGCTCTTTTAAATTAATTTGATAGATATTCGCCCCTATTATCACAATACAGGTTTACTACATTAACATCAAAAAGTGAAGAGCTTTTTGCTACAAAATCTTTAAATGCTCCAAATACTTCTGATTTATAGGCTAATAAATAAGTAACAGAATAATAAGTATACTCATCAATATAAGTTATCAAATATTGCTTGTTCTTAATTGTTATACATGAAATTGGACCACAAACATCAGAATGAATGATGAATAATGTTCTATCAATATGAGTTTTTAATTTTCACTTAGCAAATGGTTTGATTACCATAAATACAAGCTTCACAATACATATTGTTTGTTGGATAGATTTAATATTTTTAATCAGAAAACTATCTTCTACCATTTCAAATTGTTTTCATTTTCAAATTTTTCTCTACTAATATGTTCAAGAAATTTGTGACAAATATGGTAGTTATTTTTTAAATAAGAAGTGCTTAAGTTAACTATACTATGAGGTATCTCAAAAATGACATTTAGGTGATTATTTAAGAGCTTACCTGTTAAAATAATGTTTTCGCCCATTTTAACCTTTACGCCATTTGAATAAAAAACGATGGGCATTCCACTTTGTTGTATACTATACATCGACAGCTTTATAAGTTTGAAGTCACAATTAATATTTTTAAAAATTTTATTTTAAATTAATTTACAATATTTAGATGTTGTCATTCTCCCTGATTAGATTATGATTAACAATAATGAAAGTTCGTATTGCTGAAACAGCACTATAACGACCTTGTTGAAATAAAACAATAAAACATAACAATTTCGCTTATACAGGTAAATTTACATTCCATAACTCACCCCTCCTCAAATGGAACTCAAGGGCGTAAGAGCGGTGGAGCTACTTGAGTGATGTCAGGACTCCTGGTGGTCTTCTTTCTTGTACAAAGGTTCAGTATGAGATCTCTCTTCTTAAATGTGTATATACTGCAAAATAATAATATTAATATCATGATGCTACTAAGTCCATATTTGGAAATGTTTTGGTGAAGTCGAATTTCTTCTAACGGGATTTCATCTTTTTCATGAAGGACCATTTGATGAAGTTTGTCTAAATGTGTTTTTTCTACCTTCAACTTTTGTACGGTCATTATTGGAAACGAGGCTTGAATAATTTGTTCTAGCATCAGAGCGTGTCCTGTAATGGTACTTTTTTCATTAAAGTATGATACAGATGAAGTTTTAATTTGACAACTGGGTGGAACGATAAAAAGATAAGTGCCATGTAGAATCGAAATGTCACTTTCTTTGTAATTTAGTTGTATCTTCATTGGTTCTGGAAAAATACCGACGTAATGGCTGTTGCTGATTTCTTCAACAATTTGGAACATTGTCTGGACAGGAACTTGTTTGCAACTATGAGTGTCGCTGAATAAGAGCAGATATCTAACACAATCTGACTTTTCTGTTGGTTTCATTCGATTTTGTTCGCACAGGAATATTGACTGAAGATTTGTACATTCTTCTTCTTGGTATTGGAATAAATTGTTGCTAAATAGGAAAGGTAATTGAGGGATAATAATAGTTTGGTTTATATTCGGAACGGAATATAGAAGATAATGATCAAAGGAGTCTGGGTGGACCAGAGGAAAATCTATATAGAAAATTAACTTATTATGTGAATAAGCTACTTTTGTTTTCACTACCTTATAAAAATTTAAGGAGTCGTCTGCAGAAAATAATATTTGATCCTTATTGTGAAATGTATGTAAATCTCTTATGATTTCTCTGAAATTATCCGAAGAGATTAAATTAGGGTATACTATATTTAAAATGGAGAAACTTATTGAATTTTCTCTATCTGTTAAAAAGCTTAAAACTAAGTCTAAACTAAATTTAATTTGATCTAAAATATCTCTTATTTCTAAGTATTGATTAGTGTTAATTCTAGTTTCGTTTAAAATTATTTGTTTTTCTTTTATTTTATTAGCAATTGACATTTGGTTTCTGTTTATTTTTGACAATGTTATAGCATTCGTTGATTTCTGATTAAGTGAAATGTGATTATTAAGTTTACTTATGATATTATTTTAACTATTTTCTAATTGAGAAATACTATTGTGAATTTCTATTGCATCTTGTTCGTCTAAATTACCTGAAATAAATTTTACAAGAGATCCTAGACGATTAAATAATGCTCTTTTAGATAAATTATTAGGAAAAATTGAAAACATTTTTTGATTTATATTTTCAACTTCAAGACGTAAGTGTTTGTATATTGTAAAAAGTGTAAGTCTATCGGGAGCTGTTGAATTGTCAATTACGTTTCTTAATTGTTTATATGTAAGCGTTAGAGAATTTATTTGGTCTTGGATAGGTTTTGCTGGAATATAATGGAGAAAGGTGTGGGTTGCAATTTTAACTTTAGCATTTCCTAATTTGAAGAGTAGAATACCGGGATCGTCTTTAAGATTGTGAACTTGAACTTTCTGGTTCATTGTCAGTGGGAGTATCGTCATCCTGTAAAATAACGTTAGTCGGTTTTCAAGGAGGTTTAAACAAAAGTTTGTGGTAAGTATTTTGGGGAGTTGTAACAGTAAGTCCTTCTGATTTGAGAACGTGTTCAGGTTTGTAAGGGGGTTTTGTTTTTGCTTGTCTGTCTGTTTGTTTTTTGTAACAAATAGTACCGGGCTCGATGATAGGAGCATCGGGGCGTTTCTCGTTTTGTTTTTCGATAGTCTTTGATTTGTTTTCCAGTAAACTTTTATGTAATTTGTCATATACTGTTTTCATTGTTTCTTTGTGTTCGTTAAGTTGGTGATTAATAAGTTGTACGTCAGAATTTATATCGAAAGGGTCTTTAAGTTCTAAATGTCCAAAAAGAAGGTCTATTGGCTTTTGTTTTGTCGCGGTGTGTATGGAATTATTATATCCTATAATTGAATAACTAAGTTTTTCGAATGGAGTGAGCTTTGGTTTGGTTAACGAAAGAGTTCTCATATGTTCTAAGAGAGTTGAGTGAAATCTCTCGGCAATTGCATTGCTATTTCGGTTGAAAGGAAGAGTATAGTGCCAATTTATTTTGTACAATTTGGCAAATTCTTTGATTAGATTCTGACTAAATTCAGACTAAATGTTAATAAGGATTGGTACACATGAATAGCTGAAAGTGATGGGATGATGTAAGCTTGTGCAAATTTAGAGAAGCTGTCGCAAATTGTTAATGCCATAGTATTTTCGAATTTAAAAACAACTATATGCACAGTTTTGAATGGTTTAGTAGCTGTGGGTGTTAATTGTAATTTAATTTAAAGTGGGTGTCTATCATATTTCACTCGTCGACATATGTTACAATTATTTATAAAATTTTTAACATCTTCATTTAATTTGGGCCAAAAATTTTTATTTTTCTGTTCCTGAATAGTTACATTTATGCCTCTGTGATTTGTGATGCCTTCGTAACAAGTTTTTATCAGATTATGTTGCCTGTTTTGATTAATTACATCCAAAAGGAGAATATTTGACTTAAGTAATTTCTAAGCAGAATATTTGAAAATTTCTGGTATGAATCTACACATATTTTTATAGAGTTTCGTTGTCATCATTTTGAAAGAAAAATGCGTATTGTTTCTTAGGAACGCCATATTCTTTGAGGAATGTTATGATTTGAGATTTAAAAGATTCATTAGTAACATATAATTGCCATCTACTTCTAACATTTTTATCAAAAAGCTTTTTTATTTCTTGACGAGAGTTTGTATCTACTTTTATTATAATAATTTGATTAAAAAAATTATTGAGGTCTATCTGTAATGTGTATTCCTAAAATTGGGTCTTCTTGGTTTGTATGAATTGTTTCAATGTCATTATCGGGATCTATTTGGGTGATCATAGAGGAATTGTCCAAATCGGTAGGTTGGTTAACGCTGTCGTTAAATTCTTTCATATATTCATGAAATGGTGTAGAGTCAACAGGGCAAATTTCTATTCTATTTAATGCGTCTGCGTTCCTATTTGATTTACCTTTTTTGTATACAATTTGATAGTCGAACTCTTCTAGTTTCAGCCTCCAGCGGACTAATCGAGAATTTAGTTCTTTTAAGGACATTAACCACTGCAAGGGTTTGTGATCCGTAACAATTTTGAATTTTCTTCCAAAAATATAAGGTCTAAAATATTTTGTAGCGTAAACTATAGCTAAAAGTTCCTTTTCTATTGTAGAATAAGATGTTTCTGCGTCCGTGAAGTAAAAGCAATAGGTTTATCTTGACCGATTGAGCCTTGTGATAAAATCGCGCCGATGGCAACATTGCGAGCATCTGTAGTTACAATAAATTCTTTATTAAAATCGGGATAAGCTAAAATTTGTTGATTTGTAAGTAAAGCTTTACAGTCTTCAAAAGTTTTAATGTATAAAGGATCATTTATATTTATTTTGGCGCCTTTCTTTAAACATAATGTAAAAGGTTTAGTTATTTTTGCGAAATTATTAATAAATTTACGATAATATCCTAACAATCCTAAAAATGATTTTATTTCGTGAACAGTTTTTGGAATCGGATGGCATTAATTTTTTCTGGTTTCCGTTTTATACCGTCTGATGTAACTATATGGCCAAGAAAGGCAACTTCCTTTTTTACAAACTCGGATTTGTCTAACTACTTCCTCGTAATTTATGGAAAATTTTATTTAGATTAACAATGTGTTCCTGAAGGGATGTAGAAAAAACAATTATGTCGTCCATATAGACGAAGCAAATTTTATTAATAAATTCACTCAAGACATTGTCCATTACTCTTTGAAAAGTTAAGGGTCCGTTTTTTATTCCAAATGGCATTCGAACGTATTCATAATGTCCGTTTTCTACATTGAAAGCTGTTTTCTTTATATATATATATATATATATATATATATATATATATATATATATATATATATATTTTATCAAGAATGTCACTTATGTTAGGAATGGGGTAACGATCATCGATAGTTTCTCATTGAGTTTGCGATAGTCTACAAGAATGCGCCATTTTTTTCTACCGGAAGCATCGGGTTTTTTGATAGCTATCTAGATTGGACTAGACTACTCCAGGGAGAATCGCTTGGGCGTATTATTCCTTTTTCTAGCATATCATTTATTTGTTTTTCAACTTCGGGTTTATGTATGAAAGGGTATCTGTAAGATTTTGTATAGACGGGAATTTCGTCAGTTGTTTTGTTTGGTGCTTGACTTGATTAGTAAAAGTTAAGGAGAGTTTTCTCTGTAAAATATATCGGAATATTTTCTACAAAGTTTGATAATATGAAATTTTTCTTCTTTATTTACGTGGGAAATACGTATTAGTTCTGTCACGTCATTTGTGTTGGTATTATTGTCGGGAGAGGGTGTTACTGATACATGAAAAATTTCGTATTCATTTTCAATAGGAGAGGTTTTGATTGGTTCATATAGATAGATTTCTTCGATATTATCCGTATTGTTTATAATATCGACAGGAGCATAACCATTTTCTGCTTGAGATATTCCATCTCTAATTAAACAATTGAATAATTTGGTTGGCTTTATACCAACAATTCCGTTACGAAGATCTACTGGAATTTTTACAGATTCGATAGAATGTGGCAAAAAATAATAATTTTCTTTTACTTTTTTAGTGTGAAAGAGGAAGTTGGGCATTATTTGTTTTAATAAGTAAATTTTTGAGATTTAGTTCAACACCTTTATGTTTTAGTGTATCATAGCCGATAAGGCCATCGAAAAAATGAGGTAATTTGAAAATACAAAAATTTATTATTTGATTTGTATTGAATTCTGAAAATGCAGGAATTTTAGCACAATAATCTCTGGTCCTCGTTTGGAATAAAGAGCAAATACTGAAAGGCTCTTTCACGATATATTCATAATGTTCGGCAATTTCAGGATTAATGAATCACCTGGTAGCCCCTGTATCGATTAGAAGTATCAAAGGTGGGACATCAATTTGTATATAAGGAAGGTCAGTTCTATCATAGATAGAATGTAATTCTATGTGGCTCTTGGATTTGAGGCTGTTTCGTGAAAATTTTCTTGTTGAGGGTTGTCACAAGTTTCGTTATTTGTATTATCGAAAGTTTTTTCGTTATTATAATAGAAATATTGGTTATCTTCTTGTTGTAAATTGAATGAATTGAAATCATAATAATTTTCTTCTGAGTTTTGGGGAATATCATAAGGATTTTGAACCATGTCATATGGATTTTGGGAATTATCTAAATTGTATAATTCTTCTGAAATGAAATTTTGCTGAGGTGGTGCTGGATGTCGATATGCAGATGTGGATGGGCGATTTATAGAATAATTTGAAATTCCGCTCATAGGAATGGGTCTCTGAAAGCCATTTGATGGTTTTCTAAAAGTGTTGTCTGGTATTCCACTCATAGCAGTGGATCTTTGTTGTGACGTTCGAGGGTTTGGCCTGAAGACATTTTGATTTCTTTCAGGGACAAAAACTTTACGATTAGTGAAGTATTTTTGATTTGGAGGTGGACGTGGTTGTATATTAATTGGGCCACGGGGAAAGTGGTTAGGATTTTGAAAAATATTTTGGAAATTAGGTTGTGGTACGTTCAACTGGAAATTAGGAGAATTATTGTGAGAGTTTTGTCTTTGTACAGGTCTCGTTCTAGAATTATCAAAATTTTGTCTCTGTAAATATCTTATATTATTTTCTGAAATTATTTGTTGTCTAGTTTCGGCTATCGTTTTGGGTTTCACAGCGCGAATAGTTGAACCTAATGGTTCTTTTAAACCGCACAAACACTATACACTTCGTTAGCATCGCCTACTAATTTTGAGTAAATTCCATATATAAGACTTATATTTTGAACGCAATTTGTGTTAATACTATCCCAATAAGTATTTATTAATGTATTACTAATATCAATAAAAGAAGATAGTTCCAAAGGATTTCCATTAAATCTCGGGACAATATCTAAAAGTTTAGTATCAAATTTTGGGATTGACATTGTTAAATTATTTATATTACAATTTAAATTAAAAGAATTATTAATTGAATCTTCAATAGATAAATTACTAAATTCTTCTATTACATCAAGAGATATTTCGTTTTCGAAATCACTAATATTAAAACTATTCACACTAAGGCAATTTTCGTCGATAGATAATGCAATAGGTGAGGAGAATGACATAAAATTAAAGGAATGAGCAACTTACAGTAATATGGTTAACTTCATTTCTTTTTTTCTTCTAAACATTTCCGTTTTTCTTTCTTCTTACTGCGTAGATTCTTCTTTTCACTGAACTAATGGTTGATACCAAAGGGTTATTTACTATAAAATCCCTTTCAGTATCCTACTGACTGCGCCACTTTATAAGTTTGAAGTCACAAATAATATTTTTCAAAACTTTTATTTTAAATTAATTCACAATATTTAGATGTTGTCACTATGAAATACAAAGTCATTCTTCCTGATTAGATTATGATTAACAATAATGAAAGTTCATATTGCTGAAACAGCACTATAACGACCTCGTTGAAATACAACAATAAAACATAACAATTTCGCTTATTCAGGTAAATTTACTACTCACTCCCGGATTTGTTGTGACAGCAATTTCTCCTCGTTTAGTAGCAATAACAGATGTTCCACTTTTAGCTACGACAATGCTTATTGGAACTGGTGTATCATGGCATGACACAAACGAAAGTTGAGCCTTATACAGAAATTGAACTTAAAACAGTACCTTACTATTAATGAAAATATTCAGTTGATTGTACAGTATAAAAACATGACTAATTCCATAACAGCGAAAAGTAAAAAAAATGTTATTTCAAAATGATAATACAACTATTAAACATTAGTGAAGAACGAAACATTACCCAAAAAAATGTTGAAAATGTAATCCTTCTTCCTAATCACTTAGCTGTTTGTATGAGCACCCGTATCAGCATATTTAAATGACACAGAGTGATTTACAGTGAGATGCTGATATCTATACTGCGACAAACAATTGTATCAGTCACCTTGAATATTCGTCCACTCTCTCATAACACCAAAAACCCATTGTCCCTCAACGTTGTTCCCTTTGTCCTATTTTCGTTTGCCGAATTTGCTTTCATCAATTTCCACCACCTTGCTAGGTCCACCAATTTTTTGTTGATTACTCAAGAAAGCATCTAACACTACCTCCCTACAAAAATTTGCCAAATCAACAGGTGTAGGCAAATCAATATCCAATTGTCAAGCAATACATTCCAAAGTTACATTTCTACCCACAAATTAACAAATCCTAAATTTTGAAAATATGTTAATTTCCTGTTATGGAAAAACGTACCGTCCCTAAACGATCGTACGTTACTACACTGTTTCCGTTTTCTTAAGGCAAGCCACACATCAAGGAAACTAGAAACGTGAAATGTGAAACGAGAAACATGAAACACGTTTCATAAAATAAGTATACATTGCCGTAAATGAGAATATGCACATCAGCGAAATGTATTTCATGTGACGTCATAGCGAAGCAAATCTTGTAGAAACGTGTTTACATGAAATAGGTTGTGTTCTATATTTTTGTTTCTTGTTGCTCGTTATTTCGCGTTGCAGGCAATATTTAATCAGTTTCAGAATTTAATGTAGAGTTTGTGTCAGTTATTGAACAACATGAGGTTCTATATAATTACAAGTTGGAAAAGTATTCTAATTAATTCTTAATTCACTTAATTCTTTTAACACTATATAAGAACCATGTTTAAGATTTATGTGGTTATACGGATGTACCCAGTAACGTCGTTTCTTTAGTTTTGATTTCTTTTTGTGTTTTGATAATAATAATGTGGTTACAACCCCCCCACTGCGTCGTCATCGGTGTCCATTGCTAACTGAAACAAATTAATTTAATTTGGTTTGTGCATCGATGAAGCACAAACTTTCTGTTTCGTATTTCATATTTCATGTTTCTAGTTTCCTTGATGTGTGGCTTGCCTAAAGATACCTTATTTCTACAAATATATCGCACTCCACTGATCCTGCAAAACAAAACATTTATTTTATCATAAGAATTACACAATGTGTTTAATACAATCTTACCCAGAATTAAAGTTTTGTTAAGTAAACTAGCCCCCTCATTTATTACACGAGAAATCAGTTATATAGAATACCAATCAATTAAAAAATAATAATAATTTGACAAAATTGTTTGGGCGTAAAAAAACATCCAGTTCAGTTAACCAATATAATTTGTAAATATTTTAATATACTTGCAGAGTTTCTGCTTTGAGAAATAACAATTTATTATTATTCTCCTCTAAATAACACAACTTTAGTATTGATACTTCTTGATCTATTTTTTAATACTGCCAAGGTGTTTATAAGTTGCGTGGAAAATTCGTAGGTAGTCTAAAGTAGTTTTTTAATATTAATATAATCAGAGTGATTTTCAATCTGGCTATTTTCAAAACATTCGAGAATTGAAGGTGACAGGTCCTGCATTCTATTTAAGATTAAAATTTCCTTCTAATTATTGATATTTTTATCAAAAATATTTTGGGTTTTATGAAAAAATCTAAAAAATTACTCTTCTTTTTTGCACACATCCCTTATTAATTTACGTGCACACTGTAACCTGCCATAGACTTCTATCATTTCAAAGCGTGTTTTCTTTCTAGAAGGAG
Organism: Galeruca laticollis; assembly: GCA_963921935.1. Lineage (NCBI taxonomy): Eukaryota > Metazoa > Arthropoda > Insecta > Coleoptera > Chrysomelidae > Galeruca > Galeruca laticollis. The sequence continues at coordinate 59,454,053 of OY998177.1, forward strand.
AGATTTGTGACAATTTAAAGATTTTTAAAACCTTTTATCACAAATCTAGCGATCTAGCCAACAATGTCGTCTTCTTATCTTATTAGATCCCATGCTTTGGAAGATATATATTTTACTTCCTCTTGCACATCTTCAACAATTTTTTTGTATTCAATAGTTTCTTCAAAACTTTCACCTTCTTTATTTTCAGGGTTTTTTGTAATATTTAGTGAACTGCAAGTAAAATGGTAATATCTTCTAAATTGAATGGCATTTCCGCTATTTGGTGCCTTGAGCTGATTGTGCACCAAAAGCCTTTTGTATGCAGCTTCGAACTGCCTTGTGGTTGGATTGTTGTTGAATCCACCTTTCTGCCCAATTGATGTAAAACATTACTCCAGATGATCCTGTGAAAGTTTATAGGTTAAAAAATACATCATAAGTCTATTTTCGATCACATAATAAGTAAAAATCGATTTAAGGCTTCCTATTAGGTATCCCAAAAAACCTGTTTTTCTTCCTGATTTAAGAACAAGAGATCGACTGTTTTAGCTGAAGGATGTATTTTTTCATAAAATCTAAATAATCGAAAAATTGCTTATGTGTTTTTATGGAAAGTGGTTTTTTAAAGTTTTGGAAATTCAAAATATCAAATAAATTGTCAAATTTTAGCAAAAAATCAGCGGTCAGCTTTGAATCTTTGAATGCTGGCAACTTTAAATCCTTACCTAAATAATCTAGTGCAACACTTATGCTTCTACTTATAGATTGAGCAGCTAATCGTACTTTCATTTTTTCTCGATACCTCTGAATGTGACGATTTTTTATTTTAAAGGCCAAGTTATAAGATAGGAGTAAAAACTAAACAATCTGAATATTTTTTTGAAAACCATAAATACAGAGTATATTTTTCAGCAAAAAACTGATAAAATATAAGTGTGTGTGACTTGGTTCGTCTCTCTTTAATAGTTGAATGTTTTTGAGTAAACCACCTTCCTTATGGGCATTCTGATACTTACAAAGAAAGATTCTTTCAGAATTGAGTATTTCTTTCTACAAGGTCGTTTCTAGCTGTACAGCGGAAAGCTTTCCTCAGAAGACGCCATTGCCTAAGACGGTCAGTAGTGGCTTCTTTAAAATCAACTATGTTCATGTTAATGATCAAGAAGACTAATAAAGAATGTTCCCAGATTATTTTTTTAAATGAAAATAACTGTTTCTAAATAATTCCACAATATATTAAAAAAATGATAAAAATTCTAACAATTGACAATTGTTTCGATATTACTAGCATCGTCAGAATGGCAGAATTTACATTTCATGTGATGCCTACCTGATGTTTAATAATTATTTTTGGCTAGACCAAGAAATGACGTATTTTGTGATTGACTTAATATATATTAATAGAAATAAGAAGATTATATGATATTACAAATATTAAAGCGTAGATATTATTAGCCCTGTGGGGATATCCTGGATATCTTTTTCCCATTTAAGTTCAGTGCAATGATATAGAAAACCAGGAAAACTATATCTGCTGATCTTTACAATTATTATTTAAGAAGACAGTGTAAAAGTGGAGAACTCCCTAGAATTATCCGTTAATTGACGACTTCATATTGTGGGTCTCTTAAGTGTCTTCTAATTTCTAACTCTTCAAGGAAATTCAGTCTTTGTTTGTCATCACAAATATGTAGTACTTCTAGTTCTATGTTAGGTGTCAATTAATGTTTGGTGTCAAGTAGATGTTTGCGTAGTGGGATTTTTTAATATGTATGCTCGTAAGTGTTCACTGTATCAAATTTCAAAATGTCCTAAGGGTTTGACCCAAATAGCATTAGTGTAGATGAGCAAGGCGGGCTCTGGAACACTACTTCGTAAATGCCCGCTAGATGGCGGTCTCGCGGTGGTATGATGTCATCCGTCATGTGCTCCATGTCATCCATCTTGTGTTCTGTGACGTATGTTACAGTTTAAATTGGCCGAACCATTGTTTCTAGGAAGGGGTTGGTGCTAAATATTGTGTTTTTCGCCTAGAATTTGAGCAATAAATTCTCCAATGTATTGGATGTAGGAAACATCGGTTTAAAAGATCTTGAAGTTTTTATGGGGATGCAAGTGTCACCAGTGATGAATTAATTAGAAATAAAATATACCGCCGAGTAGTCCCATGTAACCCCCTTCTTTGCCGAGTTATCGCTATGGCTATGTATACGCTAGACCTTAGTGTCGAATTGGTAAATAAGGGGAAACATGTAGGGGACTATGTAAGTAGTGTCGAAAATTCATAGCTTAAACATGTGAAGAAAAGTTTTTGGTGTCGAAATTACGCCCGCTGTCAAAAATATGTATCCAAGTCGATATTAAATTAAAAAACTTGTCTCTTTTCGGTAGGCGGAGTAGTAGGCTTGAGAACAATGTCGACTCGTGAAACACTGGCTTCGTCAGCCACTCGGGGAAAAGTGAACAATAGGTTTGTTCTCACACGAGTCACAAACAATCAGAATTCTGCGCAATCCATTTCTCCGCGTTCATACGTAAGTTTCTGATTGTTTGAAGACAGCTGGCCGTTGGACAATTGGAAAACCATCAGTCAAACCTGTGTGAACATCGTCCATCTGTTTTCAAACAATCAGAAACTTATGTATGAACGCGGAGAAATGTATTGCGCAGAATCCTGACTGTTTCTGCCTTCTACCTCCAAACCCCCATCATTCATTAGTAATTTTCGTCAAATTGCTTTTTTCCCCAACATTTTCACCAGAACGAATTGCAAACCACAGAATAGTTCGTAGACATTGAGGAGGAATGTTCCAGTAACTGCAGCGCTTCAAACGACTTATCAGATATTTACTATGGAGGCGCGAAACGGTTTTTTCAAAGGTAGTCAAAGTTACCCCAATTAATGGTATTCCTTGTCTCCTTAATTCCTCGTCTCTTTGTCTAAAAACATCTATTACTAAATATATATATTTTTTTCACTCACTTCATTTCCAAGCTTTCACCGTGTTTTTTGCTTTGTTTCCACTATTTTTCTTCATATATTTCTATGTCTTCTTTGTTTTTGTTATAGTCCGTTTTTAAATGGCATGGAATAATAAAAGCTCATTAGGTATGCAAAACCGATACAGGGTGTATAATAAAATATCTCCGAAGTTTATCTAATTTTGTAATAAAATTTCTCATTTGTTACGAATTTCAGGTAGACACCCCGTAACTCTGTATTCGGTTGGGTCGCCTATTGTATTGAAAGGGTCGCTGTATTGTATTTGAATGAACAAATAAACAATTTAATCCTCAGAGGCGTGCAATCAGGACAAAACAAACTTGGTATATGAATATGAAGGCACTATATACGAAATTATAATTACGAAAACTATTCAAAAGAGTTCACAATATCGATTCACTAAAAACACATTTTTTTGTGTTCCTATGAATAAACAATAAATATAAAATATTATATAAAAAATAGCAAATTTTTTTGCAGTAGGTATCAACTTTACTACTAATATACCGTTTACAATAGGAGAGGAAAAAAGAAAAATGCAGGAATAAAGTACGAAATAATGTAATATTTATAAAAAAAAGTCTAAGAAATAATAGTAATAACTAACACAAAAACTAGTCTATATATCAGAATCAGACGATTCTGTTTAGCTTCCATTATTAACATTGATTATAAATGGTTCAATCATGTGTTCACTTATATGATCCATTTCCCACATATTTAGTTCTTCTTGTATCACCTGTTCAACACATTTCTTCCAGTTTTCTTTGGTTACGTTACCTAACGCGTTTTCGAATAAAACTTTTACGTCAGTCATTTTGAATGTCGTATTCTTTCTTGAAACTTCCCCTTTCACTTGGGCCCATATTAATTCTATGGGATTGAGTTGACGGTGATAAGGAGGAAGCCTCAGCACCGTTATACCACGCGCTGATGCCATTTGATCTACAACGTATCAACTATATTTGTGTTTATGTGAATTGGCCAGTTGCAAGAGCTCATTTTTCAGCGGGTTATCTGGGCATTCAATATTTTTCGAGGTTAGCCAATCGTGGATATCTTGTTTACGCCATGCAGTTGAAGGTAATTTCTCCACTAACCTGGAGTGATAACTTGCGTTATCCATAACAATGACTGAGCCCGTTGGAATTAGATCTAACATTTGTGAGAAATATTCTTCGAAAACGTCTGCATCCATATCTTCATGATAATCTCCGGTTTGCTTCGACTCAAAGCACAACAATCCACCTTTAACAAAACCTTCGGCACTTCCGATATGAATAATGATGTGTCGACGTCCTTTTCCTGCTGGTGGATTGAGGCCTGTTGACCACCCTTCAAGAGCTGCCTGCCTCCGACTTTTGACATTCGTGTCTTGCCAAAACATTGAAACAGTATGACCTTCATTTAACCAAGTCTCATCCAAATAATAAATTCGTTTTTGATCTAGTCTTGCTTTCCGAATATTGCGCAAATAACTCCTCCTCCAAATGACAATGTCGTCTCTATCAATCAACATTGCGTTCCGATAATTTTTTTTATATTCGAATCCAAGTTCCTTCAAAATTTTCCATAATGTACTTCGAGACATTTTCGGAAAATCTGAATCTTCTTGAACCGAAGCCATAATTTTGGAGAGAGTTGGGATCTCTTTTCTTAAGAAAAAAGCATGCACCTTACGCCTTATTCCATTCTTCAAGTCGCCATCCATTTAAAGTTTGGGTCGGCCTGGGGACTTTGCTGGGGCTGTGATGTTTCCACTTTTTTCTCCTTCATTAAATTATAAATTGTTGTTTTTGAAACACCCATCATTGTTGCAGTAATCTCCACAGTTTCATCAACACTTCCTGTCAAATTCATGATTTTTCTTCTAATTTCTTCGTTCTTTAACGAGGAATAGCAATTTAATATCATATTTTTTTCGTTCAGCGACAATGGGCCAACTTTAGGTCGCTTAGATGGTGATAAATCCTCCATATCTGGTCGAATTTGGTTGGACCACTATATAGTTGGAAGGTGTAGAGAGAACTTGTATAGATGAACCAAAATAAACACCAGTTAACAATAACTGTAAAAAATAATAACAAATAACAGTAATAATGGGGAAATCAATCAACACAGCAATTTCTCCAGAACAGATGAACTGTAAATTGAAAATATTCAACCTTTCCGCTACTTTTATAGTTGAAAAGTTCTAGTAAGTACATTGTATTATGGGGGCATTTTCTTAGAACTGAAAAGACTATATTTCACAATAATAAAACCATTTTTGAGCTACCTGTTTGTCAAGTTTCTTCAATTACCTGCTAATTGGGTGAAATAATCGGCAAATGGAGTTGGTTTGGATATATATATATATATGTATTTGTATAAAATTGTTATTAACATTCATTTTATTATTTATTGTATGTAGGATTATAACTACCTGGAGCTTAGTGGAGGGACTCGTCTACGCCCTTTTATACATAATAATAAATTTTCTGGAAAATTGATGTCAGTGATATAATCCACAGTTTATTATATTATTGATAATTTGAAATTTCATTTTAAATAATATTACAAAACGGTTATTTTCGGAAATGAGATAATTTTAGAAGCCTTAACTTTTTTTAAATGACTAAATGTGGTACGCCTATGGTTCCGGCCAAAATGTGTGATTTATTACTCCATGCCTTTTTAAAACGGAGTATAGTTTATATTTTCTCCATGTCTGTTTCTTTTTTTTTATTTCTGATTTTACCTATTATTTTACCGTTTTGTTTTGGTTTTGGTTTTTGTGTTTCTCGACGCATCTCTTTTTGTGAAATGTATCTCTGTTCAATTCTCCTATCACGTTTCAGTACTGCTTTTTATTTCAATCTTTTCTATCTGTATACCCTATTTTTTAATCCATTTATTTTTATTCCTTTCTAGTGTACATACTTATGCGTTAATTAAGATTTTTTTCAAATACTCTTTGCTTTGATTTCCAAGTATATAATTGCGCGTCACCGAAATTAAGTCATTATCTAGTTCCGAAGTCCAGTTTAATGATAACGCTTAATTATATGTTCTACTGTTACAATCTTAGAATTTCTAACACAATTTCTGGATTTAATGAAGATAAATTATTTTGTTGGTTGTGTTCGTTATTTTGTTGATTATTCCAACTCGTCTTGTATTTGTCCCATCTTTCTATATAATTTCTGTTTGGAAATATAAAAAATAACTGTCAAATGAGACTATGAGACTATTACGAATTCTTTAACTATTAAAAAATATAGACATAAGATTTATTTAATAACAGATTATATATATACATTTTTTTGAATATTTGAAACTGTTCTCAAATATAAATACATTTTTTAAATCTGTACACTTTGTACTTTGTAAAATTTTTCTATGCATAAAAATATGTCGTTTCCATGATGTTTTAAGAAATATCTCTAGATTAATATTCGAAAAGTTAGTTGTGCAAAATTCACGGGAAAACTCTATTGCCGACAATTTTCTTAGAAGACATGTGGCAACATCGCGCTGTCACGTAGTTAGTTTTTGAGGGGCAGTAGTAATATTCATTCATTTGTATAACATGAATGATATTTCGAATGTTGTAAAGAGATTAGTTCACAGATCGCTTTCAGGAGACATACATTACAACAAGAGTCAAAAGAAACCTTAATGACCTACAACTTCAATTTCCCAGCAAATATCCAAACCCGCCCACTCTCGTTAATACCCATACCCAGAATCAATACCAACCTCAATATATTAAATAAATGGAAACTTCAACTAACCTGAATAAACAGTCATTTATAAAAGAAATAGAAAACAACCAAAACCGCTACAATCTGGTATTTACTGACGCTCTCAAATCATCAGACTGTGTAGGAGCAGCCATCCTTACCCCAATAACATTTAATTTCAAACAGATCACTTCTTCGTACACTGCAGAGTTGTATGCAATACTACAAGCACTCATTCATATCAAAGAATAAAAAAAGACCCCATCTCTAATAATAACAGACCCACTCAGCTCACTCCAAACTTTCCAACACTTGTATACCAAAAATCCAATCGCCTTATTGATCAAAACAAAAATAGCGTACTTAAAAAGTGAAGATTTATGTTTGTACCATCACATTCCGGTATAAAAGGATATGAAGAAATTGACCAACTAACCCGATCAGCACCAAACAACCAGGACTCTATCCAAATATACGAAGTAGCTTGTTATGACACGAAATCTGTAATTAAGTCTAAAGTGTGTGGAAAAACGTATAGAGTACAACAGAAAATAATATAAAAGAAATCAAACAATCAGTAAACTCTTGACCTTAACCAACATCGAACAGGCCACACCAATTAAGAAAATCGCGTTTGCGGCTGGGTCATAACCCATAAATTTCTCATCACACGAACTGAGTTACCAACATGTGAACCCTGTCAAATCAGTCTTAGTGTGAAGCATATATTAATCGAATGTAAACAATATGAAGCTACAAGCAAGAAGTACAACATTTCAGCGAATATAGCGAATACTCTAATTGAAAACATGAACATTGAGAAAACAATGTTATTTAAAGAACACCGGCTTATATAATTGTAATTTTTTTATACTCTGTGTCTTGGAGCCTGGCTAGATGAGGCGTTCTACGCGCGAGTGAATTTGTCATTTCGAGGTCACAAATTTTAATCGTTCCGGAATCGTTATCGAAATCGTTCTTAACGATTTGTTACGCAGGCGCCAAGTGTTTACCGTTATAATAACGGTTCCAAAATAGATCGTGGTTAGAACGGTTTGGTTACTGACTCGGGTCTTAAATCACTGGCACGAGTCAAAAATGTCCTCCACCTCGTTATCACTCATATTGGAAAATATCAACGAATAGCACAAACAAATATAAATAAGATTGCTCCAACAAAATTCAACTAATACGTAAACAGAACAACAAATCAAGCCAACTAACCTAAAACTAGATATGGATATATGTACTGTGCAAATCGGTTCCCTTGATACCTGCTTTTAGTCAAGTATCGAAATCATCATTCTTGAACCGATTACATAACGATACAAAGTCGGGTTGGAACAAAACAATTATCCTTCGCTAAACGGTTCTCTCGTGGCTGGAACACATTTTTGCTATTGCACATGTGCGTCACCGTTCCATGAACGGCTTTTTGATGTGTTGGAACAAACCTATAATGATACGTCTCTCGCAACAGCATTCGCACGTGTACTGGTCGGACCATAGAAGCTTCAAGTATCTCGACTCGCACGTTGTACGCGCGAGTCGTAGTACTGCGTTTTGATTGCGACTTACGCGTGAGTTGAGAAACGCGCGAGCGGATCTGGACACAATATATGAACTTCTAGAATCTCACACTCGCGCGTAAAACTACTCATCTGAACAAGCACTTATGTCTCTAATAACCCCAGCGGTTGAAGTGACTGAAATTAATAAAAAAAGAGATTAGTATTAAATAGTATTTTTAATTTATATAAAATAGTATAGAAAAAAATGTGTACAAATGACAACTTCGATTTGTCTACTTTGAAACCACTACTTTTTTTCGGAGATAAATACCTTTCAATTAAAAAAAACGATTTTAATGTCATGTAAACACTTTAATTGGCCGCATTGTTGACAGATTTTTTTGCACGTGGATAAAAATTTCTTATTGGCAGGTGTTTCATGTGTGAGATTTGGTCAAATTACATACTGATTTTACTTTCAATTATTAATTAGAAATACAATACCAATTATTTTGCACTTATAATGACTAAATAGTAAGTAGAAAATATATTAGTATTGTTACGAAATCGCACACTCTGTTTTATACTGTATATGAAGGTTTAAAATTTGGCGAATGCGCAGGGTTTTCTTGGAAACTATTTATAATTATTTTTTGTGACTATTCTTATCTAGACATTTGCAGGAAGGTCGATTTTTTTGGGAGCCGCAATCGAGAAGTTTCAGGAATAGAAGGCACCTAATACATAAGAGACTACCTACCAACCGCAGTTTTTAGTTTAAAATTTGACTCGTGGCAGACCAGTGAAATAGTGAATAGTAAAGTATTTATATAAATTAAGTCTAAGTAAATAAACAGTAGTGAAGTGTTTATATAAAATAGTGAATAGTAGTAGTAGTAGAATAGTAAATAAATAAATTAAGTGAGTACATACCGTGTGTATAAATTTTTCCCACCCGTCGTAATAAAAACTTTTAAATAAATAAGAAAAACATTACAGTATGTAAAATATTCCGTAAAAGATAGTTTAAGAAAATTAATCACATGTACTGCGAGATTTGATATGGCTTTTACATCCTTAAATTAGGCTTTATATTTTTTTGTATTCTCGTATAAATCTGAACAATTATCAACAATTATTTTTAGTTACGTTAACCCTTAACAGGCGTTGCGGAGTCCCTGGGACTCTAAGAAAGTATGATAACTTTCGTATTTGTTGATCATGCGGTAGGCGCTGCTTAATACCTTCCTATGTTGGGGAGACCCATCCTGTGCTCAGTCGACTTCAGTCTATTATCAAAGCAAGTACGTGTAACAAAGATCTTCGAGTTCGAGGGACTCCGCGGCGCAATCAGTGTAATATTTTCAATTTAATGGCTATGTCAGAGAATCCAAAAACAGTTAAACCTACAAACTCTAACTTTGAGCAATGTGTGCTAAGATGGTTTGAGGAATGTGATACAGAAGGTTCAGACCAAGATGGCGATCCCAAAAGCAACACTACTATCGAAAATGCTATTATAAGCGAACGCGAAACAGAGAGTGAGCTTTCTGGTGATGATTCTGACGATGAAGATGGAATGCAGGTTACCGAAAGAGAAAACGACAGTAACACAAGTATTTCAAGAAAAAAGATTTTTACGGAAAAAACAGATACAAATGGGCTGCCACCGAACCAACGCATATTGAAGTTGCCAGGGAATAAAAATGTTGTACCAGAAATTGCACCGCTGGAAGCATGGAGGCAAATATTCTCGCAAGATATCCTATATATTGTTATGCAATACACAAATTTAAAAATTCAGGGATTTCGTAATAAACCAGGCAATCAGAATCGCACAGAGTACCGAGAAACAAATTCCATTGAAATAAATGGTTTTCTTGGACTCCTGCTATTAACTGCTGCCTTTAAGTCTAATAATGAGATCATTAAATCAATCTTTTCAACAGACGGGACTGGTCGTGAAATTTTTCGACTGGTAATGTCAGCAAAAAGATTTGCTGTTTTATTAGCTTGCCTGGTTCGACACTCATGAAGAGAGAATCCTAAGATTAAAAACTGACCCGGCTGCAGCGATATCACATATATTTGAAAAATTTAACCAAAACTCTCAATCAAGTTACACTTTAGGAGCCAATGCAACTGTCGATGAAATGCTGGTCGGCTTTAGAGGTAGGTGCAAATCTAAAATGCATTTACCTAGCAAACCCGTAAAATATGGCCTGGAAGTCCAATGCCTTGCTGATGCCCGGACCCACTATTTATACAATACATATATTTATTGTGGCAAGGGTTACTGACTCCCTAAAAGATATTACAGATGAAGAAAAACGGTTTGCTATTCCAACGCAAGCTGTTGTTCGCATCTCCAAACCACTATTTGAATGCAACCGAAATATTACGGGTGATAACTGGTACTCTTCAATAGAGCTCACTGATTATCTTTTGCAAAATAAGCTTTCTTACGTTGGAACAATGAAGAAAAACAAACGAGAAATACCTAAAGAATTTCTACCCTCCAAACTAAGACAGGTGGGATCTACATTATATGGCTTTACAAGTAATGAAACGTTAATTTCCAGAGTACCAAAGAAAAATAAAGCTGTTATCCTTATTTCTTCGATGCATCACTGCAAACAGGATGATGGCGATTTGCCTGAAATTAATGCATATTATAATAACACAAAATCTGTAGTGGATGCTGTAGACGAGAAAACCACTAAATATTCCTGTAGTAGCAGGACGCCACACTGGCCAATGGCTCTGTTTTACAGAATTGTGGATATGTCTTCAGTGAATGCGTATATCATTCATCAATCTTGTTCCAACGCAGATCAGCTGGAGAGACTAGATTTTTTGAAATTACAGGCCAAACAACAACTATATGAACCACTTCTTCATGAAAGAGTGCAAAATGCACATTTATCATGAGAGCTAAAGGTAGGTATTGCAAGAATTTTGAAGATGGCACTTGAAACCCCAGCTGATGATCAAGATGTTTTGCCTAGAAATCAGAGGAAGTATTGTTTTATATGTGACCCAAAATTAAAAAGAAAAACTGGCTTTCTATGTGTTGAATGCAGAAAACCAATTTACTTGCAACGTTCGAGAAAATTGTGTGTTCAATGCATTGAAAATCGGGAGGATTCCTAAATATTATATTTTCCTATATACTTGTTTGGGTCATTGTCAATATTTTACATTTTAGTTTAGAACTTCCGAAGTATGTTTTCAATACAAAAAGTTTTTATTTTTCAGTTTTTTCTTTCAAAATTAATATAAAAGGAATACTATATTTATTTTTGTTAAAATATTAATGTCTTTAGTTTTAGATTTTAGCTCTGGTTTCTACTAAGTTGGTTGAAAATAAACAATGTTTGTTTTTTTATACGTCTTTGATTATGTATAAAACATAAAAAACACACAGTTTGCAACAGAAAATACAGTATTTATATTTTGCAGTCCCTTGGACTCCGCGACGCATTAAGTGTTAAAAATAACAAGCTAGATGACTCTCCTGGCTTGCTGCCCTCGCTTGGAAGTTGCTAGTGCTGTTTACTTGATGCCATGCAGACGTAGTTGCTGTCTGACAGACAAAACCGCCTGGTCACTGCGCACTAGCCGAACGGTCTACTAGCTTCCTCGGCACACACAAGCCAGGATACTTATTTACAATTTCTATACCAGTATAGTCATGAACGCGACTAAATTAGTGTAACTTTTGTATACAGAATATTGGTTACATATCTATTCTATCGCAGTGCAAAATTGCACCATATTGATGTAGATGTGGAAATTAAGGTTAAATATTTAGTAAAATACTACATTATTTCAGTCTTTTAGTATATATTTATGATTTTTTATTAGTAAAAAATCCTTTTTTTATATTAAATAATTAAAATAAACATTGGCATTTTTAAAATTATTAATTTAATGTTTTTTTGCGCTAGATTCGTTTCTTTCTATGCTAATGTGAGGTTTCCTTTTTCTCTTCGATTCGGTTGGTCTGCCAGGCTGTATGCGATTATTGCCTTTATCTTTTCTCCGAGCTACAGCTGTTGGTTGTACATGAAAGCCATTAGATCAATGTTGCAGGCATAACATCATAATCTAAAAAAATCACGTAGTGTCACAATTGTACCACAGAATACCCCACTTCTGTGTTTGTACGATTTTAAAATAACAATAACTGACAGAAATGGATCAAACTTGGTAAAAGTAATGGTTAATTAAATCAATTTACAAAAGTTATTCTAGTATGGTCAAATATCTACACCATAATAGATTAGAATTTGTAACTAATTTTTGGCGAACAAAAGCTACACTAATTCAGACGCCTTCATGACTGTACTGGTATAGGAATTGTAAATAAGCAGCCAGGACAGCGAAATCAGTGGTGGGGGAAGCTTAATAGATTTAAAAATAGAACGGCAAGCTATTAAACTATTTTGGCTTCAGACACTAGCTGGAATAAAGCTAGTTTTGTATACACGAAGATAGATGCACTAGGTCAGGGGTCTCCAAACTTTGAAGCCTTGGGGCCATAATATTTTTATCGGTATGTTGCAAGGGCCATAACAATTTTAATTTATTTGCCCACCTAAGCAAACATAGGCTTTTATTGCATTTCAATTATTATTGATTGTATATTGTGACACGTAACGACGTCTAGTGTCGAATAGTGATGCTATGTTCTAGGTACGCATTGTTTCGAGAACGTTCTGGTTCTGGCTAGTTTTTCCGATCATTTCTTGATGGCAGTAATTTCATAGGTATAAGAAGGCTAGCGGCGCCATTGCGAGTCAGTTTGTGCGGGAAAGGCGAAGGAAACGAAGTTGTCTATTGTGAAATAAAGTAATAAGAGTATTTTGATTAGACTTGTTTTTATGTGTGATTTATTGGTATGGAAAAGAAGCGAAGAATAGACAGTGAATGCAGAACGTTCCAGATAAATGGAACTTTCAGTATTTTTCCGCCTACCTCTATCCAAAGTATACATTTCCTGGCCTCATTGTAGGGAGCAAAGTCGTACTTTTCCTCCCTATGGAGGAGAAGTAAAAGTGACGTCATAGTACGCTATCAATGAAATAATTTTTGCAATTTCGAGACTAAAGTGGTCACTTTAGTGTCACATGTTAGAAACTATGTTAGACCCAAGGGATATAAAGGAACAGTTAAAATCCTAAGGGATTTGAAGTACAAATAAAAACGTACACCCCCGATGCCTAGCTAAGCATTTTAGAAGTCCATCCTCGATGCCCAGCCAAGTATTTTAGAAGTCCATCCTCGATGCCCAGCCAAGTTTCGTAAAATAAATAGTATTTATTAATTTTGTTTGTTAGTTTCATAAATAAATTATTGAAAAGTCTTGTTATTTGAGGCAGGCGGAAAAATCATATGTATAACATGGGAGTAAAGTGCCTTTTCCTCCCTCGAATGATTACTGCCCTCCGCTACGCGTCGGGCAGTAAACTTCATCCTCGGGAGGAAAAGTAGCACTTTCCTCCCTTGTTATACAAATAGCTATGGTGATTGAGTTCAGTAATAAGGCGCTATGTTTAATTTGTAATGAAACCATTCACCGATGGAGAAATGATAAAAGAATGCTTGATTGCAGTAGCTGAAGAAATATGACCCGAAAAAGTAAATCTATTGAAAGGTGTCAGTTTGTCAGCAAACACCGTGGCTCGGAAGGTGCAAGACAATATATCATAACAACTGTCTGACAAAAATTGACATCTTGAGTGGTTTTCTCTAGCCTTGGATGTGTCAGATACTGCTCAGGTGTTGATTTTTATTCGTGGAGTCGATAAAAGCTATATGTGTATGAAGAACTTCGTGATATTGATAGTATTCACGGCACGACAACTGTGGCAGATATATTTAAGGGAGTTGAAAATGCCATTAATAAAAAAAACTTCGATGGAAAAACTTGAAATCTATCACCGCCGATGGTGGCATAAATATGTGTGGTAAAAATAAAGGAGTGGTCGCACTTGTGTCAAAGGCTGTAGAAAATGATGGTGGTTCAAAACCATTAGTATTACATTGTATCATTCATCAACAGTCCTTGTGCGGAAAATGTTTGGATTTGTCTGAAATTCTAAGACCAGTCATATCAGTTGTTAATTTTATCAGATCCACAGGGCTGAATCACCAACAATTCCGCGACTTTATTGAAGAGATCGGAGAAAATGATTTGCCATATCATACAGCCGTACGCTGGCTTAGTTGCGGAAAAGTCCTTAAGTGCTTTTTTGAACTTCGAACAGAGATCGAAATTTTTTTGAATGAGAAGCATCGCCCTTGTGCCGATTTCGGAAATAGTGAATGGCTGTAGAAATTAGCATTCTATGTCGATTTGACAAATCATATGAACGAACTGAATTTGATATTGCAAGGAGAAAATCAGCTTCTTCCTGATTTATACACCAATATCAAATCGTTCAGGCAGAAAATAATACTACAGAGACTGAATTTCCAGTAGATTTTGCAGTCGAAACTTTCAATGCTTTAAAGATAAATTTCGATACTCGTTTCTCAGATTTTGATGTCATTGTGAATGAAATTCAGCTTTTTCAAAATCCTTTTGATTCTGACATTGAAACCCTGGCTTCGGAAGTCCAAATGGAAATTATTGATTTACAATGCAGTGATATGTTTAAGAACAAATATCAAAATTCATCTTTGTTGGAATTTTATGTCTTCCACTGGCACAATTTGATAATTTGCATAAATTTGCTCGTGGGTTGCTTTCTGTTTTTGGTACTACGTACTTGTGTGAGAAAACATTTTCCAAGATGAAGTACACAAAAAATGTTTACAGATCTAAATTAACCGATGAGCATCTTAAATCTCTTTTAATAATTGGTACAAGTAAAATTAATCCACAACTACAAACAATTGTCGATGAAAAATCACAATTACATAAATCTTAATAGTGTTTTTTTTTGTTTTATTAGTGGGATTAATTTCAATTTAATTATTTGTTAGTTATTAATATGCTTAAGCTTAAAATACTTAAGTTGAGTTTTCTGCGTCATAATTCCTGTCGTAAAGTTATACCTTGCAAGTAAATAAAACCGAGTAATTATCATTCTATGTTTTCATTCTCTTCCATTCAAATTATCACAGCACATTGGCTGTCGTGGGCCACATTGATGACACTAGTCTTAAACTGTCGCGGGCCAGATTTGGCCCGCGGGCCGTAGTTTGGAGACCCATGCACTAGGCTATTCTAGCTTACCATACTAGGCTCATGTGCCCAGTCATAAAGGTTATTTGGATTAAAAGCTATCCTTTGAATGATTTACAAGCTCCAAATTTTGCCATAACTATTTTTGCTAGTAAATCTAGATTCACAAAATACTTCTTTCATCATAAATTTATTGATCGGTAAAATTTGTTGCAATGAGAAATTTATCCGATAAAATAAAAACTCTTGTGCTTTTACCGTTGAACATTTTTTTTAATTTTTATTGATTATTTAAACAGTGTAATTCTAATGAATAAGATAAATTAAAATGTAGACAGACACGGTGTATGAAAAAACAAAAGAAAAGACGCACTTGTCGTTGAATGAAGGATAAATGTTTACGATGCGTAATACTCAAGGACGAGGCCATCTCATTATCAAGCCACAGAATCGAGGTCGTCACGATATACGCACAAAAGCGGTTAACAAAACGACCTTCTTTCAACTTCAATCCAATGTATGTGACCAGTGACGTATTAAATTTACCTTTAATAAAAAAGAAACCTTTCTAAATAATCTGTGAAATGGCTAGACAGCGTATTTGAATGAGTGAACGAATCGACCTCATCGTTATCGTTTGGGAACGATTTGATTATAGTGTCAATATTATTGTTTTTTTTAACCTACTTCTGAATGTATTTTTGTAGCATTTGAACTTTATAATTTTTTTAATCGAATATTTTTTTAGTAAAAAATATGAGAGAGGATTGAGAAGTTTCTTATTTTTGAATATTTTACAGTTTTTTGTTGCTTATTTTGACTGTTTTCACGGTTTCAATAAATTACTAGGAATACTAAATTAAGATAAAGCTGATACATTACACTGATCAACAGTGATTTTGTTGCCAATAATTCATGAAACCATGAATGGTTTTGGAATATTGGCTCTTGTTTTTTTTCATCTTCTATGCGCGAGTGTATTTGGACACAATATATGAACTTCTAGTATCTCACACGCGCGCGTAAAACGCCTCATCTGGACAAGCACTAAAGTTCATTCGTATATACTGCGTCTTTAATTACGTGTTCTATAGCTTTTCCCAATTTTCTTTTATAACGTGTGACGAGCCATATATCCATTTGTACCCAAATAAGCTCGATCGGATTCAATTCGCTGTGATGTGATGGCAATCGAAGAACAGTAATTCCACGTTCCTTGGACATTTCATCAATACCGTATTTTTTAAATGCAGATGCGCAGCCAACACTAAAAGTTCTTTCTTCATAACACTGTTATACTCTATTTCAGAAAGGTGTAGAGTAAGTCCGTTGAGGTCGGTGTCGGCCATAGGTCTGCTATACAGAGCAGTTTCTGTTGGTCGACCCGCTCTGTTAGCATGCTGACATGTATGAAGTGGTGTATTCTCCAGATTCTCCGTTCTTATGTAGTTTTCCACTACTTTCTCCACCGCTTTAAGTAAATACGATGGTAGACAGATGGGTCTAAAATATCGGGGATCGGTCTTTTTTGCCATTTTTGGTATGAAGGTTACCCTTGCCCTTCTCCATTTTCTAGGTATTATACTCACTGCTAAACTGCTTCTTGTAATATTCAGCTGGCGAGGAACAATCTCCTCTATCCCTTCCTCCAGGAGTGCTGGTGATTTGTATGATTGCAATGTACTTATTGCCCATTCTAACTGTTGTCTGGTAAATATTTTCTTAGTAATGTCCCAATCCTCCTTGCAGAATAGTTTGGTGTAGTTCATTACTATTTCAGTACTTGTTGTAAGTTCACTACACGGAAAGTGGGTTCTGAGAAGAAGCATCGATTGTTCCTCTTCACCTTCCCTGTATGAACCGTCTGGCCAGTAACATTGAGGGGTTAGTTACCCCTTTTGCCGTGACCGTTTGTAGTCTGGCCGGTGTCTGAGTGGAAGTGATATTTTCACAAAAGGCTTGAAAAGTAAGCCACTCAGCATTACTAATATTTTTATTATACTGTGTAAACTTCTCAGTGTACCCCTACCGATTACCGTCTCGTTTGGTTCTATTGAAGAACCGACGGACTTCTTTTCTGAGGTTCGACAGTTTGTCATTCTACCAACGAACTTCCTTGCCTGATCGAGCCTTTGTCAGTGGGCAGTGGAATGAACATTTTCCATTATTGTCTCACTGATCTGTTCGACTATATGTTCCAGATCGTAGTGCTGGTGATATGCCCCTTTTACTTCGAACTTTTCCAATTGTACAGATTGGTTATTTAAAGAAACCAATCTGTCTTTCTGAGATTTCGAATTGAAGGAAATCTCCCTCTATTCTAAATTCGATTATCCTATGGTCAGAGAGTGATGGCTCGTTCATCGCCCTCCAATATTTAACATTTTTCCTAGCAGCTAGATTAACTATTGTTACGTCCAGGACCTCTTCTTTTGCTCACGTGACAAAAGGGGGGTTGTCTCCACGTATAATGTCTCAAGGTTATTTGCTATCAGTTATTCTAATAAACACTCATCTCTGGCGTTGTTATCAGTGCTTCCCCACATGCTATTGTGTGCGTTGGCATCACAACCAATTATGACAGGCAGCCGTCTGCGTTTGCAGTGTCTCACTGGTTCTTGCACTACCTCTGATGGTTTAATCGGGCCGTCTCCGGCAAAGTAGGCAGATGCAATGACGATGTCTCGGTCGATACCCCCAATCTTGAGGTGAACCATGATTGGAATTAAGTCCGGTGACACGTATTCTGAAACACATATATTTCATGTTATTTCTTATGAGTACACAGGCACGTGGAGATACTTGCTTTTGATCATAAATCAATTTAGAAACCTTTCATGCCAAACCTTTGATTTAGCCTTCTTCGTTGATCCACGGTTCTTGAATCAGTACAATTCCCAGTTGCAGTTTAGCGAACAACCTTGCAATCACGCGTGATTCAAGTCTATTTGCGTTACCTTCGTGAAGATGAGGGTGATTTATTGCGGGTGAGAGAGGCCGATTTGTTCAATCTCTACTTGTCCCCCTTCCTTATCTCTCCTGTCGCTCCTTGAATTCCATGGTATCATCCCGGAGTTCGAGCAGGTTTATTGATCCTGGGGAAGACCCTCGACCATTAGGCAGCTCCGCCCATTTTCCCGTGACGCAGTGAAGCTCTCCGCTTTCTGAGGTGCCCCAGCGGAACCAGAGAAGATCTCAGGGTTGACCCAGGGTCAAGATTTCGTATTTTCTCCCTTTTTCGGAGTCTCTCCATATCCTTCGGATCCTCCGCAGGGTTCACTTTCTTTCCCAGACCCGAGACAGAGATACGCCCAAAACACAAGTTCAGCGCGTAACCTCCTGCCTTCAAAGCCTCCATAAATTGGTAATCTATACCAATCGTGGCATCCTCCCTCCTTTTTGGAGTTCAAGATCTTCCAAACCACAGTAGTGAGGTTGGAGCTCTGAACATCGGCAAATTGAAGGATCTTCTCCATTTTTATGTCGATGCTTCTTGGGAAGAATACCGTAATGGTGACCGGCTTTGGAATGTCGTCTTCACATATAGCCACCAGTTCGGGTCCTTCCCAAGAGTTGAATTTCGACGCTGACCTCATCAGCCAGTCGACTCTTGGGTCCCACAGACCACTAGCGTCTTTCCGCAACGGAAATGAATGCCAGAGAAGTGAATCTCCTTCTCCATGCTCTGGCACACCTCTTCCACTAGAGTCTCTTCCAGGGAGGATAGCTGTTCGGCTTCCAGGATAACTCTAGGGTAGTCCTTGGGCATTATTCCCACCCTGGTCCCCTCGTCTGTTCTAACAGCTGCTGCGTAACGAGTGGCTTGCCCGGTACCGTTGCAGCTGTTATTGGATTTTTACTCAGAGGTCGCTGCGGGGGAGTGGCGCTTCCTTCAGGGTTGGGCGCTGAAGAGCCTGCTTCCTAGCCTTTTAAGGTACAATTCGCTGATGGAGGAGTCGCAGGTACTTCAGCACCCTTACTCCACTGAGACCTATCCTCAGTGGGCCCAGCCGCCCAGTTCGGGCAAATCAGACGGCAGCTTGGGTCGTTTGGCCTTTTTTCCCTTTGTAGGGTGCCCGGATGAGGAGGTGGACGGTTTTTCCACCACTTTCGCGGTGATTTTATTGTTAAGCAAAGATAGCTGGAAGTGTGAGGTCCCCACTTCGCTGCGCGATTGATAAAGTGAGAACGCATTCGGAGGAAAAATGATACCTATGGCGCTTAACAATTTCTGCCGATATAGGTACAATCCAGTGCACAATTAATATAGAAATTGTTTACCTATAAAATTAAGGCGATAAAAACTAGGAAATGTCTTTGCGTTGTGTATTTATTTATATTATTTTGAAAAAATATGTAATAAAACGTAACAAGAATATTGAAAAAGGAAATAAACAGGTATACTTGTCAGTACAGATAAATTTCACTATTCCACGATGATATTTAATCGTGGAATAGTAAAATTTATTTGTACCAATAAAAGTATACCCCACGTTCATATTATTTCTGATACATCAGGTTCTGAATCTGAGATGGTTTCATCAGTTCCACTTTCACTGTCACTATTAGATCCTAGAGTTATTGTTAGGTCATCAACAAGTAAATCAAAAGCAGGCTCCTTTTCCATATAATCTTGTTCATTTTTTTTATATGTTCACACCTAGTTTTACACTGTTCTATCGAAAATTAATAAAATAATTCATCACACAAACTTTGTACGTTTTTAAAATTAAAAGTCACATTTTTATTAGCGACGTATTGCTTCATAGAAGACCATACTAACTCTATTGTATCTAAATCCGGATGATATGGAGGTAATCGTAAAATGGAATGTCCTTTATCTGTAAGAATTTTATCGATTTCGTATATTTTGTACCGAGGTTTGTGTTACTTTATAAGATTGTATAAATCTGCTCTTAACATATCAGCCGTAAATCCAATATTTCGCTTTGTCAAGCACTGCTGCATTTCGGCTTTTCTGCAAGAGAAATTTGGTACCTTTTCACTCTGTACATTATGATAAAGTGCGTTGTCGATCACCAAAACGCTATTTGGTGGTAAATTTGGTACTAACCTCTCCTGCAACCACTTTTTGTAGTTCTCGTCGTTCATGGGATTATAATAATCTCCGGTTTTATCGCTAGATTTGTATCTAAGGTAAGCATTTTTCACAAAACCATTTTCACCTCCAGCATGTACTATAATTAGCATCTGTCCTTTGATACTGATTTATGTAACCCCTCGTTCGAACTATCAGACCAGCTCTTTTGATTACTATGATACGTTCCGACCATATATATAATTGGTCTATTTTCGTCTCTATAATGTTTCATACTTCGTAAGAAGTTAAGTCTCGTATGTCGAATTCCGGGTTTTTCCATTAACAACTTCCTATTTTTTCTAGTTTTTCGCCAACGAAATCCAATTTCTCAATAATATGCCGAAGAGACTCTCGGGTACCTGTATAATTATACTCATCTACAAATTTTCGATGAATACGCTTCAAAGTTGGAACTTGTTTTTCTGTAAAATGAAAATTGGTAATATACCTTCGGAGACGTCCTGTATCAAAATTATCTAGACATGTTTTTGAAGCGCTTTTTTCTCTCTTTTTGTTAGGTTTTTCTAACGACGAGCATTCACCGTCTTCAACTACCTTCATTTCACGTGAAATTTGTTGAACACTACTTAAACTGACTCCTGTTGCCAATACACCACACGCTCCTGGACTTTTTTAAAATCTTTTCCGCCTCTCTTCTCATAGAATGTATAACATTTGCTACCATTTCTCGAATTTGTCTATTTGAAACTTTTCCTTTCAACTTCGACTGGATTTTCATTTTTATTCGCCGCAATACCTACTTTTTTGCAGACTATACCTAGTTCTGTACTCGCTAAAGTTTAATCACAAACTGTCTTATCTCCTACTTACTTTCCGTATTGAGACCAACGTCCATTTTCAAACTTTCAGCTATTTTTGCTAACCTGTACGTTCTTCGAGTCCATATCTGGTACCATGATCCAACCTTGGCCTGCGGGACTTGACCACAGACAGCCATGAGACATTGGTATAACAGGTGATTTCGAGGTAAGCTCGAAATTTCACCCGATATCGTTACCCTGTGTGCAATCCCTTAGCCACGATACTACAGCTGGGACAGTAAAGTAGGTCCGCGGCAGGATATTTGAGGGCTGCCAGTTGAGTGTATACTCAACGAGCCCTTAGGTATTTCCCTGCAGACCTCCTCCTCATATAAAATTATCTCAGAGACCCTCCTATCCGCCATCTGGAGACGCGCCGGGTTGGTGCTTCACCCCCTGACATCAATATATATTCCGACGAACAACGTATATATCTACTGATGTGGACCCGTTAAGGCAATTTTTCATCTCCTCCGCTCGCGTGCGTCCGCGGTTTTTAACCTAGGTCTACGCGAAACATAATTTATGAGCTTAGGGTCTCAATGGTCAAAGTTGTGTTAATGATGAGTTATAGGCGAAGTTTGAATTTGCCGCCCTCTTACTACTTATTTGACTAATTGAGAAACAATATTAGCAAGGTTTACTTGTTTATCAGTTTTATTATTTGTGATTGACGCCAACAAGAACCGATACCAATTTTAGCTACAGTATTTTTTATCCAAATAGAAATCAAAGCGATATCTAGTGGAACGTAGCCAATTAACAATCTAACGAAATAAACTCCTTGAAGTTCAATCGTCAATTTTCCTCTTTACTATCGTATATTCTACATTTTACAGTTTCTCCTTCCCGTCTCTAAATTTACAATCAATTTAACGAACTGCAAACTCTATTGATTTAAAACCATTTTTGCTTTAGTTTGTAATTACGCAGTAGTGATAAAAGAATTAATTTGCTGATATTGTTTGTTAGTATAATGGAAAAACCCATGGTAATATCATAATACATCTGGACAAATATTATCGACACGTGTGGAAAAGAGGTAGCTAAAATAAATATATTTGCGAAAATTAGAAATACATTAGGATGTGAAATGAAAATCTCAGATCAAACTTCAGAATTAATATCTCTGTAATTTGTAATAAATTTCATTGATTTGCGTAATTATCAGTCGTTTTCCTTTTCCACAAGCTGGTTTTATTCCTACAGATAAACCATCCAAAAACGCTTGACAGGAAGAGGTTACATTTTTATCTTGCCATATATTTCCGACGGTGTAACGTTCGTTTAGCCATTTCTCGTCCGAATAGTAGATTTTTCTATTTTCATTGTGAAAATCCCTTATTAGTCGCAAATAATTCCGTCTCCATCATACAATTTCATTTTTTTCGATGAAAAGCTACTTTCTGTTTACTTTTTCCATTCATTTCTCTCAGAGTTTTCCACAATTTATCTCTTCCCATTTCAAAAATAGTTTTATCTTTTCTCAATGTAAATAAATTAATGTACTTTTCTTCTTATTACATGTTTTTCATCCTCGCCGATAGTTACCTTATGCTTTTCTGGGGATTGCCATGGAGGTTTTATGGTACCACACTTTTCCTCGCGTATGAGTCTGTAGATGGTTAACTTTCCAATCTTGGTCATTTTTGAGCACGCTTCTACTACACCATCGACACTTATTTCAATTTTTCTATGTTTAAGCGAATTAAATACGTTTAATATAATTATGTTTTCGTTGATGGATAAATCACATTTTGGTATACGTTTAACTGGAATGAAATCTGAAAAAAAAATTCCATTTTCATATCGAAAAATGGGGTTTCTAAAACAATTGACAAATACAGGCATTGACTGTTAACTATCATTGAGATCATTATCTTATCAGGTAAAGTGCTTGTCAAGATAAATGGTTGACTACAATAAAACTTTATGTCCATTGCAGGCCAGTTTTAACTATAATCTAGGTATAAATAGATCTAAAAAGATAATAAGCAACGGCTCTCTAATGGCGAAACCCAAATAAGCTATTATTGAGTCAGAACCATTTTTCGTTAGAAGACCGTCAGACGATTTTAGGATATTGCTTAAATATAAGATTCACAATTCTTGAGATTTTTATAATCACAGGCAGGGAATGGTCATTTTACAAGAACTTATTGCTCTCCATCTTTTTCAAATAGAGTTATCATCCGACGTAAATTAAAATAACTATCCAATATGAAGAAAATCTGCCATCATCTCGGCCATCACAGTACAATTATTCACAATTCATTTTCAATCCTTTACCACGTTTACACCCAAGTTTATAATAAAGTCAATTTTATCAAAACAATAGTCATAACTGGAGAGCTATCAATATTGACAGAGGCTCGTTTAACAATAACTTTATTTATTTTAATCATTTCAAAAATGCTCTGCATTCTTTCACCATTGTATATTATCTTATTTCTCTTCAAAGTTGCAGCCGTACCTACCACACGCACATATTTATAAACTATTCCAGGAAATGTTTTCTTGGGGCAAAGTCCAATTCTCGTTTGTTCTACCTACCATTTTTCTTTACCTGATATCGGAAATTCAAATGTCTGGTGACCCTTACACATTCCTTTATTCCTGATTAAAGTACCACTGACTAATGAAGCATATTATACCTATACAGGGTATAACGAAAAGTTGGGACGTGAATTAAACAGCGCATATTCTGATGGTGACAGATTGTACTTAAACTGAAGTCTAATTAAACTTACTGTTTCAATCCTTACTTTGTGAAATGTGCCTGTTTCTAAATAATTCCACTCGTGTAGGGAACAGGATGACGGCAAAGAAATTGTTTTTAAACAATAATTGATCTTTATTTAATTTCTAACTAAAAACATCATCTCTTACTACACGAAACATAAGATAAGATTCTACCGCCTGACCATTGACATTCCCCCTCCAAGGCGGGATTCACCTCCGTTCAAATGTCTTGTCAACCTATAAATCTGAATAATACGTAAAGCCGAGTTTACACTATACCATGGATAAGGCCAAGTTCACAATGTACATAAATACGCAATATGACTACACTAGGTAATAAGATATCATCGTCAGGGTGACAGAAGTTACATTTGATGTGATGCCTACCTGATGTTTAATAATTAGTACTGTGCAATGATATAGGAATCCAAGGAAAAACATTATTTGCTGATCTGTACAATTGTTACTTAAGAAGGCAGTTTAACAGTGGATAACTTCCTATATTTATCTGTTCATTGACGACTTCATATTTTGGGTCTCTTAAGTGTCTTCTAATTTCTAATCCCTCAAGGAAATTTAGTTCTTGTTTCTCATCACAAATATGTAGTACTTATGGTTCTGTGTTAGGTGTTAATGAATGTTTGGTGTCAAGTAGATGTTTTAATCTGTATGCTCGTAAGTGTTCATTGTGTCTGATTTCAAATATTCGAATTGTTTGACTTATATACACAGCATTACATTCTGGACATTTAATAGTTTATATATACCAGACTTTTATAATGGGGATATTTTTGTTTTTACATTTAACAATTTTGTAGCTACATTAATTTTTGTTTTAAAAGAAATTGTTGCATTTGCTAAAGATACTGTCGGTACAAGAAAAAATTTAAATTATACGTCTTTGTGGAGACTACGACCGAATATATTTTTAATTGTCTGTTCTATTGAATTGACTATTTAGATATATATCCAATGGTTTTTAACTAATTTATTATTAGAAGTATTAACACACGAAAATACAGGTCTAATTATTTTCGATACTTTTTGTAATGGTTCCATATAATCGTGGAGATTTAAAAGATAATTTGAATTATTGACAATCTCTCTTACTCTGTTCTTCAAAATTTCGACAGATACATAATTTCAAATAAGAGTAACTTTTATTCATTTATAAATTAAAATCTTTTAAAATCAAACACAATTTTAGAGCACAAATTAATACAAGATAAATAATTGATTTTCGTTTCTATTTTTTTATTTGCTATTAATATCGACAAGGAAATAAAACGTTCTAAAATTGAAAGCAAATGCGTGTGAGTTCAACGACTCCGGCGTTAGAATTAGTCAGGTAATAAAACGGCGTTACAAAGCTCAACAAAAAGTTGCCACCTTTTATTTTCTTTCTCCGTTCGGAGGTAGAAGTTGTTCTAGGAAATCCAGCGGGTCTTTTACGTTTGCCCTCGTTAAAATGCATTGTATTTCTCAGAATTTATAAGCAGGTATAGTTCTGAAAAAAATATTCTTCTATGGTCGATTTTAAAACCATACGTGTTCTGGTTGCATGTAGGTACATAAAATCTTTCACTATATGGGAAATATTCACCCTTAATAGCGCCAGTAAACATTCGTGAAAAATTAAATGATAAATTAAACTTACAAATAGGGTTGCCAACTCTGAAAATGAGTTTTTCGGGATTAAATGGAACAAAGATTCGGAACGGGTACAATAAAATCGGGACTTCATGTAAGTAAAACGTGTTTAATCATTATATGATGCAAAAGGATTACAATACAATTTCTACTTAAAATTAAACGGGAACTTAAAATACAACACAACAAAAAATAAATATATCTCTGAGTTTTCCTTAATTGGTGAAAGCAAGACTAGGCATCTTACTTTATTTACAGGTTCAACATTCATACCGCGTAGATTGAACAAAATATCCTGTGTATTCCCAGGGCGATGTCAGATGGATAAAGTGTGTGACATTTTCCAACTGTATGTTGTCTATTGTAACACCGATGTCGTAGCTCATTATTTTGGATTTCTGTTTTTTCTGATGCCTGTTGTTGTTCTCCCACAATTTCAGCCAGTTCATTTCGGTCATTTGAAATGAGAACGATATCGTTTGCGAAAGACATGTGACTAATCAACGAACTGTCTATTTTTATATCCTTTTTGCCATGTAGTACATCATATCATACCTTTGAATGTTACAACAAACTCTGTTTATCTCCGTATAGGTAACAAAAGCCCCTAAGTTTTCGATTGGGTTTTCATTGCTAGTTTTTAAAAAAATAAGAGACAATAGGGTCTCGAATAATGGCAACGGTGCCTGAATATTTTAGAGCCATTCAAAATATGTGGGAGGGATTTAACCCTCCCCTATGCGAGTCGCAGCTCCCCCTCCGAATCAATTGAATATTTTTACCTGAGATGAGAAAGCTGTTGAGGTGTGAGGAATATTGGTGAAGCCTATATACTCTGATTAGAATTATCTTCTGCACAAACACGTTTTGTAGTAGTAGCATGGAATTTTAGGAACGTGTTGTGTCCCTACTGTGTAACAATAATTGGGATAAACTTATATTGTGGTCTCCTACAATGTCATGCATAAACATTTGTTCTATACAGGATGTTTAAAAATTGACGACTGTTCTTTCCAAATAGGGAGATTAAAACAAATTAAATAAAAAAATTATTATTTATTGTTAAAAAATAAAAAGATCTAAAATTCAAACTGTAAACTTATTATTTGAAAAATATGCACATTGTCGAAATAATCTTACGACAAAGTTCGGTATACGGGTTATTTTCAGAGATATCAAAAAATATTATTAAGAAAAATAGTGGATGTCCATATTTTGTTCGGTATCCGGGTTATTTTAAGAGATGTCAAAAAATGTTATTAAGAAAAATAGTAGATGTTTTTAAGGTCTATATTTTGAAATTATATCCGTTACAAGCCAAACATGATTTTTTCAATGAGAACCATTGCATATTATACCAAATTCGGATTGCTAAAATTTTTTTAAGCTTTTGATATAAGGTAAATCAACGTTCTGTAGCTTACTGTGCGTTAAAAAAATTTATCAACAAAGCTTCGTAATATGATGCAATATCTCCGTATTCGATTAAATTTTAATTATTTTTTCTTTTGACTACAGGGTGGACGGAAACTTGAACCTTTAATTTTCTTTCAAATGGAGCACCCTGTATTTTATAGCACAAATAGAATCTTCGGTTATGTAACTTTAATTTTTGTTAAGCATTCCATAGAAATAATAATAAATTTTGTTAATCTATTCTGAACAAAACAAGTCACCAAAAGTGTAATCCTAACGGAATATTAAACTAAATGTTCAAAGTGTTCACCGTTAACATCAATGCAATGCTGCAGTCTAAGTTCAAATGATTGACTAACATTTCTCAGCATATTAACGTTATTGGATCGAAATGCCGCTCTGATTCCCTCTTTTATGTCGTTTCTAGTAGTTGGGGGAGTTTTATAAACCTCATTTTTAATAAAACCCAAAAAAAAAGAAATCAACTTTTTTTGAATCGGGGGACCGAGCTGGCCTATCGATGGGCCCTCTCTTCCGATCCAAATGTTTTCGAATTCCGTATTGAGAGGATCTCGTATAGGCGCAGTATTATGAACAGGCAAATAAAACTAGCAGGTGATTCTGAAAAAATTTTAAATACACCGCTCCAGTTACTCTTTCATCAAAGATGTATGGTCCTATCACATGATCACCTGCAATTCCACTCCAAACATTTAATGACCACCTCCATTCGCTATTACGATGTCGATTTACACATCCATTTTTATGAAAATTCGCCTCATCTGCAAAAAGCACAAAATAAATGCAAAAAGCATAAAATAAAATAAAAATCTCTGGCGATTGATTTTAACTTTGCAGTACTCACATTTTCCTCAGATAAGGCTGTTTATGCTACGTCTTTTTTTAAATGGTTTTATTTACCTCACCCTGTTTGTTTTATTCTTGGGTCAAATTTAGTAATTCAAATTTCACCCTCTTCCTGTCAACCGATTAATCTGAAATTTTGTATACACTTTGGATTTTGGTGACAATACAATTATGTTTATTCATTATCATTATAAATTCAAGATGGCCGCCGCTACAAAATGGCGGATAATTTATGTTTTATCAATCCCATCAATATGGGTATCAAATGAAAGGGCTCAACAAGCAGAATACAATATACTATAAAAAATTGAAATCCAATATGGCGGCCGCTACAAAATGGCGGATAACGTAGGTTTTATCAATCCCATCAACATGGGTATCAAATGAAAGGGCTCAACAAGCAGAATACAATATACTATAAAAAATTTAAATCCAAGATGGCGGCCGCTACAAAATGGCGGATAACGTAGGTTTTATCAATCCCATCAATATGGGTATCAAATGAAAGTGCTCAACCAGTAGAATACAATATACTATATAAAATTAAAATCCAAGATAACGGCCTCTACAAAATGGCGGATAACGTAGGTTTTATCAATCCCATCAACATGGGTATCAAATGAAAGGTCTCAACAAGTAGAATACAATTTACTATGCAAAATTGAAATCTAAGATGGCCGCCGCTACCAAAGAGTTGGACTGCAATAAACTAACGGGCAAGAAACCTTGCAATAATGAAGCACTAAATGAATTAAACAGAATGCGAAATAAAAACTAAAAACCAAAAAATAAAAATAGGTAAAAAAACTTTTTAAGTTAAACGGTTTTATGTTAAACATACATTGCAATGTTTAAGATAAATGTACTAAAAACCAAAAAATAATAAAATAGATACAGTCGTGGGAATTATAAACATATGCATAGACTAGACTAAAATAAAACCGTGGGGCACGTCAATTGTCGGTTGAACAACTGCCTAATTATAGTGTAACATTACAAAACAAAAATTTTAATCAACGATTGTAGACAATTGACGTGCCCCACGGTTTTATTTTAGTCTAGTCTATGCATATGTTTATAATTCCCACGACTGTATCTATTTTATTATTTTTTGGTTTTTAGTACATTTATCTTAAACATTGCAATGTATGTTTAACATAAAACCGTTTAACTTAAAAAGTTTTTTTACCTATTTTTATTTTTTTCGTATTTCACTTCACCAGTGCGATTGGAACGATCCATTATTAGTTTTTCAAATGCTCTTTTGTTGGTTGCCTTGAGATCTGAAAATATTTGACAATAAAGTTTAGATGCAAGCAAATAATTTTCCACCCAATACTCACTATTTCGTCCCATATCTACTATTTCTTGAGTAGAAAAATTTACACTATTCATCTTAGATATTCCTCATTTCATTGAAGAAAAATATAAAATGCGGGCAACAATTACTGCTATTTTTAAGAAATAAAATATACAAACGGTAAACGACTGACGTTTTTGTCAAATTTTCTCAACGCTTACTGATAAAATGTAATAGATTAATATTAATTATGGTTTACAATAAATATTACAAAATAACTCTTATTTTATAAACTTTGGGTACAGGGAATGCTTAACAAAAATTAAAGTTACATAACCGAAGATTCTATTGTCCTATAAAATACAGAGTGTTCCATTTGAAGGAAGAAACAAAACGAAAGGTTCCAGTTTCTGTCCACCCTCCCTACAAAAGTGAAAATAATTAAAATTTAATCGAATACGGAGATTACTCTTAGGTAAAATATATTTTTTTTCTTTAACGTGCAGTAAGCTACAGAGCGTTGATTTACCTACGATTTTAACATAAACGTCTCCAAACTCTTAAAGGACTCATAATAAAACAACACCTGTCTAAACCTGGTGATACTTATGGAATAGAATCTCAACCGACATTTTATGGGAGGGTGAAAAAATACGTAACTGTCATTGGTCCTCACTAAAACTCAAAAATTTACAACGTTGTCGGCTGTAGGTAAAAAGAATCTCATAGCGGGTGTTTAACCTTGTCGACGGGTGTTTAACCTTGTTTAACCTAGCCGACGAAATATTTACAAAATTAAATAACAAATTGATTATAATTTTTATGCTGGTGTTTCTGGTAATCGTATTAATCTTATGCCAATTCTTGTGTAAGTATTTTTTATAACGTCAAAAAAAATTCATAAAGATTACGATTGAGCGCCGACGCGCATCGGTCGTTTTGAACTCGTAGCCCCAAAATTTTTTCAACTTTTCTTTAACTATTTCAAAGAACACTTAATTAGAAACCAATTGACAAAAAATTGTCATCACAATTTTTTGTCAATTGGTTTCTAATAAGTGTTATTTGAAATAACTAAAGAAAATTTGAAAATATTTTAGAGCTTCCAGTTCAAAACGAACGATGGGTGTCAGCGCACAATCGTAATCAATATGATTTTTTTTGACGTTATAAAAAATACTTACATCACAATATTTCGTTAATAGGTTCCTAATTAACTGTTCTTTGAAATAGTTAAAGAATATTTGAAAAAATTTTGGGGCTCGAGTTCAAAACGTACGAAGCGCGACGGCGCTCAATCGTAATCTTTATGAATTTTATTTGACGTTATAAAAAATACTTACCTCACAATATTTCGTTAATAGGTTCCTAATTAAGTGTTCTTTGAAATAGTTAAAGAAAATTTGAAAAAATTTTGGGGCTTCGAGTTCAAAACGAACGAAGCGCGTCTGCGTATAATCCTAATCTTTATGAATTTTTTTGACGTTATAAACAATACTTACATCACAATTTTTTGTTAGTAGGTTCCTATTTAAGTGTCCTTTGAAATAGTTAAAGAAAATTTTAAAAAAATTTGGGGCTTCGAGTTCAAAACGAACGATGGGTGTCAGCGCACAATCGTAATCAATATGATTTTTTTTGACGTTATAAAAAATACTTACATCACAATATTTCGTTAATAGGTTCCTAATTAAGTGTTCTTTGAAATAGTTAAAGAAAATTTGAAAACATTTTGGGGCTTCGAGTTCAAAACGAACGAAGCGCGTCGGCATACAATCATAATCTTTATGAATTTTTTTGACGTTATAAACAATACTTACATCACAATTTTTTGTTAGTAGGTTCCTATTTAAGTGTCCTTTGAAATAGTTAAAGAAAATTTAAAAAAAAATTGGGGCTTCGACTTGAAAACGAACGATGCGCATCGGCGTTCTATCGTAATCTTTATTATATTTTTTGACGTTCCAAAAAATACTTACCTCACAATTTTTGGATAATAGGTTCCTAATTAAGTGTTTTTTGAAATAGTTAAAGAAAATTTGAAAAAAATTTTGGGGCTTCGAGTTCAAAACGAACGATGCGCGTCGGCGCTTAATCGTAATCTTTATGAATTTTTTTGACGTTATAAAAAATACATCACAATTTTTCGTTAATAGGTTCCTAATTAAGTGTTCTTTGAAATTGTTAAAGAAAATTTGAAAAAATATTGGGGCTTCGAGTATAAAACGAACGGAGCGCGTCGGCGCACAATCGTAATCTTTCTGAATTTTTTTGACGTTATAAAAAATACTTACATCACAATTTTTTGTTAGTAGGTTCCTAATTAAGTGTCCTTTGAAATAGTTAAAGAAAATTAAAAAAAAAATTTGTAGCGAATTTAGTTTCGATCAATCAAAAAAATGCACCCTCGAACGTGCTTACAAATTCCGTTAACACATACATATAAACATATCTATGTATATATCGACGTGCCAGAGGGTAATGGGCGTAACCCACAAAACACTGATTTTTCAGGAGGGCCAAAAAACTTCGTAGTTTATTTACTATAAATAATTGATAAGTACTAAAATCTCGTTGAGTTAATTCTCATAGTCTGACACATTAACGCAGAGATAAGATGGAATTAGATGCAACGAAGTTTGCTAAAAAGAATAATATAACTTGTCAACTGTTGGTTACGACCTTTGTCTGGGCACATTATTATATAGGTATGTTTCGATATGAGGGTTTGGTGGGGTAAAGTGGAAGCAGAATTAACAATAATTGTCAAACATTGAAAGTGATACAGACACTAAAAAACTAAAAATAAAAACTGAAAACAAAATATAAGTTTAATGAACTTTAAAAATACAAATTATTATTTTAATCCAATTTTATTCATTTTTTGGGATATTTGCAGTTTTAAAAGCCTTTGGTACCCTCTTGTTTGTCGTTCTGGTGGTTTTTCCATGTACTTTTTTTTACGAAAACTTTGCTCCGGAACATCATCAATGCTCTTTTCTTCCTCATCTTCGTCGACAGTTACGGGAAGTACGTCTGGAATATTGTCGTCTGCTTTCATTGACAGGTATTCTTGTCGATAAAACTCTGGTATAACCGATTTTTCTACCAAAAATAGCAAATTTCTTAATTTATTTGTTGGAATTGGCAACATTGACGTATAAAGAGGTCTTGGCGTCAATAAAGTCAGTCCAGGACCATCTGTATTGCTTCTGGAACTCCTTTTCCACAAAGGAAGGGTGACGAAATCTTCTGCTTCATTATCTTGGAAAGAATGACATATCTTAAAGGTTTCACTTCCTTTTTCAAAAATAACTCTTCTAATTTTTGTCAAATACAATTGTTTTCCTGTATCTGTTTTTTTGTGGGAATCAGGGAATATTGATGCTTGTAGGGTCTTAAAGTTTCTAAATGTATCAAAAGTCATTTTAAACACATTATATGGCAGAATGTTCCTTGCATTCCTTATGATTGTAGGACATTCCGATGGTGCCTATATATTTTTTTTTTATTGCATTTTCTATTGTCGCATGTACAGAATCGACTGGCATGTACGTATGACCATGTAGCAAATAAGTTATTATAATTTCTTTAATATTTTGTGAAATATTATGAAGAAACCATGCATGTGCACTTAAGACCTGTCGATTCTTGTTCTGCCCAGGACACGAATCGCAGAAAAGGGAATCCGTTTTCACATTTTTTCGTTCATCAACAATTTTAAGTTAATCACACAATATTGAACAAATTTCATTTGCCATTCGTTTGCCATCTTGTTCATAGCAAAAAACATTTCTGGTTCCAGATTCATAAAATGTTTCATTGTAAAATGAATATTTTCTGGAATAATAAAGTAACATGTTATCTCCATGTGGAGTGTTTAAAACTTTCTGTAAGTCGAAACTGGTACAAACAAAATCTGGATTGGTTTTGGCTTTGTCTTGATCTCTTAAATTTAATTGCTTTGAATGTTCTTTATCTTGGAGATGCTGTTCTATGTTCGATATAGCTACGTTATCTATTGCTCGAATCTTTTCCTTTTCGCAGACAACACATTTGTCTTTCTTTGGTACGAGTAAATGGAAACCTACGTTAAACTTTGTGCTAAATATATTCCGGAATACTTTTTCAGTGACAAAAGGTTCGTTTTTGTCGCTACAATTTCTTTTTGTATATTCTGTACAAATTGGACATTTTCCTGAATTCAACAGGCAGGTAACGTTTTTTGGAATTTCCCCTGCACTAATGTGAAGGGACCGCAGTCAATTCTTTTATGAATGCCTCAAGAGTTTCTTGAATATGAGCAGGTGTTTTATTCTTAGGCTCCTTCTTTCCACAGCCCTCTGGTTTTGCGGTATTCATGTCTGTGCGATTGTCATCAATATAACGAATCATTTTTTGCGATATAGAAAGAGTTGCTAATAAGAATTGCTGACAGACTGGAGTTTTTTGCCCGTTTAGAGGAAGAAAATGTACTCTGGAACATTGCCGGCGACTTTCAGGTCTGGTATTACCGTATATTCTTTTAATAGCAACTTTTCCCACACAAGAAGCTAAAAAAAGTTTCTGTTGATAATTATCTTGCATCCCATAAAACCGGTTCACTCGCATTTCCTCGCTGAATTTTGAGGAGCATTGGTGTTGGCACTCTTTGCCTTTACAGGGATCTAGTTTAATCTGCTTCGCTGGTCTAATTTTTGTATTCCGTTGCTGGTACTCCATTCCGCTGAGTTTCAATTCTCTGTGTTTTTATCTCGAAAATTACCTTAAGTTTGCTTTCGTACTCCTGCCTCACCTACTATGTTGTTCTTATTACTTGGTATAGTTTCATTGTCTAATTTTTTCCCTTGAGTATATTCCAGTTTATCTTCGGCGTATCTTTCTTCATCGTATCTGCCCTCATTTATGTTTGCCGCTACAATTTCGCCCTCTTCATTATATTTTTTTTCATTAAATTCATCCTCAACGTTATCAACTGAGTCGTCGGTATTACGATTTACGCTATTGTCTTCATTTAATTCTTGCTCGAAGTTAACGACTATGTGTTCGTAATTGCTTACACTATTTTCTTTGTTCACTTCTTTCAGACTCTCTTCAGTTCGATCATTAAGATTAGCCTCCATTTCTTCATCTGTATCTTGCGCCCTGATTATATTATTGTATTCTTCTATTATTGTATATCCTTTATAAGTTGTATCCATTTCGTCCTGGTCAATGATTATTGGGGTATTTATAGCAGAATGGTATGTGAAATTTGGATCATGTTGATCACCGACTACCTCAGTAATAACTTTTAAAAGCTTGTCATCGGGTATGACAACGGTTGTTGTTTGAACATCTAGCTCATTGTTATTTTCCTTTGTGTGGTGATCAAGTTTTCCACTGGAACAGCAAGCGTTGTCGTTACCATCATAAGAGTTTACTTTCATAGAGCCATTTTTCTGGTAATTCTAAAATTCGGCGACTACGAGAATTACGAGTCATCTTCACTTTGCTCTAAAATAAAAGAATTCAGCAATGTCAATTTAAAAATCTCAAAAATTAAATAATAATAACGGTATAATAAAGTCACCGATGATAAAAAAACGTTTTTAGATTCATGAAACTAAACGTATTTTAATTGAAATTTACTGTTTCGACCATTACTTTGTGGAATTTACTCATCTACAATATATGTGGAATTATTTAGCAACAATTAGTTATTTTAATTGAATAAAATAACGACGAGTACTGAGTGTGTAATTTAATTTCAAAATTCAGCTAAGCTCAATCGGCCAACAGCCCATTATCAATGCTGTCTTATCGAAATAGTAAATTTTATTTATATTTATGTTCTCTTCATCATCATGTTGAAATGCTTTCTTTCTAGATGGGACCTTCTTGTTCTGTTCTTCCCTAAGAGCATCTTTGACATGGGTATCTGTCAATATTGCCGGGTGGCGATATTTTCTTCCTTGTTTTGACTATTTTCGTGGACCCGCTTTTGGAAGAGGCTTTAATTTAAGAGATGTTACTTTTTCAGGAATTATTTTTGGTGTATGTTCTCTTATACTATCGTTTGAAGTACTTGGTTGAGATTCCCTTTCGACAGTAACTTTACCAATTTGATTACCCTGACTTTGGTCACAACTTTCTGTTTGAGCGTTTCCATTTTTGTTCACTTTGTGTGTTTGGATGATCTGTCGAATATGATGGTAGAAATTCTTCTTCTGGGAATATATCTCTATTCAAGTGATATATTCCTGTCACCTGAAAGCCTGCCGTGATATTTTTAGGGGTAACCGCTAGTGGCAATGCAGTTGCAATAATTTTTGTAATGTCATATATTGACATATTTTTTAGTGGCCCATAGAGCGATCTGTCTAACGGCTGCAACTATGGGAACAGTGAGGAGGAAAAGACAACACCATTTTGTTTCAGAAAATCTAAAGCAGCGATGGACGTGCGAGTCATGGTTATCGAGGAGAAGCAGAACTGGTTTATCTAGGGAACATTTCACGTGTTCAACAAAATGCTTACACTATTCTATAAAATGGACTGCTGTCATCTATCCCGAAGGATTCGTACCTCCAATACTTCCTGGCGAAGCGTTGTTTAACATATGGTGTCTGGGGAATATAAAATATGGTGGAACGATATTCCCTATAGCTGATACTGTAACGGTCAAAGTCAGCAACGTGGCTCTTTCTTGAGAAGCAATTTTGCCAATTTGTTTAAAATATTTTCTGGCTACAATACGGTCTGATTTTTGCACTGTAGTGATCCCCGTTACGTCGATGTTATTTATATCTTGGAGTCCAATTTTAAGACGATTTAAAACAGTGCTTAGGTTCTCAAAAAATTTCTCGATATTGGTTTTGTTGAAATTCGTAGCTCTTGCCAAACTTGTCGCCTGTGGTGTTCGGATGGATAGTTCTCCGTACCGCTTCATAAAAAACGTAAACCAGTCTTCGCCACCCATTTTTGTTACATTCCATTGTGCCGGTAGTTTGTTTCTAGAGCCACGGCATATTCATATGCAAAAGCTCTTACTTGTTTCGGTGTTAAGG
The DNA here is from genome assembly GCA_963921935.1 of Galeruca laticollis. Lineage (NCBI taxonomy): Eukaryota > Metazoa > Arthropoda > Insecta > Coleoptera > Chrysomelidae > Galeruca > Galeruca laticollis. The sequence continues at coordinate 59,490,416 of OY998177.1, forward strand.
CGTAGTACTCGTATATGTCTGCAGCTCTAAGAATGTAACTCGCCAAGAGGGTTTCTCGGATGTCTGTAAAGATCTAAAATTGATAAATCCATATGAAACAAAAAATACGCACACACACAAAATGTCACGTCTCATGTGCCGTGGTTTGTAATAACCGATACGTGTTGTTGGTATCTCGGCAGAACCCTTTAACTTATCTTCACTTAGTTTTAAGAAGAATCTTCTCAGACTTCTCTCGGCAATGTCAAAGTCGCGTCCCTAATTGAACTGTCTTCTCTCACAAGTCTAGCTGCTCTTACCATGATGTGAGGTGGTGTGGTACCTCGTTGGGTCTTTCTTTTATATGTTCTCATATTTCTAAATTTATTTTTACAAATTAATGAATTGCAACGCACCCGGGGCATGTAGGTGAGGGCGGCAATTTACCCCGGAAATAATACGGCGAATAGCCCCAGTGATGTTTTGTACATAGTTTTTATTTTTTACCTTAAAATTTAACTATGCTCTCAATAATTGTCTAGTAAACCAGAAAGTCCACCGTTTAAAATAAGTTATTTCCCATTTTCAAATAACAAATGTATTAAAAAATATTAAAAAATATACTGTGCTTGGCTGCGTTCATCTGGAAATTTTTGGGATCGCTCTGAAAGTAGCGCTACCTAATCCCCACCGTATTTTACTTGATCGCTCTTTGATTCTGATGAACGGTTATTTCTAGGGATTTGTGATCACCCCTTGCGTGCGCATATTATTTATGTCATTCGTTGATTATTTTTCAGTTTCTTGTTTGTTTATTCCGTTATTACCAAAGAATACAATTCATTGTTGAAATAGATGCAAATCTGTTTGCAAGGCATATGATAATGTCAACTTGAACGCAGTAAATGCAATGGTTGAAAATCCTGTTAATCCTAGTCCAGGAAATATGTTAGAAGAAATTTGGTTGATGAATCAGTCCAAAGATTTGACGATGTTTTATTCAAAGAACATTTTAGAATGACGAGACAGGCATTTGAAGTAATTCATTTTAAAAATAATATACTTATGACATTCTTAAAACGCAATAATTTGTGAGTTTTAATTCCCAAACTGGCTATACCGCCTTCCTCGTCTTGCTCTACCACACCGGCATAATTTGTTAATAGTCCATGAACATTTTTATCTAAACCCACACTTTCCATTCTAAAAAACTCTCCTGTATCAACAACTAGCTCGCAATTTAAATTCAAAATTCCCACTACTTGTCTTATGATCACCGATACTTGATCGACTGAGCAAAAATAAATATGATCTATAAAATGGCGACCGCTCCCTGAGCGCTCAAGTAGCAAAGTAGAGGAAGTGGCGCGTTCATAAAATTTTTAAAAATTGCTATCTAAGCGCTCAGGGATCGGTGTCTCGGATGAACGCACCCATTGTAAAAACTTACTTACCCGTAATATATTTGACCTTGTCCACTTGTACAACGCACTATTGCTCTGGCATTACTGAAAGTATCTACAGAGTACAGAGTATGGGTCTCTATTGAGCATCACGTAGACATAATATGCAGCAATGCCATATCTAACGTTTAAAAGATAAACCCCGTGCGGTGATCTACCCCTGCAGCAAAAAGCCCCGTTCTGCCATACTATATAGAAAGGACAAGGAGTAATAAATCATTCATTTAAGTAGATTTCATAGACGTACCAAAATATATTTTAAGAGGGTATACCGTAAGGTACATTTTGTATTGAACGAATGAGTTGCAGCTATGCTAAAGAATATACGATTTAGGTCAGAGGTAACGGGATGTACTAATTTTAATAAAAAAAGTGATAGAGGTAGAGGTCATTCGGAAGCAAAAAATGTAGTTCATTATAAAAAAATTCTACAACTTCCTCAGGACTAAGATACATAATACCGAAATGTACTTTTAAGTATTCGCCAATTACAGAACCTTTCTGTCTGTACTCTTGTACCAAATGAAACTCCTGAATCTTACGAAACCAAGCTTGACATAGATGAAATTTACAACCAAAAAGAATTTGATCTCTGCCAAAACATTCATATATAGCGTTATGAATGCTTAGTTCAAAATCTACTACGACTTCTTTAGGTTGAAAATTTAAGCCTACTTCTTTATATTTTTGTCTTAAAATTAAAAACAAATTTGAATATGTTTGACTTGATTTGTCCGGCAGCAAACAAAAAACAAGAGGTACGTAATAGCCGTTTTTAAAACCATGAATGGCAAACATTTGGTAAAAAAAAGTTGAACAGTATTTAAAAGTCCCATCCATCAAAATACAATCCGAATTACATAAAAAATTAAGGTTGGAAAAACAGGAGAACACAATAATTTTAAATACCTGGTCTGCTGTTAATAGAAATTCCTCTTCTCGGTTCGTTCGTAATTGTAATTCACGAACACTATTAAATACTTCTTCCTGATTTTTAGGCAATAGTGTAAGTGCATCAACATCCTTCCCCTAATCCCCTAAATATCGATCAAAACAATCAAGATTTCTTCAAAATATTTAATTCAAGAAATCTTTGAAACCTTTCAGAAATATACATAATTCTATGGGCCTCCGATTTTATCTATTATAAACCCTAATGACTCTAATAGGATTAAACTAAATGGTTGCGGCACAGTTCGAACATTTCAGTAATCCTCAAATTGATACAAGTCAGGTAAAATTTTATTTTGTGGCAGAGTTCGGATATGCCCGTTTATTCATAATATTTTTTATTTGTATTACTCCTATATGTAGTGTTTGGGGAATTTTTCTCAGAAATTTTAAATGGCAAGTGGCCTACTGTAATCGGCTTAATACGATTACACCTATTTACAGATTATTCGATTATTGAGAGGGATTTTCCAAACAACCCAGTTTTCTTAGAAACATTATCGGGAATATTATTTTAAAAGAAAGTAAGTACATTAAATCAGTACTTAGTATTAGTTCTTTGAGTAAAGTTGTATGAAGTTGTATGGTTGTCATAATATTGTAAACAGTTGGAATATATTTAAAACATTTGTTGAATGTTAATTGTGCAAGTACCAAACAATGTCGATAAGCCAAGGACCATCTAAACGACCAAAAACAGGTCCATTATCTTTAAATGAAAAAACTCTGATATTGAATTGTTATATATCATTGAAAAACAAGGATCCAAGTGCAAGTGTTGATGATATTGTGGAATTAACGGCTGCTATGTTGTGTGTTGCTAAATCAACAATTTATAGATTACTAAAAGAAAGCAAGAATGGAACTCTTCAACCCCCTAAAACTCCTTCAGGCCGAAAACCAATTGAGATCGATGAGTCATTAAAACAAAGACTAAGGCGTAAAGTCCATGGATTTTACTTACGAAAGGAAATTCCAACACTTGACAAAACTATGACATCAGTGCAAGAAGATACGGACTATCCAAAATTCTCCAGAATGACATTATGCAAACTTTTGAAAGATGTGGGTTTCAGATATACAAAACATAATAGAAAATCTCTCTTGATAGATAAACCGGAAATAGTTTTTTGGAGAAGAGACTATTTAAGAAGCATTCGACATGCCAGAGAACAAAATTTGAAAATCTTCTACTTAGACGAAACATGGATAAATGCTGGATATACAGTTTCCAAATCTTGGCAAGATGAAAACATTAAAAGCGGAAGGCAGGCATTCGTGGAAGGTTTGTCGTTAGGTTTGCAGCCACCATCTGGAAAAGGAAAAATACTTATCATTGTCCATGTTGGAAGTTCTGAAGGTTTTGTTGATGGTGGACTTTTATTTCAAAACGCACGGGGGACTATCACGAAGATATGAATGGGGATGTCTTCGAGGAATGGTTTGTTCAAATGTTGGATCTGATTCCAAAAGGGGCTGTTATTGTTATGGACAACGCAAGTTACCATTCACGGTTACGAGAAGCATTGCCCACAAGTCGTTGGCGTAAAGCAGAGCTTTTGGAGTGGCTTATTTCGAAAAATATTAAGTTTCCAAAAGATCCACTAAGGAAAGAACTTTACAGAATTGCAAAAATGAACAAGAATAAATACAAAACCTACATTGTAGAAGAAATGGCTTCTTCTCGTGGTATATCAGTTCTTCGACTTCCCCCTTATCATTGTGAACTTAATCCCATAGAATTAATATGGGCTCAGGTAAAGGAGGAAGTTGGAAAAAAAAATACTACTTTTAAAATAAACGATGTTGTGAAATTGTTTGAGAGTGCTGTAAGTCATGTGAGTAAGGAAAATTGGACAAACTGTATCGAGCATGTTATCAAAGTAGAGGCAAATATGTGGAAAATTGACAATATTTGTGATGACTTAATCGACCCTATTATTATTAATGTCAACAACGATTCTTCCTCTTCCGAGTCGGATATAGAATAAAATGTAAGTAATAAATGTATTCCAATAATTATTTCTTTTCATTTTTTATTATATTATAATTTAAAACGTATTTTTTTCCCAAAATACACACCACTGCATTGCGTTATTGCTTATCTGCTAATCCTTTAACAATGAATAAACCCTAAACTTTGCTACAACTGAAACAAATACGGGGTCGATCTACCTGGTTTTTAGATTTACGGAAGAAATGTAATTTAAAGTAAGAGATTTATCAAAAATTTCATGGTGCTCCCTGTAAAGGTTTTGCATACTTAATTAGGGTTTATTACTCCTCGTACTTTTTGTACATACTATAATTCAGTTTAAAATGTCATTATTATAAAAAAATTATCCTCTTCTGGGTTAAAAAGTTTCTAGGAGTCCCCCATTTGCTTACATAATCTTCCTTCCTGTACAATTATTTCAGATTGGGTTAGTAACGTGTGATTCGGCATATTTTATGAGACTGTCATTGTTTTCTGTTTGTGTAAAATTGTAGAGTGCTGTGGGAAACGAAGAGTTCTCTTCATAAAATGTATTGCTTGTCGAAGCGGAGGGCAGTAAAAATCGCTTCTTTTCTTCGTCCGCGTTATTCCTAAAAAGGATATAGAGGACGAAACTAAAGCGGTACGGTGTTATAGTTCCATATTTGACTGTACTTTTGTTATGCAATTTTCCGATAAATCTACCCAAACGTTCACTGAAGTGTCGTAGGTGTTTTATGAAATGGTTTTTAGAACTATTTTTGTGTTTTAATGAATGAATTGTCGCATTACTTTTCCCTCACCACACCCTGTATATTACTGATGTAACTTTTTTTAGGATATTCCAAGCAAGGTTTAGGAAAATTCATTCTAAGAGTAGTTATTCAGGAAAGAGTTTTTTCGTTTCTCAAATTTTTTTGGTATTTTGGAGTAAAACAACACCAACTTTTTATCTTAGTTCTTAACAACTTTACAAAAATTGTATTTAAAAGAAATTATTTTTATCAAAAAAAAGTATCGATCTTATTTTAATCCGAATATTGCATTAATCTTCGAGTTTATTGCAATATACTTTTACTGCATTAAAAAACAGCCTAGGACAATTAATTTAGAACAAAACATATTTGCCACCTATTTAAGTGCTCTATAATCTTTATTAAAGATAAAATTTTCTACCTGTTCGAGGTGGAAACTGATGAAACATTTTTTTAAGTATTTGAAATCATTTTGGCACAATCCAGACGATTTATAGACTAGATCAGACGTCTGTCGACCTTCACCGCGACACCCTGTATATATATTTCTGGAAAATGAGTTCAGACCTACCTACTAAGAGTTATTTTTAAATTTTTTAGGTCAAATTCTTGACGCGAGCGGCTAGGAATGCGACACTGATTCACAGACGGCATTTAAAATTCTCATTTAATAAGTCGATGCGTAATTACTACGCACCAACCGTTTAAATCTTCTGCGAATTACTGAATTATACACAATCCAAATTACCGGTGAAGTTGATAATTTTCACATAACCTATATATAAAAATTACTCAAAAAATCGAATGTTATTCCTAAAATACACAAAATAATGCAAATGTTGGACAAATAATGCTGAAAAGTATTGCAAAACGTTCTTTCTCGTATCCTTTTGCCTTTTTTAGGCGTCGGATTGGAGTCCTCCCTGAACCCATTTTTTCTATTATTTACGAGGTTTTCAAATTATGCGCGGTATTGTTAGGAATAATTTTGTAGTAATAAGTGATTATTGTTTTTTTTAGAAGATAGGAGGTATTGTCACTGACGATATGTTGCTTCATAACTAAAAAAAGGTGTTAGGAAAAAAACTAACTATGTCTCTGGATTCTAAGAAAAAAACTCTATCAAAATAAGTTTTAACTTCTTCGATAAGTTTAAAGATAACTGAGCGCTGTCTGAACAGTAGTACTTTTCAATTCCACCCTGTATCTCAATAACTAAAAGAGCTATCAAAATTCTGCTTGCGCTATTTTGAATTTCATAAAAAAGTAATATACTATCGCGAAAACCGAAATCCTCTATCTTTGAAGATAAGGGAAATTTCCCGCAAAAGTGTCCAAAATGGGATACACTGTACTCCCTTTCAAGGATACCATTATACTGTGTACATTTAATAAAAAATAATTTTTTCTACTTCCGCTACTAAAACCGCACTTTGAACACGGGTTTGACATGCACAAAACGACTCTTTAAAATGCGAAAAGTCACATCTCCTTTATCTTTTGTTTCTTAAACGTCAAATCAAATGTGTCTTTTGTATGTTAAATTTCATGTTCCGTGATAATTTTATTATTCTGCGTCATTTGATTTGTCAGTCAGCTGTCAGCCATCGTCCGTCATGTAATGAATATAATTCAAATATAATATAATTTTTTCCTTCCCGCGGGCGAAGAAAAAGTATAGTAAGCACCTCGTGTCAAAACCGTCTTTAGTCACTCGTTTCACAAGGAACTCGTTCCGCTTCGCTCCACTCGTGCCTAGTAAATCTCGTGACTAAAGTAACCTTTTTGACACTTGGTACTTAATATACTATAAAATACCATTAATTACTTGAAAAATATAGGTATTTAAACATGCATTTACAAAATTAGAGATGAGTCCATTTCATCTCCAATGACTTCATTATCATCGGCATTACAGCAGAAGTTCTCGTCCTCGGAATCATCAGATATTTAACACTCTTCATCAATGTCACCGTCTGGAAGTATGTACACGGACAATAAATTGTATAAGTAACATTATACTTTTTTATAATTGGTTAAAGACAGTAAAACTTCGCATTTTGTTAAGTAAACAGTTAACAGCCACATCTTAATATCCTCGTTCACTTTGTCCATGCAACCCAAAATTATAATTAGAACATCAGTATCGTAGGTACAAACAACAAAAATATTGGTTTTGTAATTAATTTGGCAGATGGTGTACATAATTTTGGTATCCGCTTCCTCATGGACTGGACATGCGATATCGTGAAACACATTACATACACGACTGTCAAGAACTTTTTATTTGTAGCAGTTATCATAATTCATATAAATAGTTTTGTTACTTATAAACGGGTCATGTTTGTTATCCTGCCAATTATTAATAAAGATATTGACTAGCTGCTTTTTGAAATTAATGTTTTTTTAGCTTGTCTTTAAAATTTGTAGGGCACTTTTGATTTCCGTCTTGTATGTTGAACATCGCATCTCTCTCCTCGCGTCGCAAAAATGTTCATAATCTTTTATCGAAAGTAAGAATAGTAGTTGTTGTATTTGTGAACAAAAAAATCGATCATATATTGCGATATTCGATTTGACGTTCACATACTACCGGCATTATCTACGAGTTTTTTCAAGAAAGCAGACATCTCTGTTTTTCAAATTGGACCGTCAGGATGGCAAAAAGCAAAAGGAACAGGGGTCAAAGGGAATGAAAGAGCCTTCGACATATCCAACGTTTGTTCTTGCTCTACTGACAATTTCAAAAGCTGACCAAAAAGCTGACGACTTTGCATTTTTATTTCTATAACTTTTCTTGTACTTCTACGCTTGCAGAGTTTATAATTTTTCGATTTTTTATTGGTCTCTCAAAACGCTGGGTGGCTTCTGCACTTTCTCTAACGAACTTTTCCCTATCATTTGTACCTAGCATTTCAACCTCAAGCAAAAACTTTTTTGCTGGATGTGGTGCAGCTTTTCCCGTATTTATGTTATACAAGTGTCGGTCATCTACCTCTCTTCCAAATGGATTCAGTGAAATTCGAATGTTGTGCTGACCACTCTTTTTACAAAAGATATAAACGGAGCTTTCTTTGGGCATTTTTAAACTGAAAAACCGTTATAATTTGAGCGAACCTCAGTAAACGAATTATTCACGACACCAATAAGAACAAAACTGCGTACCCATGTATTCTCACTGTATTTCTGGGTAAGCTACGTTAAAGAATGGTTATGCAAAAATAGCGTAGTATTTACACCTGCGCAGTTTCCTTATCAGACTCTAAGGCCTATTTCCAAAGAGTAATTCTTCAATTTGGCGGATTCTAAAAACGTCGATAACGAGAAATATATACTTCATCGATACTCCAGGCGAATATCCATTACATGTCGATTTTTTCATACAAAAACGAAATTCTTTTTGAAAGTTATCTTTTAGAGATAAATATAATGAGTTATACTTTTCTTTTGGTAACTGTACAGTTTTTTTCTAGTTTGCGATTCGATGAACACAATTTATTATTTTCATGTTAAATCGATATGTACTGTTTGGTGTAGAATTTCGAAATACATATAAGTTACAACCCAATCAGATTAGTTCGTAGCGAACTCGTGTTTCTCTAAATACACGTGTTTGCTACGTTAAAAACCACACAATTAATGATTAATAATTATTATTGATTGAATGTACTGTATCATTTAATACCTATCCTCGCTGTATGGCAAATAGATTATTCGTAAAAAAAATGTATGCGAGGATGAAAGGGAACTCGCGTGGGAGCCAGTGACAGAGCGCGTGGTTCCTTCCATCCTTGGCAACATCAAACAAAAGCCAGACCCATTATTTTTCAATTATTGAGATCTAAACTAACAAATTACACAAGAGTTGTACATTTGTTATTCTAGCTCGCCAGATCAGTGAAATTAACATTTCCAGAGAACAAACTATCAAATCAAGGGGTTTTCAACGTTGCTGCAAATTGTCATAACTTCGGTCGCCAGCTCCGGTCTATTCGTTAGCTGCCGTCCATTTATATCGTTTTCAAAATTATATAAGCATCTTGTAAATATTCATCATACGTATTGTTGCTTAAATTTTTATTCAAAAACTAACAAGCTTCGCTAATAAACATCATTTAAGCATGGAATAATAAGTATAACAAATTTAATAACGAGGAGACTCCTACATTTCAACCATATCGCAATTCTAATCAGATCTATTGTGTTAAATCACTGCTTTTCCTCGCGTAGTATGCATAATTTTCCTGTCAGATTTAACCGTACAGTAATTATTTATTTTAAAATCAGTCCGAAACCCTACTGACGAGGTAAAAATAGGTGACGCAAGTACACCCCTTATAAAATATGTGATATCAAATCACACGATGTATAAGGTGACACAAGTACAATATCTACTTATTGTAATGTTTTTCTTATTTATTTAAACAGTAAACGGGTGGGATCAACTTTAAACACACGGTATGGCTACTTACGAATTACACTAAACTACTCACTAACACTTTATTTATATACACTTGACTATTCACTTAAATTTAATTTATATACACACAAACTTAATTATTAATTTATATCAACACTTTGCTGTTCGCTATTTCGGTGTATTCTTGTTTATTGTCGAGATCACTTTAGAAACTCTAACTAACTCTCCCAGTTCGGTCCTTTATATATATTAGTGTCTTTCTTACTAGATAATTCTAGATTGCGGCTTACACAAAAACAATTGGCTCTGGCATTTTCTAGATAAGACTGGTCACAAAAACAATGTCTAGATAAGATAGTCACAATCGTAAACAGTTCTAAGAAATCCCTGCGCATCCGCCATAATTTTAACTTTCATACATAGCTTAGACAGAGTCGGGATTCAGGGACTATACCAGTGTGCTGTTTCGTAACATTATAATATTTTTAAAATAAAGGTAAGTTATGGCTACGTATTCACAATTTATTCCTTATTAATTTGAAAGTTTCAAATAATTGATGTACCGGTTCAGCCCTGTTTAAATAATGTTAGTGTTTGTTTGTGTTCTTCCCAGTTCATTTTAATGCATTCTATTTTTCAAACGGTCTTATTGTAATTCAGATAAAAAAGGTTTTTGTTTGTTTTGTGGTTCTGACAACTCAAGCGAATCAGATAGATGTGGCCTTTTATTTTGTAATGCGTTTCGACATTATACTTCGGATGGGACCCTTTCTTTCTAATGTGTTTTATTAATATAAATCGAACGGCGCCCTTTCATTGTTATGTGTTTTGATAGTGTAATTCGGATGGGGTCTTTCTTTGTTATGTGTTTTGATAGTACCAACTGAATGGATCCTAATAAAACACATCAGAAAGAAAGGGCCCCATGCGAATTATACTATCGAAACGCATTACAAAGAAAAGCCCACATCTGTTTCACTTGAGTTGTTAGATCCTCAACACAAACAAAAAGTTTTTTGTCTGTACTACAATAAGACCGGTTGAAAAACAAAATGCATTAAAATGAACTGGGAAGAACGCAAGTACATCAATTATTTAAAACATTTAAATTAATTAGAAATAAAGTGTGAATATGTAGCCATAGCATACAATTATTTTAAAAAGATTATAAGTGGATATACAGGGTGTCAGTGGGTATTTCAGTTTTTAAATAAATAATACTCGGAGAATGAAAATGCTGTAATACTTTTACTATCACCAAAATACAAACAATATATGCGGATTTCATTTTTTGAACACAACATCGTCTAAATGCTGCCCGTTGCGTACGTAGCACTCCTCCAATCTTTTTCTAAAATTTGCATAGACGCGTTGACACATTGCCGCTGGAATGTTGTTAATTTCTTGGCGAATGCGATCCTTTAATTTTTGGATGTTGGCAGGAGGGTTAGTGTACACGACAGACTTTAGGTATCCCCACAAAAAAAATCCAGAGGTGTGAGATCCGGTAAACGTGGCGGAAAAGGAATGTCACCTGTCAGCGAAATGAGCGTGCCTGGAAAGTGTGCCTCGTCACTAAACATCACCGCCTCTAGGCCATCGCCATTCCAGAAATTGTTCATAATGGTTTCCGCAAACTGCTTTCGGCGAGCATAGTCTATTTCTTTTAAATATTGCGTAATTTGAGTTTTATATGGATGAAATTTTGAATCTTGCTTTAAAATACGGTGTAAACTGACACGTGAGAGATTTAACGCTGGCGCGTGTTTCCGAAGGGAACGCCTCGGCTCTTGAGTCACTGCCCGGCGTACTCTTGCAATATTGTTTGGTGTTCTTACAGTTTTCTGGCTACCAAGGTATTGATTTTATTTGTCGCACTTCCTGTTTCTCGAAATCGTTGCACCCACGATTTAATAAGATTAGCCGAAGGGGCATCTGCTATGCGCCGAATGTTGAAGTGGGCACAAAACCGACGTCGAGCTAAGGTATAGGACTCATTCACTTTAAAATATGCCTCCAGCATGAAAGCACGATGTGCACATGACCACTGCTCCATGGTGACTAAAATCCGCATTCGTTTGCTCCCTAATCGCAGTGAAATGCGCTGCTTAGCTTGTACAAGGTCGGTACAGGGCGTATAATGATACAAAAAAATAGAAGATATGATCTCTAGCCGTTCGAAATATCGTCCACCGCACGCATGACGTCACGCAGAGAGTACAATTTAAAACCGTGAGCGCGGGCTAATGCATTTGATGTAATAGACCTTGCGTATGATGCGTTGCTAATGCATTTTGAAGGAAAATGAGGATGGTTCAGGTTGAATGAGATATTATTAGTATTATAAAGGCAAAGAGAATTCATGTAAAAGTGTTATATGGAATCGGAGAGCCTACCAGAGCAAAACAATAATTCTAAGATCTGATTGAAATCTTTTTGCTCACTTCGTAAAGTAAATAATTACTGTACTGATACAAAAAAAAACATGTTATTATACTTTTTGGATTTTTTGACATGATTTTATAAACATTTAAATTTGTAAATAAATATAAGGAATAAAACAATTAGCAAATTTTAATACTTAATCGGTTGTTTATTCCAAAATAAGTATACTACAGAACAACAATAAAGTACAACTTAGGTACCGTGGATCAATCTTCAAAATAATAATAATAATAATGAAATTGTTATTGGTAATAACAAAATATCAAATTAAGATTTAAAAATATTATTTATCAACTTTGATTTAAGAAAAGATTTATTTATTCATTTATTACGGGAAAACCCCTCTAACTGTTACAATACAACAATAAATAATACAATAAGGACAGGTATAAAGACTGATATAGCATAACCAATTAATTTGAAATACATAACACTTTCCATGTAGCTACAGGTAATAAACAATACTTATATAAATAAAAAAAATAAGAACACAACAACAAATCACAGCCCTAAGCAATATTTGAACTGGTCCAAAGATGTATTGAAATTATCAAAATTAAAGCTATTCAAAAATCACAGATATCTATTTATAGGACTCATATCACCATATGTTGTTCTATGAAAGGGCACATGAAAGGTAACATGAAGGCGAAGACCCTGACGAGGAATGCTAATCCCCATATGACTCAAAAGATCCGCACAATCAGCCTGTCCATTTAGGAGTTTAAATATAAATATAGCCCCCAACATATCTCTACGATTACCAAGAGAAGCTAGTGACATTTGTTTTTCAATTTCAGCATAATTATATGGTCTAATATTCTATGGTATTAAATTTATCTTCACGTTTAGACAAACGGATCCACTCCCGTATCATTTTTTTGTCTTTTGGAAAGCTGACATCGTGTGCAAAGCCTTTCACGTGATTGTCTGAATCACAACCATACACTACACATCTCATTTTGACTAATTTTTGCTAATTTTCAACAATAAAAATGTAAAATTAACCGACATAAACATATCCAATAATGTAACTGCAAACTAATTCAAGGCGTTCACTCTCGGCGTGACGTCAGAGCCAGCATGCGCGAAATCATATCTTCTATTTTATTGTATCATGAGGGCGCATATGAAAACTGAAATACCCACTAAGACACTCTATAGTACTTGTGTCGCCTTATAAAAATGTGTAGTTATTAAAAGCAAAAACAAGACCGAATTAAGTAATTAATTAATAGTATTTGGTTATGTTCAAACATCATCCACTTTCATGTTACAATTATTTATTAATTAAACTAATATAAATATTTTTGTTACAGGTTAGTACTCGTAAGCTGTTATAATTAGTAAGTAACTTTTATGATTCTGCAAATTAGCTACAAAGAATTTAGAAATAATATACAGTGTGTCTACGTAAGTTGACGGCGTATGGGGAAACTTTCTTATATCAAGTTTTCCAAAAAAAAGTTATTCCTTATAAAAAGTTCAGCATGGTCCAAAACTAAAATGCAACAATCAGATATCAAATTTTAGCAGTCGTATACGAAGTTTGTCAGAAAATGTGATTTTTGCACAAGAGTAAAGTACCTTTATTTTTGACATTATCGAAAATGATTATAAATAAAAAATGTTTAGAATTAAAAATAACTTTTTTTTCTGTGAAAACATTAAAAATTTAAGTTTGCACAATAATGAATAATTAATCTAGGACGCACTGGCATTTTTAAAAGTGGCACTTATTTGAATTAACTTTTGAGAACTATCAAAACATTGAAAATCCGGAAAAACGTCAACAATCGTATTATAAAAAGTGGTACGCTATAAACACTTTTTTAGGCAGTCTTATAGTGTTTATCATAGTACGTATTTCACCTGGTGATTCAATAAGGGTAACGAGGTACCATATCTCAGTCCTGGAGTTTTGAAAAGAAGATCTTTTTAAGGAAAGTGACCAAGAAAAATTGCTGGAAATGATTTCTAAGTTCACATATCTGTCGATAGGGGGCGTAATCACTATGGTTACATATAAAAAGGCAATTTTTGTTTTGTTATTGTAGAGTTATCTGAATTATTATTGTTATTAATTTTGTTGTTATTATATTTATCTTAATGAATAATAATGTGAATGAAGTTTAAACCTATTTTTTTATAATTCGCTTATAAAAGGGACTTCATTATAACATTGTTTACAGTGTCGCAATGAGGTCTTATTGAACACTTTTTTAGTAATTTTTAGTGTCATACAGTTGGTTATTGTATGTAATATGTATTTTTAATTTACATTTGACTTTAACCTTGAAACAAATTATAAAATGTTCTAGCGTTGTTCTAGGTAAATTTGAATAAATTTTATATTAAAAATATTAATAAATAAAGTACGCTAACATTTATTCATCAATTATTTGTCAATTGTTAATTTTTATATTGTATAGTATCAATATATAGTGAACTTATTGAGATATAGATAAAATAATTCATATTTATTAGTGTTAGAAATATTCATAAAAAAGGCGTATGTAGCAGTCACTATAATACAACTCGAATTATCTGTGTTCATTATATTTGATAAAACAAAAACTTTAAAATACTAAAGAAATAACCATGGTAGAATCTATTCGTTATGAAGATTTAAATCTTAAATTATCATTTAAAAGAGTTACCGTAAATGCAAGGAAGTGAACATTTCATTATCCAATCCATATCGTTTAATGTATCATATGTAAATCCGTGATAGATAACGTAATAGGTTGTAAGTTTGGTAACATATGCAAACGGATAATTAATAACCTGGAATAGAGAAGAAATATCATTAAACCATAATCATTCATCGTATTAGAATAAGAATGGGCAATTGGGTACAAGAATAGGCTTCAAATATATCTATCTCCTTTGAAAAAGTATATTTTATTCTATCACCAATATTTTGCAATTCTGGTTGTTCCAGTTTCTTAATAATATCTTCCATTTTCATTATAGAAATATCGTTCTCCATCAGTCTAAAAGATGTTCAATATCATTCTGTTATAAATTTTTTGAACCACACAGATATATCTGTAGAAGAATGTTTGCCTTATACCTCCCAAAAACTTAGCCAATACAAAATCTCCCACTTTAATCTCATCTATTTTCAAATTGATTTCTTTTGATTTTAAATTAACTTCTTGCTCATTTTCACATTCAGCCTCATCTTCGGATTCCTCCTTTTCTGATTGAAAATCATTAATGCTATCACCACTCTCTTCTCATTCCTCGCTATCAGATGAGCTTTCAGAGTCTAACGTAGTTTTTTTTTCTTTTAACTGATTTTGGTGTTGTTTTCTTTACCTCTTGCTTGCGTTTCCTTTCTTCAGCTCTTTTTTCTTTTTCTTCAGCTCTTTTTTCTTTTTCTTCCTGCTTTTGCTGCTTTTCTAATTATTTCTTTTTATGCTATTCATGCCAACTCTCTGATGTAATAGCAGAAGCGATTTTTTCTTTGTTTGTAGTAACATTTTTATATTTGTAGTAAAAATTGTAATGCTCAAAAAATAAAATTGTTAATTAAACCATTAACACATCATCAGATAGAAACGAAAACTACTTAATATATACATCTAAAATAGTTTTCAGTATGTATATTGTAGTAAGAATATGATAGTGTGTTAATTTAATTGACGATTTTATTATTTGGGCATTAAAATTTTTACTACAAAAAGAAAAGTGTCATTACAATTAATTATCCACATCGTTTGTAGTAAGCGTGAGATTATTTTATCATCGGTTTCAATTATTTCAAGTTTTCAGAGACAAATATTCATACTCCAAAATTTAAAATTGTACTACAATATAGTACAAACATTTTATATATGTATTAATTTTCGTTTTTATTTGATGATGTGATAATGGTTTAATAGATTATTTTATTTTTATGCATTACAATTTTTACTATAAATATAAAAATGTAACTACAAATAATATCTACATCGTTTGTAGTAAGTGTGAGGTTAAAATGTGATTTTTTTATTAAGTAAAGTTTCAGGTTAATACAGCTTCAAATGGTGCCTGACTTGGCGATTTTATATTTTCGAACATCCAATTTTATATATATTGATAAACTCACTCTCCAATTTATATTAACGGTTACATTTTTATTACAATTATATATACTGTAATGTTTTTCTTATTTATTAAAACGTTTTTATTACGGGTGGGATAAATTTATACACACACGTTATGTGTTTATTCACTACACTATTCACTACTTATATTATATACACAGTATATGCACTTAAACTAACTTATATAAACACTTCACTAATTTATATTCACTTATTTACTGTTTATCTCACGATGTCAAATTATAAACTTAACTAACTCTCCCTGGTCGGTCCTTTGTATATAAGTGCCTTTTTTACTGGATAATTCTAGATTGCGGCTTACACAAAAACAGTTGGCTCTCTGCTATTTTCTAGATAAGACTGGTCACAAAAACAATGTCTAGATAAGATAGTCACAATCGTAAACAGTTCTAAGAAATCCCTGCGCGGCCGCCATGATTTTAACTTACATACATGGCTTAGACAGAGTCGGATTCAGGAACTATACCAGTGTACCCTTTGGTAACAATACTAACAAATCCCAAACATAATCAATATTTGTCAGTATTGATATTATTTAATTTTTATTTGTCCATAAACAAAAAAATTGTATTTAATTCCTATTGAATTAACATGTTACACCTAGTATTTATTATAGTCACTTACCAAATTCTATGCGACTGTAAAAATTACGAAAACAAAAATTTTCGTTTTGATTATCACTATCTATCAGTATTGGTTACCTTTTACTTTTCAATATCTTTTACAATATTTTCCATTAAATCTCTTATCACATATCACCAGCACTAATTAAGCACTAAATACCTAGCATCCTAATCATTGATTACTAATGTAAATAAGTGTATATACCCCAGGAACATGCTCAGAGTATCATACTAGTAGTTTTGATAATAATAATTGAAAAAAAATGTTTCCGTCAAATATCTTATCACATATCGCCATCACTAATTGAGCACTAAATACCTAACACCATACAATCATTAATTACTGATGCAGATCTGTGTATTCACCCCAGGAACATGCTCAGAGTGTCATACTAGAAGTTTTGATAATAAAAATTGAAAAAAGATTTTTTTCGTTGAATTTCTTATCACATATCGCCAGCACTTCTTGAGCACTAAATTTTCTGTATTTAGCGCTTTAGAACTAATATTGGCTTCTTACGGCGTATGAGGGTGTACACTGCTAGCTTAATTAAAAGCAGAATTCTCATTTTTTAGTAATATATGAGAACATCAGCTTTTGGCACTGAATTAGCACTAATTGTTACCCTTATTCCCAGCCGATTATGCTGATGTGACCATGCTAGTTTTATAGACGTGGTAATTTGCCGTGTTGAATATGTACACATGACCAATGTGCGCCAATCCATCGCCAACGTTGGTTGATCTTTGTTCTCCAATGTTGCTGCCAGCGTTGGCTTACGTTGGCCATGTCGTCTGGATGCGGCTTTATCACATATATAGAGTATTCCAAATTAAGACAAAACAATACCACCTACTATATTAATTATATTGGTGAGTACCCCGCTCGTTCTAACATAAACCCATCTTAATATACTACCAAAATTGACACATTGCTTAATAATAAGTATGATAGATAAATAAAAGATCATTACCAGTTCAGTTCTGTTATTAACTTTATAAGCATTAAATTTATTTTATTATGTACATGAGATATGATTTACGATTTACGATCAAATGGGAGTGACTACTCGTACGACGCAAATATTGCTTGTCGACGATAAAGTATACTTTCCTTATATTTCGATTTTTCGAATGGAATTTGAATCTTTTCTAAAAAAAATTCTGGAGTTTTTTCATTTTAAAACACCCTCTAGGAATATTCAGATTTATTTTATATAAGTTACTTTTAGCACACATTTAAAAGATCTTTAGTAAAAAAATGTTTATTTTGAAAATATTGAAAATTATGATTTCGATTTCAAAATTTTAACCCAAGTCACAAATTATCAAAAACTTACAATTAAATAAATTATATATATCAAACAAGATCAATTTTCAGTAAACGACAATCAAGACATAAAAAACATGAGTCAAATTTATTACAAATTAATTAATTTATTTTTATCTATGCCTTGCACTGTAAATGTCATATATCGTACTGTCAAAAGCACCAGTAAGCAACGAACATACGCGTATTGTAATGGTAATAAATACAGCGTTTTTTAAACAAGTCGATATAAACGTTTTATAACGTTAATTCCCGAATGATTATTGGCTATTTATCAAGAAAACAATAATCAAATAATATAATTTATTATTATTTTTTAAATAACAAAAACGCTAATTTAATCAATATAGGCAACACACATTACATTATATAATTTGAGTTATGAAAGTTTCTCAAAAATACCAGTCAGTTAATAATTATGTTACGAAACAGCACCCTGGTATAGTCCCTAAAACCGACTCTGTCTAAGCCAGGTATAAAAGTTAAAATTATGGCGGATACGCAGTTATAAAAAACTGTTTACGAGTTTACGACTATCTTATGTAAACATTGTTTTTGTGACCAGAGTTATCTAGAAAAGGCCAGAAAAATTATTTGTGACCGTGTAAGCCGCAGCCCAGAATTTACTAATAAAAACGGCTTTAAAATATAAGGGACTGATCAGGAAGAGTAAGTGGAGTTGATAAAGTGATATCGTGAAATAAATACACCGAAATAGCAAACAGTAAATATAAATTAGTTAAGCGTTCATATAAATTAGTTTAAGTGAATATACTGAGTATATATAAATTAAGTGTTAGTGAGTAAGTGTTTAAATAAATTAGTAAGTAGCCATACCGTGTGTTTAAAATTTATCCCACCCGTTTATTGTTTAAATAAATAACAAAAACATTACATTGGTGTCAGAAATGGGATAATATAAATAAATTCCTACGTAAAAATGGCCAAGAGACTATGTGACCTCAAAGTGGCGGAACTAAGAGCAGAATTGGAAGATCGTGAGTTGGAAACGTCCGGTAAGAAAAGTGAATTAGTAGAAAGACTTAAATTGGCACTAGAAACTGACGGCTTTGATCCTGAAACAGTTTTATTTAATGACGAGGCTTCCACCTTAATTTCGTCAATTTCTGCTAATATTTCTGCTAACATGGACGAGAAGATTTCTGCCATGGAAGAGAACATGGACGAGAAGATTTCTGCTATGAAGAACGACATTTCTGCTATGAAGAACGATATATCTGGCATAGAAGAAAAGATTTCTACAAATGTGAAAAGCGATATTTCGGCTATAAAGAACGATATTTCTGCTATGAAAAACGACATTTCTGTTAATATGGACGAGAAGATTTCTACTTTCAAGAACGATATATCTGCCGATGTCTTATTAATGAAAAACGACATTGCCGCTGACGTGGAAAATGAAATTTCGTACCTAAAATCTGAAATCGAGAATAAAATGTCAACGATGGACGAGAAAATCGAGAATAAGATTACAACGATAGACGAGAAAATCGAGAATAAGATTACAACGATAGACGAGAAAATTAAGGGTGTCTCGAAATAGATAATTAGAACAGTTGGAATTACTTAGTGTAAATTCCAACAACATGTATGTGTTATGTACCTTTCTAGTTTGTGTTTTTGTATCATGTTTATTTTTATCTTCGCCTGTCTCTTTTAAAAATTCTATAAAATCCCTCCATATTTCCATGATTTTATCCTCGTTACTTATAAGGTTTCCAGTTTTGTCCTTTATGTTTGATATCGTATCTTTCTTCCCTTGTCTCCAATGTTTTAGCGTTCCGAAGAATAGTTTTTAGTCATCCTTGTATCTTTTCTTCGAAATCTTGCCATGATTTTCCTTTTTCTTCATTTATTATTTTTTTGACTTGGTTTCTTCGTTGTTTACAGTCCTTCCAGTGCTTTTGTTATTTCGTGTATACGTATTTTTTCCACTTTTTTATTTTATTAGCCACTACATTTTTTATTCTTTCCGTCCACCAATGAGTTAGTTCTTCTAGTTTTCCTGTTTCTTATTCTTGTTATTCCACAAGCACTTACCGCTGCCTTTGAAATAACGTTCTTAAAATTTTCCCATTTTTCTTCCACACAATAATAGTATATTGTGCAACAGGTGGGAAAAGTTCAACTTTTCTCACGAGAGTGGAAGTTTGTGGGACGAGCTAAGGGCGAGTGCCGCAAACACACGAATGAGAAAAGTACTTTTCCCACATGTTGCATACTATACTTTTTCTACAACTGCACAAATTTAAAGAATACAAGTGAATAGTTTTGTAGAAAAAGTCTAAGCATCGATGACCACCCACCGAAAATGGCTGGGCATCGAGTATACCCTGCTGAAATCGGCTAGGCATCGAGTATCACCTACTGGATTCTCCATATAAATGTATGTAGTGTGGGCAAAGTGCCGTGAGAAATAATATTTCTCACAGCGTGAGCAATATATGGTTTTGAAATTAAGTAAGCTATGAGAAATTCCCTACTTTTCATAGCATTTGTAGAAAAATATATCATTATGTACTTTTATAAAACTAGTTATAATGCGTTAGTTAACTTCGAATCGGTGTAGTAGCCATTTCCTAACTGATTAGTAATCGAATTCTTAACATAGCAGTCACTTCCTGAAATACCGTTGGTGGGTCATTTGCTCGTTGCTCTCCATTTGTTTCTGGTATGATTTCTGCAAATAGATAAATTACCGAGAAAATAACGTTGGTATTTGTTTCTAGGAAAAATAATAATATATTGTCGGCAGTCGTCATCATGATGATTTGGTCGTAAAGTTAATTAGGAATTATTTCAGTTGTTAGAACGGATTTTAACTAAACTATTGGGACAGATAGTCTGGTCACAAGTGCCATTTCGTCATAATTTTTTGGTTTTTTTAAAATATGTCAAAAACTATTTGAGATAATCAAAATTTGAAAAGAGCAGAAAAGTCCTAGCTCACGGAACTATACCGAGAATATCTATAATTTTAATTTAGAGTTGAAAATTGGGCTAAAAACAGATAGCGGCTGTAGTGGGCGCGGCAATCGAATCAGAAGCTTGATAAAAAATTATTTAACCATTTAAATATTAGGGATTAACAATTTTTTTCCCTTGACGATTTCATTAATTATTTAATTTTCACCAGTTTACAGTTAACATAAAAACGATGATTATTTCTATACATATATATATATATATATATATATATATATATATATATATTGTTGTAGATAGAACGAGCATATAACATTCATAGAATCCCGATAAAGGATAAAGTAATAATATCTATCAATAAAAATAATTTCTAAATATAGTACCAAAATTAATAAAATATCTATATAACGACATAATCAATTACAATCAACGGGCATAATCATAAAGAAAAATAAATAAATATAAAAAGAATTCATAAACAATTTCGTAAAACAGTTTTAAAATAATTCTGTATTTAAAAAAAAAAACCTTAGACAGAACCTAACAAGCAAACGGAGATCAATAAAATAACGTAACGCCACACGGAATTTTAGACATCCAAAGCATCTGCTTATATTTAAAGAATAAATAGGATGGCAATAATAAAATCAACAGTGCTACGATGATTGATAAATAAATGACACTTAGATTTAGTAAATATATATATATATATATATATATATATATATATATAAGATATGTTAGTTAATATTTAATCATACAAGTTAATAGGAAACATAATAATATAAGTAGAAAACTGTAATTACAGGAAATGTCAAAACCTATACGAAATATAACAGTTGAGACAAGTATACCAACATAAAATGTATTTGAATATGAAATATAAGAATAAAAATAAATGATTACCGACCTAATTTATATGTATAAATGTAATAATATCAAACAAAATAAGAAATGAACTGTATCCATGTATATTATGTAAATATTTAGGTTGTAGGAAATATAAAAATGATATATTTGCATTGACCAATCGGAAGATTTCAAATAATGAATAACATGAAAAAAACAATAATAATAAGATGTTAGTGAATTAAATCAATGACGATAAGGTTATAGTGAATAAAAAACAATATTTTATAACAAGTTTAAGTCAGAAAACAATAAAAAACATTAATAAACAAAGTGATTGGTGAACAATAATCAAAGATTTTTCTAGAACATTGCCAGCTTCCGGTTATAAACAATAGAAAGGGTTTTGGCGGATAAAAGACCCGCGATAGTCAGTTAGGCGTTGGTAACTGAAAAAGCAGGAAGTAAATTTAATGTGATCCAGTTATTTGTTATAAAATTTTAAGTATTGAGTGTAAATATGTATAAATCAGAAATGTAAAAAGTAACTAATAATTAAAATAAGTGCAAAGACAAATCTGTTGAAACAAAGTCAAGCCAAATAATAATTATCATCCGATAGTTATAAGAAGAAAGATTGTCACCTGAAGCGGGAAATCGTCATGGATGGATCCAACTGAAGGTGTCGCTTTGGCGAAAAGAACAAGGTCTGTGGTGTGTTTTAATTAGTAATATTTGGTACCAAATAATAAAAAGTGAAATTTAAAATCATAAACACCTGGTAGTAAAAGTTTTAAAATGAATATAATATACCAGGAAACGTAATAAAAAAACTTACCATTATCAAATTTGTAGATAGATGTTAAGTACATAAATATTTCAGATATCCTTTCCATTTCACGAACCGAATAAAACTAAAGTAGTGTTTAGAATATTTTCAATAATCCGATTTATGAGAACAAGTAGAAAAAAAGTTACAAATAGTCGAACAACGTTAAACGCAGGTGTTCATATTTTTTCAAAGAAATATAATGTTTACAAACGTTTACCAAAGTTTATGCAAATGAGTCTGCAAAAGCCATCTCAAAAAGAGTGAATAGTTTCTTATAGTATACAGAAAGTTAGTTTTGATGTGGAAATTTGGATGTATATAGAAAAATCCATTATTTTATTTTATAGTATAAGAATTTTAATAAGTAAGAAAGGATAATCATTTATTTTTATACATAATAGGTATATGACTCCAACAATAAAATAAAGCGCCAACTATATTTTATATATATATATACAAGGCTATACACTCCAGTTGGAGTTGTAGCCGCTCAGATTGAGCTCTTTTGACCCTGTATCTTGTGGGGGGTCAGCCCACGTTTTTCTTGCTGTTTATCTACAATTTATTAGAGGTTTTTGCAGTTTCGACAATTGTTCTCCACTCCTTTCTATCCTGCATCTGTCTCTCCCCGCCTTGTGCTCCCAAAATTTTTATATCTTTCACAACCTGATCTTCCCATCTAATTTTTGGTCTTCCTGGTAATCTTTCCTCATTCGGTCTCCATTCTGTAATTCTCCTCACCTCCTGTCCTTTCTCCATTCTTTTAACATGTCCGTACCAACGAATCCTTTTTGATTTAATTGTGTTTACTATGTCCTCATTTTCTAATATATTTCTAATTTCATAATTCATAAGTCTTCGGTACTCGTTATACCCTAGTTTGACCGGTCCATAAATATTTCTAATTATTCTTCTTTCATATATCCTTAGTTGCTCTTCGTCCTCATTTGTCAGTCTCATAGTTTCTGCCGCATATGTAACTACCGGTTTTATCGCCGTCCTGTAGACTCTTAATTTTGTTGCTCGGCTTGTTCTCTTACTCTGCATGATGTTTTTAAATTTATTATATGCTCTATACCCTGCTTGAATTCTTTGCCTTATCTCGATTTTTGTGTCGTTTTTGTTACTAATAATTGTTCCCAGATACTTAAAGGTGTTAACAACTTCAAAAGTGAATTCATCTAACTTTACTGCTTCTGGTTGGTAGACTTCCTTCTTTCTTTTCATTTCCATATATTTTGTTTTCTCCTGATTTATTTTTAATCCTCTTTTTCCCGCTTCCTTTACAATTTTCTCTAATGTTTCTTCAAGGCTCTTTCGGTCTCTCGCTATTATGGTTAAATCATCAGCATATGCCATTATTTGTTTTGATTTATTAATTATGCTTCCATTGATATCACAAGTCTTAATTATGCCATCAACTGCTATGTTAAACAATACCGCTGACAGCCCACCTCCTTGCCTTACTCCAGCATTTATCTCAAATTCCTCTGATGGACCTTCCCTTGTCATTACTTTTGCCCTAGAATCTTTCATCGTCATTTTCACCAACCGTATGATCTTTTGTGGTACATTTAGTTGTTCCATATCCTTTATGATTGTCCTCCGTTTCAAGCTGTCGAAAGCTTGCTTGAAGTCAATAAATAGCATTTGGACTCCAACATTGTGTTCATAACATTTTTCAATTACTTGATTTATAGTATGTATGGCATCTACTGTTGATTTTCCTTTCCGAAAACCTTTTTGATACTCCCCTATATTTGATTCCATTACCTTTTATAGCCTTTCATTTATTATCGTTGTTAGTATTTTATATACGGTATTGAGTAAACTAATTCCTCTATAATTGCTACAAATATTACGATTTCCTTTCTTCATTATTGGTATAATCATACCAGTAGACCATTCTTTTGGCATTGTTTCTGATTCCCATATTCTTTCCATGATTATAAATATTTTTTGTCTTAGATCATCTCCTCCATATTTTATCAGCTCATTTATTATTTCGTCTGACCCTCCTGCTTTGTTGTGTTTCAATATATTAATTATGTCGTTGCATTCCTCTTCGGTCGGTTTTTCTTCGTACACTATCCCTGTATCATTATCAGTCATATCATCTTCTTCATACTCCCCATCTTCTTCCGTTAATAAATTCTTGAAATATTGACTCCACTCTTTTTCCTTGATATTTATTGCAGTTGATTTTCTGCTTTGTCTCTTTATATATTGATATAATTTTACATTATTTTTATTATCATTCTCTAATATGTCCATGCTTTCATTTAACCATTTTTTTTCTTTTTGCTTTTATCAACTTGGCGCCCTCTTTTCTTATTTTTCTGTATTCATCATAAAAATTTTGTTGCTTAGTTCGCAGCCATTTTAGTCTGGCTTCTTTTTTCTCTTTTATCTTTATTTTACTTTCTTGATCAAACCATTTATTATTCTGTCTTTTATCTTTTGTACCAACCACTTCCTCTGCTGCCGTTATTATACTTCCTTTTTATTTCCTTCCATTGTTCATCGATATTATCTTGTTCTTTGCTCTTTTGTAGTTGCTTCTTTACTTCTTCCCCATATTCATTATTACTACTTTTCAATTTCTGCACGTTCCATTTCCTACATTTTGTTGTTCTATTTACTATATTTACAATTCTCATTTGCATTTTGACAATTACTAATTGATGATCAGTATCAACACTTGTTCCTCTGTATGATCTTACATCCTGTATCATCTTTGATCTTCTTTTTGCTATCAGAACATGATCTATCTGGTTCCCCGTAGTAGTCCCAGGTATTATCCATGTAATTTTATGTTCTTTCTTATGCTTGAAACTAGTGCTGCTAATATACATGTTGAGCTCCTCAGCTAAATTGCATAGTCGCCGTCCATTATCGTTAGATGTTTCATGTATAGTGTACTTCCCTGCACCATTATTTAAGTAGTCTTCTTTTCCTATTTTCGCATTCATATCTCCAATAATTATTAATGTATCATGTCTTGCGGTTTCCTCACATACCTTTACCAATTTCTCGTAAAATTCATCTTTGTCTTCATCTTTTGCTTCTTCCGTCGGTGCGTAACAATTAATTATTGCAATATTTGCCATGTGGTTTTTTAATCTTAATTTTGATATTCTACCGCTTATAACTGTGTAATCTAGTATATTATTTCTTATTCTTTTGCTTATCATAAATCATGTGCCGTTCTTTCCTCGACTGTCTTCCCCTCCATAAAACAATATATATTCTCCTTTGTTTATTTGTCCTTCACCTTTCCAGCGTATTTCTTGAAGTGCCAATATCTCTATTTTATATTCCAACATCTCTTTTGCAATTTCCTCCATTTTTCCCATTGTCAGCATTGTCCTGATATTCCATGTGGCCATTCTCACTAAACTCTTGCGTTTACTTCTCTTATTTTTACCCTTACTCATTATCCATTTCATTGCATTGTCTTCAATTGTATATATCGTATTTTCTTTAGCTACTAGTTTTTTGACTTCTTCTCTTTGTTGCCTCCTCCATGTTCCGGCGATCGATCGGTTACTGTACGTTTCTTATCATCATTTTCTTTTGGCTTTTCATCCCCAAATGCATCTGCTCCATAAACTCTGTTGTTTATAATTAATTTATTAAACTTAAGTACTGCGTTGTGTCCTTGTTCTCTAGCTATTTTTACCTGAGGCAGTACAATTTTTCTTTCTCTTTGGACTTTTTTCGAGTAGTCGTCATTAATCCAAATATTGGTACCTTTTAGCTTTTTACCTTGTTTCATAATTTCTAATTTTTTACTCCAATTTTTGATTTTAACTATAATTGGTCTACTTTTGTTTCTTCCAAAAGTTCCGATCCTGCCGAATTCTATCAGATCTTTTTCCGAGTCTACTTCTACCTCTATTTTTTTCATTATTTTTTGGACTGTTTCCTTTATTTCTTGTTGGCTCTCATTCTCCTTATCTTCAATTCCTTGAATTACTATGTTATTGCGCCTTATTTCCCTTTCTACGTAGTCTAATCTTTGTTCTTGCTCGGCGATTATTTCTTTCAGCTTATGATTTTCCTGTTTCAATTCCATTATAATACATGCATTTCTGTCTATTTTTTCTTCCATATTCCGAAGACTATCTTTTATCTGCGAGAACATTCCTTTAATTTCTTCCATATCGTATTTATCGATGTTCATTTCTTAACGCACTTAACGAGTTCCGCGTCCCGTCAAGTTTCGTCAGTCACCTACTCAGTTCAGCTTCCAACACTCACCCGGTCTGGCTGAACTCGTCTCGCTGCGTTATAATAAATTAATTTCCTTTTTGAAGTCAGTCCGGGACTGTATTTTTAAACAAGTACTCGTATTTTGGTGAACGATCTTCGCTTATCGCTTTTGTTTTTTGCTGGTAATTAACACAATTTAGATTTCGAATTTAACAATGTTGAATTGTTTTATGACAGATTTTCCTATTGTCTCAATATTTGGAGAATACTCACCAATTATATGTGATAGTTTACACTTACACAAGATATTTTTGTACTTTTTGTGAATTACAGTTTTTAACTTTAATCACAATTTGATATTATCGCTCCCTCGATTTAACTGTATTCTTTCCACATTAGATGCAGGACCGAACTCATATTTTATATATAAGTAATATTTCAATGTTTTTCAAATTTTTAACTTTCATTATTTACATAATTGTTATACACAAATACATTGTTGTATTCTAGGGTAAAAGCGTCTATTACCGCCCTACTTAGGATAAACCGTATTTGACCATTCAAAACAAGAATATAGTATTCTATTTTCATTTCATTTTGTATTAGTATGATTTCTTTACTATTGTGCAAATATTTTACTAATACTTCAATACCCAAACGCAATAATTAACTTTAAATTAAAAATGTCAGTTGGTTACCGATCCCCAAATTAGTCGTGATTTCTATTACCGATTATTATAATTCTATTACCGACACAGAAATAAATCTTTTTAAAATTCAATTCAATTTTTGAAATGATAGGATTATCGGTTATATGCATAAAGTTGAGTGGCTATTTTTTACTCACATTTTTAAAGAAACTACTATATTTGATATGCATAAAATTGTGGGTATAAGCTCCTTAAGTACCGACTTTTATTTTTATATACATAAATGCGAGCATCCACTCCGTCCACTGAGTATCTACTTTAAAAACGCAAGGAATCCTTAGTAGCAGACTCAGTGTTATAAGAATTAGATGTATGTGCGCGAAGGCTGAATTTTTGCAAACTTATCAACCTGCGAAGGTGTAAAGGTTCGTAGGCAATCAAGAGAAGTAGAGTATCGTGCCTATTATATCGGTTTAGCAGAGTTAATGTTCAGTGGATAACTAACCATTTTCTTGAATATACTGAAGAATATAGGGGCGAAGCCTTGGGTGATGAAGAAATTATGAGGGTTTTTTCATGTTATGTTGGTGATCCATCAATAAACGGTGTCCCGAAATCTTACCAACGTCATAACACATATTGTGCAGAAATCAAATGTTTGGATCATATTTCCATCCTCACGTGAAGAACTACAGCATGTT
The DNA here is from genome assembly GCA_963921935.1 of Galeruca laticollis. NCBI lineage: Eukaryota > Metazoa > Arthropoda > Insecta > Coleoptera > Chrysomelidae > Galeruca > Galeruca laticollis. The sequence continues at coordinate 59,518,665 of OY998177.1, forward strand.
AAAAATAAGTAGCAAGAAAAGTTCAATTTTACTTCAGCTATAAGGTAGGGTAAAATTGGTAGAGACGCTCCACTTTTTTTTAACTTGACCTAAATTTTAAGAAAATAATTATTAACAGAAAATAAGCATGTTTTATGATGATAATACAAACTTTATTCAGTTGTAATATTTATAAACAAATGCAAAAAATAAATTTTATTCAACGAAAATAACATAAATTTTTTTTGTCCATATTGGCCATATCTCCCTCACGGTATGGGTGAAATGCCCCACACAGGGTGGTAGTGATGGCCCATGTACTCCGATACAAATTAATGAGCAAAATAAGTTAAGCCTTCTTTTTGGTAGCTACTCTTCCACAGGGATCGCAAAAATTAACGAACTTGCTGCATCCATCGTGAAATCATTGCTCGCAATGTATACATTTAATCCAGTCATCTTTCCTGGTGGTCTCGGAATATTTTTCTCCACATCCCAAGCACTCATCATTTTCTGAATTATCAGATTCCTCGTCGTCAAGCATAGTGAGGTCCTCAACTTCGGATTCGCGTGTTGGAGAAATTTTTCTTTTTCTGTTCTTCTTCGGCTTCAATTTGTTGCTGTTAACTTTTTTAACATACTTACGAATTTTTATTTTCTTTTGCTTTTTTTGCTGAATATAATTGGCATCAGTTAACAAAGTAGAAATATGCTGAGCCCTTCTTCGGATACCTTCTAATGCCCGAATCTTTGGTGGGGGTGAAACTTGATCCAACATTTTTCCTGGGGTTATATCAGAGTTTCCTGGAAAAATCATTGATTGAGTTGAATTTTGTGAAGCAGTGGAGGTGCTAGGCTTTGGAGACATTTCTCTTACGGTTATTGTTCTTGGAATTGGTGACATTTCTTGAGCAATACTCATAGCAGGCTGTTGAAGTGTCAGTGCCTCTTCTTTGTCCACAGTTTCGTTCAAAGTTATAGAATCGGATGTGGTCTCGTTGGAGGGATTCAGTCCTATATCTGTACGTGGTATGGCAGTTTCAAATAGCAATAGTTATATCCTCGGGATATCCAATAAACTGTACCGGTTTATTTATTATTGTTCCTTGGTATCGTTACACCTTCCAAGCATATATTGATTATAGTTGTTGACAAGGCATCCTTGCCTTACCCCAGTTTCGATGTTTAAAGGCTTTGTATTACACCTTCAGCTATCATCACCACTTCCTAAGATTTTCCCATTGTCATCATAATGAGTCTAATTAGTTTTGATGGGATGTTTCTGAAATTTACGCTCGTTGAAGATCATGATCTCCCGTGTAATTTTTCAACCATTTTAATGTTAATGCTTTCATCCATTAATATTATGAATAACTCATTCCTCTTCCTCCTTTTTTCTTTTATAAACGTGTCTGATTACTAATCACGTAATGTTGCGTATTTTTGTATATTTAAAGCAGTGTGAATAATTATTATAGGTGGAACCTCTGGAAATTAAAGAAATTGCCACGAAGCACAAGCATAGTAAACTGACACAATCCTGTTCTGTTCACCTCCTGAGACTCAATCCTGTCCTGTCCACCCCAAGAGTGCGTAATTTAATACCATAAAATTTTCCTAATTATTTATGTAATTTTTCGAAAAATTCTGCGTATAATTGATTTTACATATTTCACTATATTTTTGCAAATACAAGTTTAAGGGAGTGTGGAAACCTTCTTATGAAAAAAACGCCAGTAAGTCTGCTGGTTCTTCTTAAACGATTTGTGCAAACTTTGGCTTGTTGACAATAGCTATTTTCCACTAGCGTAAGAGTTATAATTTTCAGAACTGTCTACAGAGTAACGTGCGCGTAAACGATGTTAGAAAGTTAAGACAAACATATATATTTATAAAAAAAGAACTAGTAGGCCATGGAAAAAAGAAAACTCTCGAATCATTATATTTAGTAATTTACGTTTCAAAGCGAATTGTCCGTATGTTGGATAATGAATTTATTGAACACTTGTTAATAGTTTAATATATTGTGCAAGAAGTGGGTAAAGTTCAGTAGCTCCATTATTATTGTAATGTTTTTCTAATTTATTTAAACAATAAACGGGTGGGATAAATTTTAAACACACGGTATGGCTACTTACTAATTTATTTAAACACTAAACTAATCACTAACACTTAATTTATATATACTCAGTGTATTCATCTAAACTAATTTATATGAACACTTAACTAATTTATATTTACTGTTTGCTATTTCGGTGTATTTATGTTTATTTCTAGAGATCACTTTATCAACTAACTGGTCCGCTGATCGGTCCTTTTTATATACTAGTGCCTTTTGTACTAGATAATTCTGGGCTGTGGCTTACACAAGACAATTGGTTCTGGCCTTTTCTAGATAACTCTGGTCACAAAAACAATGTTTACATAAGATAAGTCGTAAACAGTTATAAAAAAACAGTGCGTATCCGCCATAATTTTAATTTTCATACCTGGCTTAGACAGAGTCGGATTTAGGGTCTATACCAGTGTGCTGTTTCTTAACATTATGCATTATTCCAGAAAATCCCGAGACGCAACTATTTCTAAATCTGAAATGATATTTTGGGAAGTAAAATCATCCCTATATTCAAACCCCTTCAAGTAACAGCTGTAATCCCTAAAATCTTCAAATTGGAAGTAGGACACATCGTAAAAATTCACTTCTACTAAACTCCCCAAAAAGAAATATAAATCGAAAAGCTCTAGAGTTCTCCTCTAGAACAATTCGGTCGTATTAAATAAGCCCGACAGCCGATTAACAGCGCCAGTTCTGTACCGAATCATCGCATCGGTGAAAAAATAATTTAAAATTAGCTAGTGTTAGTGGTTTGAATAAATGTGTAAATAGAATGAAAGTTAAATTGTTTATTTATTTTAATTTTAATTATGTTTTAAATTGTTTTCATTAAATAAAAATAATATGTAAGCTGGTTTTTTTTTGAAAGAATTAGTTACAATAGCTTAATGAATTTTCGAATAACATTATTACACAAAAAGCTACCCAGACATAGATAAATTGGAAACCAACTTTGATTATTATGAATAAATGATTTTCTCTAGCGGGTGGTCGTTATTGGGAGGGTTGGTTTGGGAGAATTTCTTCCCATTCTGATTGAAACGTAACACAATTAACTTCTAGACGGCGATCTCTAGAGGCATGTTGCTCATTTAATATCCAACCATATTGATTCTGTTTTACTTGTTCTTTACCGATAAACGCCATGGGGAATAACTCTTCTACTTGCTGTAGACGGAATATACAGAACTGATAAAATGTACTTCTAGTGTTTTTGAATGAAAATTTTATTTTTCTGTTTTAAAAAATCCAAATTCAAAAGATTGTACAACAAAACATAATTCCTAATAAATTTATCACTTTTCTTTATTATAGGTAGAATTTTTATAATAAATATCAACATAACCTCATTATTTTACATTTTCTCAATATCTATGCTGATTTCAAAAGTGCATCAATTTTTATAAAGTAAAGCTCAGAATAATAAACAAATAAAAATACAATTTATCTCAAATTTAACTAAACAAGCAGTATTAAATAACTGTAAAAAACTACAAGGGTTAAAATAATAATATCGGAAGATTTATCGCAAGAAGATAGAGAGCAAAATAATGTATTGATTAAACACTTCAAGCAAGCAAGAAAGGATAATAAGAAAGCCCATACATATATACAAACACTTTTCATAGAAGGAAAAACCTACTCTTATCAGACTACATTAACTCTTAAAAATGAAGAAAAAAATAAAGAATCAGTTTCAGCAGTAGTAGATGAGGACAAAAGACCGACAAGAACAACATATAAACCAAGACAATCGGCTAGATTAAATAACACGTATTAACCCTTTATTCTATTGTATTAAAATTTTCCTACGAACATTTACTTCATTTAAATTTCAACTAAATAAAACGTCTTTACTGCCACCAATTTTTAGTATATCACACGTATTAATCAATAATTAGATTTTTGGGTTTTTTCTGTTGTGAGTGTTTTTATAAGTATAGATGAGCTCATGTTATTATTTTAACTCGTTAATTGATTTCTAAAGCTATTTAAATTTTCTGAAGTATTTTCAACTTTTAAAATAGGTAGGTATCTTGAATATATGGACCAATATATTCGGGATTGTAATTATGACTTGTTTGATACAATTGAGCTTTCACGAACTGATGAGCTGAACACATGTTTGGCAAATATAGATGGCAAAGCAAATACATTCAAAGTGTTACATCAAAATGTACAGTCTCAAAAAAATTGTATTACGTGAAAATACCACTTGATCAAGTTCGCAGTGGCTTCCACAGATAACCCACAGATAGATGAGACACTGATTGTGGCGCCATCTAAAGAGCATGTCGACTAAACAATTGAGTGATGTTAAAAAGATTTCTGTAATTTTAGGTATGGCGGTATAGTCAAATTTACTGTATTTTAATTATTTTATCTCAAAATAACCATTTATAGTCCATCATTTGACATTTCATTCAATTTAACTCAATAATGATTAGATGTTGAGTTAAATTAAATGAAATATCAAATGATGGACCATAAATGGTTAATTAAATTGGAAAAAATAAAACAGTAATCATATAAACAGTTTCTTTATTTTGGTATAAATATACACAACAAATAATTTCTTTCACAAAGTACTTTTCTTAACAAACAGAATGACAATAAATAAACTATAACAATGCAATAATTAAAAAATAATTTGAGTAACATATATTCTAAATTGGAGTATCATTAGATTTTTAAATGCTGTTAAATCAATTATTTATGGTAAGTTTATAATAATTCATTTATCTATTATTACACTCCTATAAACACACAGAGCTGGACAAACTACTGGAGTATTACTGCTACTTACTTAATCAAAAAAAAGTATTAGCAATGAGTAGTTAACTACTATTTTTGGCAACTTTCTGTGAAAGAAAACATTTGAGTATAATTATTGTGAATATTAGAACAAAAGTAATTAAAATAGTTTTAAAGGAAACTACTGCCCAGCATTGTAAATACAAGGTGCCAAGTAATTACTTATAAGAGTGCTAAACAGCACTTATGACTGTACAATATTTAAAATAATATATTATCTAACATTTCATTTCCACTTAAAACACATCTTTATTTCTTTACTGGAATTATTAAATAGGTTTATATCACAAGCTTAAATCTAGTATATTGCATATTTGTATATTTCTACATTTAAAAGCATTCCGTTCTTATGAAACCATCGCATAAGGCAGTTTAAGTTACTCTGCAGCTCCTGGCAATCTATGATTGTTGAAATGTTTCTTAAGGGCTCTTAAAAATCCCACCGTCTCGTGGAAGTCCTTTCTCGTTTCTAGTTGAGGTTCTACAAACAGTAAATAAGTAAACACACAAATATGTTTGAAAATGTATATCAACAAAAGAAAATAAACGGTTTTAAAGATTAAAACTAACTTTTCCGCATTTGTGGCCCTGACCAATATTTTATCATAAAATTGTCACTTGTATACACTTCGGGGAATGTATGGTGCTAACAAACCGAAATTACTCCAAAAATAACAAAAAATGTATTATATCTGGATTTATAGAACCCGCCGTACTCGCTCTAGTCAGCTGAAAATCAATAGGGTACATCTGTGAGACACCTTGAACAATATTCAATCGTAAAATTGGTAACTTGTATACACTCTGGAGGATATATCGCGCTAACAAACTGAAAATTCTCGAAAAATGACAAAAATTTGGTACTGCACGTACCATAGCACCCGTTGTACTGGCTTTAGTAATCTGAATATCAATAGGCTTCATCTTTGAGACGCCCTGAACAATATCCAATCATAAAATTGGTCACTTGTATATACTCCGGAGGCTGTATCGTGCTAAAAAACAGAAATTTCTCCAAAAATGTCGTACTTAAAGTACTATAGCACCTGTTGTACTGGCTGTGGTGAGCTGAAAATCAATAGGGTTCATCTGTGAGATGTTCTGAATAATATTCAATTATGAATTTGGTGAGTTTTGCACTCCGGAGGTTAACAAACTGAAATTTCTCAAAAAATGACAAAAATATCGTACTTCAAGTACCATAGCATCCGTTGTACTGGCTATTGTGAGCTGAAAATCAGTAGGGTACTGTGAGATGTCTTAAACAATATTCAATCATAAAATTGGTGATTTGTTGCACTCCGGAGGCTGTATCGTGCAAACAAGACAACGAAAAGTGGCCGACGACAACGACATACACACAGAATTTTTTTTCTAAAAACCATTTTTTCGTGTTGTTCTTGATGAAAAACACATAAATAACTCAAATTGTTTTTTTCAAAATATCAACTTTTTTGTGGGTTAACCAATACTTTTCTCGCATATTAGATAGGTTGGGCGGAAAAGTAACAAAATGCGCTTACTATTGAAATAATAAGTTTACTCATGTTTTTGTACTAAGCCAAAAAAAAAATATCAAAAAACATTTGAATGTTTGATTTTTTTTTGGGTTTTTTGAATTCTTTTTTTTGGAGTTTTCGATTTTTTTAGGAATTCTTGATTTTTTTTGATTTATTGTTTTTTTTTATTTTTTGCCTTTTTGGTTACCGCTAGACCAAATACTTAGACGTAATGCCTCAACAAAAGTTAATACCTACTCACTTTCATTTCCCATAAATTTTCATACCACGGGCTATATATGAAAATCGGCAAGGGGGCAATACCTTCCATCCTATAGCTGGTGGAGGGAATAGCTATAACATAAAACACAGATTATTATTATTTCAATGGGTACATTTTAAAATGGAATTGTCGTAGTATGGTGTACACACTAGATATAAATTGAGTGAATGAAAAGACGAGTACTGAGTGTATCATTTTATTAAAATTCCAGCTGAGCGCTTTCAGTCATTAGGCCATTCTCAAAGCTGTCGACAAGAGAAAAACATACAAGAGGTGTCAAAAAACATCAAACCCTGTAACTGCTATATACAATTAAATAAAATGTTTGATGTAAAATTTGTTAAAATTATCCTATAAAGAGGGTGTACACACATATCATTTAGTTGATAATTTCAAATTAGACGTTTCGTTATGTGAATTACAATTGTACACCCTCTTTATAGGGTAATTTTAACAAATTTTATTTAAATATTGATGTATCATCAAACATTTTATTTCATTGTATGTTTGGGTTTGATGGTTTTTGACACCTGATGTTTTTTTTTGACGACAGCTTTGAGAATGGCCTATTGGCTGAAAGCGCTTAGCAGAAATTTTAATAAAATTACACACTCAGTACTCGTCTTTAAATTCACTCAATTTACATTTTGAAATGCCCAAAATTATAGCATGCTATATTGAATACAATAAAACTTACCATCAATTTTTGTTAATTTCCTCTCATATGGGAAGGCAAATCAAACTGTCTTAATAACCCCCCTTCGTCTTTCTCAAATCTAAAGAAAAACTGTTTTTGAAAATGAAAGGAACATATCCTCCATCGTTTCGTCGTCGACAAATTTAATGATTTATTACCACTTCCTTTCAGCCATATTAATTTTATCTTCCTGGGTTGGAGGAACAAAATTGTAAAAAGAAATATTTACTTTAGTAATGCAGAAATTTTTAGTTTAGCTAATGTATAAAACAAACATGATCTCTAATGTTGTCGATTAAATTAGTAAAAAATCTGTGTTTTATAATAATAAAGATAATGGTTGTTAATTGAGAAAGAAAAAATGCTCAAATTTATTTAATAAAACTTACCGAGTACACTACTTATTAGACTCCTTCAGAATACACTTTGACATTGTCTTTTCAATTAATAACAATAAAGCAACGAAACAACAGATACATATTACACTATAGCAATTAAAAAATACACCAAAATACCGAAACTTTTAATAACCTCATCACTTGAACTAAGAAACTATAACAGTAAACAGTATAACAGATAACCCGTAGGGACGAGCGATATGACATAGCACATACGCAGTAATAAAAATCAATAAAATTTGATTACTAACGACGTTACAGTTTTCGTTAATTTTTTGGAATTATCTACCGATTTTAGGTACTCGACAGGCTCTATAGATGGCACGGTCTGCAGTGTCCCTAGCCTGGTGACTTCGACTGTATAGTTTTCACTGAAATATTTTAGATACCACATTAAATTACGCTCATATGATTTAAGTGGGGTGCCACATTAAGCGTTTTCAGTGCTGCGGCGAAAACGGATGAAATTTTTACCGTACCAACTCTACTTGTCGCAATTATTAAAGACTGTATCTCGGCGACAGACTAGTCGGAAATTTTATGACAGTACTCACGTTATACGTACCTGTGATACTAAGACTATAAGAGTTATAAAACTAGAAATTTCTATAAATAAATAAGAATATTATGTTACTGTAAATAAGATAAGAAATGCAAAATTAGCTTTCATTTTAATATATATATTCATATTCATTATTCAAGTTGTTGTTGAAATTAGTTCTTGGTTAAAGTTGTTGGTAAACGTTGTTAGTTCATTATTAAAGTAGTTAGCATTGTCGTTTGATTATTAGCTTTGTAGCAAGTATTGTAATTATAATTATATTGTGAAAATAAAGTTTTTAAAAATAGTTTTCGGTGTTAAAAATATATAATTTAAGCCAAGTTTTTGTAACGTTACTGTGCATATTACATTTTTTTGTAATTATTCAGAATGAATTTTATTTTATAAAGATGATGAAAGTCCATCAAGGGAAAAAAATTAATTATTGTTATTTTTCTACGGTTGTCTCATAATACGTGTACAAAAAATGATATTTTTAATTGAAATTATCTCTTGTTTGGAGAACACAATCGTCTATTCATTTGAACAGCGTGTTCATTATGCATTTACTGATTTTACCCAAGTTTTGTGGATTTTTTGAAATATTGCGTTCGTGAAGGTACTACCTTAAATACGTAATTTTGGGACACTTTTTAGGACAAGATTTAATTTAAAAAATATATTTTTGTCACGTTTATTAGTATTTAAATTATTTAACAAATAAAATAATGGAAAGTAAAGGTTAGTACCTATAAAATTGACCTAAAAAACTCGAGATCTAATAAATGTTAATTTCATAACTTTTTCAAGGACTTTGAACATAGCACGATGTCCAGGCACAATATAATTCGCCACTTCCACTACTTTCCACTAGTAATAATAAAATTAACGAAAAGCAGCTGCGTTTTCAACGCTCTGTGTGACAACCAACATAAAATTGCGTGTGTTTTAGTTTCATTGCGGTCGTCCGGCCATCCGGCGCTGTATAACACACATATGTGACTGCTCTTATTTAAGACTGTGCGATTTAACCATCCCGTCAAACAGTTGCGTTTGATGGGATGGTTAAATCACACGTTCTTAAATGAGAACAGTCACATATGTGCGTTGCTACCGCACCAACCGGATGCTATCGCATCATGCTGCAGCAACGCCGGATGGCCGGACAAACGCAATGAAACGAAAACACACGCAGTTGCATGTTTGCTGTCACATTGAGCGTTGAAAAGGCAGCTGTTTTTGTTAATTTCATTATTATTTCTTGTGTAAAGTAGTGCAATAAAGTGTATCTGTAAGAGTCTGAAGGGTGGGTGACCCCACAGCACTTGGGCCACAGTTCGCCCATTGTGCATCTTTCTGAGGTTCAAAACTTCCTTCTAACTCGTCATCCAGCCTACTTGTTTGAAGTACGCGATAACGTTGCCTGAATTAAGTTTCCTCACAATGGCGTATGTTAGCTTGTGCTTGCCGAATACATAAAACCTAAAATGAGAGAGTGTCTGACATTCGCCAAGAATGTGTTCGACAGTCTAATCTTCTTGTTCACATCCTCTACAAAGTGGGGGTCAGACAAACCCAGTCTGTGGAGGTGTTTTCGTAGGTGGCAGTGACCAGTAAGAATAACCGTGGCTGTTGTGGCTGTTCGTAGGTTCTGTCTGTTCATAGTCACGTATTTTTTGACTGATTTGCTGTCCGGATACTGTAACGTATTAAGGGAGTGTTCCTTTAATAGGTCAGCCGTCGCTGACGCCGACAGACCAATGGAAGTGCTGGGTCCCAAGAGTTTGTGGGAGGCTGCTTTCCTGGCTAGCGAGTCTGCAATACGGTTTCCTTTCGATTTATTATGGCCCTTGATCCAGCCTAAAGTAACCGTGTTGTTGTTACAGGCTTCGATTAAGGCCATGTGACATTTTAGTACTAGGCCTGATGTAATGCGTGGTCTGTTCAGGGCCATTAGTGTTTGTCTACTATCCGTAAGGATGTATATATTATTACCTGTGGTGTTCGTTTTGGTAATCTCTTTTGCAGCGATGCAGATAGCAGTGCAGTGCAGAGCAACAATTGCATTGCAGTCCATTGCCCATTTTATGTTTTGATTCAGGGGTCTGGAAAAAATTCCACATACTGTAAGGCCCGTGAAAGGCATATCGCGGTGGAATCGAGTCCGTATTGGCCTGCAGCAGTGGGACCTCTCTGAGGGCCTCATGCCACAAGTTACGCCTCAGTTTATCGGATCCTACATCAGGTTGTATACCGGTAGAGCGTAGGCGTGTCATGGTTCTAGGTGACATTCTCCAGGTACGCCGATGGTTTTACGACACTGTTCATAGGAAATATATGATTTTTTAACTCTGCTTTCTAAATGAGAGTTCCACGTTTACTTACTGTCGAAGGTGACCCCTAAATATTTCACCTCTGAAGAAAATTTAAGTTTGGTATCTAGAAGCTTTGGGCTTGATGTTTTACAAGCTTCCCTTTTTTCGTGAAAAGAACCATCTCCGTTTTTTGGATTTATTAACAGTGAATGGTCTTTGCACAATTGTTCTATGATATTAAGGGCCTCTTGCATTAAAGCGCAAAGTGTCTTCTCGAATCTTCCTGTTAGCAGAATCAGTAGGCCATCTGCATATGCTATTGTGTAAAAATGGCCATCCTTGAGGCGGATGACCAAGAAGTCTATGACCATGTTCCTCAGTAGTGGCGAGAGTACCCCTCCCTGTGGACAACCTTTTACAACCAAGCCTCTGATGCTTACATCAACTACACTGATTTTTATTGCTTTTTTTGAGAACATGTTATATATCCAGCCATTTATGGTTTGGGGGATATTCTTGTTGGAAAGTGCGTTTGTTATTTTAGGAAAATTGGTTCCATCGAACACACCTTCTATGCCTATGAATACACCCAGGATGGACTCTTTTTGTTCCAACGATCTCTCGATGTGGCCCGCCACGAGATGAAGAGCCGAATAGGTAGATTCCCCTGTAGTGTATGCATGTTAGTTTGGATGCAGTGGATTTTCTGTTATCACAACATCTCTTATGTATCGTTCGCACAGTCTCTCCAAGGTCTTCATTGAAAATTTTTTTTTATTATAATATAACATTTTTTTAATTAAAGAAAGACATTTATTAGGTTGAACAAAAAAAAATCCGCCATTTGCTTATAAACAATTTGACGACTTCAATATATAAAAAAAAATTGCATTTTTTTTCTTGGAATTATTGTGATTTTTAATTTTGTTTTCTATAAGACAATTGTTTTTTTATATTTAAAGTATTTAAAAATCATCATTGGCAGTTACCTGTAAAGTAGCGAAAATATTTTTTATTAACAATGCCATTGTTTAAGCAAACAATATGTTATAAACAAGTTCCCAACCTTGTTATATATTTTTCCTTAAACTACTAAAAATTACAAAAACAATCAAGTCTAAAATTTTCGAAAAAACCTTCTACTGTTTTATTGTACTTTTAGAATAATGTTGTGCAGTTTGATAATGTTTAAGAGCTCAGCTTTTAGTGTGTCGTCAGAAGCAATGGTCTTTTAATGCAACCAATTTTACATGACTGCTTTTTTATTTGTACTAGCGTCGGCTTTTAAGGGAACCCTTTCAAGTTTCATCTTTTTGTAATAAATGCCCTAATTGTGCCGAAAGAAACAAAGAGATACACGTTATTCATTAAATTAAACATAAAATCAAAAAATATTTTCAAGGAGGTTTTTACATACAATTATAGTCGATTCTCTGTGGTATAATGGGGAAATATTAAAAATTCGTTGGTGAAATAGTATTCATATATGGAATAATATACAATTAACACATTTAAAAGGGTGAAAACAATTATATACCACTTGCACTTATTATATCGGGCAATTATTCAACAGGTGGTTTTTTCATGACATTTGAACCGTACAAGTGTACGTAAATCGAAGTATTTTAATTCAAAGCCGTTATAGTCCAGGAAATGATGCCTTTTTCTTGTGAATTATTGCGAATAGAACCGATTTGCTTGATATTTTGGAATTAAATGCTTTTATGCTAAGTATCAAATCTATGCAAAGACACAAATATAATTGCTGCTTTTTTAGTATTAAACGCTGTACAAGGATTAAATAAAAATTTGTGAAAAATGAAAAAATTCCATATAGATTAAATGTTATGTTAGGTTATTTGGGTAGAAAGTAGTTACAGTCATGATTTTATATTAATTTTTAAGACTAGATTCATTGAATATTCTTTTAATAAGGGTTTAAACAAAGTGATTGTTTGACAACGCAAAAAATTGTGTATCGTAAATTTTAAAATTAACAATACAGGCAACAAAGTGAATACATAATATATAAAAATGTGCTTGACTTGCTACATCAACTAACGAGATTAACAGTATTTTCAAAACAAAGTCCAGATTTCTTAGTGCACTTGAAAACTTAAGAACTTCCTCGTCACTAATAATAATGTCAATGTGGATAGAGAGTAATGCCAGCCCGTTAAACCTACTTTCATACGTACAGTTTCTTAAATAAGGCTTCAGTCTTCTTAGGCTGGAGACAGTTCTCTCTCCTGTCGTAACAGAAACAGGAAGAGGGTATAAATTTTAGGAAAGAAAGTCTTATCATAGTTCGCTAGAGAACCAATACCCGTTTTTGGAAGATTCTCAGGTTTTTCCTGGCGCCACTTTTCTTTCCACAACATAAATTCACTCTACACAAATCTCTTTTTGCGTCAAATCTTCTTCGTAGAAGTTTACAGCGGCTTCCAGTTAAAAAAAATCAATTTTACTACAAAATTGTGGAATCAAATTTTGTAAGGGATTGTGTGATTCAAAACGCTCTTCAGTGAATTGCAAACGGCATCCAAATATGGTATATAAACAGCTCGCCGATAATATTCTTCTTCTGTTGTGTAGGGAACATTGGTGCCGTGCAGTTTGAAGACAAATTCGTGGAATTATTTCTTTAATATCAAGTTTGGCAGCGAATGATTGTACATGATCATACAAGGCCGTAAATGATTCATTTGCATTTACATTTACTCTATTCTTTGCCAGCAAATCTAGGACATTCGTGACGCTTCTCAAAGCCTTAGAAAGATCTATGTTTGTTTGTTGAAGCTTCTCAGATAGGTTGTGTGTAGTTGTAGCATGCGGCTCAAAACAAAAAGACTGTCAAGAAATGGGAATTAACTGATAGCACTGATAAAAGCACGTGCCTTGGGTACTGAGTCACTTAATTCATCTTCTATTTTAGAAAGGGAAATAAGGATAGGATAAAAAATGTTATAAAATAAAATTACAGAGTCATGCATTTCTACCCATAGTGTTTTGCATAATGAAATACGTTTCTTCTTCTTTTGTTCAGGGCAATATTCAGTTTTTGTTGATTGAATTCACAGACTTTTTTGATAACACCCATACAGTTTCTTATAGAGGGTATGCTGCTTGTTTCCGGCAGACACAAGTGTAAAGTGTGTGTATATAGGGCCAACGGTTACAAAAAATTCTTTGATCGAAGCTTGTACTCCTCTGAACTGACTACTTATCGTGGAAGCGCCATCGTATCCTTGGCCTCTCATTTTGTTTAAATCAAGCCCTAAAGTTTACAAGGTTTCTAATAGTGTCTTAGCCAAACATGTCCTAGTAACGTCATAAACAGGAACAAATACTAGAAGATCTTCTCGGATTCTGAGAGTTTGATCTTCAGCATATCGCACACAAAGAGAAAACTGTTCGATTTGGCTGATATCAGTGGATTCATCGGCTAAAACAGAATAAAAAAATTGACTTTCTGACATTTGCCACAATTTTAGATTGAATCAAGTAACCAAATGTGTTAATCAGTTCGTTTTGAATAAATGAACTTGTATACATCGTCTTCCCATTACTTGTCAATAGTTGATCTTTAAGAATATTATCTCCACTGTTAGCTTGGTATCTTAATAATGATGTGAAATTACCGTCATTTTGTTCTGGTTCTTCTCGGCTTATACGTCCAGAGCCGCGATGCCCTCTTAGAGCTATCTGCTGCCTTCTGCAAAATATTATTGTTTGTGTTATAGGGATTAGCCTTTTTCTATTATTCTCCATATCCAATCACTTAATTTATAATAATGTCTGCTTTTTTCTCAACCATTGCTTTTGTATTTGCAGCAATCAAAACGGATTTTTTATATGATATATTTGTGTTTGCTAAAACACTTCTTTAGATTTTTATAACTTGGTATAAGCCCGGGTTACTAACGTCCCAGCTACTTGCTGATCTAATTTCCTTACATTTTTGGCGTGAGAAAATAACACGCAGTATTTACAAAAAGATTTTTCCTCTGTGTAAGCTAACCACTTAAATTCTGCTAGTCATTTCATTTGAGAAGATCTAGTAAGGGTTGCACTAATAATTGAAGGAAATTCGTATCCAGACTGAGATTTCCAAACATTTACCAATAAAGTAGTTTTTTCACCAATTGTTAATGAATGAAAGGAATTCCTCTGACAATAGTTTTCAATATAGTAAATATTTTTTTCGACTATTTACCATGCCCGTTTCCGTGACAGTAAGTAGCATTAACTGGTTTGTCAACGAATCACCCTTCAGCATATCAATGCAATTATTTTGGCAACATCAGTAAGATTACTAGTGTTGCAGAAAGTCAGGATTGGACTTGGTTTGACTGTGATGATGTAACAAACCTTCAAATACTGTCAGTTCATTCCCCAAATCGTTTTCTACAAAATAGTGCTGTTTGTCGAAGTCAATAAAATTAGAGGTTTTGGAAGACACGGTAGAGCACATATTCCACTTCCATCATTACTTAGGAAATGTGCTTTTACGCCGTAGGCCGCTATCAATCATTTGTATATGCATTAATCATCCTTTCGGAACTGTAATTTTATCATGTAGGCAACTGTCAATTTATTTGTTATATGCCGCAACCATTCTGTAGGAAATGTTTGTTCTTCGGAACAAATCAACTCTAATATCATTTTCATAAATACATGTATTAAAAGTAAGTGTTATCAAGAGCGACGTAGTAACAATATACATACAAACATTTTTTAAGTATCTAAATATTCATAATGTGCACCTCCCACCTCTACAGATTTTTTAAGCCTACGAATAATGTTTCGTTGTACTTGAAACAATATTCCTGGATTGTGAAATGAATTCGATCCAATAATTCATTTCTTGTTCGTACGGGTGTTCAAGTGTGTAGCCAGGATTTATAACGGGGAGGGGGGGGGAGGGGGTTTTGGGTTGCAAACCATGGTCCATGGTCGTCCAAAATGTAAAATTTCAGGATAAAAAGGCAAATGAAAACAAAACTTTGAGATTTTAAGTATACTTAAATTAAACTAATAACATTTTTCTTGGGTTCAAACTAAATTTATTCAAAACTTTCTTCACTATGCAGTCCTAATTTTCCTTCAAAATTTTTCGATGCACACTCATCAAACGCAACCCATTGAGTCTGTCATCACCCATTGTACTCCTGAGCCAGGTTTTTACCCTTCGTAGGGTACTGAACGATCTTTCCACGGTAGCAGTAGTGGATGGGAAAGCATTTAATATTAGCAGTGCGTGCCTTCTCGCAGGAAAAAAACATTACCCGTGTGAAGTTAGCCACGGATTTTTTTACCATCCACGAATATTTTTTTATAAAATAAACTGTACTTTTGCAAAAAAAATGTTAATATAGGAAACATAATGACATTTTAATAGGCTACATAATTTTACTACCAAAAATTGAAGATTAAGTGAATAAATAGTTTTCAAATAATGGTTCCTGTACATATTTCACGATTCTGCATCGAAAACCCAAAAATAAAAAAAAATTATTCAACAATTACAAAGAACATCTAATTTGAAACCAATTGACAAAAAATTGTGATGTAAGTATTTTTTATAACGTCAAGAAAATTCATAAAGATTACGATTGAGCGCCGATGCGCATCGTTCGTTTTGAACTCGAAGCCCCAAATTTTTTTCAAATTTTCTTTAACTATTTCAAAGGGCACTTAATTAGGAACCTATTAAGAAAAAACTGTGATGTAAGTATTTTTTATAACGTCAAAAAAAATTCATAAAGAATACGATTGAGCGCCGATGCGCATCGTTCGTTTTGAACCCGAAGCCCCAAATTTTTTTCAAATTTTCTTTAACTGTTTCAAAGAACACTTAATTAGGAACCAATTGACAAAAAATTGTGATGTAAGTATTTTTTATAACGTCAAAAAAAATCATAAAGATTACGATTGAGCGCCGATGCGCATCGTTCGTTTTGAACTCGAAGCCCCAAATTTTTTTCAAACTTTCTTTAACTACTTCAAAGGACACTTAATTAGGAACCTATTAAGAAAAAATTGTGATGTAAGTATTTTTTATAACGTCAAAAAAAATTCATCTAGAATACGATTGAGCGCCGATGCGCATCGTTCGTTTTGAACCCGAAGCCCCAAATTTTTTTCAAATTTTCTTTAACTGTTTCAAAGAACACTTAATTAGGAACCAATTGACAAAAAATTGTGATGTAAGTATTTTTTATAACGTCAAAAAAATTTATAAAGATTACGATTGAGCGCCGATGCGCATCGTTCGTTTTGTACTCGAAGCCCCAAATTTTTTTCAAATTTTCTTTAACTATTTCAAAGGACACTTAATTGGAAACCAATTGACAAAAAATTGTGCTGTAAGTGTTCTTTGAAATAGTTAAAGAAAATTTGAAAAAATGTTGGGGCTTCGAGTTCAAAACGAACGATGCGCATCGGCGCTCAATCGTAATCTTTATGTATTTTTTTTGACGTTATAAAAAATACTTACATCACAATTTTTCGTTAATAAGTTCCTATTTAAGTGTTCTTTGAAATTGTTAAAGCAAATTTGAAAAAATTTAGGGGCTTCGAGTTCAAAACGAACGATGCGCGTCGGCGCTCAATCGTAATCTTTATGATTTTTTTGACGTTATAAAAAATACTAACATCACAATTTTTTGTTAGTGGGTTCCTAATTAAGTCTCCTTTGAAATAGTTAAAGAAAATTTGAAGAAATTTTGGGGCTTCGAGTTCAAAACGAATGATGCGCGTCGGCGCTCAATCGTAACCTTTATGAATTTTTTTTGAAGTTATAAAAAATACTTACATCACAATTTTTGTCAGTTGGTTTCTAATTAAGTGTTATTTGAAATAGTTGAAGAAAATTTGAAAAAATTTTGGGGCTTCGAGTTCAAAACGAACGATGGGCGTCAGCGCACAATCGTAATCTTTATGATTTTTTCTTGACGTTATAAAAAATACTTACATCACAATTTTTTGTTAGTAGGTTCCTAATTAAGTGTCCTTTGAAATAGTTAAAGAAAATTTGAAGAAATTTTGGGGCTTCGAGTTCGAAACGAACGATGCCCGTCGGCGCTCAATCGTAATCTTTATGAATTTTTTTTGACGTTATAAAAAATACTTACATCACAATTTTTTGTCAATTGGTTTCTCATTAGATGTTCTTTGTAATTGTTGAATATTTTTTTTATTTTTGGGGTCTTCGATTCAAAATCGTGAATTATGTACAGTAACAATTATTTGAAAACTATTTATTCACTCAATATTTAATTTTTGATAGTAAAATTATGTGGCATATTAAAGTGTCATTATATGTTTCTAATATTAACATTTTTTTGCTAAAGTACAGTTTATTTTGTAAAAAAAAATATTCGTGGACGGTAAAAAAAAATCCGTGGCTAACTTCACACGGGTAAAAACATTAGGTTCCTCCAAAAGTGCAGCCACTTCAATGTCATTTAATTTGTCTTCAGCTAAATTCTTTTTCTTCCACATCAATCAAAATTACAGGTAGTACAATTCATTGTTATGTATATTAATTGTATATTTTATTTCATTATAAGATCTACATACAATAAATAAGGATATTTCGCTTTTTTGTTACAACATTATTATATTCTACTTTTTTACATAAATATATTATTTAATTTTATTTTAACTATACGAATTTGCAATGAACAACACAATCCTAGCATGGACATAATTATAATCAATGATTATTATAAACATAAAAAAAATGCCAAATTATAAGTAGTTACTGTAGATGCTTAAATTGTCATAATTGGTAGACGCCATTCTGAAAAATGAGTTTCTTTCATTTTGCTACATCGATTTAAAAAAAAATCATCAAAATTGGCCCAATAGAAGCCAAGATACAGCAACTTTTTGCGCCGCGCTTGATTTGAAGCGTCGATTTCACGTTTCGCACTCTATCCCCACTCCCCTAAGATTTGACGCGCCGAACGCTACCGCTACAACTTTCTTTGATTTTTCCTACTTCATGCACAAGGGCGATGTTATATCTCAAAGCACATACAAAAACTTCTCGGAAAAATCTATCTGCTGGCATTTTTTTTATTGTTACAACATTAATAGTTATACCGCAAACACTCTCGATCGTTGACGTTTATTATTTCAGCACCTATTCGGCCAAATTAAACGCATTTTGTTTAAAAGGAGCGTCTTTCCGAGAACTTTTTTTAGGTAGGTACTTTGAGTATTTTTCTTTGGTATCCAATATCGCTTCAAAAATTAATTATTTATAAGACGAAATTTTTCAACTTTTCAAAATCGCGTAAAAAAATGATAAAAACTAAAAAATTGTTCATTATAACTATTGTGTATTATAGTTTAGAGGTCTAAATAGTTGTAAAAAATCGGCGCCTATTACAACTCAAAAATGTAAGCC
The DNA here is from genome assembly GCA_963921935.1 of Galeruca laticollis. Taxonomy (NCBI): domain Eukaryota; kingdom Metazoa; phylum Arthropoda; class Insecta; order Coleoptera; family Chrysomelidae; genus Galeruca; species Galeruca laticollis. Next base: position 59,537,726 of record OY998177.1, read on the forward strand.
TGGCATGAACGCAAAAATGGCGTTAATTTTTTCGCGGAAATTAATTAACAATTAATTCATGTAAAAACTATCAGGCCAATTTAATCGGCCTTTGGCATATTGTTTTATACTATAATCAGGTTCTTAAATCCCAATTTATAGCGTGATTGGATGATTTCTTATCTGCGAAACAAATGCTTTAAAATAACCTCGTTTTTTAGCTACTTTTTTTGCATTTATCGCAATTTCTCTACGAAAAAATTGAATATATCTTGTAGAGAATTTCATAAAGATCAAATTCGTAAGTATACTTTTTCTCTATCTTGCATATTTAAAGAGTTATATTAAGAAATATCGGAAAAAATAAGCGATTTTTGCAGTTTATGATTTTTCCTGCAAATAACACAACTTTTTCAGCTGGCGGACGTTCATATTTTCTTTTCTTAGATGATTTCCGAGCAATTGCAACCAATATCTAATCTACGTCACGACACAGCCATGTCAAACGGTAGTGCTCCTGGCCTATAGTCCCTAGTATAAAAATTAGTATAAAACAAAACTACCATGATAGCTTATAATGTGGCGTGGATATACTATAACTGATGTTAATATTTTTTCTCTAGATTAAAAACACAAAATGAAATTAATAGCACGTATAAAGAGCTGTTTGATCTTTAATATGTGAAAATTTCAAGTTTTTATATTTAGTCCCATTTGAGATATCAGCTGTCAAAATCGGTGCATTATTGTAATTTTTGTTATAATCAGATTAGAAGGCAAAAAAGTCGGCATCATAATAATGAAAATTATATAAAATTATGATAATAATGCACGAAATCTTTTGCCAAAGCTAATAAAAATTGTTTCACAAAGATACAAGCAAAGAGTAAAGAGCAATTGGCAATTTTGTAAAGGGCTGCAATTGAATTTTTTTCCAAACGTTGTGATACAAAAACGGCCGACAATTAAAAAAAATAATCTTGAACAAAAATTAACATCTGATATAACATATTGTAATGTTTTTCTTATTTATTTAAACAGTAAACGGGTGGGATATATCCCTGCGCGTCCGCCATAATTTTAACTTTCATACATGGCTTAGACAAGTTAGACAGAGTCGGATTCAGGGTCTACACTAGTGTGCTATACAATATCTACATTATAAGCTATCATTACATAGTAGTTTTCTTTTATTTGGTGCTGGTCGAGCAACCAATTTTCAAATTTTTTGACCATTTCTAATGGAATAACTCTAAAGTTTTATTTAATTTTCTACTGAAAGTATTTAACTTACCTTTTTGTAACCAATTTCTTATATCCATATTGTCTTTTATGTCTTTTTATTCTGTGGTAAAATTATTGTTACGGATTTTCACTCTTGTTTCTCGTGCCTCGCTTTCTATTCGCCGTATGCAACTTCGTATCCTGCACTATGTGTACTGTCTGTCTTCGCGCCGGATAGGCAACTAAGTTTATACACCCTTTTGAGCCTAGAAATTGCCAGAACATTTGCATCGCCGGTTCTTGTATATTCCTCACTTGTATCTCGATTTTCTCGAACTCGATGAAAACCAGTGGCGCTTCGTTACACTATTAAATAGGACATTGTCGCTAGACAAGAGCACTTACACACCAACTCAATAGTTGTTATAAGAGTATTTATTTCGGATTCTGATGTAGGATTGTGTATTGAATGTTTCAAAATATTTCACACTAAAACTACTTATTGAGTAAATTTATTTTAATTGATTAATAGGATTAAAAAATGTAGTTGAATGAAAACAAAAAGGAAGTGACAATTTTTTACCATTTTTCTCAAAAATGTCCGAATGTTAAGTGGTTGAATCGAACACTAAAAATTGACGTATCCTGAGAGTAAATCGAACACTCCTTTTCATCCAATTCTGGTGTGGGACAATTCTGGTGTGCACCAATGCATAGATCGAAAACGCTATTAATATATATTTAGCACTATGTCAGTTTTTCAAACAGCTTTGTTTTTTGCTGATGAAATATATTTTAGTGACAAAGGACACGCGAATAATTTTATTTATTAGAGCTTATTAATTAATTTTAAAATGTTCATAAAAGCAACCAAACGACCACAACAACAAAACAAAATATATAAAACAGATAACAAAAAAAATATGCAGAACAGAAAAATATGTTTAATTTAGATTTAATTTATTGTTTATTAAAATTTAAAAATTATTTAATTTATTTTTGCTTCCAGGGGGGGGGGCAGTTGCCTCTCCCTGCCCTTCGCTGGCTACGCCCATGCGGGTGTTGCATAAACCACACTTTTCAGAAGAATGAATCCATTGAATTTAATTCTAGAGTACGCGGGAGACATTCAATTGGACCTCCTCTTCCAATCCATTTTTGGGGGTATGCAACGTTTAAGTGAGCACGTATCTACCACATTGCTAAAATGAGGTGGAGCGCCATTATGCTAGTACCAAATAATAATACTGGTTTGTAAAGGTACTTTGTCCAATAATAAATTAAGATTATTTTGCAAAAAGTCTAAATACGACTGCCCATTTAAAGTGAAATTAATTATAAATGAACCAACTAAGTGGTTTCCAGTTATCCAAGACTAAACATTTGCTGATGCCATGGCTGAAGTAAGCCTTGATGATTTTCATCTGCCCACAAATTCAAAATATGAGAATTGATAACACCATCTCTCGTAAATCCAGCTTCATCGGTAAACAGTACTGATTTAATAAAATCTCGATTCTGCCTTTGTTTTTGTAAAAACCAGCGCCCATATTGAAGGCGTGCTGGATAGTCTTTTGGTCCCAAACCCTGAACTTTTTTAAGATGGTACGGATGTATGAGTTGCTCTTGTAGTATCCTATGTGCGATGGTTTTTGAATCGTTATCTTGCGTCTCTATTTTCTAACAGTTGATGTAGGGCTGTTATCTAGTGAACACACTATTCACTACCACTACACCAACACTCACTATTACACCGTCTGGTGCGCCTCTGACAGTGTAATTGTGAGTGTTGGTGTAGTGGTAGTGAATAGTGTATTCATTATGAATATCGCCAACGGTTCCAGTAATTCCAACTTAGTACGTCACCTAGGATAGCTTGCTCTAAAATCTAAAACAACAGTACGGATATTTCTCACGGGACGCGCACCACCTAATTTTCGTGTATGAGTACCTAACAATAAAACTGATTACCTTTTAAAATGCATACTTGCAATATTTCATACCTTTTTGTCAACACGTTCAAAAGTTTTCTGTCTGGAAAGATTCTATTCTAACGTGTATTCTGCCATTTCAAGTATTATAGAGATAAATAAAATATTCTTATTTACCTCCGAGTATGACAAATAAATTGACAGTTGCCTACTTGATAAAATTACAGTTCCGAAAAAATGGTTAATGCATATGACAAATAATTGACTGTGGCCTACTGCGTAAAAGCACATTTCCTATTATAAGTAATGATTGAAGCTGAATGTGTGCTCTGCGGTGTTTCACAAAATTCCATATTTCTCGAAAACCACTAGTTTAATCGATTTCGACAAAGAGCACCTTTTTTGTAGAAAATATTTGAAGAATGAACTGACAGTATTTGAAAGTTTATTACTTCATCACTGTAAAAGTTATGACCTTTTAACCAGTGAGCCAAGTTCAATCCTGACTTTCTACTACACTAGTATTCTTAATGATATTGCCAAAATAAATCCATTGATATGCTTGACAATCCACCAAATTTTCATAAACTTCCGAAACATAGTTTTAGAGTTATAAATAAAGATGAATTTTTAATTTCTAACTTTAAAGCTCTATAATTCACACAGGAGGTCCGTAGGAAAACAATTATATAAACTGCTGACATTATTTTAATACTATCTACCCATTCCCAAGTTTTGGCCTCTCATTCCTGGGACACTTTGTATAAGACATACATTGGAATTTTCACCCCTTAAAAATTAAATTAGCATGCCTAGTCCTAGCATGTTCGATATAGAGCAGTGTTTTTCAATCTTTTTGAATAAGCGACCTCTTTACAAGAAAAAAGAAAATCTTATAGATATAGTTTAAATGGTATTTCATTCGCTAAATATTGACGTCTTGAAGAGAAAAGAATATCCAGAACTGGTAAGTTATGCTTTAAAATTATTAGTGCCATTCGCCACATCTTACCTTTGCGAATTAACGTTTTCTTAAATGGTGGATATAAAATCTAAAAAGAGAAATAGAAAAGGATTCAGTTATTTGCATCTCAAAAATAGAACCACATGTCGACAGCCTTCTCACTGAAATTATTTCTTTTTTAATTTAGTGTAAAACCTACAAACGCTTGCATTTTTCTTTTACTAGCGACCCCTTGTGTAAGGCTTTGCAAATTCCCTACGGGTCGCGAGTCAGGTTGAAAAACACCACTTATATACAGGGTGGAAAAAACTTAATTTCCGCTTTTCATGAAAATCGCTTATAGCTGTAGCACATAATTGATTTAGAAGTATTGTCAATAATTGCTTATCATTATAACCTTATTCTTTTCAAAATATTATATAATAAAGTTTCTCATGCAAGTTGGAATTGTGTTTTCGGGAATCCTGGTCACCCGCACGGGTGCAGCCAGGTAAGGACAGGGTGAGACGTTTTCCAACTAATATCTTTAACTATTTGTCAAACATGGTCAATAATTGTTTTCAGAGTCATAAATCAACCGTCTAGAGTTGAAAAGACGTTTGGAGACGTTACCATTCCCTATAGAGCGAAGCGGTAGTGAAGATCGCTACCTGAGAATGCACCCATTGTGTCTACATGCCAACCGTCACATACTGTCACGGGCGCGTTCACCAAATTCAAACATTTCCAAGTGGTTACGATTTATTGCGACCGAAATCTGAAACTGCTTTTCAACTTTCACATCTGGTGAAGGCGATCAATGATATGGAATTTTTCGTAGCATCTGGGTTTTCGATACAATAAGCTTTTTAACTTATACGTATACAGTGTTGTTATATGGGAGGGAAATTCCCTTTTGGGAGGGATTTTAAAGCTTCTGTGGGAAAATGGGATATTTGAATAAAAAGAGGGATATTTACTCAATGAATTAATTAAGAAAGACTTTCAAGCTCTTGGAGCGCCATCTCTGGTGCGATTACGGCGGTACGTGGTACACATAATATAATATATTATGTAGGCAGTGAACTGTACTACAGTTCACTGGATATAGATAACTACACTTAAGCTTTCAGCTGCTGCAACAGAGATAGCGCAATTCTTTTTCTGCAGGCATCTGATTTATCGCAAATGACAAAGAAGTTCGGGAATCCCAATTCGCTTTAACCAGTTTAACCTCAATAGTAGTATAAACTAGTGTTTTACAGTCTTTAAGATTTTGATTGTGTTTTTTTAATCATAAAAATGTCGAGTAGTGAAAGTAGTTGCGACGAACCGATGGCTGAGAAATCCAAGACATATAAAAGCAAGAAAAAAGTGTTTTGTTTTAATTGGCTAGAAAATGAACAATTTAAAGGTTGGTTAGAACCCGTGAAAGACAACAAAAATTTATTACGGCGCAAAGCGTGCAGAAAAACTTTAGTGTGTGGCAAAAGTGAGTTACAGAATCACGCAAAAACTGACACCCACATAAAGAATATAAAAAGCATACAGAACACTGGAAAAATTGATATGCTTTTCTCAAAAAGCACGAGCACGATAGCTCTAGAACAAGAAATTGAGCATGCAAAATCTGTAAAAAAAGCAGAAATAGCATTTCGGCATTTATTGCTGAACACAATACTGCATTCTCAGTCCAAGTAATTTTTTGCCTCTAGTATTGTATTTAGGCCCTGAATGCCAACGATCACTTCCTTCTGTGTGCCATGATGAGCAACATAATTTTAAGCTTAAAATTTTAGTATTTTATGTCACCATTTGCGGAGAAATGCTCAATAGGCTACCTTTAAAACAAGATCTTTTTGAAGAATTTTCTTTTATCGACCCAAAAGTAGCTTTAAGTACTACTAAAAACGAAAAATTAAAAAATCTAAAAAACATACTTGCAAATTTTAAAAATATTATTGACATTAATTTAGTTATGACGGAATACCGTAATCTTCCATTTTGTTTTGGAGAGGAAAAAAAAGAAAAATTAAAAACTCTGTCTATTGTCGACTTTTGGTTGACAATAATAGACACAAAAAATTTCTGCGATGAATTTGTTTGTAAAAATATAAGCAATTTGGCTCTAATTATTTTAACACTGCCCCATTCAAGATTCATTAAATGCAGTTTGAATGATACGATCAAAATTTTCTGATGACAATACCAACTGTAGGAATTTTCTTATAACAGATAAACATATTAATTATTTTAATAATGAAATTTATAAGAAAAATTAAATAAATGATTTGCAAATTTCTGTTTTTATTTCATCTCTATATAATAAAATAACAAGATTTTTTTTTCCTTATTGAGAGGGATTTTTGCGGGAAGAGAGGGAATTTGGCAACGCCGCAAAGAGATAATGTACCAACGCGACCTAACAACACTGTACGTATATACAAAAATAGCGGTAAAATGCACTGACGTTTTCCAGTGATTGTTTGTTCATAAATAAAACATAAATGGGCTATTTTACTATATTAAAAATATGTTTCGAACTACTAATTTCAAGACGACTAAAAGTCTTTTGTATTATGTCAAAACGGTTTTTTTCTTGTAAGCGCCAAATTAAATATACGGTTTTTGATTCTAAGCAATGTAATCGAAAACGTTTGACGATTGGATACATTCCTGGTGGTATGAGCAATATTTGGCAGCTTCTAGCGTCGTTGGTTACGTTTTCGTGATTTGCAATTGTTTTTTGTTGTACAGATATTTGAGTTATATAAGAAGTGATTAATTTTGACAATAATATTCGATGGGGAAGATAATTTCGTAGAAGCTGATAGTGGAAGTAGTAGACTATCCTTTAAGAATAATCCAAACTTTTATAGTGCAGATCTGAAAAACGTAAAAACTGCAAAATGAATGTTATTAGTATGATATTGATTGATGAAACGTTATGTTTAATTCTTTCAGGTCTTCAAGAAGATACGGGGACGATGCATAGGTTATGTACATTTTTCTTGATTTCCTTATAAAGTTTTTGAGTTACTGAATGTTGAAAATCCTAGTTTAACAGTAAATTTGAAAAAAAAATAACATAAAAGTAAGCTACGAAATTGACAATATGTTTGGGAATAGACATTTTTTTGATGAAATAATTAAAATGGTTTACTGGAAGGAAGAAAAGTTCCAAATATATATACAAAATAGAAAACAAAAAAATATTGAAAAAATATGTACAATGTTGCGCGAAAGTCCGGAATAAAATTATTATCTGCTCAACCAATAACTAAGAAAACGCCGAAACAAGAGAATTGATTTTATATTGGACAATAAAATGAACTTTTTTTCTTCAACCCCTTACGTGCAACTCTATCCAACTTATTGTTTTCAAATGCAAAGGTATGACGTGTATAGGGTCATTGAAAAGCTCGTGAAGAATGGAATATTGCCATATCCTTTTTTTTTTCTTTTACTTATGTGGTTATTGAGAATTTGTGAAAATTCTTTTAGAAACAAATATAAACGGTTTTAAAGATTAAAACTAACTTTTCCGCATCTGTGAGATGCTCTGATTAATATTCTATCATAAATTTGACACTTCGGGTTAACAAACCGAAATTTCTCCAAAAGAAACCAAAAATGCAGTATATATGGATTTATAGGACCCACTGTACTCGCTATAGTCAGCTGAAAATCAATAGGGTACATCTGTGAGACAGCTCGAATGAGACACCTTGAAAACTATACAATTATAAAATTGGCCACTTGTATACACTCCGGAGGCTGTATCGTACTAAACCCGAAATTTCTCCAAAAAGGACAAAAATGTGGCACTTTAGGTACCATAGCACCCGTTGTACTAGCTCTGATGAGCTGAAAATCAATAAGGTTCATCTATAAGACGTCCTGAACAATATTCAATCATAAAATGGGTCACTTGTATACACGCTGGAGACTGTATTGTGCCTACAAACTGAAAATTCTCCAAAAATTACAAAAATTTGGTACCTCAAGTACCATAACACTCGTTGTACTGGCTTTAGTGAGCTGAATCTCAAAAGGGTTCATATTTGAGACGCTCTGAATAATATTCAATCATAAAATTGGTGACTTTTTGCACTCCGGAGACTGTATCGTACTAACAAACTGATATTTCTTAAAAAATGACAAAAATGTCATACTTCAAGTACCATACCATCCGTTGTACTGGCTATTGTGAGCTGAAAATCAATAGTAATCAATCATAAAATTGGTTATTTCTTGCACTCGGAGGCTGTATCGTGCTATCAAGACATGTAACGAAAAGTGGCCGACGACAACGACGACGATGACGACATACACACAATATTTTTTTTCTAAAAACCATTTTTTCGTGTTGCTCTTGATGAAAAACGTAAAAATAACTCAAATTTTTTTTTCAAAATATCAACTTTTTTGTGGGTAAACCAATACTTTTCTCGCATATTAGATAGGTTGGGCGGAAAAGTAAAACTTACAAATACCTTTTTAGTGCTATCGACGGTTGAATAAACGTAGCACATGTTGAAAATGTCCTCCGCCCACTACTTGGCAGTCTCCCAGGTTATGGTAAAATCCGTCTATGGAGTTCCGAAGTGCCTCAGCTTGTATGTTTTTGATTCCACTTTAATTTTGTTTTTAAGATCCTCAATATTACCCTTCCTATTTTGATAAAACTTTCAGATATCCCCAAAGAAAGTATTCTAATGGCGTTCAGTCTGTGGATCTTGGTGGCCATTCAATTGTACCACGTCGTCCATTCCAGTGTCCTGCAAATATTTCATCGAGATATTCTCTGACATTAATACCAAAATGTGGGGGAGCGCCGTCCTGTTGAAACCATAATGTTTCACCTGGTACCTGGATCTACTTCGTTGGGAAACACAACAGCTAGAGATGGTACTATTCAAATCTTGAAAAGTCTAAGTAGCGTTCAGCTGTAAGGCTATACATAATATTCTCTCGTTGATGATACCTGCCCATACAATTATTTTCTGAGTACGCTGCGTATGAGCAGTGTGGGCTTTCCTGACTCCATAAACGATAATTGTGCCTGTTAACTACTCCATTTAAATAAAAAGTAGCTTAAGTCGAAAAGAGTATATTCAGTGAAGACTCATTATTCTCGTCACATCGCCTCATCATTTCCTCACAAAATTGCATACGCCTGTCATTGTCATCTTCCAAAACCTGGACAAGATATTACCTTATACGGGTGGTATTTTCCTCAATCGTTCGTCTAGACATAGCATGACCGTTGACAAATGTGGATCTTCCCGCTGATATAAGGCAATGTTCAATTTTTTATCTTCGTCTAAATCTCTAAAACATGTGGCGGGCGGCCACTTCTGGGCAAGTCCTTCACTGTACCTAGTTTTTCAAATTTGTGGAAGATCTTACTAACAGAGTATCCTGTGAAATGTGATTTTCCAGATAATTTGCATTAAATAAAGTACTCATTTCACTTTGACATCGCATTCTCCCCGCATCTCAACAATATCAAAACTTTGATACGCTGGTTCCCTGACAATACCATTATCGTTTAATAAAGTCAAAGTGAACACTTTCAATACACAAATTAATAAACTAGACGTTTCAATACAATTGTACATAGAAATGATAAAAACTGAACCAAAATATTTATCGAGGCAAAACACTTGTTACAAAAAATGCACCATTTTTTTTTCCTTTTTGAAGTACACTGATCAACAATTATTGTTCAGGATTAAACTCATTGTATGTTTCAGTTTTTTCTGAAAACATAAATTCCAGTCAATGTTTGTGCTAGGCTGCGTTATCAGTTTTAAACATGGTAAATCAATAAAATCTGGCGTTTTGACTGCCCAGGCTTGCCTGATTTGAATAAAAAATGTTGAATAATAATCGTTTTCTTCCTAGTTACCTTCTATGGTCACAAAATTACACATACACTTTTTGTCTATTATTTTTAATTTGGATTCAACCTTTTTTTAAAAAAGAAATATAAAAGCTTATTATTTAATCAGATAGACATTACAAAAATTACTCCAATGACAAATCACTGACGAGGCTGACAACTAATAACTTTATTATTAACATGAACCATAGATGAAAACATCAAATTAAAATAGGTATGTAGACTTCGTTTCATGAAAGTTGAAGCCACCTGAAGTTGGAACATTGACAATCGCAGAAACCAAATTCTGTCTTGTTTATCTTCGTCGCTTAGTAACGACCACTGGCGTACAACGATGATTTATGCCGATAGCCACTTTGAGGGTTATGTTTCTGGTTGTTTATTTGTTGAATATTTCAAGACGTTTGGCTAGTTTATAAGTGATTGTAGTGTGTTTTATTTAAGCTAAAATCATAGTTTCTAAAAAACCTGTTGGTGTAAAAGTAAAAGTTTATCACAGTCAATGCACTAAAATTTGGAGAACTACAAATGATTGGAGATATCATTTATAGTTTCTAAATCCTGGAGAAAAGGGATCCTACTTTAAAATGTAAGTTTGATAAAATTAAATAATAAAGATACTAAAATTAGTTACAAGGAATTTCTGTCAGTTTACGAGTTTTTAAGCTAGAATTACTTCTAATAGTGTTAAGAGAAAAATAGTTTTATATTGAAGTATACCTATTAATTTTTTCTAGGTACTCTTCACAAAGTGCACATTGTTTTACCTGAGTTTACTATAAGTAGAATTTCTTTGTGGGGGCTGCTAAAATGTGTAAGTTTTAGGTAAGTAGGTAGTATTTATTAGTGTAGTGTGCCGGGAGGAACGAGACTCTTGATTTGGTTACACTGTTTATTAATTTGAAATTATAAAGGTTTTTACCTTATTAAACTCTACACTTGTATAAAATATTGATGTGAATAGAACTGAAGTTTGACTACCTTCTTGAATCAATTGGACTGGTATTTTTTCCATTCCACAAAACATGGTCGTACTTAGATTACAATTGAATATGAATAAATATCTATGAGAAACATTGATTTTTTGTAAACAGCATCTTTCTGTACAAATACGAAATTTAATTAAGATAATCGAAATTATTATTCCAAGATCTCATTAACTTACATAGGAGAAGCAATGGGAACATTACATTAGTTATTGAAGATGCAAGTGTTGAAGTGAATATTATTTTGTGAATGGAGATGTTGAACAAGTGGAACAAATTCATGATTAGAACAAAAATTAAGATAAAACTACAATAAACACTGAAAAATTAAAAATATTAATATGTAACATGCATAAGTATTTAATTAAAAATAATGCCTTTATAGTAGATGGCAGCGCACAAAAGAAAACAGAAAGGTGATTATGGAATCGCATGATATTCGCCTTAAAAGAATTAAGAACCGAAGGATGGAATATTGTATATACTGATGAAACATACATCCACAGCTCGCACGTGCAATCCAAAGTATGGTACGATGTATCAGGAATAGGTTTGAAATTAGTCAGGAAGACGTTTTCTGAAGTAGGCATATGTCTGGAATGGTATTCTATTTGCGAATAAGTAAAGAAATGCGAATCTGAATGGATTAAAAAAGAACACATTTTTAATAATGCTGTAGATGTAAAGACAGGATCTTATGACAAATCCACTAGTGTTATCGAATTTCTTAGTGGCTCTGAAAGCGATTAATAACACAGGTTTACAAGAAGACACAAAGTTAATATCAATCATTATGTTTTATATTTTAGGAATATGGAAGAGTTTACATCATGGAGGGGATTACAGAACAGAGAAATTGATTATTGTTGCAGGGACAGAAAAAAACTTGCAAATGGGAAAGAATCCATTTTGAATGAGTGTAGTAGGACTGTTTCAAAATGTACATCCCTTTTATTATAATTGTTTAGTTTTTATGAATGTATAATTTTAGAATTTTTTTCTTCGTATAAGAAACGCAATTTAAAGATCTGAGGAAATATCCATATTCGTGGAATGTGTCCATCAAGAATTAAACTTTACATTGAAAGTGATGGTACCTACTTATCAGATGACTATAATTTGAATATTATATTTTAACTTACTTGTTATTATAACTTAAAGGAAATATAATGGTACAAATCACAGAAACACATGTGGGGCACAAGTAGGAAATACGTGCCAAAAGATTGAAGGAAGGATAAAATAGTATAGTAAATTAACAGCAGGTGTTACAACAGACGGAATATTGCAGGATATTTTTATATTGATGAAACATCTGTAACTTAATTACTTAGCTTTAAAGAAATAAGAAAAGTAATTGTAATTGAAGTTTCATCAATATTTTTTTGAAAATACTTCAATTCAACAGGATTCCATTTAAAAAATTCATCAACAATTTAAATTACGAACCATTGGCAAAATTCAATAAGGCATTATTTCTCCTCCATTTCTTTGGAGATTTGGGAGAATTATTATGATCAATTTAGTACACCCAGGATACAGCTGTAAATTCAATTTTACGATGCTCAACATCCTAATCTCAATTGTCCGATTACTTTCTCTGAATTAAAAAATTGCCTTGAGAAATTTAAAAATAATAAAGCGCCTGTATCTGATGAAATTTCTTCTTGTAAGTCAGAATTGAAATTATATAATTCTATTGTAATATCCATGCTGTCATATTGCGTTGGTGTCTCGAGTCTAAGATATGGAAATACCATAGAACGTTTTTGAAAAAAACTACTTGGTTTGCTACGAAGGACCCCGGATTACGTTGTTAGACTTCAGTAATAAAATTAGATTACACTGTTTTTAAAAGCGCTTTATGTTGGCTATCAAAAGTTATGGCAATGGACGACTTACGTCTACCAAAAATTTGTTTTCTACGTCTACTCCAACTATCGGACGATGATCGTTGCGATAATACTTATAACTGGGTGGCACAAGTAAAATCTGTCTTCACTTTGTTAAGCAGAATTGATCTTTGGAATCTTTTTATAAATGACAGAACTAAATCTTTAAAAATCCGTAATGAACTACTTGCCTTATATGAAAATAAGCTAAGATCAGATGATAATAGCCTGGCTTCTTCTGAATCTCTCTGGTTATTTAAATTTTTAAATAATAACTCTTACTTAAAACGAAACCTACCGTCACATGTAACACAAATCAGAACGGGTAGCAAAAAAATGATTAAGTTTTCCATCAACAACAACACGAAAAAACGGTTTTTAGAAAAAAAATCCTGTGTGTATGTCGTCGTCGTTGTCGTCGGCCACTTTTCCTTACATGTCTTGTTAGCACGATACAGCCTCCGGAGTGCAACAAGTCACCAATTTTATGATGGAATATTGTTAAGGACATGTCACAGATGAACCCTATTGATTTTCAGCTCACCAGATCCAGTACAACGGGTGCTATGGTACTTGAAGTACGACATTTTTGTCATTTTTTGAGAGATTTCAGTTTGTTAGCACGATACAGCCTCCGGAGTTCAACAAGTCACTTATGATTGAATATTATTCAAGACATCTCACTGAAGAACCCTATTGATTTTCAGCTCACCAGAGTCAACACAACAGGGGCTACAGTACTTTAAGTACGATATTTTTGTCATTTTTGGAGAAGTTTCAGTTTGATAGCACGATACAGCCTCTGGAGTATATACAAGTGACCAATTTTATGATTGCATATTATTCAAAGCGTCTCAAAGATGAAATCTATTGATATTCAGCTCACTAAAGCCAGTACAACGGGTGCTATGGTACTTGAAGTACCAAATTTTTGTCATTTTTGGAGAATTTTCAGTTTGTTAGCACGATACAGCCTCCAGAGAGTATCCGATTGATCAATTTTATGATTGAATATTGTTCAAGGTGTCTCACAGATGTACCCTATTGATTTTCAGTTGACTAGAGCGAGTACAGCGGGTTCTATAAATCCAGATATACTAAATTTTTGGTTATTTTTGGAGAAATTTCTGTTTGTTGGCACGGTACATCCCCCGAAGTGTATACAAGTAACAATTTTATGATAAAATATTGTTCAGGGCCACAGATGCGGAAAAGTTAGTTTTAATCTTTAAAACAGTTTATTTTTATTTTTAAATAAAATCGGATTTTATGCCCCCAATCACAGGCTAAAAAACTAACAGCATCCCCTTAAAAAAAATAGGAAACCATTTTAAAAATATATATATATATATATATATATATATATATATATATATATATATGGCAAAAACCTATTTTAACATAAAAACTATTGCGTTTTTGAAACAAGTTTTAATTTTTGGTCTTCTTTATTTTCGCCGCACCCCCTTTCTTCAGATTTTTTTGAATAAATTGTCTATATGAAATTAGAAAAATTGTTCTGTTTACACAGAAACCCCAATAACAAAGTATTACGTTTTGCGGCATTTAAGGCCGGTAACAAAAAAAGACCGATGCTATCGTTGATGTGGAATGTGGAAGTAATAAATAATTACTCTAGATTGTAAAGAGCGATGTTAAACAAAAAATAGAATCACAGCCACCGTTTTTACTTTGCGCGCTTCGTCTTGCATTTTTAAGTTGATTGCATCTCCTCATTTTTTTTTTCGTTTTGTAGCTAAACAAATAGATTTTCGGCGGCGCCCACAGTTTTACGCTCACCGTTCTTCTACCCCCAGCCCCCCCATCGCGACGTCAATAGATATAGAATTTAACATGCCATTGTAGTTGCTAGCAAGTCTAGTACACTTGTGAACACATTCTAATTGCAAGTAAAGTATAATATATATATATATATATTTATATATATATATATATATATATATATATATATATATATAGCATAGCGAATTCAAAATTTTTAGATATCTTTTATTACATCAAAATGGTGTATCAATAAAATATTCTTTAACTGATTCAGTATTGTCTTTATGGACAAATATTAGACTTCAATTATGACACTCTCTGTATAAGAAAGATTAAGATTTAAGATAAGTGAAGCGTTCGCTTAAGCTGATCAACTGCAAGTTTAAATGAATGTTTGGCTGTGTTCCAATGTAATTGAAGAGATTTATTCCGTCAATTTGTCACTGCAAATGAAGCTTGAATACACAATTATACATAGCATTTCAATAAAAACTATCCACCCTAAGTAAATCTGAAGACGCGGGCTTTTCTAAAAAGAAAATGGAAACATATTTCAAAAATTATATAAAGGAAAACGTCTTGTTGCTCATATCTAGTCGTTATAACCTTAACCCCCACCCTATGGTGACCTCTCTTATTTTTTAAATGGACAATCGAGCTTCAAAAGCTTTTCGCACCTCTAGGTATTAGTTAGATGGAATTACTGGAGCCGTTGGTGTTATTCATACCGAACAAACTATTCATTATTTAGTACCACCACATCAACATTACAATTACACTGTCTGACGCGCGTTTCGATAACCAAGTTACCGTTTTCAGAGACGAAGATAAACTTCTCTAAACCTCAATTAATTGTTTGGGTATTTTTACATGTAAGTACCCGATGTTGATTGGAATCGAGACAAAATATCTTTGAACGAAAATACAATAAATTTAAAAACATCACATCAGAATATGAACATATTAAATATAAAAATAAAATATACATTCTATATATTGTGGTAGTGGTTCTTGTACAAACATATGCCAATATAAATCACGTGAAGATGGATATTAATAAAAGTATAGCCGGAAATACAACCACCCACATTTCTCACGCAGGTCCGATCGGGGCTTTCGTTGTAACAAAAAAAATAGTATTTCTTGGAAAGAATATATCGTCGCCGTGAAGGTACAGAAAGATAGACCACCAACTTGGCTAAAGTGGCACTAAGATATTTTAAAATGTATAAAATTCCTATGACAAACAAATTTGAACTATAAAAACTCCCAATTTAATTTATTTCGCAATAAATTAGGTACATTAATCAGTGATAACAAAATGTTTTTTTGTACTGGATTTTCTGTGACTATGCTCCCTAAGTAGATATTCAAATGTTGTTACTTTTTCCAATAGTTTGTCTTTGCACCTTATTTCTTTACTGGTTCTCTTATCTTGTTTTTCAATTACGATCATTACTTTTGTTTTATCTATGTTCACCTCATGTTTTCTTTTTATGTAGATCAATAATTTATTAATTTTTGCGTATTAATTTTCGAATTTTTGATTAATTAAAAATACAATATCACTTATTTTGTATTTATAACTACTTATGTACTTATAAATAGGGTAAATTCGCCGATAGTCGGACAGCTTAAGCAAACCTGAATATTAAATGTACATCCCAATGACCAGAATTAGGAAAATCGCAATGCAACTTATTCTACAGGAAAGTTTTTTATTTGACTTTCCGCCAGTTACCATTATATTATTTCTAAAGCTCACCGATAATTTCTAAAAAACAAAAATAATAAATAAGTGCGATTTGGTGGTAATCGGGCAGTGTATGCCAATGGTCGACCAAGTAGTTGCTAGCAGTCGGACAGTCTCTAATTGGTTAAGTTTGTGCAGTCACTTATTTTAATATTTTTATGTTCATGGGTATTGAAGTATCTTTGTTTGATTGTAAATAATAAAGAAACATACTTTGAATTAAATACATCAAATTAGGAAATAACTTTATTTTTTTAACATTAAAATATTTTAAAAACCTATTCGAACTAAAGTCTATTCGCTCCCAAGAAAAACCGCATGTAAATAAAATCACGCGCATATCGAATGATCTAGGCAAGTGAATAAGGTTGAACAGGGGCGCATTGAGTATTCACACAATAATGTATTAATTATTTTAAATCAATTACGGTTTGTTAGCATAAAATGTAAAATATACGTTATTTACAAGATATGCATTGTATCTATGACATTATTTACACAAAATGGAAAAAAGATTATACATAATCAAACAAATGTAAACGTAAATTCTTAGTAAAAAGGGTATCCTTTATAAAAAGATTTGCATGGATCAAAATTTTAAATACAATTATCAGCTATAAAAATTTTGAGTCGTATACAAGGTGTGTCTAAAATATGATTTCTGTCCAAGAGTAAATTAATATTTTAGTTGATGTTTTAACAATCAGCTTGAAAGAGGGAAATTTAAAAATTCAAAAAACATCACTAAATATTAATATACTCTTGGAAAAAAATCTATTTTTGACACACCTCGTGTACGACACAAAAATTTCGATATATTATAGCTGTAATACAAATTTAATACACTGCAGAAATTTTTTTTTAAATAATAAGTATAATAAAACAGTTTTCCATGCATGATACCGACTTCACACTCTATAAGTAGGGGTAAAACCAAGAAAAAAATTCTACTCTACTACTCCGAGCAGCTAGAGCTACTGCTGTCTTCTCCATTTAGGGTAATAATGACTGGTTGTAGGGTTGAGTCGAACATATCATCCAGTAGATTATTCAGCTCCCACATTTTACTTTCAACTTTTTCTTTAACGTGATTAACGTGTTTTTTCCATGTAATAGAAGTAATTGTTTCTATCGCTGCATCAAACATTTTTTTCATATCAGCAAACCGAAACGTTATGTTATGATCTGCAACATACCTTTTAACGTCTGCCCATATTAACTCAATCGGATTAAGTTCACAATGGTAAGGCGAGAGCCTTAACACCGTTTTATTTTGTGCTTTTACCATTTCATCAATAATATATTTATTATATTTTTCCTTGTGTCGTTTTACAACGTTTAATCGTTCCGACTTGAGTAAATTACTTTCAAAAGTAATACTGTTCGATCTCAACCACTCTTCTATTTCTGCTTTTCTGTTCACGATATTTGGGTTTTTTCTTGTTTTCTTGAGTGATAGGGAGCATTGTCCAACACTATCACGCAATTATCCTGTAAGCGAGGCAAAATAGATGATAGCCAATTCTCAAACGAACTCCCATACATTTCCTCGTGATAGTCGCCACTTTTCTTGAATTCAAACGCCCACAAACCATCAGGAACGAAGCCATCTTCACTGCCAATGTGACATCCTATGAGTCTTTTCTCTTTTCCTAAAAAATGTTTTAAATTATATACAACACACGCGAAAATAAACAAAAAATATCTTCAACAAAATGCAAAGAAGTCTTAGCGACATCTTATATGTCTGAAAATGTTTATTATACATTGTATCCGCGTAAGATGATTGCATTTATAATTTTTGAATATGCAGAACTTTTTATCAAGGGTACCTTTTTTCATAAAATCAATAATACCAAAGTTTTCTATATGGAGCCAACTTACGCGGATACCATATTCGTTCCTGTCGTATACTGGTGATAGAGCAACATTTAAGGAATTTAAATACACAAATAAACAAATATCAATTTGTACCTATTATATTATTTCCTATATCATACCACTTTTTATCGTAATGACTATATTTTTCTACTTTTTTTATCTCTTATAATAATCGGTGATGTTTTACTTTTCCGCCCAACCTTTCTATATGCGAGAAAAGTAATGGTTTACCCCAAAAAAAGTTGGAATTTTGAAAATTTTTTTGAGTTATTTTCACGTTTTCCATCAACAACAACACGAAAAAACGGTTTTTAGAAAAAAAATCCTGTGTGTATGTCGTCGTCGTCGTCGGCCACTTTTTCATACATGTCTTGTTAGCACGATACAGCCTCCGGAGTGTAATAAGTCAGCAATTTTGTGATTGAATATTGTTAAGGACATGTCACAGACGATCCCTATTGATTTTCAGTTCACCAGAGCCAGTACAACAGGTGCTATGGTACTTGGAGTACGACATTTTGTAATTTTTTGAGAAATTTCAGTTTGTTAGCACGATACAGCCTCCGGAGTTCAACAAGTCACCAATTTTATGATTAAATATTATTCAGGGCATTTCACTGATGAACCCTATTGATTTTAAGCTCACCGGAACCAGTACAACAGGTGCTACAGTACGTTAAGTACGATATTTTTGTCATTTTTGGAGAAGTTTCAGTTTGTTAGCAAGACACAGCCTCCGGAGTATATACAAGTGACCAATTTTATGATTGGATATTATTCAAAGCATCGCAAATATGAACCCTATTGACATTTAACTCAGTAAAGCCAGTACAACGGGTGCTATGGTACTTGAAGTACCAAATCTTCGTCATTTTTGGATAACTCAGTTTTTTAGCACGATACAGCCTCTAGAGAGTATACCATTGATCAATTTTATGATTGAATATTGTTCAAGGTGTCTCACAGATGTACCCTATTGATTTTCAGTTGACTAGAGCGAGTACAGCGGGTCCTATATATCCAGTTATACTGAATTTTTGGTTATTTTTATAGAAATTTCGGTTTGATAGCACGATACATCACCCGAAGTGCATACACGTAACAATTTTGTGATAGAATATTGTTCAGGGCCACAGATGTGGAAAAGTTAATTTTAATCCTTAAAACCGTTTATTTTAGGATGTTTCACAAATTAATAAAATTTATATTATGTACACAGCACTACGTAAAAAAGAATACTTGCGACATTTCCTGTTAGATGTGCAGGTTATGTTTACTGAGTAAATACTTACCCGACGGATTTTTCAACCCTGTAGAAAGACCATCTAAAAACGTGTTTCTAGAGGAAACCCAAATTTTCGATTTCGTGTGCCCAGCATTCACCCAAGTTTCGTCAAGGTAGTAAATTTTTCTATTTTCATTTCTATACCTTTTAATTTTTTTTAAATATTCTCTTCTCCATACTACTATTTTCTCTTTATCTAACAACATGCTATTTCTTCCTCTTTTATTGAAACCTGATCTGGAACGTTTTTAAAAGTGAGTAAAAAGTTGTTCTTTTAAAATTCGGCAAACCAACATCATCATTAACCTCTTTCAATATTTTGTTAACAGTAGGAAGTTTATTGCGAAAATAGAATTCATGTACTTTTCTTCTAATAGCATTTCTTGTTACGTCATCAACAACGTCTATGGATCTCACTCGGTTTTGGTTAGTACGATGTTCCAGAAATGAATGTGATTGTTGGAATAATTTTAAAATTATTGAAAATCATGTGTTGTGTTCCAACATCTAAATGACACTTTTTAGGTCTTTTTCTTGGGGGAGATAACTCGATATTATGTTGTTCGTTATCACTGACACTGTCTGTACTCGACATAGTTTTGTTTTTAAATAATTAACTATACAAATATCAATAATTATTATCAGAACAAATAACACAATACTAACAACTCAAAACACTAATACTGTAAATTAACTCTCGTAAATATGTACTATACACAATAATTAATTTTATACTCCGTTTTTAAAAGGCATGGAGTAATAAAAGCTCATTAGGTATGCAAAACCGATACAGGGTGTATAATAAAATATCTCCGAAGTTTATCTAATTTTGTACTAAAATTTCTCATTTGTTACGAATTTCAGGTAGACACCCCGTAACTCTGTATTCGGTTGGGTTGCCTATTGTATTGAAAGGGTCGCTCTATTGTATTTGAATGAACAAATAAACAATTTAATCCTCAGAGGCGTGCAATCAGGACAAAATAAACTTGGTATATGAATATGAAGGCACTATGAAATTATAATTACGAAAACTATTCAAAAGAGTTCACAATATCGACTCAATAAAAAAACACATTTTTTTGTGTTCCTATGAATAAACAATAAACATAAAATATTATATAAAAAATAGCAAATTTTTTTGCAGTAGGTATCAACTTTACTTCTAATATACCGTTTACAATAGGAGAGAAAAAAGAAAAATGCAGGAATAAAGTACGAATTAATGTAATATTTATAAAAAAAAGTCTTACAAATAATAGTAATAACTAACACAAAAACTAGTCTATATATCAGAATCAGACGATTCTGTTGAGCTTCCATTATTAACATTGATTATAAATGGTTCAATCATGTGTTCACTTATATGATCCATTTCCCACATATTTAGTTCTTCTTGTATCACGTGTTCAACACATTTCTTCCAGTTTTCTTTGGTGACGTTACCTAACGCGTCTTCGAATAAAACTTTTACGTCACTCATTTTGAATGTCGTATTCTTTCTTGAAACTTCCCGTTTCACTTGGGCCCATATTAATTCTATGGGACTGAGTTGACAGTGATAAGGAGGAAGCCTCAGCACCTTTATACCACGCGCTGATGCCATTTGATCTACAACGTATCTACTATATTTGTGTTTATGTGAATTGGCCAGTTGCAAGAGCTCATTTTTCAGCGGGTTATCTGGGCATTCAATATTTTTCGATGCTAGCCAATCGTGGATATCTTGTTTACGCCATGCAGTTGAAGGTAATTTCTCCACTAACCTGGAGTGATAACTTGCGTTATCCATAACAATGACTGAGCCCGTTGGAATTAGATCTAACATTTGTGAGAAATATTCTTCGAAAACGTCTTCATTCATATCTTCATGATAATCTCCGGTTTGTTTCGACTCAAAGCACAACAATCCACCTTCATTTAACCAAGTCTCATCCAAATAATAAATTCGTTTTTGATCTAGTCTTGCTTTCCGAATATTGCGCAAATAACTCCTCCTCCAAATGACAATGTCGTCTCTATCAATCAACATTGCGTTCCGATAATTTTTTTATATTCAAATCCAAGTTCCTTAAAAATTTTCCATAACGTACTTCGAGACATTTTCGGAAAATCTGAATCTTCTTGAACCGAAGCCATAATTTTGGAGAGAGTTGGGATCTCTTTTCTAAAGAAAAAAGCATGCACCTTACGTCTTATTCCATTCTTCAAGTCGTCATCCATTTCAAGTTTGGGTCGGCCTGGGGACTTTGCTGGGGCTGTGATATTTCCATTTTTTTTTCTCCTTCATTAAATTATAAATTGTTGTTTTTGAAACACCCATCATTGTTGCAGTAATCTCCACAGTTTCATCAACACTTCCTGTCAAATTCATGATTTTTCTTCTAATTTTTTCGTTCTTCAACGAGGAATAGCAATTTAGTATCAGATTTTTTTCGTTCAGCGACAATGGGCCAACTTTAGGTCGCTTAGATGGTGATAAATCCTCCATATCTGGTCGAATTTGGTTGGAACACTATATAGTTGGAAGGTGTAGTTAGGTGTTTGTCTCGTGTGATGAGAAGAGAACTTGTATAGATGAA
Organism: Galeruca laticollis; assembly: GCA_963921935.1. Taxonomy (NCBI): domain Eukaryota; kingdom Metazoa; phylum Arthropoda; class Insecta; order Coleoptera; family Chrysomelidae; genus Galeruca; species Galeruca laticollis. The sequence continues at coordinate 59,559,875 of OY998177.1, forward strand.
CAAAAATAAACACCAGTTAACAATAACGGTAAAAAATAATAACAAATAACAGTAATAATGGGGAAATCAATCAACACAGCAGTTTCTCCAGAACAGATGAACTGTAAATTGAAAATATTCAACCTTTCCGCTACTTTTATAGTTGAAAAGTTCTAGTAAGTACATTGTATTATGGGGGCATTTTCTTAGAACTGAAAAGACTATATTTCACAATAATTAAACCATTTTTGAGCTACCTGTTTGTCAAGTTTCTTCAATTACCTGCTAATTGGGTGAAATAATCGGCAAATGGGGTTGGTTTGGATATATATATATATATATGTATTTGTATAAAATTGTTATTAACATTTATTTTATTATTTATTGTATGTAGGATTATAACTACCTGGAGCTTAGTGGAGGGACTCGTCTACGCCCTTTTATACATAATAATAAATTTTCTGGAAAATTGATGTCAGTGATATAATCCACAGTTTATTATATTATTGAAAATTTGAAATTTCATTTTAAATAATATTACAAAACGGTTATTTTCGGAAATGAGATAATTTTAGAAGCCTTAACCTTTTTTAAATGACTAAATGTGGTACGCCTATGGTTCCGGCCAAAATGAGTGATTTGTTACTCCATGCCTTTTAAAAACGGAGTATAATTGTTTCTGCATCACATTTTTCGGGAATTACGTAGTTCCAAAAACGTTCAATTGGCTTACCATCTCGAACATACCTGAATATAACTACCATTTGAGATTTTGCAGCAGCATCCGTCGTTTCGTCCGCCATGATCGCCATAAATGGAGAATTATTAAGTTCGTCAATTATTTGTTCATGACAGACTTCAAGAATGCACTGTAACAGATCACTTTGTATTTCTTTGGAAGTGTCTTTAAATACCGAAAAAAATTTCAGGTGCTCACTTAAAGTTGCATCTAGTTTAGCCGAAAAATTAATAAGCCCACGAAATATTCCCAGATTATCGTTCTCATTATGTCCCCGAAGAGCCAATTCAAAAGCTCCACAAAATTTATAATACTAACACAGTCAGATGCACAGATCACACACAGCATGTACGACCCTGTAAAACTTCTGTTCTCCTACTGCCAATATTTCAAAGCGAGTCGTCCAATACGCAGCCGATTTAGAATAGATCACGCACGGTTTTTGTTTACAGGCGGTTTTTCTTGGAAGCGAACAGAGTATAGGTAATATTTGGTTGAGTTGCATTTAAAAAGGTACATATAAGTAATACAAGTTCAATAATGAGTAATTCGTCATTCATCATTGAATACTTTACAGACAACATCCAGATTGGTGACCTCCTCATAGGTGAGCCCGGAAAACTTTGTGCAGCCAAAGTGATATCAATGAGAGCATAAATCACAACCTACATTTTTTTCCATCTCAATTTCTGTATCGCTGTCCAGTTCTTCATCGCATTCGCTACATTTTAGTATACAGCTTTGGTCGTTTCTTTCGTCATCCTTTATAGTGATTATGGAAGATGACGACTTTGTCTGACAATTATTTGTTTCTTTGTTTTTGTTTTTCAGTACCTTTGACTTAGTCTTTTTATTCTCTTGTCTCGTTTCTTTCTTCTTCATAGTCTCTATTTTTCTCTCCTTTTTAGCATTTTCCTCCTTCTCTTTCTCCCTTGATTTATTTTCGTAATATTTTCTCCAAGCACCGGATGAAATTGCCGAAGGAATTTTCTCTCTCTGTCGTTTCTTGAATGTTTTTGGAAAAGGTTAGGGATATGAGAGGTGTTACTCAAATGAATCCTCAGGTTTCTCTACCTGTAGTTGTGTTTGAGAACTATCAGGTATACAATCAGTTTGCTCTATTTCTCCTTTATCATCTGACAAAGATTTTTTTATTTCTGGCTTCTCTTGAGTGTTTTCTCTTTCTAGGCTTTTTTTATCAATTGGTTCAGCGAAGTCTTGCATTTCTTTTGCAAATTTTCTCATTATCTATTTTTATTAGATTCGGGTGGGGATTATTAATGTATTTATCAATTTCTATTAAATCTTCGTCAGTTTTTTCCCTCTATTTGTTTTTTATTTGATTCGCTAAAGTCCTCGTCCGCAAATATTTCTTCTAAAATGGACTCCCCGGTTTCTAGTAGATTTTGAACGACATCCATTATTTTTTTTTCTGGAATTTCATCACTTAAGTCAGTTATTTTGCTGTTTTGTTCTCTTTCATATGGATTGAGGAGTACGTCTTGATGTATTATTACTAAACCATTATTTTGATTTGCAACATCCTTTTCAACTGTGAGTGTTTGTTCATCGAAAACTATTTCCATTTCTTCAATTTCATGTGGCACAAGAAATGAGACGTTGCTACCACTAGTATTTTGAGGCAGCAATGAATTTTGAAGAGGGCATGCTTTCCACTAATGCTTTTGGTGGTTTTACGTATGGAAATATTACGAGAGGCGGGAAAAGTCTACCGTCAGCTGTAAACGTAATCAAAGCCAAATTTTCCTTGTTATTTCCCTTTTTAACAATAAGTCGACTATGTCCTTTCAGACCTAGTCCTTTTCCCGTCTTTGGACACAAGCTGAAGCCACTCTCATCAGCGTTCAAAATGCGACTTGGATCTTCTAAAACACCAATGGATTCTGAGTTAATTAAATTGATTTTAAGTCAGCAATCCAACACCGTATGTACTCTTCTGTAATTTGGGATCTATATTTTTCGAGCGACTCTGCATTTTTCAAAGATAAATGCGGATGTCTCTTCATAAAACGGTAATACCATGTCTGACCAGGCCTTCCATTGGTAAACGGAGTTTCCAAGTTTTCTGCTTGAATAATTTTCTAGACCGTAGTAAGCAACTCATCTTTTTTTATTGGAAACCCACATTTTGACATATTTTTAATCCAGGTAGCTAATTTTTCTTCATGGTCCTTTGTTAAAAATGGATTTGTTCCCATCTGGTTGCAAATTTCGCTTACTTTCCCTTTAATTCGTTCCTGTACCGTGGACTTCGGAACCCCGTACTGTCTACATATTTCTCTTAATTTACCTCCATTTTTGACAGCTTCGACTGCGTTCTTTAAGGCATTTTCACTGTAGTGGTGGAATTTGGCTTTCCCTTTGGGTTTCATGTCTGGAAATTAGGAAAAACCTTATAAAATCAAGAAATATCATTCAAAACATTTTTTTGAAAAATGTTATTGTCCGATACACTGAACAGTAAAATTTCTTATTGGCCAATGGTCGGACACATTTTATATGGAAGAATCTATATTATGATTTACTACTTTGCTGTCCGTCCACCAAATGTGATTTAAAACTCGTTATGTTTACGTTGTTGGAAAAATAGAGATGACTTGTTGACCAATAAGTATTACAACAGACAAAACCAAAGATACCTCATATTTTCAGTAGTCGGACACTCGTCCGACTACTGAACTTCTAACGAAATGGTCAGCCAGTTACCGTACACCTAAATTTAACCTCAAAATATAATAAAATGTAAACTTTTACTAGTTGTAATGCAAATTAGACCATTCTTGAGACATCTAACAATAATACTACTCCTTAAATTATCAAGATTAAAATTTTACTTACCTTTCAAACGTCTTATTCTATCCTTAAACACCTAAGTATTGAAGAGCACTTGCACCTGGTGAATTTGGCGCGCTTTTAACGGTTTCAAGGTGGCAACTTAAGAACTAGAAATTAGCTATATTCTTGTAGAGAGATTGGTTCAACTGGTTAATAATTATTTGGAGACAGAGGGTTTTGTATTTTAGAAGTTATTTCAGATTATACATGATTTGTCCGACTACCGGTGCTGTCCGGCTTACCGGCGAATTTATCCTACTATAAAATGTATTAGAATGCAACACTTTTCATAAAAGATAACTTAAAAAATTAATTAGATGTACAGCGAGATTTGACATTACCCCTATAAAGTAAACAATAAAATATCTGGTATATACGTTGTGTGCTATTTACTTTATTAATATTAAATCGAAAATTATAATTTACTAGTAACAAATGAAAAATGAAAATTACTAAACAGTTTGAAAATTTCGAAAAAAATAATTACGTTTTAAAATATAAAATTGACTGATGCGGTCGGCCATCTTAGTCCGTTCTCGCGGGGCGGAGTTTCATTCGCCGACGAATCAAAGACATACCGCGAACTTGTTCTACGTAGATCGAGGCTAACAGTTATCTGTAATCTCGCGAATATGTTGAATTATGTACTACGATCGAATTATATCGACATCTGGCATTAATAACATTGCTTCTAAAATGATCGCAACTCGAATGGTTTCGATTAAATATTAGATATTGAAATATTATTAAGGGTAATAATATAAATGTTTAAAATGGTATATAACTGAAAAAAATGTATTACGGTTTAGTAAATTTTATTAAATTGAAGGAAATACCGTGTAATAGTCAAATAAAATTGAGATTCTAATTACTATCCATTTTTGATTGATTAATTTAAAGGATTTATAGTTAAAAAATGTTTAATTTTATATGGGGGGTAGAAAATGATTAAAAACTACTCCAAAATCACCTTTTTTAGAAATATTTCAAAAATATAAAAAGATGAATTTCCTATAAAATTGTCCACATCGGTCACTAAAAAAATTATTCAACATTAAATTGTGGAGTAATTTTGTAGTGTAAGATAATTTGCTGTTACAAAATTGTAGGCAGCAAGTTCTGAGTTTCATTGGTATTTATTATACGTCTTCCAGAGGCGTACAAAAAATACTAGTAATAAATTATGTTATTAAATTTGGTAAATTACATTCGGAACTTGGAATATTACATTGCAATAATTGCATTATTGAATTGAATTTTTTTTCCAAGTAACAAACATAATAATAATTTATTCACCAAAAAAGAGAAAATGGAATAATGGGAATGTATAGATATACCTAATTGGCAAATAAATGAATGCCTGCAAAAGGAGGACCTGAACGCTGGCACTTTCATTCCCTCCCCAACAAAACAATCGTATATACATGTACATTGGATATTGGGATACAGATTACATATACGAGTAAAAACATCAAGAAATACAGATAAACATTGAGAATTCTAGAGTATAGTACAATAGTATACAAGATAATAAATAGTATATAGTAATAGTATAAAAGATAAAATATGGTATATAATAATATTATAAAAGATAAAATTAGTTCTATGAGAATGTAGAATACAAAGATGACTATAGTTCTCAAAAACTCAGAACCCTGAATATATTGACCATTTAATTGTTTTTTAGCTTTTGAGGGATTATATAGTTGTTTCAATTTTTTATTATAGAATGTTTTTTGTTGTTTTCTCGGTTTTCTTTTATTTCTTTCCTTTTCTTACTTTTTTTTCTAGTCATTCGGCAGAGACTGTAGCAAGAAAAGTTTCAGGTGAATAAATTGCTTTAACCGTTTCCCGTTCATATCAAGCAACCGCTTTTTAATTTTTTTCTTGAATAACTAGAGGAAATTATGGTTTTTAATTCCAATTATAATTCATTATATGGTTTGGGGCCTAAAAACGTAAAACATTTTTGTCCCAATTGTTTTTTCTGCTTTAGGTATTGCTAAGGATTCGTTTTTATATCTAGTGTTATATGCGTGAGATACAGAGGTGGCGTGCTTTTTGTGTTTGTGCAAATATAGTAATCAGGTTTTGGCATACAATTCATACATGTTGAATATTTTAGTTTCAGCGTAGAGGACATTTGAGGAATAAATTCGAGGTTTTTTATACATTGATTTCATTGGACTTCTGTATTTTATGAAGGTTCTCTACTAACACAGTTCTCGCGGTTCCCCATGCAATTAATCCGTAGTAGAGGAAGGGACCCAAATTTTAGACACTTTTTTTGTAAATTCGAAAAAAAATCATCATTGAACAAATTTTTATTATTATTGTACAAAATCATTTGCTTGGTGTATTAACAAAACATCGTAATAAAGAATCTACATTAAAGTAGCTAGCTACTGAAGGTATTTAACTTGAAGTTTGTTTTTGTCAATTTTCCCATAAAATAATAGGTTGCCTAATTTGAGACACGCTGATTTGAGACAGATTTCCTAATTTGGGATACTACTAAAAAAACCCGTTTCTTCGCAGAAAGAACATATAAAATTAGCATCTTTAATTTCTCCACAATCTTCATGGGCCCATCTGCCGCAGTGAACACATTTTGCCCACAGCTCGCCATGCTTATCCTCGGAAAATCTCCCGGAACAAAATAGACATTCCGCATCAGTTTCTTCGGATTCGTCTGAAGAGGAATTAGCTAATATAATACTGCTGTCGCTTTCTGAGCTTGAACTAGAAGAAACCCGGCGTTTGCTTCTCTTCTGCTCTAACCCCGAAGTGGAAGGTTGGTCCTGTTTTAAAACTGCTGATTTCTGTTTTCGTACATTTGTAGTAGACTTTTTTACCAGTTTCTTTGATTGTTTTTCTTTTGGTTCTAACTCTTCACTGATGTTTTTTTAGGTATAGTATTTTTCCCTTTTCTTTTTTCTAAACTACCTTGTAATCATCTTTGTAAGGAGTTAAGGTAATTATTGATGCTTTCCCAGCACCTTTCTCTGGTTTTGTATTCAGGCAGAGGACAAATATCCGTGGGAGAAACATATTCTCTCTGAGGCGTATTGGCTGAGGATGAACTTGGTCTACGTTCATTTCTTTCTGGCGTTGGTAGAGCCATTGCTTCATTTTCATTTTGGTTGCTCAGATGATCTTACTGATGATTTGATTTTACGGAGAGGTGTTCTTCTTGAAGGCCTGTTTTGTTTTCCATTACATTATGCATGCCAAAATCATGGTCTCTGAAGGTGTTTCTATTCATAGGAACTAGTCCCGTTTTTCTAAAACCATTGCACGATGTTTCCATAGTAGCAGCTCTATTGTAGGCTTTGCCAAAAATACTAGCAATTGCGTATATGGGGATACAGTACTTAAATAGTTCTCCCGAAGCCAATTTTCTATCTCCTGAGCGTAATAGGTTTTTAACGGAGACATAAATTAAACATCTAAATGCTGCATTTTATTGGTAGAATGTGGCGGAAGACAAATTATCGTCACATAATTTTGTTTTGCCAAATCTATGAGAGCAATGTTTCTTGTGTGGGAGTAGTGTCCATCCAACACAAGTAGAACAGGGTCAGCAGCTGTGGGTTTCGTGAATTTGATAAAATGACTTAACCATCTTGTAAAAATATCTGATTGAATCCAACCAGAAATGTGACACTCACCTATGGCTCCGATTGGAGCACCAATCATGAGCTCGGACTTCATATTTTTCCGTGGAAAAATGAATAATGGCGATACATAAACTCCTGCAGCATTCATACAGGTTATTACGGTGATTAGTTTACCTCTTTCTGCGGAAGTTAATGTAGAAACCTGTTGTTTTCCCTTCAACGATAAAACCTTACTATGCTTATGTTGAACGATGGTAATGCCCGTTTCGTCGTCGACACTGAATACCCTCTGGGAAGGATCTTGAAGCTTGGAGAATATTCTGGCTCATAGAGATAAAAAACGCTTTGACTTTTTCAGCCTTCACAGCTTTCACCATACCACGAGGATCCCATTTCTTGTATTTTTTAGGCATCTGTAATAAAACATCAAAATATATGCAATATATGTATTGGGAGCCTAATTTGAGATAGTCTCAAATTCAGAACCATTTGGTATCTCAAATTAGGAATTCTCGTTATAAAAATTGACAACAATATTTTTAGGTTAGTTATGAAAGAATACAACCAATTTTAATAAGACATCATTAGGCAACACCTAAACTAACTACTTCGACACATAAAATATTTTATTTCCACTTACGTTGACTGTAAATGCCGGTTTCTTTACACTATGAAAAAAAAATTTTAAGACTCAAATCGGAAGAAAAACACACGTGCATAAAAACAAACGAACTGACGCGCTTAACGACTCTTTACCACTGCAGTCTAGTTTATTGGCGTAAGTTGACACCACTTTTGTTAGATGATGTTACATATACCATAATATGCGGAGCTATCTCAAATTAGGCGCCTATCTCAAATTTGGGTTCCTTCCTCTATAGATGTGACTACCAAAGCGTAGTACAGTATCCTCAAGTGGTTTATATACAGAAGATTGGATAGATATTTGAATTTGAACACCAGACGTCTTAATTTTTTAATAACGTTGTTTATTTGTACATCCCACTTCTGGGGACTGTCGATATATATTCCAAGGTATTTAATATTTTGTGTTGATTTTATATTTATTGTATGTCTTTGGTTGCTATTTATAATTAAATTATTGTATTCTAGTACATTATTAACATATGAAGAGAAAATGAAATGTAAAATGTTTTTTCAAAATTTAGTGCTAATGCTTTATAGTTGAAAAAAATTATAACCTTTTGAAAATCGTTTTCAGCAGTACATTTAAGTGATTCCCAGGTTCTATCCTGATAAAATATCGCAGTGTCACCGTTAATTTCTTGTTCGAAAATATTTAGGTATAAATTGAATAACAAGGGTCCAAGAACTGTTCCCTGAGGAACATCGCAATTTAGGACTTGATATTGACTAAAAGTACCATTAATAAGAACAGTCTGTTTCCTATTTTCTAGGTAGGTTTTCATTAGATTGTAAGCAACACCTCGGAGCCCAATAATTTTAGGGCGTTCATTAATTTATTATCATCGACTGTATCAAATGCATTTGAAAGACATAGGTAGGTACATTCACGCATTTATTTTTGCTTATGGGATGTGAAAAAATAAAAACAGATTGATACACAAAACCAAGTTGGCCCTTAAGATATTTAAACTCAAATTCATGTCATCCTATCTCCAAAAAAAAAATCAGTGATTTTTAGTTTGGCTCATAGAGCTATCCAACTATTAGATCCCGAATTCAGATACACTGCAATAAAAAAATGATTATTCTGAAGACACGATAAATATAATATTTAAAAAAAGGATGAACAAATATAATCAATTATAAACAAAACAGATATTAATAATAATAACAAGGATAAATGAATTTGTACAGACGTGTGTAATATTTTTTATTAAATTCAGCCAAGCGCTTTCGACATTACGTCATCATCAGGGCTCTAATAGTATATTACGTAACAAGAGTTGTAAGTAACCCATTAGGCACGAAATGAAAAAGTTTATGCACGATTCCGCGCAGCGGCGAGTGCATAAATTTCATGAGTGCGTAATGGGCTTACAACTCGTGTAACGTACTATACTTTTTCTACGCCCATTCATTTTCTTCCATTAAGTAAAAAACATCGCAATCATTTAAACTTTATTATAATAGTTGTTAATAACAACTGAACAATTATTGTAAATCGATTGTGCTTTATTATTTAATGGTGATGACCGGTTATTTATAATTGTATTATATTTTGTTCAAGAAACTGACAATATAAATGACTACACATTTATTTTCACAGCATACTACTTAAGAAAACGTGTCCTATTTTTAAAGAAATTGCATGATGTGCTGCCTACATTTAGGGGCATCACTCTTTCAATCCTAAATACATCTCGCTAATGCTAAAAGTTTTTATGTTTTTTAATTGACTAAATTTATGTAAATAGACCAAATAAAGTCTTACGTAAATAAAAATTTGATTGTAATTTAATTAAACCAAGAAGTTTAAGTTTTCTTCTCAAAACGCACGTGTATGTTATGAGATCTCATTACGTGCATGTTATTGTTAAATGTCATTTACAAGGAATGTTGACAGTGCGATTTTTGACGTTTACAGACATGGACGTAGAAAAAATAAATTACATACACTACAAACTACTGTCCTATCAATCTAACATAGCAGTAAATGTAACTTACTTCGTCAATCGGTCCAAAGACGTATTAAAATTGTAAACAAACAACAAATTACAAGCATTTACACATATATCAAATTAAAAACGATACTACACAAACCATGGTTACTATTTAAAATTATTGTTTCCAAAGAATCAAGAAAAAGGTCCGCTAACAGAGGAGACAGGGGGTTACCCATAGCTAAACCTCTGGGTTGTCTATAAATTTTATCATTGAAAATAAATAAATCCTGCTTAAGACAAATCTCCAATAGGTTCAAGGCTATATCAATAATACTGACATCCACACTTCTAAGAGTGAGTATTCTTTTAATTATAGGGATTGTTTCATCTCTGGGAACATTTGTAAAAAGATTGCTGACATCAAAGGAAACCATGAAAAAATTGTTGGGGTAGAAGTACTTTCAGAACATGAAAGAAGAACTTCTGAACTTAATAAAAGCAAGAAAATTCACATACTTTGGCCAGATTATGAGAAATGATAGATAGCAACTCCTACAACTAATTATTCAAGGGAAAATCGAAGGTGAAAGGGGACCAGGAAGATGTCGTACATCCTGGCTTAAGAACCAATGGTCAGGAATGGACATGGTATCAATAATTTTTAACCCCTTATTGCATGATTTTTTTTATTTTATGTTGAAATTTTTTTATTTGATTCTTTTTTGGTTGTAAAACAAAGGAAAAACAGTAAAAACATATTTTATTTAGAAAAAAATATTTTGTGCCTAATATGGCACATTATGCAATAAAAAATACTTTTACTCAGTATGAGCTACCAGAAAACAATTTCTATCTTTGTTAGTACTTAAGTGCAACTGACATTTTCTACAAAAAATAAATGTTTTAAGAGTACAATTAGAGAATTTGCACCTTTGCCTTGTTTCGGACCAAATGGGAAAATGATCCATTCTGTCTAAACGAATGTCGGCAGAGGAACCTCGACTTCTTTTATGTTCTTGCAGAATATTTTCCAAATGTTTAGTTAGAAGGTCGAACTCGTGATCGAGGTGTTCCTTTATTAACTTGGCACAAATCTTCAATCAATGCCATTTTAAAGTCCACTAATGGCAAATAAAAGTTTTCGGTTTTTTGTTTCCACAAAATCCAGGCATTGACACAACTCAAGTCTACTAAATGGAAGAAACATCTAAGATACCATTTTTTAGATCTTATCTGTATCCTGTAATAACCAAGCATGGAATCCAGTAGATCTACACCCCCTGTATAATTATATATTTTTACTGCTTGGGGACAGTTTATTGTTACATGTCTCCTTTCTTTTTTGGAAAAAAGTTGAACTTCAACAACCGTATCACGACCTACATATGTTGACAATATATTAACAATTTTATTATCAAACCAAGATATCACTGATAATTTAAAATAATCTACTACTGCTACTTTTTCCATAAGGTGGCCACGTCCAAACTTCCTCATATATTTCTCCTTCGGTATCTTTATATTTGGAACTCTATTTGATCGAACTGTGCCCAGTGGCCATATTCCTTGCTTTGTGAGATAAACTGAAACTGAGGTACACCAGTTGTTAAAAAATACCTTACAATTTTTGTTACGAGGGACCGTTTGAGTCATTCTTATGACAACATTTGAACTAGTTCCTAGATCAGGTGCATTTTCAGATATACTATTAATTTGTGCCCCAGCAAATATTTTGTAATCATATGAAAATCCAGATACCCCACTCAAAACGAAAGCTTTATACGTCCATTTGTGGGAGTTTTTCGGCTTGTACTGCTTCAAGAATGTTCTGGTTTTGATTGGTATAATTTGTTCATCTACCGCGAGATATTCTTCTTTCGGAAGAAGATGCATGCGTCCTTTCAGATAATCTAATAGCCGAATGATTTTGAATAGCTTGTCATGACCTGGTTGTCCTGCACGTATATAACTAAGATTATCAGAAAAATGGATGAAACTTTTTATCTTTTTCCAACAATTACAAGTCATCAAGTTATATATGAAAGGCTGACCCAAAAGAGAATGAACAATAGACAAATACATAATTATTCCAAGGAATTGTTAAAACTCTTCTTCTGATAATGAAAGTGGGTTATCAGGTCTATTTTACGTACAATACAAATTAGACTTAACACAATTTACTGGCATAACTCCTCGGTAAAAAAGAATTTGAAATATTGAGTAGGTGAAACCAGATTTTCTAATTCAGGAGGCATATTTTTAGAATCCAAAAATTGTAAATTCTCATGTGGTACCGAAAGATGTGAAGATGTTCAATCTTTTGAAGGTTTCTTGTTATTTTATATTTTTTTCTCCAACGTTCTAAGATTGGCAACTCGTCCTCACTATCAGTTTCAGATATCATGCCTATATGCATCATCTTCATATTCTTCTACAATCACAACTTCATCGTTTTCTATGTCGTTTTCGGAAATATTGTCATGATCACTAATAATCGGTACAAAGTGCATTGATAAAATGGGAAATGTCACCCAAACGGCTTATTTGATCAAATTCTAACAAATTCATTAGCTTAAGGTGTGGGGCAGTCATTTTCCATAGTTTCATTTAGGATGTGTCATTCCCGCAGAAATTGTAGATCACTAACCATTACGCATTACGAGTTGTCCGTCTCTGGCTTCAAGGCACGACTGTTTACTTTACCAAAATAAACATACACATACGTTATATATATGCTGAAAGTTTTATAAAGATCAAATGTACGAAAATAAAAATCGAATTCAAAATTCAAACTTTGGTGGTCTATAATTCGAAAACGATGGCCTGTATTGAAAATTTTTATATGAAGTACTAACATTATTTGGCTCCTACTGTACGCTCCCCATTAGTACTGAAATTATTTGTAGAATTGTGATGCTGTTTACTTAGGACAAACCTCACAAAATTTGGAGAATAGATTAAAAATTCATGAATAAAACTACTTTAAAAATAAATTTGATAATTCGAGAGATAGTCATTGTATATACATATGTAAAAATAGGTGGTGTATATTTTTATGTTTAGGATCTGTTTTATTTAAAATTTATTATAATATTTGCTTATTCTTTTTTTAAATATTTTATTTATCTTTTCTTTGGGATAATATTTTTTTAGTGCAGTGTATCTAAATTCAGGATCTAATAGTTGGATAGCTCTATCAGCCAATCTAACAATCACTATTTTTGGGGAGACGGCATTAGTTTAAGTTTAAATATCTTAAGGACCAATTTGGCTTTGTATAACAATCTGTTTTTATGTTATTGTTGATTTTATATAGTGTGACATCATGAAAATTAAATTTATCATTTTGTTCAATTTCATTTTTTTGGTACAGCAAAATCTACATTACTAAATGTGCTTTAATACTTGATATGGATGCCCCCATATCGTAGCCATCAACTTTTTTATAAATTTCAACCTTAAATAAATGCATAAATTCTCCAAACTATTATTAATGGAGTAGCATTTTTTGTCTCTAATTTTGCTGGACTAAAATGTACGTCAGAAGACGTGACGTCCTATCACACGAAAGTGATAAGAGAAATCACGAGTAGCTATAAAACGAAGCGGTTATTAACGGTTACTCGATACGTCAATTGTATTAGTCATTCAAACATTTTAACGGGTAATAAAAAAAATTGCATGATTAATATAAATTCACAAATATTTGGGTAAGATTGGATGACATTCAAAGGGAACACGTGATTAGAGAGATAATTTTATGCATGTAGGTTCATTTGAGACATATTAGATTTTATAATGTCAAATGTTGATGTTTCACGATGATTAAATTGAAATTTAATAACATGACATGGTATAGATATTTTTGAAATAAAATAATATTTACTGGGGGTTCGAGTTTCTATGACACTGAGTATATTTTATCTCAATACATTCGTAGTCTTACGATAGTTTTAAAATAATTTCATCAGAGATTTAAAAAGTACCGATTAGAAATTATTGAATTTGTTTTTGTAAACACTAATTATTTTAGAGATATAAAATTTTAATTAACCAACAAGTGAAGTTGTAAAATAACATTTAATATCAATAACCTCGGATCATTATTAAAAGTTCATTTATTGTGAATTTAAGTAAACAATATCCATTCATCAAAATAGTTATTTTTATTTTCATAATAAATGTTACGATAAAATAAATAATTGCGAAGTCATAAATCTAAAATAACAAACTTGCAAAACACAAATACTAACAAATATTTAAAAGCAAACATGTCAGTGGTTATAGACAGTTTTCGAACAATAATTTTTTTTTCAATGTATTTTTAATTTTAGCAGAAAATTAGTAATATTAGTGTAGTATTTGAATTGTGGCTCAGTATTAAATAATATAATTTTCAAATATTTTTTATCTACTTTTTTTAATTTTTTGTATTTATATTGAATTTAATTATAACAAGATTAACGAGCAATGCTTTTCTATTAAAATCTTTTAAAACTAAAAGTGTTGTACCGAGTTTGACCCACTGGTGTTATCTCAGTTTTGTTCTCTCTTGGTTACACTACACAACACTTTGCTCTGCTTTTAAATTCAAACGTTTTAATCCTTTTGAGTCATCTTAAGCTACGGTTTCCTGCTTGATTTCAACCGAGAGCGGAACGGAATTTTAATGAAAATGAGTAAAAAATTGTTGCGAAAAGTTCCTTATGGAACGGTTTGCATCAAAACATTCTGCCACCCATTCTAGTCATAGTCCGAAAATCTGACCAATCAAATTTGATGTGGCTATTTTGAGTGGCATAATGTTACTACATGCGTTAGATCAGGGGTCAGAATGTCGAGACAATGATGGGCTAATTACAGGGTCAGAATGTTTCAAGCGTTAGAGCATTCCTATTATATTCAACAAACAATATTTCATGTTAAAATATCTAAAACTGTTTTTGTACGTATTATACAATTCAGAAATTTAGATTTCATTTCATCAAGAATTGTAACCATTTTAATATGTTCTAATATTTTTATATTTTGCATTCCTTAAAAGTATAATAGTCTTGCTAATGAGAGATCATTATTATATTGAAACGGGAGATTTAAGAGATATGTTTATTTTAAATAAATTTAAAGAGTTAATAAATTTTGATTTAGCAAAGTAGGAATAATAATTAAAAATTTCAGTTCTAAATTTTTCAACTTTCTGAATAAGATTAAACAACAGCTTATATTTAGAATCCCTTGTGAATAAAATATGAAGATATCTCCTTTATACAAAATAATTTTATAAAATGTACCTACCCTTAGAAAAAATAGCATTATTATTTACAAAATATTCAGAGGTTCAAAGAAATAAATAAATAATATGAATATATATATAATATAGTTGTATATTGCAAGAAATATAAAATAACCATACATTATTTTACCTCAATTGAAGAGGCACATACATAAAATAATAAATGAAAGTAATTTAATGGAAGCTCCATGTTTTAAGGCATTTGGACGATTTTCTCGAAAATTTTCTGCCAAATTATGACGCCGTTTTGCTCTTTTTCTTGGTTCGCATTGGGCTGGGCGACCTATAGCAGCTCTTTTGCATCCCCTTAGTACTCCTGGTCTTCGTCGAGCAACAGCAATTGGTTGCACGTTCATTGCCGATCTCCTTTTAAATTTAAGAGGGCTGCAGCATCCAGCTGTATTTAAACCAGTTTCCCTTACATTTTTCGTTTTAATTGAGCTTCTACAACTTTGGGCAGTAGTGCCAAACTTTGTATGATTTTTCTTCATCAAATCAATAATTGAGGCAAATAAATCCTCACTAATGTTTTCCTCTTGTTTGACGTCGGTTAATGGTTGGCGATTTTCAATATTATATTCCGATATTAAACTATCATTTAAGTTAACAGTGGTAACGTTTTCAGGAGCTTCATCCATACGCTACGAGAAAAAATAGATTTACATAAAAATAGGATTTTGACAAACTCAGTCATTGTAACAATAACCGATAATTATTAATTACGTAACCGAAACAGCAAAAATAAACTACATTGACCTAGTAAAGTAACCTAAAGATACTGCTTCGCAATACTTTTTCCATATTTTTCGATGCGTATATTAATTTAACCTCTGCGTGGTAGAAAAGACAGCAGCTTCCATTTCAGCCCTGAGAATTCTGTCACTTATGTTTTATATTCGTTTAATACGATCTGCTCTAAATCTTGGCGGCCACGGGAATATGCTACCTCTTCCTATCCACCTATACTCATTGTTGGTTAAAAAATGCATCACTCCATTTGTAAAGTGGACTGGGCAGCAATGTTGCCGTACTGCTGAAGGAACAACTTCTAATAATATAGGCAAGTCATCTCTTAACCCGGCATCTGACACGTGAAAATCTTTACCATCACCCGATATGTGGGGTGTCATATACCCCGTTCATTTTTTGTTATTAAAAATTTTTGGCTAGGATTTTTTGTATTTTCTTATAACAAAAATTAACTTTTTATATAGAGAAATAAACAATTATTTGTTTAAAAAAAACAAAATGATAAATTGAAATAAATTTCACTTGATGTGTTTTTTCGCTGTATAAAAAACAACTACCAGAGAAAAGTTTTTTTTATTTCGTAAGACTAACAATAGAAATGAACAAAAATATTAAAACATAAATAAAAATACATAGAGTTATCATTAGAAACGATCAACCATTGTCAAAAATAAAAAAACTAAAAAGTTATTCACTACTGAAGTGGAACACAATTTTTGCAGTACATATGCCCATGTTCCAAACAATATTTTTTCGCAACCTTCGCTTATGTATTTTGTTTTACGATCACGGTTGCGAGGATAAAAATCACATTCCCGCTGTTTATTAAGCGCTGGTTTCTTCGCGGAAGGTTCTTCGGATTCTCCTCTCATTATATGTAAAGCCATTCTAAGCTCCCGAGGTACACTAAAACTGACCATTCTTGATTTTTGATAGTCATTTATCAATTAAAATCCCATTTTTGTGAGATAGTCCTTTCTTTTCATTATTAATCCATTATTATTTTTACGATGGATAATCTGAGAATTGATGCCAGCAGTATTCATTAGGGAAAAAACAATGTTAGAGGCCAACGTCGACTATTGCGACAAATGTTATATGATGATGACAATTCATCCACTGTATCTACTCCCCTTTGTTACATTATAGAATGAAATCATTTCCGGCAGGTTATTTTCAACAACTGAATTATCATGATGGAGAGTTGATAAAAGCAAAACAACTTTTTTTTTCGGTACATATGAGACAATTGTGAAATTTTCTTGGAATCCAAAAAGACTGGAGTTAATATCTCGATCTCTAACATTGGGAAATGTATTGGGAATTTCTCGTTTGTTTTTTCGAATTGTGCCTACTGCTGTCAGATGATGATTTTTTCGAAGTCTTTCAAACAAATAATAGCCGGTGTACCAGTTATCGGATGCAATGTTTCTGTGAGTACCAGAATAAGGACTGTCAAATCGTTCTACTATAGCAGTAGGAGTATTATCGACAGAAAAGGGTCCATCAGGCTAGCTGCCTACATAATCCTCCATATTTACTAAATAATATGTTCGGGCATCTACCAAAGCCTGAACCTTGATACCGTATTTCCTAGCCGGTTTGTTGGGCATGTATTGTCGAAATGGGCATCTGCCCCTGAAAGTCTCTAATTTTTCGTCAATAGTTAGGTATTGTCCAGATGAATAGGCATTTTTACAATTCTGTGTAAATTTCTCAAATAATGCTCTGATCGGTGCTAACTTGTCAATTTCAAGTCTTTGTTCCCGATTTTCTTTATTATCAAGCCGTAAACATGTGAGCAAAAATTCAAACCTTCTTTGGACCATCGTTACTCGGATTATCTCAAAACCTGTACAGTCAGTTTTCCAGAAATCCTTTACCAAACGTCGGTTGTTTCGAAAAACACCTGCTAAATAAAGCAGTCCAAGTAGAGCCTTTAGTTCTAAATTATTTGTAAGTTCATAATGGGCAGACTTCTTCTATTCACGTGTTTTTTCTTCAATTCGTTGATTCGTCCATCTTACCATTTCATCTAACATTTCTTCGTTGATAAAAATTGAAAAACAGTCAATAGGACTTTTTTGTCTTTAGCAAATCTTTTGGCTCCTGGCAGTTGAATGGAAATATTTTCAGCTCGAGTTGTTACGTTTCTGTTTGAACAATTTTTTCTCCATCATCCACTGGGTTGTCTGTCTCACCTTCAAATTCACTTGCGTCTTGTTCAAAACCTAGATAATCACTATTTATGCTGACGTTATCTAAATATTTTTCGCCATCTGATTCAATGACCTCTTCATCATCCGTTTCCATCTCAATCCAGAGAGCCTGGAGGCGGCGCTTCTCTTTCTTATAATCTCCCATGCGTAACCTAACGATTTCAAAAGGTAAACAATATTATAAAAGTATTTATTTTAAAACTCACCTCAAAAACAACGTAGAATTCACTTAAAATTAATTTGAAAAATGTACAAATATTGTTACAGAACTAGGCACGTGGGGTTTGATAAACCGGAGTAAACTAAACTATCCCACAGAATCGCTTGTAACAAACTGTTAACTAAACCACAGATAACCCACAGATAGATGAGACACTGATTGTGGCGCCATCTAAAGAGTCTGTCGACTAAACAATTGAGTGACGTTAAAAAGATTTCTGTAATTTTAGGTTTTGGCGGTATATTCAAATTTACTGTATTCTAATTATTTTATTGCAAAATAACGATTTATAGTCCATCATTTAACATTTCATTCAATTTAACTAAATAATGATTAGATGTTGAGTTAAATTAAATGAAATATCAAATGATGGGCCATAAATGGTTAATTAAATTGGAAAAAATAAAACAGTAATCATATAAACAGTATATTTATTTTGGTATAAAAATACACAACAAAAATTTCTTTCACAAAGTACTTAACAAACAGAATGATAATAAATAAATTGTAACGTAAAAACAATGCAATAATTAAAAAATAATTTGAGTAACATACATCCTAGATTGGAGTATCATTCGATTTTTAAATGATGTTAAATCCAGATAAACGTAGAACATTATTTATGATAAGTTTATATTAATTTATTTATTTATTATTACACTCCTATAAACACACAGAGCTGGACAAACTACTGGAGTATAACTGCTACTTACTTAATAAAAAAAGTGATAGCAATGAGTAGTTAACTACTATTTTTGGCAACTTTCTGTGAAAAAAAACATTTGAGTATAATTACTGTGAATGTTAGAACAAAAGTAATTAGAATACTTTTAAAGTTGCTAAATACTTTCCAGCTTTATAAATACAAGGTGCCAAGTAATTACATATAAGAGTGCTAAACAGCACTTGTGACTGTGCTAAATTTAAAATAATACATCTAACATTTCATTTCCACTTAAAACACATCTTTATTTCTTTACTGGAAGTATTAATTAGGTTTATATCACAAGCTTAAACCTAGTATATTGCATATTTGTATATTTCTACATTCAAAAGCATTCCGTTCTTATGAAACTATCGCACAAGGCAGTTTAAGTTACTCTGCAGCTCCTGGCGGTCTATGATTGTTAAAATGTTTCTTTAGGGCTCTTAAAAATCCCACCGTCTCGTGGAAGTCCTTTCTCGCTTCTGGTTGAGGTTCTACAGGTAAACACACAAAATAACAACAAGAAATAAGTAAACACACAAATTTGTTTGAAAATGTATATCAACAAAAGAAAACAAAATGCGCTTACTATTGAAATAAGAAGTTTACACATGTTTTTATACTAAGCCAAAAAAATATTAAAAAATGTTTGAACGTTTAAATTTTTTTGGTTTTTTTGAATTCCTTTTTTTGGAATTCTTGATTTTTTTGATTTTTAACTTTTTTGATTTGTTTTTTTATTTTTTGTCTTTATTGGATATTTTGGATTTTAGTTACCGCTAGACCAAATACTTAGACGTAATGCCTAAACAAAAGTTAATACTCACTTTCATTTACCATAAATTGTCATACCATGGGCTATATATGAAAATCGGCAAGGGGTCAATTACCTTCCATCCCATAGCTGGTGAAGGGAATAGCTATTACATAAAATAAAATCCACATTACTATTTTTTCAATGGGTACATTTTAAAATGGAATTGTATGAAAATGGTGTACAGACTAGATATAAATTGAGTGAATGAATAGACGAGTGCTGAGTGTGTCATTTTATTAAAATTCCAGCTAAGCGCTTTCAGCCATTAGGCCATTCTCACAGCCGTCGACAAGAGAAAAACATACAGCAGGTGTCTATAAACATAAATCCCTGTAACTGCTACATACAATTAAATAAAATGTTTGATGTTACATCATTATTTAAGTAAAATTTGTTAAAATTACCCTATAAAGAGGGTGTACACACATACCATTTAGTTGATAATTTCAAATTAGACTTTTAAATAAGAAGTTTCGTTATGTGAATTACAATTGTACACCCTCTTTATAGAGTAATTTTAACAAATTTTACTTAAATAATGATGTAACACCAAACATTTTATTTCATTGTATGTAGCAGTTACAGCGTTTGATATTTTTTGACACCTGTTGAATGTTTTTCTCTTGTCGACAGCTTTGAGAATGGCCTAATGGCTGAAAGCGCTTAGCTGGAATTTTAATAAAATTACACACTCAGTACCCGTCTTTTCATTCACCCAATTTACATTTTAAAATGTCAAAAATTATAGCATGCTATATTGAATACAATAAAACTTACCATCAATTTTTGTTAATTTCCACTCATATGGGAAGGTAAGTCAAACTGTCTTAATAACCTCCCTCCGTCTTTCTCAATCTAAAGAAACACTGTTTTTGAAAATGAAGGGAACATATCCTCCATCGTTTCCTCGTCGATAAATTTAATGATTTATTACCACTGCGTTTCAGCCATATTACTTTTATCTTCCTGGGTTGGAGGAACAAAACTGTAAAAAGAAATATTTACTTTAGTAATACAGCAATTTTCAGTTTAGCTAATGTAAATATGTATAAAACAACCATGATCTCCAAAGTTGTCGATTAAATTAGTGAAACAACAGATAAATATTACACTATAGCAATTAAAAAATACACCAAAATACCGAAACCTTATAATAACCTCAACACTTGAAATAAGAAACGATAACAGTATGACATTTTTAACCTGTGGGCACGAGCAATATGACATCGCGCATAAGTGTTACGGGTTTAAATAGTTTACACTGATTTCATAGATATAAACAATGTAGCCTTTTCAAAGGATAAACTCCAAATAATTTCAAAATTTACCTTTAAACAAAATAAATTAATAAAATAAATAAATACATAGATTATTCTAAACAAATTCTTTTAATACTCTTAAAGTGTTGCTTATTAGTATAGGTTATAGTAATTGACATTAAAATTTCCATGGAACTCATAATTATATGTTAATTAATTCTGGTTCTATGTCATATATAAATCTGAATTTCTATGACTGGGCAGGTTCAAGGTTAAGCAGGTGATATATTCAAAATTTCTTAGCATGAAACTTTAACTTCAATCATGTCAACTCTTTTTTTGTTGGTGATCTTTTTGATACCTGTTCTTTTTTTTGGTCTTCGATTTTTAAGCATGAGCTTAGTTTTCTAGAATCTCTAAGATTTTTACAAAAAAAAAAAGAAAAGAAACGCTATTAGTTGCTTTCAAATTGTATTTAGTTTTTGAAAACCATCTCTAAGAAGAGGATTTACAAATTTGAGCAATTAATATAACCCATCTAGGCCACACAAAATCATCGGTGAGTGCACAGATTGTAATCGATTAACTGATTCACAGTATGTGACATAGAATTTTATTGTTTCAGGCCTTTTCTCTTTTTCCCTTTTTCTTTTTCTTATACTTCTTTACATCACTATTTACCTATCAACTTTCTCATTATCTCTACAATATTATAGTTAAATATAAATTGGTAAGACCTCAACTGTATGGTGATCCAGGCATCGCATTCACTGTTCCCTCCTGGACGGTGGTTGTAGTTCACCACTACTACAGTAAGATTGTCCGATACAAATACTGGCAGCGTGGAATATAGGTAACTTTGATTGGAGGGATACATCAAATCAGCCAAGTAAGCTCTTTTTCCAATTAAATAGAAACTCTGGGGTGATCTCACAAACTTTCCGCTGAAAGAACAATATCGATATATTATATGTATAATACAATATTAATTTAAGACGGTTCACTTATAATTTTGGAAACCAACTGGTACCATTTGGGTTATTAATTTTGTTTAATCACAACTTCCAGTGTAAACAGTAATATTAAATTAGATTTATATTATAAAGTAAAATCCCCTTTATATTTACCCACCCCTACTCTACCGAATTAAAATAATATCTCAATGAGCTAGCCTACGGGGGGTAATATACGCAGTAATAAAAATCAATAAAATTTTATTACTAACGACGTTACAGTTTTCGTTTATTTTTTGAGATTATCTACCGATTTTAGTTACTCGACAGGCTCTATAGATGGCACGGTCTGCAGTGTCCCTAGTCTGAACTAAACCGCTTCGCACGCGGTAAAAGAATATTATTTCCGAAAGATACCGAGAAGGGCAGTGGTGTAGGCTCACTATTTTTGAAAGTATAGTACATTTTAGTTTGTACTGGGTTTGTCACGTGTCAGACGCTGGGTTAAGAATCTTAAGTAACGCTCTTAATTTACACTAGAAACGCTGAGTCTTTTTCATCACGTGACTGATACGACATCGACCATATGTATCTTAATCAAAACAATACGACAAACGCTTATATTGAGTTTCGTTCTTTTTCTGTTATTAGAAGAAGACCACCAACATAGTATGTGTTGAATAATATCAATCAAGTCACGTGATGGAAAAGCTTCACCATTTCTACAGTAAATGTTCAGCAAATACAAGGGCCTATAATCCCACACCATACGTTAACTGACCAGCGACCCTGCTTAAAATCTTGTTGCAGCAAGTGTGAATTTTGATCAGACTAATAGTGTGTTATGTCTATTTACAGATCCATTACTGGAAAATGCAGCTTCATCGGACCATTATATTTGATAAAAAATTTGGATTTTCATTCAGCATATTAAGCCAATTACAATGATCCAGTTTTTTATCGTAATATTTTATTAGCCATTGAATTCCCTTTCAAATGATACTAACTTTGTCAAAATTCATAAGTTTCATGAAGTCAGCTTTCCCACTCACCCCTGCCTGTTATTTTGCAAGATAGGAGAAAAAGTACTGGAGTAAACTTACGTAAAATGATCTAATGATTACGAATATTTGAATTGTGTGGTACTATAACGGTACATTTATTAAAAAATTATAGTTTTGTGTTATTATTGTAAACTACAACATCTAGCCCTGGAGTAGAAAATAATTTCCAGCAGTTTCTCGTATGCGAGTTTGTAATACAGATTTTTTCTCTAAGCTGTACGATAGTTACTGCGATACAGCGGGTTACCTCTCTTAATCAGACACCCGGTACCTCGTTAACCTTATTGAATAACCCGGTACAATAATAATCAATTAACAAAAAAGTAGCTACGCTCGAAAGAAAAATGTACCTTTCCAACGCTGTCATCGTAAAATAGATGGCTCTATGTGTTTTACGAATTAAATTGATAGTTGAATTATTTCACATTGTACTTTTTTATATTTTAAATAATTATATTGTATACTTCAATAATTTTTCGTTTTTGTTCCAGACATAAACTGCCTAAAGCTGTATTGGATGAATTTCGAACATGTCCACCAGAAATATTGATAGAAGACCTTCCGGATATAATGAAGATTCTTACAGAAGTGGCAAATGGTACGTTTATCATAATGATTAGAATTTGCGTTATATCTTCTTCATGAAAATATGTATATTAAGACGCGTATCCACATATCAATGCCCCCTAACGTAACACCGAACATGTTCGGCCCCTTGCTAGATGACACGGTTCGTTCCTGAAGCATATTTATCAGGTTTGTTCCAGCACACGATGAAACGAATTCGGAGTTGTACTGCGTATGCGCTGTGGTAATTTAGTGTTCCAGCGCCTATTTTTGATAACTAGTAGTTATGCTGAACTACTAATTCGACGTTGCAGCAATTTATCAACATACAATAGAACCGTTCTAGAACAGTTCGATCAGTTCTTGTTCTTGAGCAGGTATTTCAAATTCTATCTTATTTCACGCAAGCGCAGCGCATGTTTCAGTTTCGTTTTGAGTTTATTTATAATAAATCAAAATAATTTACGACAAACTTTCATACGAACGCATACGACCTTCTATATGTTCTGTGATTATATGTAAATATAAGGTAAAGGAGTAAGTTTTTTTTTTCACTTTTGTATATTTGCTTCAAATATAATCAATTATAAAAAGGTATAGTTATTCATTAACGTTAGAATTGTTGAATATTGTGTACGTTTCTGTTGAGTTCTAGTGCTCTAAGCTCTAGAGAAATGCCATCTGACGATGATGAGCAGCTTTTGAATCTATTGATTATTAATATACAGTGAATAAACGGCCATAAAATGAAGGTTACGTCGAAGAAACTGTGCCATAATATTACGATGAAGTATTCAAAAAATACTTTAGAGTTTCTGGTCTAGTTTTCAACAATTTGGTGGAGAAATATAACAACAGTGAATACATTGATGCTGATGCGAACGGTGGAAATGGAAACCAAACATATGAGCAACAGGTGTTGGTGTTTTTGTGGTTTGCTGGTCATCAAGCAGTATCTTTTCGAGACGTTGCTGATCGTTTTAATATTACAATCAACTTCATAATTTTGAAATTCCATCGTTACTTAAATACTTATAATTTTGTACTTTAGACAATAGACTGATTGTTACACCGAACCAAACATTATTTTCAAATCAAAGGTCCAATCGGTTTAATTCTAATGTCAAGTAACACTGTCACCTACATTCGGTAACCAAATTTTCCTAGCCATGAAAATTGTGTTCCAGTACCAACAAATTCCAAACTAGTTCGACATATTATTTGAATTGTCACGCGCAGTGAATCAGTTCAAATTATGTGTTAGAACTATCCTACAGCTCATTGCTGGAACAAACCTATTATTTTTGGTCGTCAATCATCACGTAACGTAACCAAACGAGGTTACAAAACGCCGCAACTTTCACATCAGTTTTGAATATGACTCGTCCCAACTTGTTTCCGCCCGTAAGGGACAGGCGCCCACCAGAGTAACGTAGCATGTGATGTGGCACATACACGACAGTTACATGGCGAAGACGTCGCATGATTTTTCAAATAGCGCAGATCTAAGTAGTGAAGTGGCAGTGGCGTAAAACATATCTTCCTCAGTGGACGAATATTTGTTAGCAATTGTAAATCTGATCAATAATAATATTGACGGAAAGCACATCAGAATTAAAGCTCTTCCAAAATTAAGATCATCTTATTTTAATCACAAAGGTTTTTTTCTATTATCCGCTGTGTAGCATGTCGATGGGCTGTTTCAATCCGTTAATATTGGAGAGCTTGGAGGAAACAGTGATGAACAGGCTCTCTAGAGGAAAACAGTTTGTTGAATGTGCCTTTGGTTTATTAACAAGTTTAAGGTGCTGGAAATGCCGATATGTTGCGGTGTTGACAAAATTGATACCAATATTCTGTCTGTCTGTGTACTACACAATTTTATTCGTATTTCTGATGGAGTTTTCACTAATCCAAAGATACGACTTAACAATTATCCTGCTAAGAATGTAGATGTAGCTGCAGAAATACCACAAGAGAGGATTGATTAACTAGAGCCTAGGCTACGGTTGTCTAGGCATGGACAATTTGGTCAATGTTGAACTACTCTGACTTGGTAGAGTGATGCTTTAGTTTCCTAAGCAATATATCTACCGTTATTTGTCTCTCTAACATTCACAAACTATCAATGAGAATTTAGGATATTTTAATGCTGCTTGCCAACTATCCATTATTTCATAAGATGCCTTTTATTCAAGTACCGTTTAATGGCTTTTCAAATCACTTAGTAATTATTGTAAAGGAGCGTATACATTGATATAGTTATTGGTACCAGTTACTTGTACAAGCAGCTGCCCGGGAGAGTTCACTTTCTCAATTGAGAAATTAGTAGGTTAGTTACTTGCAGGTTGCCAATGTGTACTCTGCTAAACTTGTCTAATCTCGTGTCCACAGGGATAGTTGATAAATTTATCCCCTGACCAGTGATGTGGAAGGGGAAGGCTAGTAGTTAAGTAAAAAGATAGGCTAGCTATTAACTTTCCTGTCCTCGCTACTTGTATAAGTACTTATATGATCTGTTCGCATAGGGTTAGTTACTGTCTTGCGAGTTACTAGTTCAAGTCACTAAACTATTTACTATACCAACGTAAACGCCGCTTAATGATTTGCAAGTTATTCTAATTGTCTAAAAACACAAGAGGTGGGTACGTTGGCATTTGCTGCATTGCGTTTTATCAAGTTGATATTTCTTAAGACATAACTATGGTTTCCTTCGAGACGAGATTTATTGTCTCGATTATCATGACGAAAAATTAACAAACTCTCGTCTCGAGATTTTTCATGAAGGCAAATTCTCGATATTATTATGATTATGATTTATCGATTGTTAATAACGCCTAACGTTGGTTGCGTCAATATTGTACATTCGGCTTATAACGACATATGTTAACTATTTCAAAAATTGACAGTTGTTGTCAAAAATTCCCGTCTATAAAATTTTTATTTTATTGAAAGATAAATTTAATGTACAATTTCTAATTAGTCTTATCCCAGGTTGGGTTCAATGCGCTATCAAAAAAATAAATTCCTCATGATTTCCAAGTTTTGTCCAAATTGAATATTTATTATAATTCTTGTTCCTGATTTCTATCCAGTAGTATAATGTAACTGTAGATTCATTATACAAGGCTATTTAATTTCTTTCTGACATCTACTACATTTTAATGAAATTATCTGTCGCTAAAATTCAACAAATGTCACCTTCAAAAAATAAATCAAAAATTTTTATTGCGTGAAATTTAATTTTAATGAAACTTCTTCTAATAGTTATAAATGTATTCACAGTAAGTTAAAATGAAAATACTAATCACCAAATCGTAAAAACAAAACTTAGTTTTCCTTTTTTTTAACAGCTAACTAAAAACCTTATCTACCAAATACAAATTAAAATTGAATGAATTATAAACTAGATTATCTAATATCTATTTACAGTATTGGTCAAATTATTTTTTAATTGTCACCTCAATTGGCAAGTATCAAATGTTAGTTCACAATACTTTTATATTTTCCTCTAAATTGTTTGTTTGATACGTATACTGATGATTCTTTTTTTATTATTTTGAAATCAAATTCTGTTGAGATGCATCTATTATTTAATTTTGTTTAAAGACCTGACGTTTTCGATGAAATAATGCATTATTAAATTTTGACTGGTCTCACCAAAGAATTTGGAATTTGGACCGGAACACAGCTTGTATAACTCGTACTTATTCTAAATATAATTTAGAATTCAGGATCTTCCACTGGATTTCAACGAAGCACACACGAACTGAATTTAGAATTAGTTGCCGAATACAAATTTCTACTATCATTTACAATATTCAAATTTTAATAAACTAATTTACAATCTTTGGAGACTTCTTAAAAGATATGTTCTCCGTTCGAATATACAAATTCAACTGATTATTTTCTTCAAATAAAAATAATCACATTACACTGTGGTTACAAACTTTCTGTTTTTAAAAAAAACTAAACTCTGCTAAAGGTAGATTTGGATTCTTTTATTCAAAAGTAAAATGCCTACACTGACATCTGTTTTCAATTTTAAATATATTTTCCAATTGTGACATGTAACTGTCATCAGAAATTTAATAGTGTCAAATCTTATATACTGGGTTTTTCAATAGATAATACTAGGCTCTTCAAAAGTATTGTATATGAAAATATAAAAATGAAATTCTTTAAAATTTGAAATAGAGGAGTGTATTAAATCCCCCCAATAAAATAATAACAAATCGATTCTTCATACTATAAATTTATCTTTCAACATTGCCAAAATTACTCGACTCTGTAACGCGTGTAACTAAAATCCGCCCAAAAATTGAAAATCCAAAATGTGAAAATTAATCGAATCATTTATTTATCTTTTATCCATGAATGTAAAATTTACCTAGTTACGAAAGTTCAAAATTGTTTCGTTCGTGAAGATATACCTACTTGCAACAGGCTGAATTTTTTGCTCGAAACATTCGTCGATTGAAAATTTTCTTTCGTTGACATTTCGCAAATTATTTTAACTCAATAATAGACTCGTCAGTAAATAATATTCTCTTCAAATTAAAAGATCGGATCAGATTAAAGCTAAATTTATGAACTGTTGTAAGTCTGCAGATTTAACGATGATGATACAAGTAATTGACGTTAAAACGAGTTGGAATTCCAACATTAAATGTGATAAACTGGGCCCTACGAATTTAGAAGCCTCTAAATATTTTATGTGAAAATAATGACGACTTAAAGGATTATCTTATTTCGTTTCAAGATTAGGAACTAGTAAGCCCAATTTTTAATTATTTAATAGTTTTTAAACATTATCGGATTCATTTCAAGCAAATAGCTATGGTTGTCCTAGGAATTAATATGCTTTTAGACAAATTGGAAACCTGGGCTTTTGAGCTAGAGAATCACCCAAATAGGGATACAACCGACGAACAAGTTATAGAATATCTTCAAGTAGCAAGGGATAAAATCGCCAAACACTATTAATGTTGCATTAATACTGGATCCACGACATAAGACTGAGACATTCAACTTTACGAATTGGGGAAGAGATTTCAAGCAACAAGCAATATCAAAATTCGAAAACTTGTATGAGGAAGTATATTATGTTAATTCCAATAACGATATTCCTTCAACATCGCATCGTCTGACTGACTATGACATTGATGACAATATCGACGATTTTAATTTGAAAAGTTAATTTGAAGAAAGCAATGGACGTTGAATTTGGATGATAATGGATGGTTGGTTGGCTGTGTGACGTCATTCTAAATCCAACTTGGCGGATCACCCAAGATGGCGGACTAGTTATTTTTAATGCATTCTTACAATATGGGTATCAAATGAGAGGGTTTGCTGAAAATAACTCTAAAAATAAATTGACGTCAATTATATTCAAATATGGCGGACTTCTAAAGATAGCAGACTAAGTTTTAACGCTTTCCTACCATATGGGTATCAAATGAAATGACTTGCTGAGAATAACTCGAAAAATAAAGTGACGTCATTCTAAATCCAATGTGGCGGACTAAGTTTTTTAAGCTTTCCTACAATATGGGTATCAAATGAAAGGAGTTGCCGAGGATAAGAATGCGAGTTACACTCCGTTGCTCCAATCCGTCTGAAATGTTGGTGTACTGTGGCTTTTGGAGTCCTCGATTATGATATTGAAGTCGAATTGTTCGAATCTGTAGCATGGGTTGGTTAATTTTGGCTTGTGTAATTTGGAGAGTTAGATGTCAATATCATTGGTTTGCGACCTGTCTAGGACTAGGATAACTCCAAAATAAACCCGGAACTGTGTTTCGTAATGCACAATAGAAGGTCTCCTTTTTGAAGAGCTAGACTGGCAAACGACCTTGCAACAATGATGCGTTGAATGAGATGAACAGACTGGGAAACCTGTCCAGCGATAATTAACAATTAAAAAAATATATGCACCACCAAGAATAAAATAAACTTTTCCCTCAAAACTTTTACTATCAACTTATAACGTCATTACACAATTTATATGATATAAAAGATTGTCGCGAGATTTACCGGTGTAGATAAACAAGTAAATTAAATCACTTGATCTGTTTGCTTTTAATTTTAAAAATTTTCAAACTAAGTAAATACCAGTACTCGAATCTCGTGACAAGCTTTTATACTTATTATATAAATCGTGTAATGACGTTATAGGTTCATAGTAAAAGCTTTGAAGGAAAAGTTTATTATATTCTTTTTAATGCATTTTAAAAAAAAATTATTTTTATCTTTATGATTTGCTTTGTTATATTTGTACGCCTTGTTAATTTTCTTGTGTTCACAATAAGTAAATTAAAATTATTTCCTAATTTTCACATTTCTGACCATTCAAGAGTTGTGAGTTATTGCAGCATTCACATTTTTCGAGATCGAGAAATCTCGAAAAAATTTCTCGATCTCGAAAAATCTTGAAATGTAATTCTCGATCTCGTCTCGAAAAAAATTCAGCCAGGTCTCGAAATCGAGACGAGAAATCTCGAATTTTGAGAGTCTCGTGAAACCCTAGGCATGACCAAAATATTTAATTTTACATTGATTAATAGTATTTCTAAATCAATTCATAACTCGAATAAAAATTACACCAACTTGGAAAAGTAAATAATTCTTCTGCGATTTATGACTTTATGTAGAATTCTGATCTGTCATTAAATCGCTCAGTGTATCTGTTAACTCAGCAACTATAAAAGATAATAAAAACCCAACAATGACCGCCTACCCTAAATAGCTTTACCAAGAAACCCGACCCTTACATTAGTTGAAACTTCCAGGAATTGTTTTTTACGTCTAAAAAGGGAATAGAAACAGCATCACAGTACTCGGAACGATCGATTTATCGTTAAGAGTTGATAGATCGTTTCGAGTGTCATTTTTCCTGACAATTGTAGCTATAGATCAGATAACTTCCGCCACGAAAAAAATTACACTAGTGGCATCAAATTTCATGCTATATATAAACACTTTTCCTTCGTTGCCATGTTAATCTGCCTATAGAATTGTCACAATCAGTTAAAAACACTGTAATGGAAACGTAAATATACATGTAACCAGTTGATGTACCCAGCACATGACGCACCTTATGTAACGAGGTCTAAGTCTAAGGTAACGAGGGTATTCGTTCTCACCCAATTTTTTTTTACTTTACTTGTAGTCTAGTAGACAAGTTGAAATTCGTGAATAAGATAAAAAGCTTCTAAAAATATGTGTAATAGCTCATTGGATTCGGAAATTTTTCTAGAAAAATGTGTCGAAAGCATTTATTGGCACATACAAAATTACAAAAGTTATAAACAAATTAAAATGAGAAAAAAAGACATTTTTTTTCGTCTATATCTCATGAACTATTAACATTTGAGAAATTGAAAAAAGGATTCTTAAAGAGTAGGAAAGGATAAAAAACTCCTAACTCCCAGGTCTCTATCTTCATTGTTAATAATTTTAATTTAACGCTGAAAGTAGGTACCCGCGCGTAATTTTAAGGATGTGCGCGCGATGTCGAAAGCTAGTACATCACATTAAATATATTTTTTTAGGTATTAAATATTAATTAGAAAATTCGAAAAAATTGTATTCTGAAAAACTTCGAAGAATATACTCCCGTTGGAAATTTATCTTGAAGTTAATTTTCCACCAAGTTCGGAGACTGTTAATTAACAAAATTTTCTACAAATTACGTTTTTATTGTAAATAAAAAAATAATTTGCCTAAAAATATTTCGCTTCGTGGAGCCCTTCTTATATACTCAACAAGATCACGTCTTAAAAATTGCAAAAAAAATTAATAATTTGTTTATTATATTTTTTTTAGTGCATCCAAAATGAAAAGTATCGTTGTAAAAAAATTTTTTTCAATTTACTGTCATTACCATTTTTGTATTAATGAAAGAATTAATTAACTTGAGAAAAAAATTCTTTTTACAATTTTGTTGTCTTGAAACTATTATGATTTTTAAGAAATATTTTTTCTTAATAACAATTTTTAATTATTTATAATCGTTTTTTCATATTTTGTTTAAATAATTAGTTAAGAAAATATTTTCAAAAAAAATAATATTTTACAGTCCTCTATATACATAACAAAGAAAAGAAAATTGTTTTCAAATTGAATTGTTTATTAACTTAACAATTTGTTATAAACATATTCACAACTTTCCTTCATTTTTTCCTCAAACTACTAAAAATTACGAAAACCACCATATATGGCAGAGTACCGGACTTTATTGTGGGTACTTTGAAAAAATACGTGGTGCCAAAGTTACAACGACTGCTTGCTTTTCCAACTAAAAACATAAAATATCTTAGAAACCATTTGAAATAGGAAAATAAACATTCAGGTCATTTTTATAGAGAATTAAACTATATTTTAAATAAGTCCTTAAACAATTTTGTAGTTTTGTAGTACATTCCATATAAATGTAATGTAACTTAATAAATGTAGGATAAGAATTTTTAACACAACACGAGGTTTATACACTGAAGCACGATGCAGCCTCCAGAGTGTACATACAAGTGACCAATTTTATGATTGAATATTATGCAGGTCGCCCTATAGATGAACCTTATTCATTTTAGCTATCCAGCGCTAGTACAATGGGTGCTATGATACCTGAAGTACAACGTTTTTGGTCCTTTTTGGAGAAATTTTGGGTTATGAGCACGATACAGCCTCCGGAATGTATACAAGTGACCAATTCTATAATTGAATATTTTTCAAGGTGTCTCACAGATGTACCCTATTGGTGTTCAGCTGACTAGAGCGAGTACAGCGGGTCATATAAATCCAGATATACTACATTATTGGTTATTTTTGGAGAAATTTCGGTTTGTTAGCACGATACATCCCCCGAAGTGGATACAAGTGACAATTTTATGATAGAATATGATTCAGGGCATCTCACAGATGCGGAAAAGTTAGTTTTAATCTTTAAAACCGTTTATTTGATGATATATTCATTTATTATTATAATTTCAACTAATGATCGTTAAAATGTATTTAATAATTTTATAATTATTAAATACATTTATCGACTGTCTAACGATTATTTTTAACTCGCAATTAGGGAGCGCCATCCTACTGTTTAAGATACGTTAATGTATAGAACAAAATGCATTCCTTTAAACAATATTAACCAATTTATATTTAAAAACATCTTAAACATAACACCAGACAATTAACACTATCTTATATCTCATTTTATTAAGAAGAAATATAAATTTCAAACAACTTATTATTTTTCCCATCTTTTACTGAACTATAAGTTTATTTTGAGATACAATTTTTTCGAAGACAACAGGTGTTCACCAGAGATAAGCAACACTCATTCTTTAGTTGGTAGGATGACATCAAGAAAGAGTGTTTATAATGGATAATAATTTGTACTTTGAAGATTCTTATACAAAACAACAATTGATTGAAGTTTCGCAGACAAATAAATTATACGCTCTAGAGAGTATTGCTGGCTGAACAACATGGACACTCTATAGTGAGTATTTTGGTATTTTCAACCCCATCGAGTTAATTTCGGCATTTTCAACCCCATCGATTTAATTTCGGCACAATTTAAACAGAGATTAAAAAAGTAATCAAAACTAAAGATGAGTATAAGAATATTGGGCAAGTCCATATTAATGGAGGAAATAAATTTATTATTGATTTACAAGACGATAGTGATAGTGAAGCAGATGATATGGGAGAAGGATTAATAGTATTTTTGGAAGAAGAAAATTAATTAAGTTCAATATAGTTTTCATGTTACTTATACATATGACAAGCAGGAGCAGGAGACATAATATTTATTTTTAAAGAATTGTTTAATTCATTGTTATAAAATTTCTTTTTTTTGTTATTTTTTCAAAGTATTTGGTTTTGTTCATAAAAAATCGAATGGGATACAAAAAGGGCCCAGTTCACGTCTGGTATCCCGTTTAAACCGAACGCCCTTTCAACAATAACGTAACATCAAATACAATATAGTTATTGCTAAAAGTAAACAAAATATTAATTCCTTTCAGAGTCCAGCTCCTCAACATAACTTAAAGGGGATATACCATTACATTGTTCCACTATATGTTTTGCGCCAACTGTACTACGTATAATAAATACGTAAAAAATAAATAAAAAAAATTAAGTTAATGAACAATTAAATTCAAAAAAAATTTTCTTTTTTGCATAGGTTTGTCATTTATGATTTTTTTAAAACAAATTTTCTTAACTAATTATTTAAACATTTCAAATATGAAAAAAAACGATTATAAATAATTAAAAATTGTTATTAAGAAATTTTGTTTACTTAATAATCATAATTTTATCAAGACTACAAAATTGTGGAAAGATTGTTTGTTAAATTTCAAATTAATCTATTTATTTATAAGAAGTTTATAAAAAAATGACAGAAAATATTTTTTTCTTAAGTTAATTAACGTCTTTCATTAATACAAAAACGGTAACATGACAGTAAATTTAAAAACAATTTTTCATTATTGTTAACTAGAAAAAAAATTATAATAAACAAATTATTAAATTTTTTTCAATTTCAAAGACGTGATCTTGTTGAGTGTGTAATTATGAAGCGAAATATTTTTGGGCCAATTTTTTTTATTTACAATGAAGTTTTAGAAAATTTTGATAATTAACAATCTCCTATCTTGGTGGAAAAGCAACTTTAAGATAAATTTCCAACGGAAATAAATTCTTCGAAGTTTTCAGAATACAACATATTTTTTCCGAATTTTCTGATTGATATTTAATACCTTAAAAAATTATTTAATGTGACGTACTAGCTTATGACTCCGCACGAACACTCCGAAAATTACGCGCGGGTACCTACTTTCAGCGTTAAATTAAAATTATTAATAATGAAGATAGAGATCCGGGATTTAGAAGTTTTTTATCGGAAATTGGAAATGGATTCCTCCCATTAAAATACATGGTACTGCATAATTTTTCCATACTTTCACTGTAAACCAAAATTAAAAATTTTTAGGTCAGGACCCCAAAATTTTTGAAATTTTTTTAACATTCCTGCATAAAAATTTATAATTTCGAAACTATAAAAGATGTCGACCTCATTACATCATTCGATAGAGAAAAGGGGTGCATCTTGAGTACTGACAATATTTGGTTTCTTCCATTTTATATTCGTGGAAAATATATAGGGTTATGCCATTTGTTTCTAGTTTGTTGTTTGGTTTGGGGTGATTGAGATTTGGATTTTTTTTATTTATTCGGTATATTATTGCATACAAAATGGAAAATAAGTCTCTCAAAAGACCTAGAGATCCTAGCTATAC
This sequence comes from Galeruca laticollis, assembly GCA_963921935.1. Lineage (NCBI taxonomy): Eukaryota > Metazoa > Arthropoda > Insecta > Coleoptera > Chrysomelidae > Galeruca > Galeruca laticollis. The sequence goes on from OY998177.1 coordinate 59,594,820, forward strand.
AGAAAGAGAAAAACAGTTCCTTATAAATATTATATTTCCATATAAAGATATAATAGAAAATAAAAAAACGGATGCAGTATCCATTCAACAAAAAGAAAAAATATGGAAAAGATAGAAACTGAGTTTAATGCAAGTTCTCATCCTTGGCAATGATGCGGGCTCTTAGCTGTGAATTATTAAAGATATTGGCATCATGGGAGGATCCTGGCCACATTGCCACAACATGTTCAAATTTAATGTCTGCATCACAAACCACTTGAACGGTAAGAGAAAAATAGGATTTTCTGTTCCTGTACACTTCAGCATCATTTTCAACTGAAAATTTAATTTTAATGTCAGAGTAAACTCAACATCTTATACTTGGGGGTTGGAAACTCTGATTTTTGTTTTACTAAATATTAAGTAGTTCTCTTCTGAATGGGAAGTTTTCCACAAAATTCTTAAAAAACAAATAGACATAACTAAGTATTATTCCCTATTTTCATTTTTGTAGCTTCAACATCTCCTCTATATTACTGTATATCATTATCGTACTGTTTAAAAACATTGTAAACTTACAAATAAACATTATTATTCGATTCTATATAAACTATTTCTGAAATTTACTTACAGGGGTTCATTTTGGGTTTTCAGCTGCGATAACTTTTGATTAATCATTAGTTGAGTGGTATTAAAATATCTTTCCAGGTGATTGGATTCTTACATGAGTTCCATCAACTGCTCCTATAATGCTTGGAAATCTAAACATTGAATAAAACTTTTCTTGGCGTGTCAGGATCTCTCTTTGGCTATTGACATTTTGATAAATATGGGGTACAATTTCGCTAACTCCCTGGATACTTTTGCTATGTTTCTGCTAGCTGTAGCTACATCAATTTGCATAAAATGTGCAACAGTTATCAGAAAACATAAGCTAGCAAAATATCTCAGACAAGTTAGCAACTGCTGGATTAGACTAAGGCTGTTGTTTCTAAACGCATTTTACAAGAACGTATATAATCTTGGTATTTTATTTTTTAGCGAGTTTTGAACACAAAGTCTGTAAACTTATTTTGGCAAAGTATTAAGTGAGTATCCACATAATTATAATAGGAATAAACATTTGGTTTTCTTATCTGTCATCAGGAAACTCCAGACGATCTTCTATCAAACCTAAAATAAACAAAACAGTTTCTTTGTAACATCTAAATGTCTTTAAAAAAGTCAAATTGTCCATTGTGTAAACATAATTTGGCCGAACAAATACTCGCCTCGGAAAACCATGTTCTATTGTTTCTAACACATCTAAATCATAAAAATATCAATTTTCTTATTAAAAAACAACAAACATAGATATAAACCACCAGCCAGCAAGCAACTTTTAGATTAACAGAATGTTTTCTTGTAAGCCTCTGAAATTGACGGCTTAAGTTTAGGGAAGGGAGGTTTAAACTGACTTTGACATACAAAAATATTAACTAAGCGGCCATTAATCCTAAGCTTGACTTAAAATAGTTGGTGTAATTGGCCACTATATACATATATTACATATAAAGGGTGAATCACTACCAACGGAATGGGAGTTTATAGCTAAACGGTAAAAGTTTTAAAATGTTTGTCACTTTAGTAGTTTGTACGGCTAAATTTTAAAATTATTTTGGAATATACAAAAATTTGTGGAGTAACAAAGTTATATTTTTTTGTGGGACACCGTATTTTTTATTACATTTTCTGATTGACCCTAAAAAATAAAGTACACTTTCATAAGGGTTCCCTATACCTAAGTACAGAGTGTTTGGAGTTATGCTGACTTATCTTAAAATGTGAAGTTAAAAAAAGTCATAGTCTAATTCATCTAAAAAACTCTAACAAATTTACCCTTACATCTAAATAGTTGGGCATTCGTTGAATGTATTCCACGATTGAGTACTAAACATCTCTTTACAGGATGTTCAGAATTTACAGTTTTATTATTAGATCATTCAATATGTAATATGGGGCTTATTTTAAACGAAACACCACGTCTTTTAATAATCCACCATATTAAAAAATATATCCTCTTTCGAATAGTATAAGGGTATGTATACCTAGATGTTAAAGTATTCCTGCAGTTTTCAATTTTCTTACAGTTAATGGTGAATCGATTTTAAAACAAAAAATGCATATGTAATCTAGTTAGTAACTTAATGTCATTATATGACATTTATCTGTTAATTACCTGAACAACCGTGTATTAGTTTTAAATTCAATTGCTACTAAAAATGAAGATGTACCCGTTAAACGGAAGAGTCGACTTGATACTTTGCATTGGGGAATGTTTAGAATATTGTCTCCTAACAACTAGAGTTCATGCTCAAAAGTACCCTGACAGAACTCACCCAAAAAAAGAAGTTTTTGAAAGACTACTCAATATGTAATGCGTATTGCCCAGGTAAGCCCAAAGGAGACAGAGTTCAATTAAATTAACTGACTTATTTCTAAAAAAAATATTATTTACAATGACAAAAATAAACTAAAATTCAATATTCTATATATATATATATATATATATATATATATATATATATATATATATATATATAATGGTCACGCTTCGATGGTCCGTAGCCTTTCGTCGATCGATAGGTACTGATGGTCCGAATAGTAGGTAGGTGTAACTGTAGCGGTGTGTATTTCGATTCCGGCGATATACTCGACGGTGTACGGGATTCTCTGCGTCCTATGAAACGTTCAGACAGCCAGGGGTATGAGCAACCGGCGGATCAATACTCTTTCGGTTTTAATCTCAAGATTTGAGAGTATCGTGTGTAGCTAGTCAGTACCCAGCTTAACGAACATCTCGGCTTGCAGGGATTGTAGTTATTACGGCGCGTCAATACCACACCGAAATTATACTAACAGTTAAAGCGATCGTTTATAGCCAGTATCCGGCTTAACGGCGCTTCCCTACGAAGATACTGTAGAGCTTTCAGTGTGTCAGTACCACACCGAAATTCTTCTAACAGTTTGAACAATCGTTCTCGTTTCCGTCAATACCAGAAACCAACGGCTGTTCTAATGAATGATGTATAAAATCGGATCAATACTCCGACTGAGTACAACACTCGGTGGTGGATAGTGTAAAGCGTTTAAGGTTAAAGTCAATACCCTCGACCTACGCTTCGCACTGGAGGCGGCTGAACTTGGAGGAGCAGGAGTCCGTAAACCAAGTCGTCTCATCGTCTGTCGGTTTGCATTTTTATATCCATCGTCGTGGCGGTGGTGGAAGCCTCCTTCCCTTCTACTGTCGATTCTTCGTGCGCATCTTGGCGTGGGGGCTTTGCTGTTCTGGTGGGGTACCTCGTCATCGCGGTGCTAACTGGTTTCTTGAATCGAGTTTTATAGTAATGCATTTATATCATTACAAATAGATTCCGTGATAATGGTAACGTTGCATACGAGAATGTAAATAAAACTAAACCAGTTACTGGTGACAACGCCAACGAATTATATGTACTGTTGTCGGTTAAGGAAAAACTTTATACCAGTACTAGAAAAAATTCAAATGAATTAGGAATTAGTCAGATGAGTCTGTGTAGAATACTTAAGAACAACCGTTACCATCCGTATCATCAACTACACCAGCATTTGACAGAACATGATTATGATAAACGTTTAAATTTTTGTTTATGGACTAGGTGAAGAAGACATAATTAGGGTAAGGCACAGAGGATGAGGTGGTGGAGACATGTATAATATACTATATTCTAACACCATCACAAAATATGGGTTTTGAGTGGATTTTAGACATGAATTTATTTTGTGTTTAGCCCATACATTGTTTAAATATGTTATGAGAAATTATATTCGATCTAAATTTCAACTTTAATTCAATCTACTATCAACGTCCGGTTTCTATTAATCACATTATTAACGTTTTTGATAGTGTAAGTCGCTGATATAGAAACATTTGTTAACCGGTAGAGACTAACTTTGTTTCGTAATTTGTGTTCGTATTTTACTGTGTGTTGATTAAATAAGGCACAAAATTTCCGTCCACATTATTTGTATACCTACGCCGCGAAATACTTTTTTAGCGTACCGAACGCCAGATTTATTACCTAGTGCAATGCTTGATGTTCCTCTTGCTCAGCAGAGGCAATCTGTGCCACTTGTTTTTTTCCAGAAGTAGAAATTACTTAACAGGCTTCATGACAGTTGTCACCCCTGTCACGTCCAAATTGCATATATTTTCAGGCGAAAAGGGAAATATATCTAACACAGCATCGCAATTGTCAAAAAATCGATATACTTTATGTTTATTAAATGCAGTGCTTCTACTTAAACTCTCAAGTTTCCCTAATCTAAGCGTAGAATGTCGTGCCACAAATCCTCTTCGCCAACCTTCTGTAGCTTTTAGCTCCTCGTGCCATTCAGGGGAGAGTCTACAGTCAGGAAGGACAACAGCAAACTCATGCCAGTTTCTGAAGAACTATATGTACGCCCATTGTTAATATCTGAACATTTTTTATCTACTTTTCCAGCTCGATCCCTTGGTCTGCTGTAAAAACGAATCGTGTATTTGCTCGAAAACTTTTGAGTATTATGTAATGTTAGTTAGTTAGTTATGTTAGTTATGTGCATAACGTCTCAAACACCGTTCTACTGGTAGTCGTTTTAAAATTTTATTTTTTCTGTTGCAAACTGAATTTTTTTGTACCATAAACTATTGGTGGCCTTCGTTCGGAATAGGTCTTATTGAAAATACCTACAAGAGCCTGCCTCATACTGTTTTCAGTAGTAATAACGCAAGGATAATTGTTCGAAAAATTTTTATAACAGATTTCGAAAGCGGAGGTATGTTGCCTATAAGCAACAAGCTTGAGAAAGTTGTTATAAAATTTTTGAGCATTTTACGAGGGTTATTCGGACAGAAATTTTTTTGCTAATTATAGAAAAGAAGTACAGAGCTTCTATAATTTCATTAATATTCTCGTCAGTATTATGACCAAATCGTGACATTTTGAAATATTAAATATTTGAAACGTCAAAATCTAAATAAATAATAAAATTATATCCATAGCAACGTGATGGAGTGAAAATAGCCCATGGGATCTGTTTTCAGTATAATGTTGTTCTGATTGGTTGTGTTCAATCAAATGACCTCAAATTAACTGATTTTATTGGATTTTTACTAGAGCAAAAAATTTTCTAGAAAATAACTTTGGTAATGTTTTTATATTCGATGAAAGTTGTTTCCAGCTTGGTGCAAATCACCTAAAAATCCTATCAAGAAAACAAGTTACTGTTCAAATTTCCCACTAAAATATTGGTTTGGGGAGCAATATCTGTGCGTGGTGCTACACCTCTTTGTATAGTTGATGGTACCGTTAATAGTGAAATTCTAAGTGGTTTTTTTCTTGAAACGGCTCATGCTTTATATCCAGAGGGCTGCAGTTTGGATGCAAGAACAAAATTTGACAACAATTCAATGGCCCGCAGCTTCACCAGAGCTTAGTTCCATTGAAAACATATGGGGACTAATGAAGATCGAAGTGGAACGAGCAGCACTGTAACCACCCAAATTGGTCACTAGCTTCGCTAGTATGGACCCTATGGGCGACAGGTAAGTCCAGCTGTCCCCGGTGACAACCTTTCGGGCCTTCAGCTCACTAAGTCGGTGAGTGGGAGTGAGTTTCTTCTTTTATCCGGGATGTTCCAAAAATATAATGGGCGCCAGCTAGGTTTCTGCTCGGCCAAAAGTTCGTCCTATCCTAAACCTAGCAAACTGATAGGAAAGAGTAAGAAAACAGGTGTCTAAACTTACCAACTTGTTTATTCACTAACAAAGGTTTAAAGACAGGTGATTAAATTTCCTTGTCAAATTTTTAAATATTAAAGAAAAGATCAAAAATGACTGGACTATATCAAGCACCAGTTATCAGTTATGAATGTGAAATGTATACATGTGAAATGTTAAAAAAAACGCAAAGTTAAATATAACTGGGCTATACAAAACACCAGTTATCAGTTATACATGTGAAATGATACAGAAAACGCAAAGTTAAATATAACTGGGCTATACAAAACACCAGTTATCAGTTATACATGTGAAATGATACAGAAAACGCAAAGTTAAATATAACTGGGCTATACAAAACACCAGTTATCAGTTATACATGTGAAATGTTAAAAAAAACGCAAAGTTAAATATAACTGGGCTATACAAAACACCAGTTATCAGTTATACATGTGCTTACACTTAGCTAAGATATAACATACGTCATCATAGCAAAAAAAAATAATAATAATAATACGAACCTTAATTCAGGGGATAGCTTTGGTACCAAGGCAACCTACTGTAACTCAGGTTGGATGTGATTCAACAAGATAAGTTTTTTTTTAAAAAATGTGTTACATAAAAGGAAAATACATATATATAAACAATTAAATGTATCCCTCCAGGAAAACTTGGTATCCCTCCAGGAAAACTTGGTGTCCCTCCAGGAAAACTTTATAATCCCAAAAAAAAGGTATCCCTCCAGGAAAAAGGTACTAATCCAAAAGACAGGAAAACTAGAGTATCCCTCCAGAAAACTTGATTATCCCAAAAAAAAGGTATCCCTCCAGGGAAACTTGGTATCCCTCCAGGAAACTCGATAATCTCAAAAAAAGGTATCCCTCCAGGAAAACTTGGTATCCCAAAAAAGGTATCCCTCCAGGAAAACCCTTAAATGTACAGATAACATTGAATTACTAAAATGTTATCATCAACGATGAAACTATTAATTGACTGAACCAGCTTAAGGCTATGTGTCCCGACTATATTATCATCAACACCAGATGTGTTGTTAAAATAAGATGAAAATAATAGCTAAAGTGAAATTGAATATTTCCCCCAAAGTTATTCTCTAATATTCTAAAATATTGCCTCCACGGCATAGACAAACTTTATTTACATATGAACCAGAAAATGCTTCTTCCCTAGTATTCTACTAATTGAGATTAAGTTGGAAAACTATGTGAATAAAATATATTCAAAATCTAAGCGATAGCTAAGAAATTAATCTTATGTATAGCACTGATTGACAAACTGAAAAATTATATTAATATGCCAAGAATTATCTAATGTGTGATCACAGCTTACTTCAGTATGTAGAGATATGAAACAATGATACATTTCAACTATTCAACTAAGAATATTGCAAGTACATGTGCCGATATCCTATAAGTAATATGCTAATCATTCTATGAAACAATTTACTATTAACTACTTGACATCTATACCTATACTTTGAGAATTAAACTCATGTGAAGAATATCAAATATACAATCATAAGTAGAACAGTTAGAAAAAGTAGCTATAAAAAATACATAGATATTTATTTTTGTGGTTCAAAACGACAAACTACCCCTGACCTGTACAGAAATATATACTACTTTACAACGAATTGAAATATATTAATAGTTACAACTTTAAATGCTTCTCCTTAACAGTAAATGAGCGAAAAATGTCTAAAGATACTTTGCAAAAAAAATATATACATAAGATCTCTTTTACATACCTCCAATTGAGGGCCTAAACTTCCTCAAGACTCCTACAATAGTCACGTCCAAAAACGAGGGTGGAAATATCTATCCAAATCTCGACCACGTTATGGTTTCAGTCATAAATCCTTTCACAAAAAGGTCAGGCAGCGTGGTCTCCAAAACGGCCAAAATCCAACGAAACTTTGAAAAAAATACAGCCACCACCAGCTTCCCGAATCAATTTACCATATCTTGATTATTATCCCCAACTGGGATGGTTTAAAATACCATTGATTAATCAAGATATTCCAGAGGACTGAAACTCAAGCAGCCATTTTCAAACTTGATTAGAAGAGAAAGAGAAAGTCTTCCGTGCTCGACGCGCCACTAACACAAGTAACTCAACTAACTTCTCCCTGCCACGCAACTGGAGTAAGTTTTCCAACCAATAGCAATCCAGCTGACAGAATCTCGTCTTAACCATAGACAATAGAACCACAATTCGCTTAAGACATCGAACAAAAAGTCGAGTAAACCCAAAAGTATTAATAATAACAGTTCGCATGCCTTCTACGAGCACATCGGAGAGGAAATCTGTAAGCATAATGAGTTGTCTATAACTCGTAAAGTCAATCCACAAATGCTAGACAGAGATCTCGACTACCCCCAGTGCGAAAAGCCAAACGAACGCAGCTATCTACGACGTATCTGTCATCGAACAAACTGACAATTCAACATAACCAGACTTTCAACACAACAATACGACGATTCTTATAAGTATTAGAAATTATTTAAATTATTTTAAACAATAATAGTACCACAGTACCCCCGCATATGTTGATGTACAAAGCCAAAATAACCAGAATTATCATACAAATCGGATGTGATCAAACAGTCAACGTCGTATGGGTAAATGTTTACAATGAAAACCAAGTCTTAAACAGAAGTTTCTGAACGATATGGAAATACTTACTGAAGCCATGACATGGTATAAATTATCAACAGATATACAACTATCTCGAGAGACAAGTATGTATAATATAATTATAAGTTTTAATCTAACGCTAGTAAAATGTTTTAGACAAAGTCAAGGAGTCGAATACAATCGAACCCTGATAAGTTATAGCACTTATCAGCTAAAGCGGGCAGTTTTTTTCGGACTACTGAGGCTAACACCCCAATATGATGTAACAAAAGCAAAAATCAGTAGTCCCACGGTCACTTATATCTACAATAAAAACCACAAGAGAAAGAAAATAAACCCTTAATACCCATGAAATATACAGCAACAAAACTGACAAGAAAACTAATTACCGGACTTTTTAAAAAAAGGTAGGCGCTCATTTTGTTTCATACGATAACAAAACTTTAAACTCTTCACACTTACCTAGCGACAAATATAAAATTATAGTCATGATGTTAAGACAGGGTTGGTTACAGCCCGCACCACTTCGCCAGTAGGATGATGGCAGAGTTATCCCTAAAACTCTGGGCTGACAGAAACGATTTCAAATAGATAAAGCAGGGTCGAACTCTGACTGTTTCAGCACCACGAAATAAAAAAGATTTGATTCGGTCAGTTTTAGAGACCTGGACCACCACCACCGAACATTGTAGCATTGAGCTAATTTAGGGTTTGCCTGAACGTTTAATAAAGTGTTGAGTTAAATGGAGGTTGTATAAGTCAATGAGATGAATTATTTGTTATAATTGAATTAATTTAAGTAATAAAAATATATATATCCAAAAATTATAATTGTGCTTTTTGTTTTCCGGATACTTTCTAGACGAACTACATATATATATATATATATATATATATATATATATATATATATATATATATATATATATATATATATATATATTGTACACACGGCTTAAGCAACGTATGCTATATATTTCAAAATTGACACTGACACTAATTGTCAAATAATTTCCGACTATTAAAATCTTTATTAGACATTAGATAAATTTAATTTAGAAATATTCTTATTACTCTCTTCTCAGGGTGGGTTCAATTCGCTATCAAAAATAATTTTTTTTATAAATTTTAAAATTAATTTCAAAGTATTTTCCAAATTGACGGTTAATTATTAATTTTGTTCCGTATTATCTACTATGGCTGTATATTCAAGATTAGAAATACCATTCAATTACTTCTGACATTTACTATGTATGAATGACTTTTCTGTCACCAATAATCCACAAATTGTCACTGTCCAAATAAAATTTCTATTTAGTTAAATATGTTTAATTTTTATCAACGTTTTCCTAAATAATTTAAATGATTTCCTATGTAAGTAAAAAAAATAACGTTTATATACAATTACCAAATCAACAAAATCAAATTTTAATTTTCCTTTTTTATAACAATTAACGAAATCGTATCTTCCACATACAAATTAAAATTTAAACAACCTACAAACTAAAACACCTAATATCTAATTTCGAAAATTTATAAATTTTTCAAAAAATGTTCAAAATTTCGAATTGTCACTCGGTAAATGGCAAGTACCCGATTTTTTTTAAAGATTTTCTTCCAATTGCTTAATTGTTCGATCTCGTTGTTATTTTGAATTCAAATCCATAATTTTAATATTTAGATGCATCTATTCTCAATTTAGTTTTAAGGCCTGATGTTTTCGATGAAATAATGAACTATTTAACTAATCTGGAACGGACTCACTACTAATCTGGACGGGAAAAAACTGCAACCTCGTACAATTTAGAATTCAGGATCCTTCACTTTTTTACGAATGATGAATAATTTTTCCAAAAAAACACGCACAGAATTTAATATGAGTATTCCGAATAAAGCCTTATACTAATTAATCCAGCCATCCTCTAATTAGCAAAGTCGAATGTAACGAAAACATCCATCATTTTGAAAGTATTAAGAAGTAAAGAATAAATCCAGTCACTTGTTGATTTATTATTTAGATATCTCCACGTAGTACTTTCACATTTTATTGATATAAAGATCTCTGTGATGTAGGATTATTGCCTAATATTATAACAAAACGCATCTTATTGTTTGACTTCCTGTACCTGACTAGAAGCACTGATGATGTCGGAAGTCGAAAGCGCTTTTCAATTTCATAAATTATACACTCAATACAACTTAGTTTCTTAATTTTTGAACGGAAGATGGTCTGCCGGGCATTTGCGGCAGGCTAATAGATGACAACCCGACCCCATGCGCAGTCCCGTTGGGACTAAATCATATCGGGCAGATTGATGGACACTCTAAAATCATCAAACCAACAATTTTCATCCACTTCGCGATCACGAGGCCCCACCGACGGTCTAATATATTATAAATTTATTTGAGAAAGGTACCAAACGCATTTTTTTCTAATTCTATTTCTTCCCCTTATTACCAAAGAAGTACCTGTTTTAACATAGGAAACATCTAAGCTACTAGGTCTTGAAGTGATTATGCCAAAAAATGCCGTTATCAATATATATATATATATATATATATATATATATATATATATATATATACAACAACTCGAGAAACGTAAGTATCAATGACAACTTTTTTTATTAGTTTTTAAATTGTATATTTTCATTGTGAACCTATCTTATTTGGTTGTTTCTGCAAAATTTATTTATATATTCATATATACATTGTATCCTTTTAAATATAAATAAACTTTTTGATTGTTGATCTGACAGCAGTACCTCGTAACGTCAAATAAAAATAAATACTATTTAAGATGGACTTTCACGAAACTTTCTGAAGCTTCTTGCTTATAGGCAACAGACCTCCGCCTGCGGCGTCGGTCTGTTTCCAAGCAACAAGCTTTCGAAATCTGTTATAAAAATTTTTCGAACAATTATCAATGTCCTTGGGTTATTACTACTGAAAACATTGACAGAAATATATTCTTCGTTGCCTTTGTGAAGGTGTCATTGCAGGGACTTTCTTTGGTTGCCATGATATATAGTCATGTCTTTTCAGAGTCTTGCGGACTGTTTCTGGACACACGTTTATTCTTCGTTGTTTTTTAAATCTGTTAGCCAATTTTCGAAACCCTAGGCGCGGATTTTGTCGACACTAAAGCGTATAAATTGTTTTCGTTATTCTTACGCGGTCTTTCCGAAACTGGTCCATGCCTCATATCTCTCCTATTTTTATCCTCTTTAGGAAAGTCAACCTCTTAGTGCTCGTTATAGATATGCGGGTTGTCTCCCGTAGTACAACCCGTGCTAGCCAGTCGACTAGCTTCGAGTCGAAGAAGGGGTGGATTCTTCAAAACTTAAATGTTTACTAAAAGGGCGCCAGAGAAGTTTTGGCAAACATCCAAGACTTCTTAAGCTAGCCCACAAGTCCTCAGTGGGTTAACAGCACTAATCAAACACTCTGAAAAGGTTTTAGGAAAGTTAATATTAAAAATGAAAGTCAGCAAATATCCCATGATTGATGTTTAAATATTTTCTTGGACCTTATGTCTCTTTTCAAAATAAGAGATACATGTTTACAACAAAAAAATGAAATTAATACCTGAGCTCAGCCGAAGGCTGTAGCTTCAGTATGTAGTTAGGCTGAAGGCCGAAATCTACATAAAAACTTAATTCGTACGCTAAATTAGCAGCTACAAGCAAAAAACTCCAAAATTCAATTTGTAAATCAAACAAGCAGGTTCTACGATACCTGAGTAGAGCTGAAGGCTACTAACTCGGGGTGCAGAAAAGCTGAGGGCCGCAATCTACACAGATGTCTCAAATTACAGTTCAATTACAGGAAACGAACAAATGGTTTATGCACAATTTTTCAAATTCGATGAAACTCTAACACCAAAACTACAATTGATTCAATAAATTGGGTTCACACTACCGCAAACTATATGAGTTTAAATATTTATAAATGCCATTACATATATAAATGAAAATCGTCAAAAACAGAAAAATATATCTTAATATCGCAGCACCCTGGTACGTACCGTGGTATACCTACCGTTTAAAGCCAACAATTTAATATTCAAATAAAATGTTCAACGTTTTAAACGCTGAACGAATAATATCGCTTAATTAGCGCAAAAATATGACATAGGAAAAACCATATAATAAAAGTTTTGTAAAATTTTGACGGTAAAAAAATGGATAAACGTTGAAAGTATATAACAATATTAAATAAAATGACGTTTACTACGATTTCCTGCTTCAGAACAGCAATCGAATCCCTTGATGTCGACGATTCAAAAAAATATTCCAGCTCTCCTGGTTACTGATCCAGGCGAGTGGTCTGGCTGACTATACTCCTCAATCGGCGGATAAATCCATAAAATCCAAGATAAATAAAAAAACCCTAAATATTGAGTTCCTCGAACAAGACGCCTAACAAAATATCCACGTGGTTGTTTAAATCCTGTAACTCGCTGCTCATCGGAACGGTTTTCCACAGAAAAACGCCGGGTCGGGCCCCGTAGATGCTAACTCACACCGTATTTTCCTTCCCTAATCAGGTAATATACTTTCCACGTAAAATGACTGCCTAAGTGCACGAATTTTTAAAACTCACACAACGTGGTCTAATATTCGACGTCTGATGGGGAACTAGCTTCGTTCTCATTACACTGGCCTCTCGCCAAAACCAGCGACACTATTGCCAAACTTCGGTCGGGCGATTTTTCGCGTTACATTGTCTCATATACTGCACTTTATCAGAGATCCGTCAATTCCAGTAATGCTTTATCGTTTTGAACACCTTTTCTATACAAATATTCAGCCAATTTTATTTTCTCCAGTTGTGACATTATTACACAAAACGTAAGCCTGCTTGCAATCAACAGTATGTGACAGATGGTAGATGGTATTGTCATGTAATTTTGGCCAAGGCCTACTATCGGCACAATATACTTGATGCATTACTTTCGTCTTAGGATGTTAGAAAAAAGAAATATGTTAAAATTAGGAGAAAGATTAAATTCCGGATACTTTCTAGATTTTTTCCGGATACTTTCTTGATTTATATCACATGACGTTCAGAGCGAATAGATCTTCTCCTGTTCCAAGTCCATTTCGAAATCCAAATTGCGTGTAATCGATATCCATTTCAAACCTGCTGTGTATTCTAGTGTCTATAATTTTCTGGAATGTTTTCAATAAATGGCTCATCACACTGATTGTACGGTAGGGGATAGTTCAAAAGATGGATTTGGCATTTCTCCTGATTTATAGATACTTTTGAAAAGCTCCACCAAAATATGAATAGAGTCTTCTTCCATTATTTTGAGGATTTCTGCGGGTAATTCACCTGAACTTGGGGCCTACCATTCCTCATTCGTTTTAGTGAATACGTTACTTCTTCTTTAGTTATTTCTAGGTCCTCGTCTCCTTGTATATTATTTAAATCTAGTTCCTGTCTATCACCTGTAAAGAGTATAGTTTTTCCAAGTGTCTAACCTTTCTTACAGTTCTGTTATTATTTTACCGTTTGTGTTATATAATGTCATGAGTTGTTTGCGTTTTTGTGTGCCCAGTCAGTTTTTCCACTTTTTTATGCATATTAAAAATATCGCGTCTTAACTGTAGCTATTTTATTTCATCACACTTTCTTTTATAGAAATGTTTTTCCCTATTCTGATTTTTTTCTGTAATTGTTTATGGCTTTGTTCATTTTTTCCTTGCAATAGTCTTCGGTTGTCCATGAGACAAAGGATTTTATCTGTCATCCATGTTTAGAAATTCCTAAATAATCAAATTATAACTGAAAATTATTAACGACGTCCAGCGAACTAAAATAAATTTTAAATACGTTTGATCCGAAGTAGTTTGAAAATGGTTATAGTTACGCCACTGCGTTTATCGTCAACGTCGTTATGTTGTTCTATTCTGGGGCGCGTTGAACTTGAGTCGCCACGTTTCCGGTATCGAGTGGCAGGAAGTAACGCACGTGGATCATAGACGATTGCAACTATCACCAAAGACGTACTTTATGGGAAGCAGTGCATTCAAATTAAATGATTCATTGAATAAAATTTGACCTATAATCCACTAGACACATTTGTTCTAATGAAATTCATCATCATATTTTTATATAAATATTAGATTAGAACTGACGTAACTATAGAAGTTAAAAGATAAGAATTTGACGTATCATCATAACTATAAAAAAATACTTGGTATTAAACCAGTCACACAAATACTAATGTCTAAAAGAAACAAAGAAATATTACATTTTAAACCTACACAAAAAATGTATATATTTGTAATACCAAGGGAAGTCATCCGTAAAACATCTAATTCATTTTTAGACTTATATTACAACTCCAAAGCGTGTTTCTGAACTTTTTACCTTGCTTAAATTCGAAAAAATTATTGCCATAATAAGACGGTTAACATCTTTATTTTTCACCCAAGTAATCCTAATTTATATTTTATTTAAATAAAATTATTGAACCTATTAAAAAACAGCAAAAACGATGGAAGTTCAAAATAAAGTATTATAACTACTATTATAAGGCTTTGATAATAAATAATATTTATGTATTATTAAAACAGGGAGAATACAAAAAATTAATATTGACTAACGTATGTTATAAGCCTATTTATTTTTCACGGTACGTACTTTTACCTCTTTTGCATTCTTTTTCTTCACCTTCTTTTTGAATACTTTTCATTTGTTTCTTAGAAGAAGGGTTATCAGTTTCCATAGCTATTTGGATCCTTTACTTATTGAGTTGTAAGTAAGACTATCGAAAAGATGCTAGGCAGCATCGCCACAGTGCTTGAGGTCTTCCCACTTTTCCAGACTAATTGGCAATAAATCTGTAAAAATAAAAATATACTAATAGGGTAAAGCTAATAGTAGGTAAAATTAATATTACCTCTGTCGGGCAAAACAATCATAGGTTCCTGCTATATCATAATTTGGCACAATAGCGGAGGTACGAACCACAGAAGTTTCGAAGGCTCCATTGTAATTTGTTTTAAACGAAATATATTGAGGATGAACGGCTTCACACACTATTTCGCGAATAGGTCTGACAGCAAATGGGCATTTTCTTTTAAAGATTGGCAAAAGAAACTGATTTCATTGGCGAATTAGGGACTGAGCTACTTCTATGGCTTTAAATGGGCTAGGTTTTGTTCGGGCTATTCTAAACTCGTCTAACCAATCTTCAATAGTTTCGGCTTTGGTCTGCTGTTTAATAAATCCCATATTTCGGTTGCATTCCAAATAAGAATGACCCCTTATTGGAAAATCCATTCACATGCTGTCAAGTCTTCGTGTGGAAATAACAACCATAATGCATAAATTTAAAAAGATTGTAGTTTTTAATTTGACCTCTACACGAGTCGCAAAATATTACGAAATCCTTTACACCGGAGTCTAACTGAGTAAATATAAAATTATGCAAAAATTAAATAACTTACTCTGATCCCTTTGCTGCGATATTTTCGGGCTAACAATAAAAGTGGGAGTAGGCGGTAGACAGCACGTGAATATTAAAAGATCAAAAAGTAAGCTGTCTTATAATACACATCGTTGGTTATAATATTTGGTATTGGGAGGTTTTTCTGAAAATCCATCGCTACAGCTTCAAACTCTTTGCTCTTCATACTTTTCTTTATTGCATCTTTTTTACGATCATAAAACACTTTTCGCAAGTGCAGTTCATGTTCCGTTTCTTTTTTTTAAGTTCTTGAAGTATTTTCGCATTATTTTCTTGCGTTGTTGTGTCGTTTTTATTCTTTAATAGTGCTGTTATTTCTGCACTATATTTATCATAAACACTGCAGGTATCGTTGCGTGGATATCCAAATTTAATGTTATACTCATTGTTATAAACTGCGATAAAACTCACATGAAGCAGCAGGAAGATTTAAATCCTTATACATAGTGTACATTTTTTAATTGTTAGTCTGGTAAATACACGACTGTAGATTGTTTTCGACTGTAGTGGCTCTGCCTGCCTCTAAAGGAGCTAATATGATCTTTTACGGCCGCAAATGTGGCAAGAGACTTTGTACAATGTACGTGTTTATATTTACCCCTCATATCTTTAAGTGCATTACAGGTTTTCTTTAGAAACTCCTGAATTGTTTGTAGACGACGTCCGCTAATTCCATGTAATGAAACAAAAGCCTTCGTACAAACGAGTTCCTCGATCCACTTACTCTGATTATTACCCTGACCCTTAGCCCTTACTTTATAGAAATATGCTTTAT
The DNA here is from genome assembly GCA_963921935.1 of Galeruca laticollis. Lineage (NCBI taxonomy): Eukaryota > Metazoa > Arthropoda > Insecta > Coleoptera > Chrysomelidae > Galeruca > Galeruca laticollis. The sequence continues at coordinate 59,611,491 of OY998177.1, forward strand.
TGCGAAAATTGCCTTAATTTTCATTTTTTCTGCGGTTCTTTATTGAAGTCATCGATACAAGATCAGTTAAGTAACTGTTTTGCTCATCTCTGCTTAACATGCTATTACATTCTCTTGGTATTTGGTACTTCTTTCTAAGAATCCAATATTTTGAAAGCATTTGTACCTGGAGCACTTCTAGTGTGGCCCTACTTTATGTGAACTTAACCTCAAACGTTTCGTAACATCACATACTCTTCCAGTTTTTTTTCTCTGCTTCTTAGACCCTACGTTTAAATTCTGCACCGTACTTTCATCACTGTTTTTCACGATTTACATGAGTTCCATTATAAAATTTACAAACATCGTAGTGAGATCAAAGTAAACAAAAGATGCAATGTACTCACACCACACATGCGTATATATTGTTCTAACTTACGACTGATCCACATCGGGCACTGTGTAGCAACACGTACAGCGTTTTTGATATGTTTCGCATTGACTTTCAGTGTTTTTGTCGTGTACATGATTTTTTAAGATGATCAGCGATATTGTCAAGCAGCCCGGGTCACTCGATTCTACTTTTTAAACGCAATTTATTTGGTACTATTATCTGAATATACCGTAACAATTGACTTTCAGCGTTATTTCCGTGTACCCTTCAATTACTTATATTTTTAAATTATGTGTTTTATTTACTAGGTATTTTTGATGTTATATTCGTTTAATTATTTTGATTTTTCAGTTATACGACACGAATAATTCAATTCTAGTGTTTTATTAAGAAATAGCTAGGTCATTTAAAACTGAACGAGAGTTAGTGTATTTATTTCATTGGCTATGGTACTGCAACAATGTGCGTCAAGTCAATCTGGCAATCGGAACATCCAAAAACAGCGTTCATGGAAAGATCATATACATACAATCTCTTCGAATGGCATGTCAGAACGGACTCAACATTATGAAGTCAGTTTTTCATCCAACTTGGGGAGCAGACTATATATATAAAACATTAATCCGGACTAAATTAGGTTATCGTATACAATTCTGCTCAGAAATATTTACTTAATGAGCTAGAAAAAATTCACAACTGTGCGTTACGAATAGCTTTAGGACTATTGCCAATTAACAGCATGAACTGTGAATCAGGTGAAAATTGCTCACCGTAACGTGTTTTCAAACAGATTTCAAGAGACTTTTAACCACCAAAAAACAAATCGAGCCCCCCCATTTCATATACGGCTAAATATAATTATATGTACGCTGCATGTGTCTACCAAATAAACTACGAATATTTCCGATATAAAAACACATACTCCCTAGTCCGTTCGTCTACCAAAACTCAACACAATCCTGAACAAATTCAAAAAATCGGAAAGTTCTTATCTGTATAAACGGACATTCCTTCAAATTATTGAATCGTATAAACATTACCAAAGTTTATATTATAACGATACTAAGAAGAATATTGAAGCCAAATGTAGAATTACAGATTTATCATCCATATATGTATACAGCAGAAGTTATAGCAATTTTAGAAGCTTCAAAATATATCCATAGTCTAGGTTCATCCCTTTGACTCTTAATAACGGATTCTTTAACTGTCATAAACGCAAATACACGCTAGCTCCCCCCAATCGGAAGGAGTCGATATATTTTCTTCACCTCTGTCACCACTGATATGATTGCTCTTGTACCATATGTCGTATAAAGCTTGATTTCCGGCAATGGTATCTATCCTAATTCATCGCCGATGAGCATTTCTACATATCCATGTTTCTTGTATAGATTGTGGCAAAAGCTTTGAAGATTATTTGGATCCACATTTTGAATAGTCTACTGCTTCTCCGTCAAATGGTTTACATCCCACATATTTCCGAAAGCCATTAATAAGTACAGTTTTCTCCAAATCAGATTACATTATCTTATTTAGTACTGTTGGTAACTGTAATTTGCCTAAAGAAATGCCATTATTCTCAACCTTCCAACTATGAACTTCTTGTGACCACTTCTTCAAGCGGTCCAAAGACGGCTACGGCAAGGGGTGAAATAACGTGAGTCGCGTTTGGATAAAGGGCATTTATCACGATACCTATTTCACTACATAGTTTAGACAAATGATACGTTAAGTGTTAACGATGGCCATCTAAGAAAATAATAACTGGACGTGAAATTTGTTTCTTCTGCAACCATGGATGGAAAACGTTTGCAATGTATTCGTAAAAAATTCACCAGTTATCCATCCTTTATCCGATTTGGCCAAAGCCCTTCCATCAGGAATGTTTCCTGTAACACCTTTCGGTAGCCGTTTACCAGCATATACCACAAGCTATGGAGTAATGTCACCAGCAGCAGAGGTTCCCATTAAAACTGTAATGTTTTCTTTATCGTTGTCGCAGATTTCGAACACGTTTTTCTGCCCCTTTACACCAAGCACCTTCTCTCCTTTAGGACAAAGCATGAATCCGCTTTCATCCATATTGAAAATCCTATCCGGACATTTCATTACCTCCAAAATATTACAACCTTCCAGATAGGTAAGTACTTCGTTAAACCAATTTCTAATAGCTTTTGGTGTTAGAGCCACTCTATTTCGTGTTAACTTTTCCACCGTTCTTTTAGCAACGTCTTTATGCCTATGCAGGAACAACTTCAGCCATTTCCAAGTTCATCTCCATGACATTTTTTTCAACTGAAGTGAGCAGGTCCCATTTGACAATTGGAAATCCTGAGTAAAGCCAGTTCTTTTATCCAGTTTACCAGCATTAATTCATTCCTCTCTCCTAGGGTAGATGACGGATCCATTCTGGAAATAATGAAAAATTCCTAGTAGCATAAATTAATTCGAAAGATGAAATCATTTAATTGCTGGTTTTTACAACAAAATATCATTTGTTGATTATAGATTTACATTGGTTTAAGAGAAGACTTGCCACTCGCAATATAACGAAGTGTAGTTCGAGGAACATTAAATTGCTGGCTAGCCTTAAATGCACTCATGCCTTGTTGCACGGCATTCACTGCCTCCTCCATATTTTTCTTGTTGTATTGAAATTTCGGCTTATTTGTTGATGACATCTGTGAAAAATGAATGTTTAGTACCTAGGAATACAACTGTCAAACACTAGAACATTAAGCTACCAGTAAATGCGAATAAGTGGTAATTAATGGTAAAAAATATTCCAGTATTTGCCACTCTCTGTTTGATCATTATTCTCATTCAAATAAATACCTTCAATATCACTTTCCAGTTAAAGTTTAAGTCATTGCACTTCATAAAATAACCTTACATCTCAAAAAGCTTTTATATAAAATAGGATTACAATAGATTTATATTTCGTGTTGTCTTATCAAACGGAATAACTTCGACAAATCTCTAACCTCCTCAAATTTTCACTGTGCTTCATGCCACTGATTTGACAAAACAAAATGCCGATCACAATTGTGACTTTAGAATGGAACGATTTCCTAATTTCGGCAGCACGAGGCACAATTAAATAAACACAAGATTATCGGCGGGAGTTTCAAATTCAACTGGCATTCATTGGAACACTGGCAAAGACTCGTAAGCTTACTCTATGGCATTATCCGAAAATTGAAAAAATGAAAAGTACTTCGATAATAAAAAAAACAGTTATTACAAAATGATGTTTATGTTATTTGTTACTAATACCTATTATCTCCTCCTCGGGCTTTTAACAGCCTAAATACGTACTTGGCATTGTGGTAATTAAATTTTGAACATCAAGTTGGTCCAATTCGTCCCATATTGCCTGAAACGCCTAACTAAGCTCAGCCAAGTTGTTTGCACGAGGTACCCGAATTCGAATCCGTCTTCCCAGTGTGTCCCATAAAAGTTCGATTGAATTGAGGTCGGGACTGGAAGCTGTCCAATCCATACGGACAATCCCGATCTTTTTTAAATATTCATTGACGATTGTAGCACGGTGGGGACGCGCTTATCGTCCATAAAAATGAAATAGGGTTCTATGAAAGTCGCAAAAGGTACCACATGCTCATCTAAAATGGTTGTTATGCACTTTGCTCCCGTCGTATAACCAAGTCAGTACAGGCCTCGGAACTTATAGCAACCCAAACCATAACTGAACCTCCCCGATAGCTTATTCTTTCAGCAATATTGCATTGGACGAATTGTTCTCCTTGTCTTCTCCAGATTCTTCCGCGACCCTCGGGTGACCTCAACAAAAACCTGGACTCACCCGAGAAGAAAACGTTACTCCAATCTGTGTAATTCCAGTTTTCGTATTCCCATGCAAAAGCAAGTCCAGCTCTGCGATGTTCCACGGATAGCAGTGGACATAGGGCTGGTCTTCTTGATTATAAATTACTTTCAATCAGTCGTCGTTCACGACTGAATTGTTTATTGACTTTAAACAGGCATTCGACAGAGTATGCAGATCAAAGCTGTGGCAAGCAATGCAAGAACTTGGATTCCAAAAAAAACTTATATCGATGATGAAAGTATGCATGGAGGGTACGCGATGTAAAGTAAGAGTGGGGCAGAGTCTCTCCGACTCCTTCAATATCAATAATGGTCTCAAGCAAGGGGACGCCCTCTCACCTCAACTCTTTAACATAGCATTGGAATATGTAATTAGGAACTCCAAAATTGAGAAGCCAGCTGATATATTTCATAAAGGAGGACCCAACCTGCTCCTGGCTTTCGCAGACGATGTCGATGTGATTGGCAATAGCAGGATTGACCTCAAAGACAGAAAAAATCGGAACCGAGATAGAGTAGGACAAAACTTCTCTATCGAAGACTACAACTTTGAGCGGACAAGACAATTTAAATATATGGGTACAAGTATTAGCGAAAACAACTACATCACAGAATACAGGATACAGGATACAGGCTGCAAACAGATGCCTTTTTGCTCTTCAAGACCTAATTAAATCTACAATACTTACCAGGAAAACTAAGCTGAACATATACAAAACAATTATAAGGCCTGTCGTAATGTATGGATGTGAGACCTGGACTCTAACGGTTGCAAACGAAGAACGACTTAAGGTCTTTGAAAGGAAATTACTAACAAAAATATTCGGCCCAAATAGAGACGAAAATACAGGACAATATAGAATAAAAACCAACCAAGAACTCAAAGAACTCTACACTGATACCAACATAATAAACCAAATAAAGGCCAGGAGACTACAGTGGGCAGGACACGTTAAAAGAATGCCAGATGATAGAATAGTAAAACTGGTGTGGGGGGATGTCCCGGAGGGAAAACGCCCATTAGGTCGACCCCGCCTCAGGTGGAGAGATAATATTACAAAGGACCTAAAAGCCATGAATATCGAAGATGGACCCGATCGGATGCTAGATAGAAAAAGATGGAGACGTGTGGTTGAGTCGGCAAAAACCCACCCAGGGTTGTGAAGCCACTGATGATGATGATGATGAGTCGTCGTCGAACTGTCCACCTACTTACATCCACATTTCTCACTTCGTTGAGGCGATTAGCCAGCCTAACTGAAGTTAGATTACCTATTTAATAAACATGAAGAGATCAAAAATCGATCACCGCGAGCAGATGCTGCTCTTCTACAGCCTGATCCTGATCTTCCAGTGTAGTTGCCGGTTTGACTGAACCGCTGAACAGCACCTCGGCCGCATAATATTGGCTACGACCATCTTGCACTAAAGCCATGGCTCTTGCAGCATCTCTTGGTGTTAAAACCATTTTAATGCAATTAAAAATTCTGAACAAAAAACGTTTTAATACCAAATTGGTGTGGTTCTGGTTGTTAAAATCAACACGATAACAAATCAATTTCTTGCTGCTTATCAAACTTAAATTTTTGACAAGAACATAAATTCCTATAGTTTATAAGACATGTCATAAAAACTAAAAATAATTTATATAAATTAATAATTGTACTTAACGAAGGGTTCTCTAAATTTATATATGTTTTAAAACTCACAATAAATGTAATGTGTTAACGAACTAGGGAGAGTGTGAATTTTGTTTTCGTTGGTGGTGCATTTGAGTGCATTAGAAGTGGATTCGGCTACAGTATATATTTTTTCAAATTGTCATTGGGGGAGGGGGAGGGGGACGTCAATTTTACTGTGAATTATGCGATAGTACTAACTGAGGGGAAAATACTTCAAAAAAGGTGCTATAACAATGTCTTACACTATTTAAAAGCAATTAACATGTTATGTAAAGTCTAAAATCTAATATCCATTTCCAAAACTGTTTGTGTTAATCTACTATTAGCTAATATCCCTGCTTCGTTGAAACGTAAAATAAAAAAATATGAATTGAGCAATGGAAATATATAGACCATAAAAAATTACCACAATTTCATTCTGAAAATGACTTAGATGATTTTAAAAAGTTCACTGTCTTCGTCTTATATGTATGTTTCATTATAATTGTTTTTAAAGAAACCAAAATGGATATGTTAAAGTAGCTGATTGACTTATAACGAACTTGTAATAGAACATTCATTATGTGTATTATATGAATAGCCCTGATGATGAACCTCAATAAAGGATTCGAAACGTTGGAAAAAGAAAAGCTTTTGAAGTTTTATTTCTTATAAAAGAAGTTGGCGAAGAACCATTAATTATATAAAAATTGGAAATTTTCATACTGCCAATTAATCAATAAATATATAAAAAAATATATACCAAAATCGAAAATTTATCGCGTAATTAAAAAAGGAGACTTTAGGATAAAGACAGACGGAGCGGTTAGTGCCGCGTCGGCTGCCGTGACGGCGGCCGCGGCGGTACCTCTTTCGTGAAATGTGTATGCACAAAACAGACAGTTCTGATCGAGCAGATACCGGCAACAGCCGTCGCGCGACCCTGTTCACGAATCATGTACCGCGGCGGTTTTATGACTATGGGCGGCACATCAGTTACGAGATTGCTTTGGTGCAAACCAGGCGCGTAGTGGACGGCATTCTATAAAACAATTTAGTTGTTGCCAAAATATATTAAAATCATGGAAAATATTGATATTGAGAAACTCATACTGGAAGTGCATATAAGACCAACTATTTGGGATATGCGAACCGATGATTATCCAGATAAAATAATAAAAAAACGTGCTTGGGAGGAGGTTACTCATTGTTTTGTCGATGAAGAAGCTGCAGATGAGGAAAATCGACAAAAAGGTATGTAATTTAAATTTTTACTTATGGTAGCAATGAACACCTTGTACATATCTACATATTTATTAAGAATCCCTATTATTTTTCTATATTTTTGTATGGTTTTCATTATCTCAACACACTTAAGCAGAACTTAATTTTTTAGGTATAATACTTCAAAAAAAAGTGGAAGAATATAAGAGACCGGTCTAAAGGAGAATAAAGGAAAATCGGGACAAGGCCGAAAAAGTAAAGCTACTTATGTGTTCGTCAACCAATTAGCCTTCCTGACGTCTATGAATACAGAGGCAGGTCATTTGTCCCCGACCAATGTGACTGAATGTGCACTAGAAACTGCCTCAACAGATCAGCCTCCTGATGTCCAGATGTATAAAAAACGCAAAGGGAATATGGTAGAAAAAAAATACTGGAAGCCTTTGACAACTCTAATAAAAGAAACGAACGAAAAACTCAACAACTGATAAACAACGAAGATGACGATAAGCTTTTTTATTGTCTTTATTGTCCTACTTAAAATCAATGCCTCCGCAATTAAAATTTACGGCCAGAATGGACATGATGCAGACCATTAATAAATATTTAGCTACGCTCTGCTCAACATACAGTATGTATTTCACCTACCGTCGGTGCGGTCCAAGCTTCTGGCTACCAGTCTAGAATACCACAGCAATGGCACTATTCAAATCTACCATCCTCGCAATCAGGACCTTCTGGAGCTCAGCAGCAGTACCAGTATCAAACAACTTTGGCATCACCAGTAGGCTCTACATATTCTCGGGATATTACAGATATAATAAGTTTGTTTTATGTATGTTTATATTATATGTTTAAGGCAGTTTTTCTCTAATTGGATTTCAAAAAAAAATTGTTTATTGTTTTATTTTGACAAATACCAGCAAATAACTACGAATCTTACCTTAACGTTACAAGAAGTTTTTTTTCTGTCGGTATGCTTTCTCTCATAATGGTGTTATTTTTGGAACATGCATCTCGAGTAAGTAATAACAATTCTTCAAAAGATGCTTGGGACATTCTTGTTAAAATTAAAGAATTTTTCTGGGTCCTCCTTAATTTCACGATGTAGTGAATAAAAAACTCCTCTATTTTTTCTCTCACTAATTATGGGATGTATCCAATATTTACGCTTCTTTGATTTTTTTTAATTCGATTATAAAGTAAACCTGCTGTTATTAAAAAGTTAAATTCATCATCACTTTCATCCGAAGACGGCATACTCCGTACTGCACACGATACGCAGTTGACAACAATGGAGAATTTTATTTTATACCAAGCGGCGGCAGTACTGGCCGTCGAATGTGAATTCACTAGCTGTACTGCCTTCGCGGCTGCCGACGCGGCACAAACCGTTCCGTCTGTCTTTACCCTTAGATCATGGTGCAAAGAGGAAACGGAAAATTAAGAGAGTAAAAAATACGACGTAAAATTTATATGTTTATAAAAAAATATAGTTCCTACTTTAAAAATGCTTCGAAAAGAATTAAGCGACTTTAAGATACAATTTATTATAATGTGGTTTTAAACATAAAAAACTTGACAATTCCATGGTAATTATGGAATCACGACATATAATTGCACTTCGGGAAGATAACCTATTTGAAAAAAATCAAAGAATATCGTAAAGTGATATACATGGTTTGACACGCATGATGTTTATTATGATTGGGTGGTCTACTTATAACTGGTACACTAAATGTCTCAAAAATATGTTATTTTCTAAATGAACAGGTTCCTATAACATTTTCTCATTATCAAACATCTCTACTTCCGCCCATGCACAATAAAGACAATACTACAATACCGACTTATTTTAGTTTTTAACGATTTTAACTAGACCTGATAAATTATAACATCTAAATATAGAAAACAAACCACGCTTAGTAATTATGACATTTATTGAAGACGCTCAATATCAATAATTATATTATGAAGACAGTATTTCTACAGTCATTTGATATATGGTTTTGTACCTTGTGGCAGTGCAACTTTGGTCTAGAAAGTCTTCCGTTTGCTGAATGCTGCGGTGCGACTGATTGATGTCTCAAAGTACAACATACCATGTCATTCCCTGTTCTGGAAGTATTGTATAATCCCGCTGTCTTGTGTATATATTCTGGAGACTCTTGTAACTATCCATGAAAATTTTCATTCATTGGACGCTCACACTGAGGTCGATCGCTATGATACGAATGGTGCAGAAAGTCCAATACTTCCCAGATTGAGGTTGCGTATTATCCAGTAAAATACGCTAGATTTGCTTCTGTGAATTTAATGATATGTTTAGAATTAGTGCAATACTCCAATAAATGTTTAAAAGAAACTAATTTGGGAAAAAAGGCGTATAGAATCCGTTAATATGCAATTCATCATTCCATTCAAAGCATGCACAGAAGAGTAGTGGAATGCATTCAACTAAACACTAAATTTTCTAGGCTTGGGTTGATTTTTGTTTATACGAACATTGATCGTTTGTTATTTATGTCCCATCAAGTACGTACCCAAAATTTTGTTTTAATAACTGTGTTTGTTATGTGAAAAATTCAGATTGCTATTATTATGACCCTTAAAAAATTTTTTGTTGTACTACATTGTTTGACGACGTTGACTAGGGGGCCCTCGCGGATTTCGAGGAATAACACTATTTATGTCAGAGTGTTGAGATAAATTTAGACGCAGACACCCCAATATCTTTTAGGAAAGGTGAAGTAGAGGTATACACGTCTGCCGTATGAATATCAATGGTTCAGGCTAAATTTTTTTGTTGGTAGTTTGAGGAAAAAAAATATTCATAAATTCATTACTGGTAAATATTTTTAACGCCGGCACCCTTTATCACGGTGACGGCATCCCTGAAAGGTCACGGCTGGTTTATCATTTCATTAGTTGGGCAAAACCCGTTGGTTTTCAACGGGGAATTTTATGATTGATAACTTGATATCGAATTTATGACAAAGATATCAATATGATACAATAATAGCATTATTGTAAAACAAGTATCACAATGACTTATTTTGTAGCACGAGTACTACAAATAGTATATTATACAGGAATTCAAATTCGCCTTACCACTTATGAAACAAAAATCAAGTAGTTTGACATTTCCACTAGTAAAACTTATTTTAAAACAACGGGTGCGTTCAGAAAACATAACTTCATCCTATGCTAATAAATTGCCAAGTTTCAAATTACTACTTTAAAATATGAAAACTTACATCTCACTATCTCACCAATAAATAAAATTAAGTATCTTGGCTTAGATATAGACGCTCACTTGAAATGGGACGCACTTATTGATTATTTGTTAAAAAAATTACATAGTGTAACATACAGACTGAAATACATGACGCCCTATCTAGATATAGCTCAGATGCGCGTACTCTACTTTACTTTATTTGAAACCCACCTCTCCTATAGGATAATTGACCGAGGAGCAGCAAATGCCTCTCATACAAAAAATCTAGAACAAATACGAAAGTTAACTTTGAAAATAATGATTAATAAAAGAACTTACCCTACAGAAGCGCTATATAAAGAAACATTGATTAGACAACTTTACTTTTTCAAAACTGTTTATAAGGCAACATAAAAGTAAATATGAACTATAAACAGTAAATAATAGTTCAAAATCCTCCAATGTGGCGCTAGCGTAGGCGAATGGTGTGACGTAGTCATTGGTGTGACGTAGTCACGTAGTTCATCCAATAATTATTTGTTCATTTCTCTATCCTTTTCTAATAACTTTTAGCTCTCTTTTTAAAATTTACGCGGCGGCTTCTGTGGCGCCACCATTATATGCTACATTTTAACGGACACTTTTTCATACACAGAAACAGTTCACCTTTCCTCTACCCTCCATAAAAATTATACTCTAGTTAATTATTCCACGTAAGGTTCAACTCCATCAGAATCGGTTTCCACTTTTGCTTGTACACTGAATTTGTATAACAAATCAGTGCCTATTGATCCTTTCCTTTCGGGTATCGTAAGATTCTCTTCACTCTTGAACAATCAAAGTTGGTTGGATTTTCCAATTTTCTGGACTCAACACTGACGACGAATGTTATGTCAGGTGTGGCGCAATTCGTTAGATAGATTAGAACACCAACATATTCTCTATAGAGAAAGGTAGAGTTCGATTCTTTTTGGTTATTTTCCTTCCCTAATTGAATACTGTATTTTACTATGGGTGTTGAAACTAGCTCATAGCCTTTCATACTAAAACGTTCTAGGACTTTCTTGGTGTATGAAGACTGACTGATTCTTATATCACCGTTCCTATCTTTTTCAATTTAAAGTCCAAGGAAATACGAAGTAGGTTTTGTGGTTATCCTGAATTCCTTTCTTACACTTGTTAGGATAGTGAATTGTTTTTTATACATATATAACCGACTGTCTTGTGGGTTTCTAAAATTGCTTTTTCTATATATCTATCTCTTTCTTCCCAAGGTATAGCTTCTTTAAAGCTCAATGGTTCTTTGGGTTCACAAATTTTTACAGCAATTGTCATGAAAAAATCATCAAATTTTGCTGGCGGTCTCAGTGTAATTCTTTTTCTCAATTGTCGTCTCATTTCGATATTCTCCTCTGCGTCAAATTCGGATTGAACAAGTGCTTCCTCAAAGCTGTCTTCTAGTTTATCGATTGGTTCGGGGTCAGCTTCGATTTGTATTTCTTAATGCAGATTACCTTCAACATCTTCATTGTCTGATGAAACATTTCTCGTTTGTTCTTCATTTATTGTCATAAAATCCAACCATTCATTAATGGAGGCTCATACATTTGTGATTTTACTACATCCAGTGGCGAGAATTTATCATAAATTACATCACGTGATCTAATCAATATCTTCGGATCAAAGCTCCAAATCCTGTAACAATCATCCTCATAACCAACTAGTACATATTTTACAGCTTGTCAATTTTTCGTCGACTCTAGGTACATGAGCGTAACGAGTACTACCTATCACTCTCAAATGAGTAATTTTTTGTTATTGTCTGAACCAAATTTCATTAGGTGACTTGCCTTCTACGCTGTATATCGCTGTAAGATTGGGAATATATGCTACTGTGTTGATCATTTCAGCCCAAAAAGTTTGGTCAAATATCCTTTCTCTAGCATGCATCTAACAGTGTGATTTTTTAGTTCTACGCAACTGTATTGTAAGTGTAAGGCTGTCTTATACCTTGTTGGTTTAGATACGCTTGACTTGATGGTTGTCAAATTTTCCTCCATTATCAAACAGAATATCTTGTACTACATAGCATGTGGCTCTAACCTGGCCTAGAACGTTTTTCAGCTTTTCTATCACCTAAATTTGTTCTTTATAAAGTAAATGTATCGGTATCTGAAAAAATCATGTTTGAATGACACCAAATAGCGATAGCCTACTTTTGAGCTGCGAAAAGCTCCACAAACATCGGTATGAATTCTTTCACTTGGTGCACTAGCCCTCTCTCTTGTGCCAAACTTCAACATGTGAGTCTTTCCATAGACAAAATCTTCGCAATGCTCGCTATCAAGCTACACGTCTATATCTAGATCATTTTTCAGAAATGTTCTTAAATGTGTCTTATTTTTATGACCAAACCTCTCTTGTATAACTTTAGCACGTTCTCTCTGCATGCTATATTGACTTGATTTGACTTTTGTGGGCTTAAACTCCTCATAATCAACTTGTATAATCAATCCTCCAGATCGAATTATTTTTCTAATCAAAACTTCTTGTCCTGGTATCTTCAATGAACCCCTCGCTGTAGATGACACATACTGGCTGTTCGGATTTCTATCTTGTGCTTACAAAGTTGAAAACAAGTTTTTCTTGATTTCTGGAACGTACTATACATTTTGTAAAATAAATTTATGTTTCTCACCATTTACTTCTGTCTCTACTTTGATGATACCTTCTCCAAGGACGGGAACTGAGTGACCATTAGCTGTCGTAACTCTGCGACTACCTGGAAATGATTTGTAGGTCTCAAGCCACTCACTATGATTGGTTATATGTTAGACAACAAACTCATGTTCTTGTATTTGTCTCTTAAATCCTTAGTTCGTTTGTCGGGTTTCGGTGGTGTTCCATCAGCTTTCATTTCGCGCATTGCTTAACTTCATGACCTCTTTGCTTACAATAGTTACAAATGCACATCTTGTTTGTTGCTTTCCTTTTCTTGCTTGCGTACAAAACTTCCTGACTACTACTTTCTCCTTCATTCTTTGTCTGCAAAGTCTTTCTTATGTGACTAACTGATTCATCAAATTGTCTACTGGTCTGTCTTTGCTCAAACTGGATTTGAATAAAAAATAAACGGTTTTAAAGATCAAAACTAACTTTTCCGCATATGTGAGACACCCTGAACATTATCCTATCATAAAATAGTCACTTGTATACAAACCGAAATTTTTCAACAAATAACCAAGAATGTAGTATATCTGGAATTATAGGACCCGTTGTATTCGCTCTAGTGAGCTGAAAATCAATACGATTCATCTGTGACACACACTTAAGAATATCCAATTATAATATTGGTCACGTGTATACACTCCGGAGGCTGTATCCGTGCTAACAACCCGAAATTTCTCAAAAAAGACCTAAAATGTGGCCCTTCCAGTGCCATTGCACCCGTTGTACTGTCTTCAGTGACCTGAAAATCAATAAAGTTAATCTATATAACACCCTCAACAATATCCAATTATAGAAATGCTCACATGTAAACACTCCAGAGGCTGTATCGTGCTAACAAACTGAAAATTCTTAAAAAATTCTATAAATGTAGTACTTCAAGTACCATAGCACCCGTTGTACTGGCTCTGGTGAGCTGAAACTCAAAAGGGTTCATCTGTAATATGTTATGAACAATATTCAATCATAAAATTGCTGATTTCTTGCACTCCGGAGGCTGTATCGTGCTAACAAGACCTTGTTAAGAAAAGTGGCCGGCGGCAACGACGACGACATACACACAGGATTTTTTTCCTAAAAACCGTTTATTAGTATTGTTCTAGGTGGAAAACGTGAAAATAACTCAAACAAAATTCCAAAATTCCAACTTTTTTTGGGGTAAACCAATACTTTTCTCGCATATTAGATAGGTTGGGCGGAAAAGTAATACTCTGGAGGGTAGCGTTTCTAAAATCTTGCATATCAAAAGTAAATCCGGCAAATCACACTTACAAGCATTTCCGTTCTTAATTTTTTCTCTGGATATTTCACTTTGCAAGCTTTTTCATAAATTCTTTAGTTTCGATGTGTGCGTAGCAATGTGCTGCCAAGCTGAGTCGAATGTTATAGGTTTCAACTTTAGGAAATGCTCAGGGACAAAGATATTATGTCATTTTTCGTTGTTAATGTTAAATCTATGAGAAAAAAATTTCTCGTTGAAAATAGCAATATCTTATATAATTGCGGAAGATTGGGTTCGACGGTATGACGAGTTGCGTATGCGCAGTATGATCTCAACGCAACTAAATCGATGTACGACACTCGACCGCACGTCTCTCTTCGTTAGCATTCATTGAAAGCTTTAGACTATTAGGTTAGGTTAGGTTACGATAGGTTAGGTTATCGTTACAATACGAAAGAATTCCAAAAAATAAACAAGATCAGATAATGGAAAATCGAACCCACAGGGCGTGTCTGACGTGCCTTAAAAACCCGTAACTTTTGAACCGTTCCTTTCCTAAACTTGAGACCTACGTCAATCGACTCTGCTCGTCCAATGCTATCTGCTATCGATTGACACCACATTTGACCTATAATACGTTTTGCGCTAAAGTGAAGGGTTACCTTTTAATAATCTGTCAATCATCCACCAATCAAAAACCAACAATAATGAATATATAATTGGACAAACATGAAGAATGGTTCGTACTTCAACAAAAATGAGTATTGATATTCTGTGTCTGAATAATAGACAAGAATTTGATATATTGTCATTTATATAATTTTTATCAAGATGTTTATTGACTACAATAAAATAATTCATTCACGGAAATGTATGAAGGAAAACTTTCAAAAAACACTGGCGATGTTCCAACGCTAATTTCAAAGGCTGTTACATGGAACTGAATACTGTCTGGAGCTATTATCTCTGAACATCATTCTACTTTAAACGAGGGCTTTGTCACAAAATGGTGTAATAGATTTATGTTTTGGAGATGGCCTACATGATTCACAATGGATGAAATGTCACATCAACTCTGTGTTAAAATGGCCAGATATTAAATTTCGTTTATATATAGTTATAAAAACATATTTTTTGTGAATTAATAAAATTCATATTAGGGAAGGTTTTGACAATTAAGTTTTTAGCATAAATTTTTATTAAAATACATTAAAATTTTATACAGGATGGCCAACTAAGCGTAGTAAGCGGCTGTATCTCGAAAACCCTTCATCGTAGAGATTTGGGAAAAAATGATAATTGCGACCAAGAGAGATCACTGAAAAATATTCACAAGTTCGTAATATGGCCGCTACTAGTAATTCAAAAAACGGGGGTTTCTGTACAATTTGCCAAGATTAGCTGCTCTGAAAATGAGTATCGTGTTTGTTATGAACATTTTTGATTTCACTCTTTTGTATCTTACTCTTCAAATAAAGTGGTGGGGGCAATATCTCTAAAAAACTTTATTGGAAATTATTGAATTCAGTGTCATGTGAAAGAGTTTTTCTTGCTCTATCAGCTGCACTTCGTGAAATGTCCTCGTTATTTTCAATTAAATCACTAGATGGTGCCTTATAAAAATTCAACATATTTCATGATTTTTGTCAGAAAATTTAAATGTAATGATAATATTACACTGGTTTAAAGGCGGCTAAACATCAATGCGAATAGTGAAAACCCTAAGTCACTACCTCTTTTCAAGCCGGAGATATGCATAAAAAAATAATAGTTCAATCTAAAGCAAATTGATTTTGCTTCTCCCTGTAGAAGTGGGCGTTCTAGTACCGCCTCAAATGCTCAAAGTACCTGCCATCATTTTCTATATATTGTTCGAGCATTTCTCTTGTAGAAAAAACGGCGGTTTCCACTTTCGCGGTTGATAGGCCACGAATTGTATTCTGGATTCTATCCTCATGTTGTCTCCGGTCATAGGGCTAGTTTGGAAAACAATAGGTATCTTTTATTCGTCCCCACAAATAAAAATCTAGGCAGGTCGAGTCAGGTGACCTTGATGGCCAGGGAAACAAACTTCCTCTCCTTGTGTTCTCGCACATTAATATAAAAATGTGCTGGACGACCCTCCAACTGCAAAAACGTATTTTGCCTGGTTGCATGGATACATCATCCAATGGAACTGGCAATTCATTTCTGAGAAACTCAAAAAAGAGATTACCAGTTAGGGCCTTATGAAAAAATAGGGTACAATTATTGTACCCCTTATTACGCCACACCATACATAGATACTCCAACGTCCTGAATGCTGAACTACTCGCATCCAGTGCGGGTTCTCGGCAGACCAGTAATACATATTATACAGATTCACCCTACCGTCGTCAGTCCAATGAATTTGGGTTAAAACTGAGGATTTTCATTGATTAAGCCTATAAATCAATTGTGATAATCCATCTTCGATCAAAATGCTGCTCATTCAAGGCTTGGAGCGGCACTATATGGTAATAATATAATCTAACCGTTAAAAGAACTCATCAATAAGAAGTGAAATCAAGAAGAAATCATGTTTTTTTTTATTTAAAAATGATACAGCATTATAAAAAACTTACCTGTGCTCTTTTAAAATATTTTGGACGGTAGTTCATGATATTACCGAGTCAGACGACAATGTTCTGGTATTAACATGCGGATTACATTCAATATATGCCAATACGGCGCTTCCGAAACACCAGTCGCCGGAAGCTTCCATTGGCACGTAAGCGTTGCACCAACCTACGAAAAACTATTCTGCCGTAATGATGGTGATTCGGATACCTCACAGCATACTCATTTGCAGCAAAAGAGGCATTTTGAAAACACTCGAAAGTAAACAGCAATCATATCAACAGCTTCGTCGTTTGTATAAGGCATTTTCAATTCTCAAATCAAACTCAAACCGAACTCATAATAACTAATTTGACGTTTCTACTAGACATGCTTTTTTCCAAAGACCACTAGAGTTGAGGTAAAATATATTCCTACAGTACATTTTTCAATTAATGTGCTCGAACAATGTATAGAAAATGATGGCAGGTATTTTGAGCATTTGAGACGGCACTAGAATGCCCATCTCTATAGGGGGAAGCTAAATAAATTTGTTTTAGATTGAAATATAATTTTTTATGCATATCTCCGGTTTGAAAAGAGATAGAGACTTGAAGTTTTCACTATTCGCATTGACGTTTAGCCGCCTTTATAGCAGTGTAATAATACCATTGTCATTGCCTTTAAATTTTCTGGGAAAAGTCATGAAATATGTAAAAAAAATTAAGGCGCCATCTAGCGACTTTATTAAAAATAACGAGGACATTTAGTGAACTGCAGCTGTTAGAGCAAGAAAAAAACTCTTTCACATGACACTGAGTTCAATAATTTCCAATAAAGTTTTCCCAAGATTTAACATTTTTTCCAAATCAATATTTGCTTTTCCCCCACCTTAGAGTAATAATAAACATAGAGAGGGCTATTCATTCATAAACACGTTTATTTTTGCGGCCAACAATTCTAAACGCCAGTAGTGAAATAATGAATGAATTACAAAAAGTGGGGATGATATTGTAGATACATGGCCTTGGTAATCCCGGCTGGTTTTCTGACAAACTTGGCACCGACGAACCATGATAATCCAAAAACATTAAATTATTTAACTTGAAAGTTTATTTTCCCACTAAAAAATCTTGAAAAACAAATCAAAACGAAAGAACTAAATGTTTACTCTCTAGTCATAATGGCGCTCGTATAAACAAACCACGTTGACATTATTTACTACAATACTACGGCGTATTTAAAATGATCATCAATCACACTCTGACGATATTTGCATCTCTCTTTATATGGTAATTAAACAAGGACAAAACTACTAAATAGATTACTATTGACACATTAAAATGGTACTGAATATTTGAGCAATGTTGCCACTTTTAGTTATAACCATAAATATATCTAAGGATACAACAAATTCTTGTTTAAAATTTATATAAGAATATGCCTTTATTAAATAAAATTCAAGTATTATTAATTAATTTTAAAAACAGCGACTCAAATGTAGAAATTAGTATGACTTTTTTTTATTTGCATAACTTTTTAACACATTTTCAATTAAACGTCTAATTTCTTTTTCCTCGCAACTAAAGAGGATTTGTAAATATGGCAAAGCAGTGGAAGTGTCCCGCAAGTGAGCTTAGAATGTGACTCAATGTCCTTTTTTCACTGACGCTGATACTGAACTGACACGGTACTGACGTGTGTAAATAGTCCTTAATGCTGCATGGCACAATCGTATAAGAGGTGTATAAACTTTTTTTGTAGGACTGTTGCTGTACCAAAGTGTTTTATAAAAATGGTCCCCTTTTGGTTGTATAAGGATCATTTAACTGTTTCGTAGTACGTTATAAGAACTTCATTATCCTATTATTTATACAATCCTTTTAGAATTAATTTTGCTACTTTGGCTGTTTTACTTCGATTTTCAACTTTTCTTTTTATCGAAAAGAATTTTTCAAGAAGCTATTAATAATTTATTCTTAAAAAGTATCCGAAGCTATTGGTGAACTATTTTTTGCACTTTTAAAACAATTTTGTAATCAATCTGCTATACTCATGTTCATCCCTTTAATACTATAATTAGAATAAATTATTTTACTCAAAAACCCTGTTCGTTTTTATTTAGTATCTAGGCACCTTTCCGTTGCTTAAAGCCTCTGGTTTAGTTCTGATACTTTTCTATAGACTTAATTTATGCGTGTATGTATAAAATACGTCTATGAACGCACCGCACATCTGCTATAAGTCGGACCCCCAATGATGTCAATGCACTCGTGCATCTTAAAAAGGCTCAGCGCGCGGCGTCTAACGCAGAAAATCCTTCAGACACATTAATTTTACTAGGTCATTGAAACATTTTCAACCCTGTAACTGTAATTAAATTTACTTCCAAATAGTCTTCATTTGAGGAAATTTGAGGAAATCTAACATTATTATAAACAATAGAAAAAATAAATAATATTTATTATACAAGGGAAAAAATTATTAGATTTTAGAGAAAGCTAAAATGGAATATTTGTCCCGTGTATTATACACAATTTTTTTTGTGACGGGTAAAACGATGATTTAATATTGAAAACATATTACAATATATTAAAATCCGAAAATTATCGATGTGAAATTTCAAGTTTTAAATTAGTAGGCTGTTTACTTATAGCGACAATTCGACCCGCTTTGCTAAGGAAATCATTAAAGTAATCATATATCTGTCAAATTAATTATGTGATTTGATTTAAAAATTGCAAACTTGTGGTTGTTTAGTAGTTATTCTGAACTTAAAAAATGTCTGATTCCGAGTTTTCTCTGATTCCACTGGAGTTATTGCCAGCTAAATACTGGAAAATTTACGAATCCGCGTATTCAATATTTATGGAATTGAAGATGAAAAATACATGCAGTTCTTTCTCGGAGACGATGTTATTGGTTTATTTTTCGGATCTGGCACAAGAACAAAAGCCATCGACTGTGTGGTCGCATTAATCAATGATTAAAATATGTTACAAGCCAATCATAATGTAGACATTTCAAAATACTTCAAACTAATTACATTTCTGAAACAAAATAGGAAAGATTACACGCCCAAGAAAATTGCGATTTTTACGAGTTGGTACACAAATTCGTGATTTTTTAAATAATCCTCCCGGTGAAGTTTATTTATAATCCAGTCAATTTAGCGCAAAAAATAGGGGTAAGCTTACAATAATTTCCATAAAGTCAAATATTGGCATCGATATTTAAAATAATAAAGAAATTGTGAATAGTAATCATCAATCCTCCTGGTGTGAAACATTTTATTCATGCTAAAAGTTCGCGAAAATGGGTTTTTTGCATTTTTTTCCTAAAGTATGAGTTTTACAGCAAAAATGGCTCAGACAAAAATTGTAGATTATTCAATATTCTACAGTTTGTATACTTTTTTTCGTAAGAATCGCCATTTTCGTGATATAGAGATTCAAATAACTGAAAAAAAATTATTTCTTAATACGCTCTCGTTTCCATATGAGGGAGTTTGCTCGGCGCTTTTTCCCACAATAGGTCTATGCAACGATATATTGTAACCTTGTTCTATTAAATATTATTTTATAATAAACAATAATACCATTGTAAATTATGAAAGCGGTGTAAATTATTATTAATTAAAAAATAGATACAGAATATTATTCGTCTGTTTCATAATGTATCCCATGGAGCTTCTACTGGACTGTCTTCGATTTTTTCACCTTCTTATTCTTCTTCCTGCTGAATACAAATATGTTGTTCTATAAGTGATGCATCATATGTGTCATCACTTATATCATAACAAGCTTCACCTGATATTAATTCAATATTATGCTGTGTATTGTCTGAACACCAAACATTTAGACACATCGGTAATCAGTATGATCTAATATAACTACATATATTTTAGGCGGCTATATCTAATGACATATGACGTTAACAGTTTCTTGTTGTGTTCGAGAATTTACACTAGAAACTAGAACATATCACTGTTCCCCCTTTTAAGCTTATATATCTAATTCTGAGGAACATTAATCACTCGACTAAACATTAATGAATATCCGGAAGTTGAAGCAGTACCAAGGTCATTTGGAGTATCAGTAACCAATACTGTATTTCGCTTATTTTTATATTATTACGTGAACAATCACATATTTGGGAATCTTCGACAATTAGTAAAGTACCGAAGGCTATTTTATGGGATATATTTTCATAAGATCCCGCTTTACAATGTCGAATATCATTCGAATGAAAAAGCCTAATAACATCTCCAATTTTAACTAGATAAGTACAGTAACTCATGCATCTTACGATTTTACCTTTTTGCCACAAGTGAATGTATTTATTTTTCGGTTGGAGTTCGAGCAGTAGTAATACCAATAAATCTACATCTTCACCAACAACAATAGTTCTATATATTGAGATAAATTGTTCTATTGCCGTATCAATGATTAAAAAGAACATCAGCATCATTTTCAGCTTGCTTTACAAGAACAGTGGTATATTTGTCTTTTAACATTGGAATGCAACAAGACTTATTGTAGGTATTTGAAATAAATTTCTGTTTGCTTGTGGAACTGTCATAAAATTCATCAAAAACATCATTAGAAGATGAAGATGCTGTTGTTGCTCGGCGTCGTTGTTCTGCAGATTTAATATATTTATTACAATCGGTATAGCCATCAAATACCACAGTCAAAATGTCTACGTATATACTGAACATATTTATCTAAAATATTATGAAATGTTTCTTCGCGATCCCACACAACTCGGTGTAAAAGATATCCTCCGTCGATAATGAACGTAGAATTTATATTGTCAATATCTATGATTACTGTTTGAAAACATTCTTAGATGGGCTTCTGTGTTTTACGCATCGAACATTGACAACGGGTACGGAACCAATTCATATTCGAAATATTGTTTAATTTCATTTTCCAAAGCAGTAGTAATGCTCATGCGTTGAAATAATAGTACAGGGTCAACAGGAATCGAGAACGGCTCAATTGAATGTTAAACATCAATCCTGTTATTTTTGACACGATGGCAATCCCAACATCACGAGCCTTATGTCAATTAATTTTTTCATATCCAACGATTCCACTGTCAATAGATACAATTCTGTATCCCTCTAGAAAAGGATCATGTGGAGAAAACCACTCTACAAGGTTTTGTATATATTGAGAATATTTCTTCACTCGTGAATCACAACATGCTGATTTTTTTGTATCCATTCCATTCTACTCATTTTTACGTGTTCCATGTTTCTGTAATTATTGTACTCAGATGTCCACTTTGTCTTTTTATGTTCTTAACTATCTTGTCCATAATAAGTAGGTATAAACAGTAACGGACTTAAACTTTCCCTTGTTTAATTCCTCTGTCCATTATAAATATTATAAACTCCTCTGATGTCTGTCCTGCAATTTGTATTCTAGCCCTTACTATCTTATTTGTGCTTCTTATAGCATGTATTAATCCTGTGGGTATTTTCATTTCCTCTACTATTGTCCATATTTCTATTCTAACAACCATGTCAAATGTTGATTTCAAAGCAATAAATACCAGGAACAGTTCTTCCCCTTTCTCAATTGTTCTTTCTATTAAGTTTCGTACAATGTATATATTATCACTGGTTTGTGATTCCGGTCTGAAAGCTGCCTGTTCTTCTAGTTTTAGATCTATGCAGTGTCACTATTTTTTCTAAAATTCTTGTATAGAGTTTGTAACTTGTTTGTGCCAACCATATTGCTTTATCATCTTCACATTGAGTTTGTTCTCCTTTTTTATAGGCAGGTATTATTATATTATTTTCCCATTCCTCGGTGTTTGTTTTTTTTCCCATGCTTCTTTGACCATTATCCACGCCCAATCTATTTCTTGTTCTCCCAACCATTTCTTACATTCTGGTGCTATTTCGTCTTCTCCGCTTGCTTTTCCTGTTTTAATGTTCTGTATGGCTTCTTCTCTCATTATTTCTTGCTGAGCTATCTGTGTTTCTTCTACCTTTGTATCTTTGTTTTCTGGTATTATGTGGAATTTGTCTACATAGTAATCTCCCCATGTGTTTAGTATTTGTTTTAACCCAGTTTGTAGTTGATTGTTTAGCTCTCTTCTAACATTTCTATTCTTTCTTCTAGTGTTTTCATCTGCTGCTTGATTTCTTGATTCTCTTCTCTCAGTTCCTCGTTTTCATTAAAGGTCTTTTCAATTTTATTCTCAATTGTTGCCATTTTCTCCGTAAGAAACTTGAACATTTCCCTTATTTCCTCTATTTCTCCCATCTCTCCAGCCTAATTTTATCGGTATTGTGTATCTGTACGCTACCGCCGATGGCTTACTCAGTTCTTCCACCGACACCACACGAACTGACTTTCCCGATAATTTTGTTCTTCTTAAAAATCTCCTAGGTCCGTCTCTGTTGTTTTTTAATTCGTATAAATATTGATTATTTTATTAAGGTATTCAAGTAAGTTAATTAATATTCTTATCAATTCTAGTTTTTATTTCTACTCCGATATGCTAAGTACTTTAGACTTGTTACTTTTCCGCCCAACCTATCTATATGCGAGAAAAGTATTGGTTTACCCACAAAAAAAGTGAAATTTTGAAAAAAAATTTTGAGTTATTTTTACGTTTTCCATCAACAACAACACGAAGAAACGGTTTTTAGAAAAAATAAACGGTTTTAAAGATTAAAATTAACTTTTCCGCCTCTGTGGCCCTGAACAATATTCTATCATAAAATTGTTACTCCGGGGATGTATCGTGCTAACAAACCGAAATTTCTCCAAAAATGTAGTATATCTGGATTTATAGGACCCGCTGTACTCGCCCTAGTCAACTGAAAATCAATAGGGTACATCTGTGAGACACCTTGAACAATATTCAATCATAAAATTGATCAATCGTATACTCTCTGGAGGCTGTATCGTGCTAACAAACTGAGAATTCTCCCAAAATGACAAAAATGAGATACTTCAAGTACCATAGCACCCGTTGTACTGGCTGTAGTGAGCTGAATATCAATAGGGTTCATCTTTGAGACGCTCTGTATACTATCCACTCATAAAATTAGTCACTTGTATATATTCCGGAGGCTGTATCGTGCCAACAAACTGAAACTTCTCAAAAAATGACAAAAATATCGTACTTAAAGTACTGTAGCACCTATTGTATTGGCTCTGGTGAGCGGAAAATCAATAGGGTTCATCAGTGAGATGTCCTGAATAATATTCAATCCTAAAATTGGTGACTTGTTGAACTCCGGAGGCTGTATCGTGCTAACAAACTGAAATATCTCAAAAAATGACAAAATGTACTTCAAGTATCATAGCATCCGTTGTACTGGCTCGGGTGAGGTGAAAATTAATAGGGTTCATCTGTGACATGTCCTTAACAATATTCAATCATAAAATTGGTGACTTATTGCACTCCGGAGGCTGTATCGTGCTAACAAGACATGTAAGGAAAAGTGGCTGACGACAACGACGACGACATACACACAGGACTTTTTTCTAAAAGCCTTTTTTTCGTGTTGTTGTTGACGGAAAACGTAAAAATAACTCAAAAAAAAATTTCAAAATTCAGACTGTTTTTGGGGTAAAGCAATACTTTTCTCACATATTAGATAGGTTGGGCGAAAAAGTAAAATCCTGTGTGAATGTCGTCGTCGGCCACTTTTTCTTACATGTCTTGTTAGCACGATACAGCCTCCGGAGTTCAACAAGTCACAAATTTTATGATTGAATATTATTGAGGACATCTCACAGATGAATCCTATCGATTTTAAGCTCACCAGAGCCAATACAACAAGTACTACAGTACTTTAAGTACGATATTTTTATCATTTTTGGAGAAGTTTCAGTTTGTTAGCACGATACAGCCTCCAGAGTATATACAAGTGACCAATTTTATGATTGGATATTATTCAGAGCGTCTCAAACATGAACCCTATTGATATTCAGCTCACTAAAGCCAGTACAACGGGTGCTATGGTACTTGAAGTACCAAATTTTTGTCATTTTAGGAGAATTTTCCGATACAGCCTCCAAAGAGTATACGATTGATCAATTTTATGATTGAATATTGTTCAAGGTGTCTCACAGACGTATCTACCCTATTGATTTTCAACTGACTATAGCGAGTACAGCGGGTCCTATAAATCCAGATACGTATACTGCATTTTTGGTTACTTTTGGAGAAATTTTGGTTTGTTAACACGATACATCCCCCGAAGTGTATACAAGTGACAATTTTATGATAAAATGTTAATCAGGGCATCTCATAGATGCGTAAAAGTTAGTTTTAATCTTTAAAACCGTTTATTTTTTTTTAATTTTGTATTAATTCAACAGCTTAAATTGTACAAAAGTATATATTATGACTTTCTTAGTACTTATCTTATTTGTTCTCTGTTGTCCTTTCACTGCACTTTCTTGACACTTTACAATCAACACTAGTTAATATAATTTATTTGTTCTTTTTGAAATTTGATTTAATTGCTGAAAAAAACTATTTTAGCATGACTAAAAAATTTTGCAGAAGAAAGATCGATGGGGAATTTTGACTCAGTGGGAATTGTAACCCTGGATATCTAAATTGACTGAAGTATTAATGGTCCAGGTTGTTGCTGTATTTGGGATTGCAGGAGTTTGTCAATTTGTTAAATCAGCCAGATAACGTTGTATAATATTGAAGATTCGGAAACGTTATTAATTGTGAAACTTAAACAAACAAATAATTATGTAAACAGGAGATTCGTAGTTACTGAAGAATATATTAAATTTTACCGAGCCCTTTGTCCAGCAACAGCAGCAAAGGATCGCCGCCTGTTTTATGTATATCACAATGGAAAATGTATCAATCAGGTTGTGGGTAAAAGTCAGTTTTGTAAGGTACCATATAGGTAAAATACACTCAGGTGCAAAAAATTCGATCCACGACTATTTTTTGGCAAAGTTTGGCAAACATTTCACCATGTAAGTTTTGGATCGGTTTCAAATGTTAAAGGTATGAATAATAAAGACAGTTATACAAGAAAATCATGTTGTTATGAAAACAATTGGCTTTATTCGAATAATGGAAAAATGAAGTATATTTTATAATCAAAACAATGATTATAATGAAATGTTAAATGTGTTATTTTTTTTATTAATAATTTGTATTTCCTCCCCGAGCCCTTATAACAGCCTGCATGCGTCTTGGCATAGAGCTAATTAAATGTTGGACATCGAGTTGGTCCAATTCGTCCCATATTGCCTGAAGCACCACACAAAGTTCAGCCAAGTTGTTAACACGATGCTCCCGTGATCAGATTCTTCTTCCTAGAGTGTCCCATAGATTAGGATTGAGATCTGGACTTGAAGATGGCCAATTCATACGGACAATCCCGACTTCTTCTAAATATTCATTAACGATTCTTGCACGATGTGGCCGCGCGTTATCGTCCATGAAAATAAAATTAGGCCTTACAAATGGAGCAAAAGGTACCACATGCTCATCCAAAATTGTTGTTATGTACCTTGCTCCTGTCATAGAACCTCCATCTACAAGAACCAAGTCAGTACGGGCCTCGGAACTTATACCAGCCCAAACCATAACTCAGCCTCCTCGGTAACTTATTCTTTCCGCAATGTTACATTGGGCGAATCGCTCTCCTTGTCTTCTGTAGATTATTTCTCTACCATCTGGTGTCCTTAAACAAAACCTGGACTCATCCGAGAACAATACATTACTCCAATCGGCGTCATTCCAGTCCTCGTGTTCCCTTGCAAAAGCAAGCCGAGCTCTGCGTTGTTCCATGGATAGCAGTGGACATAGAGCTGGCCTTCTGGAATATAAATTAGCTTCAGTGAGTCGTCGACGATCTGTCCACCTGCTTACATCGACATTTCTTACTTCGCTCAGACGATTTGCCAGCTCAACTGACGTTAAAAGTCTATTTCTCAAACACGAAGAAACCAAAAATCTATCATCGCGTGCGGAGGTTGCCCTTCTACGGCCTGATCCTGGTAGCCTCATGTAATTTCCAGTTTCATTAAACCGCTGAATTGCTCTTTGAACAGCACAACGACTAACACTTACTACCTCAGCCGCATAATATTGGCTACGACCTTAGAGTAATAATATACATAGAGAGGGCTATTCATTCATAAACACGTTTATTTTTGCGGCCAACAATTCTAAACGCCAGTAGTAAAATCATGAATGAATTACAAAAAGTGGGGATTGTATTGTGGATACATCGCCTTGGCGTCATCGTCAAAGCATAGGCGTACCAAATCTATTTAAAAACAACAAATATAAAATTATATTATTGGAATTTTGGTGTTTATAAATATTTCATTTGATGAAATTAAAGTTTGTTGATTTTAATTAATTTATTTTTTCACGGAGAATATTTTTACACTATTCTCTTTGTTGTAATTTCTCACCAGGTAGCGCTGCAGCATATCAACTTCTATATCGTTTACTTTTTCCAGGAGCACAAATGTTTGTGCCACGAGCCGTAAGGCGAGTGCTGCAGATCAAGGGAGTGCAAAAAATGCCTTGCATACGAATTGTACACAATATTTTTTCTACGACCAAGTTTCTTGATGAAAGCAAAAAGTAACTTATATACGTATTTTATTTAAACGTTGAACTGCAAGGATTTAAAAAATGAAAAACAGTTAAACCTACGTATAGTTAATTTTGAAATTTTAACAATTTTGAATTGTTATGCCTGGTGTATCTTTTTTTAATAATAAGTTTTAATTACTTCTAATATTAATATCTGTCACCGAAATTCATTATAAATATAATATCAGATTGTCAAAACAGGTTTTGACATTGAGATTTCCTTCCCACCAGGTCAGCATATCAACTTCTATATCGTTTACTTTTTCCACGAGCACAGAAGTTTGTGGCACAACCCGTAAGGCGAGAACTGAAAATCATTGGAGCGAGAGAAGAGATTTGCGTACGAGTTGTGCACAATACTTTTTCTACGATCACGTTTATTAATCAAAGAAAAAGTAACTTATATAGGTGTTTTATTAAAATTTTGAACAGAAATAATTTAAAAAATGAATATTGAAAAATTAGTTAAACATAGGTACAGTTAATAATGAAATTTGAATAATTTTGAATTGTTTAGCCTGGTCTATCTTTCTTGATAATAAGTTATAATTAATTGTAATATTAGTGTTTGTCAACGAAATTCATTACAAAGATAAGTTTAGATTGTCAAAATAAAATTTGAAATTGACATTTCCATTCCAACAGTGGCGCTGCAGCTTATCAACTTCTATATCGTTCACTTTTTCCACTAGTGCTGAAGTTTGTGACACGAGCCGTAAGGCGAGTGCCTCAAATCAAGCGACAAACTTAACCCGGAAACGGTCGCGTTAATAACCATAACTTAAGATGTCGCGTGTTAGATTTGATCAAATAACATATTCTCATCTGAAAAAAAGTCTATATATTTTTGATTTAAATAGAAAATAGTAAAGGCATATATTGCCCACAGTATTCATTCAATTATCCGTCAGAATTCTCACCATGGGCTGCACAGTTGGTACATGTAGCTAATGTAGTTATGGTACTTATGTTCTTTACATATTGGGGAGGCATATGTTCCACATTGTTGTATCGTAAATCTGCTTTTCTGTCAAGACAGTATCTGCATATCATTTTAGATTGATTACCTTGTAATTTTATGCACACTGGACCAACTTTCTTCCCATATACACACACGTAAAATTTGGAATAAATAAACGATTGCGTGATAGATTTACAGTAACAAGTGCCTTTATTTCTCGTAACAGTTATCTGTACACCTTCCATTGTTGCAAGCGTTGGTATGTGTCATCCCTGGAGGCATTCCTAGATGGCGACAGAATTCTAGTTACTTAGTGAGTTATTATAAGAGAAAACCTAAAAACGTTAGACAAAATCTAACAACGTGACTGTTCCCGGGTTAATTTTACCTTTTTGTTATTTTCACCATTTTCAATGCACCTCTAAAATCAGATAAAGGGCCTACAGCATCTTCGGACAGCTTACTTGGGGTTTCTTTTAGGATTCCCAAAAGTTGTTTGTCAGTTGAAGTAGCAGTGCTGGTAGTAGGAGATAAGGACTCAGTTGGCGTATTATATTTAAAAAGTCCTGAAGGACCAGGTTCCGTAAACCTAAAATACATAAATCAGAATAGGTTGTTGATTCTAGTCACTGGAACAAACTGTAAATAAATTTTATTGCCTATTACAAAAACCTTTAAACATTTAGGAGAAAATATATACTACAACAAACCTAACTAAAAAACTAACCTATATGCAAGTATACGAGAATCTGAAGTAAGCAATGATACACCACTCATAAATGAATGATTCTCAGTTACTGTTACTAGATCATCAACAACTTCTTCTACTGGTAAACTAAAAATAAAACACAATTAACAATTTTTTTTGTTTTACTAACAAACTTTTAAAAAGCATTACTTTTTTAAATGAAACTAATTGTCAATTTCTTAGAATTTTTAACATATTTTCAATACATTGTGGAATTATCTAGAAACAGTTAGTTTCATTTAAAAAAGTAATATGAGTTGATTCCACAGAGTAAAGGTCGAAACAGTAAATTTTATTAAAAAGCAGTTTAAAAAAATATACTCCCTAATTTCAACATAAATTACTTAAATATTTACCTTTCGACATCACTTAGAGTAGCAGTAGAAGCTTGCTCAGACATATTTTGTGCTGATAAATCTTTTTGATGGTAATCTGAGTTATTTGTTGAAGACCTAAAATAGACATATTCTTTTAACAAATTAATGTAAGTCAACTAACTCAGTCATCATTGCTAACTGAATAAAATGGATCATATGTGGCCAAATGACCTCTTAAAAAAATTAAAATGATAATTTAATTTTTAAATACAGTTCAGTTCCAAAATAGTAGGCACTAAATTCTCAGAAATATTGCATTAAACCAAGAACAATTGTAGTTTAGTTTAGTGCCTACTATATTGGAACTGAACTATAGTTATCTAGACAGCCCAGAGTGTCACCAGTCGCCCAATAAAGTAATGACTTATAATTAATAAACTGTTTAAAAATTGTCTTTTATGACCGCTTTATCAGCTGTAATAAAAAGAACTTATTATATTGAAAGGAAATTTTGTTTATCAGGACAGCGACTTTTTTATTTTGGGAATTACTTTAAGGGCCCATTGTACCAAAAAAATGTGTAGGTACTTACATTACATCTGGTGGATTAAATTCAAAAACTGACATGGGAAGAGCATCTTTGTTTAGAAACTTACGGCCACTACTCTTATATATAAAATCAGATTGTTTAAAATGCTCCGAACAAATTTCAGGTCGTTTTGGTAGATCATGAGTCTTGCTTAGACCCAGTAAAGCAAACCAAATTCTTCTTGTTTCCAAATTGGTGGGAAAGCTAGAATAAAACAACGCCAAATAGAAATTTGCTTTTTATAATTAAAAAACTTTTAAGCATTTTAAATATTATAGAAATGAATAATAAAAGTCGCCGCCACTGGAAAGCCGTTCAAATATTTACATACCTGTGGTATGAGAGTTGACAGTTCGGGGTAATTTCGGCCGTTTTTCCGACAGACTTGGCACTGACGAACCATGATAATAAAAAACACTAAATTAATTAACTTAAAACCAAAGTTTGTCACTAAAAGTCTTGAAAAACACACATAACATCGAAAGAACTCAATTTTTACGTGCTAGTCCTAATGGCGCTCGTAATAAGCAAACCAAGTTTGACAGTATTTACTATAATACTACAATCCAATACAAATGTTAGTCGAGAACGCTCTGACGATATTTGCATCTCTCTTTATATCATAACTGATCAAAGACAAAACTACTAAATAGTATATATTAGACAAACAAAGCAGGTACTGAATTTTTTAACAATGTTGCCACTTTTAGTTACAACAAATACTTGTTTAAAATTTATATAAGAATATGCCTTTATTATATAAAATTCAAGTATTATTAATTAATTTTAAAAGCAGCGACTCAAATGCATAAATTATTATAACTTCTTTTAATTGCATAACTTTTTAAGAAATTTTCAATAAAATTTCTAATTTCATTTTTCCTGCATCTAAAGAGGATTTGTAAATATGGCAAAGCAGTGGAAGTGTCCCGCAAGTGAGCTTAGAATGTGACTCAATATTTGGGACAGGAAAAAGTCAAAACAAACATATCTATTATATTTATTAATCTGAGGCTACGACCATCTTGAACTAAAGCCACTGCCCTTGCAGCATCCGTTGGTGTTAAAGCCATTTGATTTCAATTAAATTAACAAAATAATAAGTTTAAATACTAATTCGGTAGGTTTGTATGGGTCACTAAAATAACAAATGAATTTATTGCTGCTCTATCAGACGTAAATTTCTGACAAAAACCTAAAATTTGTATTGTTTATAAAAAATGCCATAAGAAAAATGAAAATAATGTATATAAATTAATAATTTCAATTATACGAGGGTCTCTCTATATTTATATACGCCATATAATAAGTACCAAGTTTTAAAAGTAACAATAAAAGGAAAATATACGATGGATCGAATTTTTTGCACCTGACTGTATGTTATTATCCAATAATAATGTAGACATTTCAAAATACTTCATTTCTGAAACAAAATAGGAAAGATTACACGCCCAAGAAAACTGGGATTTTTACGAGTAGGTACACAAATTCGTAATTTTTCAAATAATCCTCCCGGTGAAGTTTATTTATAATCCAGTCAATTTAGCCCAAAAAATAGAGGTAAGCTTACAATAATTTCAATAAAGCCACATATTCTCATGGATATTTAAAATACTATTATAAAGAAATTGTGAAAAGTCCTCATCAATCCTCCTTGTGTGAAACATTTTATTCATGCTAAAAGTACAGGTCATTCATTTCGAAGATCGTCTGCTACACTTTTAGTTGAATCTAGGGGAATGTCGTTCAAAATTGCTGTGACGAAGGCGTTGGCGGATGCTCTGAGGATTACTATTCCACAAGTTACTACTTCTGTTACAAACCAAGCCACCTATTGTTTTTCATGCAACTTCATATCATTGATTGTAAATAATAACTGTCATTCAAAAATAAACCTATCATTGAGATGACATCTGTGCAATTTACTCTTACATACACAATAAATTGGTGTCAGAAGTGGTTTCGAAAATACGCCAATTACTTGATTTCCTATGTTCTACTACAATAACATGCAGAGAGAAATAGTGAAAAGTGCATATTTTCATCACAAATCAACATAACCATGTCGGACGGAGAGGAACCTTCTACTACATTGATTGCTGCTGTGACGAAGGCGTTGGCGGATGCTCTGAGGATTGCTATTCCACAAGTTACTACTTCTGTTACAAACCAAGCCACACCTGAATCTACTTCTCAAGCTCAACCCAAAGCTCCTCCGTTCAAGTATCAAGAATATCGTTCGTCCGACGGAACAATAGTCGACGATTTTTTCAAGAGATTCGAGTTGGCATTACAACTGAGTAAAATTTCGGAAGAAGAATACGGTAAATTCGCTCGAGTATATATGGGAGCAGAACTTAATAATGCTCTGAAAATTCTTGTTGCTCCTGATACACCGGAAAATTGTACGTATCAGCAAATTCGCAATGTTTTAATTGCACATTTCGACGTCGAGAAAAATAAATATGCAGAAAGTGTTAAGTTCCGACAAATTGTACAGCTACAGAATGAACCCATTGCTAATTTCTCACTACGATTAAAGCAAGGAGCTACGTTCTGCGAATACGGTACATTCTTCGACAGGATGTTGATTGAACAGCTCCTACATGGTCTCACCGATCGTGATATGCGCGACGAAATTATCGCCTAGAAACCTACTACATTCAAGGACGCTTACGAAATAGCACATACATTGGAGTCAACTCGTCAAACAGCGGATTAGGTTATTAGGTTACCTCTACTTCTAATAAGATACATGCACTACATTATTCAACGACGCAATTCAAACATAAACGGAATGCTTCATATACATCGCACAGTGCTTCTCGGAAGCAAGGCCATGGTGAAAAACAAGGTCAGTACGTTTGTTATGGATGCGGAGAACGTCACAAACGCAGTGAGTGTCCATTTCGTACTTCTGAGTGCCATAAGTGCATAAAACGTGGGCACATAGCGAAAGTTTGCAGAGCTTGATCTTCGCTTTCTACTTCTCATATACAAAGTTCTGAAGAACCTGCACAGCAAATAGACACATTGAAATGTTTCAACGCAGTCGAAGAAATCCACGTTATTGATTCTTCTGGTAAGAAAATACTTCAAGTACTCATTGAAGGCCATAAATTGAATATGGAATTAAATTCTGGTGCACCATATGGTTTCATTGGTAGCGATACACTACGTAACATCGCAACATCACATTAACTGCATCGGTACTTGCTCTGTTAATGTCTGATTTGGTTCTACATCTCGACAACTTCCGGTCTACGTTATTCAAGGCTCTTACGATTCCTTATTTGGTCGTGAATGGATCGCAAAATTCAGTCACGAAATTGATTGGACCGAACTCTTTTCTCCAATCAAGGTTAATGCGTTATCTACTCTTCCACCTTCATTAACTCGTTATCAACAAGCACAGCTGAAATTTTCAGTGAAACAGCTGGAAAACGTACAGGACCTCCAGTTAAGGTACATTTTAAACCTGGAACTTCTCCTGTTTTTGCTCGTGCTCAAGATATAGCATATGCATTACGCGACAAATATTCTAAAGCAGTTGACGCTAAACTTGCGTCTGGATTTTACAAAAAAGTTGATTTTTCCGAGTGGGCTTCACCTACACACGTCGTTATTAAAAAAAATGGTGATATTCGTATAACTGGAAATCATAAACCTACGTATAATAATAGATGAATGCCCTATTCCAAAACGTAGTGACATTTTCAACAAAGTAAAAGGAGCCAAAATTTACGAACATCTTGATATTACAGATTTATACGCATCTTTCTACTGACGACGAGTAGAGCCATGCTTTAACTCTGAATACTCCTACACATGGGTTAGTTCGTCCTACACGAGCTGTTTACGGCGCAGCTAACGTTCCTGCAGTTTGGCAACGTCGATTAAAAGAAATCTTGCAAGGTTTAAAATACGTTGAAAATTTTTTCGACGACATCATTGTTTGGGCTGGAAGTTTCGAAGAATTGTTGATTATTATGGAAACATGTTTGATCCGTCTTCTTGAAAATGGTGGTAGTCTCAAGCGACGTAAATGTGGTTTCGCTACAAATTCTGTTGAATTTTTGGGTCATAAACTAGATACACAAAGCATTCATAAATCGGATTCTCACATCAAGGCAATTCGAGATGCACCTAAACCTTCCACACCTCAAGAATTAGAATTGTTTATTGGTAAAGCTACGTACTACAATTCATTCATTCCTGACTTAGCTACAAAAGCGCGACCACTTCGGGACATGCTTCTTGTTCAAGAAGAATTTCCGTTTCAAAATCAAGATCAACGTACTGTACGTTTACCTCAAGAACAGTAATTTTTCATTCCAAACACACCGCGGATTCGACGATCATCTCGGATACGCAAATCACGAACTATTTACTGTCCACCTTGATAATTCAAGAAATCCTTGTAAAGGAGGGAGGAAATGTAGTATATTCCAATTAACGTTCTTTTAAGTTCCATTGTTTTTCATGCACCTTCATACCATTGTTTGTAAATAATAACTGTCATTCAAAAATAAGCCTATCATTGAGTTGACATCTGTGCAATTTACTCTTACATACACATTAGTTTTCATTCTTCCCCCGATTTTATTATTAAAACACACAATTTAAAGATGCAAAAAATTCTCTCTAGACTGCAATAAAATGGGTAGAAGGCGTGGGTTAACGTTACTTTGGTAACATTCTTGTCAACAAAAACTAATATTTTGACAGTTGTCATATAATTATTCTTCCATAAAGTCTACATCTTTTAAGTTTAATATTTGGCTAGAATCTAGTTAAAAATGAATTCCATTGAAGAAGCAGCAATTATTGCGTGTAGAAGTTTCTTACCGGAAAAATCTAAAGACCGTTACAATCAAGCCTATGAAAATTTCATCAAATGGTGTACAACGAAAGATGTGTCCACAATCAGTGCCGGATTAAGCAAGTGCGGGGCCCGTAGCAAATTCTTTCAACGAGCCCTTGAGCTGCTATGGGTTCTTAAGTATAAAGTGGTAAAAAAACAATTCAATACTCAATATGTTTATTTGCTATCTATATGTTACAATTTTGTGGTTAATTAATAGTGTAGTAAATTAATATAGGCGCTGTTCGGCTCTGACAAGTACAAAAAGCCTGAGATGAGATTTTCCAGCAATTTAGAATAATTTTGATAGGAAAGTAACAATCGAAAACTGATGATACTACACAAATTGTTTCTTTCAATACATATTTCAAAGTTTATATTTAATACAAAGTAAATTATATTTTTAATAATCGCTAATGTTATATTTTATAAATAGTGTATTTTAAATAATGTTTATATTTATTTATCTGTTTCCTTGTTAATTTTTAAACTTTTACAAAGTCACTTTTCTAGATTTCATCTGGACAAATTTAGAAATAATACTATTCGTATCAATTTCTCTGACAAATCATATTCTATATTCATCAGAGCGAGATAATTCAGACGTTCTTGACTCATAGTGTTCCTTAACTCATTTTTTATGCGCTTTAATGTCGAAAACGAACGTTCGCCACTGCAGTTAGTGATCATGAGAGATAAATAGATGCGCAAAGCAATTTATCAATTGGGGAAACATGATTCTAATGAATTGTTCATTCGGAATTTATAATATCGAATTTCCAGATCTTCGTTTTTCGTACTGTCAATCGCACCAGCCACATCCGTTTCGAGCAGCTCGGCAAACTGCTCTAATTCGTTGTCTAGACTGTCTTCCAAATCATTTTCATAAGCACTGACTATAATTGGTGTGTTTTTTTTAAATATCTTCTGCTGTAATAGATTTTAACTGTCGAAATATTTCAAACACACTAGTTAGTTTTTGATATGCTTTCATGCGTTTGTCTAAAGCAGTTAGTCTGTTATCAATAATGACAACAAGCGCCTCAATTTCAAACTGTTTACCAGGTGTTTCTTTCTCAACAAATTCGTCAAGTGTACTGAAATCGCTAAAATTGTCGTACTTTGTGTTCCGCTTGCGTCGTCTTGAAGTCTGTTACTGATATTCATGACAGCCTGTCAGCTCTTTGGCTTATGCTTCAATATTTGAAAATGTAGATCGCATTGTTTGGACATAACCATGTAATGATTTATAAAGGGTGTATCCCGTATTAAGGTCTATTTTAGACGATTGCAGCGACGCACTAGTTGCTTGCACGCGTTCTAAATTACGCTCAGGAAGAGATGAGTGCTACGAGTGGGTTTGAATATGCGGGGCCCCCTTTCGCGCGGGGCCCGTAGCAATTGCTACTCTTGCTACGTGGTTAATCCGGCACTGTCCACAATAACTGAAGATGTATTATTGGTATTTTTCTTAGAAAAATCAAAGACATTGTTCCCTACTACATTATGGTCAGAATACTCAATGTTGAAGTTGACTATTTCATTAAATAAGAACCAGGCTATATCGAAATTTGGCCGCTTGAAGACATTCATAAAAAGGAAAAATATTGGATATCAACCTCTAAAATTTCAGGTATTTACAAAAGGTGATATATCAAAGTTGTTGTTAGAAGCTCCTGATGAAATATATTTAATGAAATAAGTGGTAGCGATTTTTGGAGTAGCTGGGGCATGCCGAATTGACGAGTTATATGATTTAAAAGTGAAGGACGTGGAGTATAAAAATTGTGTTATTATAGTGCAGATTCTTACTACAAAAAATAATGTGCAAAGAAGATTTGTAGTAACAGAAGATTGGGTAACATTTTTTAATCGTTATATGCAACTCTGACCAAAAAAGGCGCAAGATTAACGCTTTTTTTATCGTTATGAGCGAGGCAGATGTGTAAATCAGGTGGTTGGAAAGCATACAATTTCAAAAATTCCGTTCGACATAGCTAAATTTCTTAAAATTACAAACCCAAATCAGTACACCGGCCACTCGTTTCGAAGAACGTCCTCTACATTACTAGCAAATGCCCCAGGTGTGGACATTTTAGATATGAAAAGGCACGGGGGATGGAGGTCGTCAGTGGTAGCGGAAGGATATATAGCAGATTCAGTGACCCATAAAATAGAAGTTGCTAATAAAATCATGCCCACAAAATCTATATCTATTCAGGAAAGCAAACATTCAGAAGTATTTAATGATCATGTTGCCCAAATCGACAGACAAGAAATCATGCCCACAAAATCGATATCTATTCAGGAAAGCCAAAATTTAGAAATAGAATTTAATGATAATGTTGCGCAAATCGACAAGCAAGTCAAAATTTCCAGTGACGTTGCTTTCAAACAAGATTTCAATTAACATTTGCCGTTAAATCTTTCAGGAACATGCAACAATTGTAATTTTACATTTAATTTCCAATCTAAATAAATATTTGACAAGTAATTTGACATTTTATTTGTTCGTTGTCCAGGGCACTCAAGTTTTTCATACTTAGCTACCGATAACCTAGTATGTTTTACTTTCGCTTGCCTATTTAAAATGAAAAAAAAATATTTTCGTAGGGGGGAGAATGAAAAATATAATTTTGTTAATATGCCAATATTAATAAAATAAACTTGATGAATTCTAAAGTTCTGTTGTTATTTTCAATTTTTGTTTATTTCTAATAAACTTTTTAAAAATTTGTTAAATACTTTTATTATACAGACTGTCGCAATATTGTGTGTACAACGACAGGACACCTTTGTTCAAAATAAGGCGACTTAATTGAACTTACCTATACCCAAAGCACTTTGCTTTACTGCTGAGACGCTCCAAATTTTTAAAACAATTCCAATTTTTAAAATATCACAGAAAAGGGATAGTTAATATTTGTCATTTTTGGGTCACACACTTAACATTTAAAAATAATCATTGCCCAGAGAGTAAAAAAAGTAACAATCGTTATAATTAAAAATGACTTTTCCGCACTTATACATTCCGGGGGCTAACGATCCGAAATTTCTCCAAAAAATTGGTAAATCTGGATTTATAGGACCCATACCCAATCACAAAATTGGTGACTATCGTGCTAATAAGACATGTTACAAAAAGTGGCCGACTATGACATACACACAGGATTTGTTTTTCTAAAACCCGTTTTTCTTTTTTTTCTCACTGAAAAACGTGAAAATAACTCAAAAAATAAATAAAAATCCCTATTTTGTTTTTTTTTATAATAAAGTTAAATGTTCAAAAATATTTCATTTTATAGTTAGCGTTAATTACCCAAAAATGACAAAAATTAATAATTATGGGTTTTTGAGATATTTTAACAAAAAAATACGTATTTTTTCAAACTTCGTAGTAGGTTTGACGTCATACCCTGTATAAATAATAAAAAAATCCAAGATGCAAGTTTAATACACCTCCGTTTAAACCACGTTAAGCACGTGAACTACGATACAATACATATTTATTAATATTATATTTCACGCCAATGAGGTGGTGGGGGTTGCCGAGTCGGGAAGATAAGCTTTCGTCAAGAACATTTCCATGTTGTATAAATTGAAAATAATTTGTTAATTGTTCTGTCGCCATTTAAATCTCTAAATTTTTAAAGCGTCTATTTTTCATTGATACTGTATAGATAAATTGAAGTTGCAACTATTATTCAATTGAAGTTGGAATAATAATTTTTCTTCTGAATTCTATTTACTGTCAAAAATCATTTATTACATTTTATTTTTTTTGTATTCCATCCGTTAATCAATTTTTGTTTGTCTTTCATGTTGAGTACGTAACCCCTTTTGCATTATGTTAAACCCGTCAATGATAATATAAGCGTAATATAATTTGATTAATATTCTAATTGAAATTTCCTGCTATATTAGTAAGCACCTACTATATTTATCTTCATTCATGTTTCTTTTTCCTGTGAAATGGTTAGCCTATTTTCGGTAAAATGAGTAGCCTTATTACCTTGAAAAAATATTTGTATATCTAAATTCTTAGAAAGCGGAAGTATCATTACGTTGTTTTAATGACTTAGTAGAAGCAAATTAATCATAACATTCTTATACGTTTTGTAATATTGTAGGCTGGTGCCAATAATTTAAAAAAAAAATTTAATACAAAAATTAATTATTTTTAGAAATTAAAAGTTGAGTCATAGTTGTGCAATGAATATAGAACTTAAATCTAGAGTTTTAAATGAAACTCAATGTTTCTAGTTAATTCACAATATAATGAAAAATGTTGAAAATTCTAAAAATTGACAATTGTTTCGATAACTAAATATCATCGTCAGATTGACAGAGGTTACATTTCATTTGATGTCTACCTAATGTTTAGTAGTTATTTTTGGCTAGACCTTGTGATTGACTTAATACATGTTAATAGAAACAAGAAGATGGGATATTACAAATATTAAAGCTTAGATATTATTAGCCCTGTGGTGATATCCTGGATATCATTTTTCCAATTAAGATAAGTATAACTGTACAATGATATAGAAAACCAGGAAAACTATATCTGCTGATCTTTACAATTATCACTTAAGAAGACAGTTTAATAGTGGAGAACTCCCTAGATTTATCTGTTCATTGACGACTTTATATTGTGGGTTTCTTAAGTGTCTTCTAATTTCCAACTCTTCAAGGAAATCCATTTCTTGTTTCTTATCACAAATATGTATTACTTCTAGTTCTGTTAGGTGTCAATGAATGATTGGTGTCAAGTAGATGTTTTGCGTAATGGGACTTATCTGGTTGTTTTAATCTATATGCCTGTAAATGTTCACTGTATCTGATTTCAAAATTTCTAAGGGTCTGACCCAAACAGACAGCATTACATTCTGGACATTAGAGTTGATATATACCTGATTTCTTTAATGGTGGTATTTTTGTTTTACATTTAACAATTTTGTATTTACGTTACTTTCTGTTTTAAAAAAAATTGTTGTATTCGTTGCTAAAGATATTCTCTTTGAAATATTATTAGAAATATTTCCTGCATATGTGATGGTTTTATAAGTTTTTATTTCTTCAGTTTGCTTAGGAAATATTATTACAACTAATATAGCGACTTAATCGACACGTATGTTACAGCATTCAAACAATGACACTCAAAGTCAAAATGATTTATCGGCTATTAATAATCTCTTGTCTCAGGTGAACTCAGTTAATTATGAAATATTCCGCTAAAATTTAAGTATTATATAAATTAAATTTATTATTATTATTATTCCGTATTATGTACCCAGTTTCTAGCTGTGAATGTATACGTTTAATTATAAAGGCTATTTAATGACACTGACATTTCTAATATATTTCAATTAAATATCTGCCATCAATAATCAAGACATGTCACTGTCACAAATTAAAATCTTCCTATTTAATTAAGTAAATTTATTTTTATATAAAAACATTCAAAATCATTCACAAATAACCTATTCAGTATGTTAAATTCAAATTTGTTTGTGTGTCAAACCTACAAATCATCAAACCTTAGCTCTTTTTACAAAATGCAATCTATTATTTATAAGAATACAAAATTAAAATTATATACAATAATCAAATTGAATCCCAAGTAACATTCTTCAAGAAACGCAGAAAATTTATCGTAATTACTAAATATTCCGATAATTGTCAACGAATTTCCCGAAATGTCAAAAGTTGATCACGGTGCTAACGTACACCGATATAGTTATTCAAAATCGTACAATTTAACCTATAAAATGTCACTACTTAATTTCTTAATATTTTGAATACAAATCAAAACATTTTTAATTTGTAGAAGTGTGGAATACTTTAAATTGCAATAAAAGTTAGTTTTATTGTTAAATTAGGATTTTCCCGTTACAAATAAATAAATGAATATATCTTTAACTAGAAAATTATTTTATAATGATGCGAAGATGTTAAGCACCGGGTTATTTTGCCGACCAGAGTAGAAGTCGAGTGATTTGTGTTTAATTGTGGGTTGTCTTACACACACATATTTGTAAGGAACACTTTAAACTAAAGAAATAATATAATTAATAGCATAATAAGATAAGTTGGCAACACTGTCGAAGATGACAAGACAGTTAACAGTTGCAAGTAGTAGAGATACATGTGAACATTGGGTTGTTGTAAATTACTTGTTGTAGTTGTAGTTACAATAAATAAAATATAAAGTACTGCCAGCGTTTTATATAGAAGTACAAATTAACATTCAATAATTACACAGGAATAATGAGTAATATGAAATACTAAAAAAATTGCGAACTTTTTTGTGAATTACAATTGACAATGTCTGCTCTTCTACTATTTCTTTATCTTCTGCTGTCAGAGGCCTCTCGACTAATCGTTACAATAACAAAATGTATGTTGATATTTGTACAATTTGAAATATTAATTATGGGCTCTTCTATATCTACACTTATATTTTCATTTCTTAGAAACTGACCGCTTATCGTGGATTCAGATGTTATCGAAGAGAAAAATTTTTGCACCGAATTTACAGATGAATATATTATCGTGGCGGGTATTGATTTCGAAGCTGGTATTGTGGATGATTTGGTTGATGTAGAGGCAGACTGTCGTACCGAATTTACAATTTTATTTGCAGTGTCCATCTTATTTTGCATTGAATCGTCTATGTACCCTTCAGCTACAGATGTTGACTTCCACCCACCATGACGATTCAATGCGGTGATATTACCTCCTGCGTCAACAAGAATCGTTGCACAGGATCTTCTGAACGCATCTCCAATATATTATTGTGGATTTGGTAACTTTAAGAATGTTGCAATTTCTTTACCTATAGAGTTAAATTTATGCATGGCAATTATTTGAATGG
This sequence comes from Galeruca laticollis, assembly GCA_963921935.1. NCBI lineage: Eukaryota > Metazoa > Arthropoda > Insecta > Coleoptera > Chrysomelidae > Galeruca > Galeruca laticollis. The sequence goes on from OY998177.1 coordinate 59,653,314, forward strand.
CACATTTACCATTTTGATAATTCACAAAGAAACATGTAGATGGAATATTACTTGGCTGGATGTCAATATATTTTTTACACATTTGGTAAAACTTGCCGCTTACCGTAAATGGTCGTACAATTTTCGTTATTGTATTTGGAATAGTTACTATCAGAACCGATCCTTTGTCTTTAACATCCATTGCGTAAAGTTCAATTGAAATACATGCACCAACCAATTAATCCCATGATTAACGCAACCTTTACAACAATTTGCATTAGAAATTTAATAACGCATATTACTTATGAATTTCATACCTCAGTTGCAAGGTGTTTATTTTCGGGGGCTTGGTTAATAAAATTATTAATCTCATCTGGAGAAAATATTTTTGATTTTTTGGGTGTATGCACTTAATCTTGAGTAATTTTTTATGTTAATAGAGTGATTTACGTTCAATGTACTTTTCAACATTGAGTATTGTCTCCACAAGGATGATGATTTGTAGTTCTCCCCTAATTCAACAAAGTGCGCTAACAAAACATTCTCGAAAAATTTTGGTATATTTTTCTTGGATCTCCAATCCGTAAAGTCTCTAAACCATACTATACCTGTCTTTTGATTCCGTGGGTAGTAAATGTTGGGTTACTTACTTCCATAGCAGTTGTGCTATTTCCGGGGTGTGCAACTTTCACTTTGCGCTTCCACTCCATTTATGCACTCACACTATTGTTTTTGTAATAATATTAAAAAATAAATAATTTGCAAATAAATAAAAACGTTTATAGGTATTAATTGTTGAATGTTGACCTTGTAAAGCCACTAAATATTTTATTTGAAACTTTCTAAATATCAAAATGACATCTTTTGACAGCTGCTAACGGCGTGAAGTGGCGCTGTCGCATTCATCTCGTTTAACCTCGGGTTTTAGCGATTCAGACCGGTTATTATGCCATTTTGGCGGTTATATCAAAAAGTTTTATATACAAAAGTTTTATATTTTTTTATTATCTACAACTTTTGTATTGAACATTTTCTATAAGGTCACGTGTCGCCCCAAATCGCAAAAAACCGTTTTCAGCCCCTAAATTGGATCCCCATTTCACATTTTAAATGTTTTCGTGTTTTAATTTTTTTTCGTCAACATTTTCCACCCGGTTCATGCCTGTTATTTTTTTCTTATTTTTAGGGTTTAAAATTCGTTATGGCACCAGCCTATTACTCTGTTGTAAAGAACTGATTCAGGCTCGTAATTATTAAAATGTTTAAATACGATGTTTGGTAGTAACAGAAATTTGTTAGTTATCTCGAAAAATTGGTATTTGAAATAAATTCCACTCTGGTAAGTGAATGCAAACTGAATGTTGTAGGAAGGACGCTCCAGACATTGGGCGGTGCTGCGCAAAGTTGAATGAAATAAGGTGAAACGGTGTGACAGGCGCGTACTACAAGAGCGTTCAACGATCTCTACTTGCCGCCGCGAAACTAGCGCCTTGCCGCGGCAATGCCATCAAGTAGACGAGATCGGCATGGCTGTGTGAACGCTTCGTGTCTGCGCTTGTGATTTTTTAAAGAATTTCAACAAAATATCAGTCTGTTTTTTTTATAATTAGTGCGAAATTAAAGATTAACATTTAGGGTAAGTCGTGGATAGTTTTTTAGTGCGAAACCTACAATATTTCCACCTAGTTTGTAGAAAGCGTTTCCGGTTAACCTGCAAGAATATTTTGAGCTCAAATCAAAATGGAGGCAAACCGCGTGCTTCTACGTTTGCCGCTTTTTTCGTGTTGCTGTTTAGTGGGGTGAATAAATCCGTATACATCAATACTCTCTTAATTTTTCTTATAAATTAAAAGTGTTACTTATTTCTTCAAATCGTGATATCATATTTGATATATTAATGTCGCTTTTTTCGTTTTAGAATCGATCTTGAGGGCCGAATTGCTAGAGCAAATACCACATATTGCCGCACAAGCACTAGAATGCTCAACTCGAGTGAGTGCATTTAAGAACGTCGTAGGAGATTATCTTATTCCTTTATTAGTGAGAAATTTAGGATGTTACGAGAATACAGTGATCACTTCCACCCTTATTCAATTGATAGAACAAGGATTTATATCGAAACTTCAAGCCGAAATACAAATATGCCCCACAGTTTTGGCGCTGACAAAGTCACAAACGGCCGTAGACGTAAACATCACTGCCATAAATGTAAGTAATAATTTATAAACGATTTTATTCAAATTTTCATTTATAATATTTTAATTAGAAGAATTATTACATATTTAACAGGTGTCCTTTTAAAGTTAAATTAATTGATATTTTTTCTACTACTATTTTAACTTCGCTTCTCAAATACTACGAATTAGTTTGCCTTGTGATAATATTCGTTAAAATGATCACACCTTCAAATAGCATTCCACAAACTTTCAAAATGAATGCCCACATTATGGCATTTCATTGTGGAAGTAATAAAAGTACAGTTATGTATTTTATAATTAACATTGTACTTGCATCTACGTTAAATATGCAACTTTGAGCTTATTTTTTTGGTTTTCTGACAATTGAATGGAAATCGTGATAAATATATTTCAGAAATTCAGTATGGTTTATTAATTTCGATTTTTTGGTATTTGTAGTTAAATAATGAAAGTTTTAACACCTAGTATATTTTTATGTTTTTTTATCATAGAGAAAGTAATATGTTACGAGAGTTCCTGTATAAACAGTTAGCAGGGAACTAATTTATACAGGCAGTATATTTAAATTTGGTAGTTTGGTTTATGGATGGATACATTTTACAATTTGTCTTAAAATTGTTTATTATATAATATTTTGATGAGGGGAACTCTCATTTTCATTTACATCATCCTACGTTTCACTTAATCCATCTTCATAATCTCTGCATTTTCCATTCCCTCAGTATCCATCAAATCTTCAACATCCTCATCATGAGGTGTTAGCCAGTCAGTAGGGGAGACAGTTGTATAGTGGGACTATTTTTTTCAAAAGATCATAAATTATTTTGAATCAGATTCTCAGCTAATCATTATATTGAAAATGTGAAAGTATTATTAAATAAATATTTAAAACAATGAAAAAAGAGAAAAGCAAAATTATGATTGGCTTCTCCCACTATACACCCAAGTCCCACTATTCAACCTACCCCTGATTCATAGTGGGACTACTACCATTGCATACTTGGACAACCTAATAATAATGGGATTAAGTTAAAATAAAAAGAATATGAGCCAGAGAAAAGATACAAACTTGTGTTTTATTCAAAACCATTGCTAAAATTTTGCTACTAAAATATAAAAAAAGAAATTTTATAAAAGAAAAAGAACAAGAAACGAATTTGAACAAATATGAACATCATTCTGTATTATAAGGAGAAAAGTCATAATTAAAACACCAGAGCTTGGAAGCTCGTTTGGTTCCTCCAGAAATAAAAGGAACATGAAGTTTAATAATAATATCATCTCTGGTAATGAAATATTCTCCCTTTTTTCTGACAAGAAAAATTTATCATTATCAGTCTTTTCAAACAATTTATGACATAGACGTACTCTGCTGTATCAATTTTATCAACTTGCCCAACATAATATTTAATTCTCTTCTTCAATGGGTATTTCGCAATAACAAAATCATGCATTTTTATATCATAATAAAGATATCTGCTTTTGTTGCAAATTCGTCTGATATATCAGAACTGTCATCACAAATCTTCAATTGACACATCACTGTCACTGAAGTCTGCAAATACATTTTTTGTGACAGCCTTTATCTTTACTTTCTGTGTTTTTTTATTCTTTTGACTATTTTCTCTGTCGTTTAAGATCATTGATGTAACTTTCATTCTTTTCTGATTCAATTTTCTGGATTCTGCTTTTAAATGTGGTCTTATTGATTCCGGAGTAACAATATTACATTTAGGAGTTTGATGGAAAGATAAATTATTTTTCGTATTCTCTCTGGAACAGCCTGGTTGAGCAATGTCTTTATCTAAAGGCAAACCATCTGTATCAGAATTATCAGGATCATTCAAAGAATTTTTAGCATTGGACCCTGTACAGTTTGTAACAAACGAACTCAAATAGTCTGATTCATGAAATATTTGGGGATTTAAAGGACAGATCCCTCTGTGTTGGAATCTTTTAATTATGTTGCTTGGTGTGAAAGCGGTTGCAAAAGATTTTCCAACTATTTCCGCTATATGTATAAAGTAACTGGAACACCTGGATGATTGAGCAACCATTCGTCCATGGCTTTATTGTAGTATCTCTTAAACGGGCCGAAACAGGTCACGTTGAGTGGCTGGAGTGTGTGGCTACAATGTGGTGGTAATGTAACCAATACAATACCATTTATCTTGCAATATTGTAGTACTCTAACATCCGTATGGCTCTCATGGTTATCTAGTATTATTAATATCTTGTTATCTACATTGCAATGTACTGCATCTACAATGTGCTTCAAATACTCCAAAAAGTTTGTTCCAGTCATCCAGCCACTGGGGTTTGCTGCACCTTTTGACTCAGGGGGTGCACCATTAAGTATGTGCAGTTTAAAGTTTTTCCTCGGGGAAAAAGAAAAATGGCGGTACATAACTACCATTAGCACAGATAGTGGCACACATTGTGACTAATACTCCTCTCGGCACTGGTCACCTTACCTACTTACTTTCGACCACAGGGGGCCTGTGTACTGTTGTAACTGCGGTTTCATCGCAGTTGTATAGTATATATGATTAGGATTAAAACCATATTTTTGAATCACGTGAAGTAAATTAGCAAAAAATAAACCAATATTATGTTTGTTGTGCCTTGCTCTGAAAAGCTTCATCCATTCCTCTATAGCACTCTTATAACATCTCCAAGATTCTGGAATTGATTTTTCATTGGAGATACCAAATATGTAGGCGGATAACCGGGTTTCTTTAACTGATAATCCGTAAGACATATTTGCAGCAGTAATCAAGTATTGACTAAGCAACTGTTTTTCATCATCTGTGTAAAGCGGATTTGGTAACCCCATATTGATCATCAGCATCTCTGATTTTAATGTTTTGATTAATTATGGCTAACATAGCTTGCTTCATCTTGGCTGCATTTTGTAAATGGGCTTGCTTACTGTCCTTATGTGATTTGTAAGTTTTCTAACCCTTTTTTTGTTAATCTTTTTCTGCAACAAGAAGAAACATCTTTTATCAATGCTCTTATATGCAGGATCAAAGTAACCTTGATTTCACCATATTACTCATATGTAAATAACACTACCTAAGGTATTTTATAAAAATTAAATTCAGAATTATACCTAGTCAAACCATAAAACTTTATTTAAATAATATAATATAATTGCCTGGCTAAAATAACTACTGTCCATTGCAGCCTCACTTTGCACAATTCAATTGGTTGGCAATTATAAACTGGGGTTTATAGTGGGACATTCCCAGTATGCACCCCATAATTGTGTCCCAATATACAACACTACCTTTTTCAGGTTATGAATTTCTGTAGTCAACAGAAACGTAAATATGAGTATATTGATTTAAGCTTACCTTGTAAACACTTTAGGTGATATGTAAAAAAATTAACACATATATCTTCTGGTGAATAATGCCTATATTCCACTCGATTACGACACAAAAATAAGAACTTTGCTTCTTAGAAATTGACACTAAAATAAGAACTTTGCTTCTTAGAAATGAAACGCTTGTTGTCAGTTTCAGACAAACTAAAGAATTTGCTGATAATGTTTTCAACTGATAACAGAGGGCAATGTAAATGTCACTCTAATTAATTCGTATTTTTCCTTAACTTATTTTGCGGGTAATTTGAATTGTCCCAGTATGTAACCTGTTCTAGTAAACAACAGTTTCCACTATAGTCAGTAGTCATTACTGTTTACATAAACATTCTGCTCATCATGTGATGAATCTTCAAATAAAGCCATTTGTTGTTCTTCGGTCAAACTACAATAAAATTGTTGAAAGCATTCTCTACTTTTCACAAAATTTGCTCAAAAATATCCATCTGAATAAAAAAGAACACGCTGTTCGAATTGTAAATCTAATGGTAACGACTTAGTAATATGGCATTATTCGAGACGTCAATTGACTCATCCATTTGAATAGTGATCCATTCCGATTTCCAAAATCTTGCAGCATTTGTTTTTCTTTGTCAAATGATAGATAACTCACATATTCTTTGCAGAGGCAGAGTGTTCATTTTATCTGCAGCTGAAAATACTTCTATTAAACAAGGCTTTTGATTAGTTCTTCAGCAATTGAGTATGGTTTCTTGAATTTGACAATATGTAGAAACCGCTAATTTATAAGCAGAAAACTTTTATTAAATACCCTCTTTTGAACTTTCATCTCCAAACTTTTTCTTTGAAAATAGTTCAGGGGCTTTCGCTCCAGCTGTGGGCGCTTCGTTTGTAAACGCCGCGAAAGCTTGGAGAGTTTCATGCTTTCGTTGTAAGTATGTCTCCACAGACAACAAATTCAGGTTTTGGACAATTTTCATCTGACTATGACCGAAGAACAAAGCCATATTTTAAGTAATCTGCAGTATAGTGCCTAACAAAGCCTTTCCTCTAATGTCGAGATTGGTTGAAACGGCAAATATTTTTCGTGGACTGGCGGTTGAGAAACATTGTTATATACAAGACTGTAGTGAGGGAAATTATATTCCACATTTCATGTTAACAAAAAACACAAACTATTCCTGTGTACTTAGAAATACAACTGAATTTCACCAAGTCGAGACCAGTGGCAAGCTGTGTATTAAAATCAAATCAATCACTGCATGCACATGTCCAAATCTTTAGAGAGTACTTGGGTACTCTCTCTGGCAGAAGCGAATTGTTAAGATGTCTGGTATCATAAGGGTACATTTTTTTCAGTGCTATTTAGATGCACCTTCTTAATTATACTTGTAATATGTTTGTCTTATGATTATATTCATTAAAATTTTCAAACCTTTGAATAGCATTCCACGTACCTATCAAAATGAATGCCCACGTTATGGCATTTCATTGTGAAAGTAATAAAAGTACAGTTATGTATTTTATAATCAACTTTGTACTTGCATCTCAAAAAATATGCAACTTTGAGCTTATTTTATTTAATTTTAGGCTATAAAATCATTCAAACTATCAAATATAACCTTGGCTGTAGTAGGCAAAGGCAATTAATCACAAAATAACAAATTGGCATTATTATAAATGTCAGTACGCTTCATTTTATATGCTTTTCTGCATTTGTTAAATAAAATGCCTCTAACTTAATTTCTACTAATTATTATTTAGCTATGTTAATAGATAGTTAAGTAACAACAAATACAAAAAGTCATGATCTTGTAAGCTTTTTGTTAAATGAGTTATTTGAATAAAAGCGTAAAGTTGAGGAATGTAAATTAAAATGTCAAAATTGTTTCGTGGTAAGGATTATGCTGACCCCAGTTTAAGAACTGCTGGTCTATACAAATAAACTTTTACATAACTGCAGGGGTAGAGGATTCTTTTGCTATAATCTGTTTAGTAGGTCTTTTGGGGTAGTTTTTTCAGTCTTCTTTTAAGCTTTTCATCAGTGTATTTGGATGTTCAATCCCGACAGCACATTTTTTTTATAATTGTGTAATATCTATCAGATTGTAGATTTCTATCTGATTTTGATTGGGAACCATGAGACATCCATTAGAATTGTAAGAACTCTAGACTGATACCATTCAAGTATTTCTATATTTGATATAGATGCGGTCCCTCACAACTGTATTCTGAAGCTGCATATGGGTTTAAGTATCATTTTATAGATTATGTCCTTGTTACCTCACGACATTTTGCATTTTCGAGCTATTATCCAGTATAGTCTAAAGCCTCTTTTCTCTTCTTGAAAGAAATTTTCAGTCTAGAAGGATACCTAAGTATTTGACATCACTCTGGATTAATTGATGTCTGTTTAGGATTACTGGTGGACATGTTGATTGTTGGTAAATGTAATGTAGACTGATTTAGATTTGTTGACACGAATATGTCATAATGTTAGCCAATTTTGGATTTCATCAAGATTATTTTATAGTAATGTATAGTAATATTGGGGTGACGGTGTGAAGACATCACTGCAGTGTCATCAGCGTATGTTGTGGTGACAATATTCTATTGTATAGGTAGGTCAGCTGTATGCACAAGATATGGACCAAGCACACTCCTTGTGGAACTCCAGCATTAATTGGGTAGAACTAAGTATTAATAAATAATGTACATTTTGTTAGAATATTTGTAAAATTTCACAATATTGTTTGATTAGCATTCAAAGACGTTTGAAGACTAGTATTGGCTTTATGAAAGACATGGGTAGTGAGATGTTCACACATTTATTGTCTCACTACCTTGTCTTTCATGTAGACATTACCGTTGCAGCTACAGCGTTCTATTATAATTTGCCATTGCTCACCAGAGTTGGCAGTTTTAGATTTTTTTATTCTATCACAGCCAGCTTTGATGAGCAATGTTGAATTTAAAGTTCTGCAAGGAAAAACGAAAAGGAGGAAGAGAACAAAAGAAGTCTTGGATCTCTTATTATTCCTTTTACCTTATCATCAATTTGGTTGTGAAATCTTCATTTTGGATGGATATCACAGCCACTTTGATGAGCTAGGTGGGAGGCGCTATCATCAACCGAAGAAGACGAAGAAAGAAGAATTTGTTAATGTTGTAGCAAGTCAATTCGGCTGTGAAACCTTAATTTAATGGTATCACAGCCATTTTGACGAGTTGCAGTATTGATATAATCTACAACTTCAGAACGATAGTCTGTCTGTACCACTAATTATACAAATTTTAAGAATGGAAATCTGTTAATTTGTGAAAGATGTGATTTTTTTAAAAATTTATTATTTTTATTTTATATTGTACAAAAATTGATTTATAATTTATGGATGAATACTGAATATTAATTTTGAAGTTTAATAATTTAAATTGAAATATGTCGAAAAATAATTATTGCCTAAACAGAAAAAATAGCACTTGAAATTGTCTTTTGATTATTATTTCTATAAAATTCAAAAATGCTATGAACTTGAATCGTTTACAGAAACATCTGTTGTTTTATGGAACAAACAGATCTAATTCATCCGCTTTGATATTTGTCATTACTTGGACTCTGGTATGTTTGTTAACCATTAGTTTACATCTGATGGGGTTCTTGGATATAACCATCGATTTGATTTGGTTGTGGCATATCACCATGTTTAGCTTGTGTGCTGTTATGTTGAATCTATAAAGCAGGCGTGAGGTCATCTTCATTTTGCATCATCCGCATTGCAGAGAATCCCTAATCATTGGTTCCCATTTTGTAGCCATTGTTGGTTTCACCTACATTTTCCATGATCATATTTAAGAGTTTTGGGCTGAGGATCTCCACTTGTCTGATTCCCACAGATACATTTATTTCTTCGGACAGTCCATGCTCTGTTTTTACTCTTGTTCTATTGCGACTGTTAATTACCCTGATTATTACTATGTTGTTCTGCCTCATTAGTTGTATTACATCTTTCAGTTGAACTCTGTCAAATGCTTTTGTAAGATTCACAAAGGACAGAAAAGGGGGCTTGTTGAACTCTTATGTACTTCTCTATTAGTTGTTGCAATATGAAGATTGCATCAGTAATAGATCTATTAGGCCCGAATCTTTGCTGTTCTTCTGATATGCCCATGGTGTAAATTAGTTTCTGTGATAAGATTTTTATGAAGATGGGAGCAATGTTATTCCCCTGTAATTCTGCGGATCAGCTTTTTTTAATACTGTTATAATTATGCTTGTTCTCCATTCATCTGAAATGGTACTAATTCTATCACGGACTTCCATACTTAAGTTCATTATTGATACCATCAGTTCCCATCGATTATCTGTTTTTCATTTTCGTTATTGCTATACAAGATACAGTTGTATCTTCGTCAGTGTACATCCTACTTTGATCCTGTTCTTCGGTGTGTGCTTCAGGGTCAGTGTACAGATACTTGAAGTATTATATCCAGGTCTCTGGTTTTATAGCATTTATTTGTATTTCTTCATTCACTTACTTCTTCCTTCAACTTAGCGTGTTCTATATCTTCTACGTTTCAATTAATTTCCTGAATTATTTTGAAAAGTCTTGTTGTTCATTATAGGCCTCTTAATCATTTTCATGAACGTATTTCTCCATCTAATCTCGAATCCTTCTGGTATTGTGGCATCAACTTATTTAATTGTTCTGATTATGGTTATTAATAAAATCATTTTCTGTAGTCACATTTAAAGCACAAAACACAGTTCGACATAAGATGTTGAAACCACAATTTCGAAAACTGACTAAACTCGAACTTTACTTGATATTTTGAGTCTCCCATTCAAGCTCAACTTATTCTGATATCCAATATCATGTATCTTGAAAACATCTGTAGGAATTCCATCAAATCCCAATTATTTCTACTAATACCAAAATTGGAGGAACATATATTCCTAGTCTCTCATATTTTTCCAGTCCCCAACTTTTTGTGGAAGTTGAAATTGGTAGCTTGTTTGACGTTCGTCTATTTTCATTCAGTTTTTTATTTTCTATTCAAATATTTTTATGTTCGTCGTTAAGTTTTGAATTTTACTTTGGATAATGTTCAGTATCGGAAATCTAAAACCTATCACTTTCTGAATATGGCAGCATAATTAAGTTCATCCGTTATAAAAAAATCTTTAGTTACCATGTTTTTTCGAGAAATCTTTGAGACTGATTTTTGAAAAGTGGATTGTAATAAACTCTCAGGCAAGCTTATTTCTTGCTGTAAGTTTTTGAAGAGCAGTGATAATATTTATTAATTTGTGTAGCATAAATTCTTTTTTTTTTTGGATCTAATCGCTTTGGTTCTATTTCAAGTAATCGTCATGTCATGTATATTCAAATTATATACTAATTTTATTTTAAATAATTAATTAGAAATGCAATACTATTTTGCACTAAAAAATTATTGCGGGGTATATATTCATCCTTAATAAACTAATGTGACTTTATTGTGTTATCGAAATATTATGAATCAATAATTTCATACCTATATGAAATGTTTTTACGATCTCATGTTATATCATTATATTATCAATTTGATTAGAATAAGGTATATGTATTAGAAGCAGTATGCCAAATTTGTATAAATATAATAAAAATATGTTCATTTAATTAATAGTTGTTGGTATCGAATGAATAATTTTGTAAATTTTTCTTACTTTTCAAATTTAGAAAAAATTTCTCAATTTTTTATTATTAAATCAGATCATATATAATGCCTGTTCATTCCGGGTGGGATCGTTGGAGCTCTCCGCTGGGTTTCGTAACATGTTTCTTTTATAAGTTCATATGTCTTTTTGCTTCATTGACAACGTTTCCATGTTTTCCTCCAATCCTTAATTTTAAGTGTTTCGATGTCTTCAGTTATTTGGCTTTCCCATCTTTCTTTTGATCTTCCTCTCGGTCTATTTGTAGAGGGTGTCCATTTTGTAATCTTTTAGTTAAAGACAGAATCTCCGCGTTGTACATGCCCCCAACACATCAACCTCTGTGCCTTGATTACTCTAACAATTCTTCATCTAGGATATGCTCTATTTCTTTGTTGTTCAGTCTTTTCAGTTCTCCATTTTCTAGCCTCTCTAGTTTTGCTGGCTGATGTTTTTGTCTTGGAGTCTGTTTTTCTTCCAGTACGTTGTTTCACATTAGTATTCTCTTTGTGATTTCTGTACTCCTTTCGTTTGTTCCATCTATGTTTCCACCTAAATATCTAAAATTCCATAGCCTTTCAAATTTCTCTTCTGGAAAAAATAAGGTATTCTGTCTTCTCCTGGTTAATTTCCATTCCTCTTTTTCTGGCCTCTAGTTAGTGTCAGTAATGTGTTTTCCAGTATTTTTTTGTCTGTTCCTACTAAAGCAATGTCATCGGCATTAGCAACAATTTGTGCTGAAGCTTGTAGTGTCCTACTCTCTAATGCTCTGACTGTCCTTCTGATGTTACGCTAAAAAGTGTAGTTGATAGGGCGTCACCTTGAGTTACTCCGGTTTCCACTAATTCTACAAAAGTAAATGCAACTATAAACTAAAAATATGCAGAATCCTCAGTTGAATCTACGATGTTGTTGAAACATGGATTGCAATGGAAGCTCAAAGTTCAATACCATGCATGAACCATGGGTCAGCTAACTGTAACTCGCGTAAGTCCAATTCTTAGGCACATCAAAGAAGCATAAAACATGTTCCATGAAATGACAACACATTGTTTTAAATGGGATATCGCACATCAGTGAAATACATTTCAAGTGTCATATCTCATTGAAAACAATGTGTTTTTTTAAGAAACGTGTTTCTTGTTTTATGTTTCTTTGATGCACAATCTGCCTTAGATGGTTTACGATAACTTATTCTATTCTTTTATTGGGCAGTGGAAGCTTGGTTTTAATTTCGGGCATTGTTTCAAATTGGTTTCAGTACCTTCCCAAATGGATTGTCATTTTTGGTATATGTATTTTATTGAGGATTTGTGAACAGTGGTGGGGAAATTTTGTAAGGACGGGTAAATTATCAGTGGAAGTTGACTTTAGGGATAAGGAGTCAACTACCTCGTTTCCTCTTATTCCATGTGTGATGGTACCCATAGAAACGGAATATTTTTATGTTGTTAGTTATAAATTTGATGGATAGGGTGTGGTGGATATGCACTTTTCAGATCTGTTAGGGTGCTTAATGAGTCAAAGATAATTACCAATTTGTTTTCAGTTGCTGTTTTGCACATTTTGAGGGCATGGAGTATAGCAAATGTCTCTCCAGTGTATAACAACAATTTGCCGACGCAGAGTACATTTTTTATCACATATGTAAGCTCCAGCATTTCCTGTAGTTATTTTGGATGCATCAGTGTAAATGAAAAATAAATTAGAATATTTTGATGCTGATTCAATAAAGGAATTTTCTATCTGGGAGGGAGTGGTGGTCTGTTTGTGATAGAATGTTCGGGATGTTTATATATGGAGAGATATTTAATTTTAATGTCGGAGAATGTTTAAACTTCTCATTGTTGTAACTTTGGTAGAAAGGTAACTTTTTTGAAGGTTTATTTCCAGCAAAATTTTTGATGGTCTTTTTAAATTTGGATGAATATGATAAGTTGGAAATGTTTGCTGAAATTCTAGCAGCATAATTTAGGGAGAGTATTTGCCTGCAGCGGTGCCTCATTTGCTAATACTAGTTCTGAAAGCACCTAGTGCTCATGTGGCAGTGTATTGGATGGAGTTTAGTTTTTGCAGCGAAACTTTCGTAACAGGTAACTTCATAGTCCAGCTCTTCATATCAATGATTTGTATAGACTGAGTAAGGTTGCAGTGTCTGGATATAATTTTTATTCGATAAAGTTATTATGTTTTGGGGGTTGACATAACCAGAAAGTCCGAAGGATGTGTCCAGTCAAGTCTTGTCTGAATTTTTGTTTTGGTGTATGTGACAATATCGAAAACTCTTAATTATGAAAAGGTGTTCAGAATGAAAAATGCGTTTTAATATTAATTTTTTTTCAAAATGTTATACTTTTAAAATTATATGATAAGGTAAATATACCAGTCATTGGACAATTAAGCTTTTTTTTAATTTCATGTTGCTGCTGCTGGAGTACTTTTCAACTAACGTTATTCTGCCTATGTCAGATCTAGGTGCATATATCCTATTTTAAGTTAACGGGTTTTAAATATTCCTAATACAGTTCTTTTAGAAAATTTGAAAAACCCTGAAAAGATTCCAAAAAGTTAGTTATTGTACAAAAAAAAACTCAGGTAATGGACACATTTTTGGACTCTGGCAAAGTGTTCTAGATAGTTTGCACTGTAATTTTTATCTAGAATGTAATTGTATATTGAAACATAGTTTTCCATTTTCATAATGAAAGTTTTCAATATTGTCACAAATAAAGATACTTTACTGTTTTACCGAATTCATACTTTTTGACAAAACACGAATGAAAACATTTGACATATGATATTTGCATTTTATGTTATACACCATGCATCACTTTTTATAAAGAATACCTTCCCCTAGAATTATTAATAAAAAAGTTTACAATAATGTTGCCAAATTTCAGACATACTGTATATAAATGTTTTTTTTTAAATTGGAGGTCAGTTATTTTGGTTTTACAACTGTTGTTTTGGTTTTGTTTCCTGGTTTGAGAATTTTAATTCGATTTACTTCACAGTTAAGATTTCCGAAGTGTGTTTTTATTCGGATATTTGTGTCCAATTTAACAATTTTATTCAGAGAGCTTCCAATTAGGCCCGCCAGACTACTGTTCCACCCCCAAAACATTTCCAGGCAAGGTCTTTTCCTCTTTTTTTTCTATGTATACAAAAAGTTTGGGCTTTGCTATGCTCGTAATTTTTTTCATTCTGCAGCATTGTTGGCAAAACAGACAGCTTTTGCACCGTCGAAGCAATGCCAGACCCATTATTTTTCAATAATTGAGGTCTAAACTAACACATTACACACGAGTTGGCTTAACTGCGATTGTACATTTGTTATTCTATTATGTAATCCCTACAGCCCTGTAGATAAGCGTTGCACCGCTAACATCTAGCCAGATCAGTGAAATTTACATTTCCACAGTACAAACTATCAAATCAAGGGGTTTTCAACTTTACTGCAAATTGTCGCTAGCTCCCGGTCTACATATATATTGAGGGTTGTCACATTAATTCACATACCTATAATATGATTTTTATTGGCACTTAACAAGTATTATTTAACTTTTCTTTCCGGACACCTCCAAATTTGACATATACAGACTACTGTCCACTTCACTTCTTCCCCGCCGCTTTTATAGCTAATCCGATTTTCTTGAATATTCACCCTTACCGAATATTAGGTAAAGTATAACCAGAAATCTAAGAAGCCGATGATCCTCAGTATTACCTATTGTTCGAAATATAGACAAGTAATAAAAGTATGTGTCCAGTTGTATCTATAGATACACCTGGACACAACCAACACATAATCTGATATCAGTAATAGATTACTTCATCCTTAGACAAAAATCAAGCATACAGATAAATGATGTCAGAGTACTAAGAGGAGCTTTTGGTGCTGGATCAGACCATTTTCTGGTACGAGCCAAAATATTATTTTCACTAAAATATAAAGTACAAAATAAAGACAACCAAACGATTGACTTACAAGAAGTGCCACATACAAAATATAATCTTGATAGCCTGATACATGACAGTACAATACAATTATATCAACAAAGACTAGACAATAAGCTGATACCAAATTTTCAAGAACTCACATTTCAAGAAACTTATACTAACATCATCTCAAGTATACACGAAGCGGCTAAAGAATAATTAGGAACACATAAGCAATATGTAAGTGATAATTTGTGGTGGAATAAAGATATAGAAATTTTAGTAAAACAAAAGACATACCTAAAATGGTTAAACACAAAAAATCCAGATGATCTCGAACACTACAAAATGATTAAATGTGAAACATGAAAATTGATTCAGAAAGAATAAAATGAACTTTGGGATAAGAAATGTCACGATATCAATACCTACATTGGAGGACGGAAAAGCACAGAAGCTTGGAGATTCATAAATTCAGTTCGAACATCACATAAGGAAAGATCACACATACATATAATAGAAACAAAAAAATGGATAGACTACTACAAAGAATTACTTAATGAAGACAGATAAGAATATTAGAATGAATCAATTACGGAGGAAATATATATACAAGGCGAAAACGTTGAAATCACTGGGGATATGGCCAAAAAGCAATAAAAGGTTTGAAAAATGGAAAAGCTTGTGGCCCTGAGGGTGTGCGCGCTAAACTTCTGAAGAATGGAACAGATACATTGTTCGGGGGTCTAGCGTGCATATTCAACTTGTGCATTAATGGACATCCCGTTCCAGAAGAATGGAAAACTGCATATATAACACCAATCTATAAAAAAGGCGATAGAAAACGATGTGAAAATTACAGAGGAATATCCGTAACAAGTGCAGTCAGTAGACTGTATGGACGAGTACTGAGAGATCTTATAGAGGATGAAATTAAAGGTCAAGAAGAAGAAGAACAAAGCGGATTTCGTGCTGGAAGAACATGTAACGATAATATATTTTGTCTCAAACAAATTATTGAAAAGAAGACGGCAACTAACAGAGAAATACATATAACATTTGAACATTAAATAATGATCGAACAATAACACACTGTCAAGCCTATAACTATCTGGGAGTGACATTTGACTCAGCTGGGACAGATAACAAAGAAATAGAAAGTAGAATAACAACAGCGAAAAAAGCGATATCTTGTCTCAATGGCATTCTGTGGAATAAAAATATTACAAAGAACAGTAAATTCAATATATATATGGAACTTTAGTGAAAAGCAGCCTATTGTATGGATCTGAAAACTGGAGGCTAACGGAGAAATATAAAAAAAGATTAGAAGCTGTTGATAGAATCAGGAATGACACCATTAAAGAAATAATGGGAATTGAAGGTACCATTATCGATGACATAGAGAGAAAAAACAACTTACATGGTATGGGCACATACAACGTATGTCAGAAACAAGACTCCCTAAACAAGTAATGAACTGGCAACCGATAGAACGTCGGAAAATAGGAAGACCGAAAATCACTTGGAGACAGGGCGTGGTTAAAGCCATAAGTGCTAGACACCTGCAAGAAGTGGACTGGGACGATAGGAAAAGATGGAGGCAAGTCGTCGGACAACGTCGAAAGACGTTCTAAACCGGCCAATATATATAAGTATGTGTCCCTTAAAAGTTTCTCAGGTCCGAATTAAATATCTCATGAAATAGTTTGGCATTTTAATAATAGTGGGCTCTCTATAATTTTTTGTTTAAATTTTAAAATTTACTTACCTGTCCACCAGACTTTCGGTACTACTGAGCTGTTAACGAGATTATAATGATCTATTTACGGTTACAAAATATATTACCTGCCAGATTTGGAAATACAAGACTGTTTTGAGAACTGTCCGCTTTCCAATTTCAGAAATAAGAAGGGGAAAGTTGAACAACATGTAGTCATTACCTGCCTAATATTCCTTCTATCAGTTGTGGCGTCCATGGGTTCATTCTGAAGGTAGTACTTCAACTGGTGGTCATAGTACTACTAGTTGACAAATGTTACACCCTCATGAGAAACAAATTATATTAAATGTTTATACTTCCCTACTGGAACGTGGAATGTCCAAGTATCAAGCTGTGCAATAAAGTCTAACGAAAACACCGTATTCCACAGTGTTCAAAATAGTAAGTAACCCTATTTTAAAAAGATAGAAATGAAAAGACTCTGATGGTTTAATGAAACCAGACAGTTATGATGTAGATATAATTCGAAGAACAATTTATATCTTGTATAATGATCAAATTGTTCCTACATTAGATATTGCGACGATATAGGGTTTTAGCCCAACGCTAGGATTTCGGGTTGGGTCCCTACCCGTCTACCAACCTCGACGATGTAGCTACTGAATCCACTATTTGGGTCTAGGGGGTCAATTAAGAAACCACTCATTAAAAACTTAACAAATGTATTGACGGAATTTCCGATAACATATAAGACATGCCCTCAAAACTAAACAAAATATATACAAAACAAATACATCCAGCTTTCACCGGCATATATTCAATGGCCCTCAGGAGACAACACAATATTCCCCCAAAATGACAACGATTACGGAAAAGTACGACAGGCCGTACTGAGCATACGTTTAAGTTTCCCGACAGCAATATAATGTACACTCTCAAATTAACAATATTCAAAAGAAATACAATAAACTATTCACTTACATTAAAATTATCCGAGGACGCGACTTCTCCTCTAGAAGAGGCACTGTGTCTTCAATCGCGCTGAACACCCTTCGGGTAGGCTTTACTGGTTTCAAGAACCCCTCGTTCGCTTCGCTGGTCCGAAGACCCACTGCCCCGAAAAATTATATTGTTCGAACCAAGAAAGTGTTCTCTCGCAAAAATGCTGAGTTTTTTTTGTTGTCTCTTATATTAGAAAACATGCTCTACTTTGAAGTAATTAGTAAAACATATTTTAAAATATTGACCTATTTTTGTTTGGCCTACCATATACTGGGTGTTATTTCTAAACGTGAAGGCAACAGCTTAAAAAGAATAAAACTGGTATTCAGGGTTGTAAAAAGACTTTAAGGAAACCTCTTTTACAAAACGGATTTAAATTTAAAAAATTCACCAGTATCAGAAAAATCATAATGGAATCTGTGCGCCTTAAGAAATGGAGATTTGAATATATATTGGCAAAAAACGAATTTAGAAAATATGGTAGAACAGTTGTGAAACTTGATTCAATACAGACAATATTCCAAACAGAAATTGGGTAGACTCATCTGACTTGTGCCAAACTAATGCGCCATCTAATAAAGGAAAACGCATTACTATAATTCACGCTGCAACCGAAAGTGGTTTTATACCAAATGCGTTGTAAGGCGTAAGGACTCTTTAGTCGATTATCATGATGATACTACAGCCGAATTATTTGAAGACTGGTTCCAAAATAAACTCGTACCAAATATTCCACCCAACAGTATTATTGCCATGGATAATACCACAGTCGAAGACTAGATGAAGCACCATGTTCAAATAACACTAAAGCCGCTATACAATAATATATGTAAATAGCGATATGTAGTAAGAGGAAAAGTACACAAAAAAACAGCTACTACAATTTTTACGCAGTTATTCGATAATAAAAAAATATTTTTCTAATTCATTGGCTGAAAGCTTGGGACATTGGTGCTCAGACTTCCTCATCACTGTATGTCAGCTTAAGTCAGCAGTTCGAAGAAATACTTCTCCGGCCTTAAGTTCAACAGTGGTACATCTTATTCAAACTGAAACTGCCCATTCCTGATAGCAGCTGGGCCAAGTTTGTTTCCCATATAAAAATGTGGAAAAGTCATATATTGGTATAGAAAAAATTCTCAAAGTTTATTATCAATTTGGATGATGACAGTGAAACTGATCTTAGTAATTTTGTTTATAAATACCTTTATCTCATAAGTGTGTCTATTTTAAATTTAATTCTACACAAATATTATAAACTTTCTAAACTATAATCGCATTCATTATTGTGATGTTTATAAATGTTTTTCTGTTATATATTAATACAGTTCCTTTATTTCAAATTAAAAAAAAATCATTCATTTTATGTGCAATACTTTTGGTATACACAGTATTGTATATGAAATCAATATTGTTGAAGGACTCAGTATATGTCAAATTTGACATTTAATTTCCGATGACATTTACATAGAATGTATTCAATAAAAGAGGAAAGCTTGTAACCACAGCATAATGTGGTTATTTATTTAGAAAAAAATATAGCAGTTGAATTTAAGAAGCCGAACGGAGAACATCTCGTTTAAGATTTCTCCAAATATTTATATAATAGTATATAGTAATTGAATAGTGTAATTAATTAGTATAAGGCTTTATTCGGTATACCCATATTAAATTCTGTGTTTTATTTGAAAAAAGTGAAGGATCCTGAATTCTAATTTGTATTTGGAATTGTACGAAGTTGCAGTTTTTTGCCGTCCAGATTACTGGTGAATCCGTTCCAGATTAATTAAATAGTTCACTATTTCATCGAAAACATCAGGCCTTAAAACAAAATTGAGAATAGATGCATCTAAATATTAAAATTATAAATTTGAATTCAAAATAACAACGAAATATAAGTATACGCATCGAACAATTGAACAATGGGAAGAAAATTTTAAAATTTAGGACTGTGATCGGGTACTTGACATTTACCGAGTCAAGTGGCAATTCGAAATTTTGAACGATACGATTTTGTTATTTGTTATAAAAAAGGACAACTAAAATTTGAATTTGTTGATTAGCTAATTGTATATAAACGTTAATTTTTTATTACTTACATTGGAAATCATTTAAATTATTTGGGAAACGTTGATAGAAATTAAACATATTTAACTAAATATAAATTTTATTTGGACAGTGACAATTTGTGGATTATTGGTGACAGACAAGTCATTCATACATAGTAAATGTCAAAAAGTAATTGAATGATATTTCTAATCTGGAATATACAGCCACAAGGTACTACTGAGTAGATAATACGGAACAAAATTAATAATTCACTGTCAATTTGGACAATACTTTGAAATTAATTTTAAAATTTATAAAAAAAATATTTTTGATAGAAGAGAAGAGCTGCCAATTTGGACAATACTTTGAAATTAATTTTAAAATTTATAAAAAAAATATTTTTGATAGAAGAGAAGAGAGTAATAAGAATAGTTTTAAATTAAATTTATCTATCAATATAATAAAAATTTTGAAAGCCGGAAATTATTTGACAATTAGTGTCAGTGTCAATTTTGAAATATATAACATATGGTGCATTAAGCCGTGTGTACAATATATATACAAACATTTCTCAATTATATTCAAGCGATTTTTCTTAATAATGATCTTCGCCCAATATCATTATACCTACCTTTAAAATAAAATGTAATGGCTAGGGCAATCGATCACCTGCTGATAACTCAAGTGGTTGGGGATTTATGACATCCTTAGATTTCTGGTCACATTATAACTGCCTACTCATATAGTTAAAGGGCAAAGATGAATAATCTAACTTCGTTTCAGTACGTTATTTAATGCAGTTGGTACTGTCTGTTTCGTTTCCATTATGTGATGAGATCTACAAATTTTAACATATTTTCTCCTAAATTGTAGCTCTTCTCTTAGTTTCTACATCATAGCTTGTGCAGAATGAAGAGTAAATATATTTTTATAGGATTCTCTTAAAAATGTTCATAATTTTACTATTGAAAAATTTCAAATTTTTTTTCTGAATTATAGATCATTTCTTATCTTATTCCAGTTCTTATATTTTAAAGTAAGCTGTTTTATCTCTCCTGTGTTTACTGATCTCAGTTTTATACTACCAACAAACTTTGAAAACTTTATTATTTTGGTATACTTTCAATTTTTAAACAGAGCTTCTATAGGCTTTATTTTTGTTTTAATTTTGTTTTTCCACACATTGGTATTAATTCATCTTTCGTTTGTTTATTTAACTCTGGAATATACATTATGCCACCATGGTGCAAGTTTTTATGGCATTTAAATATAGTTGTTTTCATTTTAATCCACTCTACTTCTACCATTGATAGCAGATTGCAAATGTGAGCAATATTTTTCATAAAAATATCAGTAGTTGACAAATACGAAATTATAAAATTAGAAAAGGATCTTCAGTATTAAAATAACAAACTTATTCATTACAACTGTAATACGACAAATGAAAAATAAAAAAACCTAATAATGTAAATAAAAAATTTGTTGAAAAACTTGATAGTGATTAATTATTATTTAAATGAGTTTTATCAGTTTGAGTTTTTTTACTAGTGCTGCAGCTAGATATCTCACTTGTCCAAAAGACATTCGCTAATTAAAAAATTATTTCAACTGCATTAGTTCTAGGATAATACATCGTATTTGAATAATAATTAATTAATTATCTCCTTTTTAAATTTCAGTTTTTCATCAATTTCATTTCAATAATTAGTATCTCTGTATTTGAATATTCGTTCAATGTTCTAATTCAGGGGGTCGCGGGTAAAAAAAAATGCTCTTTGATACAATTTCATTTACGAATGCTGCTGTTTCCAAATCTACTAGTTGTTTTTATGACCATAATGATTTTTAAGTTTTACAGGTATGATTTAATTCAGAAATGAAGTGCCGTGCCGCTCATCAAGTGGTTGTGAAACGGATATTTGGCTCGTATCACAGCCAGCTTTGATGAGCGATGCAACATTTATAACCATCAGAATTTGAAGTTGTTTCAGTTTCCAGTTTTTGTTCATCGTAGAGCTTGTTGTATGCTTTCGCTCATCAACTGGATGTGAAATGTTTTTTATTTTCATATCACAGCCAGCTTTGATGAGCGTAAGAGTACAATTTTTTCAGCATATGAACATCAAGAAGATATCAAGATTCTTTACTTTATAATATGCGAGTTGAATATGTTGAATTTTTTTTTGTATTTACAAATTAAATTTATGTATTTCATGCTGTGCTGTTATTTTTAAATTTTTTTGTACTAATTAGAAGTATGTTTTTGATGTGTTTTCTTCAGTTATCTGCAGGCCTACAAAAGTATATAAATTGTTTTAAGGTATGGAGCAAAAACATCTAATTAATCCACTTTAATATTTACCTCGTCTTCCGTTGGATCAATTCCCTGAATTATTTTGAAAATTCTTGCTGTTTATTATAGGCCTTTCATTCTCTTAATTAACGTATTGATACAATAATGACTCAAAATCTTGTATTGGTCGATATTTGGGGGTAGAGTCTATTTTGAGATATAAGAAAGTGACTAACTGGCTCCTATTAGGAAATATGTAAAATTGAAATAGGGCCGAAAAGGTTCGTACTTTGCTTAGAATTTAATCATGGTTTTGTAATCAAAATAAGTAAGACATTAAATCATATTTTATTACAAAGTGTTCGGTACTTATATAATATTTGGGGGTAGAGACTGTTCAGAGATATAAGAAATTGACTAACTGACTCCTATTAGGAAAGTTGTAAAATTGAAATAAGATCGAACAGATCTGTACTTTGATTAGAATTTAATCATGGTTTTGCAATAAGACATTAAATAATATTTTATTTATGTGTAAACGTGAAATTACAAATTCTATCTACGATTATAAAAATATACAAAGAGTTTGGTACTTATATAATAATTATTTATTCACCTAATATATCACTATCATCATCTGTTCTAATTATTATTGGTGCTGTATTTTTTACAATATGGATATAGGATTTTTCCACTTTTCAACATGTATTTCAGAATTTGCCCAACTTTGCGAAGGGATGTTAAAAACTTCAGTTTCTATTAGTACAATGGAGTTAATATTGGGGCAAATATTGTTACGACGAATAGCAGATTTTAGTTGGTGCCAAACATGTTCGATGGGATTAAATATACAAAGGTATTGTGGAGGTCTTAAAACTGTATGCCCTAGATTTTTTGCATAGATATAGAAGTATTCCTTTTGTAGTTTTAAACTTATAAAACCTCAATTAATTGCCCTTTGGTATAGTCTTCATGAAAATAAATGTCATTATCACACATGTAGTTTTGGATTGGTAAAACCTCAATTAAGTGTCCTTTGGTGTAATATTTTGTGAAAATAAATGTCATTATCATACATGTAGTTTTGGATTGTTGCTTTTATGCCATTTGAGGAGGGAGTCTTGATCAACTGCCTACTATGGTAGTTTGCATTTTCCATTACAATTACGCTATTTGGAGGTATATTTGGAATTAGCGTGTGTTTGGTTCTTCAAATAAATCAGCAATGGTGTCCTCATGGTAATCCAAAGAAGTATCTTTAATGCCTTTTGCAGACAGAGAAAGTCCATTTGGAATCCATCTATCTTTAGATCAGGCATTCAAAATTGTAATACGTTTAGCTATTTTTGATGACGCGTTTTACACTTGCCGCTTAAGTCAACCTAACCCTTTTCTGGGGTATCAAATGTGTCGAACCACGTTTCATCCAAGTAAATAATTGGCCTTTGCTGTCTGTAAATCCTAATTTTTTGTAGGTATTCGAATCGCCATTCCCGAATTCTACTGTCTTGTTAATTTAAAAAAAATCTAAAACGCATGTGTTGGATACACTTCTGTAATGTTGTACTGCCACAGTTAATGCCGGTTTCATCTTTTTCAAGCCTCTTACTTATTTTATGGTCATATCCATCTACCTATTCAAAAATTAAAATCAATTGACTTATCTATATAATACCTGTGATTTTTTTGGCAATAGTCCCACTTCTTCGGCCTGTGCTCTAATTTCAGGAGTACAACCACTAGAATCGACCTCTACAATAATAATTCACTTTTCTACCTTGGCGCATAATTACTATTATTACTTCCTTAGTTTCAACAGAAAAGTGTTTCGCACTTTTCTACGGGCTTATCTCTTGAGATACATTGGGTTCGCACATGTTTTCCATGACACACTCTGTATTAGAGGTAAGAATAATTACTAAGCATTAAACTAACTAGTGTGTCTATATATACAGTCTTTAGAACATAATTTGTTTTATGGAATTAACCCTTTCATTTTGAATAAGGTAAAAGGACCAAATTATTTTATTTTTATTACTTTAATAATGAAATATTTAAGAGTCGCTAGGTGGCGGTGATTGAACAATTGTTTTGTTTTTAACTTCTTCAAATGCGATGCTATATTTTTTAATCATTTACTTGAAAGAGGATGGAATTTATAATAAAATTGTAAATGCCGCATCTCAATATTTATTTTCTAAGTGAAGATACGAGAAAAAATAGGATTTTGAATTAGGTAACAGGAACAGCAAAAATAAACTACATTGACCTAGTAAACTTATCTAAAAATACTGCTAGAAATGCTTTCCATCTTTTTCAGTTTCATTTAATCTTTGCTTGGTAGAAAAGACAGCAGCTTCCATTTCAGACCTGGGAATACTATAAATTCCGTTTTGTATTCGTTGAATAAGATCTGCTCTATCTGCAGGTCTTGTCTGAAATACTTAATCTTCAATTCGACCCCATAGATAAAAATCTAACACAGTAAGGTCGGGAGATCTTGGCGGCCAGGGGAATATGCTACCTTTTCCTATCCACGTATATTCATATTGTTGGTTTAACCTTCACTGCGGCCTAGCGTTTTCAGCAATTCGATCTTCAGTACGGCTGTCGATAGCCGCCGCTGATCAACACGGTTCTCGCAGTTAAAGCGAAGAAAGGCAGTACTAAGACGGCTCCCGCAGCGTGTCAACAATACATTCATTACAGAGCCGTACTTACAATTATCTCTAAATTTAAATTGAGCCAAAAGTGTAGAGTACATATATATTTGATTTATACAAAACAGATTCACGTAATAATTAAAAGAATAATAATAAAAACAAATCAAATTAACCTAGGTAAAATATTCAGAGTATAAACTATAAAAAATAATGAACAAATTAAAATAATACTAAATTAAAAATTTCTGACAACGTGATATCTTTCGAAACATGGAACAACACATAAAGAAACATTACAATTTACACAAGGGTAGCGAGTTTCTGTCCGAATATTACGCTTTGCACTTACAACACATCGTTTACATGGCGGTTTTGTATTTTATTCGGTGGCCTCATACATCAAAGGAAAATGTCTCAATGACACTAAAGGAGAATGAGCATCGTCGGGTTTACTACTGGTTGAAGCTCGGGGTTTTATTTTGTGATGTTCAGCAATAATTGAAAATCTGCTGGAATATTTTTGCCAGTAGTAATATTATATAGTACATGGGCGTTTAGCAAACTTAAGTTCAATAAATGAATAAATAACTTTTTGTACCATCTACTGGACTTCATCCTTACAGACTCGGTGGTACTAAGAAGCATGTCTGTTCTATCTACAGCCCCCATGTTGCAATTATATTCTAGTACACATTCTGGTTTTAGAATAGAAACATTTTGTTTAGTTTTTTTACCACTATCCTTCATGTTGTTAGAATGAAGTGTGGTAAGTATTCGAACTCGTTTATCTACTTTTTATTTCAGGGGTGACATGTATTTTCTGTTTTCTTTTAGCATGCCACAGGCATTTGTTTTATCCCTGTCTAGTCGATCAAACAATAGTGGGCTGGTGTACCAGTTATCAACAAATAAGGTGTGCCCTTGATTTAAATAGGGCTCCATCAACGTATATACAATGTTTCCCGTAATTTTTAAATATTTGTTAAATATTTTGATTTCGGTATTAGATCCAGTATAAATAATGAAATCTAGAATATATCCTGTCTCATAGTCGCGCAAATACCAAATATGTGCCTTTTGGATGGTATATATTGTTTAAATGCCAACCTTCCCTTAAAAAGCATCAAACGTTCATCAATACAAACATTCTGGAATGGATACAAACCGTTACGAAAAGTGGGCCTTAAATGATCTATAACCATCCGCACCTTGTTTCTCAACGGTATTGTTGTCGGAAAAATTTAACATGCGCAATAAACTTAAATATCTATCACGTCCCATAATTTGGGGGAAAATAGGTGTAGACAAAAAAGTATCCGTTGACCAATAGTAATTTTCTGCTTTTTAAGGTTGAGCCATGAGAAAGGTTTTAGCTAAAAAACAACATATCTCATCCACGTCTGTCTTTCCACATTGCAATATCTTCGTGACTTATCTTCAATTGTGCCTTGTTCAACAACGTATTTGTGAAAATTGTTAATTTTAACAATTTTTTCTAAAAACTCTAAAACGTGAAAAAAAATATTTTAAAACTACTACAAAATTATGAATAACTGGTTGTAAATTTCCTTTTTCCCAATAAACATTGAGACTTTTTGACGTTTGGATTTTGGAACTGAAGTGCTGGGATTTGATGAGGAAGCTGCAATGTCTTTATTTTCCAATTCATCATCATTTTTATTAGAATTTGATAAGGATGCTACATTCTCTTCATTTTTCAGTAAGCTGTCAGATGTATCATTTTCTTGATCAAATTCCTCATCACTGTCACTATTCATTAAAATTTCGTAAAGTTCGGATTCGGTAAGATATTTGCGAGCCATACTAAACAAAACTAGATTAGAACTACGTGCACTTCGTTCTTATATCTAAAATATGAAAGAAGCATGAAAAAAATATTCTTATTGACTAATAATATGTACTAACCACTTATCTAAGAGATCGGGCCGCAATTCGATTAAATATTTAATTACAAATGTAAAAAACACAAAAATTAAAAAATAATATATTTTATCAGTTATCAAGGGTGTTGATTGAATAACTATCTTACCCAAAAGAGAACACAAAATTACAATGCAAGACGCGCTACCAAGTGAAAAAAAATGACAGTACGTATCTGAGAAGAAAGCGCTCATCTATACGGTTCCCGCAGTGAAACGTTAATATGTTTAAATTTGTGATAAATGCCTCCCATGACAAAATCAAATATCTTCTATAGGCAACACATATTACATACATAGATAGTATTCGGTCAGGTCCCGCAGTTAGCGCATAAAAAGGGTGCGCGTATTTATCCGGTTCCCGTTATTCGAACACAAGATTATTTTGCGGATATACCCGGTTTCCGCATTGAAAGGGTTAAAAATGCATCCTTTCATTTGTAAAGTGAACTGAGCAGACACCTTGTATCCGCATATTTAGCCGTACTGCTAAAGGAACGTTTAATAATTAAGGCAATTCATCTCTTAATAATCTTAAATAACGCTCGCCATTTAAATATTCATCAAAAACAAAAGGGCCTATAATTTTACCATCTAAAATCCCACACCATACGTTAACTGAACTGCGACCCAGGTTAAAATCTTGTTGCATCCAGTGTGGATTTTGATCAGACCAATAGTGTGTGTTATGTCTATTTACTGATCCATTACTGGAAAATGTAGCTTCATTGGGCCAAATTATATTTGATGAATAATTTGAATTTTCATTCAGAAGATCCTTACATTGATCCAGTCTTTTGTCGTAATCTGTAGCTTAATCCTAGATGAAGAGATACACGATACGGATGAAAACGATTTCTCTTTAAAATAGAGTGAACACAATACCTAGAAATCCCTTTACTAACTCGCAAGTTAGTTTTCTTGCTCTAACTTGTGGATCTGCTGCAATGTATCTTAAAACATAATTCTCTTCTTGCAAAAATGTTGTCGCAATGGATATCTTACTGTATATTCTCTTGCTGTAATCGCAACATTCCAAATAAACTTTAACATATCAGAAGCTTCGCTATTTGTCTAAGACATTGCGCATTTTTAAATTACTAATCGTTACAGGTTCATAAATTCACTCTACATTAATTTTATATTCAAGAATTCATGACATCTGGAAGCCTACTTACTATACCTATACTCGATCTCCTAGTATACCTATTTTTGATCGTATCTTTGCTTTGAACAAATCAATTGTTCAATCACCGCCACCTAGCGACCTTTAAAAACTTTGGAATGAAACGATGATATAATATTTTATTAGGCATTTAATTTCCTTTCAAATGATACTAAGTTTGTCAAAATCCATAAAGCGGAACAAAAGTTATAACAGTTTTGTTTTGTCAGCTTTCCCACTCACCCCTACCAGTTATCTTACAAGATGGGGAAAAAAGTTCTAGAGCAAACTTGCGTAAAATGATCTAATGATTACGAATATTTAAATTTAGTGGTACTATCACGGAACATTTATTATAGAAAAATTATTTTTTGCGTTGTGAACTACACTCTAGCGGTGGAGTAGAAAACTTGAAAATAATTATGCTAGTTTGTAATACAGATCTTTTTCTCTAAGCTGTACGATAAATAGTTTCTAGCGGGTCATCTCTGTTAATCAGACTTCCAGTACATGAAATATTTTTAAAATAAAATAATATTTACTGGGTCTTCTAATTATAAAATGACAATTTGCGACATAAAAATGTCATCCCTAAATGTAATCCCCTTGAGGTGACAGTGGCAACCCTCTAATCTTCAACTCCTATGGTTTTAAATTTTATTGCAGTAAAAAAGATAAATTTCTCTAGCGCAGGAAATTCGTTACATTAAAAAAACTGAATAAATGTTGCCATTATTGATAATTTGATAAAATTTTAAAAAGCCATTATCAATGCAGCAGATGTTCAAAATGTTCGTTTCCAACATCTTTGCATCATTATAGACGTGTATATAAATGTCTTCTAACACTAGTTAACATACTTATGCGGAGTGATCTTCTACACCGTCGGGTTTGTTTTTGTAAACCGTACTTTTTACTTATCTCCATCGGAAGAAGACTAACGGCGTGAGATTAGGTCATTTTACAGACCACGTCTTATCCATAAATTTGGAAAGATTGTGTAGAGATACTACCAGAAATTGACTTCATAATATATGCTGGAACCATATTGCATTATCTAGAAGTTGTGAGTTTCCTTCAGTTGGGTAAAAATGTGTCGCCGTATTATTTTAAGGGACTGATGATATTTTCTCCAATTATCCCTGTCCAAATATTAACCGTCTTTCAATACGCAGAGAATTGAGGATTGGCTAACTTAACGCTGAAGCTGTTTGACGACTCGATGTATGTGGATTTTCTTCAACCATAAGTATTATATCCAATTTTTGATCATCGCTGTGTTTATTGGGAGCCTTTTTTTATCTGCCGTACATGTCCACATTCCCAACTGCTTCTCTATTTTACTTGCGATACCTTGAGGTATAAGTGGCAAATCCGGATATTTTACTTTTACCAAAGAATAGTGCTTTGACCATCCTGGTTTTAACACGAAACGATACGTTATCTGCAAAAAAGGTGTTCTTAACAACTTCTTTACATAAACGTAACTCCAATACGGATACGTGTAAAAACTTATGACAAGCTAAAAGTGTACTTATACTAACTACAAAGGATGTAACATTTATTAGTCGAGGACGATTTTGCGTCCCAGCGATAGCGAGGACTGGAAATAAAGTCCCAGCCTTTACGTGATAATTGTATATTATATCTGATTTGCATCTGTCACATCGAACTTTTTTTAATACAATATAACAATAAATATGTGATTACTGGCATTTCGGGTATAAAATTTTCAATTTCACATTCAGTAAAATCACAAATTGGAGAAAACCAATTCGTTATTGAGACATCAGTTGTATTTTCAAGTAATAGGTCATCGTTAATTTCATAAAATGAGCCGACTGTCATAGTTCCAGAACAATTAGATTTTAAAGATATTAACGATTATATTCTGTTTTTTTTTTCACATTCATTTTCATCGTAATGTTTACTTACTCTAATTATACTCTCCGGTGTAAAATGACTCTCACACTTTGGAATATTTTGTAGGCTGTAAAGTTTTACACGGAATTGCTCGCAAGTACTTTTTCAGCATAATTCCATCTTTGCGAAAACTAAACATATGTACTCGATTTTCGGCAATGTACTTTCCATTACAACCCGGTATGCAACATTTATTAGGCATTTTTGCAAAAAAAATACTAATATCTAGTAACATAAATTTAAAAAAATATATATAAAGTTGCGCTAAATCAGGTACATATAATGGCGACACAAAACGCTTTCCAATACCGTAAATTATACAATTTGCTATTTCACAATTCAAAAGCCCAACTATAGTGAAAACAAAAATTCAATGCTCACACCACACTGTATAAATTAAGAATGAAGATACTAGAGGTAAAACGCAATTAAATACATTGATTAACAATGAATACGAACACGTTTCACTAGCCGTAGGCCGTTCTACTGTGATGGCCCACAGATGTCGAAATGGCCTTCTCATGATGACGTAGAAGGTTGTTGATGTCGGAGCAATCTGGCCTTGTTATTCAGACGGTACTGGTAGGCCTCAATACTTGAACTAAATTTTAAAAGGGCGCCTTCGTAATCCTCTGTACGGTGGCTTTTGCTTATTCCAATTTCTTCAATTATTTTTTCAAGGGAAGTCTGGGGGTAAACACCAACATATATAAGTACATTAATTAAATTATCATTTCTCACAGGATTTCGGTGTGGTGCATGGTTTTTGTTTGGGAAATGAACCGTTGCGCTATTTCTGTTCTAATCTAGGAAACGCCTACCGAACGACGTCGAGGAAAACGTTCTTGCTAAAAACGGGGCGCTCGTCGAGCATTTTTCTTACATTCACCATAAACCAGTAACGTATCAACGTATTCGTCTGAACTGAATGTAAATGGCATTGTATGTACTTATTACTTTTTAATTGACTTGTGTATAATGGATACCGCAAACAATTAATTTGTGGATTAATTACACTATGCAAATGATTGATGTTCTACAGTATAAAATAGAATAACTCATTAATTTTTTTACTCAAAAAACATCGAATTTTTAAAACAAAAAATGAAGCTACTGAATTTATTCCATTTAGCTGTTCCATATACTCTGGTTCACAAGTCCCATTTTCCTCAGAACCTAAACCGGACTACCGAAAATTATGATTTTGGTCTCATTCGATTTGGAATGGCATCTAGAACATTCTATCAAAGTTGCAAGAGGGGCTGAAAAAAAATGCAAAAGTTATAAACAATAAAGTAAAATAAAAATTAAGGGTTTGGTTTTTTTGAAATATTTAAAAAACTATTTGAGATAATCGAAATTTGAAAAAAGATCCTTAATGAGCAGGAAATTTCCTAAGAAAAAGTCCTACCTCCCGGAACTGCACCGACGATCCTTATAATTTTAATTTAGCGGCGAAAATAACGGTAAAAACGCGTGGTTCGGCTGCCGCGCGCATCGCCCCAATCTGACACATAAACTAAAAAAATTATTTTAACTGATTAAATATTAATATTATGGAATAAAAAAATTCGGGTACTAAGTAGACATATGAATAAACAATAATCCGTAAAAAAATGTTTTATCACAATTTTTTATTAATTATGCTTTTGTTAATTAGTTAATTTTCACCATTTTATTGTTAACATAAAAACGCTGATTATTTCAAAACAAGAAATCTAGATTTTTTTTTGAGCTTCTCTTAAATGGGTTTAGAAAAGATCCCCGTTGGAAAAATTCAAAAATTTTGATTTTTCACAATGAAAGGCATTAAAATATTATATAAATAAAACCATCAGGAATTTTTTTTTCCAATTATTGTTAATATTTTGTCTTCTTATTGATGAAAACCATTGACGACATTAATGATGATAAAGTTCGTGTCGGTTCACAAAATGTTAATGGAGACGATTTTAATAATGATGAAGATAGCTCTACAGATTCTTCGGTATTTCCTCAACAGTATGCTGAAGCGTTATTAGGAGATGTAGTTGAACCACAAGAAGAGGAACAAGAAATCATTGAAGAAGTAGAGACTTACGACTCACCACCACCGAAACGTTCCAAAAGGTTATCAACAAAGACTAAAAGATTTTAATTTAAAAATGTTTAAAACTAAAATAAATAAATTTTTGAAAACTACACACCTGGTAAAAATTACTTTTAATTCATTAGATCCTTACAGTAAGAAGATAACATAAAGAAATTTTTTTTAAATATTAATATTCATAATTTTTTAAATAATAAAGTTAAAGCTTGGTTTCAAAGCTCAATTTGTTCATTTATTAACGAAGAACAAAAAAGTCTTGAAATGTTCTTATCATATTTTCATTAGTTTATAAGATATTTGAATTAAAAAAAAGTAAAATTCCGGTGAATTTAATAAATAACAATAAAAAAAGTTAATAAACAATTGAGTTAGAGGTTCGTTCCAGATCTCAATTTGTTTAATAATTAATAGCGAACAAAAAAGTCTTGAAGTGTTTTTGTCGTATCTTTAATAGTTTATAAGTTATTTCAATAACAATATGTAACAACAGAAAGAGAACTACATGTCCAAAAGTACAATATATTTAAAAATTATATATATAAAAAAAATTCATATAAAAAATATATATGGTTGTTTTTGTAATATTTTTTAGTATTTAAAAAAATATTTCGTATAAATGCAGGTTTTTAACAAATTATTTGTTTGATAAACAAATGAAAAATTAATAAAAAAATTACAATTTTTTATAATACGAAAGAACATAAATAATGATTTTAAAAAAAATGGTTCTTTAATATTAATATTTAGTAACAAAAAAAAATTGTTAATTAACAAGTGCGTTTTTTGTTAGTAAAAATTTTTTTAAAAAACAATTTTTTTTTAAAAATCATTATTTTCATCAAGGATGAAATTCCAAAAAAAGTTTTCAAAAATCTCATAAACACAATGCATTGTTTATAACAATTATTTAAATAATGATAGTTGAAAATAAAAAAAATATTGTCATATGGCTTTCATCAATAAGAAAACAAAATATTAACAATAATTGGAAAAAAAAGTTCCTGATGGCTTTATTTATATAATTAATTTTTTAATGCCTTTCATTGTTAATAAAAAAGTGAAAAATCAAAATTTTTGAATTTTTCCAACGGGGATCTCTTCTAAACCCTTTTAAGATTAGCTCCAAAAAATTCTAGATTTCTTGTTTTGAAATAATCAGCGTTTCTATGCTAACAATAAAATGGTGAAAATTGACTAATTAATAAAAAAATTGTGATAACATTTTTTTCTGATTATTGTTTATTCATATGTCTACTTAGTACCCAAATTTTTTTATTCCTTAATATTAATATTTAATCAGTTTAAATAATTTTTTTAGTTCATGTGTCAGATTGGGGCGATGCGCGCGGCAGCCGAACCACGCGTTTTTACCGTTATTTTCGCAGCTAAATTAAAATTATAAGGATTGTCGGTACAGTTCCGGGAGGTAGTTTAGGATTTAGTTTAAATGTACAGCCATCCCTTAAACTTAAAACTTCCCTAACTCATTTAGTTTTTAAGGAGTCAAAAAGTCAAGTGATATTTTTGATGTAAAATTTTAAGCTCTACATCTTTTGATGAGAATTTGTTGTCAATCTTCCACCGTTTTCGAGTAATTGCGAAAAATACTTTTAAACTTTTTTTTAAATCCTTGCTGGGAGGGGGGGGGGACTAAAACACATTGTTGTGTGTATCTTTGAAACCAAATTATATCAAAAAGACAAAGTTGTGTCAAATTTTTTTATTTTCAGACCTTATTTTACTGGACTACCCTATCTGTTTTCTGAAACAATACGAAAAAAACAAACAGCTTACATGAAAACCACGTGGGGCACAATGAAACACTCATGGTGCTCCATGAAACGTTTCATTGTGACCCGAACGCCTCTGTTTCAAAGAATACGAACCATTTTGATCCCGTTGCACTAGAACTTTCGGTTCGCCCGGTGCACCGACAGTTTCATTGTGCCCCACTTTCCCCTATATTTGATATTACAAGTTTTAGTCTATATATTCAATTAAGGGGCGGGGGATAGAGATAATTTTGTTATGAAAAATCGCACATAACTCCGGTTCTACTTAACTGTTTTGTGCAAACTTATTCACCAACATAAGAGTAATCATTTCGACATAACCTAATGAGTAACATGCAAGCTAGAGAGTGCTCTTTTTTAAAATGTAGTAATCTTTAGAAAATATTAAATAGAAGTATGCAATATTAATCGAGGATTATACACCTAATTAGCAACAGAATACCGAAAACTGCATGTCGATATATTTTTCCTGTCCCGAGATACCTTAAAAAAACTGCGAATCTCAAGAATTTTCCTTTAAATATAGATTACCTACTATGGCTGTATGTACGGAGCGGATTTTAACAATTTTGAATGAATTAAAATTGACTTTACTTCCCTATTAATAATCATTTCAATTATTATTTCAACATCGCTGTTAATGTTACTAGGAAACGGCGTTAAGGAAGTTAAAGTGGAAATATATAATAGCAAATAGTGGGCCATGGATTAATAACAAAATGGTAATTATACACGGTGTTTCATTAAAACTGAGACAACCGATACTACAGGTTAAATAATGATTGTTGACCAAAACATGCCTTATCCAAATGTTGATGGAACAAGGATACATATTCAATGTAAAAACGGCTGCTCTTTCAGATATTAACACCGATTTATCATTAGATGTACAGGGTGAAAAGTTATGATCTAATTTATCATAGCGACAGGTTGTAAGTAGCGCCCTCTATTAGCAACATAAGAAATAAAAACAATCATTTTTATCGTACCAAAAACCGTAAAGTTGCCAAATTTCAGGTCAATAGTCCAAGAAACACGATGATAATAGTAAAAAAAACAAATAAAATTAGAACTTTATATTTTTTAAACCATCAACATTTGGATAAGGCATGTTTGGGTCAATCATATTATTTAACACGTATTATCTCCAGTTAACGGTTGTCCCTTTGTTAATAGAACACGGTGAATATTATGTCAACTTTTTAAACATAGTAATTTGATTATTTGCATTTCATTGCGATTTGTTTGTATTAAATTCGATTTAAAATTTACGTTTGACTTAAATCTACGATGATTCTTACAAACCACCTGACATGATGGGCACGTATTTTGAATACATAAGAAATTTACATGTTACGGATAGGCGGGCTAGGGTGTATGCAATACAATATCACAAAGACCATCCTAATTTAACGCCGTTTCCCTGTAATATTGAAATTATGATTAATAGGACTCAATTTACTAATTTTGATTAAATTTAAAAGAACAAAATGGCGAACATCCCGAAAATGGTGATATTTTTGACAAAGATGAATGGACTTAAAATTGTTCCAAATGACCCTACCTGCCCACAATTTTCGTTTGTTCAACCCTCTACCATAGAACCGATCTATAGATTTCGATTAAAAACTAATCTACAGAAATGTCTTGCAATAAAAAATTAACTTAATAGCGAGTATTGCCTCCTCTGGTTATTACTGCTTAACGATTACTTTTACTAAGAATTTCTGTTATTATTTGATCTTGATCAATTTAATCTCATATTTCAACCCATCGCATAACAGTTAATCTAATTAATATGTTTTGTGGGTTAGGTAGTTGTCTCCCTAGAATGTCCCAAACTTGTTTTATTGGGTTGAGATCTCACAGGAATTCCATCCTCCTGATGATATTGCTGCACAATTCTTGCAATGTGTGTCCTGGTATGATCATGCATAAGCATGAAATTGTTCCCAATAAATGGTGCAAATGGCAAGACAGGCTCCTCTAAAATTTACCTTTGTACAGAAAGCCGCCCTCTATAATATATCCAAACTAATGCCGTACTAGCCTTTTTCTGTATACTGTGTACAGCCTTCCATCAGAAAAAAAGAATACCTCGATTCATCGGTGAACAATATTCTTCCTCAATTTGCATTATTCAAAGCAAGTCCACGAGCAAAATGCCATCGTTGCATTCTATGCTCTTTGGTCAATAATGGGCAAGTGTATGCTCTTCCACGACGCAGGTCATTTGCAGAAATTCTTCTCCTTATTGTATTTTGGTTTATTCGAAAATTATAACGATCTACAAATTCGTTTTGTAGAGAAGTACTGGTTACAAATCTCTGTCTCAGTGTACGAAATCTGAAAAACCGGTCATGATCAGGAGTTGCAACCTTTTCTACGGCCTTGACTGGGTCTTCTTGAGTTACTCCTAGTAACAGCGAAGCGTGTTAAAACTCTTGAAATGGTTGACGGCGTGACATTAAACCATTCAGCGAGTTCAACTTGACTATAGCCTTCTTCGCGAAAAATAACGATTCTAATACATTCATATTCCGACAAATTTCGATTATCTTGCTGCTGGTAGTTCATTTTACTTAATACTTCAGCAAAACATATTCAAGCCAAAAAATTGGAATTAAAATGTTTTCAATTTTCTTCCTAAAAATGACAAAAACTATCAGCGTTTCTGCAGTACTTCCGATAAATCTTTACAACACACCGGATGTAAGAATGATATCTTATCACAAACATCGAAACATTTAAATTATTTTATTGACCTCGATTTTTAAAATTATGTGTTAAATTTGATGTGTGGTGTATATTATACGACTATTTCAGAATCTGGAGTGTATTTGATTCGAAGCACATCAATATTCAAAAGACCAAGCATACTTTCATCAAATATGTTTCAATTTAATTAATAATCATCTTGAATTAGAAGATTCAAAAATATTGAAAGTTCCACAAAAGTCAGCATTATTAAACTTATTTCATATATTTTTACTCATATTTCACAAACAGCAATAATGTCTATACTAAACTACACTTTTTATCCCCCATTTTTTTTTTCAGTTAATGAGCAAATTGGCACCATTACTTGGTCGAGACGTAACAGAACGTGTATTCCTTGGACGCTTCACAGAATTATGTTCCAGTTCCATGTCTTACATACGCAAAGTGTGCGCTGCGCATTTCGGACACTTTTGTGCCGTCGTCAGCAGGGAATCGGTTGAAAAAGTTTTGGTTAGTATACAATCAACATGGTACTTTTTCATTTAAACTGATTTACTACATTCATACATAAAATATGTCAAAAGATTGAGTACCAAATAAATTATTGGGGAGCAGCTGTTTTCACATTCCTTATATATTTTAATAAAATAATCCATCAAGGGGAAGGAAATCAGCATAGGCTGAAACAGGTATTATTGCACTAGAATCAATTGAAAATAAACATCCAGTATATTGTTATGTAGTAAAGCAGCATTATGATATAAACTATTTCAATGATCAAAACTCGAGACAAGAACACACAATTTACATTTTACAAAACTGATATAGCACATCTCATAGAATATAAACACATCAATAAAATCAATTTCCAAATTATATCAATGAACAAATCAAATAAAGAACTAGAATAATTAGAAATAAACTGTAATTGTCATGCAACACACTGAACATTATAACTATTTAAAATAATTATCTTTGACAGTGCGCGGAAATTTAAGTAAATAGTGATATTTTGAAGATTTGCCAGAAAAAAACCACACAACGAACCAATAATATAAAATCCTTATTCTTGATTGGCTATCCATGACGTAACAATACCGAAGCAATTTAAGAATTTCGTGAAAAATCAAGACACTAATATGTTGTATAAACTTATTGGTAGTCATAAACAGTTTCATAGCAACGGAGGTTGGTAACGAAATTTATTGAAAGATATTTTTTGGAAGAGAAAGCAGACATTTTATAATTTGGAAAACCTAAAATGGAAATTAACAGTAAAAATTAGTAAATTACTTGAAAAGACATCAAAACTTCGAAAGAGGTAAACAATATACAAATAACTCATTACAACATATGTAAATTGGAAATATGATGAATGAAATGGAAATATGGTATGAATAGATGTGATAGTTGGAAAACATTGTGATATCTACGAACTGAATTGACATTGACTCAACTGAATTTACCATTATATGTGTTTGAGCGTTTACAAACGTGGTAGTTTATTCGTTTAATTATAATTGGAGTAGATATCAACTTACCTGTATTTAGTAGTATTCACATTTTACAAAGATATCTTTGAAAATCTTGATGATATAGTCATATAACATAGTCAATAACATTATATTTTTTTATTTCCTTTCAAAATAACTAAACAAATTCATTTTCTTTTCCATATTATAAATCTTTGAAACATTATCAACCAACATTTCATTATAGCTTATTAATTACGTTTTCTTATAAATCATACTAAAATCATCAAGTGATATTTTAGATTGAATCGCTATTTGTTTTCATATCACATATCTATGTTCTTTATTTGATACAATAAATAAGTGGAGATGACGATATTCTTTTGCATTAAATTCAGAAAATATTCTGTTGTTTAAATTAGACAACCAATAATACACTAAACCAGAAAAAACAACATATGAGTGGATTGTAGTTGAAAGAAGTCAGTCGGACTCGCCCATTACAAATCAAAACTAAAAAAAATATTAAATAAGAGTCTCAATAGTCTGGGAAATATCATTTATATTTAGAAACATATTTTAATCAGTGGTGCAACACAATACATTTAAAACTAAATAGCATTCATTATAATACAATTCAATAACATGTGTAAACCGTTTATAACAATATTGACGAACCCAGCGCGTGAGAAATGACAATTTTAATATTCATATTGAACTAAAATTTTAATTCTCAAATTAATCTAATTCTATACTTATTATTAATCCAATAATTTGTTATAACGATTTTAATTTTAATCTATTGTAAAACTATTTGATAAGAAACTTCGAAGTGTGCAAGTGAAGTGTGCTAGGTCATTTAGTCAAAAGAAAAAAATTAAAAGTTTCATCTAGGATGAAGATAAAAAAATGTTGATGGTTGCTAAGCGGGAATCGACGGGTTTTTTGTTGATTGATTTTTGATTGAAAAGAAGGGAAGAAAATTGAGAGAGATTTCGAAAGAGATTATTAAAATAGAGACATTCAGAAGAATCAAATAAGATTATAATAAGAAAACTAAAGAAAGAAGATACATGTTGAAATATAAGAAAAGCTGTAGAAGAAATTATTCTCAAATATAAGTATTACTTCAGAGTACAATAACACTAGTGGAGAATATTGTAGATTAAATAAAGAGGAGAAAAAGTATTTGATCACAACACAAGTAAATATAATAAAGCATTACTTACTGGAACTACGGAGAAGCAGTCTTCGGTATCCAGCAAGGACATAGAACTGAATTTTGGTTCAGTTCATCACTACACCTAATTAAATTAAGAAACATCGAAGAAAAATCCAGTGCATAGTTACAAACTGTAAGGTAAATTTATAAAAACTAAATTTATATCATTTCTATTTTTCACAAAGTAACTGTCAAAACTTAGTACATAACCTTTTTATCTGATCGGACTTGTGTCAATTCAAATGATAATTTTTTTGATATATTTCACATAAAATTCAACGACCAGATAAAAAGTTACTCAACAAATTTTAGATAAGAATATTATAACAAATTTTACTGAATAGATTTATAACTAATATAGAAAAAAAGAAGGAACTTTTCGATAATTTCAATATAATTTCTCATAACCTTTAAATATTATTCAGTAAGATAGTTAAAACCATTGGCCAAGGTATTTATTAGTAGTACAGAAACGTATTGAGTACTATTTAGATCCATTTAAAAATTATTGGAAAATAATAAGTAACAGTTAGTGTAAATATTTCTTTTCCTTATAAATTATATAACATCTTAAATATTTTGAAGTTTAAATTTAAATATAAACGTATCCTTAGGATAATTCCCTACAAATAATTAAGAGTTTCATCTTGAGGACTGAAGTTAGCTGGCCTTTTACTGTTTAAACTAAACAGGCATTCATTTATTATTTCATTAATTTCATCTGGCGCTCAACAACTAAAATTATAATAAATAATATAAACCTAATATAAATAATATAAAAAAATATAAACAATTAAATAAATAAAAGTTATTATTATCACAATATATTGATAAATAATAACTTATAACAATTTTGTCGGTCCAACGTAGGGCGAATAAATTTTTTTAAGGGTAAAAAAAATTAAGAATATAACAATATATTACAAAGGCAATAGGGAAGGAGGATTACTAAAAAAGTATGAACACCGCAACAAATATATTAGGCCTTTTAACTGTTACAGTATATTATATGGATGGGAGACTACTTAGTTTTGGCAATTAAACTTCCTTTTTCTGCTTATAAACAAGTTTTAATTATTTTAAATAGACGTTTTTCTATTACAAAACTTTTTCTCCTTATTTCTTACCTCTAACGACTACAACCAATTTCAGTTCTTCATTTTTATTTTTTTATAGTTTATACAACTATTAATAAGACAAAGTTATGTTATAACATTAACAGGTTTATAACCATTGCCAAAACTATGAATGAGAAAAATTGGCCTCTACACTTATTAAGGATGCTTCTTTCCAATACCGTTGCAAGATAATGAATGGTACATTTTCCCATTGCGTTTCTTTCTGTCCTGTTTTCGGTTTGCATTAGATTAAGATGAATGTATGTATTTTCTATAGTAGTCTACACCTAGTAAGTGTAGATTTAGATTTATGACGTTAAACAAAAGTCCTGTGTTGTTCCTTTAATATAAATCTATATCTACTGTAACCTTAGTCTGGTTTAAATCTAATATTAGCAATAGGAAACAACTTGTTCAAAATAACAGCAGTATCTTAGCTGAATTGCATAGGGGATAGTTTTACGTCAGTTCTCCTTCTATTCTTTTTCAATGACAATCATTCGTTGCTCTGTGAGCGCTCACTCAATTTTGAACGCACCCGTTGTTTGTAAATTAGTTTTACTAGTGGAAATGTAAATCTGCATCGGACTACTTGATTTTTGTTTTATTAGTGGAAAGGCGAATTTGCATTTCTGTGCTACTCGATTTTTACAAGAACAATTTTTAATTTTGGTCTTAAATTTGGCTAGTAGTGGTAACATTGTATATGCACCACGACTGTGAAGACATTTATAGGCCTCGCACCTTATTCCGCTCATGACAAAAACCCCTCCCGAAATAATCTCGGTGCTCGGTCAATAATATCAGTCTTCACCACCTTGGTGTATAATATACTACTTTCTCGCGGTTTTTCTTTACAATAAACTTTAAATAGTAATTAACATTAAAAATAAATTATTTACTTCTATAACTTAAGCAATAACCTCTGAAACATAACATAACTTTTGGCTGATTCGTAATTTGACCTGTAATGATGTTTTTATTTGAAAAACAAACACTGTATTAATCACGATTAAATTTACACATGATTCACCATTCATTATCACTTTACGCAGGACTCTGGAGACACTGAAAATTGTAGGTTGTTTTCATATGTATAATGAAAGAATGTATGATGTTCAATCTCTGGTATTATTTAGAAAAAAAATGTTACATAACATCTTCCACTCGCTCCTTTAATGAGGAAGTTGTATGTTTTTTTTGTTATTTACATATTATACAGAAATTACGGTTTCCTTAGTTTCTCGATAAACTATGGTGTAAGATTTTTTGGTAATATTATGTTCGGGTGTAATTCTGCCTTTCACTATACAAATATTTCCTTCTCTTCTTACTTATACGTATCCTACTGCATTGTCACCATAATTTTCTGTGGCAGATCTACAAGTAGTAATAATAAAATCTACAAGTTCCGTCACTAGTATTTTTTTCGACAAACTTACGGACACTTGACCAACAATATCTATAAATCGATAAATGTGAATAAATCCAGGAGAATTGCGTAAATATATATTTTCAATCCCCTTTACACCCACTCCTCCTGACCCGATTTTTATAAAGTAACAATAGAGATGTTGCACGACAGGCCAGTAATAGCAGTACTAAATTTCAACTGGATATATCGCGTCGTTCGGGAAATATGAGAGGAAATATTTCTCGATTCTCTGCACTTTCTACACCTTAATAGTTCGGGGACATATCTGGCAACTTTTATTCCCTTAATTTCAGCACTAACCATGTCCGGATTCGCTTCAATAAATATTATCAACATTAGTCTATTTTGGGCAAATTGTCACATCGGGCTTGATGAAAGCCCGGATCGGCCATGGTCATAACCATGCATGAAGATTCTACCAAACTACAATCAAATATAATATAATACTAGCTACTATAATACTTATAATGATAACAGATATATGTAGGTACCCACACAAACAAAAATAGTACCCACACAAACAAAAATAAAGACCATTCAAGCTGCAGCATATGTAAACATTTGTGTTATATTCAATACACGCTGCAATACAATTATCTCGACTCAGACACACGCGTCCGGCAGCTGACGTCACGACAAGGACACGCCCATTTCTATCTGATGTGCGCTGCGCTCGTATTGGAATCATTTATTACGCACGTATAAAAATTATTATTGTCTCCAAATTATTTGCAGTGACATTCACTTATATTGACCACGTTTTAACAAGTTTTCAAAGATCTATGCAACTTCCAAATTATAAATATGGTCGGTACCGTTCCGGAAGGCTACACTTTTATTTAGGAAATTTTCTGGTTTTTAGGATCTTTTCTCAAATTTTGATTATCTCAAAAAGTTTTCGAAATATTTTCATAAAACAAAACCATTCTATTTTATTCTTACGTATATTGTTTATAACTGTTGCATTTTTTGTCGGCCTCTATTGTCCTGTTGATCGTTTGTCCTTGACGCTATTTCGAATCGAATGAGACCAAAATCATAAATTTCGGTGGTCCAGGCTAGATTTATGTCGAATTGGCACTTGTTTCCTTTCGTTTGTTCATGTCTTTCAAAAAAATAATTCTTGTCTTGCTCCACTGTTCTTTCTTTTTTACGACAATCCTTATACTGAAAACAGAATAGAAAATATGGATAAACTGATACGAAAAAAGAATGGAAAACTTCTACAGTAAAAGTTTCTTTTTCATTGGAGTTTGAATGAATTTCCACCATCCTATGGACCTGAACACTTGGACTTCCGTTTATGAGAGAAAAGTTTTAGGCATTTGAAAGTTACACACTAATTATATTTGAACATTTTAGGTTGTACTACACTACAAATTTATTTTACATATTTTTCTTTTTGTTTGCTGTTAATGTAGAATATACATTAACCAGAAGGAATTAATTAAATATTTGAAATAGCACATTAATTAATTAAAAATACGAAATTTGTATTTATTTGTCCATTAAAATTTATATATATATATATTTTTTTTTTAGTTGCCGGAATATTTAACATTATGTCGAGATGAGACGTGGTCGGTGAGAAAATCGTGTGCGGATGTAGTTACATATTTGTCCTGTGCTTGTACCCATACTACAAGAGCAACGAAATTGGCCCCCGCTTTTGCTGCTTTACTTCAAGACGATTGTCGATGGGTTCGAGTATCTGCTTTTCAATCATTAGGACATTTTATATCAACTTTTGCCAATCCGCCTATTACAATGATGGAATATAACAATAATGGAGACTTAATTTTGATTGATGGGGCAGGCGGAGAATTTTTGTAAGTACGACTATGTTGATTTTAATCAAAGAGCTTTATACTTACGGATAAATATAGAACTTTCCTCAGAAAAAACAGAATTATTGTCCATGATACATAATAAACACAGATGCCCCCAAAATCAATGATACTGTTGATGCTGCTATTGAATATTTACTATATCTTCTTCCTCTCATCTCCTTTGACCTTTTCAGGCGTCAGGTTGGTGATTCCAGTTCTTTTTGTACCCATTTTTCCATTCCACTCTATTTCTTTTTTTAAACCTATTTATCTTATTGTGTTCAACCATTTCCTTATGGGTCTCCCTCTTCGTTTTTTATTTAAATTTCCAGCTTATTTTGTATACATATCTGTGTTTATTTTAATAAAGAATCAAATTAGTTTTTTTTTATTTTCGTCATTATCGGTTGTAGTTTTGTCATTTTCCTGATTTCCTCGTTTTTAAACCTATCGAATTTGATTTTCCAAGCTATCTTCCTTATATGCTTCATTTCCATACTGTTTATTTTACTTTAATGTCCAGTTTCTGCTTTCATATGTTAATATTGGTACTGTCGCATCATTTATTTTCATTTTTACTTTACGTCAATATATTTGTGTCCTAGTATAGTTTTGTTCAGTGAGTAGTAAAATTTCGTTGATTTATTCTCTGTTAGTTAATTCTGAATCTACCTTCCCATCTTCTGTCATGATTCCTAGATCACATGCTGTTACTCTTCCCACTAGTTTTACCTCGACACTTTATTTTTTTATTGTTTCTGTTATCTGATTTTTCATCTACTACCATTACTTTAGTTTTATCTATATTCACCTCCACTCTCACGTTTTCTATTTCTCTAGTACAATTATTTATCAGTTTTTGGACCACATTATCTGCACTTAACTAAATAAATCGAAAATGTTTCTTAATCCTTAAAAACAGACTCTCAGTTTCGTTCATAGTATCAATCAACTTTATACCACACTTCCAATATCACTTTACATCAAACTAACTCTATTACACCTTTAGCAAGCCAAAAGTAGGACATTTATACTGTACTGTACACTGAAAAGTGCAAAATTTGTGGCAATATGAATGGCAAGTACCTGAATCAAACTTATGTTAAATCAAAGCAACAGAAACAGTAGTCGAACTCTTAACTTAA
The DNA here is from genome assembly GCA_963921935.1 of Galeruca laticollis. Taxonomy (NCBI): domain Eukaryota; kingdom Metazoa; phylum Arthropoda; class Insecta; order Coleoptera; family Chrysomelidae; genus Galeruca; species Galeruca laticollis. The sequence goes on from OY998177.1 coordinate 59,698,056, forward strand.
ATAGAACCATGCAGATCATTCTCGAAATAAGTCTTCGGTTAGGCCATATTAATCTTATAATTGAAGAGCTAAGCGGATAAAGGTGTCATGTCACAAAAACATGTTATGGAGTTATTTGCCTCCAAAGTTTTTAAGTGTGAACTTTTTTGTATGACAACTATACAGATGATACTTCGCTCAGCTTTTAAAATTGATTATATTTTTTAGAGACAAACAATCGAAAACCTCAACTGTTGATATTTTTGTTGAATTTAATAATTGAATGTGCATAACACCTTTATCTGCTACACAAAGCAAACTTTATCGTTTTCTGAGGCTTTCAATCTATCACAGTTTTGTTGTACGAAAGCTGTTTTATAATTTTCTTTGGTTTCTTTGGATTGCTGTCCAGTTGTCACTTTTTGGTATGCCAAAAGATAAATTAGTTTTTTTCAAACAAAGCTCTATATGAACACTCTTCAATAAAAAAAGCGAAGGAAGTTTTTCTTTTAAACACTCTTCTTTGTCAAGTTTATGCATAATACATACATTTGATAGTAGAGACAAAAACGTTGTATGGATGTTTTTGTTCCGAGAATGGTGAGAACTTTCAGCAGGAAATTTTTTAATGTGACTGAGCACATCATCTGTTACAGTATCTGGAATTTTGTTAGGTCTGTTTGAGTGCTTACCCCTTTTATCTGGAGTAGGAGCAGATTGTCCTGGCTTTGTAGATTGTAAGGGGAGTCGTAAAGGCTCTGCAGCCAATCAAACTTTTGTGCGTACCCTTAAATCTATTCGACGCCGGGGATTCCGAGATTTCATGCGAAGTTTATCAGTTTCCTGGGAGCTAAGTTTCTAATATCAGAGGGTGTGTCCCTAACGACCCTGTAACCTGGTACCCACATCAGAGTAACCTGGTTGGTTGCTGCTGTTGTCTAAAGGATTGTTTACAATCCCAAGTCAACTATCTGATAGTATATATATATATATATATATATATATATATATATATATATATATATATATATATATATATATATATATATATATATATGTTAAATAGGATTGAATTGATGCTTTATTTTTAATTGCCCCACGTTTGGGAGCAAGTTAAATTGGATTGATTATATTTTATTTTTATAATGCCCCACTTTGGGGTTGCAGTTAAATATGATTGCTACTTTATTTTATATAAAGCCCCACTTTTGGGGTAAGCAAGTTATATGTGATTTAACTTTTACCTTTACGTTCTATATATATATGTCTTTTACGTTGTGGTACAGTTAAATATGTGTGTAATGATTTGATTTTTTAAGTACTCTATATTTATTAATATACTTTATACAAGTTGAATATGATTGGACTTTAAGTATTAATATATATCAATGTATGATTTGAATATATGGATATGTGAATATGAAATGATATTATATTTATTGCAAATTTTAAACTTTTTATACTATTGTTGGGTTCGCCAAATTACATATTTTTTATTCAATGCTTCCTTTTATTTATTATGCTATTTATGAACATGTAGTTTATTTAATTCTTATGTTTTCTTACCTCGGCTGCTCTTATTCGTTTACGACTCTTAAAATCAGTAGGGTTCTGGGCATATTATGATAATAAAATCAACCTTGCTTATTAATGTGATATATTTATGTGACTGATAAAAAATTTTGTGAAATAAAACCTTTGAAAACACATATAAAAAAATGATTCATATACAAACTATTTGTTACAGCTTATTATACAGTTAGACTGATGAAACTATTTATTAATAAAATAAATGATTAACCTTTTTGTTCTACCAATTCTTACGTTATACATAAATAATGAGTTATTTTATATATATCTAAATTTTCACTTTGAATATGACTTTCTTTATATTCCAAAAAAATTATACCTTTCTTTTTAACCACGACTTTTTCTGGCTCATTTGCATAACTTGGTCGAAATCTTGTGAGCGTTGAAATTCTTAGAAATTTGCAAACACCTGCTCTTTCTAACTTTGCTTCTATGTTAAACAAAAAAACTTTTTAAAGTGTTTCCTTTTCTTTTAACTAAGAGGATTTATGAAATGATTTTAAAATGTTAAATTTTAGTTTTCTTCGGGACGTGAACTTGGAAACATATTTGATATTTTATCGATTCAAAATTTACGTTTTTAAATATTATTTTACTGTATGGTAATAATTGTGTATTGATATAAACTGGAATTAGTTGTGGTCTGTTACTAGTGGAAATTTTTATATATATTTTTGGTGAAGTTCGACATGAAAGAAATTATACATTTATCTACACTTTATAATGGTAAGTTTTAATATTACTTTTCTCTGGTATATTATATTCATGTAAAGATAACAGAACTTTAAACCAGGTATATGAGCTCTTAAAATTTTTATATCACTTGAAATTATTATTTTAAAATTATTATTTATACGTTCTTATTTGAAAGTTTCATTTATTTGGTACCAAATATATTTAATAAACACACAACCGACCTTTTGTTCCTTTTTCTTGAAATGATGCTACATCAGAGGAGACGCTTCCCATATATCTTCCCGCCTTTGATGTTGAATACCTTTGCTTTTCATTATCTGGGTGATAATTTTCTTCCTGTGCTACTTGTAGTCTCACAAAAGTTTGTTACACTTGATTTATTTTACAATTGATTAGATTTATATTGATTTTTATACTTTTCCTTTGACTAATTATAAATTTGTTACATTAAATAAAACTAGGATAACTTTATTAGTGTTACCTATCTGACCACTGACTCTCAACTCCCAATTTCCCGCATTTTACATCGAACACAACCCTTTTTATCGTGTCACCGGAAGTGGTTTTTGTTCTCGAAAGTTCGATTGAAAATTTCACCTGTCACTTTGTTTATTGTTGTTTTTATTGTTTTTCTGACTTAAACTTATTGCAAACTATAGTTTTTTATACCTAATATACTTATTGTCATTGACTTATTCACTCACACCTTATTATTATTGTCTTTTTCCATATCACTGTTTATTTGCGCTGTTTTGATTGGTCAATGCAATTTCATTAATTCTACGTTTTCTACAATCTACATATTTACTTATTATACATATATACAATTCATTTCTCATTATGTTTGATATTATTACACCTATATACATAAACTATGTCGGTAATCATTTATTTCATTATTGTTTTTCACATTCAAAATAATTTATGTTGGTATAATTTGTCTCAACTGTTTTATTTTGGTATAATTTGTCTCAACTGTTTTATTTTGGTATAAATTTGACCTTGCCCATATTACAGATTCCTACCTATCATAATATTTCCCATACCTACTTTTATGATTAATCATTAACTAAATATCTTATTCTATATATTTTATTACTTCTAATTGTCTTTTTATTGTTTAATCATTATAGTTTTAGTTACATTTGTTAGAAGTTTCTATTTATTTTTAAAATATAAACAGATGCTCTAGGTGTCTAAGATTCCATGCAGCGTTATATTATTTCTTGATCTGCTTTTACTTATGAGGTTCTGTCTAAGTTTGTTTTTATTAAGTTGAAGAATTAATTTTTACAACTGTTTTTCTGATGTTTGTTTATGATTTCTTTTTATATTTATTTACTATCTTTTTGATTATAACCATTGGTCGTACTTAGTTATATTGTTATACGAGGTATTTTATTATTTTGATACATCATTTTATAAATTATTTTTATTGACAAAATTTTAATTTTATATCCTTTATCAGGATTCTATATGGGTTCTGTATATGTTCTATTTACAACAACATTCCCAAAATTTGTTTTCTTGATTTATTTTAAATATAAAAGAAATGAGAAAACCAAATTTTATCCATTTAATTATTTATCATAGTATTTTTCTTTATTATTTTTGTTATTTATAATCCTATTTCAACATCTTAATTATGATCTGTCTTACTTTTATATCTTTTCATATCATTCATCTTTCATCAATATTATTTCATATTCACTTCTTCATTTCATGTCTCATCAATAATATTCATCATTTTTAATTAATATATTTTATATACTTTTCCATCTTATTCTTTCTTCCTATCCTCATAATTAAATTATTATACAATCTTATAATAACCCTTCTTCTACATGCACTATAATAAATTTGAAATTTCATTTATCATTTGACTTTCTAATTTTTGGGATTATGATCATTGTGATAGTGAAACTTTTGGATACTTTGAAATTTGTGTGTGTCCCTCATCTCTTTAATTTGATTTTAATTATTAAGTCTGTTATCATCAATTCTTTAGTATTAATAATGTCTATTATATTGTCAGTTAATGTCTGTTAGTATTTGTCATCATTTAATTACAAAATCTATATAAATTACTGATATGAAATACTCCTCTCGTTCTATTACTGATAGGATCTTTTAAAACATAGCTATTCACTCCATTTTTCTTAACTACTACAACAATAGGATTTATGTATTGTGAATTACTTCTTTCTATTATTTAATTTTCTAAGAGTTCTTTTATACATTTTCTTACTTGATCTTTATGTTTATAAGGGATGGGATATGTTTTTGCTTTGAAATTTTTAATATCTTCATTCACTTCTATTTTATGTACATAATCTTTCGCAATTCTATTCTCCTTTGAAAATAAATTATTATATTTATTCATTAAATTTATTATTTCTTCTTTCCTATCATCAGGACAATCAATTATAATTTCATTTTCTTCTTCTTCTTCATATTCATATTCATTATCTCCTTTTTCCTTGTACATATTGCTAACTCTTCTTACTTCTTCCTTTAATACTATTATTTCAAAGTTAATCCACGTTCCATCCATTCTTAATTTTCTTTCTTCTAAATTTATTATAGTTTTATGTTTTTCTAATTCATCACATCCTATTATCATTTCAGTTTCAATATTTGGAGCTATTAATACTTGTAAATTGAATTCCTTTCCCCCAATATTCACATTTATGTTCATTGATCTATTGATTTCACATAATTTCTTGCAATTAGCACCAATTAAATTAATTTTTGGAATTTTAATAATATTATTCATTTGAATATTTAGTCTATCAACAAACTTTTGATTGGTTATTGATGCTTCTGATCCAGTATCAATAATTATTTTAGCTTCTTAATTTTTCACTAATCCATTTATTATTATCAAACCCTTATTCCCATCTGTATTTATATTTTCATTCAAATTTATGAATTCATTTGGATTTTCATAAGTACAGATATATAGATTTTGTTTATTTGATGTGTGCATATTTAAAAATTTTGATTATCATTTATGTCTGTTGTTCGTCCTGTGTCTTGTCTATGTATTGGTGTCGTCTCTGTTCTTGCATTATCTTCATTTATAATTCTTTCCCCTCTTTCCTCTGATCTACTTCTTCTATTCGGATCAATTATCTGATAATTAACTCTTCTTGTTTCGTAGTCTGTATTTCTCCTTTCTCCATCTCCTTCTGAGTTTCTTCTGTATGGTCTATTGTTTCTGTCATGATAGTTGTTTGGTCTGTATGAGTCGTTACTATTTCTGTTTCTATTATTATTAAAATTGTTATTTCTGTTATTACTATTATAATTATTGTTTCTATAATTTGTATTTCTATTGTTATAATTATTGTTATTATTATATGGTCTATTATTATCATTATTTCGATTGTAATTAAATCTGTTATTGTTCCAATTATTGTTTTGATTGTTGCTATTAGTATTTGTATTTCTTGGGTTATTTGTGTTATTGTCATTATTTATTCTTCGATTTTGTTGAGCAGTATCTTGTCTCGTCAAATTTCTTTCTACTTTTTGTAGATACATCGATAATTGGTCTAGTTTTCTTATGTTTTGTACCGCAATGGTTTCCGCTAGTTCTGCCTTAAAATGTCTTGCTATGAACATGACAATTTCTTCTTCAGGGATTGGTGGTTCTAAATATTGCGTCATTGCATGCATATGAATTGCATAGTTATTCAAACTGTGGCTTCTGTTTTCAGAAAATTTGCCAAAATACAATTGTTCCCTCACAGCTGATTGTGCATTTTCGCCCCAAAAGTACTGTAAAAATGCTGTCTCAAATTCATTTAACTTTGTTATGTCCTTTTCCCTTGCAGCAAACCATATTAATGCATGATTTTCTAAATGGTCTCTAATCACCTCCTTTATGTCCTCAATATTATTCATCCCTCTTACTCTATTTTTTAAAATTCTTATGAATATTTTTGGATGTAATTTCTTAATGTTTCCATCGAATTTTTGATTGGCTGATCCATAAATAGTTCTTATTCCCCCTATATATTCCATATTTCCTCCTTTTCTTTCTATTTGTTCCATTTTTCCTTGAATATTTTTCATCTCCAATGTTAATTCCCTTTTTATCTTGTTGTTTTCTTCCTCTGCTATCTTAAAATTCATTTGTATTTCCTTCGTTATATCATCCTCTATGCTTTGTATATTTTTATTTGTCTTCATAATTTCTCTGTCTAATTTGGTGATTTTTTCACTATTTCCTTTTTTTTTCTTTGTGTTTTCTTCAATTTCAATTTTTAAATCATTTTCATTCTTCTTTAAATTTTGTATTTTCGTTGATTGTACGTTCTATATATATGTCTTTTACGTTGTGGTACAGTTAAATATGTGTGTAATGATTTGATTTTTTAAGTACTCTATATTTATTAATATACTTTATACAAGTTGAATATGATTGGACTTTAAGTATTAATATATATCAATGTATGATTTGAATATATGGATATGTGAATATGAAATGATATTATATTTATTGCAAATTTTAAACTTTTTATACTATTGTTGGGTTCGCCAAATTACATATTTTTTATTCAATGCTTCCTTTTATTTATTATGCTATTTATGAACATGTAGTTTATTTAATTCTTATGTTTTCTTACCTCGGCTACTCTTATTCGTTTACGACTCTTAAAATCAGTAGGGTTCTGGGCATATTATGATAATAAAATCAACCTTGCTTATTAATGTGATATATTTATGTGACTGATAAAAAATTTTGTGAAATAAAACCTTTGAAAACACATATAAAAAAATGATTCATATACAAACTATTTGTTACAGCTTATTATACAGTTAGACTGATGAAACTATTTATTAATAAAATAAATGATTAACCTTTTTGTTCTACCAATTCTTACGTTATACATAAATAATGAGTTATTTTATATATATCTAAATTTCCACTTTGAATATGACTTTCTTTATATTCCAAAAAAATTGTACCTTTCTTTTTAACCATGACTTTTTCTGGCTCATTTGCATAACTTGGTCGAAATCTTGTGAGCGTTGAAATTCTTAGAAATTTGCAAACACCTGCTCTTTCTAACTTTGCTTCTATGTTAAACAAAAAAACTTTTTAAAGTGTTTCCTTTTCTTTTAACTAAGAGGATTTATGAAATGATTTTAAAATGTTAAATTTTAGTTTTCTTCGGGACGTGAACTTGGAAACATATTTGATATTTTATCGATTCAAAATTTACGTTTTTAAATATTATTTTACTGTATGGTAATAATTGTGTATTGATATAAACTGGAATTAGTTGTGGTCTGTTACTAGTGGAAATTTTTATATATATTTTTGGTGAAGTTCGACATGAAAGAAATTATACATTTATCTACACTTTATAATGGTAAGTTTTAATATTACTTTTCTCTGGTATATTATATTCATGTAAAGATAACAGAACTTTAAACCAGGTATATGAGCTCTTAAAATTTTTATATCACTTGAAATTATTATTTTAAAATTATTATTTATACGTTCTTATTTGAAAGTTTCATTTATTTGGTACCAAATATATTTAATAAACACACAACCGACCTTTTGTTCCTTTTTCTTGAAATGATGCTACATCGGAGGAGACGCTTCCCATATATCTTCCCGCCTTTGATGTTGAATACCTTTGCTTTTCATTATCTGGGTGATAATTTTCTTCCTGTGCTACTTGTAGTCTCACAAAAGTTTGTTACACTTGATTTATTTTACAATTGATTAGATTTATATTGATTTTTATACTTTTCCTTTGACTAATTATAAATTTGTTACATTAAATAAAACTAGGATAACTTTATTAGTGTTACCTATCTGACCACTGACTCTCAACTCCCAATTCCCCGCATTTTACATCGAACACAACCCTTTTTATCGTCTGTCACCGGAAGTGGTTTTTGTTCTCAAAAGTTCGATTGAAAATTTCACCTGTCACTTTGTTTATTGTTGTTTTTATTGTTTTTCTGACTTAAACTTATTGCAAACTATAGTTTTTTATACCTAATATACTTATTGTCATTGACTTATTCACTCACACCTTATTATTATTGTCTTTTTCCATATCACTGTTTATTTGCGCTGTTTTGATTGGTCAATGCAATTTCATTAATTCTACGTTTTCTACAATCTACATATTTACTTATTATACATATATACAATTCATTTCTCATTATGTTTGATATTATTACACCTATATACATAAACTATGTCGGTAATCATTTATTTCATTATTGTTTTTCACATTCAAAATAATTTATGTTGGTATAATTTGTCTCAACTGTTTTATTTTGGTATAAATTTGACCTTGCCCATATTACAGATTCCTACCTATCATAATATTTCCCATACCTACTTTTATGATTAATCATTAACTAAATATCTTATTCTATATATTTTATTACTTCTAATTGTCTTTTTATTGTTTAATCATTATAGTTTTAGTTACATTTGTTAGAAGTTTCTATTTATTTTTAAAATATAAACAGATGCTCTGGGTGTCTAAGATTCCATGCAGCGTTATATTATTTCTTGATCTGCTTTTACTTATGAGGTTCTGTCTAAGTTTGTTTTTATTAAGTTGAAGAATTAATTTTTACAACTGTTTTTCTGATGTTTGTTTATGATTTCTTTTTATATTTATTTACTATCTTTTTGATTATAACCATTGGTCGTACTTAGTTATATTGTTATACGAGGTATTTTATTATTTTGATACATCATTTTATAAATTATTTTTATTGACAAAATTTTAATTTTATATCCTTTATCAGGATTCTATATGGGTTCTGTATATGTTCTATTTACAACAATATATATATATATATATATATATATATATATATATATATATATATATAAATTTCTGTCCCTTTTGAGGCACTCCTGTCCATGTATCGTTGGGGTTTTATCAAGCGATTTTGAGAGCTTGCAACTAGTCCCCATCATACCCACTCCAGCTCTTCTATCCATCTTGGATCCATCAGTGTACCAAACTGATGCATTCCTTCCCAGTTGAGGTCCATTCTCAGTACAAATTTGGTGGTTGTCAGTTTAAGGCATGACCTATAGGAAAATTTGTTCCAAAATCTTTAGGTGTGTCCAGTCAGATTTCCTACTTTTAGTTGTACTGATTGGTGCAGTCTAAAGGCACCGATTGCTGCTTCTTTCACTACACATAGGGCAGAGGTGGAAGGTTCAGCACTGCTCTAGAGCCGCAATAGGGCACGTAGATATTGCTTCTGTAAGATACCTACACAAGCTAATTGTTGCACTTTCTGCAACTTGACCTGTGCCAAGGTTTGTTGTATACCACCACCATATCAGTTAACCATAGTTGGCCATGGGTTTGATGATTGTTTGGTATATCCAGTACAATGTTAGTTTGACTTGTCTTTTTAGCAGTTCAGATCTTAATAATGATCTGAAAGGGTGTAACACTATCAGTTTCCATAAACAGAAGATTTTCAAATTCCATTGGTAATGATAAAGGTAAAAACATTCCACGATCTCTGTTTTTCTGCGCTCTAATCGTTCAAGTTAGTTTCTCCCTAGGCGTCTACCCGGCGTCTGACTGACATGTTACCCTGTCATAGTTCTCTCCTCACCTCGCCAATAGATTACGAACGCACGGCAGTTGTACTCATTACGGGATATATTCTGCCTGGCTCTATGTCTTGGATTCCTGGTAACTAAACATGTACTTTGTTCTTTCTTCATTCACTTGTTGGTCCAAATTACCTGCTTCTTCCTCGAGCTGTGAAAATATCTCTGTCACATCTCTTGTTGAATGAGACACTGTATCTGTTATATCAACAAAAGCCAACAGCAGTTTTGAACCTTGATTAGCAAAACCCTATGTAAGCTATTCTACTAATTATGTGTTCCTATGCAAAATTAAACAGCATGGGCCTCCTTGTCGATCTAATAGTTCACAAAATTCGTCTGTGCCGCGTATCGAGAATATCGTTAAATTGAACCACTTACCCTTAATTCTGATATAACAATTTTTTTCACTAACGCGTTAAAAATCCATTACTGTTGTTTAGCCTTTTTGATATGACAAAGCCACATATTATGTATTCATGTCCATACTCACTTCATACCTGGAAGACTATAACGTTTTCCATCGCCATATTTCCCTTTCCTGTCCATCTCATTTCTTGTATGCCAATTATGTTAATGTTATATTTTTGAAGTTGTTCAATCACTCTTATTGGTATTCTAGTTCTATACCAGCTTAACACATTCCATGTTCCAATAAGAATATCATTTTTCTGCTGCTTACGTCATTTATACTGTCCATCTGTCCTATTCTGTTGCAATAGTTTCTGTTTTGCAGCTTTAACTTTTTATGCATAACATTGCTGGTCGATAGCACAACTCCCTCTTCGGCAGACCATTCCTTTAGCTATCGTTAGCCCTGACTCTGCTTCTCACTGGGATTGGTTACCTCAGTCTTCCTTAAAATTGCAAATGTTCGTATTTCTTTTTCGCTAATGGAATTTTTCCAGTATACTTTGGTTTCAGTTCATTATCCTCTATGTTAATTTGGATTGTCTTTATATCCTTTTTGGTCAGTTTATATTTTTTTAAATTCAGTGTCTTCAAAATTGTATTCAAACAAACACATATTTGTATAGTCTGGCTAGGTTTGTAGAATTTTTAATTGGTTCCAGTAAACTTTCTCATTATATTGGTGGGGTTTTATGTTGAAGATCTTTCAAATCAAATACATATTCTTGATCCAGTTCGACATTAGATAGGTTGCTCTTCTTTGCAGTTCTGACAACTGTGTACCATTGATCAGGAGAATAGACTGGGATATTCTTTCAATCACACTATGAATACAATCTCTCTCATTTTGTGTATGCCCTCATTCCAGAAAGCTATGGCAGATTGTTGCCTATTATAAATGAAAAATCTAATTGTATAGGGAAAAGAAGTATTTATTTCTATATTGTCTGGAACAATTGTAAAAAAAATGAAAACTCATTCATGCCTTTTTCAATATTACGTTTTATAAAATTCAAAATGCAACTGCCAATTTCACAAGAACCCCTCTTGGCAATGGTCTTGTACCACATATAACAATAGCATTCCTTATTAACCAGATTGAAAATAGTAAAGGTATAAGTTGGAAATATTTGTTGTAAATCGACAACTGTACAACAAATCTGTCGATTCTTCTCAGCTATTTTTTTTCTGCATCTTTGAAATCTCTGGTTAAGCTCTTGTTTTTCAAGTGCAGCTGATACGTTTCCTCAGCTGCTAATTTCTCTTCGGCAGACGATTGTCTGAATTCGTAGCAAATGTCGCACAAGTCTTTCTTTGGCCGAAATAATGACATTAAAATCTCAGCTGAAGACAACCCTGAATATACTTCCAGTTGCTATTTCAGTAATTTTTCTGTCTGAACAATATATAAAGAATATATTTTAGAAATACTAAGAGATGCAGGCAAATACAAGCGCAATATATTTTTCTGTAATAATGACTTGCAACTGTCTGAAAGGACTTTATATGTTCTTGAACTGATTCTTTGACATATTCATTAAGTAACGAGTTTTTGCATGCTTTTCATCTTCTATCTTGGAAACCACACTAGTTGGACCAGTTTTATTAAACACATTTTTAACACGATATACACTAGACTTAAAACTATTCGATTCTTCAGTGTTCTTTAGTTCACTGCAAAATATTTCTGGGAATGTTTTTGTTGATGTTCGATCAAATGAACTGAAATTAAAGTATGTTAAAGTTTCGTTCAATTATAACTGGGACAATGGTTTTAAATTGGTAGAATTCATTAACTTAACATCATATTTTGGAGGTACCACATCATCATTGACCGCTCAAGTTGAAATTTTATCTGTAACAACAATAATGTTTGTTGCCATAAAAATTATTATTGAGAAACAAACTTTAGGCCTACACACTATAATATTAGGTTGACAATGCCGCTTGAATGAATAACAACGCTAATGCATAAGAAGCCACTATTTTAAAATAAAATTAAATTAAAAAAATAAAAAACGCGAACGACACATTTTTGTCTTACCTATACATTGGTTTTTATTTGCGCCAAGCAACTTAAGTATATTCGCACTTCTAGAGTGCATCTTTCAATAATTTTTGCTTCAAACAAAATTATTATTCTTATCGAGCAAATCGGGAATAAGTCTACGTTTGTCCTAGAGCTACTATTCTGGCTACAGTAAACTTATGCAAAACTAATCTATATCTGCCGGAGCGATGGAGATAGGGTGCGTTCACTACGGTGCTCGTAGATAGACTGATTCAGCAGTAAACATTGCCACTGAACATATGCCACTTCGAGGTTTGACCGATATGTACGCTAGTTGTAAAGATGGATTTACAATACTTCTGCATCCAACATAACGGTGCTTTTACTTTCAAATGCATTTAAAATATCAAATTAGCCACAAATGGACATCCATTGCATCCAAGTGACTACTTATTTTTCCTTGTATTATTAGCTATAGTAATTCATATTTCCCACCTCTTATTATATAGCCCAGATATTCTAATTTTCTCTTTTTTTGTGTTTTATTAGTTTGAATTCCTACCCTAGTACTTCCTTATTAGTTACTATCTCTATCCATATTTTCCACTTTCTTCTGTAGCACCATATTGCAAAAGCTTCAATGTTCTTAACGTTTCTTTTACGTCAATATTAATATCTAGGCAACATAGACATCTTTTCAGTTTTACAAACGTTCTTCATGCTATTTCTATTGTGGCCTCTCAGCTTCTCAATATGTTTACCAAAGAATCCAGCGCCTTGGTGAGTGTGTGGACTCTAGGAGGTGTACAACACACGAAGACAAGCACGTAGTTATGAAGGAAGTAGAAGGTAGACTGTGAGGACAAATACTATGGATAGTGGAGACAATACACGTTGACAGTGATGGGTGGACGTTGAAGATGGAGCTGGCACCAAGCTGGGAGTTAAAATTTGAATGCAGTGGCTTCATATCCGAGTATGAATTTCCAAACTGATGTGAAGGTTGTACGTTGACTTGATGCTAAAACATGGATTGAATACGACCAGATGGTCGAATAAACCCTAATATAAACATTACCAGTCTAACTTCCGATTCCAATTAAGTACGGGGGCTCTTATTAGTCACAATACTAACCTCAATATGACAGAGGGTTCTTCGACGGCCCTGTTGGTCTATTTGCCGTCTGACAACCAGCTCCTTTTTCGGGATTAAATCAATTTACGAATGGACTTCCTAAAATACAAAACGCAAAGTCTCAGAGCCATGCTCGAGAAGTTCTACAAAGAACTTACCTTGACACCCAAAATCCCGTAAATCTGTAAGATTTTCCTTAAAATATATAGCGTCTATAATCACAAACAATATAAGGAAATCTCTCAGCCAGAAATTTCTTAGAACCATGCCACGATGAACTATATAATTGAAAGTTTCCACCGAAGGGTTAGGAAATTCGACTCAGCCAATCTTCTTCCAATTCAACACGGAGATTCAAGAATAAATGATAGAAATTGGCAGATGTGTACTTTTAGTCACATGTCACCCGCCAAGGTGCGTTAGCAGTATACTTGGAACATAGAACACCAACATTGAGTAGAATACAAATGTCATGCAGATTATGCCTATTACATTTGAATTTGATATAAGAGACAGAAGAAGAAGATTTGTCGCCCACTCAGCTTGACCTCAAATCAATGAGAGCCAAGCCTCGCGGACAACAGCCCACCCACCTTGTGGCATATGGCATATAAGAGACAATGAATAATCAGCCATCTCTCATTGAAATATAATCGTTATAGCAAGACCAGGAAAATTTTAACGTGGCCAATCACGCCATCTCTGGCCAAACCAACACAACTACAATAAGGCATATACCATTAGTCAAATCACATAGACAATTAGGTGTTGTGGAAAAACCAGAGATAGTTGAAATGAATTCAAGGACACAATAACATTTGGGAAGCTAAGCTGGCTTGCACAATAAACAAGAGTAATGTTAGATTCATTCATATGTATCGAAGTGTAGCTCTTTCCCACATGTGGTGTAACACTCTACTCAAAGTGTGGTGGAAATTACATTACACCATGCTACACCTTCAAGCAATCGTAATGACCAATGGCCATGGTCTGTTGATTCTAATCATACAACAATCGGAGTAACCGGGAGTGCAAACTAAAGGACCAATTGCCATGGCCTCTTCTAATCATAAAACAATCAGAGTCAGCAGAAGTGCGGTAAACAGGAGTGCGTTCGGTTATGACGACGGGTGAAGAGTTTGTCTCTATCGAATTATAACATATCCATCAAAAAAGGCATTCTTCTCTTAAACAAAAGGAAGGGTTTCATTGTGAAAAATGAACCAGTAACAAATTTTCATCCTTTAACATGTAGGCTGTTCTGGATTTTTTGATATCTGATATCTTCTTTTGCATATTAAAACTGTCACTTATATTTTTCTATTTCTTTACAATTCTCTAATATCTTTGACTTTTTAAATATCTAGCTGTGTTTCCTTATATTTTTCTTCATCTTTATGTGTATACCAAAAACATTCATAAACTCGTAGAAAAGGCGATCAATTGTTAGGTTTGGGGAGAAAGTAATTTTACATTGCTTTGGCAACACTGCACTAGCCTCCACATCAATATTTTCTCGCTCGCCGGGCTTTGAATTTTTGGTTGGTGAACTGAATTAGCAACACGGTCGGCAAATAATAAATGAGAGCATCGTATGATTAATTTACGAGATTTTTGCAGGATTGTCACGTTGACAATCATTTTTTAGAAATAAATCTATAAATTACATTCATTTTTTACTAGCATATATTATATATGCATTCAATAGAAGGCGGCTTCTGAATTAACATGTATTCTTGTGCTGTGAACAATTTAACTCTTAAATATGCACTAATTATGGACTTTTGTAATTGTTTGGTCTGTGTAAATAAACACAAATGGATTATCTTACACAATGATAAAAATTATTGCATAGGTGTACGAGG
Source organism: Galeruca laticollis (assembly GCA_963921935.1). Classification (NCBI taxonomy): domain Eukaryota; kingdom Metazoa; phylum Arthropoda; class Insecta; order Coleoptera; family Chrysomelidae; genus Galeruca; species Galeruca laticollis. Next base: position 59,713,370 of record OY998177.1, read on the forward strand.
ATATATTGAAAAATTCTTAGCCTACTATAGAACCACACAAAATTTAAATGTCAAAATATTTTATTACTTAGCATATTCTCCTCTTAATTGGATACAATTCAAAAAAATGTTTCTTCTTGCTCTGCAAACCAGACCTCCACAGCTTTTATTACCTCCTTGTTGGAAGAAAATGTACGACCTTTTAAACTTTTCAGTTGAGGAAAGAGATGATAGTCGGACGGAGCCAAATCTGGTGAATAAGGGGGGTGTTCTAGTAATTCAAACCCTAAATCACGAATTTTTTGCATGGCAACATGAGATTTGTGTGCAGGGGCGTTGTCTTGCAAAACAAAACACCTTTGGATAGTTTTCCGCATCTTTTCTCTTTAATTTTTCCCGTAGAGTGGTCAGTAATGTCGAATAGTAATCTCCAGTTATTGTTCTACCCTTATCCAAAAAATCAATCATGATTACTCCATGGCAATCCCAAAAAACTGAAGCAAAATTTTTTCCAGCAGATTTTTGGACACGAAACTTCTTAAGTCTTGGAGAACCAGAGTGTCGCCATTCCATCGATTGTTGCTTTGTTTCTGGATCGTAGAAATGTACCTAAGTCTCATCAATAGTAACAATTCAGTTTAAGAAGTCTACATTGTTTTCAAATCGAGCACAGATCGAACACGATGCTTCTACCCTTGCACGCTTTTGGTCAACATTCAAACATTTGGGGATCCATTTTGCAGCAATTTTTCTCATGTCCAAATTGACGTGAACTATATGATGAACGCGTTCGTATGAAATATTCAGTGCTTCAGATATCCGTTTTAGCCCAATTCTATCCTCCGATAAAATCATGTCATGAACTGCATCGATATTTTCGGGGACAGACACAGAAACTGGCCTTCCCGATCGGTCATCATCTTCAATGGAAAATTTACCTCTTTTGAAGCTTGCAGTCCAATTTTTCTCTCAGTTGTTTTACATCTATTTCTGGTTTGTTGTTTTTCTGTCTTAGTTTTTTGAGTCCTTTGTTTACTACTGGGTATGATTCCACCCTAAATCTGCTCCAGGCTATTTTTGTTGAAATAATAGAACAATCTACTTCCTATTTATATAGTCTGTTTGGTTTCTGACGATGTTTTTGGTTTTCCGTAGTTAGGGCCCTCTTTTCTACTGGGCAAGTCCGCAGGGCTACGCATCCGATAGAGGCCCTGTAATTCTTGCCTTGTTGAAACGACAACCAATATTTTTGACCCAAAACCATATTTATCAAGGTCATGGGGGCCCCATTATTCTAATTTGCCCAGGGCACCGAATAGGTTAAAGAATGCATTGTCCATAGGTTATCTTCACATAAACAGAATGTGTTTTGAAAGTTTAAACATTATATTCATCATTACTATTTCTTTGTTCTGACAAAATTCTATTACTTGTTCTCCTCACTCATTTCGTTTTCCTAATCTGCATTCCCCAGTACATCCTTCGGTTTTAGTTCTCCAACTTTAGCGCTAGTCATCTGATACTAAGGTGCCTTCTTTTTTAGTCGATTTCAACACAGTTTCGAGTTAGTCTTCAGCTTTCTTGTCTGTTGTCAGTACATACACTTGAATAATGTTAATTTTTCCTTTTTCTTTAGATTTGATCTCTATCATTATTACACGGTCTGAGAATGGGGTAAAGCTTTCTACTGATCTGTTAATTTCTCGTTTTATTATAATACCTACACCATGTCTTTGATGTAGGTCATCATTTTCTGAATACTAATTGTACTGGCCACTGCACATCACTGATCCCAAGTGTATTCTATCCATTTATGTGTTATTGGCCAATTTTCCTGCTATTCTTGCCCTCCATGTAACAATTCTCATTCAACTCCTCTTGCATATCATGTCTTTGTTCATGAATGTTTTCCCCGAGGAACTTATTACTCCGGACTTTTTATAATGCGGTGGTTCCCCGCCTTCTGTATATCCATGCCATTGACTGTTAACACTTCATCCGCCTTCAGGATCTATTTCTCGATCCAAGGTCAAGAATGCACCTTTTCTTTTATTAGCTGTTCTACCCGGAGCTGATGGAAAGAGAGGTTGCTGGTTCCAGCAATCACACAGTCAGTGTTTTTACAATCTTAGATTAATATTAAAATTGTTAACTATTAGAACCTATATTGTCTCTAATGACTTTTGAGATTGAGTAATGACAATAAAAAAAATCATTTGCTTTGAATCAAATTACTATTCTATGAAAAAACTTTTATTTTTAGCGTTCCTCCACTTACCATGACTGACAGATTAAACTTAGTTAGTACAGAAGATCTTAATTTGCTCGTATCCGAGTTTGTGGAAGACGACTCAGAGGAAGTAACTGCAAATGAATCGGATGTCTCTGCGGGAGATTCAGTTAAGACGCAAGTAGCTAAAAGCGGTGACAATTATATCGAAAGTTTGATAAACATGAAAGATATTTTTGAAGAGCCAAATAATGTGATATCGTCTCAAACCGAATGTGATACTAGTGAAATTATTAGCACAGAGTTAAAAGATGATAAAGAAAATATTAAATTATGTGTAAATAATGCAGATATAAATATAGATAATAGTAAAAATGTTAATAATACAGAAGATACAGAACTTAGTCAATTAAATTCGAATGTCGTTAAAGAAGAAAATAGTATTAAAGAGAATAAAGACATATGTGACAACGATATAAAGGTAAATATCAATAATAACAGTATGCTACAGGATGATTTGCATTTATTTTACTCACACAATTATTGGTACATTAGTCCTGAGTTGCCTTTAGATCCAAACATAGTTACCGGAGAGGATTATAGTACAGTAGTTGCCGATGGTGCTGGAGATGCCCGAGTAAGTATAATATCTTATCTATTTATCCTTTAAATTACCTTTTAAATCTCATTTTCTTGAAAATTTACTCATTGAACTTTTACCTAATTCAATCCTCTCGGATAAGAAAAATTACAATTTTGACAAAATAATAATATTTCCTAAACAAATTAAAAAAATAAAAAATTAGAAAACCATCATATATGCAGGTAATATTTCAAAGATAAAAAATATATTTAGCAACAAATACAACAATTTCTTTTAAAACAGAAAGTAATGTGAATACAAAATTGTTAAATGTAAAAATAAAAATATCACCATTAATGTAGTCTGGTATATATAAACTTAAATGTCCAGAATGTAATGCTGTCTATTTGAGTCAAACCCTTAGAAGTTTTGAAATTAGATACAGTGAACACTTAAGCATATAGATTAAAACAACCAGTGAAATCACACTATTATGCGCAAAACATTTACTTGACACCTAACACAGAATTAGAAGTTTTACATATTTGTGATAAAAAACAAGAACTGGACTTCCTTGAAGAGGTAGAAATTAGAAAACACTTAAGAGACCCACAATATGAAATCTTCAATGAACAGATAAATCTAGGGAGTTCTCCACTTTTAAACTGTCTTCTTAGGTGATAATTGTAAAGATCAGTATATATAGTTTCCCTGGGTTTCTATATAGTTGCACAGTTAACAGATATACTGATCATGTATGGGAAAAAGATATACAGGATATCCCCATAGGGCTAATAATATCTAAGCTTTAATATGTGTAATATATCTTCTGCTTTTTTCTATTCATATACATTAAGTCAATCACAAGGTAGGCCAAGATGTGGCTGAAACCAGTTGCAGGAGATGTATTTAAGTATTGACACCTACGATGACGTCACAAATAATTTGATTTGCCTTAATTTTATCTGAGATTCCATATTTTCATCCAGTTGACATTCTGTACAATGTTATTATGTTATTACACTTTGATTTATTCATTCAGCTTTTTTGTCAAATTTGTGAAACTTGAGATTCAGTTCCAAGTTTAAAGAGTATAATAATTTCAAAGGGCTAAACTTTCAAGACCTCTGTTTGATAACGTCACAATTTTTCATTTGTTATAATATATATGTAAAATTAAAAATCGCTAAGACATGCTTATTGTCCCGATCTCATCCACGTAAGCTTCTCAGTGTAGCTAATTAATGTTGGTTCAACACAATATCCATATTGTGAAATGTTTTTGTTTCCGTAAGTATTTTAAATTTTATATAGGTGTAGCTTGCTGTTTTCTTAAATTCATATTTTTTTTATTTGTCATTGTATTAACTAAAAAGCTTATTTTTTGTGATACTAATTTAATGCTGTGTATGTTGAGCTTGATCTTGAGGTTTCCTATACAACTTGACAATGCCATGTCAAGTTTTTTATTTTTAATTACTACAAATAAATTAATGTATTGCATCAAAATACATATGAGAGTTCTACTTATTTTTTAATATAACAGAAGAGTGAATTTTTCAATGGCTAACTTGTTCGATGGTAAAATCACACTTGTTAAGTGAATTTCTATATTTTTGGAAATTTATTTTTCGTCTATGAGAGAGTGCTTATTAAAAGAATAGCATTGTTTTATTTATATAACATATTTTCATACTGAAAACACTATTTACCATCATTACACCAATACTCACAATTACACTGTCAGATGTGCGTTTTTATAACGAAGTTGTTGTCTTCAGAGGCCAAAATTGTTTTTACATTCGGTCTCATTCAAATAATGATGATATGTTTTAATTTCTGTTACGTACTTTTGAAAACTGTCAGTACAATATAACAATGTGATCCTAATACATTCAACATACAAGTAAAGAAGCCATAGATTAGATTATTAACGAGATTACATTGCACTGCAACCCTTAGGTTTATTGTCCCCCCGCCCCGTGGTTTGAAAGAGGTTAATAGATGAACAACGTTACTATGGGGGCGGAAGTAGCTGCAATGATGGAAGCTGTAATAGCATAACCTAACATCGCAAACGTACATGCTGCTAAACCTAACCCCACGAAAACTTGCGTCATGTGTCACGTGTCCATAAGGACATTATCATGTAACTTTGTTATTAATGACTGGATTGATGGAACCTAACATAACAAATGTACGCCCTGCTAAACTTCACGAAAACTTGCGTCATGTGCCCCCCCCCTCCACTCAAAATACAATATGCTGAATTTATGACGATACCTCGTATACTGACTTCCCCCCACTCAAGATTCAATATGCTAAAGCCGTCGAATGACGATACTCCTTATACCGGAATCGCCCTCCAATATGCTAGTGCCGTCGAATGATAATACCCTGAATACTAGTATCCCTCCAATATGCTAATTCCGTTTCTCTCACTTCAATCCAACCATTAATAACAACGCTAATACTCTTATGGCTCTAGCAGGATTGTACCCCTTTCCTTCATAATGCCGTTTGTCCTTCAAAGTTACATTCTAATGCCCTTATGGACACGTGACAGATGACGCAAGTTTTTGTGGGGTTAGGTTTAGCTGAGCGTTTATATGCGATGTTAGGTTACTCCTATTACAGCTTCCATTAATCTGATATTAATAACAAAGTTACATGCTATTGCCCTTATGCAAGCTTCTGTGCGGTTAGGTTTGCAATCTTAGGTTACCCCTTTTACAGCTTCCATCTTTGAAATCACTTCCGCCCCCTTAGTAGCGTTGCTCATCTATCGAGGTTAGATCCTCGCTCCTACAAGCTTCTTGTCTGATGCATTTTTTGCGTTGGCTTGCAATGGCATTCTAAAACTAGGTGATCCAGAGTTTCTTCCTTATCCCCTCAGAATCTGCACTTATCAGTTTCTGCTAGACCAATTTTCATTAGGCTCCCAGATTTTTAATCCTCTCATTGGCTGATCCTTCCCTAGATTTTCTAAGAATTGCGTCTTGGGCTGATCTTTCTATCATCAAATGTAGAGGTGTGAGATTTGTAATGATGACTACTCAAGTGCTTTAGTTGGGCAAGTTCTCATAGCTCCAGTGACGCACACACAGGCAAGCCTTTGAACGTTGTCGAGGGTTTTCCTCATGCTGTTCTGACCTGCTTAGGCATGCCAGACTATTGCTCCATATGCAATTGCTGGACTCACAATCATGGCATACATCCATCGCAGTATTTTAGGGTTACAGCCCTAAAACGTACCAGCTAGAATTCTGCACGCCATCAATGCCTTTATTACCTTACTAGCAGTTACTTCAACATGCTTATTACACTGAAGCTTACTGTCGAGGGTTTTCCATAGATATTTATAGATTTCCATTCTATGATTTCCCAGTTTAGAAATAGGGATTTTATAGCTGAACATTTACTTTTCCGGGTAAATGAATTACTGTGGTCATACATTCGAAGTGAGGCTCCATTAGCCTGCAGAGCAACTTATCTACTACTAGACTCCATATAAGGGGATATATTACTCCAGCAAGTGGCTTTAACAGAGCTGATTTTATTTCTCACCTTTATCTCAGCTATCTTCGTCCTCACCAAATCATATGTCCATTTTATAATGGTTTCATTCACTCTTCGCCTTTTTAGTGCTTTTTTTATAGACACATGAATTGTGTTGTCAAAGGCCCCATATATGTCCAGGAATATACAAACTGCGATTTCTTTGTAGTTTAGAGTTCTCTGGATGACTTCAGTCAGCTAATACTGAGAAGTCTATGTTGATGAACCCGATCTGTAAGCATGCTGACATTTATGAAGTGGTGTATTCTCCAGATTCTCTGTTCTTATGTAGTTGTCCACTACCTTCTCCATCATTTTAAGTAGGAACGATGTCAGACAAATGGGTCTAAAAGATCAGGGATCAGTGCCGTCATTTTTCCCTATATTTGATATGAAGGTTACCCTTGCCCTTCTCCATTTTATACGTATTAGACCCACTGCTAGACTGCTTTTTGTAATTTTCACCGTGAGGAAGAATCTCTTCTATCCCCTTCTGCAGGGAAATATTCCATCCACTTCTGGTGTTTTATGCAGATGAAAGGTACTTATTGCATATTCAATATCCCAATCCTCTGCGAGATTATTTGGCGTACTTGTAATTGTCGTTCAGATAGGTCTTGTAAAGAGACCAATCCTCCTTTCTAGGATTTCGCATTGAAGGAATCTAATCCCTCTACCCTAAATTCGTTGATCCTATGGTCAGAACTTCAGGCTTTTACATTTTTCCTAGCAGCAACATTAACTCTTGTTACTTACATCCAGGATCTTTTCTCTTGCTCTTGTAACAAAGGTGGGAGTTGTTCCCATGTTTAAGGTCTCAAGGTAATTTGCTAAGAGAAATTTAATAAGTACTTACCTCTAGCGTTGTTATCAGTGCTTCCCATACGGTATTGTGTGCGTTGGCATCACAGCCAATTGTTATTGGCAGGCGTCTGCTGTTGCAGTGTCTCACTAGCTCTAGCACTGCCTCCGGCGTTTCATCAGACAGTCTCCGGCGAAGTAGGCAGATGCAATGATGATGCTTCAGTTGATACCCCCAATGTTAAGGTGAACAATGATTTTCTCAATATCCTTCCTTAAAGGTCGTGTTAATTCTCCCCTTTTCTGTTTTTCAAGATGATCATCTCTTTGTAGTTCTTCCTGTCCCATCTTGAATATTTCCATCTAGCCACTTTTTTCTTATTATTTCCTAATAAATTTCTTTTTTTATTTTTATATAATCTTGTATCCTTTATTTATAACTGCGACATCTTAGAATTTTTTTTCTTTGGTAGTCTTCTTCAATTATTTTGATTTGTTATACACTGGCACATACAAAATTAATCTTTTTAATATGCATAAGCAAGTTTTTGATGGTATTCTTAAAAAATCCCTATTGGGTCATACTGACACTAAAATATCGATTAAAAATAGCAATGCAGTTTTTTATTAATGAAATATTTAATATAAAGACTAAATCAATCAACATGATAGTTTTTTCTTTTCTTTTAAGGGTCCTTCACATAATTCTACTTTGAACAATACATTTGATAATAATAATTCAACAATATCATTGGATGGAAAAGATTACCATAATGAAGGTTAGTGTTTATTTTAATACTCTCACAGTATTTGAATACATTTGAATATATTTTTTAAATACAATAAATAATTTTCAGGCCAAGAATCTAAAGATATACCAGCACAACTAGAACCAGAACAAACGATAGTTCCTCAAATTTTAATAGACCGTTTTATATCCATGACATACCCAATGCTATCACTGAATGTCGAACACGAAATGGCTTACCATTGTGCACAATTTTTACCAGCAGTAGTTATAACATTAGGTCGCTCTAACTGGCACTTACTTGAAGACACCGTATTTTCTTTAGCCGGGAATATGCAATATAAAGTTAGAAGGACAGTAGCCAGTAGCCTACACGAATTGGCCATCATTCTAGGACCTGAAATTACAACTAAAAGCTTGTCGCAATTGTTTGAAGGTTTCCTCAAAGATCTTGATGAAGTCAGAATAGGTAAGTAAGTCTTGTTTTCGTTTCTACAAAAAAATTGATATTAATAATTTCTAAAATGATAAACTTGGCATACTGTAGATTTACTTTGACTGTGAATCATATCGTAGTGACTTTTCCACTTTATGTGAGTTTTAAATAGTCTCACATTGGGTTAAACGTTTTCATTACAATTTAAAAGACAATTGTGAATGTGAATTCTGGCACTAATCAAAATAATACTAGGACAAAGAAATAGAACTAAAAAAGAAAATTCACAATACTATAACAATACAAATAATAACACAATCTAGCGAAAATTGGATACCAAACAAGAAACCTGAAGCAACGGTCACAATAGAAATGAAACATATCAGGAAAATAACAGGCAAGACTAAATGGGACAGAATGAAAAGTTAAGGAATAAGAAGAGTATTGGCCAAGAACCAATACTAGCAAAGGTTAAAAAGAAACCTGACTGGTAAAGAGAATAATGGAGATCGAAAAGTCGACAAAAAGAAGATGGGGAAGACCAAGAAGGAGGCTGAATCAGGTGGAAGAATATGGAAGGGAAAAAGGGAAAGAGGAAAATCCATAGGAGAGATGAAAGAAATAGCAGGAAATAGAAGAGGGTGGAAAAATGGATAAATGATAAACCGGAATCACACTCCGACACCGTTGCCATCTTGATTTTTATTTGGAAACAATATAAATAAGTCCCTTTTCTTTACAATAAACCGATTTCATATCAAACAAAATCATTATAAATATTTCTCCATTTTAACATGTATCTAAGAAATACATGTGGTAGTTGATGTATTTTTTACATTTTAGGGATATTGAGACATCTAGCGGCATTTTTAAAATTGGTCGATGCACCTAAACGAAATACATATCTGCCAAGGTTTGCAGAGTTTTTACAAACTGACAATGAATGGAATTGGAGATTTAGGGAGAAATTAGCAAAGCAGTTATTAAAAGCAATGGATTTGTTCAAGCCGAAAGATGTTGCAAAGCATATTTTTGGAATTTCAATGGATTTGTTGAGCGATAAAGTAGCAGCTGTCCGACAGGCAGCTTTAGCCTTGGTAAGTATCTATGCCGCTTTATAGGCTGGTATAGTTGGCGCAAAATTTATAGTGTATTTTATTGGAACAGCTTTCCCATTCATCCCTACTAGTTATTTTACAAGGAAAAAGTACTTGAACTAACTTATGTAAAACGATCCGATGAATATATGAATATTCACATTTTGTAGTACCACTGTGCATTTATTATAGAAAAATTATATTTTTGTTTTATTATTATGAGCTACCCCATCAAGTGGTGAAGTATAATTTCCAGCAGTTTCTCTTATGCGACTTTATTATACAAATTTGTACAATCAATAGTTTCTTAAATATAGTGGGTTATCTCTTTTAATCAGACTTGAAATAATTTTGCTACATCATTCGACAACATACATAATACATCATGTGGATGACCGAATGTCTTAATCTGAGTATTCTTGAACTGTACTCAAATCACACGATTTCTTATATTAACGTAGTCCTGATATAATCTATATTTTATAGGTTGTAAAACTGATCTCGTATACATCATCAGAGCCAAACTTAACGTCAAATTTATTAATGAAGTTAGCCGAAAATTTTGCTCATTCAAAAAAATGGAAACGTAGACAGACGTTCTGTTTAATGTGTATAGAGTTATTAAAAGAAGATGCCTTAGACTCTGAGCTATTTATATCAGAAGTGATGCCACATTTGTTAGACTTAAGTTGGGACCCAGTGGCGAATATTCGATTAGTTGTTGCTAGATGCATATCTAAATATATTTTTAAAAATGGTAAGTAAAAATATAATAATTTTTAAAAACGTGTGTAATTTGGGATATGCGAGCAGATAGTGATTCATCTTAATTTGTGTGATCTAATTAAATTAATTTGGGATTTCGGCAGAGACAATTATTTAGGGTGAAATTATTATTAACTTTACATGTTTTTAGCCCAAGTAATAGCAAATTTCACAGTAGTTGTAATTTTATTTGGAACTTTCAGTAGTAGCTAATTAAGTTGGGTTTATACAGCAAATAGAAAGGAACAAAGGAAATTTGTTACATACAAATAATAGAATAGAAATAGATCTTTGGCACCATAAAGAACAACGTTTCAGTAATTTTAATCATTTACCAGCTCTCTTTTCCAATAATAAAACAAAAATTATTGGAAACAACAAAATTGAACGATTAAAATTAAATACTACATTATTGCTATTTATTATATTACTCTCAGAGATAGGGTCGAAATTGTCCCATTATTTTGGATGTTTAGCTGTAAATTTTTGGTTCCTTGTGGTCCACTTATATCTACTATCATTATCACTTCTGTAGGAGTAGCGCCACTCTTACGAGCTTTCCACATCCTTTTGTAGGAGTGGATCAGTCCCCATTTCTTTTTTCATATGTTTTCCACTATTTGTAGCCATTGATTCTTGTCCTGTGTCTTCTCTTCCCAGTGTTGTAATTCTCATAGTCCGGAGATCACCTACCACCTCCTGCAACCAAGTTATCCTTGGTCTTCCCTTTCTTCTCCTACTACAGGGCTTCCACTCTACTGTTGAGTATATTACTGCTTTGCATATGTGTCTCAACCATTTTAATCTTCGCTCTTTAATTTTCCTTAATATGCATTTTTCTATCTCTCGATATAGTTCCATATTTTTTCTTCTATATTACTCATCTATTTTTTGCCCCTAATATTGTTCTTAGTATTTTTATTTCCTGTATTCTCATATTCTCTTGTGGTTTTTAGTCATAGTTAATGTTTCTGCCCCGTACATTATCACCAGTGTAATTATTGTATTATATATTCTTATTTTCGTGTGTTTACTAATTATTTTACTTTTTAATAATTTTTTGTTAGTCTGGAATGTCACTACGATTATTTCCTTTATTTCAGTTTCTCGGCCTCCATCACTGCTTATTGT